>OX422186.1:2246333-3594091 GCA_949130485.1 Agelas oroides
TGACCATGCTATCTTGTCACAAAACAAGCTGGCTGTAAGAACTGTCCTCATATTGTACAACATTGGATCGGCTTTTAGTACTGTCTTGCGCTAAGTTAGAATATCTTGGAATCAAATTTCTTGCACTAGATTTTAGCACGCATTCTATTAGTATAAGCTGCCAGGTGTGTGACTGAAGTATTCAGAACCAGCTATGCAGTACATGTAGAGGTTTGGTGGCTGTCGCATTGTTGTAGCGCAGTGGAAGACCACTGGAAGCATAAGTAAGGTGTCCTGGGTTTGATATCTAGCAGTTGCCGGTCTTTTCACTTCGCTCTATTTCACTGCCATAATAGATACTGTATGGGACCCTGGATTTCCCATTATATGGCTTGACTTAGTGACCTGCTTAGCACCAACATCACCCTAATAGTAGAGTGACATAATATAATGTGCAAATGGTTAGTACTATCTGTCAGTTGCACTAGTTGTCAGTTGCACTAGTTGTCAGTTGCTTGTTAAAGTTATATATAATTCCACATCTGTAGTCAATGGATTAATACACCGGGCATGATTAGGGTCATGTTGGTGCTAACATAGATAGTAGTACAACTGAACAAACAAAAATTTCCAACACAAAGTTGTAAAAGCAGGATTTGTTTTTAGGAACTATTGCTGTGACTCATAAGATACTTGTATAGGGTTTACACATTCTGTTATTCCAAGTATACCTGCAGTCACAACCTGATTCTGATTACATATATATACATGTACCTCACAACCGCCTCTTCAGAGCTGCTTGCAATGCATTCTGCAAGTATTTGTTTTCTCCAAACCCTGAAGTACAAAACAAATGATTGGCCACGTATTTCTTACACTACCTGCACCTAAGAATTGGTATGTTATATAAGACAATAATCATACACACAAACATAACTTCCTACAAAGATAGATGAACAATTAACGAACCACATCTCCATACAAAATAGGCCTAGATGTACTGCAAAGTTACCCACTACGCAGGATGCACTAAGTTTTGTTGGGCCAATACCAGGCTTCATCAGGTGTGCTGGGGTGACCGGAAGATGGGGATTGCTACGGAATAGTCAGGTAGCTGGCCTTCCCCAAAAGGTCAGTATAGAAGCCCCACAAACTATCTTTGTGCAGCGATCGTAGTGACCATAATCGTCACGTGTTATATCAAGTTCAAAGTTCAAGGTTGAATGCACGTGACCCAAAGGGCATGGCACAAGAACAGCACACAGAAACAGAAAGACACACAATTGTTTCTATCAGAGAAATATAGCTTGTATCAAGGTAGATCAAGCACTGCAGATTACTGTGGGATAACAGTGCAAAACTGATTCCCAAGCAGCCCTGAGGTGGCTATTGACTGAGGTCCAGGAATCCATCATGGACGTTGCAGGCACCCCAGACACCATGGACACTCCAGGGACTCAGACACCATTGTCACTGTAGTGACTACGGTCATTACGTTAAAATGATGCAATGTATTGACCGGTTACATGGAGAAACAACCAGGAATCCATAGCATAATTAAGATCCAGCTGAACTGTGATTGGTGTATTATCCAAAGATAACCACCTCACCTCCTCCACATCAACACAACAAGTTTCTCAGACAGATGTGAGATACCACACGTTATCGACCACGCTTCATGGGCAAAAGTCAGATAAGCCTACTGTAGGATAGGCAACAGTGCAAGATTGACTCCCAACAGCCCCTAGGTAGCGGTCGAGGTCCAGCAGTTATGGAGAACCCAGCCAAACTGTGTTGGTGTTATATCCAGACAGATAACCAGATAACCACCTCATCTTCTCCGCACCAGCACATAGGATTTAGCCCACTGACAGTCCCACTATCGTAACATGTACAGTTAAACAGACACACACACACACACACACACACACACACACACACACACACACACAAAAAGGGCCGAGCAACAGTGGAGGGTCCAGAGCTCCATTGAAGGGCAGCAGGCTGAGAGACACTCAACACCACCATGTTGCCATTTCGTGCGCCTGTACGCTAAGCAGGGGACTCCATCTACGATGCGCAAACGTGTGCATGCGCGTGCATAAAGAAGCACTGGAGGTACCAAAAGTGCTTATGGACAAGGCCTGATTTGAGTGAGGCATAAGATAGACAGAAAAATGTTAAAAGCCATCCATGCCTAGCAAACATAAGGCAAACAGTGCGCGCTTAAAGGCTGTGTGTGCATAAGTTAAGTATGGTAACTACATGTGTCAAGCTGTGTTAAACAGAAGGTAAGGCAATGCACTTAGTAATGATATTCTTCGGGCGCCTCCCGTATGCACTTCTTTAAAGTCCAGGGATAACGATGCACAAAGGTCTTGCAGTTGCTAAAACTTCTTGGTACGTATATGTATCCTTGTCCAAACAATCTTCTTGTGAGTAGATTAGATCTGTAAACAAAATCTTGGTAAGTACAACATATCCTCAACTATGAAACTAAATGCGAAATTACTACTATGCAATCAACTTTGCTGTTCACATGCAAGTGCTCCCCTTCCTCTCATCTCCCTCCTTCTCCTCCTCTCTCTGATACCTACTTTTTGGCTACAAACAACTACTGTAACCTCTCGAAAATACGCCCATGGGCGTATTTTCAAGAGGTTACAATTGCTGCTTCTTCAGTGCTTCTTGCTTAACATAACAGCATGTACTGCAGCATAAATAGGTGGGCGTACTTTAGAGAGAAAAGCACCCATTGCAGCAACTTCATTCAAAAAAGGGGGGTGGGCGTATTTTCGAGGGTGGGCTTATTTTCGGGAGATTACGGTATGTGCCTAGTATGCTGGACATTAGTGCTGACCAAGAGGGCATCATATGTCATAGGGTCACTGACTTATTTGAAATGGCATTAACAAAGAAATGAAAACTTAGCAACATGTGGTTTGTGGCCATCTTAATGGGAGGAATTTTTTGTAGTTAGTCAAGAAGCTGAAATGTTCATGATTAACGTGCTCAATCTTTCACATCTGCTAAACAAAAATTAATCATGCTAGGAAAATACATGCTTGGTAAACATGTTGTCAATAGTGAGATGTGCTTACAGTAACCAGAGTCTCATTTTCAAGAAAATGGTATGCTGACAGACTACATAAAAGTTTTAGCAGCACATTACCTTTTGAGTGAAGCTCTTTACTGTTAGGTTAATCGCATACATGTACAGATAAAATTATCCAAAACAAAGCACACTTGTTTGACCTTACAATGAAATATAAAAAATAAATGAAAAATTTATGAGAGGGTCTGCTCCCTCAATACAAGACTCTGAAAAACCCTGGCATTCTCTATTCCTTCTCTAAATCATGATTCTCTTAACTTCAGATGACAACAGTACAAGCAATCTATGTTTTCCGCTGCAAGAAGCCAGTTGTGTTACTAGTTAACTATACTCCCAGTCAACAAATTGAGTGCACGGTGATGGGCTTATATGTTGTCTACATAATAGACTCCTAGTACTGATATTACACTCAAGAAAGCAATGTCTATTCTGAGGTCCATGGTCACACTATGTGGCCGAGTAGACTGATAGTCTGTGATGTTGGAGCTGTTTCAAAACTGGCTAGCAAGGGACTAGAAAAGTATCATCTCTCTTGTATAATGAGTTGCTGAAAAGAAATTACTACACAATGGATGAAGTTCCACCTTGCAATTGTTGTCCAGGAGACCCACCTCACTCAGGAGAGCTTCATATAATTACAACAGCCAAGAAACAAATGACAATTAAAAAACCACATCACAAACCAGACCAATGGGAAGGTTTTTCAGAAGCACAAAAAGTCACTGAATTCAGCTTTTTACTAGCATTGCAACAACCTTAAAAGGCACTCCAATTGTGAGTAGCCTCATTGCCATACACAAAAATGGGTCTAGGAATGGGATTAAAAACTTCATGGACATTTATTCAAATCTGGAGCACTACACTTTACAAAGCAATCTGGTCACTGGAGCCTGCAAGCAGAGTAAGAAACCAAACTCACCACTGAAGGAGTAATGAACCCTGATTTGTCCTAGCTCCTACAGGCAACCCTGGGCATCACAACTTGTGATATATCACAGGACGTAATGGACAAAGTAAGCACCAATCATCAAATATAACTAGGTGCATGTCTCCCACATTGCATAATTAGCCATCGAGCGAGGATGCACAGGTACAACATGGCATTGCTTCAAGCACACACATAAGCTGTCTCATTTGTATACCCTCTCTCTCTTTCCCTCTGTATCTTTCTCTCTCCACACATGGGTGTGAAAGCCTGTATCCCACAGTCTGATCATGTGCAACTTTAAAATGAACACGTTCACAGGAAGTGACAGAATAACTTCCTTCTGATATGAATCATCTCAGAATGAATTTCATCAAGGCCTCCATCAGCTGGGAATTCAGGATGAAGCTGGCACCAACAGCTATACAGTCATATAGTTTGATACACGCATGACACACAAGTGGAGCACCTCTGCTAAAACTGACACTGACATACCATCCCAGGTGATTGGGAGAGGGGAGAAAAACAATTGAAAAGGAGAAAAGGAGAGATTTGATTGGCACAGAATACTACCAAAGGGATACTCATTTCGATAGGAAAAATTGACAAAGCCGAAGACTGAAAGACTGAGGATAAAAAACAAAAACAATCAGCTTAAGATTGTGGGTCAACCTTGGAAAGTGCACACAAGCAGTGGTTAGAAGTTGTTGGACTCAGTCAGATCTGGCATATTAGTTGTATTCCCAGACCACCAATTCTGGCATGCGTAAGTGAATCTATATGTGAGATTTCTATCACTACTGAAAAGTTCTCTGAATTTCTCAGTGGTGTTTCTACAACAGTTACCTGACTGTCTTCAAGGATTTGCAGAGCTGGTAGAGTTCATACACACCAGATGACCTGAGAACTTCAGTGTCAATACTAGAATGGCAAACAGTAGGAATGATTAACTACCATTAAATTTTAAAGTCATAGGCAGTGTACTTACTCCAACTCCTTTAGGTGCAGCATATCCTTCAGTGCAATTCTCAGAGACTCACCAGCTTTCATAGCTAAAGAGTTGCGCTGCATGCTAAAAGGATTTTTTCAAAACAATAAATGGTATTGATAGGCTCATTCCTAGACTCTCCTTACAAAGGAGGGGGAGAGCGTGGAAGATTTTATCACATGCATGATGTTAAGAGTAGACACGAGACAGATACAAAATAATTGTGCATGGGCATGCACGAAAGTTTCCCCACTTAGTTCAAAGCCAGTGATTGCAGCAAGAACATGTACACATAGCTACAATGGTACAAAAACTGTGGGCTACATCAACCATAAATCACAAGGTAGACTGGTGTAGTAAATTCTCAGTGTGTCAGACACGGCACCTAATGGGCTGAAGGTCAATTTGTTGCATGTTGTAAGCTCATGAGTATCATTGACACCGACTCAAAAAATCTATGTGGGCAATTACATATTGCTGAGTGCAAAGACGAAGGTAACACACTAAAGCGATTAAATGTACCCAAAAAGAAGACAGTAGTAGTCTTGAAAGCACTTACCTTGAATGCCTGGCTTAGTCCACCCCCACAGGATAAAGTTGTGTCAACCGTTGATATCATGCATGTGATAAAATGTACTGGGATTTCCCCCTTCTTAGTAGGGAGAACCTGGAAATGCATTTCAATATCTAGTGTACTTTGCACTGGAGAGTGTGATATCAAGCATACCCCCACTGTGGATAAGGAGTACAACAGTTGTACAAAGCACACAACTTCAGTGAGCAAATTTCCCTATTGCTGTGCTACAGAAAGAGTGGCAAACTACCTGATTGGGAGCAGAGATACACTAGTGAACGAGAGATTTAAACAATGGAAAATAGACTACCTTAGAACTTCCAACTGAGTCAACTTAGGCAACAACGGAGCCAACTCAAGAAACTCCTTCAATTGTAATCCACACCTGTCAATTCTGTAATCATGAAATAAATGCAACCATGTGGTATCCATTGAAATCATACCAGTAAGAGGTAAGTCTGGGGAACACACAACTGTCACTGAATAGGAGTACGGCATGTGCCACAGGCATGTCTAGTACGTATACATGTTACAAAAGTGACAATTGTAATCCACACCTGTCAATTCTGTAATCATGAAATAAATGCAACCATGTGGTATCCATTGAAATCATACCAGTAAGAGGTAAGTCTGGGGAACACACAACTGTCACTGAATAGGAGTACGGCATGTGCCACAGGCATGTCTAGTACGTATACATGTTACAAAAGTGACAGTTTTGATCATTGGTTTCATGCTGAAGTGAAAACGTGATGCAACTTTCAAACTTCAGGGTATTTATTGACTACAGAATATCCTCACATCAAAGAAGATAACATCGTAGCCTTCTCCATGAAGCAAGCCAGAGCTTTAGCTGCAGTCGGGTCATTGACCTTAGTTCCACTGAGACTAAAAGTGAATGCATAAGCACACATAAACTAACATTACCATAACAAATAATCTGAAACTTGCAACAAAAAATCACACATGTGGGTATCTCAAACTAATTTAACAACATATGGCATTTTATCATAAAATATTCATGATGAATACTAGAGATAGCCAACGCGTTTGACTAATATCTCCAACTGTAGAGAAAGTTGTTACATTACTAACCTTAGGCTTTTTATGTTGCAGAAAGTATTAGAATCAAGCCTTGCTAGAGTTTCAAAGCATTCCTGACCAATGTGGCAGGACTCAAAATCCAATTCTTCAACTTGTACTCCAGTGTTTGCAAGGATAAACACAATAGCTGAGGCATCAAATGGGTTAATGGTTTCCTTCTTGAAACACAGCACTCCATTACAAGCAGAGACTAAAGTCTGACATGCAACTTTACTCCGAGACTCATATGTACAGTGAAGATGAAGAAGAGCGCATGGAGGAGCACCAGTGATGACTGATTGAAAGCATTTAAGGGCACCATCAGTCCTGAGCTTTGTTAGCCCGCAGAAAAACTTGCACACAACATGCATGTGTGCTTTCTTGTGGTAGTTTGATACATGCTGGTATTGCCTCTCTTCACCAAGAGAGGTCAAATGACAAGCTGCAAGAAATTCTTGAAAAGTTAAATGCAGAAAACTATACGTGTTTGTAGGCCCATACAGCATCAACTGACGATCAACTGTAATAAGACCAAGGGATTTTTCAGTATCACATCCTTGCAGTGAAACAAAGTCCTCCACTTCATCATGGGTAAAGCCTTGCTTCTGGTTTACAGTAGCATTCAAAGCTAGCTCACAAATACCACAAAACAACTGGTACTGTTCAGGAGGAAGGTCCTCAAAAGATCTGAGTGTCAAATTGGTATCCGGTTCTACTTCAGCCTTCAGCTGTGTTCTAATCAGTGTTTGAAGAGTAAATTGTTTGTATATTTCTGTTTCGGTTTCAGGCAACTTTGCACCCAATTTACTGAAAAGAAATGTAACAATAGCAGCATGTACAGGCAAATAGCACATGTGCATCACATTTGGGTGATGGTCAAGGTAGGCTTTCAAGTCTTTGGCAAGCTTCTCATTCGGGGCATAATACTCCGAAATGAACTGCTCAATCTGAAGTCTCAGAAAACCTAGAACCTCAACACTTTGATCTGCATGGCGCCTAAACTTCTGAGATGCTGCAGGCCTAGATGCGACAATCACAACTGACTTTTGGAGACACTCCCTTTTAATAAGTTTATATACAAAATCTGATTGTCCTTTTGTGGCAGAGTATTCATCCAGTCCATCCAGAGCAAAACACATGCCTTCTCCAGCTATGGTTCGAATGTGCTGCCCAAGTTCTTGAGGTTTTTCATCTGGAATAAATGACAGCAGTGTCTCTAATGTAACTTCAGCTTTACTGGCAAGTTGACGCAGAGGTACTAGAATCAGCAATGACACCAGGCTATTCAAAATCACTCCCTGGGCCCAGTCACGACTTATTTTGTTCATAAGCGTAGTTTTTCCGCTGCCAGGTCTTCCCTCAAGAAGAATCCTGGAGCCAACTACTGTATTTTTAAAGATACCAGAATAAGTAATCTTGTTCTTGTTTTTCATAATATCATCCACAGCTCCTCGCACAGTGTAGCGTGAAAAATCATTTCCGAAGTCCATAGACTCATTTTCTATTAAAGCTAAATTAATATACTGTGATTTCTTTATAGGAGGCCAACAATCTGCATGGACTTCTGGACGACTACAGTAGATAGCTCTCACAGTCTCGGCAAGAGCTTTCACTGGATTTCCTGTTGATACGAATGGTTACTATGTAAAATCTAGGGTGGTCAATTTGAATACACAACATTGCAAAACTATGACCAAACACTGACTCAAATATGGATATGGCAGATCTGAACTATTAAACCTCAAGCAAAGCCATGTATTAGTATAAGCAACAGCATGCTTTCGAGTGCAATTTGGGATTAATAGCACGAGTGAATGGCTGTTAATTACATGAGGCAAAGCCGAGTGCAATTATGTCATTCATGAGTGCCATTAATCCCAAATTGCACTCGAAAGCATGCTGTTACTTGTTAATCATAAACTCTGCCTAGTTTACAGTATGCTATAATAAGTACGAGTATGTATGTGATGTGGTGGTTTATAGTATACAAGTTTACAGTAAACCGTATAGTTTACAGCAAATTGTGGTCAGTTACGAGTTACAAGTTTACATTATGTTGATACAGTTTACAGCAAATTGTTGTCACATACAAGTTACAAGTTTACATTATGTTAATAGAGTTTACAGCAAATTGCTACTGACCAATCAGTGAGCTATTACACCTTGCAAGGTTTTGTAGCTTTTGTATTTTTTTTTGTCCAATCAGAATCTTTTCTACCTGTGCAATTACAAAAATAATTGCAGTTTTCTATGGGAGTAAATGTATTGACACTAAATAAGTACATGATTAATACTATAATCCATTTCATTACCCACAATAAATGCAAGATATGGGTTGTCTTATATGTAGAAGGCTGTGGAGCGAGCAGTGGTGAGTGCCATGTTGATGTGTAGATACGCTTTCATTTATTGGGTGTGTAGAGAGTTTAGTGGTGTGCATAGTTGGCAAAATGGCACAAGATGTAGGGATGGTGTGAAAATATTGTGGTGTCCTTCCCATCTTGTTTGACTGGTTTTTGAGGGTTCCATCCCTACACGTGCTTGTTTTCATTCAGAAGATTTTTTTATGACTTCACAGCTAAGTAGCAGTTTTGATGAAGCCAAAACTATTAGCTGTATTGAACTCTAAATCTGCAGCACTAAACTCTAGGTTTTTTGGACATGTTAAAGTGTGGTTTGGATTTGGCACACGCATGAATCATATGTTTCTGCACATGATGGGAACAAGGCTAAGCACTGCATGCATGCAGAGCTTAGCTTTGTTCCCAGGCCTCCCTTGTTTTTGTTTTGGTCTTCATTTTGCGTTCTATATAATACACAGAAGCATAATTATGAGTGGTGAATTATACTGATTGCAGACTGATGAACAAATAAGAGGGGAGGTCTGGGAACAAAATTGCAATGCTTATAATATCTTTCTTAAATAGAGTGTTTTTATTCTACATAGCTATCACTTGGGTTGTGGCTGCAACTTATTTGCTACTGAGCACGACTTTCATTTAGTGAGTGTGTAGTCTAATGTATATGTAGAGAGTTTTGTGGTGCGCATAGTTGGCAAAATGGCACAAATGTAGGGATGGTGTGAAAGTATTGTGGTGTCCTTCCCATCTTGTTTGACTGGTTTTTGAAGGTTCCATCCCTACATGCGCTTGTTTTCATTCAGAAAATGTTTCTGTGACTTGTTCCTGTTGTAATTTTGTTATTTTTTAGGAATGTCAAGCTGAGAGAAGAGAGGTGGGAGGGGAGTCTAAGGGGAAGATGCATGGTCTGTAAAGCACAAAAGTATAGAACTTTGTTGTACACAAAGAACAAGATTGTAAATTCAAACATTTTCAAGTGAAATTGCAAAACTAACCATCAAACTTCTCTACAGAAGTAGAAATTGCTGGCCTTGCAAACTACACGTGCTCAGTTGTGTGGAGTCCTACATACATATACTTACATTTTCATTCACAGCAGCCCTAGCAATACAATCATACGTACCTTACAATACATTTTCTGGAAGCATGCACACATCCTCTCTCTATGATTTGTGTTATACCACCTGACCTTGGCTGTTGCAGTCTTTACGCACTTTGTTGTGTCAGCTGCTGCCTTCTTATTATGCACTGCACAGTAAGCTATCTAAACACATGCTCAGTTGAGGTTCCAGTACTTGCTGTGAATAATAATCGATCGAGAGTACTGTTCGCGCACATCACGTTTACAAAGCTGCGTGGTCTCCCTACATCGGAGAAGAGCTGCCAGTTCAACGCGAGGTCAATAACATTCACGACGACTTCGCTGTAGCTGTCCTCAAGAACGGCAACACTGTCGGTCATGTACAATGGGAAATTTCCAGAGTCTGCTGGTATTTCTTGCACAAGAGTGGCAGCGAGATGACTTGCATCGTCAATGGTGACAGAAGACGTTCTGAAGTTGATGGGAAAGGACTCGTGGTTCCGTGCGTGTACATCTTCAGAGGGAAACAAAAACACCTTGACAGACTGATAAACCTGTTTGCTAAACTAGCAGCTTAAAGCTAAAAGCCACAAAACTTACAAAAGATTCACCGACTACTATAGTCTTACTGAACGCACTTGCAACGTATAGTAAGCACGTGTAGTTTTGATGTTCCTCACCAGGGGGCGTTATAACGAGTCAAACTACCCTGTGCAGGAACTTTGGCGGAAAAGAGGGGGGGCGTATTTTCGAAGGGGGCGTATTAGCGGGACACTACGGTATTATACTTTACAAAAATGACAAGGTTGCACAAGCATGTGACATGGTTGTAACAAGCTTGTATACAAGAAACATGGTATCAACAACCTTGTTTCCAGGTTATGACAATCTGGTAAAACCTTGTCACAAACTGGTATCTTTGTACAAGGTTGTGACAAGCTGTCACAAGACCCTACACAAGTTTGAGATAAACTGCTGCAAAACCAGTTTCGTTTTTTTTTGCTGTTGTTGTTGTTACCAGGTACCTGCATGTGACATGCATGTTGCATTTTTGGCAACAGGCATGCAACATGTTTCCTGGCCAGTATCGACATGCAACATGCACACTGTGTACTACTTGCGTGTTGTCTGTTATGTGCATGTTGCATGCACGTAGTATATGAGTTGCTCATTCATGTGGCTATCTGTTATGCTCTTCCCTACAACAGTAACATTTTTATGACAAGGGCCTGCCCTGTGTGATGCTCAGAATACCGACCGTCTTGCCACATTTAGGGAGTGGGAGAGAATCAAGCTGCATGCAGCGAGCTTGTAGTCTTGTACACGTTTAGTTTAGCAAAGCGGAAATTGTCCATAATCAGCGTTATCAGGTCTGAAGGTCAAAGTCGACAAGCGTGCTAGCAAGCCCTGGGCAGTGGCTTGAATGTGTACATAGCGCATAACTAGGCTGGACTAGTTTATTTAAGTGGCGTATCGCTGCCAAGTGAGCTATTTCAACTTGTTTGAAGCCCTTCTCTACTCACTATACATCGTAGCTGACTCTCAATTTCAAACGGCATGATTCTACCACTGGATACTTACAGCTCCAACTTATAAGCCAGTTTCCAAGTTATTTGAAGGTAGAACTCCTACCTCAAGTGAAAACTGGAGGCTGTTTGCTTGCTATGTTTGGAGTAAAAGCTTCATATCTGACGACCTCGGCTAAACTCGTGATCACCTGAACTAGCACCGTGTCTTCCTGCTTTCCCAGAGTGATGATGTCAGCCAAAAGGTGTGGTCTAGCCTCATTACTACTAAATATGAAGGGGCCTACCCCCGAGTTTCGCTAAGCTTCTTAGCTTCATGGTAAACGGTGAGTTCTACTTTATGGGCCACTTTAGTGGCCTTCGAGTGGGATAACTGGCAATTATTGGGCCACTAAAGTGGCCTCCCATGTGCAATGAGTTAACTCAAGGTACAGCAACAAAGATGCAGTTTGAGTCTCGTTACTCATTACATATACGCAAGCATGCTTCAGGACAGTGTCCATTATGGTGACGTGTTTTGCCAAATCCTTTCTTTCAGAGTTGTCAAAGAAGTTGGCCATCTAAGGGTCTATGGACAAGCTGAAACGAAACCAGCTTACCAGCAAGTGTGATGAAGAATACTGAATGTTACACTTGATTATAGCTGCTTCATGGAATTCTAACCTAATGAACCTAATGAACACAGCTTTCCTGATAGTGTTGTTGTCTTAGACTTTCTGAACTTGAGTCAGTATGCATATTATGTGTATGTGTTGTAACACTATAATTGTTGATCATTGGATCAATCAGAGTATTGGATTTTTGAATTTGAAATTAAGTTATACAACCTTGTCAGAACGAAATTCGGCAGCCTTGTAACAACATTGTGACAAGGTTATACATACTTATTACATGGCTGTCTAGGTCTGTTTACAGTTTCATATACAAAGTACTGGCAAGGTTGTGACATGGTTGTGACATGGTTGTGACAAGCATGTCCACAACCCTGTTACATCCATGTCACAACCTTGTTGACAAAGTTGTAGCATCCTTGTACAAGCTTGTTATTTCTGCATGGGTATACTTTACAAAATGGTGTATACCAGCAAGCATAAGCATGGGCTTATCTGAGAATCGCCAACTTAGTTCAAGTTCTTTGATTGTGAATGATCAAAACTGCTACTTAGCTATATGGAGGCTTTAAGGCTTCTTCCAAAGACAAGGAAGGAAGCCATATAATTATCAGCTTACCCATGTATCATAAATAGCAGACTTTAGGCCTTCACCTGCTTTAGTAACACATGCACATAACACTCATGCACACAACACTCTGGCTAGTGTATTACCGTATGGCGAGAAATTTTCGTGGGACAAAATTTTCGCAGTTTTCGCGGATTTGCCTCAGACCGCGAAAATTTTAACCGCGAAATTTTATCCCTCAATGCAAGCCACACCCTTTTCCTGCAATAGGTGTGGCTTACTTTCGAAGCGTTGATTATACTAAGGTGTAAACTTTTGAGAGTTTAGCGAGTGTTTGTGCGATGGCAATGTACCGTTTCTTTAGTAGTGTGGACAAGCTACCCAAACTACCAGATTCTACTGGCTCCCTGTCTACGAAAGTACCGTCGTCCTCCATTGTTTTGGCTAATGCGGGAGTGAAGAGCATGTTGGAAGAATCTGTTGGCGAAGGGAAACGGGGCTGCTATGTCAAGCTGTCGCCCGATGTCAAGGCACAAATTGGAAAGCGTGCTGCTGAGCATGGGGTGATCTTCATAAATGTGGTATCCACGCACCATCGCTTCAACACTAAACTCGCTCGCCATCACTGCACTTTCAACCGAAAATTTTTTTTGCACGTGTGATGTGGGTGTGGTTAGCATAACCCAGTATGGGCGTGGCTTTGCGATCGTCAAACCGCGAAAATGTTTTCGCGAAATGTTTGCCAGCAGCCAATCGGCGAAAATTTGGTCCCGCGAAAATTTCTCGCCATACGGTAATTTATATACTATACCGCACACCAAGATGCAGACAGAACTTGAGAGTTCAGTGCCACTTGGCAATAAAGCTTTATTAAGATACTCCATATACTGAACCTATGAATATTCTACATTATGTACATTCTTCAAGTCATCCCAATCCAGCGTTACCACAGAACAAACATGATGATATTCATGTGGACCAATGACCAAATTTTGCCAGTGGTGTAAGAAGATGCTTTTAGTATGTAGGAAGCTGACCTAGCTGGTGAACAGATGGGTGGGTGTTCCATTTTTGATATACAGATGCTGAGATTAATTCTGGCACATTCTGAGCCCATTTCCTTTTGAGTGACATTCATAATTATAAAATAATAACATTAAAGCACAACAAAGAATTAAAACTTGGCAAAATTGTTTAATCGGTGAGTGTTTGCAGACATAAATTCTTTGGCAACAGACACAAGATCAAGGGACTCTGTGCTATATGAACATAGAGTATGAACAAATTGTTGAGATGTTGGCATGTCATTGAGCTGCAGCACATGACAAAAGATATTCTAGGATTACATGCACACACTGCTCCAAGAGTACTTTGAATACCAGCTGGTTTGAAAGGACCAGGAGTATGACTTGTGGGGGGTTTTGGGTTTCTCCAACTTAGTAGGCTGGTGAGCAATCTTAAAATTTGAACAACATGAACAATTACAGGCAGTTCGCCAGGCCAGTGGTGAGTCAACTTTCGGCATTGCAAAGGTCGCTCAGCAAGCCATCATCACTATCTGTGCCTTGCTACAGTGTGTCAGCAACTGGCTCAATGTTTACAGTCAGTGAGGTTTCCTGTGCTGCGTCGTTTTCAGATTCTACACGACAAAAAGTGGGGATAAAGTTACTATCGGCTATAAAGTTTCACAGTGCGACATGGTGGCCATGTCAATCGCCAAGGAAGACGCAATATGTAGTTAAATGTCAATGCACCTACTACAGTTCGTGAAACTCAAGGGAAGAATAACTGGATGTGCCTCTGTGCCACACCATACACAGTCAGTAGACGAGTTGTCAACTTTTTGCCCGTACACATGGTTTTTAAGGGTGGCCCAGCGCCCCGCTTTTGTTTCTTGGGGGGCTCCAGTCCCTCTCTGTGCCATGCCACACACAGTCAGTAGATGAATTGTCAACTTCTTGCTCATACACATGGTTTTTAAGGGTAACCCAGCACACCGCTTTTGTTTTTTTGGGGAGCGACCTGACAAATGGTCTAACCAACTGAGCTACCGAGTCACCCAGCAACTCAGTGGCTGAGTTCGAGTACTTAAGGCTGATCTGCCAGGGATCCAGCCAAAGCGGCATGGAGTTGTCAATGTCTTGCCTGTACACATGGTTTTTAAGGGTGGCCCAGCACCCAACTTTTTTTTTTTTTTTTTTGGAGGTGGGGGGGGGCTGCAGCCCCTCTCAGCCCTCCTGATTCTTACGCCAGTGTGGTTGTCAACAGAGCTAGCTAAATCAAATTATCAATTGCATGAAGAGATTGTACTCATAAATATTGAACATCACTTTCCATTCCTTATGACCCCAGGCCAAGCTGCCAATTTTTCAACAGAAGATCACTAATGAGGTTCATGAGTGTCTACTTACTCTAATCCTCCCATTGGACAGCTGACTGAATCCAAGGATATTCATGGGCTATGCTGAAGGCCAGTTAAATCTAACTTACTAGGGGAATGTAGAACATTGTGGGGCAAGCGTGAGCAAGCAATGCACTACAGCATTGACTGTTATGTAGCTAAGGCTTTACCAGTGAAGTATCAGATCACAGCACACAGGCCATTCATGTAGCTAAAACGAGGTTTGTAACTCTATTGTCTACAAAAGTGCTACGTATATAGCTTAGAAGAATTGTCATGGTTGCAGAGAAGGGCTTTTCATGGGGTAGTACCACACAACAGAGCAATTTGTCCTACCAGCACGCAGCTACTCTGGTTGTTGCAGTTATAGGTTCTAACTCAGAACACAGTCTGGCATGCATAGTCCTTCAAGACCTTAGGCATCTTTGAGAAATAGTAGAGGGAAGTCGCCATGCATCATGCAGCTATGGAGCAAAACCTCTGCCACCTACTGCATTCGGTAAGCTGCATGAGCCTTTCTACACAACTGTTAGCCCTTGTACACGTATTGAGTAGGTGCTACGCTCCAGCTGCCCATCCTGAATGTCGTTGCCAAAACACAACTGCTATCTCTTGTACAATAGGCGCGCACGCTCCGGCTGTCATTCCTGGCTATCTTTCCAAAACTGTCGTCATTCAAGCTCACTCTAGCTTGCTGCCAGAGCATCAAGTTGTAGGAAAATCGTACTTACACTCTGCATGCGGCCTACAGCTATCGCGTTATATTACAGCGTCAAGAATATACGGAACGACGTACGACAGAAAATAATATATATAGCAATAGAACACACTAGTGTGGGGCTCACTCATGCTCGCCCCAATTAATATTCATAACATGGACAGAAAAACTCCAGATTTTAGACAAGCTATGCTGGGCTTCAATTAGATTCATGGGATAAGGAGATGAGATCAGAGTTAGGAAAACTTTCAATTCATATTTAGCTTTCACAAAACAATTACTGCTAAGTATGTCCATGTACAGAGGAAGCAATTACTAACAATCATCCACAGAAACATAAGCTGTGGTAGTTAACTAGCTTACTTTTGCTTTCGATTAACTTTACCACATCTTCTCAGAAACAGCAAACTAACACTATATACACCTTCTGAGGTAACTATAGATATCTGATGAGAACACAGTCAGTAATATCTATCCTAGTTGGCTCTCCATAAAAAAAACTCCGGTAGACAAAACTTGGCAGGAACAAGTGCAACTGAAAAAGTATCTTTTATGACTATCCAACACTGCTTTTATCACACAAACTAAAACAATCACACAAAGGAGGTAATTACATGTGGTACCGTCGAATCGGGTTATCAGGTGCACATCGTTATTTAGCGCACACCACTTATTAGGCGCATGCTGTCTTCTTGACAAAATCTGTCTAGACCCTCGATAAGAAGAGCACTGCTCTAATTAAACGAAAATTTGGAGTGGGCAAGACGAAGTGGACATGCTAGAGCAAGCACGCGAAAGTAGTGCGAACGAGGATCACTTAAGTGCGCTAGAAATGTGAAAAGGACTATAAAAACATCAGACAAGGCACTGGTTCTTACAGAATTCATTCGCCATCGCCATTCACCATCCTCAATGCACTCATCGACTGCGAGTTTCCGTTGACTCACGAACTACGCTTTCTTTGATGGCTTCTCCTTCCATTCTTAAAGAATAACTTGTGTACACGACTGCCATTCGTCATTTTATAGCCGTCTGACAAGCTCCTCGTAAACCGGTTCTGACCAGTCAACTGCATCATGCTATCTCTTGCTGCGTTGTCAATCGCCAATGATGTCATACTTTTAGAGGTGTGGTCAACCTTCAACCCTCGCTATTTGGCGCACTTCATTATGTAGCACATATTATTTTATTGTTATCCCATTAAGCGCATGCGCCTATAACCCGATTCTACGGTATAAGCTTCCAGCTTAGCAAACAAAGTTATCAGCCTGTCAAGGTGCTTTGCTCCCAACTGAAAATGTAGATAGAACTACCAGTTTTTTTCCATCTCCTACTGCCATGGACAATGCAAGTCATTTCACTGTCATTCTTTTGAAATACCAGCAGACTCAGGATATTTTCTGTGACACATGGCCAATGATGATGCTGTTCTTCAGTGATATTTTCGACTTCTCATTAGTACAACAAAGGGGGAAATTACTGCAAGCATAATTATGGTACTCACATTGTTACATATATTGCATATCTGCACAATCCACACTTAGAGAGCCTATCAACTTATGATTTAGAAAGTCATAGCACACCAACCTATGCAAGCCCTGTTACTTCTCACAAGTTGGTCTCTGGTGTAAGGCCTTCATTAAAACCCAGACCAAACCAGACCAGACCAAGCAGAAGTGCCCTGGAAGTAGTTGTTACTGCATGCACAGTAAGCTGGAGAGCCAAGCTCTATTTATTATCTGAGTGCTCAAGTATACCTCTAATCGTCCCTACTCAAGAAATGTGAATGTTACTTGTCCTTCCCTATACAATTGTAACTGGCTGACTGTTACATGTATCTTGTTCTAACCAAACAGAGATTATTCGAGGCATGGTTCACTTTGTATGGCTTTCTGACTTCCACAGGTGCATGTCCAAAAATGAAATACCAATAAGTGGCTGACAGCTTGTTCTTCTTTGCTGTCATCCTTCAATAAGCTCACAAGCCAGAGAAGGTCTGGCTTGGGAAACTAGCCATGGGAGATGACTGCAGGTGTGTAAACAGCACCATTAACACATGTATGTCTTTCAAAATTGGCCAGGATTTTTCTCAAGCTACAATTAAGTTGTAGAGACAAGGTAACAATCAGTGTGTAGCAAACACTCTCAGTAATGTACATTAAGAAATGCAGTTGCCCGAAGCTAGTGGGCAGGGTTTCAACCTCTCAGTAATGTACATTAAGAAATGCAGTTGCCCGAAGCTAGTGGGCAAGGTTTCAACCTCTCAGTAATGTACATTAAGAAATGCAGTTGCCCGAAGCTAGTGGGCAGGATTTCAACCTTTCAGTGATGTACATTAAGAAATGCAGTTGCCCGAAGCTAGTGGGCAGGATTTCAACCTCTCAGTAATGTACATTAAGAAATGTGACTGACAGAAGCCAGTGGGCAGGATTTCAACCTCTCAGTAATGTACATTAAGAAAATGCGACTGACAGAAGCCAGTGGGCAGGATTTCAACCTCTCAGTAATGTACATTAAGAAAATGCGACTGACAGAAGCCAGTGGGAAGGGTTTCAACCTCTCTGTAATGTACATCCAAGAAAATGCGACTGACAGAAGCCAGTGGGCAAGGTTTCAACCTCTCACTACCATATACCCCCAAAAAATGCAATTGCCAAAAGCTAGTGTGTGGAAGGTTCAGCCTAAGTGGGGTAAGTAGGCCAATTAGCGATTGTTTAGTTGCTTGAATGAACTTGCTTTTGAGATGTCTTGCTCAAACACAGAGTCAAAGAGCCAACACATGCTCCTGCTGCTGCTTAGTCAAATATCAGCTCTTTCGTGACTTGTTTACTGTGCTGTGCATGCAATAACACCTACTTCTGGTGTACATTTATAATGCGTTTAGTCTTCCCTTTCTAGGTAGACAAGCACTCACATAGAAGTAATATGGGTTACGAAAAAAGAAACAAAACAGTTATCTACACACTTGACTTTTATCTTGAGGTACTGTGTAGCGATTAACTTACGTGTGTACTTCTAAACTTGTATACTGTAACATGTACCACACAGGCTAGTTCCACACAAAACTACACACACCATTAGTACATACCATCTCACAAGAACCATTACAGTACCTTGAGTCTGAACTTGACTGTCATCCAGCCTCATTCTCTTGGGTTCCGGCTGTGATAGAGTTGGCATGGGACCTGTGAAAGGTGGAGACAGTTGTATGCTACTTGGAATCTACCATGAGCCATTGGAATGCATCATGAACCATGTACTGTCATTTATAACTGCATTTGCAAAGTTACATGTAAAGTTTACATTTTAAACAGTTCTTATATACGGTAATTTCACTGAATAGCATCACTCCACGAAGAAGTACGTATAACCAAATCATGGCTTAGTGAGGCGTTTGAGAGAAAAGTAAAGCCAAGTTGCACCAATCTATTTATACATGGGTGTCATGTGTCAGAAAAAAGCACCAGTTTTGGCTTCCATCATCCTTAGGGCACTCCTCAACCAGCAAAGCAGTGTCGGGTTCGTAATCGCTATGACCCACTTAGTAATGAGCCAACACCTCTGGCTCTGAGGAGGCCAAAAAGACACTGAGATCATTATGAACCGTATTGTAAAGTTGTTGTAGTTATGAACTATAGCATTAGATAATCATTGCTACATTGTGGCCTAGTGGATAAATGTCATTGTAAATGGATGACTAGAATCATCCCAAATTGGATGATAGTTTATACTATCCAAGAATGGATGACTAGAAACATCCAAAATTGGATGATAATTTATGTCATCCAAAATTGGAGGATTATTGTTTGTTCTTGTTCTATATAGAGACAAATGAGCTTAAATCATACAAAAATTGGATGTAAATATGGATGATGGTCAAAAATCATCCATTTTTGGAACCAGACCATACCTGTACTACCAGATGGCTAGCAAGAGAAGATCTAGTAGAATTTGTTTCTGCTGATTTTACATGATGTCATACACAGTATAGGTAGATTCAAATACAATAGAGCAAGCTAGATGCTTCCATGAATGCATCCCATACAAAATTATTCACATACTGTAGTGTCCCGCAAAAAGGAAGACTTTTGCAATCTTAGCCTTAGTACAAAGCGCTTATACGCAGGATGTGACATTTACTCTCGCGATTACGCCCTCCCTTCTGTTGCCCCGCTCACAAATTCTTGTCCAGATAGAAGAAGAGAACGCATTTGACGACTTTGCAGTTGCTATCTGGAATGATGTTATTTATACAATCATAGTTGTCAGTAAATTTTGGTAACAGCCATATATGGTTGGGGGGGGGGCTTATGCACGGGATAAAAATACCTCTGCAAGACTTTGCGCTAAAAATGCAGCATACACATCCTGACACAAGACAGAAGTTGTGGAGGTGACACAGATCTAGTGAAATGATGTCAACAGAATGAGGCTATGTTGAAATTGCTGTGGAGATCATCCGACAAGTATTTCTATACATGTCACAAGCTGCACATGATCTGCTGTCTATAACAACCGTTCCACATTGTACATGTATCTGTCTATTGTTCTCGAGAGCAAACCAACATCCTCACAGAGCACCTAAGTTTGCAACAAGTCTGCCATGCATGTACCCAGTAGTACATATTTTTCTATTGGCAATAGACACCAACCACTTAAGTTTTATTATCAGAGAGTCGGTAGACTATCTATGTAGGGATGGCGCCAACGCGCAATATATGCAATACTTAAGCAAAAGCCGTATAACTTCACCACAAATACGCTAAAAGCTTATTTAAGCGCCTAGGCATCCTCTTTGAATGCCTTTATGATCAGCAAGACTCATATAAGTGGTCAAAAGCCACACGGAAGACAGCTAAACACAAAAGTGTGCGATAGCAAAAGTGCCATTTTTCGTATTCTTTCCTTCTTTCTTTCTTCGTTACGACTTTTGTTCAAGCAGCAGTGAGACCTACTCAGGTCGGTTAAGGTGGTCCCCAAATATATTATTCGTGACATGGAAATATGCGAAAGTATTGTCACAGTTTACGAAAGTATTGCCATAGTCTGCAGAGATTGAAAGGCTCCCGCGTGTATGCTTCTTAGCTTTGCTAGTGTTATTCTGGCTGTTAGTTCGTATTGTTTAGCTTTGTGTTATCGCTGGTTGTGAAGTAGGTAGGTCTGAGTTACTGAAGGGCTGCCATTGAGACTGAGCGCTGCGTGTTTCTGGAAGCAGGAGAGGGGAATATGGCTTGACCTATTCGAGTGACGATGACTTATCATCTTTGGCGGTTGAGGCAGAATGTCAAATGCCTGTATTGTGCCTAAAACTTGTAGAGTGTGTAGTGGATTAGTTTTACTAACATACTGGACCAACAGAGGCTGCTATTGCTGTCACTGGAGAGGAGAGCTTTGATAACAGAAATAAATGCCAATTTGAGATGTAAAAACACCTCTATTTGCTTATCGGAGTTACAGGTTGTATCTGGTACAATGTCCCTACTCAGATTCAGATAGCTAAAGCAAAGAGCTTTCGCTCAATATCCATTACATCGGGATTTTAATTGTTGGCATATTGCCATGGTAATGCTTGTTTATAATAAACTACAATCGATTTAGTTACAACATGTACTTTGTCTTCAGTACTTGCTCACTGTATGAAGGGTAAAGCAAAAATATAAAATTGGGTGCACCACCTCTCTGAGTGGGTTACTAGCATAAGCTCATACACAAAAGTCATAGGAACAGCTGACATGCCATTTTCAAAGGCTTAAGGTTGCCTAAAGTGGCATCCTACATCTACACATGTATTTGAATAGCGAGCATAATCAAGACGCAAAATTAAGGATTCATGTAAATAACAATATTTTGTAACCTCATGTAGGCCTATTAGTGATCGTCTAGTTGCTTATTTTTTAAAATCTTTTGCTCAAACTCGGAGTCAAAGAAAGCCATCACTTGCTCCTGTTACTGCTTAGTCAAAAATCAGCTCTTTTGTGATGCAATAACAACTTCTTCTGGTGTCCTTTCGTTCATGTCCTGTCTGTTCCAGTCCAGGTTGTAATGAAAGCCCCAGTGTAAGTTTATAATGCATATAGTCTTCCTTTTCTAGGTACACAAACACTTGCATAAAAGTAATGTGGGTCAAGAAAGAAAGCAGTTATATATGCACTTGAAGATGTAGACTGTTAACTTGAGGTATCGTGCAGCCATTAACTTTGTGCTTGCACTTCTAAACTTGTATAGTGTAAAGTGTACCACAGGCTAGTTCCACACTACATACACCATTAGTACATACCATCTCACAAGAGCCATTACAGTACCTTGAGTCTGAACTTGACTGTCATCCAGCCTCATTCTCTTGGGTTCCGGCTGTGATGTAGTTGGCATGGGACCTGTGAAAGGTGGAGACAGTTGCATGCTACTTGGAATCTACCATGAGCCATTGCAATGCATCATGAACCACGTACTGTCATTTATAACTGCATTTGCAAAGCTGCATGCAAAGTTATGGTAATTTCACTGAATAGCATCAGTCCACGAAGAAGTACGCATAACCAAATCATGGCTTAGTGAGGCGTTTGAGAGAAAAGTAAAGTCAAGTTGTACCAATCTATTTATACAGGGGTGTTATGTGCAGAGAAATATAGCACCTTCACTGGGCTGTTAGGTATAGAAGGTAGAAATGTCACTGTTTTCATGACAGTGTAAGGTGCATGTATCAATGAATGGCACCGGCACAAAACTATGCACACATTACTTGAAGGAAAACAGTACGTGGTGGATAAAGAGTCTTTGTGAAAGTAAACCAACTACTGGTATGATCTGTGACATACCTACACCTCGTTATAGTACCCAACGGTAGTGAGGACCAAAGTTGATCGATTTCTTCAAGATAAAAGTTAAATCAAACCAATGTACACTCTTCCGCTTCGCATGCTCCTGGGTTTTCACTCACGCTCACTTTCCTTCTTAATGAAACCACATGACAGTAGAAGAATTCCTCTATACTAAAGCAGGGCATCACAAAACAATCGAAATGAGGTAGTTAAAATTTTCAAGCAGCTCCTTGGCAACAGTAAAGTTGCTACTATTATACTCTTCCACTTGTCATGTCCATCACACTCCCCAATACTTCACATTCTCGTATAACCAACAAGATTCAAGTTGCCCAAGATGTCACCAATATACAAACCAGCAAGTACAACTTTATTGTAGGAAATGATATACCGGCAAGTTTGTGACATACTAATTTTATTCATGAACATGTACCCGCAGGAGCTTATGAACCGCTCATAAGCTCCTGGTACCCGTAACCTTAAAAAAGCTACTGGATTTTTACAACAACCAGTCACTACAGAGGGCATTCGGCTATAGTTCAGCATAAACACCAACTTGGCTACAGTACAGAGTTGAGTGACAGTGGGTGACTGCTGGTTTTGTAGGTACGTATAAACGCTACTGAGGAAGCAAGCAAGCTCAGTGTAAACATCCAGCTTGATCTACATTGCTGCCCTAGGAGTTTTTCCTACCAATCCTATGTTTACCAAAAATGTGATATTACCAATATACTCACAATATACCCACAATATACCAGGACATCAATATGTAGGTCCAAGTCATCATGTAATTGATCTTGGACATGTAACAGAAATTACATGGTACCGTATAATTTCTAATAATTCGTACAAAATTAAATAATTTCAATTTTAGCTGTACGATTTGATTAGAGTATGAATATTCCGAGAAACGGGGGGTGTACAAATAAATAGAGTATTTGTACAAAGTGAATAGAAGAAAAACGCAAGTAAGTTTTCGACACCAAGGAAACCGATCACAGGTACTTTCTAACTTCACTTAGCTGCCATTATGTATAACAACTAGTAACAATCAACTTTGGCTTCGATCTACGTGCATACATATACATATACATGTATGCCTACGCTGGGCGAGCAACTTGAAGTTTACGGCTTCTCAACTTACACTTCACACAAACATGTCAGTCGTACTAACACTCTTAGCCAACATCGAAGAATGAACTTACATGCAGCATGCTGTAAAGTATTCGCTTAGTCACACGAGGCTTCACACAAATAAACCTGCGGGAACACACAAACTGACCCCCACCCGGGCTTATTTCAACATCGTCCCTGCCCGTACGATCAGAATCAAAAGCCAAAAGAATGTGTTCATTCGCATTTGTGGACATTGGAAACGCTCTCACTATATTTGCGACAACTCAGAGTGCTTGTGCTCAAACGCGCTTCCGCTGTACGAACAATAGAATAATAATCGTGTATGAATAAATTAAATTTTTTTCCCAGAAAAGGGGGGTGTACGAATTAATAGGGTGTAGGAATTATTAGAAATTCTATGGTAGTCTGGAATTTATGGTCAAAAACATCCATCTCCAGGAGCCCAAGAACAAGGGTGTTTATTGATCCTGTATTGTTAATTCCTGTAGCTACAATGCATCATACTAGTGAGATGATTCCTCATCTTGGGGCGAGCCTGAACGAGCAGCACACTGCTGGTTTACTATGGTTTACTAATTTGTCATGGCATATAGCAGGATTTGTCAATATCTACAGTTGCCTAATATTTCAAAATATATATTAAAATTTTCAGCAGAGATAGCCAAGTATCACATATGCCAGCCATTTTTCCAGCCAGGGAAGCTAATGCAGCTACACATGCATGGATTTAAGCTTTACACTGAAATCATGAGCTGAATTTATGGCCGTTTAAGAGTGTTGTTCATGCCACTGTCCACATCTGTATCGCCTGTTAGCGGCCTGCCGTTGATGGTCGATAGAAGCACATACCAGAAGTAAGTTGCCACGCGTGCATCAACTTCAGTTGTCTTCGCTCCGGGTCGCCGACGTTGCACTCTGGCAGCAGCCCTCACATGCTTCATCGATCTTAGTGAAATATTTGAATGCGCTCATTTATAATTTACGGTATATGGCCGCAAGCACGTACGTACGTATACGTATACACACACATCTGCGCAATGCAGTCCCACTAGTGTGGGGCTCGCTCAGGCTCGCCCCAAATACCATGGCTTGTAGTGCAATTTAGGATTAATACAAGTGTAAGTAATTGCACTGCAAGCCATGATATCACATATTAATCAAATATCGCATAGCGGGTATTTTTCAGGGGGGATGTCATTTTCATAGTCGAGTGGGATCTGCGAACAATCAACCCGCAAAAATTTGTGACTGGTATCCATGTGCGTGTGGTTCTGCAGACAGTTGTGTCCATGAAACATGACACTGCTACAATAGCCATCCTGTGAATGCAGTTACCAAGCTACAAGGGCCTACTCTTATTCTTGATTTAGCCTGCTGCTGTCCATGCCTAGTCTCGTGCGAGTCAGCATACTTCCGCTTACGATACTAGTCTGCATGCTGCTAACGAGTGTGTCCATAACCATAATACTGCACAACTTGACCAAAGTCTCCATTGTGAGCATCTCCAGTATAACCTATAGCTAGCATGCTTCACACTTGGTGAATGTCAATAAATGAATTTCTAAAATTTGCCTTCCACAAAAATTTAATAGCAAAAAATTTTGAATTTTGTCCCGCAAAAAATACCCACTAGTCTATATGGTAGGTTTCTCCACCTAAGCTTACACTTGTGTATACAGTGATGCTATTATGAGCGACTAGTTAGTGCACTAGTGGGAAGAGGAGAAGGCATGGCAATTGGCCGTTCAATCTACAAAGCATGCGAATCAAACATGAACGATTCTCTGCTCAATCTCGTTCACCAAGAAACACACAGCAATCATCTAGGAGAACAGACCTACAACCTTTTGTTACCTATCAGAAATCCTCCACTAGGCTCCGGTGACCTGAAAGATTAGAAGACATGGTACTGGTCGTCCTATTGCAGCTTCAAAGTCAAGACCAGTGATTTTCATTGACAATTCACTGGAGAGCAGCTAATACAACTTTCTGCCTTTGTTTCTTTGGTGTTTTGATTTGTTTGGAATGCCATTGCTACAATATATCAAGGCGCCTGTGGTGCTAATCAGATGCAGATTTCACTGCTTGCCCAGCTGAGCCATACAAAAATTCAAATATTATTCACATGATATTTCACTGCACTGTGTGTGTTATCAAACCAATGCTGCTTTTTTGTGAGTGACAACACCCCAAGATACTTTTATTTTACAGTATTAAATAATAATGATTTGATTGTCTATCACCATTCTGCAAATGGTCTTGAGTTGCTGATTAAGTATCTCCTATTACACTCATCCCAGGCAATACAACATACATGACAAGATGGGATGAAGTATTGTGTTGAGGGGCACTGCTGTTCCTGTCCCATAAATATTTTCAGTTCAGAACTGGGGGACGGGGTAGACCAATGAACTATACAGTATTGTGCAAAGTACATGTAACTTCGCGGATAGACAGCGTGGACAGAGAGTTGTGTTAAGGAGCTCCATGCTACGTCCCATGATGTTCCATACATCCCTTTTGGGACTAAGGGATGGGGTGGACAGATGGGACAGAGAGTTGTGTTGACACTATGGGACATCCCTTGTTCTGTGGTGTCCCTTGGGAACTGAGGGATGGGATGGACAGGTGGCACAGAGGCCTGTGGTGAGGGACACCATGGGATGTTCTTCACTGTCCATACGTCCCTTGGGGACTGAGGAATAGGACAGCCAGGGCCGCCGAGAGGATTGGGAGGGCCCAGGGCAAAATTTATTTAATACATACAGTGGGGCTCATAATATAGATTGTGCTGGGGGGGGGACTGGAGGCATGCCCTCAGTGAATTTTGAGATTTTACATGCTCTGAGGTGTGTTCTGGTGATTTCTGAGGCTTCTTTTTCATGCATGCATACAGTACATACATTCATACCTCCAAGTTCCCATCGTCGTTTAGTGGTTTCAGAAAAGTACGACATGAGTTTTCACGTCAGATAAGGTGTGCATTAATTTGAAATCTGCATCGACAGCATAAATGAAGCAAGCAGGCTGACCTGAAATCAACAATACAGCAAAACAAACCCCTTAGAGAAGCTAGACTTGGATGCGAATGATGAAACCAGATTCACTAGATCTTATTTGAAGGAGTTCAGCACTGTGGGGGCTCCCTTACAAACTGCCCCTGTTGGCCCCCCCGTCGGCAGCACTGCATGCATGAGGACAACTGGAAGAGAGGGTTGTGTTCAGGGACACAATATGATGTCCCTTGATGTTTATTTGCCAAAAGAGGATGTCCCAAATTCCCCAGTTGATAACAATGCTGGACATGTGCAGAGGACAGTTTTTACATACACATGGAAGGAACTGAATGGGGAAAATGGTGGTCTCCTTCCATCAAATAAGATCACTCCATGGAGAAAATATTGCTTAGAGAGACATTGGAGAGAAAAGCAAAGCCAAGTTGCACTAAGACAGTTTTCTATTTTTTACACAGAGGTGTCATGTAAAGAAATATAGGCCATTTGATAGAAAAGGGGCCTTCAGGGTGATTTCTGGAAATCTGCACTTTTATGCACCACACCTCCCTGGAAAAGAATGTTTGCTGAAATAACTCATTTATTGTGAAGTTAGATCTTAAAACAAAATCATGTACAAAAGATAACTTTGAGAAATAACAGTTTAAAGTTCAACAAATGTTTTATCCTGGATGTGGGCATGTGTGCATATCACATTCGGATTTTTCTAGCTCGGGCATTTGTAATTAAATTGGATACATCTCATCCTCAGGAAATCGATTGTAACAATTGTTTGGTCAACCATATCCACTTTCTAGCTCAGACTGTGCTAGTTTCCTTTCATCAGTTTGGCATAAGAAATTTGGCTCATTTGAACCAACTCTAGAGATCATGGTACCAAGGTCCAACTCATTTTCACTCCCAGTGTCCATATCAAAATTTTCTGCCATGCATGTTCCTAGGTCATCCAAAACAAACCCATCAAATTAATCATCCTGCTCGGTGAATGCAGCAAAGAGTGCTTCATCTTCAAATGCTACAATGCCATCCCTATGAGTGGCCATACCTCACAGTAGCTGTAGCTAGGCAACTTACACAGAAATACAGCTGCATTTCACATGCCATGATAACTCACACTTAATGAGTGCTTTCAGACAAGGGGTATCAATATATTTAACCTTAGTACACTGCAGTAGCAACTCAAAATTGTAATAATCACAGTCTTGTAAAAAAATTGCATATTAATTTTCACTGCATATTTATATATTTTGTGAGAGTACTACCTCGAAATCTCGCAATAAAATATGAATACTCAAGTGTGTTCTTGTGTGCATGATGAGGGCAGCTGCTAGCATACTATGAATGAACATCAACGAACCACATCTCCCAACAACAAAATAGGCCTAGATGTTATGTATAGCAAAAAACAGTGAACTCCGACTTTGAGGATTTCTGAAAAGGTATTAGTAAGAGTCATTTCTGATCGCCTGTTGTAGCACATGGTGTCATTATGTCGACTCTGGTTGACATACATTCGATGAAAATCTCGGGCGCTTACCTGTGCCCGTTATGAACGCTACTGCTAGGACACCTTCTGATAGGTACAAAAAAACAGTGAATTACAACTCTAAAAGATTCTAAAGGTAACTCAGTATATACCCATAGGAAGCATTTCTAATCGCTTAGTAACTCAGAACAGTTAAGGTGGCCTTAACTTTAATATTCGTAATACGGAAGTATGCGAAGATATTGCAATAGTTTATGGAAATTGAATGGCTGCCAAGTGTAGGCTTCTTAGCTTTGTCAACATTATTCTGACCATTAGTCTTTTCTGCATGGCTTTGTTTTACCGCTGATTGTGAAGTAGGTATGTCCATATATCAGAAGGAATATCACTGAGACTGAAAACTGCGTGTTTAAGAGCAGAAGACAGAATTAAAGCTCAAGTCATTTCGAACGACGATCACCGATCATCTTCGGCGGTTTATGCAGAACACTCGCCGGCCTTGGAACCAAATTCTGAGATCAAATATATGTTTTCATCGATATCTGTATGGAAGGTGTTTCACTTTGGTGACGGATCACAAACCGCTGACATTGATAATGATACTGAGTCCACGCAAGGGCATTCCTTCACTAGTGGCAACGATGGGCGATCATCTGTCAGCATATCAGTACCAGATTGAGTAAAAGTGCACCAAGGACCACGGAAACGTTGACAGACTCTCCAGGTTTCCTATTCCTGCAGTAGGAGCCAGGGAAACACCTGCTGTTGATGACTTCACAGTGGCACAACTTGATGCATTGCCAGTTACTGCAGAGCAGCTTGGAAAAGTCACTCGACAAGATCCACTGCTGAGTGAAGTTAGATGTTTCACCAAATCTGGTTGGTCCCAAGAGGTGAAGGGTTGTCTCAAGCCCTACTGGAACAGGAGACATGAACTCTCTGTTGAAGGTGACTGTGTCTTGTGGGGCATACGAGTGATGGTGCCGAAGAAGTTGCAGAATGAGGGATTCATAGAGAGCACCAAGGCTAGGATGAAAGGAATTGCGAGGAGTTACGCGTGGTGGCCGGGTTTGGACAAGTGTCTGGTCGGAATGTGTAAGTCAGTGAAGAGTACCCCAACAGTAGCTCCACTTCAACTGTGGGTGTGGTCGTCAAGGCCATGGCAAAAAGTGCATGTTGATTTCGCTGAACCCTTTAAGGAAAGTATGTTCTTTGTGCTGGTAGATGGACATTCGAGGGGCCAGAAGTGGTAGAAATGAAGACTACTTCTGCACTGAAAACAGTCAAAGTTAGGTGAACGCTATTTGCAGCATATGGACTGCCTGAGCAGGTCATCTCAGATAATGGTCACAATTCACCTCAGAAGAGTTTAAGGATTTCATAAACCCTTTAAGGAAAGTATGTTCTTTGTGCTTAAGGATTTCATGAAGGGAAACCACATCAAACACATCCTGACCACCCCATATCACCCTTCAACTAACGGGTTGGCCGAGAGGTTCATTCATACTTTCAAGAAAGGGCAAGTGAGAATAGTAGCAAACCCTTGTCATATCAATTGGTCAACTTCGTCCTGAGTTATCGGAGTACACCCCATGCTACAACCAACAGGACACCAAGCAGTTTGTTTTTAAAGAGAGAGCTTCGCACTCGACTGGACCTATTGAGACCGGACAGTACTGTCAGAGTGGGAGAAAGACAGTTATCACAGAAATGTGACCACAGTCGTTGTGCTAAAGAGAGAGAGTATTCAGTTGGAGACAATGTTATGGCCAGAAACTATGGAAATTCCAGTGCGGTGATTGAACGGAAGGGCCCACTGTCGTACACCGTCCAGATGGAATCGGGGCTACTGTGGTGGCGACACATAGCTCAGCTAAGAGATAATGTTAATGTTTCCCCACAGAGTGACGTAGAGACATCCACAGGTGGACTAAGCTCCCAAGCGTCCACAGAAGAGTCAAGCATTGTAGACAAAAATGCACCAGAGACTCCCACTACGACCACTGATTCAAGTCCACCAGGAACTGCAAATGCTGGTGAACCAAATCGTCCTGAAACTAGCCGGTATCCTCGTAGGGTTCACGCCCACCTCAGAGGTACTCTGAACTGAACTGTATGTTTTGTAAATAGTTTTTATTTTAAGTGAGAAGGAATGTGGTATCTTGATTATTGTTGTAACTAACGTAGCTAGGATAATGTATGATGTCATAGTTGGTAATGATTTTCATATGATCTAGTAGTTCTGTGTCCTGCACCTTATGCCATGCCAGAAATAAAATGGTGTTCTTTACTTGTGTAAATCTTCGGGCATCCAAGTGGTCATGACACGAGCAAATTTTGCCTTGGCGAAAGCACCCAGCTCGACCTAACATTACTTCGGTCATCGCTCAGCAGTTTCTACACTTGTCTTATACGGGTATTGCCATTTGTCTGCTCTAACCAAACTCCTTCGCTTAGTAGTTATGGAATGACCGGAGAAAAGCTAAGCACCAGTTTTCCATGAAGGCCTTTCAACAGCTACTGTTTAAGGACTGTATAACCTGTTTAATGGTGTAAACATACAAGATAGTTTACGGTGTAAACAATGTAGCTTATAGGAAACATCATTTTACAACTTCCTGTCAGTATATTGAAAATAATACCCACCTGTTACTATAGAAACAAGGGTGAAGTGCATGGGTGTTTCATTCGAGGCATAGCACGTAATTAGATAAACACGTAATTAGATAAACACGCAAACATTTCCGGTACAATACAAGTAGTCATGGCAGCTTTCGTCCCATGCAAATCACCATCTGCTGTGCAGATGTGTCCATGGTGATTTGCAGAGGATGAATCAGATATAGGTAAGGAGATATATACCATGCACAATTGCAAGAGTGGTGCCTTGGCAACTTGGTGCCTCAATGACGCGAAGGCTGCCATGACTACTTGCAGTTTACTGTAAATGTTTGCGTGTTTATCTAATTACACGCTATGTCTCAAATGAAACACCTGTGCATATTCTCCACTTCACCCTTGTTTCTATAGTAACAGGTGGGTACATATACCATAATCTCTCGAAAATAGGCCCACTGTCGAAAATAAGCCCACCCCCCTTTTTTGAATAAAGTGGTTGCAAAGGGTGTTTTTCTCCCAAACGTACGCCCACCCATTTATGCTGTAGAAGCAGTACTGTGTAAGAGGAGGAACTAACAAATGAAGGCAGACACCATTTGCTGTTGTTGCATAAGCAAGTGCGTGACAAAAGAGGCATTGCAGAATCACTACATGCATACATAACTATGACTAACTGCATGTGAGGTGGGCGTATTTTCAAGAGAAATATCACAACTCTCGAAAATACACCCACCCCCCTCTTTGAGGAGCCACTGAAGTTCATTACCCATGGACGTCTTTTCTAGACATTATGGTACATGTACTGACAGGAGGTTGTAGATTCTGTTTCGTATACCACAGGAAGTTGTAAAATGATATATGTTTCCTATAAGCTACATTGTATGTTTACTAATAACAACAGGGCCCAATGAATATAACACATAATGCATGTTAGTCTGGGATTTATGGTCGCAGGAGAGCCAGTGATGGCATAGCATGTATATCCCAAGTAGAACAAAGTTTAAACACTGTCTGTTGTTCCATCGGCAAAGACAATGTTCCTCTATAACTAATGCCGTTTGTGCAAATGGATGAACATACATAAACAGACACCAGTAAATACATACATGTAGGGTCACTGATTTTGTAGCTCATGAAGCCATACTATCAAAGGTGCCGACACTACAATAACACTTGTACCACAGTGACTGCTAAGTAAGCAGGGCAATACTCATATCCCCCAGGATGTGGTTTCATATTAATTAGGGTAATACTCATACCACTCAGGATGTGACAACACAGAAATACGTTACTACAAAAGCCACACAAACAGCATAAACAAAACTACATCAAGTCTTTCAGTTCAATGCCATCCAAAAGGCTATCAACATCTCATGCATAAGGTACAGAAGGTGGGTTCACATTCAGTACAAAGTTCTGAGGTGATATATTCACGCTGCAGTTATACTGAGGCCAGAGAACAGAGACCCAAGCACAGTACCACTCCACTGCTGTTGCAGAGGTGCAGCTATACGTGTCCGCTGCACAGGATATCCAGATTTACGTACTCGAGCAATGCTACATGAACCACTAGCATTCTCTTTATCCACTTCCTCAGCAAACGACCTCTTCCCTTGCACAAGGATACCCGATACTGCCTCTTTCTGTGCCACTGATGGTCGCTCATACAGCTGTAACGCATTTGATTTGTGCCCAGTGACATCTCGGATTAATTTTTCAGGAACACCTGCACTAAAAAGTGCAGTAGCACCTGTAGCACGTAAACTGTGATTAGTTTTTCTCAGTTATCCCTGCCTCTCTGCACATCGTCTCCATATACTTTCTTAATTTTTCCTTACCCACTGGTGAGCATTCATACCATGGTTCATCATCAGAGATTTTCTTGGAAACTGGGCGCAAGTAGAACACATCCATATCCTTTCCCTTTGGTGAAAACTTACTGAAGTATTTGTCCAACAAATACACCAAGCACCGAGGACGAGCCGTTGAGTTTGTGTATACAGGAATTACCTTGTTCTTCTCCTTTGGGTTAACCCCAGACTTGTTTTTCGATCCATTTTCAACATACGTATAGCAATCGGGATTTGAAGAGCGGATAAACTGGGAGGGCTTGAGACCACATTGCTCTTGGCCACCTCTCAAACAAAAAGTCTTGCCAACATAAAAGAACACAGCTCTGCAGATCACCAACCACCTTTGAATCCCAGAGCACCTGTTCTTCATCTGGCGAAACTACTGCAGCGTGCTTTACAACGGCTCCAACGCCTCCTTCGCAAAGCTCTCTATACCTCACTTGTAGCGCACCATTCAATTCCTTGAACGTGGGGTCCTTTCTGTTCATGAAGTTGGGGCAATTTGGATCATATTTTCGGCACTCACGATACAAACCAGCCAACAAATTTGAAGCAGACGTAGGCGGATACGGCTGTCCATCCTCTCGACGAGCTTCAACAACAAGCCGCGACAGCCAGTAATTGAGCGATACCTGGACAGGGCACTGCAACAAGTTGGAAGGACACATTTCACCATCGTCACTTGTCGCTCTGTTCCTCTCTACCCTCCACTGTTCAAACACTTTAACCGCCCAGTTCGTAGCTTTTTCCGTGTTCTTCGGAACAAAACCCTTACAAATCTTGTCCATCTCAACACTGGATGTCGGTGAAACAAACCGCTTTGACCCGGTTACCGTTTTCTCCCCACCTTTTCCTTTCGCTTTCTTCTTCGGAGGCTCCTCGAAGTCTTCTTTATCAGAATCACTCTCACAGCATCCCCACTCGGAGCACCAAGGATCTCCCAAACACAACGGTTTCGAACACATCGTCACTGGTTACGAGTATCCTATCCAGCAGCAAGCTAGCTCCTTGCTCAGAAACCGCGGGAGGCAGTTACTATGCCAACTTTATGACACAAAACGGTTCTCCACGCTCATTCGCTACCTGGCTCATAATCGAGCTACAAATTGGTTAAACCATGGCTTCTGGGCGTTATAAGATATACCCTCGGTGGTCAATTGTACCGCCCTTGGGCCTGCGGCCCTCGAGCGGTACAATTGACCACCTCAGGTATATCTTGTAATGACTCAGAAGCCATGGTTTAACTATTACATAAATCACAGTGAGCATGAACAATCCTGCAGTGAAACAATGACCAGCTGTGACTGGCAAGCTACCCATCATTCCTGCTCTACACCATGGAGGTGTGATGTTACACATTAACATATAAACTGCTCCGTCTTTAATGGTACTGATATACAGACTTACCTTCGGCTGCAGATCGAATCATCAGATTCCCTGTACTGCTTATTGTGCTGACCTGACGTACATCTAAGCAGACAAAAAGAATGACTCATTAAGAAGCAACTATTTGTGAAATATTGCAATGCAGACTGCAACGTTTTCATGACTAGCATACTGTCCACATACTGGACTTGAATGGCTTCAAGAAAGTACGTATATACAAATCAAGTCATAAATGCCATACAACATAACACCTCTGTATCTCTTAAAATAAAGACATGTATGTTTGAGGCAAAGTAGAGGAAAGTGAAAAGCTTGTAGTCACTGGAAATACAGCCCAGGTCCCCTGGCTTGAACTGTCAGTTCTCTAACAACTCAGCTCTATATGAGCACCAGGTACCAGCCCTCACAATTATCTAAATGTACTGCACAGGTGGTAATGAATGCTTCAATTACACACCTGGAATTCACTCAGTATTCGCCATCACATTTTTAGTTAGGGGTCAAGCAGAACTTATGCTCTCCATCGGCACATTTTGCCTCAGCTAGAAATACCGTATATCAGGGAGCGCTGCCGTACTTAAACAAAGCCATGAGTTCACAAACTTACATGAAGTAAAACTGGCAGCATGCTCTCACTGAGCTAGCTACATGTGCAGCTGGCGCAGAGAAGAGCTACTGCTGCATCATGTCACTACGCATTGCAGGCGAAAATAATATTGGCAGATTTTAGCCTGGCGGTTACAACCCTGACCACCAAACCGCCAAATTTAATTACCCTATCAATTTTCCGGCTAATGAGGCAAAATGGAGGAAAGCAAAAAAACTGCAAATAGACCAGAAATAGTCATTTTTGATGTTATAAGGCAAATAGAAGAAAGCAAATAACTGGCAGTCACTGGATTCTAAGGGTAAGTGGAAAACACTGAAGTGCAGAAACCAAAGTACGGAAACAAAGTATGGAAGCAATGTACCGGCCAGTGTATTCACTTTTCTTTTAACTTTTCCTTCACATCGTAGGCATTAACATCTCACATCTTGGAGGGTAAAATTCTACGTATTGGTGGTGATACATGCTGCAGTACTTTCCATAAAGATTTCAAACAGTAGAGGTAAAACTATGCTTGCAGTCCACATGGCGTAGGTTATATTACTAAACCACACGTACCTGATGTTTGGCATTTCTGCAAAGGTCGTGTGTACACAATCCTTTTCTTTGTACTACTCATTACTCTCACTTCAATATTATAGCATGTACTTTGGAAGTTAATTCAACAGTTAAATTGCCAATTTCAACTTGGGTACAGACAAACCAACCTTTCCTGTGTAGAAACACTGGTTTGAGATTGACTGCAAGGCTTTCATGGCCACTGCGCTGAAGAGCAACTGTCAGACCTTCAAGAGTTGGTAAAGAATGGTTGGGAGGGGCCCATTTCAACCACTGACTCAGCATCTCTCTGAGGTAACCTGTGGTGCCTTCTTGAATTAGCGCAGGTTTGTGCTGTATTATAGTAAGGTCAGAATCTAGGAGCCCAAGAGAGCCTCCGATGATCCTCCACTGTGGGGCAGCTGATCTCACTATTTCAGTAAGGGTGTGAAGATCTTGCTCAGCCAGGATTGTGACACCACCTACAGTAAACAGACTCAGCTTTCACATGCACACACACACACACACACACACACACACACACACACACACACACACACACACACTTTACACATACACACACAACAAACTAGGGGAATGTAGAACATTGTGGGGCGAGCGTGAGCAAGCAAATGTACTACAGCATTGACTATATTATGTAGCTAAGTCAAGTATCAGATCACAGCACACAAGCCATTCATGCATGGCATGTAGCTAAAACGAGGTTTGTAACTCTACTGTCTACAAAAGTGCTTAAAACGTAGCTTAGAAAAATTGTCACGGCTGCAGAGAAGAGCTTTTCATGGGGTAGTACCACACAACAGTGGCATTGGTCCTACCAGCACGCAGCTACTCTAATAGTTATAGGCTAAGTCAGAACACAGTCTGGCATGCATAGTCCTTCAAGACTTGAGGCATCTTTGAGAAATAGTAGAGGGAAGTCACCATGCATCAGCTATGGAGCAAAATCTCTGCCGCCTACTGCGTTTGGTAAGCTGCATGAGCCTTTCTACACAACTGTTAGCCCTTGTGTACTGAGTAAGTGCTACGCTTCAGCTGTCTATCCCGAATGTCGTCGCCGAAACACAACTGCTATCTCTCGTACAATAGGTGTGCATGCTCCGGCTGTCATTCCTGGCTATCTTTCATAACTGTCATCATTCAAGCTTACCCTAGCTTGCTGCAAGAGCATCAAGTTGTATGAAATCTTACTTATACTCCACATGTGGCCCATGGATATCACGTTATATTACAGCGTCAAGAATATACGGAACAACGTACGACAGAAAACACTATACCGTATTTCCTCGATTTCTTCCTGCCCTCGAATAGATCCCGCACTACACGCGCGAGCGCTGCTAAGCAAAATTAACCCCGCCCTCGAAAGTTCCCGCACTGTTACGCAGCCACACTCATTGCAGGCAACGAGGACAACTTGGACGACTCAGATTGCTTGTCTAGCCGGTCTGTACTCACGCACTGTACTGGCCTGTACGTACCTAGTATTTGTGCCGTACAAAGATGTCAGTCGTGTGTCTCTCGATGGCGCACACGCGACTGGAGCACACACCGGATTATAGGCTGAAGTTAATTGAACCCACACTAGTTTTGTTCCCGCCCTCGTATTGTACCCGCAGGTAAGTACGGTATGAAATTAATAGTACCCGCGGGAAGTAATCAAGGAAATACGGTACGAAAAATTGCAATAGAACTCACTAGTGTGGGGCTCACTCACGCTCGCCCTAATAAGCCACCATGACAGGCATTCAATTCCTTTACAGGCATACTGCCATAATTGGTCTTTGAGACCTACCTTGTTGAAAGGGTTGAGACGGGGCAACCTCTAACTGATTTCCACCAGTTGACTGCTGAGGAGGATTCACAGCACCCACAAACTGACCACCCACTTGTGAGGTACCAGAAGGAGGAACAAATCCTGTAGAAATTAACAATGACATTACATTAACTTCTGAACTAACTGACTGTCAATTCTGAACTATTTGAAACCCAAATATGGTCTTCCCGATCCCAATGGCCCTTTATCTCTGTGCCTACCTTCACAAGCAATCACCCTGGCCAACAAGATAGCGAGGTCACAAAGGCTACCAAAGACAGCAACAAGAAACGTGGCCAATACAAGAAGTATCATTGAAACATCAGCTTAATCAGACAAAATACAGCAAGTTCTTTTGAACTCCTCTATGCTTCACTATCTCGATCTCTAGCCAGTTGAACGTCCCTCTCACTATTAAAGTACTTCGGCAATTTTTCGTACTGTATGTCCATGAAAATTTTTCAATATAAAAAAATTAACATGTGAAAATTATGCACGTCATGGAGTACGAGAACAGCTTGCCGTGTTCATACGTAGCTACCACACAGCTGTTGGCGAACTACTGATGTGCAAAAGAGAACCAAGGAATGCTTTAGACATGTACTGTGGCAGTAAAGTTGGGTGATTACCGGACACTGAGAAAGTTGTCACACTTTCGTGTGTGAAATTATTCTTTGTAAAAATATATTTCATGTTTCTTATCTTCGTGGTTATTTTTTACAATGAAAATTTCCAGATCTACGGTATGTCACACACAAACAAGTATCTCCAAAGAAGAATAGAAGAAAATAAAAAGATTTGTTTTCACTTACTCAAAGTGCAATGGACATGTTCCTGCCACCCTCCTTAACAGGAACACTTTCAAACACACACACACACACACACACACACTTGTTCCATACATGGTAGTCTGTTATCAGCAATACACTGAGTATATAACTAGGAATACGCATGCGCAGAGTATGCCTCGCACAGAAGGATATCCGGAAATATGCAAGTAGATATCCGTTGTAACCACGTGTAGCGTGTAGGTGCTAGGTGCTGGAGACGAGATAGAGCGATGAAGATGGCAAAGCGGTTGTCTGAAGAATTTCAGGAAGTGAGCGTAGTGTCATGCGAGTATCTGTCAGACTCTTTCTCCTTTGCCTTACTCTCTTCTGATGCAGTGTCCCTTTGTTTCCGTCTTCGCTCTCTAGCACGATCACGCCTTGACTGCTTCTGCTCCATTTCGGCTCTCAGACGATCTTTTTCACACGTCGATCGCCTCCTGCTCCCACCAGTACCATGTGGCCCCTGCTCCGTTTCGGCTCTCGCACGCGCACGATCTTTCGATCGCCTCCTGGTCGGACCAGTACCACGTGGCTAGTAGTCTGGGAACGAGACCACAGAAACCACGCCCACGTAATCAAAGTGTGACGGATATATACATACATACAAACGCGAGCTGACTACGCTGCACGATTAGTAGCCTCGCGCTAAGGCGCTCGGCAATTATACTTACTACAGAAGGCTTGAGGTATTTCCACAAGTGATCAACTCTCACAAAACCAACTCCCATAAATGAGCACTAATCAATCAATTGTCACAATGCTGTGATAGGAGCTAAAGGGTCAAAGGTGTATCGATTCAACACTAATCACCATCCAAGACGGCCAAACATTCTCCATAATGTATGCTTTCCTCCCTAGCAAGCAGGCAACCTACATAGCCTCAAACCTACAGGCTTTTCATTCCAGATTTTGTCTCATGACTTTGGAGAAAATCAGGAGGGCCTGGAAGGATTTCGCACATATACAGTGGCACCATCTTCACAGCAGTACCTAGCAAATGCCCAAGACGTCACAACAGGCTGGATGTGGTATGTCATGGAAGTAGTCAACATGTTGAGTGGGAGCACAAACACTGCTGCCCACATGCTAAACAGTTCAGGAGTGGTAATTGGTCATGTTCAGGGCTAGTGCTAGGGGAAGGGATTAGGCTGAGGGTGGGGCTAACTGACAGTTAGGGATGGGGGTGTGGAGCGGGGAGGGCTGGGAGGTAGAGGTAAAGGCATGAGATGGAACTGGCAAAAGACTAAAGAGGAAGAACTAGAAGTAAATGGTTGGGGGGCCGGGGGGGAGGGAGAGGCTGTGCTGACAGATTTTAGGTTACTAGTACGTGAGATGCATGGTGTTACCAGACTCATAAGCTCCCAGTGTTACAGACAGAATCAGTCTGAATTGGCTGTCCAGTCAGTGGTTCACTCCAGAAAAAATGCCCCCTTCGAGCAAATGCCCTCCCCCTCTTTAACCCTCAAGTTCTTACATAAGTATTTCTCCCTTGTGTAAACACCCCGTATTGAGAATCTTCCGGGCATGCTTATAGTGAGCTTTTGGTTTAGCTCCATCGTCGCTTGTGTTCATAAACACATACACCCAAGGTTTTGGTTGCTCACACTGGGAACACGAGCTTACGCGGGGTTGTCACCTGTCACAACTGACGATGCAAGTTACTTCGATGCCTCTCACTTAGTGCATGTTTTCACAAGCACCACTGATTTCCCGTAGTACATGTTCAGCGGAAGCTGCTGTTCTTCCAGAAACCTACGGCAGTCATCGTGATTGTCAACCTCGAGCATATTAAAAAATTGTGAGGAAAGGAAAGAGGGGGGGAGGGGGGGCTATGTACGAGAAGAATTGAATATTCGAGCAAAAGGCCCCCTAGCTCCCCACTTTTGCCTCAAAGTAGTGGGGGGGCATTTTCAGGAGCTTACAGTACTTGTCTATTTTCTGAAAAAAAAAATTCCATTCAATATCATTTGCTTTGTATGTGTACTGTTATGTCATAGTGTGTGCTCTGATGACATTCCATCGGCAAATATTGTGATTACAAGCCACTAGAGGTGTTTTGTGGATTAAGTCACAGTGGGCACATAGGATTTTGATTAAGCTGAAGCCATCCGACTAGGTGAAGTTGTTTCTATGACTCACCTCACACGAGCCAACACAATGAGAATGAATGCTAGTTTCAACTGCTTTCACTTTAGCAAGTCAGTTCAGTACTGAAGTAAAAGGTGTGTCTACATACGTAAATTATGCCTACAGACATGGTTCCAAAAAATAGAGACATGGTTCTTCACAAATCAGCAATAATAATAACCACCTACCCACATCAAAGGTACATTTTCAGCTGACCAGAAATTTCCATATTGAAAAGACCAGGTTGTGACATCCTTGTTACAAGGTAGTACAGCCATCTTTATACCATGTGTTGACAACATTGTGGCCAGCTTGTATCAACCTTGTAACAACCAGGCTACAAGGTAGTGGTAAGGCTGGAACAAGGTTGTGGCATGGTTGGTACAAGGTTGTGACATGGTTGGTACAAGGTTGTGACAACCTTTCTAGAAGGTGCTCCAAACCCTGGATTTGTCACGCCTTCTAGCAGGCTTCAAGGTTGTAGCAAGGTGGTCACAAGGTTGTAAATATGCAGGTGATTCCTGCAGGATTGGAACAACCTTGCTACATGCTTGTAAACATGGGTGTATACAGTGTAGCTGTGATCAGTATACTTCACATGCAAAACAACCATGTTTCAGGATGGTAAAATAATCACAAAATACATACATATCACTGTCTGTACATACTTATACACATGTAATGTCTAATTATAGCCTAAAGCTTCTTCGGCGACAGTTTGCACACTTAATTGTCATTGATAGTGTTGACAAGGAAGCTCTTGGGAACAGGGTGGGACGACTGCACATGCCCTGTTAAGAACAAGCAAAATTAGAATTTTAAAATGCTGCTGTGCAGTGTATAATTCCTTAAAGCCAACAAAACAAGCATATTGAACTTATGTATGTATGCTGACACAATCTCCCTGCATGGTCAAATTAAAACTTCCGTCATCGTGGCAACCATATATATGCTCACAACAAGTTTGCAAGCTTTCCGCATGAAGCTAAAAAGTTAACAGTTGAAAGTAGGCCCTCCATATTGAGCACGAATGAGGCTAACAATACCTTCATCATCAAGCTTAAAGACAGGAAGTGACCATACTACTTAACAAGTGATTGTCAATGGGCCAATTAAGAGCTAGCTGCCAAACATGAAGCTTTTCCTTAAACACATGCAGGAAGCAAACAGCATTTAGTTTCACTTCAGGTAGCTAAAATACCATAGTCTCACAAAAGAGCACCCGTGGGTGAAGCACCTTACAAGTCTGCCAAAGAGGGGGGTGGGCACTCTTTCGAATGCTTTTGCATTTAACCACAAAAGAACGCCCATGTCGTGTTTTCAGGGACTCGATGCCCTCGAATTTGGCTCGAAGCAAATAATTGGACAAGCAATAACATACAGCAGAGCCACCAGCGGCTTTGAAGTCAAGTCCTGACAGCACACACCACTCTGAACGGCAACACTGATGTAAGCATAGTTTACCTCGCGGTGCACGCCGCATTAGCTACATTCGTCTGCGCAAAGCTGCTTTGTAGTAACCTTCGGTGAAGTATAACATGCAAAGTTTCTTACCTTAGATATGCATAGCACTTGGGGATGTGCTTCTCAAACTCCACGTGTGCACTCATTAGCCATGCAATACTCGCTCCAGGGTAGGCGCTCATTCGAACAAACTTTGACCATATACAGGAAATTGGGCCAAAAGTAGGGGGTGGATGCTCTTTCACGAGAGTACAGTAATAGCTTAAAATAAATTGTAAATTGGCTGATTATGATGAAACTGAAAACAGATCTGAGTTAGTTATTAATTAATAGTTACAGTAAGAGTAATTAAGGTCATGTAAAGTATACAACCAAACGTATACAGGAATGGCCGACATACGTGATAGAATCACGTGATACAGCTGGGGGTCAGGGTCTGCAAAATTGCCAAAGAAAATGTATGGAGAGTGCGAACAGTGCGGTACAAAGTCGGCAGTAGTTTGTGATCAAGACGATGGATGAAACTTAGACTTTTTGTGGCTGTTCTATTGGGGACTATCTGTGAACGTGAACACTACTTCAGCCAATCTTGGAATGCCAGTCAACTCAGGTGAGCCAAAAGCCATTGGCTACTAGCTTTGTGTGCACACTATTAACGGGCGGGAGCAGGGGGATGAAGCTAGTTCCAGCTGCTGTACAAACAGCACATCAAATCTACATAGCTAGCTACTGCTGGCATTAAAGTTTCTGCCACAAGAAAAATGATTCCGCACTGCATGCTACTTTAAAGACGTCATCGTGTCTATGCAAGTACACTGATTTCCTGATGAAACAGGCTTAATTTTTATCATCAGAGTGGACAGTGCAGCAACTAACCAGGGTTGACGAAGATCTCAGACCTGAGTTATGATTGAACGTTCTAGCTTCTGTGGACCACGTGGCTTACTGCAAGAAAAAGTACTTGTAGGCACAGTGCTTATAGTTGTGTGGGCATGTGTATGTGTGAGTCATTAAAATTCGAGGGTGGGTCTATGGTGTCCATGGTCCCGTGATGGTACTTTCATCTCAGGAACTGTGAGTGTTCTGCTGTGTAATAAAGCCCCGGAAACAGCATTCATCTTCGCTAGCTGTCAAAGCAGAAGCTGTTTAAGCCAGTTTTTAGCCGATTTAGCTGATGTTCCATCATCGTGTCAACAGAAATTGCCGTATTTGTGCCCCGTACGAAGCACTTTAACACATGTTACCGTCAGTCTGCTGCGTCGGACTGTGTGGTCATGTTACCGTCAGTCTGATGCGTCGGACTGTGTGGTCATGTTACCGTCAGTCTGATGCGTCGGACTTTGTGGTCATGTTACCGTCAGTCTGCTGCGTCGAACACTGATGATGAACTTGATGCAATTGGGGTTGATTTCGATGTTGTTGAGATGACTTTTGCCAATCCTGACAGTGCATATAGCTAACGCTTTGCTAGAGTGCAGGAAAAGGCTCATGTTAAAAGTAGATGCTTATCGATGTGAACTTGTTAGAGAAAACTAATGGCTTTTAAACATCGAGAACAGATTGATCATATCAGGTCCTTTTATCAAACTGTTACATTTGCAACCACAAGAACTGGCATGATTGTGAAGACTGCAGTGGAAACAAGTAGTGCTGCTGCTAGCATAAGAAACAACTGGCGTCTGCCTACAAATGACTATAACAATATTGTACTGTATTGATATTGTACGGTATGGTACAATGTTGTGATAATGCACAAGTCATGTGATTACGACAAATTTCAAACTATATAACAATCTATTCACAAAGTTGTATTCAACTTGTGCACGTAACCACAATTCATTTACAACCTTGTAATGAACCTGTGCATGTAGACTACAATCTCTCCACAAGGTTGTGTCTAACTGGTAATTATTCAACAGTCAGCTCACAACCTATACACAGTTACCAACAACCTCACAACAAGGTCAACAGTCTGCTCACAACCTATACAAAGTTACCAACAATCGTACAACAAGGTCAACAGTCTGCTCACAACCTACGTATACACAGTTACCAACAACCTCACAACAAGGTCAACAGTCAGCTCACAACCTATACACAGTTACCAACAACCTCACAACAAGGTCAACAGTCAGCTCACAACCTATACACAGTTACCAACAATCTCACAACAAGTTCAACAGTCTGCTCACAAGCTACGTATACACAGTTACCAACAACCTCACAACAAGGTCAACAGTCCGTTCACAACCTACGTATACACAGTTACCAACAATCTCACAACAAGGTTGTAACATGCATGTAAGGTTGTGCCTTGGTTGTTACTAGGTGGTTACAACCTAGTTTTTTCTCATAAACTTTTACTGGAGTGGCCTACACATGATTGATGAATCAATCTTACACTGTCATCCTAAGGGCTTGACGACTTACCTAGGTATGGAACAATTGAGGTCTAGTTCACTGCCAGCATGAATCTGTACTCTCTAACCTCTAGATGGAGGAGTAGTCTCAGCACAGGGGCATGGCTAGCACATCATGCATATGCGTATTATTGGAATTTCATTGTGGTGTTCTGCTGTTCTACTATTTTGCATATCCTACAGAAAACATGCTGAGGATATATCAAGCCAGAAAAGCATCACCTATGGGAGAAAGAGTAATGGACCCTACAACATCCTACAGGGCTACATTTTGTTGTTGGGATGATTATTTATCTGCATGGAGGTCAAAAGCATAGACAATTAAAGTTGCCACAGCTGAAACCCTAGCACATCCACTAACTTTAAACATGGCTCCATATGAAGAACATGCCTATACTATGTACACTAAAATTTCATAGGTGGTAAATTTTCTTGTATTTTGCAAGCTGGCCTGGCCTATACAAAGCAGATTACTTTCCCTTAACGGAGAGTAACAAAAGCATGAATATCATTAATTTAGATGTTCAATAAGTGACTGTATTTTGTTGACAGACTGACAGACACAATTGCTTAATGTCACTGTGCACATACACAAGTGAGGTGAACTCAGAACTGTGATGTACTTAGAACACCATCATATTGGTCAAATGCATGTGTGCATGCTGTGGACTATAGTCTCATGCCCAGCCCACACACACCTCCCGGAGATAAACGGCCTGGTGAACGAAGTCGAATTTCTTGGGCATACGTATTTTCAAAAAGTGGTAAGCACCAATGAGATTGCGAGATCATTAATTATTACGTAGCACTTCCCTTAATTACAACAGTAAAATTTGTTCATCTTCATTCGTGTATCCGTACCTTCTTTGAGCAGGTTTGCTGCAAAATTTTTAAGTGTTGCTAGGTTACAATGTCGCAAAAGCGTGTGCTAGCCAAAGAAATTCGACTTGGTTCACCAGACCATTTCTCCTCGTGAGAGGGTGGGGTTGGGGAATGAGGGAATGAGACTAGCTGTACACGAAGCTACTTCTCAATATGCATACCTTCTTTCTCTCCAGTGAGCTGCTCCCTTGGTAGGAGCAGGTACGGCTGCTGTTGCAGTGGACTGGTGTAGTGTTGCTGCTGCTGTTGTGGACTGGTGTGGTGTTGCTGCTGTTGCTGTAGACTTGTGCGGTGTTGCTGCTGTTGCTGTGGACTGGTGTAGTGTTGCTGCTGCTGTTGTCGACTGGTGTGGTGTTGCTGTTGCTGTAGACTTGTGTGGTGTTGCTGCTGTTGCTGTGGACTGGGGTAGTGTTGCTGCTGCTGTTGTGGACTGGTGTAGTACTGGTGCTGTTGCTGTGGACTGGTGTAGTGTTGCTGCTGTTGTTGTGGACTGGTGTAGTGTTGCTGCTGTTGTTGTGGACTGGGGTAGTGTTGCTGTTGCTGTAGAATTGTGCGGTGTTGCTGCTGTTGCTGTAGACTGGTGTAGTACTGGTGCTGTTGTTGTGGACTGGTGTGGTGTTGCTGTTGCTGTAGACTTGTGTGGTGTTGCTGCTGTTGCTGTGGACTGGTGTGGTGTTGCTGCTGTTGTTGTGGACTGGTGTAATACTGGTGCTGTTGCTGTAGACTTGTGTGGTGTTGCTGCTGTTGTTGTGGACTGGTGTAGTGTTGCTGCTGTTGTTGTGGACTGGGGTAGTGTTGCTGTTGCTGTAGACTTGTGTGGTGTTGCTGCTGTTGCTGTGGACTGGTGTAGTGTTGCTGCTGTTGCTGTAGACTGGTGTAGTACTGGTGCTGTTGCTGTAGACTTGTGTGGTGTTGCTGCTGTTGTCGTGGACTGGTGTGGTGTTGCTGCTGTTGTCGTGGACTGGTGTAGTGTTGGTGCTGTTGCTGTAGACTGGTGTAGCTAGGAGGTGGTGGATGTTGCTGTGGTTGAGAATATCTCTGCTGTTGCCGGACTGTATCACTGAAATGATCCCTGATATGACTGAGCAGATGCATGCTTGGAGGTGGTGCATACTTGAAATGTTGTGGCAGAAAGCCACGCATGCCTGAAGAAGTGATATGCACACCTTGAATAAAAGTAACATGCACATAATCAACTGTAGACTACAAATAAATATTTGAACTTGGTTTTCAACTGCAGCAGAGCTTTATAACGACTATTTCATACACAAAAAGCTTTACAACTATTCATTAAGATCACTCTGTCAACACTACAATATAGTAACAACACACAAAAGTACCCTTTCACTTCTCTCTGTATGCATACCTTTGCTCTGGTCCCCACCCGAGTGTGGTAGGTATGACTGCTGTTGCTGTGTATTGGCATAGTATTGAGGTGGAAGTTGGACACCACACTGTGGTTGCGAGTATCTCAACTGCTGCTGAAATACACCACTAAGCTGACCCCTAATCTGGCCAGCAGGCTGCATACTAGGAACAGGTGCATACTCAGATTGTTGTCGAGGCATCAACTGTGAGAGTGGTAAACTTTGATGCTGAAAGCCATGAATACCTGAAGAAAGATATAATGAAAACAACTATTATGCATGTCTGACTCTTTGGGGGAGGAGGAATGTACGTACATCTAAATGGGTGGGTAGATCTAGTTACAGCTGAGTTACTTGTATTTTTTGGATATGCTCAAAATCACTGGTCTTCAGGGAAGTTACTTTTCTTACCATTACACAAATAGTCGACTACAAGTTTCAGTGACAGTGATGACAATTGAGATACTGCAACAGTAGTGACAATAATGACAGTAGTGACAACTGAGACTGATAGCAATTGAGACTAACCACAATGTGTGACTATAGTGACAATTGAGACTACTGTGACAGTGATAGCAATTGAGACTAACCACAATGTGTGATAGTATAGTGACAATCGAGACTACTGTGACAGTGATAGCAATTGAGACTAACCACAATGTGTGACAGTAGTGACAATCGAGACTACTGTGACAGTGATAGCAATTGAGACTAACCACAATGTGTGACAAGAGTGACAATAGTGAAACTGGTGGCAGTAGTGACTATTATGACAGTAGTGACAGCAGTGATAAGCAAAAATGGTAAATAACAACTTGCTAGAGGTGAAGGCTTACAGTAACTACATACACTGCATGCAACCCTGCCTAACTATATCCATCTGAATCTGTGTTCTGAATTATGCACAAACACTACAATCATATAAGACCAACTGCTTAGCCACCACTAGTTTTGAAATAATCATAAAAAACTTCAATCCCAGTGTGCATACATACCTATGTTTAGTGTTTGTTTTTTTATGTACATATGTGGCAGTCCCGGATAGAAATCGAATATTATTCCATTGCGTACTTCGAGCGTATCACCGAGTTTAACGCGCTATAGCGCTGAACTTCCGCTAAGGGCGTGGCTCATACGCGACGTGTAAACACATGAATATCTGATATGTCTATGAAGCACGTATAAACCCCGCCCTTAGCGGAAGCTCAGCGCTATAGCGCGTCAAACTTGGTGATGCACTCGAAATACACGACGGAATAATATTCGATTTCTATTTGGGACTGCCACATATACTAGATGGATATATGGAGTTGTAGCATTGAAGCCATACATTACAAAGGCACCACCAATGGTTTATACAAGACAGACCCTAGTCAATGAAATTAGGGAAGTTAGAACATGGGATTTATAGAAGTTAGAACACTTTTACAATCATCACAATGCACATGCGTGCATATTAGTGTGAGTTGCGCCGAAGTGTGAATGAAGTGGAAATCATTGTGTGAAGGAGATGGCTCTTATTTATGGCCTGCGGATTCCCTTCCATCCCCTAGAGGACCACTATTGATTAGAATGAGCCCTTCTGCTATACAGAGACTCTCCGAAGCCACGGCGATCGAAGTCAAGAGGGAAGCATTCGAAGTTCACACCCGAACAGCAAGCCGAAATCGCACAGTATGAAATCGAGTTTGGCAATCATTTGGTAGGGGTGTGGCTTGAACGGCTCGCGTTTTGCATAAATAAAGACCACGAGGGTCTGGAGGCATTTCCGCAAAATTTTGCACCAGCAAATATTTCCCACTATACGGTACTTTGTACACAACTATAGACACCAATTTTCCAAGCAACTCTTTACAGCCGCTGCTCATGCAAAGAACTTAATTATGTCACTATGAGAAAAGCCAAAAGGAGTCACACTGATTCACTGCATTACATCGAGTAAACTACATATGCAAGTTAAGGTATTGGTAGTGAGGCATGGTTTGGTTCAAACAAATTTGCTATAGTCAGGAATCAGTCAGATGAGTTGACAGAAAATAGATAGATACAACAGTGGAAAGTGGTTTCTTGCTATACATTATGGTGTTTTACACAATGATTAAGATGTAACTGTGGCGATGTAGAGCTGGAAGTTAGCACGTGCATATTGGTACTCTCTGGGTTTATAGATTTGGAGTGCGTATGGGGTGCTATTGGTAGGCTCTGCCACAATACGTATGTTGGCACTGTACATCCATGTATCCATCACATCTGTCATACTTAGAAATGCAAACATCTGTTACGCTAAGGAATGCAATTCATCCCCAGTGCTACAGCGGCACTAGAGGTCTCATTTTATACACTGGGGTCAGCAGAGCACAGCCAGCACACACCAGTGCCAACAAAGCAAAGTCCGAGGGGCCAGTAGAATGCAGTCAATGCCTTGCAACACAAAGGGAGAGAAGGCACCGAGGCAAGGAAAGTGAAGTGAAAGTCAGCGATACTGAAGTTACTACATACACCATGCCATTTTGGCACTAGGCAAAGGGTGCAGCACCTCTCTAATGTCTCCAAACACTCTTTCAAAGCATGCTTTGCCACACTTCATTCATGCCTCAAGCTCTGTCTTCCTCAGTCTTTGACTACACCTATATATATGCACCTTGCGTGCGCGAAGCTTACTCTATGCATGTAACACCAAGTACATTATGTACCTGGTTGAAGCTCTACCATGTTCCTATACTTTTTCCCATGCTGTATCTTATTCCATTTTCAATGTTTTTCAATGGTCCACAAGGATCCTTGCTAGTAGGAACCAGCAACAACATACTGGACAATAATGGTGGAATATTGCAGCATAATATTGTCATAATGAAGGAGCATGATAGAAAGTGATGGGGACAACACAAGGGGAAAGTCTGTGAGCCCTATATCGCCGAGTATAGCTAATTAGTACTCAGGTGTAATTCAGTTCCCACACAAACATTCCAGCTATACAGTGTTGTACACATAGATGACATCATGCCTAACTCCTCACAACTCACACCTATCAATAATATCCCTCAAACTAGTCCCAATCACACTCCACTCACAACATCGCATTTCCCCATACATCTTGTCAAAAAGACCGGTGCCACAACAGCGATCCTGGATCCCCTGTGGATTTTTTCCACCCAAATACCAGAGACATCTGACATCAGAATGCCACTCTAGGGAAATGCTTCATCATTGTGGCGCAAGCCTGAGCGAGCAGTACATTGTGCTGATTTATGTCATGGCACACAAACCATGAATAGCAGCAGGGTTTGCGACTGTCAGCTGTCAGTCAGGGCAGCTACTATGGCTACACATGCATGGACTAAGCTTCACACCCAAATCATGAGCTGAATCTCTGACATTCATGTACGTCTGTAGATCAAATCTGTATCTTCCTTCTCCCTTCCTCCTCACACACAGCTTCCAAATTTGCTGTTTTAAGGTCCTCCAGGCACGGGTAAAACGTCTGCCATCCTAGCAGTCACTGTAGTTTGCGCATGACCCTTACCTGAAGTGACCTCAGCCACCTGTGAATAGTCTGCCAAGAAGTTAGTCTATTATGGTAACATAGTTGAGATAATAAACCATACATACCGTAGATGCTGGTTGTTAAGCGCATGCGCTTATAACAGCTGACAGCAAGGAAATATGCGCTTAACGGTGGACATGCGCTAAACAAGAAATAGTCGCTTAATAAATGGGTGTGAAAATAGTGGGTGGTGCTTTCGCTGCTTCCATTGTATCGCTCGTTCAACATGGCAGAGCGTCAAGCAAGTACTTTTGAGAGTGTCATTCATGGCCATCACCTTTGCAAGCAGATCTGGCGGCCGCTTGTCGGAGAGATGTTAACCTTGGAACAGGAGGAGGGCAACAACCATGACAAATTCGCTGTTAGTCTCCTCAAGGATGCTACTGTCGTTGGCCATGTTCCTCGACAGTTTTCGCGGGTGTTTTGGCACTTCCTCAGGCACGGAGGGACTATCATCACTTGTGAAGTTACCAGTCGAAGAAAGCGTGGTAAAGGACTAGAGATACCCATTCTCTTTGTTCTTCGTACTACTTGACACATTTTGCTCGGCACGTTCGTTCAAAGTTCGTTTAATAAGCACATGCGCATAACACATGATGGGCAAAACCCTCAATAAATTATGCACTTAATAAATATTATGCGCTTAATAAAGAGCTGCGCTTAACAACCAGCGCCTACGGTATGTAAGTTGCCATGCATGCTTCAACTTGAGTCATCTTCGCTCCGGGCTTCTTTCATGCTGATGCTTAGGTTTTTGCCAGTTTAATCACCTTCAACTCCATGAAAGTGGAGGATAATCGCCGTGTATACAAATGCGAAGATGATGCTTTCTTGCGGCTACCAATTAGTTATGGTAAGTCAGACACACTATGAGGTGCTGTCATTTGCATACTTGACCGTAAAGAAAGCAAGTTGCATGAGTACAGGGCGGGGTAGCTAAGCCGTTGTTAGTCTGTAAGCCTAACCGCAGGCAAGCCGCATCTTTGCCGCAACACTAGGCATTGACTGTCATCAAACTCAGCAGTTACAACAATGCCCACACACAACTGACAGAGAATGAGCTTTTTATACAGACCATGCTGTGAAGAATTTTCTAGAACCTAGACAATGCCAAATTAGAATACAATAATAAGACAAGAATACACAACACAGAAGGACAATGGAGAATACCAGTTAGTCTGGGCTAAGGAGTTAGGAAGACCAGTCAGTCATGAGTAAGGGCACCATGGAGTCTCGGCTTACAAGTCTCACCATTGGTATCCCTTACAATTACCAAAATTTATCGGCCTGAGTGAGCGTTGTTTTGTTATAGTTCTTTTTTCAGCTTTGTAAGTATACTACTTACGAACATGCAATTTTCTGTCACTATATATATAAAATATATATCTTATTCGTATTTATTCCATTTGGACAAGCTACGCAAATATTACAATTTTACGGAAATATAGCAGAAATGGCAGCCCAACTCAGGTGCATTAAGGACTGACTACTTTCCCTAAAACTGTGAGGCAGTGTAAATCACACTGGATTCATACTATGATCTTGATACTTGGTGAGAGCTTACTTGCCATCAAACCCTATCTAAGTATGACGTCATTTTTGACCATGCCCACATCCTTTTCCTAAGTGAAGAGAAATATGTCGTCAGAAAGATTGCAAAACCCGGAGCAGTTCCCCCTTGTGCTGGGGCGTCTACTTTTGCTACAGCCAAGAGCAACAACATTAGTAACTAGATCCTGCTGGGGATCCAGAAATTTCTACCTGTAGGGAAAATACAAGAGTTTGTGTCTCACTGATTCAAAAAATTGCATTTTTCAATGACAAATCACGCCATAGCTCTTTCAAATCTTCATCTTTCATGTTCCCCAGGGAGATTCTGTACGAACATACAACAGTGAAACCAACCAATGCAGTAAACTTGGATTTTTCAGTGCGGAACTGCTCCGAGTAAGCATCACTTTCACGAAGGGCAGCACGCTTTATAGTGCTGGCTCGCGACTCAATTGTAGGTGAAGACTGTTCTTTTCTACACTGAAATACCTTCCATCGTAGGTGCCAACTAGCGACTTACACACTGGATGGTCGATACTTTGATGGCAGAAACAGGCACTGAACTTAGCTACATCGATCACTAGTTTCTGCGGATCAATAATACATTTCCGTAATCTTCTCCACATTACGTAAAACCATTTAGTCACGCCTTAATGCACCTGAGAAGCGTAAACAGTGGATACCAGGCCGTTTCTCTCCTCCCACACAGGTACAAGGTGGTCTCGTCCCCAGACCCCACCCTCTCACAAGGTGAATGGCCTGGTGAACCAAGTCGAATTTCTTGGGCGAGTGCGCACTTTTGCAACAGTGTCACCTAGCAACATTCAAAACATTTTACGCCAAACCTGCTCAAAAAAGGTACAGATACTTGAGTAAAGATAAAAACTTTTGTTGTAAGGGAAGTGCTACGTAATAATCTCGCAATTTCATTGGTCATTACCACCTTTGGGGAATAAGTAGGGCTCGAACGACTACAGCAGCTAATCAATTAGTCGACCAGAATTTACTATGTCGACTATTAATACCAAGCGTCGATTAGCCGCTGCGCATGCGCAGTTTAAACCACGTGCTCCTAATTTGACAAGATGGCAGCTGGTGAAGAGAGCACCTCGGGCTCTGCTAAAAGTAAAAAGAAGGCAGTTTGTTGGAAGTATTTTGAAAAAGTTTCAAACAGCGAAAGTACTAATAATGGAAAGGCCAAGTGTAGAGTTAGCTGTAATTTTTGTGGTGAGGAGCTCGCTTACCATGGGGCCACTTCTACCATGAACGAACACTTGAAACGCAAGCATCCCGTCGAGACCGATCAGGCTCCAAAGCCGAAGCAGCTCAAGCTAGACACTTACACTGCGCGTAAAACTTGTACGAAGGAGAGATCTAATTGCATCAATACGTTAGTCATGGGGGTGATAGTTCGCGATCTTCGCCCTCTGAATACCGTGAATGGTGAAGGATTCAAGGCGCTCCTGTCCTACCTCGAACCAGGGTATTGACTTCCCTCCGATCGGTATTTCATGGGCCTGATCGAGCGAAAGTATGTCGATGTAAGGGAGAGTGTTAAGCTGAGGCTACAGCAGGAGAGTGCTTTTGTGAGCATCACAGGTGATATTTGGACTAGTATTGCTACTCATGCTTACCTCACCCTGACCGTGCACTTTCTATCTAGTAAGTGGGATATGTGCAGTATTGTACTTGGAACTAAGCCTCTCACTGATCGACATACTGGTGAAAACATCACTATCTGGATTGAAGAAATGCTTGCTACTTTCAGTATTAGCACGGATAACGTGTGTGCTTTTGTCCACAATAGTGGTTCTAACATCCGTCTTGCTGGACAACTTCTTCATGACAAGTATGGGTGGTACACTGAAGCATGTGCTGGGCATACACTTCAGTTGTGTGTCAAGGCAGGGCTGGAAATCAGATCCATTGAAATAGCCATTGCTGCTGCTCGCCGCCTGGTAACACATTTTCGAAAAAGTGAAGTTACTACCACTGCCTTGAGGAAAAGGCAGGAGCAGATGCAAGCTGAACAACACAATTTGGTACAGGATGTTGCTACACGATGGAATAGCACCTATTTTCTGATTGAACGCCTTCTTGAGCAGCGCTGGCCAGTTACAGCTGTTCTTTCTGATCCATCAGTAACAAAGTACAGTGATCGTTCCTTGGATCTTACATCAGAACAGTGGAACCTGTTAGCAAAGCTAAAGCCTGTTCTACACGTTTTACAAGTAGCTACAACGTTCTTGAGTGCCGAGTACAATGTATCTATTTCTGCACTCCAGCCAATTGTCCACGGCCTCACAAGATCAATGGAGGTAACAGAAGAGGACTCTCCTGCAATTCGCCAGTGTAAATGTGCCATTTCTAAGGAGCTCAGAAGTAGGTGGAGCCTAAATAGCATCGATCCTACCAGTCCTGGCAGTGATTTGGTGGCTGTATGCTTAGATCCACGGTTTAAGCAGGCTAAATTCCTTGAGTCTCATCAGCGCCTAGACCTACAGATGGCCATCACTGACCTGGCTCGTAGAGAAATGGCAGACACAGAGCAGCAGCAGCAGCAGCAGCAGCAGGAGCTAACCACCGAAAAGGAGTCAGATTCTAGGCCGAAAGCCTTGGATTTGCTTTTAGGAAGTGACTCACCAGCCAGTAGCAGTGACAGTTCTGATCCTGTGCAGGATGAAGTTGAAAACTACTTTAAACAGGAACAGTCTCCTCGATATACACCTCCCCTCGACTGGTGGAAAGTTAATGGACACAGATTTCCTTCGTTAGCAAGACTGGCAAGGAAGTACCTGGCCATCACAGCAACATCTACACCAGCAGAGCGTGTGTTCTCTGTAGCTGGACTTGTTGTGTCTCGCCTAAGGGCTAGTCTTAGCTCTGAGCATGTAGATATGCTTGTATTTTTAAACAAGAATATGGACTTGAAAGTTGACTCTTAAGTAGAATAATATATGGTTTCTGTTGTCATGTACATTGTGCAACTGATGTTTCCTGGAGGAGCTTACTTCCAGTCATTACTCAATTAGTCGAGTAGTTGCTTGCCAATTAGTCGACTAGGGAAATTCCCTAGCCATTCGAGCCCTAGGAATAAGCCAAACAAATTTGACTTCGTTCACCAGATCTTTTCTCACCGAGAGGCACACGTGGACTGGGCACGTACGAGACTTGGTACGATGCTAGCTGATGCTACACTCTGGGAGTAGCCTTTCACTGTCTCACTCTCAAACTGAGCTACGTAAAGTGTATAATCTTCTTGAAACACTTATGTACAGGCACTCGATTAAAAATATGTGGTAAGTGGCTACAAACAAGCATACACACGCACATGCGCATGCAGTCTCGCTAGTATGGGCTTGCTTAGGCTAAACCCAATCAGGTAGTGCCACAAGTGCTCACTAATATGCCCCCACTTTCTCTATGAGGAGGGGTCACTTACTCCAATACTGAATTAATCTGAACTATATGTCCCCTAGTTCAACACAAGGTCTCACACGAGGCAGATAACGCTCACAATCCCTGCCATATATAGCTACATGCATCTGGAAGAAAGCCAATAACACTAGTATAATTATAGCAAAGAAAACCATGTTGGTGCTAAGCTGGAAGGCAGCAAAGTAACTTGCATCATCAGTGGTTATGGAAGGTACCCCATGTAAATTCTCACTGCAAGTGACAGAAGCCTGCACGGTGACCTATGTATAAGGCTAGTGGTTCTGTGTGTGCACATGCTAGGAAGAAAATAAAACACTTTTTCACCAAGTAAATCAAAACTAAAACATAAATGGCTCACAAAATAAACATTCGCATCACAGGGCATACAAGCAATATTATGGGTAAGAACTTTGGGGTTAAAGAGGAAGGGAGTTTACTTCAACAAGGCATACGTAATAGTGACCACTTATGGAGTGTGTAAATATAACGTATCTGTGTAACAGACAGCTGCTACAACCTACTCAAGTGTGCTGGTGTGGGTTGGTGAATGTGTGGAGCCACTGGAGGAGTGAGGTGGCTGACCAAGGGAGAGGTGGGAGGAGATGGACCTGCATGGAGAGAGTGTCAAAGAGAAATTTACTACTCACGCCACAATCCAGGCAATAGGCAATAAATCAATCACACATCTCTAGTTACCTCTTTCGTAACTGTTCAGGTCATCACAGTTTGAATTGCCAGCTAGAAGCACAGTACCAGCAGGCCAGTTACTGGACCAGTGTGAAGTACTTTAATGTTACTTTTAATTGCACATACTTAATTTAGCAATTTTGAATACACCTCATTTAGCGTGTATTAAGTTTTTTAACAGAAACCAAAATTAATTCAACATATCATTATTGGAATTTATTAAATTGCAAGTACTTATTTTAGCGATAATGACTCTGATCGCTAAAATCGCTAAATTTAGTATGCGCAATTAAAAGTAACATTAAGGTATGTCATTTTCTCAGATGAACTATATGTCTATGAAATTGTTGGTTAGCTAGTACAGTGTACGGCATTGTGGATACCCTTATTGCCGAACGCCTTAGCGTGAGGCACATAATCGTGCGGGCGCGGCAGGCGCTTATAGGGCCTTAGTCTAAGGTTGTGCTTGTATGTATGTCTGTCCGTAACAGGTTTACGACTGAAGTATACGAGTTTTACGTATAGTGTACGTACCCTCTGGCACGTGTCCCTCTTGGTGCGCTAGAGCTCACGATATTGATGGAAGACTTAGAGGAGAGACGACGACGCCAGGCCAGAGAACGCGTCCAGAGGTACAGAAGACGTTTAAGAGATGAAAGACAACAGTACGACAGTGAAAGGAGAAGACATGCGTGCCAGCAACAAAGCAATTCACTTCGCTCGCTGACGGCCCACGAACGAGATAGGCAGAGAACAGCACGGCATTGTAGTAGGCAGACTACACAACAAAGGTGAGCTTGCATAAACAGGTTGGAATGACGCCAAGGGCAATGAAAACCATGTAGCAGCTAGAGGTAATTTTGGCCATTATAAACGCGGCTTAACTTCGCTCGCTGATCTGTGAACAGGACAGGCAGAGGACAGCACGGCGTCCCACTCACGTCCTCAAAGTCTTCGACATCATCTCGACCACGCTTCGCCATTTCGTCCGATCGTTCCACACGCTCTGCGTGAGGCACATGATGCGCATGCGTATACCTAGTAATATTTGTGCAAATTGCGAGATGAGTGATTCATGAAACCGTTCTCTCAAGAAAGAAACTATACACTATTAGCACGGTGTTGTCTGGCTAGTTACAATTTGCAAACCATTAGGCCACAGTAATTAAGTTTGTATATGCCAGGCAGCACATCACACCAACCCTAGGTACATATGACAGTCACAAATAAAAAAAAAAAGATTCTTTTGTTGCATACTTTGATCACTATGTTTCATAGACGTATTAATAACTGCAAGAGTGTATTACAGTAAGTGTTTAACTCCCATATGGCTTCTAAAGCAGGACAGTATGACGTAAACAATCAGCAGTGAATATCCTTAGCAGGTATTCAGCATGAAGCCGTTCTAGTTGCTAGCTAGTATATACTAGCTGAGTGACCACTCTGGCAAAAGCCCGCCTCTTTGCTGCTGTGTTTTCATAGTCTGGTGTCCACATTCCACAGAGCATCAGGTGATAATAGGTGGCTTCATTAAAAATTCATAGCCTGCTGATAACTAATTTATGCACCAAAACGTGCTGTGTCATCGTGCTGTAGTAGCCAAGAATTACACTACAGATTGCGTTTTCTGCAATGTGATTGGCAGAAAGTAATCAACATTAATGAAGCCCGATGGATTGGCCAAACGTCACCAGACCCTTTCCTCTCGTGGGTGGGTCTGTACACGAGACTAGTGTTTTCAAAGCTTAGTATGTTTACTGCTGATTGCCTACATCATACTATCCCGAGGCGGATATAGAAACTATGTGGGAGTGGCACACTCGTACTGTATAAAACCCTTGATAAGCATCTATGAGCCATGCCCTTACCAGAAATCTTGCTTTTACTTTGAACATGGTGATGTGTTTACTGATGCAAGGTGCTTGAGAGATAGACTCTGCACCAGCAGAACGGAATGGACAGGCAATTCATGCGCATGCCCTTAATTATCTCCGATTTAAGCAAGTGTTGATCAGGATGCTAATGACACCTTCAAAGTCACATGGTTACATGACGTCACTATTCACCTAATCAAACCAGCCTAGCTAGCTAGCTTGAGGAGCTTTTATTTTAGCGCCTTGGCCAACAGCCTTTCGCTGTTTATCAATGAAGATGTCTAGCAGAAAGGACAGACGGAAGTGCAATGGAAGCCCAAGTTAACGTTTGCGATGATTTCACCGCTAGGTAGTCTCTTCTTCCCATCAGCTGACTCCACGGTAGCTCACACTGTCTGTTTATAGATTCAAAATGGCTACTGGAAGAGTACAATCAAGTGAGTTTCTTTCCGTGCCATCACGGATAATATAGTATACGTAGGTGGATAGGAAATGCACATAGTATACAGAACAGTGCAGAAAAATTGTTCATCCATCCTGGTTATGTCATTTTTGTGCAAAGTTTCTGTTACCTAATCTCGGCAACAAGAGAAGCTACGGTGAAAAGGTGCAGAACTCATAAAGTATAATCGTGGGTGTACTGGGATAGCTATAAGAGTGTTAGCAGTATTGTTCAACAGACATCTGAATTGTCCGATTAGGCCGTTGTAACGGCCAAATTGGCTACATGCGATGGCAAACTTTGTGTGAGGCAATCTCGGCAACAGAAGAAGCTACAGCGAAAAGCTGCAGGATTCATACAGTGTAGTAGTGGGTGTTCTGGGATAGATATATGAGCGCTGGCTCAGTGCTAACAGTACTGTCTGCAATTGCCAAATTGCCCAAATTTTGCCCCATTTGATTTAGGGGCAAATCCCCTGTTACCAGATCTCGGCAACAGAAATCATTACAATGAAATGCTGCAGGAATCACAGAGTAAAGTACTTGGTCTCCTGGGATAGCTACATAAGAATTAGCTCAATGTTAGCAATGCCGTTCAATAGCTGACTGAAGTTTCCAAAATGGAAATTTTCAGCCCGTAGACCCACCGTACCAGGTATTATTTTCGAGCATCCACGTCTCAGACAGACAGGCTACTACTTTCTATAGTTGCTATCGCATCGGTGCTGCGTATACTACATCATTTCCTACCCACGTACGTGTACTATATTATCCATGGTGCCATATGCTGCTATGGTAAATCTACGGACAGTGTAATGCTTAGTATCAGAAATTGCGTCACAATTCTCTTCGGGCCTGGGAGTGAGGCAATTCCCCATCCATTTCGTTCTGTTAGTGCAGAGTCTATCTCTCAAGTGCATTGCACCAAGTGACATATGAAATGTGCCACCTTCAAAACAATTCATTAGTAGCTGAAGGGTTAATTTAAGAGGTGTTCTTGGGGAAAGTAACTTAAGTTCAAAGTTCAACTGAGGTCATAAATCCAATACTGGAGTGATAATAACTTACTTGATCCTCTTCTCATGTATTTCTGTCGTATCCTTTTTGCCAGCGTGTTTTCTTCCATCCGTTGAAGAGCTCTCACTACATTCATCCAGGAGGCATTGGGCTTAAGTTGGAGCCACAATTTCAATGTTTCCAGCTTCCATCTGCTAGAGGAGTGGTTTCTCTGAATCTCGTCAAGTTTGTAGTCTGGCACACCAAGCTTCAGTCCAAGTTGGTACCAATTAGAAACTGTTGAAAGCTCCTCACAAAGGAGATTAACTTCCATTGCATCTGATGTTGTGCCTGCAGTGGATGCAGTGGACAAGATTGTAACCTGATCACATACATTGGTAGAGTGGGTATGGACAGTGTAGAGCACTCAGTACTGCAAACTATGCACCATGCAGAAGTCAGAAACCTTACACCACCATTATGAATTTCACAAACGTAGAGCTGCAGTGCATTAGCACTGAACTCAAGACGTGTAAATAAGCACAGATTTTCACTGCACATAGATCCCACACAACTGAACGGTGAGGGAGGTGAGAGCTACTGAGCTGACAGTGGGTTTGGGACTTCTGTGTGAGGATACTCATTGATAATGAACTTGGCTAACAGGGTTTAATGCCACATGCACAAATTCTTCAAAACAACATCCCTGATAGCTAGCCTCGTTCCCAGGCCTTCCCACTGTCCTGTATTGGAACACACACAGTATGCAGCAACAGAGGGGGAGGCCTGGGAACATTTATCCCGTGAATGACATCAATGTACTACCTAGGTAGACTTAGGGGGAGAGGAACCCACAAACAAAACAGTGTGTTTCATGCACGCATTCTTCAACAAGCGGCAACTTTACCGCTTCATAAACATTTGGAACTCCAACACACGGATCAATGCTGTATGAAAAAGCTTTAAATGCACTCTTTCATTTTAGCATACTGCAAGCAATCAAAAAAAAAAAACGGCCAGGGTACAAGGCTACACAAACAGTAGTCATTCATGATCAGATGAATGCAGTACATTCTGGGAACAAACTGGAAGTGGGGACTATCCAGTAACCTTAATGCTACTATAACAGTTGTTTTGGTTTGTAGGATAATGGCCCAGCAGCAGGTTACCAGACAGTAGGGCAAGTTTCTGGACACTGGCAACTTTTCCTTCAACTGTTTACCCCCTCCCCCTTAATGTCACATGTCTACCGTCCAAGCACTCACTACATGGGGCACTGTTCCCTAAGGAACGGTGCTAGAAAAGTATCCGCCACGGAAACAATCAGTTTGCTGGCTGGTGTCAGTGGGTGTGTGGATAATTTGCGTGTCGAGCCTACCATCCGAACATGGCTCAACTACAGTAGGACCTAAAATGCACAACTGTACCAAGGCCCTAATGCGTTTATACTAGGGCTCCCAACGAAAAAATCGAAGGTGCTCCGATTTCAAATCTGTTGTACTAGAACTAACTATCTATCTGAGATATATAAAAACCGGACTATAAAAGTTGGTGCTGCAAAGCTATTTTCAGTCAATTCGTCTTGGACTTGAAAGGGTTAAGTGCCGAAAATTGGGCGCAGTTCGGTTCAAGTGACTTTTGAAGCTTCGCTATGAAACTAGTGGTACTGATGGATTTCACTTGATGTATCTCGTGCAAAAATGCCTGGACCACTCAAGTTTATAGCTGTCAAGAGACTACATTAGCTGTTATTTTATGTTGCAATACATTTCTCCCATAGAAGAATAATTGATAGTTTGAAGTGACTTTTGAAAAGTAAATTTAGCAGGCACCAGTGCAATTGATTATTTACCATTGGTAGAGTATTAAAATAGCTGGACCACTCGCGTGGATATCTGTTAAAGGTATGTTCATATATAATCCCCCATATAAAATCAAAAATCCCATAATGGCCATATTTTGGCACATAACCGTCTGTTCGCTTTATTTATTTTCGGAAGAACGAAAGTCATAGAAATTATTGTAACTGTAGTTTACAAACAAGGTCACTTGGTTCTTGAATTTCAGCATACTTGAGTCAAGTTCGTTCGCTCTTGGATTTTTTGTTGGGACCCCTATTTATACTGACCTGGATCCTGTCTCTGAGCCATATTCGCGCGTCACAGGAACAAAAGAAAGGAAAGGGGGGCGCTGGATGGAACAGGAACAAACAAATCAGGCAACGTAGGCGAGGCTTCAAGGGCAAATGAAGCCTTTGAAGGCGTGGCGAACCAAGGGCCTATGACATTCAGGGGGGTCGGACAAGGTTCGAATTGCACGTGATTTAATTTTACATTCTTGAAATTCCAATTGATCGCGAATACGTGTACTTAGTAGTACACGAGCGACATGGGGTTGGTAGCTGCTGCGTATTTTACCCCCAAAGTCTTCGCGCCCGCTGTATGGCTCGTATTCAGACCATACTAGACGATGAACGAGATGATGGTGTGTTGCCTTCCAGCCTTTTGCCAGTAACCCCTTCAGTTTGGTCCAGGCCTAGACTTGGTAAGCATGAGACCACCTACAGTAGCCTCGAACCCAGGCTTTCCATCCTGATTTTTGCCTCGCGGCTCTGAATCTCCAAGCTGCAAGACAAAATCCGGGACGGAAAGCCTGGGTTCAAGGCTACACGTACAGCTGAAGACAAGTTGTCAAAATCGGTACACGAGACAAGTTCTGGAGGGGTTGATGGGATTCCTTCAGTAGCTTCAACCTGCTACTATCACCCAGTCGCTTGATGCTGCTGCTTACACTTCCAGAAGAGCTGGTTGTTGATCCCCCAGTCTCTTCCTCGCACCAGTCCCACTAGTCATGATAACGCCCAGGCGCAGCAGGGCGCAGTAAAATTTCTACCAGTATATAGCTTGTACGTCGCACACAACTTCGAAACAGTTCGAAATACACAACTATTTGATGCGACTACATACGTGTTTCTTTTCTCTATGCAAACGCCATAGTGAAATAAATGCAACATCAATAATTCCTGTACGTGATCTTGTCCGATCCCCCGGCCCCCCTGTATGACATTGGGGATATAGACTCCTATTGCAGCAAGTGTTACTCAGTTGACTCCACACTGTTAGAAGAGGTATTGAGGTCTATTTTGCAGAAGTGACAGTTCATCCATTGAAGAGGAAGACATGCAGTACGGTCCACAGAAATTAACCATTCCAACTGTCACCATCTAGTGAAACACGAAGGTAAAGTAAGAAACAAGATGCCAATCCAGGATCTCCATAGAAGAAGCATTATTCACAAGAGATGCACAGCTGTCCAAGATCTAGCTAGTACCAGCAATTGCCACACACTCCTACCAAAAAGAAATGGAAGGAACAAGGTATGTGCCAGTGAAGGGCCTCAAACTGTATGTAGTATATGGGCTAGTTACTAGACATTAATTTCTATGTGTCTCCCTCTTCAATGGATGAGCTGCCACTTCAGCAAAATAAAAAGTATAGGCCTAGCTGTAGGAACATGCTGCTGCTAGCTAATAAAAATGGATGAAGGCACTGATGTTTATTGCAAACGTTTAGCATGCAATGAAGTTCAAACTTGCTGTACATGCAAGCTAAGAAGGGTCTGAGCTATCTTGTGATTTTTGTCACATGGTCGTAGTATGTACGATTCTAAAGTTACAGTTGTATGTCCACACATTAGTTGCATTTGGTCGATTTATGATGTATTCGGCCGACAAGCTTTGCAGGTACGTTGCTCATAGACTGCTTGCTTTGCTACTCCAGTTCTGAAGTAGAGTGGAGCAGTGGTAACCTCCAGTGTTTGATTGGAAGCAGAGGAAGTAGCATGTGATAGCAACAATTAGCTTACATTCTAAACCCAAAAAGTGTGGATGCAAGCTAAAGGAACAGCTATATGGACAAACTTGCAACAAAGCTGAAGACATTTGGCAGTTAAAATGGCCCCCTGTGATTCACCTTTCGTCAAACTGGTAACCTACAAGCGTAGCCTGCAAGGTGACCAATTTTTACTTGCCAGATGGCTTTAGCTTAGGTGAAAACCCAATACTGAGAGTAAGGTGTTAGAAAACTATAGTCTCATGCCAAACTGGAAAGTTGAAGTTGGTAACATACAGGTCTTCAAATTTAGGAAGAAATTGAAGTGAGTGCACACCAAACAAATAGATTTCTGTAGTTATAAGATTTGGTAGCTCTTTATCTTTTATCTTATCACCAACTTATACGCAGTCTCAGACTCGGATGTAGTTTTTCTGGTTGTCAGATAATAGGAGAAGGGTCGCTTCCCTGGTAATGAGTTAAACTCAGTGGTGTGATATGTAGAGGAAACAATAAATGCACATTGGTGTACATATTGGGCAATGGAGGCTTTCACCTGCTCAAGTCATCTAAGTACATCAGCAAAATAGTGACAACAGTGCAGTATAAAGACTGAGAGAATCTGCTCTTTTTTCACTATGCTATTTCCCGATAAAACATCAGCAAACAAGTTGATTAGGTATTCTTATTACTACTATGTTAGTCCACATGTTGAATGAAATTTGTTGAACTGAGTTTTGTGTAAGGGATACAAACAGCTCTGAAACTAGCTAAATAGAACGAAGTGTAATTATCAGTGTAATTATCCTGCAGTCTCTTACACTGCTGAATGTGGCAGATATGGATTGTCCTTTATGTGGAAGGCTGTGGAGTGAGCAGCGCTAAGTACCGTGTTCATTTAGTGAGTGTGTAGAGAGTTTTGTGTTGTGCATAGTTGGCAGAATGGCACAAGATGTAGGGATGGTGTGAATGTGTTGCGGTGTCGTTCCCATCTTGTTTGGCTGGTTTTTGAGGGTTCAATCCCTACATGCACTTGTTTTCATTCGGAAAACTTTTTTTGTGACTTGTTCCCGTTGTTTTTTTGTTTAGAAATAGTAAGAGAGAAGAGAGGTAGGAAAGGAAGGCAAGGGGAAGATGCATGGTCTGTAAAGTATGAAAGCATAGAACTGTGGTGTTCACAAAGAACAAACAATCATTATAAATTCAAACGCTTCCAAGTGAAATAATTCATTTATGGTGTTTAGAAGCCAAAGCAATGCCTCATAAAACTCAAGTGCAAAGCACATGAGATGCTTATAAATTCCATAGATCCTAACGCTGTGGTGTCAAAGCAATAGATACTCACTGTAAAACTGTTGTGTAATGGTGTCTTACGACTCAATACTACATGTATGTGAGCTCTGTGGGGACGAAGTCTGCAGAGAGTTTTTCATAGCCTCGTTCCCAGGCCTCCCCTGTTTTCGTTCTTCGGTTTGCATTCAGTATAATACACGGCAGCGGAAGAGTGTGAAAAACGGGGAAGGCCTGGGAACACCTATCACATGAATGACGTCAGGTGGACGCAATGTGGATGTGCCCAACTTCAAGTACTAGCTGCAATAGAGCACTTCAAGGACCAAGCTACCAAAAGGCTGCTAATTGCTGCGTTAGAGGAGTATGAGGACTGAGGCACAATACAAAGGGAGGATGTTAAGAAGACACCAGCCAAAATGCTACCTTCAACTAAACATTGTATGTGGACTATATGCATTTTTGTTGTAAATGACTATAACAAGCAAACTTGAAATGTGAAAGTTGAAAATAAAAATTGAATGGAAGTAGAAACTGCTGCACTTTCAAACTACATGTGCTTAGTATGGGAGTCCTCACATTATGACACATACACTTTCATTTACAGCAGCTCTAGCAATACATACCTTCTCCTGGAAACATGCACATCCCCTCTCTATGTTTTGCATGATACTATATACCTGACTTTGGCTGCTGCCCATCTTTCACGGTAAGCTAGATCTAAACACGTACTCAGTTGAGCTGCCGGGGGGCGTACTTGCTATGAATAATCTTATTCTAGCAAAATGGCATATTTGCACTAAGCATTTATAACATCGGAGCGCTTGAGAATCACTGAGGAATAGTTCGAGTTCTACGATAACAATAAGTAGTGAGTGCAATACCCAGTGATTTATGTCGTTTTTTCACGTTTGAATCGTTGTAATAGCTACAGCGGTTATCGTGCTAGCCTGGCTGACAGTTACACTGACAGAAGAAAGAAAGAAAGAAGGAAAGTCAGAAGATAGACGATTTACCCGTTTTAGCGACTTGCCGGTCTGGTAGATACTTCAGCGATGCTCTCCAGCAAATTTAACGGTCCCGTTGCCCATGGAAGTACTCGATGATACCTGATATGGTTCATGGAGGCCGTTGACTAATCTAACACAGACATTTCGAGCGTGTCATCTGTGACTTCATTATGACACATACACTTTCATTTACAGCAGCTCTAGCAATACATACCTTCTCCTGGAAACATGCACATCCCCTCTCTATGTTTTGCATGATACTATATACCTGACTTTGGCTGCTGCCCATCTTTCACGGTAAGCTAGATCTAAACACGTACTCAGTTGAGCTGCCGGGGGGCGTACTTGCTATGAATAATCTTATTCTAGCAATAATGTGCCCGCCATTTTTTTTCGGGGTCATCCCTACACAGGGGGGTAGGACAAGCTCAGATATCTGATGATGTAATGCCTAGTGAGATCGTCTGATTCCATGCGCCCCACTGAACCCCGGCAAACTTGCTACGAGCATTTACTTGTTTAATCTCTGTAAATCTCCGTGAACTTTCCGCATACCTAAGAATGGATTTTTTTTTTTTTCACGTGCCTCTCAGAGCTTGTCCTACCCCCCCTGATCCCTACATATGGCGTACTACCGTACGCCATGATATATGAGAGCATCACAGCTCACAAACCTCAGTTTGGTGCACCCAGTCTGACCTTGGTCACACTACAGATCGATAACTTTACCATGTCATCTGTATCTTTTTTCATATGGCAGGCAACAAAAAGCTGGGTAAGGACTCAGTATTGTACATAAGCAACATAAAACCTTGCTGAAGCTTAGTACAGCAAGGTGGTAATTAAGGGACTGGGAACATGGATAGCTACCATTGTAACAACTCAGCTTGAGTTTCAAGACGTGCCCAGACCCGCATTTCTGAAGGAGCATGGCTTGCTTATTTAGTCGTCAAGGATACAATTTAGGATGAGCTGAATTCCTATACATTACATCCACCACTATGGCATGCCACAAAAAGGTGTAGCTAGTTCCTCCAACAGGAGAGAGATGAGCTTCCTCACAAGAGACCTCTCATCATCTACATGGTTGCCCCCCACTCATTCAATGAACTACACACTACAGACACAAAATTACAAACATGCAAGTTTAAAATGAGGGCAGATTTACCAGTTGGTGTACTAAAGAAGGAAGGTAGCCATACAACTAGCTAGTTGTTGATGTCTTACTGTTTGACTCCATGAAGTCTCGAGTATTGCACCGACTAGCATTTCGTGCCCGTTTCCTCATTTCATGATGGTAATAATAAGGATGGAGAAAGGGTTATTTTTGCAGTGAGAAGGCAGCAAGTCCAGCAACGAGGAGCAAACTCAGAAGACTGATGATATATTTTTACTTCTCCAAAGCATCAGCAGGTGACGGGGCATTTCTAATGTATTAAAGTTCTAGGTTCATTATGTGCCAAGATGCCTCCAGATTCAACCTTAGAGCATACAAATGTTGGAAAATTGTCTGGGGGATCGGAGCATGCCCACAGACCCCCCTAGAACCAGCGTGTTTCACACGCTAATCAGCCCCTCCCAAGCAAATTAAACTACCTCACCACCTATGGCTTCCAATAGGAAGGCACCTGGAACAACTGGTATCAAAGTACACACATTTCATAGACAGCATATAGGCACAAGTTATGGACAGCTGCTACAGCTCTAACAGGGGACCAACAAAGATGTACGCACATTTGTCACCACCACTTGCTTCACAAGTGAAGCATCTCCATTGGCTTGGGTCTGACTGGCTAACATGAGGAAACGCAAACAAAGTGAGGTATTGTTTACACAGGAACCAAACAGCCCATAGAAGGCACTGGGTGGGCAGCTTGCAAAGCAATGTTCACGTATTACAGCAGATCAGAAAACAATATATAATACCACTACAGCATAGGCAGCATCCTTGCTGAAGACTATTGCAGTGTTCTGTCCCTGCACAGTCCTCAAATGTTCCTAACGACTGGAGCAACCTTATCGATTTTTCATGCCCAACTGCTACAGACAGTCAGAGGCCATTGTCAAGTATTCAACCGACAGCCTGGGTACTGGCATTGTGGAGACAGTCTCTTGTTACCCTCATGCACAAGCCACCTGATCACTCACTACAAGTAGGAAGGAACTGCATGCAACATGTTGTTCTCATGCACTGCTGGACCCTTTTTATCGTGGTGCATACCACTTGGTCTGAACAGCACTTATGATATTCATGTTCTAACCCAAGCCTGGCAAGCCATACTATGCTTTTACATGCACTGCCAAAAGCTTTGCACCGCTGGGTCTTCAATTTCTAGATTTTCAGTGGACAGCAGGGAGCACAACAGATTGGCACCAGCATTTGTGAAATTCTCTTTCATCCTGTTTTACCTTCATCACACTCTTCGACACTTCTACCTTCTGATGTGATTGTGGTTTGATCTTCTAAAAGTTGCGGCTAAGCATATGTGCTGTTAGGTCCCTCCTCATATCCTCAGATACTCTGTAAGGGCAGGGACACCCCTCTTCCCCATATCCTGACTTCTCTTGACCCCAAAGCCACTCACTCTTTACTTCTTTTGCCATTTAAGCAGGGACTTCAGAACATATTTTATATCTCTACTGACATTTACCAAACTCCACAAATCTTCCACACACTTCACCTTCAGTCACCTCCCCTTCCTTGGGTGTACATACGTAAAGGTTGACATTAGGCAAAGCCCTAGAGCATCACTGAATTGCTATACTGATCTACAGTTTCCACATTACAGCTACATCACCATTGAGCCATCTCACCTTATAAATAATGAATGCTTTCACCCACCGTATACTGGATGCTTTCACCCATTACCAGGCCTCAGCCATGTCAGTATAATATTTTAATTACTAGTTAAGTAGTATGTTTACACAATATTTTCTGTACATAATATGCTACCTGAAATGAGGGAAGTATAATCAATTATATAACTCAGTGACTCATTAGAATTTTGTAATGCTAAAATAGCAGCTGTGTTTGGAGACACTCACAATAGTATGCTCAAACACATCAGCAGAGCGTATTTGTTCTATAATGTGTGTCTCTACTTTTATATATCTGCAGTGGTACCTACTATGGTACATACTGGGTATTGTTTGTTGCATGTGATCATTTGGGACTACTAATGTTTGTAAATGAAGTCAAGGTGAATGGTAAGAGGTGTGCACATAGGATGCACGTATGTTACAGAATTGTACGTACAGCTATTAATTTCCAGTAGCTTTGGTAATAATGCATCCATCACAATTGTGGAGTAAACAATGATTAGCTTAATTATTGTTGGTGAACCCAATCACTGCAGTCATTATAGGAGGGTGACTTTGTGGGATATTGACAGTAGAGCTCTTTATATGCAGCTACTGATTTTCCCTTCCTTCTGTTTCCTCACCTGTGTGTATGGAGGTGAAAATAGGCATGGTGGAAGACGATGCAAATTTATCATTTTACAATACTTAAGGTCATTCATTGGCATTCATTGGCAACACAGGGTGTCATGTTGGTATGATAAGCAGTACTCTACAACTGTATATACAGTATATTACGAAAGAAAACATTTTTGAAGGAGTATATATAACACTGCAACTGTCAATTTCATAAATTAGTGTATAATTATAATGGTCTCATTTACACCAGCATGTAGCTATCATAAACCTTTGCAATCTATTGCACAAAAAGTACTCATGTAGAGTCTGCACAATAATTATACTTGCCTAGTGCATGTCTCTAGATCTGTGCATAGCTACTAGGTTTTCATTTATTTGTAGGATAGTGCATTGATGCACAAGGTAGAAGACCTATCAATGCAATTCTAACACAGTGAATGGTGTGTAATAAATAGATCTTATCAGGCAATTCTGGCATGGATAAACCTGTTATGGCCGCTCTCAAATACATATAAAAGTTTGCAAGCCTCATGTTTTGTCAAGAGCATCAGTCCTTATATATATTCAACTTGACATAATACTATGGTAAACATAAGGTTGGGAAGTACGTTCACATAATTGACTAACCTCTGCAGTCCCAGATGAAAGTACACCTCCAACGATCAATTCACTAACAAAACTCTTCTGTCAAATAACGTACTTGGCTTGAAGGGCTCTGTCAGTTCTATAAACAGGCATTGTAGAAAATCTTTCAACATGCAATGTTTGTTTTGAAATCTTTGTGAACTTTGCCAAATTAGTCAGATATCACAGGTCCTACTTGTAGTGGTAAGAAATGCAGATGCAAGGATCATGGTGGTTCTGGTATACCTCTGCAAATGGCCTTAGTGGACAAGTAGCTACCTTGTTATTATTAGGTGTACAAGAAGGCATAAATTAGAACAGTATACCAGACAGGTTAGTCGTGCAGTAATAAAGCCTATTTATATATATATGCATATGGCACACAAAATAAAACTTGTGCACTTCAATGTTATAGCTAGCTTTGCAGTTCTGAGTTAAAAAGAAAAGAAAACACTAGTTTTCAGTGAGTAGGAGTTCTCTCAGCTCCATTGTAGGAGGATGGAGGGGTGGGGCATCGACAGCAGACTCCAAAGAGCTTTCCACTGCCTGTCTCTTCCTTCTGTCTCCTCTCCTGATTGTGTGTCTCTTGAAACACTGGTGTAGCTTTGTGGACTTGAGGTAAAGGTAGGTGTGGTAGAGGATGATACAAATGAAGGTAGTGAGTGTAACTCCAGTACTTGTGCAGACTAAAACAGTCTGTTCATCACTTGAGTCCACATTGTTGTAGGCAGTCCAGCCAGAGAGAATTATCAGGTTTAAAATGAAGGATGTTTCTAGGATACTCAAAGCTCGGTTTTTATACACTGTTTCTGGATCACCAAGAATGTTCAACCCATAGCCCACAAGTAGGATACTGTGAACCACAAGCATTAGACCAGTGCAAAATCTGAATTCATCCTTATCTGGTGCTTGATATGCATCCCGTATGGGTAAGAGTTTCATCTTTATCCACTTGAATAGGAAGTGTTTGGAAGCTTGTATGCAGGGTGCAAACAAGAGTAGCAGAGTGAATGGAAGGATGAAGAACACTGTGACAGTCAAGGCCATCAGGAACAAAGCCATGTGCTTGCCTTGAAGAAAAGGGACATTCCCATCATACAGCCAGACAGCTAGTAATCTGCCGTCCCTATAATAGTTCTGCAGGTAAGTGAATGAGAATACAGTAATGACAGTTCGTTGCAGTTTGGCATAGGAATTATATTCAACCAGGCTATAAAAGCTGCAAGAACCTGTTGGAATATTTTCAGAGCAGATGTTATTGGTGTAACAAAGAAGAAAGCATGGTTTACACGAACAATGTTGGCATATAAAATGAGACCATTGATTGTTCCCATGGAGACAGTGAGGTTGCAGACAATCAGGAACAACACTAGCATCAGACCAGCTAGTGTGAATGGAAGAACAGTGAGGTGGGCGTTTGTGCACTCCAAATACTGGGAAGTTCCAAATGCCAAACTGAGATTAGATTTGCATCTGCCACAGAGCAGGCCTGAACGCCCATATGCACACTGCTCATCTGATTGGTTAAGCTGTAGCCAAAGTGAAGTGGTTTTACAGTAGTCGAGTGGACAGTTGTCATGTAGTATGATGTCATTTCCATTGGGGTGAATGCTAATCCAAACTGACTTAGTTCTTTGTATCAGTGGTGTTGCACCAGATATGTTGCAGAGTAGATCTTTGTCTTTGAGTAGCGGAGCACACTCACATTCAGCAGTGAGAGTGGACAGTTGGAAGCCAGGAGGCATGGGAGAAGTGTGACATATATAAAAATATGTATGAAATTCTTGTTATAAATGACACCATCTACTTTTAATTCTATCAGTTCAAGACGTTGAGTGGAGAAGATAGTGTATGTTATAGGTTCATACATGAACACCCAGTTTTTTGAGTTTCTTGTAGTGGAGCAAAGTGGGCTCCTCTAGATATATTTAAATATTCGCAATGTACAGTACCAGGAACTGATCCATTCGTCTGTCCATACAGCACTACTGGAATTTGGAACATTTGCCCAGGATACACTCTAAATCTAGTTGCAAGGAGATCCTTGTGACTACACATATGTACTGCAACAGGATTAGATGATACTTGTGACACTACTGAAGAACTGCTTATGATTGTGAATACGCTGTCAAATACAGTTCTATTATACAGCTGATTGGGGTAAACCAAACACCTATCAATCTCTCCTCCATACACGGCACTTCCTGCCTCATCAGCAGTATGTTCTCTAAGGTGATTTTTGTGTCTTGTGGATGCTGCAGATCCAATAGCTGAAAGAAACATGGCGTGATTGTTACTGTATTATCGTCTTCAACATAGATACCACCTCCTCTCTTGGCATGATTGTTTGTGATTTGAATGTGGGTGTGGGGCATCAGGTACATTGTAGAACCACCTAGTAGAATCATAGCTCCTCCAAAAGTCCCATTATTCTCTGAGAGGTTCACGTGCTTTGCAAAAGTAAAGTGTGCTATCAAAAGCTTGCAGTGCAGTTTGTTTATTCGCCGCAAATGTGCAGTTGATGATTTTAACATCTCTCACTTTTTCTACAGCAACCACATTGAGGCTGTTAGAGTAGGCTATATCAAAAATTTGTTCTGGTTTCACATGGCTGTTGAGTTTTGGATCAACACTTCTAGCCCGGACATGCTAGGCAATGTGTTGAGTCGCTCTATACTTATACCACTTCCAATACGTTTAGATTTTCTTGAAATGAACAATTCTTAATAATGACCTGATATTTAGTGTTACTGTGATCCTTATACAGTTGAATGGTAATACCTCCTCCAATGTTGTCATAAAACTTTGAATCAGATACGTATGTGCAGAAGAGTCCCATTAGTAATCGGTGTGGTGAAGGATCTAATACCCCTGGTATGTGATAATATAATTCAAACCCTGCGACATGTTTTTTATGCAATAGTAGGCAGTTTGCCATGGAGCTTGTGATATTCATGATCTTTATACTCTCTACTCTATGATCACCAAAGAGATAAAAGAGAAAATTTGCTCCTCCTTCTGCTATATTTTTGGTGCTGATTACATTGCGTATTGAAACATTGAGTTTGTACTTGACTGTATCATAAAAAAACATACTTAACCCACTTGATGATGTGATTGGTGGACCTCCTGAGAGATCTACACCATTGCTAAATGCACACGAGTCAATACTAATGACATTGCTAGCTACTGTGGCTACAGAATTTGATGGTATCTGATAATGAAGGTACATATTTCCTCCTCTACATGATCCCAGGCCTTAAGAGCAGTTGGTTGAACTCAAGATATAATAGTTGTTGAACATAAATTTTGAGTGGGATATGGAGGAGTTCCCCAGAACATTCTTACCCACTACTCCATATCCAGTGCTGTTTTCCACAGAAATGTGTGATAGAGTCAGTGAATTGATATGCAGCAAGAGCACTGCAGCACTTGATAGCACTTTTACAAATTGAAATGGCGCAATTGGATAGCCACCGTAAAGTATTGTGTTTCACCATCAAATTTAGAAATGCAGGTTTCAGCATATGATATTCACCTCACGCTGGACACACTGTACCCAGTAAGAGTGAGGTTGGAAACACCTTTGACCCACAACACATCTGGTTTGTTAATCTTGTGCAGACCATGCAGGAAGCTTATTCTGGTGTTGGATGTAAAGTAATGTGTGGTATTCTCCAGGTAGTGGGAGAGGGTGTGACATGGGAGTGGAGGGCATGGAGTACTCTCATTAGGTGTTACAAAGTATTCAGTCAGGATGGCATGGGGTGTGACCAAGACAGCTACTACCTGCATAGCCCTCATTGTTAGCTGTGTAACTGCCTGTGGAAATATGAGCATGCATGAGAGGAGTTGCAAGCATAATATTTGGTCAAAGATTAACTTTAATGAGTATTAAAGGTTACCAGCACTTACCTGCATGTATCACAGCACTTCTTGAGCCATCTAGCCTACTAGATGTTGTATAATGTCACCCGATGGGTAGAATGTAATTTGATCACTACATAACAGGCTCTTTCATATCAGTATGAATAGTTACTTATTTAGAACAGTTTACTGTAATGTGCATGCCCCATTTTGCTAATCCAGCAAAACACTCACCTTCACACAAGTGCAATGATGAACAAGTGGTAAAACACAACCTGCACAATATGTTTGCTCTTAAGTTCTATATGCTTTTACTTTATGAACATATACTGGGTATTGTGTGAATAAAATTAATAATAGTGTTTGACTTGGGGCTACCAAGGTTTGTAAATTAAGTGAACTTGTGACTAGTCAAAGCTAGTATTTTCATAAGGACTTTTCTTAGCAAAGTTTATTTGGAAAACTTTTTGTGTTGGTTTTAATTACATGCTGTGTGTGAGATATGGTGCACACTAGTGTTGTTTTAGTTACTGGTGTTTGTTGTAGTTTTAGTTTTAGTAAATTGGGACCAGAATAAATCACTCTTGAGATGAGAAGAAATTGTTCTAGCTTTAGCTTTAGTATAATGAGATTAAAAGAAAGGTCAGTTTTAGTGACCAAAAGAAATCTAGCAATTGTGCTTCAATCTCAGCAAGCTTCAGTTAGTCTTACAAGAAGTTGGTATTTGGCAAAAATGTCTGAGACAGATATTTATAGACAACACTTACATACTCATATAGACTCTACACTTATACTAGTTACTGGTTTTTATTTTAATAAATTGGGACCAGAAGAAACCATCTTAGTTTCAGTAAATTGGGAGCAGAAGAAACCATTTCAGTTTCAGTAAATTGAGACTGGAAGGAATATATTCAGTTACAGTAATACTCGCCAACTCAGTCTTAGATTTAATTGCTAAAATGGCTTAGCCTTTACTAAAATACAAGTTTTAATAATCCTAAACAACACTAGTGCACACTACACTAATAATGACGTTGATTACAATGCTCATGAATCACTCTTTTCCGGTAGCCTCATTCCTAGGCTCTCCCCTCTGCTCTGATGAAAAGTGAAAGAGAGAGTTGTAAAACAGACTTAATTACATGTACTTAACTTAAAAGTTGTTTTAAAATGTCATGACCTTCTAATTATAAATTTGAAGACTTAATAATCATTGCCAGGAAGCAAGAGTGACAATGTAGTGAAAAAGTACTGAACTTCACAAACTATCAAGTTCATAATGAATACGGAAGACGAGTGATCCTGGGTGAGTTTATGCACTTACTACTACAGTAGCTAAATTGAATGATATATAAGTATTTGTGTTAATTCCCATCACAATTGTTTGCATTAGGTGCTCTGAGATCGCTTCTGAGGCCATATTTGTACTCAAATGCCACTAGTCCGACTAGAGTACATGGCGGGAGTAATATCGCCATTCGCCACGATACACGTCAGTTGTCACAAGGCATTTCAGTCAATATAGTCAACCTTGTACGTGTCGGGCCTGATGAGGTGGGCATCTTATAGACGAATTGATGACCTGGACAATAACAGTTTCTACTTTGTACTTCACTTTGAAGCTAGTTTAGTGATCACTCACTGCAAAAGCGGTCACAAAGGTCAACACACCTAATAGCTTGAAGGGGGGGCAACATCTCTTCAAGGGGGGGCACATGCCCCTGGTGACCCCCCCCCCCCCCCCCCCCCCCCCCTCCCTTCCGCTGCCTATGTACAGCTCTAAACAGCTTTCAGCTTCCATGCATAAGTAACTGAAATTGGCAAACTGCATGTGTGAAGCACCTATTTGTACATGTTTACTGTGTAACTGCCAGAGTCATGTAGTCTCATAATTTAAACATGAGTGAGTGGAACCATACTCTATGCACAATCCAGCTCAACCAAAAAGCTCAGCCAGAGCTCCTGCCTGTTGACATACTTGGGGTCCCATGCACTTAATCGCCATAGAGTGCCATGCCCTCCATCATTCTTTGCTTTCCGTGTGTAAAGCTACAAAATTTGCCAAATTGGCATAGTATGCACTGCAAAGAGAGGACTGTTCTGTTTACTCCACACACTACGTCTGATGACTGATTTCAGTTGTTGTACTTTATGTTGCATTTTTCATTTCATGTATTTTCACTCAGTATAAAATTATCTGAAAGGTGTGTACTGGCTGTTTATAATTTGCCTATCAATGTTATGTCCCACTACCTCTCACCCGGGCCATAGTGGGCTATAAAACATCAATTGCCCTACTGCAGGGCAGACACTGTAATTAAATTCCCTTGGAGAAGGTGAGAGAGTACTGGGGATTTGACACATACAGTTCAACTATGCACTAAACGAAAAACATGTGGCATCCTCAGAGGAAATCAAATTTCAACCATAAGGGCAGCCTCTTCAGTTAAAACCCCCAAAAATGCCCAGTATTTGCCCAAGTGGAGCCTATCATTGAAGGGTGCATAAAGGAAGCCACTAGATCCTGGATTTCACTGGTTCACCTCTAATACTTTCAGCATCATTCGCTAGGGAACCTCGGTTCACTGATTCACTTCTAATACTTTCAGCATCATTTGCTGGGGACCCTCGGTTCACTGATTCACCTCTAATACTTTCAGCATCATTCGCTGGGGAACCTCGGTTCACTGATTCACTTCTAATACTTTCAGCATCATTCGCTGGGGAACCTCGGTTCACTGATTCACTTCTAATACTTTCAGCATCATTCGCTGGGGAACCTCGGTTCACTGATTCACCTCTAATACTTTCAGCATCATTTGCTGGGGAACCTCGGTTCACTGATTCACTTCTAATACTTTCAGCACGTGTGTTGCAAGCACGAATTATAAGTATTCATAGTGCGAACTTGTATTATAATTTAAATACTACTGTAAATACCCAACACTACTTTCACTACTTTAACTACTGTCTCTATTGTCACTACTTTCTCTATTGTCACTACTGTCTCTACTGTCACTACTCTCACTCCGGCCTGTCTCTACTGTCACAACTCTCTCAACTGTCACTACTGTCACTACTGTCCCCACTGTCTCCACTGTCACTACCGTCTCCACTGTCTCCACTGTCATTACCGTCTCCACTGTCTCCACTGTCACTACTGTCTCTACTGTCCTACTGTCACTACTGTCTCTACTGTCACTACTGTCACTACTGTCACTACTGTCATTACCGTCTCCACTGTCACTGTCACTACTGTCACTACTGTCTCCACTGTCACTACTGTCTCCACTGTCACTACTGTCTCCACTGTCACTACTGTCTCCACTGTCACTACTGTCTTTACTGTCACTACTGTCACTACTGTCACTACTGTCTCCACTGTCACTACTGTCACTACTGTCACTACTGTCACTACTGTCTCCACTGTCACTACTGTCTCCACTGTCACTACTGTCTCCACTGTCACTACTGTCTCCACTGTCACTACTGTCACTACTGTCACTACTGTCACTACTGTCTCCACTGTCATTACTGTCACTACTGTCTCCACTGTCATTACTGTCACTACTGTCACTACTGTCACTACTTTCACAACTCTCTCCACTGTCACTATGCATGTCTCCACTGTCAACTGTCACTCCTGTCACTATTGTCACTAATGTCACTACTCTCACTACTGTCTCCACTGTCGCCACTGTCACTGGATGTTAATGTTACATATTGCCATTTTGGAAACCTTTCTAGCACGTTTTTAGTTATGTTTTCTTGCCTCTGGTTGATGATTACACTTTCAAAAGGGATAGAGGTTATATTTGAATACATGTATCCTTCCATACCCACCCATCACTGTACCAGATACCTATTTTGAGCATTGACAATGAGAGATATATAGTACCATTGATATGGTGTAACTACTATGTGACTGGTTTTTGCTTATGATTTTTGAGCTCATATAAACGCACTTGTACTTGACAGTTGAAATCTGTGTTTTGTTAAACCTTTCCACCTCTACAATCATTTTCAATGCTGTAAATGAGCATCTGGTACAGTTGTAATGATGGCTGGGTAGTATGTAAAATACTAAGTAACTGGTTTTCGGTTGAAATATGTGCCTCCATTACACAAACACACATGGATATGATCTCGCAAAAGAACTTTGTGACAGTAGTGAAAAGATTGACAGTGGAGACAGTGGAGACAGTAGTTACAGTGGAGACAGTAGAGTCAGTCGAGACAGTGGAGACAGTAGTGACAGTAGTGACAGCAGAGAGAGTTGTGACAGTGGTGACAGTAGTGACAGTAGTGACGGTGGAGAGAGTTGTGACAGTAGTGACAGTAGTGACGGTGGAGACAGTTGTGACAGTGGAGACAGTAGAGACAGTGAAGACGGTGGAGACAATTGTGACAGTGGAGACAGTGAAGACGGTGGAGACAGTAGTGACAGTGGAGACAGTAGAGACAGTAGACACAGTAGTGACAGTAGTGACAGTAGAGACAGTAGTGACAGTGGAGACAGTAGTGACAGTAGTGACAGTAGAGACAGTAGTGACAGTAGTGACAGTGGAGACAGTAGTGACAGTGGTGACAGTGGAGACAGTAGTGACAGTACTGACAATTGAGACAGTAGTGACAGTGGTGATAGTGGAGACAGTAGTGACAGTAGTGACAGTGGAGACAGTAGTGACAGTGGAGACAGTAGTGACAGTAGTGACAGTAGTGACAGCAGAGAGAGTTGTGACAGTGGTGACAGTATAGTGACAGTAGTGACGGTGAAAAGAGTTGTGTCAGTGGTGACAGTAGTGACAGTGGAGAGAGTTGTGACAGTGAAGACAGTGGAGACAGTAGACACAGTAGTGACAGTAGTGACAGTTGAGACAGTGACAGTTGAGACAGTTGTGACAGTGGAGATTTTAGTGACAGTAGTGACAGTAGAGACAGTAGTGACAGTGGTGACAGTAGTGACAGTAGTGACAGTGGAGACAGTAGTGACAGTGGTGACAGTGGAGACAGTAGTGACAGTAGTGACAGTGGAGACAGTAGAGACGGTAGTGACAGTGGAGACAGTAGTGACAGTAGTGACAGTAGTGACAGTTGAGACAGTAGTGACAGTAGTGACAGTGGAGACAGTAGTAACAGTGGTGACAGTGGAGACAGTAGTGACAGTGGTGACAGTGGAGACAGTAGTGACAGTAGTGACAGTGGAGACAGTAGAGACGGTAGTGACAGTGGAGACAGTAGTGACAGTAGTGACAGTAGTGACAGTTGAGACAGTAGTGACAGTAGTGACAGTGGAGACAGTCGTAACAGTGGTGACAGTGGAGACAGTAGTGACAGTAGTGACAGTGGAGACAGTAGAGACCTAAGAGACGGTAGTGACAGTGAAGACAGTAGTGACAGTAGTGACAGTAGTGACAGTAGTGACAGTAGTGACAGTGGAGAGAGTTGTGACAGTGGAGATTTTAGTGACAGTGGAGAAAGTAGGTGACATTGGAGAGAGTTGTGACAGTAGTGACAGTGGAGACAGTAGTGACAGTGGAGACAGTAGTGACATTACTGACAGTGGAGACAGTAGTGACAGTGGAGACAGTAGTGACAGTAGTGACAGTAGTGACAGTTGAGACAGTGACAGTGGAGATTTTAGTGACAGTGGAGACAGGAGTGACAGTGGAGACAGTAGCGACAGTGGAGACATATAAGTTAGCACTATGAATACTTATAATTCGTGCTTGCAACACGAAGTAACTACCAAAATTGAGTGCTAGTTACTGTCTCAATGTGGTATAAATTGGATATACTATCTATACCTGGAGACTGGAGTATAAACACAATATACTCTGCTAGATAGTTTACCTTCACCTGTGCCTTGGGTAAACCATGTAGTGGAGTATATCTGTGTTTATACTCCAGGTGTATATAGTATAGCCAATACTTATACAATCTTGCACTGAAGAGAATAAGATTTAACACCAGTAAGCAGTGAAGAAATAAAAAAGTGAAGGTCTGGGAATGAGAATACTACCAGTATGTAGCTAGTTTTTCACAACATGTGTCAAAGCACACATACAAACCTTCTAGTTTGTATATCTAGCTACACAGAGAAATGCAAGCCAAATTTAGCATACAAGTCTGGTACCAGTACAGAATCCATCCTTAAAAGAATTGAAGCCTCACAGTGACAGTAACTATAGAAGTATCAGATGTTAGTATAGTAGCCTGGTATAGTATAATGTTTCATAGAGCATAGAGAATCTTATAGAGCATAGAAAGTATTGAAGCTAAGCAAGAGTTGTACAGAAGCCTGATAGATAAACTACCACCACTGGTACTTTCCTGGTCTAACACTTTTACCATGAATGCTAAAAATGTAGCCTCATTCCCAGCAGCTGCTTCTTTCTATCCATTTTTTATTTTGAAAACTAGACGTTGGGAAGGTCACTGGAAATGAGACAACTACGTACTGATAAACAATGACTGTGGTCATATCACCACCACCTGTGGTCAGAAAACCAAGTAACTTACAATTGATCAAATTGAACAGCTGCTCATTAATAAATTTCTCTACGTGCAGATACTTCCAGTTTGCATTGTTGTGGTCAACATATACTAAATGGTCCAGAGCATTCGCTCAGCATAGTTAGAGCTACCCTTGTAATGTGGTGAGCAAAACTGCATTCTATTAATGATCCGAGCTATAGCAAGATGTCCTAGAAGGTTGGAAGTCGGTCAAGTGTTTTGGCTACAGTATATAAAAGAGTAGGGGGAAAGGAATGAGGGGACGGGGGAGATGGAAGGAGGAGAGGGGGGTAGGGAGAAAGTGAGGGTAAGATCTTGACAATTATCTTTAACATGAAAAAATAAGATACAAAATGGGAAATATAGTTGGACCTGAGTTCGATTCCCTGCATGCATACGAAGTAGCTGTGTGCCTTTATAACATCCCCGTTTTTGTGTGCAAGTGACAAACACATTTGTGAATGTTGCTCCTAAACTTATTTTCTCCTACTCATCCTCCCTCCCTCTCTCTACCTGCAATGTCCACATCCTGGGTGTATGTCATGACTGGCAGGTTCTAGATACCAGGGAGTCGTGTATCGACTTGGCCACTCTCTATGTCAAGCAAAGAGAAAGGTGAGTGAGGGCTCAGTACTGCCATAATGGTGCATGGTCAGCATGACTACTTCTGGGTGAGGGATATGCTATTACAGCATGACAAGATTACCCCCTTTCAGCTGCGGAATTGTGACCAGCAGCACATCTTCAGCATTAGCTTTGTTCTTCAATGGCTGAGATTAGCTAATGCCTTCAATACAACATCTGCAGCTATGGCATTCCACAAGAAAGAGGAGCTCATCCAACAGGAGCAAGAAGAGCTTCATCGTAAAAGACCTGTCATCATCTACGTACATTACTGCACCCACTCATTCATACAGACTCTGCACACCACAGAAGCAATACCAGAGCCAGAGTTACCAGTGGGCATCATCCTAACGTGTGTTAAGGACGAAGGAAACCCTTACGTCCAACTTTGCCAGTTTGCCTCATTGCTGGTAGCTGCTCTTGATGCATGCAAGGGAGCAGCTTACAGAGTGCTTGTCATCAATGCACACCAACAGCTGTCCAGCTGTGATACCAAAAATTAATAGCAAAATGTATCCTTAGCAATACAGTTTGATTTGATGTACATCAAAGCTATTACTGTGGTTTCTACATAAAATTAATACAAGTACACAATTGTCTATGAAGGGTATAAATTTGTCCTTGGGCTTGGCTATCAATTATTTGGGTAATGAGTATTAACTGCCTGGACATGTAATTTGCATGGTGGCTGCAAGTATTGCTATACCCAGCAGCTGTCTAGCCAGCCCTTCTCTATTCAAACAGGTTAGGATTATAATTGCTATTCAGACAAGAGAAATGGGTAGTACAATACAATAGTTTATGCAGCTAGGATATGGTGAGGCTTTGCATAATGCAATGTATATAGGCTTTGAGGCTTTGCATAACGCAACATATGATGAGGTGGCAAAATCCTTTTGTGTTATTTGCACTAAGATTTCTTCATGCATGCCATGACATGCTTTGTGCTCCTTATGAGCATTGTCAACCAAGCTTTCAACCATCTCTAGGATCGTATACCCGTGGGTGCAGAGTTTGTGCCTTTTCTAGGCACTTTGTTCTAGCCTGCTGATGATCATATTATTATAAACTGGTGTAGCTATGTGACTCAAGAACTGAACACAAAGACTATCAGAGATCCATAATTATTAACTAAACAAAATTTTGATTATTTTTAAACACAAAAATTGTTGCATTTGTGTACCACAGCAGCTGTCTGCAACTTCCACCAACTTGATCTTGGCAATTGAACTGTCATGATTCTGCACCTGTATACGTGCATGAGCACAGATACTACAGCCTGGCTATAAGGTCTGTGACTAAGTGTATTAATGTTTTGGACTAGGATGGACCAATACACCATGGATAACATTGAACACGCAACAGCAGACAATTCAGTATGTTGCTGTACTCCTAAGACTTCATGAATACTGCCTGACATGATTTTTGCAATAATCATCTTAACACTACACTGCTATATATTGGAACGAACAAAATGCTTTGGATCCAAATATAGCCATCTATCACCAGAAGTCAATTGTCAGAAAGGAAAGTAATTATCTTCCAGGTCTCACTTGCAACAAGCCGACAAGATTTATAGCGCAGTGATCAAGAAGGGAGTGAAAGAACGGCATAAAGGCTACCCATCCTGCAAAGGTGGCAAGAAATCTTGAGGGTAATCATTAATGAGACTTTGGAATGTTATAGTGGTGCTTGCAAATCACTTTGGTGGTACATTTGTCATATAAAGTTTGTCACAATTTCACTTTGACATTTAAACTTTTTTTGGAGACTGTGTCCGTTTACAGTAGTATTATGTGGTATGAAACTTTTACATTTACAGTTTTTCTCTCTTTTGATAGTGTATTCTCTGTGCACAGAGCATAACATCCCTGCAACAATGTAACATAACGTAATTACTGTACCAATGTAAGAGTTATAGGCTGATACCAGGAATTATGAAGGCACAGCCTGACGAAATAGGTATCTAATTCTAGATACATACATGTGGGTATACATTGACTCATAACAGCCAACTATATCAGATTCTGTTCACAATATACATAAGATGCATGTCGTCAGTCATTCGTTTTTCAGTGGATTCACACCCTGTAGGGATCAGAGAGTAATGGAGCTGTGAAAGGTGAAGGAGTAAAGTGACAATGTGGAAATAGTGATGAGGTGAGGGACCGAGTGAGGGATGAGGTGAGGGACCAAGTGAGGGATGAGGGGAGGGACCGAGTGAGGGATGAGGTGAGGGACAAAGTGAGGGATGAGGTGAGGGATGAGGTGAGGGACCGAGTGAGGGACCAGGTGAGGGTGAGGGATGAGGAGAGGGACCAAGTGAGGGATGAGGTGAGGGACTGAGTGAGGGACCAAGTGAGGGATGAGGTGAGAGACCAAGTGAGGGATGAGGTGAGGGACCGAGTGAGGGATGAGGTGAGAGACTGAGTGAGGGATGAGGTCAGGGACTGAGTGAGGGATGAGGTCAGGGACCGAGTGAGGGATGAGGTCAGGGACCAAGTGAGGGACCGAGTGAGGGATGAGGTCAGGGATCGAGTGAGGGACCGAGTGAGGGATGAGGTCAGGGATCGAGTGAGGGACCGAGTGAGGGATGAGGTCAGGGACCAAGTGAGGGACCGAGTGAGAGACCGAGTGAGGGATGAGGTGAGGGACTGAGTGAGGGATGACGGAGGGACCGAGTGAGGGATGAGGTGAGGAACCGAGTGAGGGATGAGGTGATGGACTGAGTGAGGGATGAGGTCAGGGACCGAGTGAGGGATGAGGTCAGGGACCGAGTGAGGGACCAAGTGAGAGACCGAGTGAGGGATGAGGTGAGGGACTGAGTGAGGGATGACGGAGGGACCGAGTGAGGGATGAGGTGAGGAACCGAGTGAGGGATGAGGTGACGGACTGAGTGAGGGATGAGGTGAGGGACCGAGTGAGGGATGAGGTGAGGGACCAAGTGAGGGATGAGATGAGGGATGAGGTGAGGGATGAGGTGAGAGATGAGGTGGGGGACTGAGTGAGGGATGAGGTGAGAGATGAGGTGGGGGACTGAGTGAGGGATTAGGTGAGGGACCGAGTGAGGGATGAGGTGAGGGACCAAGTGAGGGATCAAGTGAGGGATGAGGAGAGGGACCAAGTGAGGGATGAGGTGTGGGACCGAGTGAGGGATGAGGTGAGGGACCAAGTGAAGGATGAGGTGTGGGACCGAGTGAGGGACCAAGTGAGGGATGAGGAGAGGGACCAAGTGAGGGATGAGGAGAGGGACCAAGTGAGGGATGAGGTGAGGAGAGCATAAAGGAGTGAGGAGGTATGACAGTACTATATAACTTACCAGGATAAAGATGATCTTATGAGGGAAAGAGCCCAGATTGAGATTTACAGTGGATTTTCAACCAGTGGGCACACTGCAGGAAGGAGAAGTGCAGGGGTTAGTTGGCTATCAGTATGTACTGCCAGTACTGATGCCAGTGCTCCCATCAACAAACTTTATCCACGCAACAAATGGTGACCAATCACCAGCTTCCTGTAGCTAGCTGTTCAGAGTAGTTGTACATGTATAATTATTGCATGGTTCAGAGTGGACTATGGCCAGTTTTGTACGGTGTCCATATTCTCATGACCAAAGAAACAACTTGCCATACCTACATATGATAAGGAATTTATTACACACTAGTAACAAGTGATAGAGAACACAGAGCTATAAATATACACTGTAAGTTGCACGTGTAGTATGCCAATACCTGTGAAATATGGAAAAACAATGTACATATGGAAAAAAAATTATATTTGTCAAAGTATATACAGAGGGTAATAAAAAGACATACACATTGCAAGTATTTAACTTTTCAAATATCATCCACAATACCTCAAATTGATTACCTAATTTACATACGTTCACACTCTTTCTACGTAGGAGCCAATGCAGAAGATTAATGGTTGAACTGACTATAGTCAATTGCGCTACAACTTATAATGGACTACAATGTGTAATCATAGTTCTTTTCTGAAATCTTCCAGACTCCACCAGAAATCATATTATATTGCCAACACAACACTACGTACATGTAGCCCCATTCCCAAGCTCCTCCCCAACTCTTGTTTTTCATACATTATGAAAAGCTGGAACAAGACTAATAATGTACATGTACAATGTATATGCATATGCTTCAAGTAAGTCCATAGATTACATTAGGCTGTTTACAATGTATCTATGGAAACAAACAAAGCTCTATACATGCAATGTACACATTCTATCACCTTTCCTTCAGCCACTCACAGCACTGTTAAAGTAACTATTGTTCTTATATAATACTTTAAGGAGGTGAGACATACCATATCAGAGCAAAAGAGGCGGGTGTGGTGATGCTTCTAGACAATGACAAACGGTGATGCCTGGTCCTCCAGCTTCATGCAAGCTTCACGCACTGAACGTAGTTCATGCTGAAGCACCTATTTGTGTGTGTGTGTGTGTGTGTGTTGTGTGTGTGAGGGTGTGTGGAGGGTGTGTGTATGTGTGAGGGTGTGTGTGAGGATGTGTGAGGGTGTGTGTTGTGTGTGTGTGTGAGGGTGTGTGTGAGGGTGTGAGGGTGTGTGTGTTGTGTGTGTGTGTGAGGGTGTGTGTGAGGGTGTGTGTGAGGGTGTGTGAGGGTGTGTGTGAGGGGAGGGTGTGTGTGTGTGTGTGCATATGTCAACATGAACTTAAAATTGATACAACATCTTCATCTGAACATCTACATGTAGATCCAACACTGAAAACATGATCTCCCTCCTTAAGATCTGACACCACAAGAGACAGAATGTCACAGCAACTACTACAACATTCCAAGAATCATGAATATTGTCTACAACAAGTGCTCTGTGGATGAAAACAAGGTCTCCAACTAGTACAAATGTAACACATTGTGGGGGTGAGTCTGAGGAAGCAACACAAAACAGTATTGTTTGGCTAGCTGAGGCTTCACGAATGCATTACCAGATTACAGCATACAGATCATGCATGTTGTAGCTAACAGAGATTAAGTCTGGCCTCCTGCTGACACCTCTGTTGACTTGGAAAAGTCACTACGAATGCAAAATACACTGTCAGCTATTCAACTTCGACAATCAAACAATCTCTTCCACCTTCTCTGCTCTGTAAGTACAGTGGAAGCTCCCTTAACAGACACCTCCCAATAGCGGCCACCTCACTTACACGGCAACTTGACACGCTCCCGATTGAAGCGCTATTAATACAATACTAAAGAATACTACCAAATGCGGACACCTCACAGGTCTTTCAGTCCCTCTAGTACTAGGACTGTACAAAATTCACTTGATAATGCAGACGCTGGCATGCCTCTCGCACAAGATTGTCCGGCACTGCTGATTGATTTACTAACTGGACATTATAATATAAAACTGGTACGCATGGTTCTAGCCTCTGGTTATCCCTACTTGCCATCGTACAGCAAGGGAGAGCTCGTGAACGCGCCTTCGTAGCACTCAAAAACGAGAATGACTGCTGCACAAACAGTATACTCGAGATGCTACTGCACACAGACACATGTACTGTATGTTCCATGCATGAAATTGCACAGATCATTCTTGTACACAGTTTGAGAAATGTGCAATGTATAGCTACCAGCTTAATGCACACTACATGTATTACATACACAAACAAGAGCAAGAAATCATAAACAGCTGAAGACTCATCGTGTCTGTAAACAGTTGCTAGTTTAACACCTAAAGCTGTGAATACTGCTGACTCAATTAAGCAAGAAAGTGCTCAAACTCTTTTCCTCATGAGAGAGTGGGGCCTGTGCATGAGACCAACCAAGGTCAGTCAGGCCTTGTGATTCTTTATGGGTTGGCCGGTACACAAAACTAGTTTGACCCCCTCATATACAGTGTTGGCGGCTACAGGACTTGGAGTTAGCCCAGGCATGAGTGGCACAAAGCAACTTTGGCTGTCGATGTACACCTATTTTGTGTCCACTGGACCATGCTACTATAAATACCACGTTTAGGATTATGTCCCCCAGTAATGCCCCCTCACTATAAAAGCTTGCAGTGTGCAGCACTGAGAGTTGAGACATACACATGTAAAGAGAAGCTGGCCCATTTGTTTATTGGCCGTGTGTGTTAGGCTACAGCCGCAAAACATGCATGAGTTGAGAGGCATGACACAAACTTCCACAGCGAGAAGCAATGAGGAGCGGTCGTGCACGCGTGGTCAGTTTGCGAAATTTCCAGTCAAATTCCGCTTCCACAAAAAAAACTAGGAGGGACGAACCGCAATGCAGAGGGACAATTCGTAACATTTTTGAGGGCCTGACGAAGGCTTTTTCAAAAAGCACCTCTCACTTTTTGAGAAACAGTCTTTTTCGCTAAAACTTCACATATCACACAAATATTAACGTCTGTATACTTACGACAGTTGACGCTATTCCAAAAAACCTCTCCATCATGCCTTGTGTTGTCCATTTTATAGCATTTGCGACATTAAACCGCTTCATATACAGTGCTCCAAAGCAAGAGAGCAAAATTTTTGAAATTTTTCAAATTATATAGTAAAGCCCTCCTATCATCTTATTTACACATATAAACGGTACAAATCATCGTTATTTGCATGTACACGGCCTGCACTGCGAGTTCTAGCTTCTCTATATACTTGCCATACTTAAGAAGAGCCGTTGTGACGTCACAGATAATTTGTGATGTCACAGATGTGCACTACGATGACAAAAAACCATCAGCCAGCTAGAATTTCTCGTATTCGAACCGAGTATTAGCTACAAGTTCGATTAACTAGGCTTCGTGGAAAATGTGGCAAGCTCAACTACAACCGGTTCTTCTCAGAGCCAACTCACAACTTCCTTGATCACCCCAGCAACCAGGAAGTGAGTCCTGGGAGTCAAACAGTACTGCACAATGTCAGCAATGTGCACTCTACCACGAGAAACTGTAAGATTTTATACTCTGCACCTAGAGCCAGTGAACGCGGATCAATGAAGACAGCAGCCATACTGTTCACCAAGCCACGCGTTGTGGTTGATGACATCATGAAAGGAACGCCCACCCATGATACGTCACTAAAATGGCTGAAAGTTACTATTTCCACGCAAAAGTGCTCCCATACCTTCCAGGAAGGTTTCTATTCTAAGAAAAGTACATAAAACAAAACTTTAACCTATCTAAAAGCCATCTTTCACGTAAATCCTGTTAACTCGGAGTTTTGTGGCTCTACTATGCTAAACACTTTTGCCCCTCAAAAATCAGTTTTTAGGGATTTTCCTGACAGTGCTTGGGAGTGAAGCTTGTTGACTACCCTCATAACAAACTTCCAAGTAAAGGCTACTTTCACACCTCATCTGGACACTTAACGTCAAGAAACAGGGCTATACTATGCTAAACACTTTTCTGAATGAGGTGACTTTTGGCAGCCATATTGACGAGGAGACATCACGTGACACTTAATTAAATTACGGAAAACATAACAAGTGTTGGGTCATTGCTTTTATGTACTTTGTAAACACATTTGATGTGTGTGTCAAGCATTACAGCTAAAAGTTTCCAAAATTGAAAAATTTGCTCTCTTGCTTTGAAGCACTGTACATATATAGATGCTGAACTCTATTTTTAGCTGGAATAAAAAGACACCTCTAACGCGGCCGTTTCAAGTGAAAATTGTAACGTGCGTACATGTACGTACATTTAACCCTTTAACTACTGAATTATACTTTCTAGAGATCTTGTTTAGACTAGTCACACCTTTTTTCACCTGTATTTCCGCTTCTGCTGTGAGTTAGTGCTGGAAACTTGAGCCACAGCTTCTTCCACATGCCCTTTACAAGTTCATGACCTTGACCACACGCACTCATTAGCGAGCGTTCAATAGTCAGGGTCCTCCAACCAGAGAGTGCTCCTCCGGACTGAAACCTGCCTAAAATGTCAGAAATGGAGCCCCTGCAAGGCGAAAAGAGTGTTTTCTAGGCCCGTTCGTGCAAGAAAGCAGAGCAGTTGCCCACCTGGCATTGACCAGGGCTTTTCTACAGCCAGCTGCCACAGCTGCCATGCACTGTCACCCTCCGGGTGACACCCACCCACCTCCCCTCATCCCACCCTTTCTGCTAGCACAGAACCTATCTTCAAAATGGATTGCACCAACTGATTACATGCGGCCGAATTTCGATGACGACTATAGTTGTCATTAGTAGTTAAAGGGTTAAAATATACGGTAAGTACACGCGTGTGAGCGGTATCCCGTAACCTTAACAAGAAACAAATGTAGTACTGTATTTCACCCATCCCATCTGCAAACACGACCCTCTTCCTCCCTTCTCTCCCCCACAAACATACCTAAGTCTGTCCTCAGGGCACTGGCGGTAGGTGCCAAAGATGACCAGAGTCCAGGAATGTATCTCCACTCCTTTGTGGAACTGCTTCCAACGCATGTCCCATACACCTACACATTGGGACACACCGACAGTGAGACACATAACTAGGACATTGAGACACTAGGTATACACATCACAACCACATTCTGTACCATAGAAAATAGGCAAGAAACTATGCAGCGGCACATTGTGACATACATGTACCATAGTCTCACAAAAGAGCGCCCACCCCCTACTTTGGGCCCAATTTCCTGTATAGGGTCAAATGAGCACCCACCCTGGAGCGAGCTTTGTGTGGTAATGCCAGTAATGGGGAGTGCCTTTGTGGAGTGTTGAGAAGTGCTATGCACATCTGAGGTGAGAAACCTCGCTTACACTTTACTAAATGGTGGCTTTGCGTGGAAGGACGTAGCTAATGCGGCCACACTCGCTAGCCACTCATGGCCCAGTGTACTGCCGTTGACAGTGTTGGGTGCTGTTAGAACTTGAGCTTCCAAGCCCGGCGGCTCCGTTGTACGTTATTGTTCATTGTATACTTCAGCGAATTCAAGGGCAGTGAGTCGCTGTAAGCATACATGGGCCCTCTTTCGTGGTTAAATGTGGAAACGCACGAATGAGCGCCCACCCCCCTCTTTGGCAGGCTTGTAAGGTGCTCCGCCCATGGGTGCTCTTTCGCAACACTACGGTACATGTACAGTCTGACAAGTGTGACACTGCGACACTGGCACCACACTGTGATGGTCTTGCTGTTGACTTTATCCTGAATGTGCTATGTACACGTACCTTTCTCTGGCTGAGCCTGCACTCCAGCCTGCAGAGAGAGGAGGCACAGTACGTTGTGACAGTGATACTGCTTGTACCGTTCATGTATGTGAGATAGATGGACATCAGATGACAAACAAACGGATATGGTTACAGATATTTCCTTCAATACGTACATGTACATGTATATGTGTACATGCATGTATATCGTATTTCCTCAATCACATTCAAGGTGACATCTATTCCTAGGTGACCCTTGAAAAAGCTCTCCATAGATGAGCGAAACGTCGGGCCTCTAAGCAGAGAATAAAGTTTTGCCAACCCCCTCCTACTGTCCTCATCATATCAATAAGCCTATACGAATATACCGCAGCGCCGCAGTATGACGTCATTTATGAAACTACTGCACTATACTACTCGCCTGAGATACGCCCTTCGGTCCAGGGAGATCTATACCGAGGAACCGATTACGTCCCCGGAGATACTGTCAGAGCCCCCCCAGACGCAGGATGACAGCATCAGCAGCATACAAGAGACACCAAACAGCCAATTTAGGCTGGTACTCTCGGTAACCCCGTGCATGCCCTGTATAAGTAGTATAGAATCTGTTAACCATAGCCCTTCCCCCTTACTGTTTAGCCCCACACCCACCGCAAGCCCAGTCCATGCCCCTACCCCTGATTCCACCCAGGACCAGCCACCTCCCCCTCCACTTAGCCCCACTAACAGTCTAACCTCTTCCCATAGCACTAGCCCCCAGCATGAAGAATCCCTATCTGGATCCATCGAACTATTCAGCCCCACCCCCAGCATAATCCAGAACAAGTGGCCATCACCCCCCCCCTCTCCCTCAACGACCCCCACGCATTAGGAGAAGACACAATTTACACAACTATGCGAGCCTTGCCTCAACAAATGGGAGCTACGATGTGCGTAGCAGTGTTGGCGCTCCCCCACCCGATACCCCAACTCCTTTGGAAAGCAGGTGGAGATTGATAAACTGGCTACCTAACTATGTATGGTACTACCTACAATAGACCAGGTGCTATGGACCTGGCCAGGGCACTATTAGATAGATAACTTTTTGACTGATGACTGCTAGAGGATGGCAGTAGTGGCAGCAGTGCAGCCTCTCTGGCAATAATGTTGTATAAAAGTGGCGGCAACAAAGGAATGATAATCGGTAGGAGACAAACAGACCAAGCTAGCTTGGTGACCTTCGTCGGCAATCGTTTGTATGCACATTTTGTGTACCGCCATCTCACGAAAGAGCACCCACTCCATACTTTGGCACAATTTCTTTCTCTAATGAGCACCCACCCTGCAGCGAGCTTCGCAGGCTAATGGAGTGCACCCGTGGAGTTTGAGAAGCACGTACATTCTTAAGTACTACGCATATCTGAGGTAAGAAACTTGTGTTACACATCACCAAAGGTTACTACCAGACAGCAATTTGCATAGACAAATGTAGCCAATTCGGAGCGCACCGCGAGCTAAACTATGCTCATATAGTGATGTTCAGAGTGTTGTGTGCCATCAGGACTTGACTTCGAAGCCACTGGTGGATCTGCTTTACGTTATTGTTTGTCCAATTTTTTTTCTTCAAGGACACTGAGTCGCTGTAAACATGACACTCTTTCATGGTTAAATGCAGCACTCGAAACAGCACCCACCCCCCTTATTGGTGGACTTGTAATGGTGCTCCACCCATGGGCGCTCTTTCGCAAGACTACAGTACATGTATAATTTTAGTCTCATACCTAGCACTAGAGGATAGTGTCAAAGAACAGCATGTACGGTAGTCTCCATTTAACACTACAGTGTTCATTAGCAATTGGCACACATCATACTTGTTTACCAACCTTCCCCCCGTACTGCAGTAGAGGTGGGGGAAGGATCCGCCCAGTGACAGTCACCATCTTCTGGTCAATAGAGATACCAAAGTCCTGCACATAGGGATCTTCGTTGAAATTAGCACGGGCAACCTGGGGAGTGGGAAGGGATAGTACAAGCAGGTCAGCGCAGGTATTGGATACAGGACCCACAGGACCTGCAATGTTTGGTTTTGCTCTTCCTATGTTCCATGTTTAACACATAAGGGAAAGCCCTGGAAACCTAAATATGTACATGTGTATACATGTACATGCAGTACTATTAACGTCGCGGGAGAAGTCACTCGGCGGAGGTTACGAAAACATAAACCTGGATTACAGTCAGAACCAGTGTTGCTCCTAGTTTCAGGGTTAGGGTTTGGTTTAGGGCAATCTTGCGTTGCCTAATTTAAAAAATGGGTTTTAGTAGCTTATTAATATATTCATGAGCCAAAATTGCCACTCGATGGATGCATCTACATGCTCACTGTAGGTAGCGTCCTAACGACCAATGTATCTCAAATCATTCTGTGCCAGCTTTTGTTCAGAGCTACTCCCAAAGTCAGGCTAGACTCATGTTTGTCACTACTCCTGGAATGGACAACTTCGACTGCACCAAAATGAATGCAAAATTTCAAAAAATTCACAGCTTGTCTACGGGAGGGGCTCATTCACGAGTGCAAGCAAGCATTACTAGCCCCACCTCTCCCCCTTATGTTGCTAAACAACTCACGGTTCTGTTCCCCACACAGCTCCTCTGCAGCTTTCTAGTCAACGGCAATGTAATACCAACGATATATTGCGCATTCTAGTTAACCCTCTAATACCGAAAATAAAATTCTCATTCAACGTTTCTCACCAGCTTCCTAGTATATATGGTGATACACTGCGCTAAGCGCTTTCCGTGGTCAACTAAAACTTGGGGGACTTCCCTCACAGTTATCAGCAACCCCAAACGTGCAGTTATCTAAACAGGAAAGGGTGGGGATGAACGAGGCGGGGCCAATTACGGACCTAGCCACGTGCGAGGACGCCATTTGAACAGCTGTACAAAAGCGCTCATTCTCTCAAAGGATACAAAAGTTTGTTGATTTTTACTAGGCTGACGGAGAGAGGGGACCAACAGGGACTCGTAACTGAAGTGCTATTTCATGTAAGCTTAGAACGAAGGTAGCATAAGCCTTTTTAGTCATAGCGTTCGAATGGCCAGCAATGGTGGACTCGTTGCTGCCCAAACAGCTACCTGCCGTGCTGCTTAGCAACATAGCCCGCCTTTACTACCGTAGTTACAGGATGTGGGGATACTTACCTACCACCTAGAGTAGTATCAATCTCTCTCACCTCACGTCCAGGGAGAAAGAAGCAGTAGAAATTGTCACTAAATTGTTACCAAAAGTGCACTATCGGAGTTAAAGGGTTAAAGCCCAGCCCAGCACTCGAAGCACCGGGCCACGATCACCTACTAGGCTTGGCATACGATCGCAAGACCTGGGCCTGCCCAATGAGTACAGTCTTGGCCACTGTGGCCTTTCTGCTGCTTCTAGACACAAGCTTGCTTTCACAAGCAGGCATCACGCACTACTCACAGCTACTGACACTACAGCACTCTACTAAACTCCTCCTTTTTTTAATTATTTATTATTTTTTTTAAGTCGATCTAAGCTTATCTTCAAAGTTCCGACCACCACATGAAGGGTACCGCCAGGCCACATCTTAACTAACTTAATTATAAACTGATTATTGGATGCCAATGCTGACAGGAAATGGGGAAAATCCCCAATTTTACGGACAGTGAACGGTTTGAGACTCCTAAAACGGACTGTGCGCTAAAATTTTACCAAGACAAAGAGTTCTATGGGCTTGGATTCCAGGTTTGTCGACCTTGAAAATGCAGGGTTACCTGCCACCTTAACTGTATACTTGCAGTGTTTCAGAGGGGAAAGGTTAGGTGCATGAAATCACTTTGTTTACATACAGTACATGTATTTCTTAGACACACACTTCCATATACTTACATGTAAGTCAACAGCACACTCTAAGTAATATTTATAACACACTTAGCTGTACTTTATGCCATTTAATTTGTTGCACGAGTATGGTTAGGTGCATGAAATCACTTTGTTTACATACAGTACATGTATTTCCACACTCCATATTTAAGTCAACAGCACACTCTAATGGGAATTACGAAACTGAGCGGGAACTTCCCTTGCACAGTTTCAACAAAGCAGATACTGTTTCATTCCAACTTTACTACTGACTGTACTGACTGCTCTGTGGAAGGTTACTGTACGGGCCCTTGCATGAAATGGGCACTTGCATGAAATAGGCACTTGCAGTGCAGTTACATACATGGAAAGGTTACTGTACAGGCCCTGGGCATGAAATGGGCACTTGCATGAAATGGGCACTTGCATGAAATAGGCACTTGCAGTGCAGTTACAAGTGTACATGTACATGGAAGATCTGTCAAAACTGGAGGGGTGGGCACTTACACAAAATGGTCATTTGCAAAGGGCAATACGGTTAGTGGTTTCTCTGTTGTTGACTCTTTAATTTGTTCCCTGTTTGGCTCCAGGAAACCTCATCATTACAATTATAAATGCGATCATGAAACAGCCCAGTTATGTTTCTAATTACTGCCCACTCACCAATCTGTTGATCTCCTTCTCTCTGTCGGGGGCTGTTCTGGAGGTAGCTCTGATCATCTTAGAGGTCTGCATCTCAGACAGCTTCTTGATGCAACGCTGCCCAGGTACCAGGTTGCACACCTGCGGCAGAGGCACAGAAGAGGAGTGACAAAAAACACGCAGCTGGGAAGTTATAGTCCCTAGCTCTCTCCCATTCCACCTTCTAATCGTCAAGTGATCGGAGCTAGAGAGCCTGAAAACAAGGCTAAAAAGCTTTTGTACCTGTCACCACCAACTTGATGATGATCCAACATGCAAACCCAGAGTGGGAGCTAGAAATCCTGGAGACAAGGCCAGGAAGCTTCTAACCTATATTAATTGGGTCGCCAGCAACTTGACTGATGGGATATGGGAACAACCAATTGCAACACCGAGTCAAAGGAGCATACTCAAAGCAGGGGGAGCCTAGGGGAGGGTGCACTTCCATGGCATGGGCTCTCTTTGCTAGCATTTACACACTCCACACTGACCTCCAGTGGGAGGTAGGTGTGTTTCTTCTCCTGTCCGACCTGCAGGCAGGGCAGGTGGGGGAAGCGCAGCTCCAGCTTGTGCTTCTCTTTGAAGTACTGCACAACACTGCAATCATATGTGTCTCCAGACTCCATGGTCAAGGGGAACCTGTGAGGGTGAGGGAGTGGAGAGGGGGAGCAACACTGTGTGCTAACTAGAGCATGAACATTTGTAGATAGCCCACACCAGGAGTTCATTATACTTGGCCACACACATGTATACACATACATTCTATCATACTTATTGTACTTGGAATATTAATACCGATACCAAACTGGACACTGCTTACGTTTGTGCAGAGGCTGGTCTCCTGGTAACATTGCAGACCCGATACTTCCTCTTGATGGGACCGGCATGGGTCACCTCTACCTTCAGACCTGAGGAAGAAGGATGTAGGAACCACTCGGCTATGAGGAAAGACCCCAGGGTTGGATAGAACACTGGTGGGTTCTTACTGGTATCACTATGACCATTTGGTATAGCTGCAGAGTTTGTGCATGTACAGACCTTTGATCTCCTTTGCAAACTTGACCCTCTGTGAGTCTGACAGAGGTCTCCTCTGCTCCTGAATGTCCTGCAACTCGAGCACTTCACAGAGAAAGTCCAACACTGGCTGCTGCTTGTAGAATGCAGTTGCCGAGACTGCACGGTGAGGGAAATAGTGGGAGAGGGTGAGAGGTGGAGGAGGGAATGAGGGGGAGGGAATGAGGGGGAGTTGAGAGGAGGAAAGGAAAGGGAGAGGGAGAGGATGGGGACAAGGTGGAGGTGGAGAAGAGAGAGGGGGAAAGAGGAAAGGGATGAGGTGGAGAGGAAGGAAATAAGGTGGGAGAAGATAGACAGAAGAGATGAAAGTGTTTATACAGCCAACTTCCTATAGATGTCTTCTTTCCTGTCTCTTCCCACTCATGACACTCGGACTCACCATCAATGTTGAGCATCATCTTCCACTGAGACGGCCGAATGCTCTGGTGGAACCCAAACCACACCTCCCGTCCATTGCTCAGGAGGTATGGCTCCCCATCCGGAGGGGCAAAGAACGACCGACCAACAGGAGTGTATCTGGGAGAGAGGAAGTGTACAGTGTGTATGTGGCACAATGCACGTGTGTTATGCCATACAAATGTGCGCGCGCAGACACAAAAACACACACAAGTATGCACACGTACACATAGCAAAGTATAAACAAGTCCTGATTATTTAAGGAAAAGTTCCAAAGAAAGGGCGCATTAATTGCCCCCTTTCAATGAAGCCCAGACTTGATGATGGGTAGTACAAACAACAGTACATGGTGAAGGTAAATGTAGGGCCACACCCACCTCATGGAGGGGAGGTGTCTCATGACCACATCAAGAGCTTGGATGGACTCGAAGGGCATGCCCAGTTGCTCCCCCCTCAGGACCTGTTCCAACAGCTCCAGGTTCACCTGGGCCACGTGCTTGATGCCAACCTGTTGGGACAGAAAGGTTGGGGGGAAGGGACAGAGAAAGGGAAGGAAGTAAAGGAGAAGAGATGAAAAGAGAGGGAAGTAAGTGAAGGAAAAGAGGGAAGGGGGTAAAGAGGTGAGAGAGGTGAGAGAAGGGTGGGGGGAGGAATGGGGGAAGGGAGGAGGAGGGAAAGGGAAGGGAGTGGATAGAAAGGGGAGGTACATGTGGGGAGAGGGAAGGGGATGGAGAAGCCAGGGAGGGATGGAGGAAAGAAGGGAAGAGGAGGAATGGGGAAAGGGAGGAAGAGGGAAAGGGAGGGAGTGGATAGAAAGGGGAGGTGTACATGTGGGGAGAGGGAAGGGGATGGAGAAGCCAGGGAGGGATGGAGGAAGGAAGGGAAGAGGAGAAGGGGAGGGAGGGAGGAGAGGTGAGAGATGGAAAAAGGAGGAGGGAGAGGGGATAGGAGGGGAGGGAAGGGGAGGGAGGGAGGAAGGGAAGGAAAAGGAGATGAGAAGAGAGAAGATGAAAGGTACATGGAAATAAAATCGACCAACAAAGGTGGCAGGATAGGATGAACAGTAAAGAAAAGTTTGACTAATGACCAATGTAGAAGAAGGGTGCTCACCGTGAAAGTCCTCTCCTTGCCATCACCACCAGGCAAAGTGACATTTAGTTCAACCTGAGGGGGAGACACCAGCTGAAACATGACACACTCACCACTCTCCACCAACTGTCAGGGAGACTCACTGCTACCCAAATGTCCACATACATGTACACTGGGAATGACTTTTAGACTGGCGGCACCCACAGTATGTGTGTAAAAGATCTCCAGTCATGCTCCCAATGGTATATGTAGAGATATACAACTGCATGTACATATATATCCACTAGTGTAGATGCAAGGCATCTTGGGGCGAGCCTGAGCGAGTGGTACAATACCACATGGATGCCATATGGGTAGTAAGTCCCAGTGCACACCCTCCATTTCCTTTCCAGCGTATAACAAACCTTGCAAAGAACCAGCGTATGCAAGGAAGACTACTTGAAGACTAGTACAAAGAATGTGCCCTGAGACGAATGCATGAATGAATACTAAGCCAGAGACGAAACAACAGCTTTGCACAACAACGTTTTCAGAGTTGTGGTGTAATGTTGAAAAGCAGATCAGTCAGTGTGCGAACACGAGAGCAGGCAATAAATGTCAGTCCACAGGCAAACTCTTTCTTTCCAACGTCGATCACCACTTTGTCTAGGGTAAGGCCCTGTGCCTTGTGGATAGTGACAGCCCATGCTAGCTTTAGTGGCAGTTGCAATCGTGAACACTGGGCACTTGATGCAGACCAGGTGTGGCGGATGGGGACAATAGGGACTGTTCCGTCAGGAAGGGTGGGGCCTGGGTAGGAATCAAACCGTAGCATAACAGGAACTGGCAGGTTGGGTGGTGCTTGACCACTTTTGTAGCAAATGGCTATTAGTATTACTGTTCCCATGGCTCCGTTGACCAGTCCAACTCCAGTCCAAAGGTTGGAAGTGAGCATGACCCGAGCACCATGTGTATATGCAAATAACTGGGTCCAGTCCAGCTGCATCATCAGACGAAGCCTTGGATGCATTTGGCCCTGTGTGAACGGCTTTTGAGCAGCGTGCCTAGCACGACCTCTCTCCCTTCGCTTTCTTGTTCCTTTGTTCCGCTGTCTCTGCAGCACTTCGAGCTCTGTCTCTCTTGTTTCTGGGCCGTCTCCGATCTTCGGCGACTTCTTGTTCCTGCGCTGGCTTGAGAGCTCTTCTAGAACTGCTCTGGGTATCCATGTTCAACAAAACTTGTAGCCTAAAACGCTGATGGTGGATCAAAACTCAGAAGTAGGGCTCTAGACTAGACCAAGTGTTCTTTTCGATATTCCGTCCGCACTTGAACTCGGCATGCGCAATGTTTCGGGTTAAAAGAGTCAACTTGCATTTACGGAACGACGTTCGACGGATATATATATATATATATATATATAAATGAAAAATTCACCGTTTGACTCGCTAGTGTGGGGCTCGCTCAGGCTCGCCCCAATTATGTGTAGCTACAGTACATGCACTTTTTACGTATGTTCCAGCACATGTATAAAGCAAAATCACTGGGGCCCAAACACAGATTCATCATATGTTTGTGAGGTGACTGTTGCTACATGACATACCTTGTACTGTTAAACATATGATCATTAGCCTTAGCACGGATACTTTACTCACAGCTTTTAGCCATCAACCCCTTGCCACTGGCTCGCTTTGTACAACACACTCGTACACATGTACACATGAGCAGGTCTTCATTTAGAAGGGTGCAAAGAGGGACATTCACCCCCCTTGGAACTTGCAAGTCAAGAGTGCCTTACCAGTACTAGTAAATGTGGTAACCAGTTCCATTTATAGATAGTGAAAATTTTACTTGAAAAGGTGAGGGTCTAAAATTTCCTAGGGGCAAGCCACCAGCCCCCCTGTATAGTTTGTGTATTAAGCACAACAACACGGGGTTGTCCTACCCTTGTTCCTAGGCCTCTCAGAACAGTACCATGAGCTCTTACCAGTACAAAATGTCACGGTGCAAGTAGTGTAAGGTGTGCGAATAAGACGGTGACAACTCCCAAAACTTTTTAACCGTCAACTTTTGTCCCCCCTGGACAATTTTTCTAATTGAACTCCTGCACATGTACATGTACAGTATACAGCTTACCCTATCACGCCCAATGGGAAGTGGTCTTCTGGAGTAAAGGTTCTTTCTGCCGTCAAAGACCAGCTTCTGATGAGCAAAGTACTGTGCTTGTGACATCACCAGGGCCTCCACAATCTCCCTGTTCACTCTCCGGGGACACTTGTCTGGCACTATGGAAATATCATAATGGTAGAGAACACAATTGGGGATCTTCACTTGGAAGTGGTTAGCTCGAAGGAGAATGGGACGTCCGATACGGCCAAATGAGGGTCTGAGGGGAGGGTGGAAGTCGGGTGGTGGTGGTGGTTCATGAGGTGAGGTGACAACCGCTGCGGGTGGCCAGAGTAGCACCACTGTATGTGTACATTCACGTGTGTGTGTGTGTGCGTGTGCGTGTGTGTGCGTGTGTGTGTGTGTGTGTGTGAGTGAGAGAGAGAAAACAATGCCTACATAATGTGTTGCCTGGCTTGTGAAGCTCAGTATACAGCCTGTCTAGAGGGAAACACACTAGAACGTGTAAAGTAGGTTCTATTAACTCTAACGGTCATATTTAACGGTACAATGAACAAAGTATTGCTCAGAGCATCTTGCCTCACGCTGGAAATTTTAATGTTATGAGGCAAAAATAGAGGGAAGTTAAAAGGCCGGCAGTCTCCAGGAGTTGAACCCAGGACACCTGGCTTGAGCCACCGGTGCTCTGCCACTGAGCCTTGACAGCCGGACAACCACCAACCCTCACAATCCTCTATATGTACTGCACAGGTGGTACTGAATGCTTCAGTCACACACCTGGCAGCCATATAGAGGATTGTGAGGGTTGGTGGTCGTCCGATTGTCGTGGCTCAGAGCACTGGTGGCTCAAGCCAGAGGTGTCCCGGGTTCAACTCCTGGCGACTGCCGGCCTCACTTTCCTCAGCTCATATAATCCAACATGCTAAGACGAGATGTTTTATGGGTAAGATAGCCAGATGATTATGCTAATTATAGTGATGGAATATGTCCCAAAACTGGCAACTATATAGCAGTCTTTGAGAAACAACTCAATCAACAACATACAGTGCTAAATGCTAACAGTAAATAAGCAGCTGGGGGAAAATGGGTCTGGTAAATCAGTTACACTAGAGTACTGGTTTTATCACAAGTCTAATGACATTTACAACATGCGACATTCCGCACAGTCAGTGTGTGCCGCATCTTCAATCAATACGCCAGTTTTGTCTCACTCCCTCCTGCACTACCTACCACTCAGCATCTGAAAACAACATAGCATGGTATTTCAGGTTCCAGGGCACACATTGACTGTGCGGAATGTTACATGCTGCTTATTTACTGTTAGCATTTAGCACTGTATGTTGTTGATCGAGTTGTTTCTTAAAGACTGCTATATAGTTGCCAGTTTTTGCGACATATTCCATCACTATAACTAGTGAGATGATTCATCATCATGGGGCGAGCCTGAGCAAGCAGCAAACTGCTGATTTACTAATTTGTCATGGCACACAGCAGGATTTGTCATTGTCGACCACAGTGCTGTCGACTGTTTTAGCCAAACTTGATAACGGGGAGGAAATACGTCATTGCTTTTAAGTAGCTAAGTCCTCACCAGAGATAGCTAAGTATCACATATGCCAGCTGTTTCTCCAGCCAGAGCAGCTAATGTGGCTACACATGCATGGACTAAGCTTTACACCGAGGAGTTTAGCCGTTTATGCATGGCCCTTAGCTCAGTGAAGCGACCTCAGCCACCGTCCATATCAGCAAATTTGTACCGCCTGTGAGCGCGGACTGCCGTTGATAGTTGGTAGAAGCACAAAGCAGAATTAAGTTGCCGCGTGTGCTTCAACTTCAGTCATCTTCACTCCGAGTCGTCGACGCTGCATTCTGACACATGCTTCATGATATCATAGATAGTAGAGTAAGTAACGATAATCGATCTTCGTGAAATATTCGAATGCGCTTATTTGAAATTTACGGTAAGTGGTCGGTCCAAACAAACAAGCATACACACACGCGTGCGCAATGCAGTCACGCTAGTGTGGGGCCCGCTCAGGCTTGCCCCAATCAGCTACACAAAATGGGATGACAAGTTAAATCTCCGATAAGTCATGAAAGTAGTACAGTGAAAGTGAGACATCACTGGCCCACAGTTAATTGACAGGCAAACCAGTAGGTAGTACAGAGTGGAAGTGAGTCAACACTTGCATACTGATTGACAGAGGAGCCCACAGCCTGCTCCGTTGAACACAGCTATGGCTGAACTCATAATTTTACTGGTTGGCATTACCTTAGCTATGTGGTAGAGTTATGCTATTGCCCACACTGTTTTACCCTGCTGTTACCTACCTTTCGTTTGTTTCAACTTGTATCGACAGTCTTTCGCTTCTTTCAGCTCCCTGCGCTCGTGTCAGACTGCCACTCAGTCTATCAACAGCCACGTGAACACAAAATTTTTGACTTTGTTGTCGCTCGGGTAGTGCAAAAACTTTACAGTGGAAACGGGCCATTTTCACATATTTTGTGTAGTTTTCTTCGGGCTATCCGTCGATATATAGATCGTCCAGAACGGTCCAGGCGAAACAAAATGTTCCAAATTTTAGTGCGGGGGTGTCGATCGAGTCGCGCGTGACAACGTTGATAGAAGCCGCTCGTACGCCGCCTAGCTTCACCCGACGCCGAACAAAAGTAGATTTCTGCAAAGTACAGGTGCCATTCTATAAAAACGGGCGCAAGTTTGGCTTGAATCTAGCATGGCTGGAGAGAGCTGGCTCTTAGAAAAGGCAGGAAGTAAGCGGCATGCTAATTACACGTTGGAATGAAGCCTCCCGGGCACTTCCTGTTCTTGCTTTAAAATCCAATTATCTGGACCGCTGGCCTAACGACTGTAAGTCTGGCTGGCACAATTTATACAGAATTTACCTAAGAGGTTTGTGGCCGGTCACTGACAGCGCAGCTAGTTCAGTAGTTGCTTTGGTACGGTACTTAGCTGCCAAGAAGTGTTTTCATTTTTTTGCTGATGTGAGGCAAGAGAATTGCAGCCCTTCAAGACTATCACGCTTTAGGGCCGTCTACAATCACTAGTAGACTGGACTGGTGATGCCAAGCTAATATTTTTTTTTCAATGACAATAGCCAATGCATAACCTGGGCTTCAAAATTGTCAGGGAGGAGGGGGGGGAGCAAAGGTTGCATGTCAAAGATTTGATGGCCTATGTTCTTTTGCACTTTACCTCCTGGGAACAGAGATTAGCAGCGTAGATGAGGCTTGGCTTGCAGAAAGAAAGGAACAAAGGGTATTGCTCACTAATATACACTTGAGCATTACATAGCTTCGGATTTTTCAAGTGAGTGCCTGGAAATGAGGCTGGCTATAGAGCACTACAGTGTAGCTGTAGTATGCTAACATGGTGTAATGAGACCTTTTTCACTGAAGTCAGGTTGTTTAGCACTATAGCATATGGGATGAGAAATCCATTACATGCTGGGTACACCTTCACTAATACTGAAGGCCTATAGTAAATTATTTGCTTCAGGACCACAGTGTAGCTATATACAGAGAAGGCTGCAGGGTTCCACACAACTCCATAGGCAAAGGAGTCCCATTAGAAAGCGTAAAAAGAAATCAGTCCACCAGTCCAGTCCACTGATTGTAGACGGCCTCACCCTTGATGCTTCAATACCGCAAGTGCTACTTGGTGTTACGCACCAGTATTTGTACCATGATGAATATTTTGTTTTTGAATCTTGCTAGTAAAATGAATGAAGCATGGCTGTACTTATAGCTACATTTCTAGCAGCATAATCACATCAACGTTTGAGAACAAAAGCATAAATAGATAGCTAGCTAGAATAATAAGCCATTTTATGAGCACAATATTCTTATGCCAAACATTGACCCATGCAGGCCCACTGGCCGTCTCATGCTTACATGTTCTGTAATTGGTGAGCTATGTTTCCCAGACATGATGGCAAATGAAAACAATATGTAGGCGGGAGTGATATAAGTTTAAAGAAAAACAGTGACGAAGTCCCTGCAGCTTCCATGTTTGGAACACAATCAGGTCAGTATAATTGGGGCGAGCCTGAGCGAGCCCCACACTAGCGGGACTGCATTGTGGAAGTGTGTTTGTATGCTTGTTTGCTTGCTTGCGGCCATATACCGTAAATTTTAAATGAGCGCATTCAAATATTTCACGAAGATCGATCTTGTGCACGAAGCATGAACAATCAACGAACCACATCTCCCTTATAGGCCTAGATGTTATGCAAAGTCGTATCATGTTACTGCTCGTCAGTGACCCGGAGCGAAGACAAGTGAAGTTAAAGCACGCGTGGCAACTTACTTCTGGTCTGTGCTTCTACCGACCATCAACGGCAGGCCGCTCACAGACGGTACAAAATATGGACAGTGGTTGAGGTCGATTCAGGTCAGTAGAGCCAGTCATGCATGGCATGAACGGCACTCATAAACGACAGAAATCCAGCTCATGATTTCATCGTAAAGCTTAGTCCATGCATGTGTAGCTACATTAGCTGCCCTGGCTGGAGAAATGGCTGGCATATGTGATACTTGGCTATCTCGGGTGAGGACTTAGCTACTTGTGCGTTTTGAAATTTGGCTATAGTGACAAATCCTGCTATATGCCATGACAAGTTAGTAATCCAGCAAGCAAAAACACTTTCAAAGCCCCCTGTGAATGGTAAATGCATGTAGGAGGATGACTGACTTGATGACCGTGATAATATCCTGTAGCAGTGCATGTATCAGCTTGCTCAGGCTCGCCCCCACAATGTTCATTTTCTAGTATTATATATATATATATACATGAAATGGATCAGAGGAAATTCTGTTGTCACTTTTCTGTTGCACTAACAGATCAAACACTTCACCAGATGTAGAGGAATTTAGGCCGTTAAGTTTGCAATTATCTATTGCACCACATACTTCCTGAAGCATCAGCAGAGTTGTTCTTGAAAACAAGGTGGATGTCAATGTTTTGGCCAGGGAGTTGAAAGAAACATTCTTAACTTGTTTTGGTATAAATTTGACAATCGGAGTGCTGTAAATCAAGGGGTTACTATTCATCACATAAATGGCTCCTCCTAAATTTGCATGATTGTTCTCCCAACACACAGTTGTGTGAGGCAAGGAGAGAGTTGAACTAATAGCCAGATATACTGCACCTCCACGGCTCTCTCCTGTATTATCTAGTCCTGCATTGTGTCCATTGTTTGTAAAGCTAATGTTTCCATGGAATGTTATTGTACTTTTAAAGCTTGTAGAGATGGCTCCACCCCGCATTGCAAGGTTGCTGCAAAAGCTGCTAGTAGCAGTGAAACTAAATGACCTGTTCCTAACTGCATAGATCACATCATTGTTTGCTGAATTACCAGCGAAGTTGTTGGTTCCATTAAAGGTGAATATACTGTGTGATACAAAGATTGCACCACCAAAAGTGTTAGCTGAGTTGTTGAAAAAGTATTGCTTCCAATGCAGGTAAGTACATTGGATAATATGTGGATTGCACCACCAAATTTTGCGGAATTATGTGCAAAATTATTAGTACCATTGAAGTCCAGTATGGAATTGGAATTTGCATGGATTGCACCACCCTTAATGCCTGCTGAGTTGTTGATTAAGTTGTTGGTCCCATTGAAGATAAGTATACATTGCCTGAACATATATAGATCACGCCACCATGCTTCATTGCTGAGTTGTTGATGAAGTTGTTTATTCCAGTTAAGGTGCATGCTACTTTTTGTTCTGTGTAGAATACACCACCATAATGTGCTGAGTTATGATGGTACCATTGAAACTCAATGATATATTGGTAATAGCACCACCATTATTAGAGATGTGTGAGTTGTGTCAGGGGTTATTGAAGAAGTTGTTGATTTCTTTAAGTGTAAAATTGTCGTTTGTGTAGACTGCGCCACCATTGTAAGCAGAGTTGTGGTTAAAATTACTAGTACCAGTGAAAGTCATTAACATATTGGTTTTTGCATGGCTGCACCGCCATATTTTGACAAGTTGCCAATGAAACTGTTAGTCCCAATAAAGTGTAGTGAGCTTGTTGATGCATATATCGCTCCAGCACAATAATACTTATAATTTGCTGTTTGATGATTTCCGGGTTTCCAATGAATGTTAGGTTGCTGTTGAAGACAGTAACACCACATCCAAATTCACGTAACTCATCATCACTGGTTAATAACTGACATGCACATTGAATTCACTCTTCCCTGCCAGAGTAATGATGGTGTTATGTACTGTAAGTGCAGTGCCCAGGTTGTCATGGAAGAAACAGTTAACTAGTTTAACATTCAGTGTGTAGACTGTAAAAATAAGTCTACTACTAGGTCTAGGACTACTAGCTCGATAACCAACATAACTCCAGGACCTGTTGTAAGAGGTAAAAGCTAAAGAATAAATGTTGAAGTCCACCATATTTGTGAAGCTGAAGCCAACTGACCCATTTCGAGTGACTGCTGCTATGCCGTATAAAAGAGACTCACCACGCATTGTCGGCCTTGGCAACTGCAATATTCATATCAAGAATGTGGTCACCTGGCAAGAACAGCATAGTGGTGTTGGAGGTAAAATATAGTTGAGCTTCTTGTGCATACAGCACTTAGAAAGTGTGGCACAGTGGTTCAAATTGTGAGGGCAAGATGGCCATGAGGTGGCAGTGGGTGGGACACAGTACACATTCTCAGCAGAGCAATAGGAGAGGGTGTTAATGAGCAGTGCTGCCACAAGAACAATGAATGGTGTGGACTGAGCCATCATGTAAAATAGCTGAAAAAAGAGAGGGAATTGCATTTATGGTCCCACTATTTACAAGTTATTTTACAAGCTTTTACTGTAAAGTATACAGGTACATGGACCTCCTGTACTGTGCTTGTGTGATCTAATGAACTGCTTGTGTGGGAAACCTAAATATCTTAGCTTCTGTCACTTGCAATATGAGGCTGTGCCAAAATTTAGGCAAGTAGTAAGATATAGCAAATCACATTTACTTTTTGTGGCCCACACTGTCACTTGACACACACTTGCACTCAAAAATTGAAAGTGATGAATGGTAGCTATAGGTCTTTTACAACTTTTACAGGAGAGGAAACCAATCTGCTGTCAGGGTTCAGATCATCAGTGCATACAGCAAATGACTGTTCTGGCAAAACAGTCAACTTAAAATGAGTGATTTTTTTATCAACTTGACATTCTTGTGTACTGAAAAAACAGTCAACTTAAAATGAGCGATTTTTTTATCAACTTGCGATTCTTGTGTACTGAAAACTTGCTCACATAATGTCCTTACATTTGGGAAGGTATGCTTGAAACCAGGGCCTGTGTTTTCATAACAATGCAATTTAGATAGCAAAACTGAAAGTATACAGAGCGAGTGTTTTTGAACCAACAAAAACAATTATCATTACTAGCTAGCTAAGGTGTATCAGTTGGCTATGTTACTAATTTGGAACTATTAGATTATTTACTGCATCTATCTACTGTTAATATTTTGAGGAATACAAAAACAGGAACACATAGCTCAAACACTGCTATAGGTAGGCTGTATTAGGTCTTCAAGCCAGGGTTCACGAAGCTGATCAAGGTTTGCAGATTCTGTTATAGGATTGTTCAGATTATTCACTGCTTGCTTGGTCAGTTTTATGTTCAGTTTCTTGAACTCCAGGGTCACTTTAGGAGCCTTCTTCCACAGCTTGGTGTCCCTCATTTGCTGGAAGATGTGGTAAGCAAGGATCCCAATGAATGTTGCAAGTGCTATAGAGACAGAGGTGTACCCAACTGCAAGCTGATTTCCTCCTGAGTGGTTGACGTGATAGGTGGCACCAACTACAATGATCAAGTTCAGAGTAAAGGAACTTTCAAGTGCATCTCGACACCAGTTCTTGTAGACCCCACCACTGACCCACGCCCATATTTGAAGAATCCCAGTTCCCACTAATATTGCTAGCAGGTTAACACTGGGGTCTTGCTGATAATTGAAGGCAGACACTAAAAGAAGAACAAAGCGAAGCACAAGCAACAGACCAGGCCAGTATCGATGTTTTGCTTTGTAGGGAGCATGGTATGAATCCATGAAAGGTTTCAGTCTGGCACTGTTGACCCACGAGAAGAGCCTCAGGTGTGATATGGCCTGCAGCCACTGACCAAAGAGAAGCAAGATAGTGTAAGGAAGAAAGAGAAAGAGGAAAACAACAATTGACACTAGGAATAATGGAATGTGTTTCTTAACGAGATAGTCAATGTTGGCATCATGCAACCACACACTTCTATTGTGTGTTGGATATTCAAGGTTGGTGAAATAGACTGCAGCAATCAATGTGCGAATAATCTTTGTATAGGAGAGGAGGATGAGTGTTGCCAAGACAGAAACTGGGTTACGGCCAAGCAGGTTTGCAAATATTTGTGAGAAATTGCTAACAAGAATTATCAGTCCTACTAGCAGCCAAAGATAAACAGGGAACACAAACTGCAGCCATGTTTTGCCGTAAGCATCCAGTCCATTGTAGAGACACGTCTCGATACCAAAGTCAAGGTTTAGCCATGCAATGAAAACTGATAAAGCATCAGTAGATTTCACTGGTAGAAAGATGGTACGATTTAATCCAACAATATTGGCATAAAACACTAAGCCACTGAGTGTTCCTGTTGCTACAGTCAGTTTGCAGACAAGGAGCAAGAAGACCAGTGCTACTCCCATCACTGCAAAAGGAATGAACAAAACAAGATAGAAATTTGTGCACTTTCTGCATTGATGAGTGCCTAGTACCAGACTGTAACCTTCCCTACAATGTCCACACAAGAGGCCTGACCTGTTGTATGCACACTGAAGATCTGTATTGTTGAGAGGAAAGACAACTGTATCATTAACACAGTAGTCAAAGGGGCAAAGTGGGTGAAGAATTAGTTCATGAGATGAATTGTCATACCCAATCCAAAAGTGTTGGCTTGAATCACGTGTTATTTGTCCTACTCCATTTGTTATATTGCATTGATTTGTATATTGTGCAAGTCTTGGCTCACATACACATGATTTTGCTGACTTGGAAATGTTAAATCCTGGTGGACAGGTCTGATTTATTTCTACAAAAAAATACAGTTGTTCATAGTTTGAACATGGGCTACCTTCTGGATGCAGCCTTATGAACACTTCCCGAGACAGTGAAAACACAGTGTAGTTGAGTTTAGTGCAAGTGTTGTTTGTATGTTGGAGATATTGATAATCTAGAAGGTTAACTGGGTCGGAGTCTTCATAGGGTATTGCTGTGCTCCTCACTGTGCTGAAGACAGTTCCATTTCTTTGTCCAACAGTGACTGTGGGCAGAGAAAGCTGAAATGTTTCACCAGGATATACACTGGGTATGGAATAAAATATGATTGAGACTCCCTGCAGTCTGGAATGTTATTGTTACATCCACATACGTGAAGTGGGTCAGAGGAAATCTTTGAAGTTGTGCTGTTATCAGTGTCAGCTTCATATTGAACTAACATATCAAACATATCATCTGATCTATAATTTAAGTCTAGGCCAGTTACATGTAGTTTGCAGTTATCTATCGCACCACCATATAACACACTTCCTGCATTATCAGCAGAGTTGTTCTTGAAAACAAGTTGGACATCAATACCACTGGACAGATTCTGACCAGGGAGTTGAAAGAAGCATTCTTCTCTTGGTACATATGCAGCAAGAAATGGTGCAATCAGAGTGCAGTATGTGAGGGGGTTAACATCAGAGACATAGATCGCTCCTCCTAATGTTGCATGATTGTTCTCCCAACACACAGTTGTGTGGGGCAAAATGGAGAATGTTGAATTAAGAGCCAGGTATATTGCACCTCCACGGCTAACTTTATTATCTGCATTGGTGCTATCATGTCCATTGTTAGTATAGCTGATGTTTCCATCAAATGTCAGTTTGCTGTTACGATTTGCTGAAATTGCTCCACCTTGAATTGCAGAGTTGCTGATGAAATTAATGGTTCCAGTGAAGGTAATCACAACATAGTCACGTGTTGAAATTGCACCACCACTGGGTGCTTTGTTAGTAATGAAATCACTAATTCCTGTGAATTTCAATAAAGTCTTGTTTTCTACATTGATTGCACCACCGACATCATTTGCAGAGTTGTTACTGAAACCAGTAGTTCCAATGAATGTTAGTGAAGTGTTGAAATATGTGGAGATCACACCACCACAATAATTTGCTGAGTTGCCTGTGAAGTTGTTGGTTCCATTGAATATAAGCACAGCATTACCAAAAACTGAAGTGCCAATTGCACCACCATTACTAAAGTGTCCATTTGCTGAGTTGTTGATGAAGTTGTTGGTTCCACTGAAGGTAAGTACAATATTGATTTCCATATAGATTGCACCACCAGTCCAATCTGCTGAGTTATCACTAAAAACACTGGTTCCAATGAATGTCAGTGAGGTGTTGGTTTCTGCACAGACTGCACCACCCTGCAGTGCTGAGTTGTTGACGAAATTGTTGGTTTCCATGTGTGTAAATTGCACCACTACCAAATTCTGCACTACCTCTATGTACATGGTTGCTGATGAAGTTGCTGGTTCCAGTGAAAGTACTGTATCGTGTGATGTGTAGATTGCTCCACCCTTATTATTTGCTGAGTTGTTGATGAAGTTGCTAGTTCCAGTGAAAGTAAGTACTGTATCGTGTGATGTGTAGATTGCTCCACCCTTATTATTTGCTGAGTTGTTGATGAAGTTGCTAGTTCCATGAAAGTAAGTGCTGTATCGTGTGATGTGTAGATTGCTCCACCCTTATTATTTGCTGAGTTGTTGATGAAGTTGCTAGTTCCAGTGAAAGTAAGTACTGTATTGTGTGATGTGTAGATTGCTCCACCCTTATTATTTGCTGAGTTGTTGATGAAGTTGCTAGTTCCATGAAAGTAAGTGCTGTATCGTGTGATGTGTAGATTGCTCCACCCTTATTATTTGCTGAGTTGTTGATGAAGTTGCTAGTTCCAGTGAAAGTAAGTACTGTATTGTGTGATGTGTAGATTGCTCCACCCTTATTATTTGCTGAGTTGTTGATGAAGTTGCTAGTTCCAGTGAAAGTAAGTACTGTATTGTGTGATGTGTAGATTGCTCCACCCTTATTATTTGCTGAGTTGCTGATGAAGTTGCTAGTTCCATGAAAGTAAGTACTGTATTGTGTGATGTGTAGATTGCTCCACCCTTATTATTTGCTGAGTTGTTGATGAAGTTGCTAGTTCCAGTGAAAGTAAGTACTGTATTGTGTGATGTGTAGATTGCTCCACCCTTATTATTTGCTGAGTTGCTGATGAAGTTGCTAGTTCCATGAAAGTAAGTACTGTATTGTGTGATGTGTAGATTGCTCCACCCTTATTATTTGCTGAGTTGTTGATGAAGTTGCTAGTTCCAGTGAAAGTAAGTACTGTATCGTGTGATGTGTAGATTGCTCCACCCTTATTATTTGCTGAATTGTTGATGAAGTTGCTAGTTCCATGAAAGTAAGTACTGTATTCTGTGATGTGTAGATTGCTCCACCCTTATTATTTGCTGAGTTGCTGATGAAGTTGCTAGTTCCAGTGAAAGTAAGAGCTATGTTCATGTGCCATTTTTGGCACAATTTCGATGGCCCATTTTATTCCAATAATGGCACATACAGCACTCTGCCATTAATGGCATGTATTTATCTGCCATTTTTGGCACATTTGTGAACTCACTTGCCTATAGGAACACATGTACCTTTTCAACCAAGAATGGCATGGTGGATCTGTGTGCCAATAATGGTTCATTCGTGAACCATTTTTGGCACATTTGTGTACTCAGTTGCCTATAGGAACACGCGTACCTTTTCAGCCAAGAATGGCATGGTGAATCTATGTGCCAATAATGGCTCATTCGTGAACCATTTTTGGCACATTTGTGTACTCAGTTACCTATAGGAACACGCGTACCCTTTCAACCAAAAACGGCACAGAACAGTTTTCAACCGATTTTGGCTGATAACTGCTTTGTGCCACTTTTGGCATGAACACGTGTACCCTTTCAACCAAAAATGGCACAGAACAGTTTTCAACCGATTTTGGCTGATAACTGCTTTGTGCCACTTTTGGTATGAACACGTGTACCCTTTCAACCAAAAATGGCACAGAACAGTTTTCAACCGATTTTGGCTGATAACTGCTTTGTGCCACTTTTGGCATGAACACGTGTACCCTTTCAACCAAAAATGGCACAGAACAGTTTTGGGCCACTTTTGCACAATTTATTTTTACTGCGGCACTATTATAGGAAAGTCATGCTTCAGCTTTAATAATATGCTATACATAAATGATACACATGTAGTAACAGTAATGTTGAAGAACTAGTGAATGCTTAAAGTGGACATGTCTAACTTCCTAACTTTGTCTTGATTACACAGAGCTAAAAACAAACAAAGAGTCAAAATGAAGTTACTCGGTGTCATGTAGGCTAGTTGTCCTCGTATTCGTTGCAAGCCAGCATTTGCCTGCTCATTCACCTGAGAATTCAGAGCCTTAATGTTCATAGAGTTGTACATGTCAAGGCAGTAGCCTTTGCTGCAACCTATGTGGCCTCTCCAATGAAATCGGTCAACATAAAATCGAGTCTCCTTGTAGAGTGCTGGCTCTCTGTGTAAACAGTAAACATGCAATTTGCATCCATTGTCGTAAATAATGTTCTGAGGAGGAGTTTGAAATCGAGATGTAAAAATCTGAAATGGAATACGAGGGGATTCGCAGCTACGCATCACTTGAAACCCGTAGCAGACACCATGAGGGCAATAGATGGTGAAGATACCAGGTGTAAGGGATGGATGGCCATAGGATGACTTACGACAGTCATCAGCTTCTCGAGCAGTAGTGTTGGTATCTGCTGCATATGTCACACGGCCTCGGACCACTGGCAGAGCAGGAAAAAAATTCCACCGGCTGTCAGCATCTTCACAAGGTGCATAACAGCTAGGAGGGTGAAGGCTGTGGTGGCGTGTGTGCTTCAACTTGGTGAGAAGATGCTGAATTACTGCACACACATCATGTGGAAGTTTGCCATCATTCTTTGGGTATCTGGTCAGAAAGTCAGCAAGTACTGGTGCGTTGCTTTGAATTACACCAAGCTCTTGAAAATTGGAAGAGTCACGGATATCTATTGCACTTCCGGTCGCTGGCGAAACGGCTGTAAAACACAGATCGAAACACATATCAAAACACACAGCATGCACGAGTCGTCCAAAGCATGAAAAAGTTCATACGTATCTGTACATACCTGCAAGCACAGCTTCCTACAGTGGGTCGATAGAAGACCTTCCTGTCATCAGACTTGATAGTTGCAGAGAACTTGTAGATTTTCACCGACTCTTCAGCTATCCACTGATGCTCCACAGGATCCCTATGGTCCCATCTAAATAGTTGAAGTGGTTATGTTGCTATCACAATACTTCTCCACCTATTAATGAACTGTGGTTACAAGTGTACCTACCTGTTCCCATGTGGACATGTGCTGTCATCCAAACGTGGAACCAAGTTCATTGGAAATTGTTCCACCCCTGATTCAATCGCATCATGAAGTTGCCTTAGGTGGTCTGGAAGAGGGTAGGGTATAGAATTTTGAGAGATGGCAGGGTGGGCATCATTTTCATCCACTTCTAGAAACTGTGGTATGATCTCTTCAGCAATCCCCTGTTCGGTACACCATTCTGTGAAGGTCATAATGTGATCACAGTGTGGGTGCTGGCATTTGCTGCATTTCAACTTGATGTTGCTTCCCACTTTCTGCTTGGAGAGGATACCAAAGGTTTTGTTGTAGATGGCAGCAAGAAATGGGGTTGTTGAAAGTAGATCAACAGAAGGCTCGTCGTCGGTGGTACTGGCAACACTATGTGGGTTGAATTCATTATTGGCACATAGATTCACCATGCCATTCTTGGCTGAAAAGGTACATGTGTTCCTATAGGCAACTGAGTACACAAATGTGCCAAAAATGGTTCACGAATGAGCCATTATTGGCACATAGATTCACCATGCCATTCTTGGCTGAAAAGGTACATGTGTTCCTATAGGTAACTGAGTACACAAATGTGCCAAAAATGGTTCACGAATGAGCCATTATTGGCACATAGATTCACCATGCCATTTTTGGTTGAAAGGGTACGCGTGTTCCTATAGGTAACTGAGTACACAAATGTGCCAAAAATGGTTCACGAATGAGCCATTATTGGCACATAGATTCACCATGCCATTCTTGGCTGAAAAGGTACATGTGTTCCTATAGGCAACTGAGTACACAAATGTGCCAAAAATGGTTCACGAATGAGCCATTATTGGCACATAGATTCACCATGCCATTCTTGGCTGAAAAGGTACGCGTGTTCCTATAGGCAACTGAGTGTGCCAAAAATGGTTCACGAATGAACCATTATTGGCACACAGATCCACCATGCCATTCTTGGTTGAAAAGGTACATGTGTTCCTATAGGCAAGTGAGTTCACGAATGTGCCAAAAATGGCAGATAAATACATGCCATTAATGGCAGAGTGCTGTATGTGCCATTATTGGAATAAAATGGGCCATCGAAATTGTGCCAAAAATGGCACATGAACATACCTGGAAAGTAAGTACTGTATTGTGTGATGTGTAGATTGCTCCACCCTTATTATTTGCTGAGTTGTTGATGAAGTTGCTAGTTCCAGTGAAAGTAAGTACTGTATTGTGTGATGTGTAGATTGCTCCACCCTTATTATTTGCTGAGTTGTTGATGAAGTTGCTAGTTCCAGTGAAAGTAAGTACTGTATTGTGTGATGTGTAGATTGCTCCACCCTTATTATTTGCTGAGTTGTTGATGAAGTTGCTAGTTCCAGTGAAAGTAAGTACTGTATTGTGTGATGTGTAGATTGCTCCACCCTTATTTGCTGAGTTGTTGATGAAGTTGCTGGTTCCATGAAAGTTAAGAACAGTGTTGTTTGTTACATAGATTGCACCACCACCATGTGCATGTTTTTGCTTTTTGTTTGCAGACTTAACATTGTCAGTGAAGTTGTTAGTTCCAGTAAAATGTAGTGAGCTTGCTACTGCCAAAATTGCTCCGGCACCTACTTCAGAAACTCCCAGATTGTTATGCCTATTCTTGAGGAATGTAGTGTTCCCGTAAATGTGAGGGTACTGTTGAGAGCAGTGATAGCACATCCTAATTCACACCTCTCACTGAAGCACTGACATCCACATTGGTTGTGTACAAATTCACTGCTCTCTGTCAGAGTGATGCTAGTGTTATGTACTGTAAGTCCATTGCCAAGGTTGTCATGGAAGAAACAGTTAACTAGTTTCGTATTTTGTGTTGATTGCAAAAGCAGAGCAGAGTTACTAGCTGAACGTATACCATAACTCCAGGACCTGTTGTAAGAGGTAAAAGCTAAAGAATAAATGTTGAAGTCCACCATATTTGTGAAGCTGAAGCCAACTTACCCATTGCGAGTGACTGTTGCTATGCCGTATAAAAGAGACTCACCACACATTGTCGGCCTGGCTATACATTGGCAACTGCAATATTCATATCAAGAATGTGGTCACCTGGCAAGAACAGCATAGTGGTGTTGGAGGTAAAATACAGTTCAGCTACTTGTGCATACTCAGAGAGTGTGGCACAGTGAATTGAATTCTGAGGGCAGGATGAGCATGAGGTGCCAGTGGGTGTGACACAGTACACATTCTCAGGGTAGCAGTAGGTGAGATTGTTAATGAGCAGTGCTGACACAAGAACAATGAATACTGTACAGGTGGAGTGAGCCATCATGCAAAATGACTGCAGAAAAAAAATGGATTCTATTTATAGGTATTTGTGATCCCACAAGTTTTCAGACCATATTTATACAGTACACATTTCAAAAAGGCAGTAGCAATGTCACAGTAGTTTAAGCAATTGCAAGTTATACTTGAGGTTCAGAATGTATATGTACACGAGGCCCGTCCACCTACATATGTTTACAGGAGGCCCGTCCACCTACATATGTTTACAGGAGGCCCCTCCACCTACATATGTTTACAGGAGGCCCCTCCACCTACATATGTGCAGCAAACACTAAATGATCTTGGATGTCGCTCCTGTGTATTGCACTTGTGCAGGCAAATTAGACATAATCACATAACCTACCTTTATTGTGGTCCACACTAGCTGTCACTTGATACAAACTTGAGCTCAATTTCTATCACTCCATCTAGCTAGGAAAATTGAGACCAACAATTAGTGGTAACAGGATAAGAAAACTGTCAAGAATCAGAGTCCCACGGGTGTCTCTAATCGCTGGAATGGAATATGGAATGGAACGGTGGAATGGAAAATGGAATGGAACGGTGAATATACATAGTTACAGCTAACTCGTGTAACTGACGCTGCTCAGTCTAGGTTGAACTACCTAGTGTATCTCCAGGGCTGTTATCTCACTGCAGAAGCTTTATGAACAAGTACAGCATTGCCCACTGTCATGCTTCATTATCCTAGCATGGTACCGTTGCTGGCTCATCATCAGATGCTTTGTTATTCTAGTCTTGCAAGCCTGACTCTCGAACGAAAAACAAGGGTCTGGCTTCGCAAGACCATAGTTATAGTCTTCGTAGACAAACTTGAATGTGCTTGATGGCAGAAATTAGTGCTCGATCCTCAGTTTCTTCGCTTCAGTCTTGTCTGTGCACCTCAATCCTCGGTCACACAACCTTAGTAGCAGCCTTCCTTTACACAGTAGTAAGCGTGACTCCTATGTATGGCACTGTAGCTGGTCTCCGGGGACTCCGAGTTCTGACCGTGATAGCAGACAAGGAAGAATGCTGCTAACATGCACTGGACTTGCTCATACAGCCTCTGCGGTGAGATAAGAGCCCTAGACACATAGTAACTAGCTCAACCTTGAAGAACAGCGCCAGCTACACGAGTTAGCTGTAACTATGTATATTCACCGTTCCATTCCATTTTCCATTCCACCGTTCCATTCCATATTCCATTCCAGCGATTAGAGACACCCTTTCCCCTCCGCGTTTGAGCGTCTGTCGTCCGATAATTTCTACTGCCAAAGTGAGGAACATGGAACAATGATTGGTTGTGACAATGAAAAATGTTCAATTGACTGGTTTCATATTGATTGTCTCAAAATTTAAAATATCCCTAGTGGAAATTGGTATTGTCCAGACTGTAGGAAGAACGTGTAAATATTTATGCTGCAATGGAGATAGATTAGGATGTAGCTAAATGTATACCGAGTATCATGTATGTGGATAGTTCTTTAATGAACAGTGAACAGAAATAGAGTTTTATTACTCATTGGGAGTCATTATAAATCATACCAGGAAGCAACACAATAACACAATGAGAAAAGGTATTTGTTTCTCAACCAATACAAGTCCACTCAGTCTTAGACAATGTAGCTAGAAGTCAACTAAAACTTGAGGGTTTCCTACTTGTGCCCAGAAGAGCTGTGTGTGGCATGAGACTACCTAATTTCTAGTCTCAGAATTGTCAAAAATTGCTTCATTGGCAGAGTATCTCCTCCACACTATGTGAATGGACGGTTCTAGCTACCTGCTTTGAAGGTCGCTCTGATTGCCAATTCATTAGAGATGTGATATCTGTGTCAGTCAAAGTTACGAATGTCAATTTGTAACAAGTAACGTCAACTTCTACACCCAGAAGTGTCATATTTATACATAATTGTATAATGTACATAAGCCATGTCAGCGTGGTAGGCATGTCCACTTAAGTCAGGAGGGTGGTCCAGGGACTCTTCATGTCTGGAAACTTGGAATGCCAGGAGTGGAGAAGTCAAATGCTGAATGAAGGTGACAGCTGGTGACTCTGAAAGCAAAATAGACTGATCACTAGCCTCATTCAAGGCCTCCCAACTTTATTCATTTAACACCACATGTGGTGTATGTGTTTTTCTTTCAGGTATACCAGTTAACCTCTTAAGGCTTGCTTAGTGGCTTAGTGGCTAGTTAATGGGCTAGATTTCATTCCCGGTTCAACAATTGCCGTATTTAGCTAGACTTCCACACCATGTGTAGTGGGTTAGCCGTTTACAAGCAATGTCATCAGAAGAGGGCCATACTTTTGATTTTATTACGGTAGGACAAGCTGGTTTGTCCACTTGCATTCAATTTACCACTTGGGCTGATGACCAAAAATTGAACATGGGAGCTAGAAATTATTAAACTTGTCACATTCTGGGAAATGACATCAATTTGACAACAAAGGAAAAGTATAAATGATAGCAACACATGCAGGATGACACAAAGTATGATAGCCCACAAAACCTACAGCAAAACTGAGCGAATTAAAAATATACATGTTGGCTGCAGGGACATTAAATACTGAAATAAGAAGCATATAATTTACAAATGTAGATATTGTGGGGTGAGCATGTTTTGTCTACCTGGTATTTATTTTACAATATTAATATGCAAAGTCACAGAAGTAAAGATTTATGTAAATTTTGTATAAGACAGCCAAGTTTTGGCTAATAGTGATGCACATGTATCACATGATCACTGAATATACCAGGTTTGAGTTGCAACTATAATCTGTTCTAGAATACAAGCAATGTCATCAGAAGAGGGACGCATTCTAGGGCTGTTGTGAAGACACTGTTTGATCAACTTAATGAGGTCATGTTCTCCACCTAGCTTCTGTTGCAACTGGTCAATGTATCTCTGACGCCTTTCAACCTCAATACGAGCACAAAGGTTTCCATTGTCATCACAAAATGTTGCTGGAAGCAAGTCACAGGGGAACACTTGTGTGGAAGTGAAGAGGGATAGGTGACCAAAGGAAATTATATCAAGTTTCTTGTTGAACTTGGCATGATCTGAACAAGCTTCAGGAGGCATATAGATAATGGTGCCAGGGACATGGGTTGTACTTTTGAATGCTGAGCTGCATGCAGGGTCAATGTCAATGATGCGAGAATTACCGAAATTGCTTATCTTTGCCACTCTCTCAGAACTGAGCAAGATGTTTTTGGCTGTAAGGTCATGGTGGATTACAAGTGGTTTGTGGTTGTGTAGATAAGCCAGCCCTTTGGCAATGTCATGTAGAATGGAGACCTTAGCATTCAGGGGAAGATTTGCATAGGAAGGGTTGAGGAGATAGTCATGAAGATTCGTCTGCAGCTGTTCCATCACTAGTGCTGGCAACTTGGAGTCGGGCAGGAGGCAAACGCCCTGGTATTGTACAATGTTAGGATGACGAAGGCTAAACAAGATGTGAAATTCAGTGAAAACTTCTTGTAAAACTGGTCAGGGTTCGTGCAGATCTTCACCGTGAACCTCTTTGCTGCATATATTGTTCCTTCAATATTCACTTGCTGAACATTGCCGTATGCTCCAGAACCAAGCTGTGTACCAGTCAGTTGTGCTTTCTTGACATATGACCTCAGCTCAGGGTCTTCATCCCACCTTTGGTCTGCAAATCAAATAGTTTTTAGTCACACAAACAATTCAGAGTTTCTGTTGTTCTAGTGATGACAATATACCATGCAAGGTAGATTGCACTACATATCTGTACAGTACTTGCTAACACATGCAAGTTCGCCAGGTGGTACACATACGTATACATATGTCTGCATACCAACCTTGCGCAAACAGGCATCACATCATCAGAAGCATATTAGTTGATTTTATGAACCAAACATGGGTTATTCTAGTGACAGAAAAATCAAGATATATACAGCAGATTGGTGGTGTCCTATGGTAGTGGAACTAAACTTTAAGAGGAACTGGTCCAGGTTATCTGACCATGATTGCAAGCCACTTGCAGGCAACAAAAGACATTAAAAAGTACTGTGATGCACAACAAAATACTTTGCAGGCCAGGGGAAGCAATGGAGATCCAATCCAAGTGCTCGTTAAGGGGTTACAATAGATTGGGATGCAAGTATTATGGTCTGATGTTGCTGATCCTTAATTCTCATGTAGGAAGCAGTTTCATGCTTTGAGTTTTAAATTAAGCTTGCTAGCCATAATGCTCACTTTAGACATAATGGGCGTTAAGAGAACTGAGAACTCGTGAGAAGGATGGCTGCATTTGTCACCACCTACCTCTGAGCCCAGAGACACTTGGACGCCCTGTAGCGCAAACCCTGCCTCTAAGTCTTTTACCTTTTCTCCATGTAGACTACACAAGCTGAGAGATTATTTAGCTGTCAGTTGATACCAATGCAATAGCACAGTTATTATCATCTCCATGCTTACCTCATGTGCAACAATCTAAATATCCATTCTAGCTCACTCTCACTCCTCTCAAATGCATGTGTGATATGTGTTCTATGACCAGTCTATAACCCCAGTGCCTGAGAAGACAAACCTGCTTTTTGAGTCGGATATTGCTGCTCTAGTGCTTGGGCAATCCTGCTTTGGTCCACTGTAGGGCTCTTCAGGCCATCACATAGCTTTTTGAGGGTCGGGAATAGTGGTGGACGACTTAACCACCTGGAGAGTACCTCTTGGAGGTAAGCTACAGGGCCACCTGGAATAAGCAGGGGTGTGGCTGCAATTGTATCTAGTTCCCCTGGCAGTAGCCCCAGCTGCAGACCAAATGATTTCCAGTGACTAGCAATGGGCTGGAGATGTTCTATGAGGAATGCCAGGTCATCAGGGTCTAGGAGAAAATTGTACAGCAGCAATTTGAAGAACTTCAAAATACATAAACAATCTGTGATGCCTACAAAGGCTGGACACTGAATCTTGAAAACTAGCATTCTCAGAATGCAGAACACAACTTCTAATTGAACAGCTAATAGCCCAGTTGCATGTAAGCAAAAATATTGCCAATGATGTCACTGCTGGGTGCTCTGCTTTCCAGCAATGTTATCTATGGAGATGCAGGTATGACAACTTTCAAAACTCCCACCACAGTGTGTCCTATTTTAGCAATAAGGGAATACAAATACGATTGTTTATGTGTATACAATTGGTCTTTGTTTGAAGATGATATGGCAAGCATTGATAGGTAGGCTGTCTAGTCTGACCAATGTTAATGAGGTTTTATCTACCCTAATCAACAATATCACTCTCCCTTTGCTCTGAGTTAAAACCAGGCTGAGCAAGAAATGACCACTGTTATTGTGTACCTGTATACAAAGTATGGGGCACTTGCAGAAGGAGGAATACATGTGCCCTTCTCCTGCACTGACTGCATGGAATTCAGTCAGTGAAACTACTCAGATAAGCAAATTAACGGCCAGGCTCTACTTTGCTGCACGAGGCTTTCTGCATGCATGTAATAGGATGATGGGACACTTCAACCATCTGTCTATTCTCAATCAATCAATCAATCAATCAATCAATCAATCAATCAATCAATCAATCAATCAGAATGTGACAAACTATACTTACTGTTGTAAATTAATTTTGCTTCATATGTAGGTTTAATGTATACCTATACTTAGTGGTTCACATTGGGTGCACTGGAGACCAGGGAGCTTTTAGAGTTTTGGCTCACAGTTATATGCATTGGTCTTCAAGTAGACTGGAGGAGATGGATGATAAAGCAATGACGTGTCTAGTCCTTACAATGTACCGTATAGCGGGAATTTTTCTCAAGCATAAAAATCATGAATGTATCACAAACATGCCAGAAAATTTTTTTGCAATTTTAATTTTGTGCTAGGGTTGTGATCACAACTCCAACAATTTTACTTTGTGTACTACTCAAAATGGCAACTTCTTAGTGTGTCATGCAGCATCAAAGCAATGGTAACACAAATAAAACGTGGGCCACTTTTGTTGGAGAAGAACTGCTATGCCAAAGAGTGGATAGTAATTCTGAGGATCCATTCGTAGTGGCGGTGACAAAAGCCGAGACTAAGTTGATTGTAGGTCACGTTTTATGATCAATTTCCACCTGATGTCTCTACGACGACTCGATCCTCTGTTGAGCTGCTAGATACAGGTGCTATTTGTAAATAAATGATTGCAAGAAGACATTTCTGTAGGAAGAAATTTTCGCAACTTGGCATTTGGTCGCAATAAAAACACAGACATTCATGCAGAAAAGTCTATTATACTTCATAATTACAGGGAGTCGGAAACCTGTACGCTTGTGTCCACTGTTCTACATTGTCTTGCCTCACTGAACCAAGCATCATTTTAATTGAGACCTAATCTTCCTGCTTTCCATGTTATTGTTGATGATGAGACAGCACCTTTACTGCCATGCCAACGGAAGCATCCCAAAAAGCCAATTACAGACCAATATCAATTCTCACAGTGATAAGCAAACTATTAGAGAAACATATTCATAATCTCCTACTACTACATCTTAACTCTGTGTCACCCCTATCCCATCATCAGTGGGGATTTACTGCTGGTAGATCGACTACTACAGCCTTACTCTCCTTCACCCACAACTGCCAAGCAGCCCTTGACTCTGGTGACGAGGTCTGCTCTGTATTTTTTGACTTATGCAAAGCCTTTGATAAGGTCCCTCACCTGCCACTCCTGCAAAAGCTTGCAGAACTACAGGTCAATCCTTGTATCCTAAGATGGATTGGCAGTTACTTGCTTGACAGATCGCAAGCTGTTGTCCTGGGGGGAGTCCAATCTAGCCCTCTACATGTCATATCTGGTGTCCCCCAAGGTTCTGTACTTGGCCCTCTGCTCTTCCTAGTTTATATTGACAAAGTCGCTAATCCAGTATTGTACAGCAGCATCACCATGTATGCTGATGATATCGCCCTATGGAAGATAATCAGGAACCCCACAGATTACAGTTTGCTACAACCATTTGTAATTGGGTGGCTGACAATCATCTGGTACTGAACCTCGCCAAATGCTGCTACATTGTTTTTTCTAGAAAACATCTGCCGACTATGCCTACATCAGATTTATGTGTTGGTGACACTCACTCCCTTACCAGAGCTCATCACCATAAATACCTTGGAGTCACTTTAACACCTGATCTCTCTTGGTCCCTTCACATCTCAAATATTTGCAAGAAAACCAGAAAACAACTTGGCTTACTGTACAGAAACTTCTACAGATTTGCAGACTCTTCAATCTTGTTAAAACTATACACTTCACTTGTCAGGCCGCACACAGAATACGCTTGTGCTATCTGGGACCCTCATCTTTCCAAGAACATTCTGGCTATTGAAGGTACACAGAAATTTGCTCTGAGAGTCTGTCTCAAGAATTGGAGAGCCGACTATGACCTTCTCCTCAATCTGGCTCATCTCCCACGACTGTCGTCGAGAAGGAAATTTTTAAAACTATGCCTGCTCTTCAACATCTTCACAGGGAAGGTTGCATATCATGATTCCCCACTTGTTAGGCGGTTATCACCCTATCCTAACCGACTCCAGAACTCTCTACAACTCTCCCCTCTACATGCCGGAACTGACCCCTTACATTTTTTTTTTTTTTTCCATCATCTATAGAGGCCTGGAACTCCCTACACTTTGATGTTGCCAGCAAGAACTCTCTGTTGTCCTTTAAACATGCCCTACATAACTAGTTGTATTCGTAGCTTACGTCTTGTTATTGTGTTGGTGTTCAGTTTTGTTGTTAGGTCTTTAGATTGACACTAGCTCATATATATATATAGCTATTTCTATTGACCTGTGCTAATGCATCAAATTTATTATCATAAAAAAAAAAATTTTTAAATTATAAAAAAAAGTCTGCCATTTTTGCACAACATAACCACCAGAACAACCCTATGGAAAAAAATGTAGCTTTCAAGAAAATTAAAGATGATAGGGTTCAAGAGGTTAAGAGAAAGAGGTATCAACAGTATTTGTCTTTGGTTCTCAGTGTGTTCATAGGTTCATTCCATGTCAAATCAACACAAAACCCTGACGTTGGAAAAGTGGAAATTTGGTGAAAAATTGACTGTTTGTCTTGCTCTAACTGTGAAGACATAGACATATGAATCTGAAACTCACTACGGGTGAATGTCTCAACAGACACTACGTTACACCCCAAGATGTGAATTAAGGGATCTATGTAATATAATATAATACACAACTAACCTTTAGTACAGGTGTAAAAAAAATAAATAAAAGCACTGCTACGTATCTACTAGTGTCTGCAAGGAAAGGGAGCCCATATAGGAAGAAAAAGAAAACACTGCCCAATGTTGACGATCGAACCCAAAGGTTAGATCACCCGGTATATACTGCTAACATTGTACTGTAACCACTTCATAGGCTATTTAGCACTTTTATTGTTTGGCCAGAGGAAGGATTGAATCTCAAATCTGAGTGCATATTGGTTAGTGCCATGGTGTACCTACCCTAGGAATGAAACTTTGGTTCACCAACAACCATGGGAAAGTGGTGCTAAATGAGAAAAATACAAACAGTCTCCATGGTAGTAGTGTTATGTCTACCTCATTGATCTGAATTAGGTGCTATGTAAACAATAAAAGCCTATGAAGCGGTTACAGTACAATGTTAGCAGTATATACTGGGTGGTCTAACCTTTGGGTTCGATCCTCAACAATGGGCAGTGTTTTCTTTTTCTTGGGCTCCCTTTCCTTGCAGACACTAGTAGATATGTAGCAGTGCTTTTATTTATTCATTTTACACCTATACTAAAGGTTATGCTCATGTCTGGCTCCTCCCTTGAATCCTAAAGATGAAACAGTAAGCCATTCAGTAAAGGCAACCACAACAAAGCCTATGTAGATAGCACTGAACTCTAGAGTGTTCAACCTAAGGTAAACTTGCAGCACTAACCTCTTATGAGCATCTTGGAGTGCGGTTATACGGTGAGGGAGGGGACCTTCGTGCGTACCGCTGGACGAAGATACCTGAGTAACACCATAGTCTAGTCCACTTAACACTAGTTTACGCTCGCCTTGCGATCGATCGACGATGTCGACTGATTGACGTCTTGTGCCAGGACGCTTGGGCACCGATTCGATATTTTGGGCAAAAATTTGGTGGAATTTAATTTGGCAGCTCGCTTGTCCGACCGCCAATCCGCCAAATTTAAGTCTCCGCCAAATTTTCCGGCCATACGGTATGCTCATAATAACATGGGAGTCGGTTTATTTTGTATGTGTGAGTTGATTTGAGCCATTACTGCATGTTTAATTATGTGGAAACATTCTCACATGAAGGACTATTGCCAGTTTAGTCCTCATATTATTCAGCCTAAAACTTCCAAAAGCAGAAACAAGACATTGCACTGAGAATGAACCATTTCAACAATACTATGCACATATACAAGGACAAATGGCCATCTGAGAGCAACCCTGGTATGATTTTGTGATATACATCATGTTTCAGTTTTCCATATAAGTAGAGCATTTTTGCCTTGTAGTGTGTGTAGGTTGAGAACAAAATAACCCTTGGGCGGTTCATACCTTGCTAACCAGTGCTTGGTCGCACCAACTACACTATAATTCTTTATTGTGAACCCTTGTCAGCCATTTCAGAAACGTCTGCCTTATCTTGTATGAATCAACCTACATACGTTAGTTAATTATTGGGTATCTACCGCCAATACCGTAGACTCTGGTTAATAAGCGCATGTGCTTATAAGTGTAAGCGGTTAGCAAATATGCACCTAATACAGGATAGGCACTAAATAAGGGATGCACTGAAAGCTACACACTACAGGCGGGCTTGCCATGAGTGCGCAGTAGATCGTTAGATGTGGTCACCTGGCAAGTATTGACATAAAATCAGAAGGCTCCATCCTCCTCTAAGAGAATGTGATTCACAGCCACTGTGCATTCAAGGAGATATGCGGGGCGGCTCTACATGTCGTACTGGAGAATTTTACTAGGCCTAGTAGTCCAGTCGTAAGCCGTGAAGGATGTGGCTTGTGACTTTGTGCTTGCCAGAAGCAGGAAGAGCCTGTGTATCTCTTCTTTCTTTGACTTCAGGATGACCATCGAGTGTGCTGGGTGTTCTCGATGCCATGGTTTTCACTCAATCTCTTGCTGCCAGTGTGTACTCTATTCAATGCACGAATGCTGTGTACCAGGAAGGAAGCATGCGCCTAATAAATAATAAGTGGCTAATAGCAAGGTGTGCTTAATAACCAGAGTTTACGGTATTAACATGTTAGTCCATTTGGAGTACATGCGACCAAAAACCTAACTCTGTTGTATAATCGGCTAAAATAATGTATTTTCGGATGCCGCTTCCTGTTCCCTTTCTGGAGCAACTCTCGGCAAGATTTCTGCACTGTTGGAATGCTACAAGACCCTGCTGCTGCTCGCCTGATATTTGTCACCGTAGCTGCCTTGGGCGCTGAGGGGAGTTGCCGAAGATTGAGTGGATTGCTCCAGCAATGATCGGACAGTAGATTTACGTATTTTTTCCCCATGGACACCCCCAGCTACGCAATAGGCAAACAATACTAGTATCATTCAGGGGATCTACAAGTCCCTACCAACGTAACGGTGCAAGTCTCATCTTTATGCGTTGTGTGGTTCTCGAGATACAATTGTTTCCTGTAACTAGGCCCGTATGAAGGCGGAAAAACAATTGTATCTCGAGAACCACACAACGCATAAAGACGAAACTTGCACCGTTACGTTGGTAAAGACCTGTAGATTCTAATGATACCAGTATTGTTTGCCTATTTCGTAGCTGGGGGTGTCCACGGCGAAAAAATACGTAAATCCACTGTCCGATCATTGATGGAGCAACCCACTCAATTTTCGGCAACTCCGCCCCAGGCAGCTACGGTGACGAATATCGGGCGAGCAGCAGCAGGGTCTTGCAGCTTTCCAACAGTGCAGAAATCTTGCCGAGAGTTGCTCCAGAAAGGGAACAGGAAGCGGCATCCGAAAATACAATATTTTAGCCGATTATCAAATGTTTTGGACTGTTACGCTAATCGCCCCTAGCGCAACCGGGGATTGACGCTCGAGCTCCATTTTTCAGTCGCCGGATACGGTGGACTCCGCCTTCTTTTCCGTGGCATAACCCAGTATCTGCGTGGCTTAGTCTCCGTGTACGAGCGTCCGATTATCGCTGGTGTCCGAATATTGATAATTTCCTCTACCAAAGCAGTCCAATGGGTCAGACTGTGGAGTTTTTGCATGCATGGTGAGCTAAGTGTCATAAAACGAAGAGCCCCATTAGTTTATAATTTTGTCTTTATTCTCCGTTTTTCTTTATAACAGTTTGCTCATAATAAAGCTCTTGGACTACCCTTCCATTCTTCACAAGTACAAGCTGGCTTACTCTCCACAATAAAATTACAGCATGCAGAAATACAGCCATTTTATCTCATTGCAGACTGACATGGCAAAGGATGATGGTGATGGAAATCCTTCAGGCACGTCTGGAGCATGCTCTACCATGCTACCCTAGCTAATAGCCTATGAGCTTTCACCCATATCTATGTTTACTGTATCTGTAGTTCAATGTATCAACCATACTCACCTTCGGCAAATCAGTGAATTTGTACCAGTTCATGTTCACGTGACCAACTGGCCACACCCATGACTCCACCCACCGGATGCGGCATTCGGCCTGTACCTAACAGAAATGCGCGATTTCTACACAGGATTGTCACTAATAAATTTGCTATGTCCGGACATTAGAAGTAGGAGTAAGCTAATGCAAGTCTAATATCCTGTGCTGATATACAAAGAACAAAACAAACACATGCAAAAAGCACACGATGCAACTGTTAAAATTAACATACTAAAAGGACACTATGTGGGATGATGTGGGGAAGGGGAGAGAGGTGTTACATGTTAATGTCACAGCAATTAACTTGTGGGAAAGATGGTCTAGCTATGGTAGTTTACGGCCTAAAGTACCCGCTCCACGCGCGGACCCCCAAATTATACGGAACAAAGTATGGAATGTTTGTTCCTTCCCCGACCAAACGTTCGCCGAATCAGACCTGCGGAGAGGGATATGAAAACGCCAAAAATTTATCCCGGCACTGACGTCACGGTTTTGCTGATACTAGGTACTTACGTTTGCGCGATACACATTAGACGAAACAGTGGGCGAGTTGTCCGAACTTGCTCGTGGTCAAATGGTTAGGGCTTAATATTACAGCTAGGGTTATGGACCGGACTTTATTCCTGTCTTAAAAAAGGTGACAAACACCTTTGTCTTGGCCTCCTGTCCTGAGGCCTGGCTCGACGTTCGTCGATACCGCGATGTAACGAGTGGCAATATGATGGAAGTGCGACGTAATGCGACTTTCACCCTGCGCGCGCACCTAGCAGGAACCTGACGTCACCACCCGGAACTAGAGCGTGTTACAGGGGTGACGGTACGTGAGATTGTCCGGGATTGTCCTACCTGCACGGCATATATATACCGAAGTGATGCAAACTCGTGAAGCAACTTCCCAGTAACTCCCTCAAGGCATTAGTTTAGTCATAGCGTTTAATTGCAAGGATGCAGAAGCGAAGCTCATGAGAAAACAACGGTGAAGGGATAGTTGTTGAGCGAAGAGAGAAAACAAAAATGGCACTTTCGCTACCGCACACTTTTGCATTCAGCTGTCTTCCGCGAAGTTTTTGGGCAACTATATGAGTCTTGCTGATCATAAAAGCACCCAAAGAGGAAAGCTGGGTCCTTAAATAAGCTTTTAGCGTATTTGTGGTCAAGCTGTATGGTATTTGCTTCTTTTGTGCGTTGACACGATCCCTATACATATACTATAGAGTCTACCGACTCGCTGGGCTATTGTATGTAACCATCAACAGTTAAAAATTTCGCGGATCGAACGAACCGTGATCTATATACGGTATACATGTTACAGTCATGCATAATCTTACAGACTGAGTAATGATGGATGGTACAGATTAAGGAATTAAAACTATACATGCTTGTACATTTTTTCCAAACTATTATCATACAATCATTGTAGTCTCTGCACTATATCTATATGATCTATATATTTTAGTCTGTAAATAGCCTAGTAGGTTCCTATTGGCTCAGAAACTCCTCCACAACTGCGTTGAATCCATTGGTAGGGTACATGTGCAGATGATGCTTACCATCAGCGAGAATGTGTAACTGACTTCCATCAATGTGGTTCTTCATGTACTCGGCATGAGACTGAGGGCAAAGAATATCCCTATCACCATGAACAATGAGAGTTGGACATTTAACTTTGCTCAGTTCATTAGTACATACATCTCCATCAGTCTTTAGGTTGCGAAATGCTCTAAGCGAGTTGATAAACCTCTGCCAGATCTGACTCAGCTGTGGTAAACCATATACTGATATGCAGGCTTCAAGGATTTGGGGGGCCCACCTCTGCAAATCTTCAAGTTCCTCACTTACTTTCAAGTCATGTTCTGTGATATTTGTCCTGCTTCCCCACACCACCAGCTTTCTGATTGCAGTTGGGAACTGTGCTGCTAGACAAATCGCTGAGACTCCTCCATCGCACCATCCTAATATGGAAAACTCTAAAAATCCCAGTGACTTCATGAGATGATAGGCATCATTGGCATCCCTCTTCAAATGGTGCTCTTCTTGCAAGCTAAATTCACGTTCTGGTGGCCGGGATTTTCCATAGCCTTTTGGGTCATAGGCCACAATGGTGTATCCACTGTCTTCTCTTCCAAAGTGTTCCAACTGTGAGGCAAAAGCCCATCTACATGATGCTACATCTCCAGGGATACATAGTATTACATGGGGCCCATTGCCTTTCTGCCAGTAACACAACTGAACACCATTCACTGTAAGTGTTTGCTGGGAAACAGTGTGATGATCGTCAAACTTCTCAGAGACTGCACTTTCAGAAACACTGCTGTGATGTGCAGCCATGTCATCAACTTTACATTCTGTTCAAAGCTTCAGACTGTTGATGAAAAAGAGAATGAGTCTGTTTATGCTAATACTAGCTCACTAGTTCACAACCCTCCCTAGACTTTAGATATTTGGGCTGTAGATTATCCCAAACTGCAATATCTGTTTCCTACTCAGTGGAGTGTGACTCGTCAGTGACCTTGCTCAAGTTGCAACTGAAGCACATACCTTGTCAAACAAACTAAACTTTGATGAAATTCAGTTTAGACACACAAAGAGGTTCCAAGGGGCAGCTAAGGGCTACCTAACAGATAACATCTATAAGCAGTATCACTGAAACTTCCACACCAGTTTTGGAGGTACTATATACATACTCACTGTCAGCTGTCCTTGCTTGACTCTCCTAGTATACAATAGCTAAGACCTTGCAGTATACAATAGCTAAGACGTTGCAGTATACAATAGCTAAGACGTTGCAGTATACAATAGCTAAGACCTTGCAGTATACAATAGCTAAGACCTTGCAGTATACAATAGCTAAGACCAGTTGCAGTATACAATAGCTAAGACCTTGCAGTATACAATAGCTATACTGTTGCAGGACTTATTGCACTTCCATCTACACATCATCTTCACAGTCATGGCTGGTTAGCATCAAGGCAACTACATTAGGTTTTGTTGCAAACTCATTAAATTTTAGTTCAGTGCTGATCCCACAGTGCCTCAGTCCTCCAGCGCAAAGATGAATTTCACCGTCCTGAAGGTTGTCCGTGGAAATCAGACATTAGCTTCCAGGCCGCAAAGTTTCAGGTTGACTGCATCTTCGTTTCTGTTTCATGGCAGGTTTAGACGTATTAAACTCATAAGTACGCTCGTGCCCTGACCCACCCCCTCGGTGGGTCATGTGACAGGGGGACATGAAACGACGTGAAAGTAATGAGACCCCGTAGACACGCGGCGGACGTGGCATGCGCCGGTGTTTCGTTACGTATTGGGATCGTCTATAGCTCCATGAGTTACGTCATTTTTAATATTGTTATTTTCTTGTTTCCGTCCATCATTTTCATAATATCATAATCTCACGTCCATCATTTTTAGTTTTATCATAATCTCACGTCCATCATTTTTAGTCTTATCATTATCATTTTTAGTTTTATCATAATCTCAGTTACAGTTGGACCTGTTGAGCATGAGAATATTAATTTTCTTTCAAGTGTAACCACAACCCTAGAACTTGAAACAGCAATGACAGTTTCGTAGTGCCCAGTTGGAATCCGATGCAGAGCCAACCACTCTCCACTGATGCCAGATTTTTAGCCCTTTGTGAAGCAGATTTCCTGATCACATGACAACTGACTAGCACAGAAATTTTGTACCCACAAAGCATAAAAACTGATCATCCAGTCCCAGCATTACTAAAGCGGTGAGTATCTTAGGGTTGGTATCAATGTACTTTATGTAGAAAAAGACCCCCATACTATAAGGGTCTTTTTTACGTAAACTGGTCCCCGTACTACTACTTATGGTTATGTACGAAGTTCCAGGCTATACTATATGGGTCTTTGTTATGTACCAAGCCACCTATATGTATGGGTCCATCTTATGTATTGCTCCACCCATTCTACGTAAGATGGTCCCTATATCAGAAAGTTGGTAGACTCTAAAAAAGTGTGTATGTAGGGATGGCGCGGACCCGCAATATATGTAATACTTAGGGGAAAGCCCTAGGTCACAAATATGCTAAAAGTTTATTTAAGCGCCCAGCCTTCCTCTTTGAGCACTTTTATGATCTGCAAGACTCATACAGTTGCCCAAGAGCCTCGCGGAAGACAAAAGTGTGCGCTAGTGAAAGTGCCATTTTTCGTATTCTTTCTTCGTTACTTTTGTTCAAACGATAACTCGAAAATGGTTCAAGTACTCACCGTACTTTTAGCACGAAACCGATGCTTATAACAGTGCGGAGCTCTACGAGTACTCAGCGTCTTCATAGCTTCAAATTTACCCTGGTCAATAAGTTATTCACAGCACTGCCCAGCTACTGTCCGTTGCGTAGGACGCCATTTTCTAATTTTGTACGCATGCGCACACGCTGTCTCGTTCCCATACCAAAGACCACAGTCGTTGGTTTGGGAGTGAGACTAGTGCACACAGGAAATCGCGCGTTGACGAGCAAGCGGGATTGGGTCACTCTAAAAGGAGGAACGGGAAATGGGAAATGAGAAATGGGAAACGAGGAAATGGGGAAATGGAACGTCAACGCGTAAGTTTTGTAAATATAGTGGAGTGTACATGTTGTGCAAAGCAGCTAAAGTCGTGATTAGCTAGAGAAGGTAGGCCTATAGAGTGCTTCTAGAGAGAAAAGCAGGAAGAATAAATCAGCACTAACAGTAGCGTGACAATAGAATTGGAGTGTGTGCATATATCTATAACAGTAAATAGAATTGTCTCACTCAGGTATAAAGCTGTTGTACATTCCCTCCTCCACTCAGTGCATGCAAACTATAATTCACACACAGTAATTATTTTCTCTACAGAGCTGGTGTGAGTATCCACTGAAGAATGACTGCAAAGAGGCATTTTGTGAACTTCTATTTAGCATTAAGTTTGTATAGTCATGCTAATGATAGTGCTGTATGTGGAGTTATTCTTCGTGTAACCGTCTGTAGTGTATATCCATAATAACGCAAGCAACTGCTTGAAGCTTCAAAATGTTGTACAGATTCAACGAACTTCAAGAACTTCTACATAGAATTAGCTCCCATTGCATACCCCTTTGGTCCTATTACTGTCAGGCAGAGATGATATCTCTGAGTGCATGTATGGACATTGACTTTCTCATCACATTTGATGACTGCAGAAGCAAAATGTCAGCAGTTTGCTGAGTGCAATGCTTTCTTCCCATTTCCCCATTTCCTCATTTCCCATTTCTCATTTCCCCGTTCCTACTTTTAGAGTGACCCACGGATTCACTTTGTTCACCGACTCTGAGGACAGAAGGCACGTGACAGAATATGCTGATGCGCGCGCCGAACTGAACGTATGCTGGCACTGGCAGTGTACAGGCTACGCATGATTTGGCTTTGCAGAATGAAGTCTTCATGCAAGCTAAAACAAATGGAAATCACAGCCAATGTAGAAGAAAAGTACTAAACTCTCTGATAAAGTAAAATATACACAAGGTTCACTGAAATGAAATCATGCAAAATTTTAGATGCATATTATCTAGCTGAAGATGAGAACAGTGACACAAGCAATGCGCTACTGTGTCTGCAAATTTGGTAGAGATCTGTGACTGTCTCGGAAACTTGGATCTTTGTGTTTTGCATCTAAAGAGAACAATGGGAATAGTAAACATCACATTAATGGATTAGAATGAAATTCCTAGCATTCAGCAATGACATAATACGCACCGCCACACTGGCCCATGGTGATCATGTGGCATTGACAATGTGCTGTACGATATTCCAAGGGCAACAACCATGAATACAAGCTACAACTAGTGCTCTATGGACGAAACCGATGTGGGCACATGGATTTTTCAACAAAACTGAAGCCGCCTGGCTAGTCAAAATTGCTTCTCATGAACAACTGACCATTAAACTAGCAATGTACAGGTCTAGCCTGTCAGATGGCTTCAGCACAGTTGAAAACTGAATGCACTCATCCTGACTTCATTCATAGAACCACTCTTGTTTGTAGCACTAATTCACAATTCTTGCCCTTGGAATATCATCACAGCATATTATGATGTGACGTCATGTCTCCCTCCTGTTCACAGATAAAGGTCTGGTGACTTGATGAGCATTCGTGTGTTGAGTGCGGCCAATCAGACAGATGGCTGTAAATCACTCAGCTACTTAATTTTGTTGTCTACCAGTCTTGTGCCCAAACCCAACCAACAGAGAAAGGGTCTTGTGACAAAAGCCAGAATCCTTGTGCTGAAGCTTTGTAATTTTAGATGAAGAATAAATAAATGCTTTGTGTTGAAGAATCGCACGTTTTTAGCAGCACAACTGAAGTACTTTTACTTGCTCCTGCATTATATTTAGTCTCACAAGCCAGACCTACTTCCGCAAAAGGGAAGGGTCTGGTGAAATGTGTATACAAGCTGTGTCCCACTGCACTGTACAGTGTGGTACAATCACATTGCAGCATTTTGTCAAATGATGCATTACATGACTGTTTGAGTAGCAATAGCAGTCTTGAAAATGGTGAGAGCTAGGGCATCTTTTCCGCTACTGCAGAAGCTGTACAAAACACTTCGACTATACTTCTCGAGGAGCATGCTTACTCCGCAACAGGTAAATTCAAGAGTGCATTATTTGATATCTGGTTACGTCATCCAGCTAATTGCATTCCAGTGGGACATGGCTTGTATACGCAGTTCACCAGACCCTTCCCTTCTTCTGCGGAAGTGGGTCGGGCCTGCGAGACTCCATTACATTACTGATTATAAATCTGGAGTAAGCCCAATTAGGTATTTGGCTTGTGTCAGCAGACACTTTTGGTGAAAGGGTGGGTTTACTTAGCCTCGTTCCCAGGCCTCCACCCGTATTTTGCTCTTCAGTTTGCGTTCAGTATCGCTCTTTCGCTTCCGTGTATTATACTGAACGCAACCGAAGAACAAAAAATGGGTGGAGGCCTGGGAACGAGGCTAGGTTTAACTAAAGAGTGCGCAGGTACCAATTTTAAACTTGAATTCTCTTTCAAAAGCTAGCAATCAGCTTTTCCTCTGAGTGCATTCCACAAACACACAAACCCTCTGAGAAGCCACCTGACCCTTCCCTGTGCATGACACTGAACACAATCTGTGCTGTGGTTGGTTTGGTCTGGCTTACGTGATCATCAGCCAAGGCATAAAGTTAATGACACCCACCATGGAGTTATTCTACCTCCTTGGGGAGAAAATGGCAATCCCAACAAACTCTGCATAATGCAGAGTTTGTTGGGGTTGCCATTTTCTGCTGATAAGCAATTTGGTAGCTTTCATGTAGCTTCTTCTGATCTAAACTAAGACCATACTTCATTCGAACATCATCCCAAACAGCGATAAATGGTAAAATCGCTTCAATTCTGCTGATATGTTGTCATCAGAGTTTGCATGGCCAAGATGCTTGAGCACTTCAAGCTGGGGTGTCATCAAGAGTATGTAGCCTGCCAGTGGCACACGTTACTTATATAAATCATTGTACATACATGTGTGCCACTGGCAGGCACAGATCCATATTTCTACCTCAACTATCAGACTATCACTTTGCAGGGGCATTTTAGACTAGCTTTTACATAAATTTCGCCCTCACCTTGCTTTTCTGTGTTTCGGACACGCCAACTTTCCCTCTCTTACATACACTCGAGTAATGCATTACGTAATCACAGCGCACGTGCCCGACCTCAGAATCGGTGAACAAAGTGAATCCCCCCACTTTCCCTACACTCGAGTAATGCATTACGTAATCACAGCGCACGTGCCTGACCTCAGAATCGGTGAACAAAGTGAGTCCCCGAGCAAGCACGGTACGGCTGGCACGGTCTCCCGTAAGTGGAAAGGGCTCATGGACACCACGTAGGTAAGGCGCTGACCTCAGAATCGGTGAACAAAGTAGTCTCGTCCCCAGACCTAATTTTTCGCGCGCGCCCTGCGGACTCGTCGAAAAATAGGCTCTGGACACGTTCACTGGTAAAACTGGGGCGTAATCATACGAGCGTATTGGCATGTTGTCGCACCAATCAGATTGTTCAGGTAAAGTAAATTGCGTTATGCGTCATCACAAACAGCCAGCTTGCAAATGTTTTGGCGCCAAAGCAAACGCTGCCGGTAGCTGATAATGTAATTAACACCTACAATTACCCAATTTACTGACCGCCGTAAGTAAACTTGCCCCAGTTTTCGTAGTGAAAGTGTCCAGACCCTATTTTTCGACAAGGCCGCAGGGCGCGCGCGAAAAATTTGGTGTCTGGGGATGAGACTATGAACAAAGTCAACTTTCCCTACACTCGAGTAATGCATTACGTAATCACAGCGCACGTGCCTGACCTCGGAATCGGTGAACAAAGTGAATCCCCGAGCAAGCACGGTACGGCTGGCACGGTCTCCCGTAAGTGGAAAGGGCTCATGGACACCACGTAGGTAAGGCGCTGCATTCAGTTGCTTACTTATAGTTACACTGACAAAATACTCACAGCTTTAGTGAAGCTGGGTTGGTCAGCTTTTATGCTCTGTCGGTACAGTTTCTGTGCTGGTCAGTTGTCGTGATCAAAAACCAGGAAATCGGCCTCACCAAGGGTTCGAAATCTCGTATGGAGACTAGTTAGCGCTTCCCAACCTGCATATTGCTTGCTTGGAACCACTTAAGTGTAGGTCTACAACTGGGATTTGCATCAAAAAAAAGTGAAGAAACAAGAAAATTTAAAAAAAAACATTAGAAACGTAAAAAGATGTAGGGATGGCATGCCAAAAAGGATGCAAACAAGGTAGGGATGATGTAAAAGTGAAGGCAAATATACAAAAGCCCTATCCCTACATCTTTTTCAACTACAGTTGTACGATATATAAAAGTAAAGGCAAATATACAAAGTCCCATCCCTGCATCTTTTTCACACTAGAGTGTAGTGGGAAAAGAAGTAGGGATGTCTATGTCTATTGTTAGAAGCTGGATTATGCACCTAACTCGATTCCCTTTCCACTTTTGCCCTAACCTAGACTTCCACACTATGAGTAGCTAGCTAGTGGGTTAGCTTAATGACTTATTCATGGTAAGACAAGCTGATCTGTCCACCTGCATTCAAATCACCATTTTCTTTCCACTTGGGGTGCAGTTAGGCTCAAAAAAAAAAAAAAAAGGATAAAGAGACTTTCTGATAGCTAGTGTTTGTTGTTGGTCAGCACCAAAAATGTGTGGCTAAAACACACCACTATGAGTGTTGCACATTTTGCCACTTCCCCGCCTTACACTTTCACAAGGCTGGAAATTGATGCTTTCCTTAGATGTAAGGTGACCATGAACTGTGTAGTGTGCAGACCGAAGTGACAATCCTGGAAGAGTTACTTCGAACTTACATGATCAATGTTGTTCTGTACATGTGCCTACTATCATTAGTGTTATTATATCGCTAAAATGTGGCATGGGTAAATCATGAAGGAGTGCATGTACAAGTATGTGGGCGGGACAGCAAGTTCTGCGCCTTCTACAAGATCCGTTCATGCAAAGTAAGTTGTCGCTGACGCTGACTGCAATTGCGGGGCAGTTGTAGCGATTATAATTCGGACTCTTGGGTGCCGTGCCATAGCTTTGCATGCTTGCCGAAAAGTTGCGGGACGTCTGAAGCGCATAGAAACTATTCAGACGATAGAACATCGTGGTCAATGCTTACAAAAGAGCGGCAACCGCTACTATTGATAAGTTACAATGGTGTTTATCAGGGGTACAAAATTCCCATACAGAATTTCTCTATATATGGAGCGCAGTCGAAGTTTACCCCCAGGTCCATGCCCGGCCCAGCCCTCGTACGTGACGTCATTATCAAGTCGGCGATCGCGATGTCCACCACATGGCAACCGCGTAGCAACGCGCTTCTGGTGAACTTTTAGGCGCGTGGGCTATTTTTTTTTTAGCTATATAAGTAAAGGTTATGATCAACTGGTTCGAAACCTGTGAAATGCATACAAGGCCAATTGTTTACGTAAGCTAAATCGAACTCTTTACAGTCGCTGAGTAATTTGGCGCAAAAGCGTTGGAGCGGTGCGGCTAATTGCTGGTTCGAATGCGTTGGGGCGTTTTTAAACAGAAGCGTATTTCTCTCCGAAAAATATTTTTCGTTCATGTGCTGTTGGACTGTAACTTGTTTGAGATAAATATCAGTTACGGTTTTCGAAATATTAAAGCTTACTATGCCATCAGCCTTCGGCGCAGTTGATCGTTAAGCAACTGAATGCAACATCTTACCTACGTGGTGTCCATGAGTAGGGCTCCCAACGAAAAAAATCAAAGGTGCACCAAATTCAAATCTGCTGTGCTAGAACTAAACATCCGAGATACGTAAAATCCGGACAAGTAAATTTAGCAAGCACCAATGTGATTAAGCTTATTTTCTATTGGTAGAGTATAAAAATAGATGGACCATTTGCGTGCATATCATTTAAATGTAAGTTCATAATCATAATGGCCATATTCAAGTTGGCACAATATAACCTGTTTGCTGGATGTAGTTTCGGAAGAACGAAGGTCATAGAAACTATTGTAACTGTAGCTTTGCTTTGGTCAGGGAATGAGACAGTGTGTGCGCATGGCGTACGTATAAGATTAGATCTTGGACGGTGGCAGTAGAAGGCAAAAACTTTGTTTGCAATGTTTCAATCGCACTTTGGCAATTTTGTATTGCCTGATGAAAATTGCCAAAGTGTGATTGAAACGTTGCAAACAAAGTTTTTGCCTTCTACTGCCATTGTCCAAGATCTAGCAATAGCAAGTTATAGTTCAGGAGCAGTAACATGACTCTCAAAGGGAGGCTCTTTTAACCTAATTCCATGTAGTACCGCCCTAATTGGTCTTTTGACTTCCCGTGCAACTTCCCTCAAGTCGGTCGAGTTACCGGTTAACCTAGGCTAGGATCTTGCTGCATGGAACTAGCTAGACGACTCCTTTCAATTTTAGTCAGACACGACATAACTAAAGTAGCCTGCACAAAGAATAAGACTGATCTTAGTTCTTTTGCTGTTAAGTTGTTCAGCTCAAATTCAACCATGCAAGTCAAAAAAACTGAATCTAAAATTAATTTTGACCATCAGTACCTACACAAAACATAACATCATCATACCCAGGCTTCTCATCATGTGCTAGTTCTTGCAGTAAGCCTGACAGGCACTTGAGTAAGAAGGACTGAGGCTAACAAAAATTGACAAGGTAACAAAATTGACTACATTCAACATGACAGCATTGAGTTCTTGCATGTAAGCATCATATAATTTATGTCTTCATGTGGGGGTATATGACAGGCAGATCTTGAATGAAGACTCTCCACATCTGCAAAGAGAAATGTAGTGATAGAAACGGTTCCTTATATGATTATATCACTCCTGGACACTTGTGACAACAGGACAGCAGTACATACATACCAAATTGAAAGGCCGTCTACAAATCACTGGACTGGACTGGTGAACTGGACTGGTGGACTGGACTGGTGGACTGGACTGGTGGACTGACACTAAAATCTTTTTTTATACTTTCTAATGAGACTCACTCCCCTGTAGGGTTGCATGATGCATAATATTACCTCCAAAACAGCTTTCTTCTTGGACAGACCTTTATGCCAAAGTAGTAAATTTTTGATGGGAATAACCACTGCATAACCTGGGCTTCATTTCCAAAATTGACAGGGTAGGGGAGGAGCAAAAGTAAACTAACGGTTAGTTAAAGATTTGAGGAAGCAACATGCTATGTTGTTGGTCCTCACAGGACAACTGACATTTGGTAGTCTAGATGATGCTTGTACAAGGAACAAGTATTACACCGAGCATGGGATCAGATTGCTCATTGTATGTATATATATACACTTAAGTGTAACAGTGTACAGTATGGTGTAATGACAACTGAAACATTTACCAAATTACCAAACCTCATCTGAAGTCCTAGGAACTGAAGTCAGGTTGCAATTGTCTACACTACATCATAGAGGAGAAAGCCATTACACACTGGGTACAAAGACCCTCATGAATACTGTAGGCCTAGTGAGTTATTTGCTCTGGGACCATGTATGTAGCTAGAAACAAAGCTGCAGGGCTTCCACACAGCTCCACAGGTGAGTGAGTGTCATTGGAAAGCATAAAAATAATTTTTAGTGTCAGTCCACCAGTCCAGTCCAGCAATTGTAGACAGCCAAATTGAAAGCAGTAAAGTTATGTGCATAGCTATTCCAACTGGGCAGATGGATAATTAGCAACCAAGTAGGCTTCACATGATCTACTGTAAACAACAGTAGGTAGGGTTCACAATCCAAAAAAATGTTTTCTTCATGTAATGTTCCAAAAATAACTGTCAGCACTACCCACCAGGTACTGATCTCAGATTGCATAGTAATCTTTTCCAAGTCTTCTTCACTTCGTGGTAAACATGGGTGCAATATTTTGTGAAAATGCCCACCGACGCAGAAAATTGGGCTTACGTATTTCCTGTGATGCCCAGTACAGAATTGGGTATTTGGTGCTAATTTCTATGTACCGTAGTGTCCCGCTAATACGCCCCCTTCGAAAATACGCCCCCCCCCCTCTTTTCCGCCAAAGTTCCTGCACAGGGTAGTTTGACTCGTTATAACGCCCCCCGGTGAGCGTCTTCTGGAACATCAAAACTACACGTGCTTACTATACGTTGCAAGTGCGTTCAGTAAGACTATAGTAGTCGGTGAATCTTTTATAAGTTTTGTGGCTTTTAGAAAAGCCGGTTAGATGTTCCAAGTTTTAAGCTGCTAGTTTAGCAAACAGCCCTCTGAAGATGTACACGCACGGAACCGCGAGTCCTTTCCCATCAACTTCAGAACGTCTTCTGTCACCATTGACGATGCAAGTCATCTCGCTGCCACTCTTGTGCAAGAAATACCAGCAGACTCTGGAAATTTCCCGTGGTACATGACCGACAGTGTTGCCTAGTCTCGCGTAGCCAGACTCTCGCAGCGAGAGTCTGGCTACGCGAGACTAAGTGTTGCCGTTCTTGAGGACAGCTACAGCGAAGTCGTCGTGAATGTTATTGACCTCCGATGTAGGGAGACCACGCAGCTTTGTAAACGTGATGTCCGCGAACAGTACTCTCGATCCAGAAAGTCGTCGCCATAGTTAGTTGGAAGTGTCCTAATTGCGTACATAGCACTTGCGTAAAATCTTTTTTTGGGGGGGGGGGGGGCTTATAGTCGAGACTAATTGCATCCTCGAATATAAGCCCCCCCCCCCCACTTTAGGCGGGATGTAGTGTACAAAATGGGGGGGGCGTATTAACGGGACACTACGGTACTAAGCGAGAAGGAGGGGGATGAGAAAGGTGATAATCCACAGTCACTCTACACACTACTTTCTAAAACGCTTGTCTTCACAAACTTCCACCCCCCATTGAGTGGATGATACATAATTATAACTTTGTGTGTAATAACTAAATGGCTTGAGACATGAACAGTGCCTGCTTAAATATGTTGATTTGGGTATGAAAAGTAATTTGAACAGCACATTCAAGATCAGGAAAGAGTGCCTGCATGCTGCAATTGAACTCCAGGCACCAGTATTCTTGCTGTAGCCACCTACAAGGTATAAGTATAAACTACATAGTACTTTTTCATTTTCTGTGTATACACTATCTAACCAAATGCATGACCAGCCATATACAGTCCAGCTATTGAGGCATATGTTCCACTGAATCCCCCAGTTTCTTTACTGGAAACCTCTACAAGCTAGTTATATCAAGCAGGCTGGAATGCCTATATAGTGACTGGACATCTCGTCCATCAATGTGCTCAAAGCACTTGAGCAATATCCAACCTTTACTACTGGAAACATACTACAAACATCAACTAAGTGATGTACTTTTGTATGATATGCACTCCTACGACACACATCAGTGACATGGGAGTGCATATCCTACAACAGTGAAGGGGATACGCATCCAGGAATCAAAGGTATGAAAATTTAGTAATAGTAGAGGTATCAAACTACCCTTGTTGTAAAGGTCCCTAAGGACTAAAACTGCTGATACCACACGCAAGTGAATGTATGCAGAACTCTTGCACAAGCAGACATCCCCGCCCCTTTTCCAATGCAGCAAGTACAGTAAATATAGGGCATTCCATTCAGGTGACTTCTCAACTGACACACAAAATCTACTATGCTCAAAAGTAAGCTTAGGCTGGCTACAGTTTATATCAAAGTAGCACAGGATCAAACTCACTTGGGCTCAGAATCCCGTAGGAACCACCACAGCTGCAGAAATTGACGCAATCGGTTGGCAGTCACTTTTACTCTTGAATTATCATCACAAATGTTCTCCAAGGCTGCCAAACAATAGCAACTTTCTAAGCTTTGGCTAGCTACAGATTAGAGAAACGTGAGCCTTGAACAGTTTCGTGACCAAAATTTGACCGGAAAACGAAAAAATTTCATTATGTCAGTGTCGGCAAACTTTCAGATCCAGTCAACACAATATGCACCGATGATTAGGACTTAAGTGCAGTGTTTCACCGAGCACATGAAATCATTCACTGCAGTGTTTTCGTATTGCAAGTTGCAGTAGGTACTCATGAATAATGATTTTTTGCTAAGAGAGCAAAAGCTCGGGATCCAGCTGGGATTCGAACCCAAGATTTTCTGAATACTAGTCAGATGCTCCTACCAGTAATTAGGCCACCTGGATGCCTGGCAGAGGAGCAGAAGACAAGCTACATAAGCAGCATTGCCTAGAGGCCTCAGCCAATTCCAACTGATTCTCACTCTCTCAGTGCTGACTAGTATTCAGAAGGTCTTGGGTTCGAATCCCAGCTGGATCATGGAATTTTTATTTCTTGCTATAAACATTAATAGCAACAAAGTACTTAGTAACTGTTTATGCCCAAATGAATCCATGGTGAAAGAAAAATAATCAGGTGATTTTAATTTACCATGCACAGTGCACTACAGTTTACTAATGCTGTGTTACACAATAAACATACATATAGTCACACGAAACAATCTTGAACTATAAATATAGTTTTCTTTAACTCACATGCATTGTTTACTGCAATGAGTGTGCACAGAATCAATATATACTAAGGGTTCAAGGACTACAAACAAGAATACCAATTAGGGGGCATCTACAAACTATTCTTTCCAAAACTAACAATGTGACATTAAGGGGGGATAGACTGTGTGATGTTATAGTGAGCCTGTTACAACACAAGGTACGTATGAGTGGTACAGCTAAGCTACAGTTATTTACACCTCTGCAGCTAACCACAATGCAACCACTGATGGACACTGGCACTGACTGGCAGTAGCATGCCCAGCTTCAGCTGTCAGTGGTGAAAACAAGTTGTGGACTGCGAAAAGCCTTAGTGCTATAGCTAGGTGACTGTCGTCTGCTTCCTATCCTATCCATGGCTACTGTTTGGGGAGGTTTCACTCAGAGCTTCGAATTGTGCGGCTGATATTTGAGGGCAGTGTCTGATCAACAGTCGACAGTATGGATGACGTTACGAGGTCACAAGTTGCCATCACATTGACTTTGTAGATGCTCCCTTAAAAGGGCCTTATACCAATTTAAGTTTACCTTCAATGGTTATTACTATTATGTGATGCGCACCCAGTCACAATCTATTGGTGCTATTAAATGCGTCCAGATGGTGTAAGAAGTCTGTTGTGTATCCAGGAGTAAATCCTTCTCCCCATCCAAAACATCACTATATCTATAAAATTGTCTTGCGTACCTGTCGATGAGAACACGCAGCTCCAGCCTTTTGGTGTCTAGTGAAGAGGAGGTAGAGATGGAGAATCTGGGGGTGGGAACTAGGAGCTTTCCCCGCTACCCTAGTACAGAAACCAGCCTCGTGTCATTCCAAATTTTTTTTATGAATATCGACAGTAATCAAAGAAGCGCCAAAGTGGTACGAGAAATTTCCGTTGATGTCTCAAAGTTTTTGAAGTTTGCTTGTGGCCAGAATCCCATCCCAAACTGGGAGCGATTACTAGACAGAGATATGATCATTGCATACATTGATAAATGCAAACGATTCAAATTAGAAGTGGATGGACAAATATATAAACTAGATGCAATAGACGCCGGCCTTACATTCATACGGCGCAAACTATTCAAAGACGATCCAGAAAGTGGTACCTTTCAGCGGGCCATGAGGATGTCAGACACGATCAAAGGCTGGAAAGGCATCTTACGGAAGGTCAAGACGAAACGCCGGATGAAGCAGATGGAAGAGTTAAGTTCCTCCACACTCACTCTGGATGACGTTGACGATGTCATCCAGAGTGAGGAATTATGAGGGACTTTGTTGCTGTGTCTAACAAACTGGGGGACAACCTGCCAGTTTCCAAATGGGAAATGGATGCCTGCGCAGTCATGGTTGCTGCACTGCTAACTTTCAGAAGTTGGCAAAGACCTGGAGCTGTGGCAAATGCCACACTGGTTGAATACCGGAAGAGGACAGAGATCCAGAAAGAGGGGGAGACCTTGACAATTATCAAAGTGGCAGAACACAAAACGGGGCTCTTTGGATCGGCAAAGCTGATAATCCCACCAGATGACCTTTCAAAAGTTCATGCGTACGTCACAACAATCCGCCCCATTCAAGACACTCAGGGATGCTGCCCATATCTCCTGTGCCTGGCAGGAGGTAAACAGCTGACTAACTTCAACACTAGGTTCAAAACACTTGCCAAGAACTACGGCCTAAAGCCTTTGACTGCCACGGAAGTCCGCAAAAGAGCCTCAACAGAGGCTGCCCGTAACCTCTCCTCCCCGGAGGCAGCTATGGTTACACGCTAACTCTTTCACAGCACAGAAACAGACGCACAGTTTTATCAGGCTCTCTCTGGTCCTTCTCATGCCTCTGAGGCATTTTTAAACCTCAAAAAGATGAGGCAGAAGAGAAAAGACAGCCCTCCTGCCCCTGCTCCAGTTTCTTCCAACTGTCCCAGCCATCCTCAGCTTTCTCCTGATCAGGTAGAGGTTACTACCAGCCATCCCAATGTCTCTCCTGACTTAGATGTGACTCCCTCCAGGCAGGTTGACGTGACTCCTTCCACCAACCTATCTCCTCTAAACAACCTAACTCGTCCTCTTACCCCGGAGGAGGAAGAGATGATAAAGATTTATTTTGAAGATTACCTCACCCACAAGAACACACCTAGCTTATCTCACGCAGCTCCAGCCTTTTGTAAGCACAGTGTCAACACATTCGGCATCATCGAATTCATCAATCACCTTTTGTCCTGCAGGCCTATCATATGATCTGGTAAAAAGACCACCTCCCGATTAATAAATGGCATACTACACAATGGACAGCAGCCAGGCAGTGCTGTGAACATCTTCATTAACCAGGGTGAGCTATCAAGATGCTGAATACTTGAACGGTGAGTACCTGAACTGTTTTTGAGTTGTTATAGTTTGAACAAAGCTTTGAACGAAGAAACAAAAATGGCATTTTCACTACCACACACTTTTGCATTTAGCTGACTTCTGCAAGGCTTTTGGGAAACTATATGAGTCTTGCTCAGAGCATCTTGCCTCATGCTGGAAATAAAGGAATTTGAGGCGGAAATAGAACATAAGAGGTTGCCGTGTCTCAGTGGCAGAGCACTGGCGGCTCAAGCCAGGGGTGTCCTGGGTTCGACTCCCAGTGGCTGCCGGCCTATTTTCACGTTCCTCTATTTCCGCCTCATAACATCTAAATTCCTTTATATGAGTCTTGTTGATCATAAAAGCGCTCAAAGACGAAGGCTGGGCGCTAAAAAACCTTTAAGCATATTTGTGGCAAAGCTATATTTTGCTAAAGTATAGATGCTTTCACAAAGTATTTGTGCAAGAATTTTGATAAGTTGTAAATGATATTCAAGGTGATAACCGGAAGTTCCAGTCACACTTCCTGGTGGGAAAAAACTGTACAGCACTCTATGGAGACAGTTGTTTCACGCTGGTCTGGCAGCCTTGGAGAATTTCAGTCCTGGAAAAAGGTATTTACTACAGTATGCTAAGGTATCTTACATTACCTAGCAGAGAGAAGTTCCCAAGGCAGCAACCAGCTCCACGGTTTTTACGACAGATTTTTCTCGCACCCATACAGTGCCACATTTTCTTTCATTTCTTCCGCATTCCAACCTGGTGATATCCTTACGATAATCGGAGTTATGTGATTGAAAGACAGATGGCTGATTGGGCTATTCTATTTGATGTCAAAACACTCCCCCACAGATGAGCAATTTGTTTGGGGGATTTCTCAATTCTCCTGAGTAAATGATAGGAATGGTGTTCTCGTTTCTATAGTAACAGCCTGAGTTCAGGATAGGAATGATGTTCCATACAAACCACCTTGCTCACAGTGCATGTAAACTATCTTGCAACCTTTCCTTTGAGGTATAGCCATGTAGCTTACAAACCTGTTCTTGGGTTTGTCCTTGGACTTGGTGATCCTAAATCCCAAGCTACCATGCAATATTTTATACTATCACTGAATCATTGTTTCTCTACATGTAGACAGAAAAGAAATCAAAAAACTGAAAAGCAATGAGCACCTATAGTAGGTTAAGTACACAATGCTTAGCTAAAACATGGTAGCTTTGGGAGTTATGTAGCGATAACCAACCAACCCTTATCCTTAGACTGTACCCTCAGACTTAATTGATTATTGATCATAGATGTTACAATGCAATAACTTTACCTAATTGGTCCTTGGTGTTATTAGTATACACACAACTGTGTACTGGTCTGCAAATCTAAATCTAAAGTCTCACAGGTAGACTTGTAAGACTGTAAGAACACCTTGGACCATGTAGCTCATGATTAGACTGAGATGTGGCCCTTTGCTACAATCCTATACATGCATATATCTCTCATGCATAGTATATCGTCATGACATCTGGAACAACTTGAAAGAGTACATAAGAATGGCTACCTTCCTCATACAAAAAGCATGGTGTATATCTGTTGGTTGGGCCTGCACAAAATGTATGTATAGCAAGGTATACGCTAGACAACTTGAAGAATCTGTCAATTGCAAGAGGACTTTCCATGTGGACAATGTTAATACATTCTTTTTCTGAGGCTTGTGCTATCAGTGCATGATACATGCAGAACAGCATGATACCTACTGCATAGACAAGTAGCTAGAGCTGGTTAGTTAAGTACCCACTATGGAAGGACATCTGCTCTCAGTGATGGTACAAAAACTACATAAGCACGCACGGTCACTTCAGTTAGGTAGTAACACGGAGACGGTATACAGAGAAATGAAACACGCATAATATTCGTAAATTACAATGTTTCCAATCCCTATACTGTTCTATTATCTATGCTTCCATATAGACACTGTAAGAGAAGGCTAATATGCCTGTACTAAACATCATCTGAATAATCTTCACTATGCCAACAGCATTAAATATAGAAAGCTTCGAGTTCTGCCCCTTAACTTGTGATAAACAGTGAGGATGCTTTATACAATCACTGTCAAAATGCAGGTCCTAAACCTCAAGCAATACTGCCATGCAGTACTGTATGATATCAGAAGAGAAGGATTCATGAGTAGAATGGGTTTTGTCCTGCAATGTTTCATCTAGAGTTTTGGAAGGTACGTTATAGATAAACCACAGTAGACAGGGATTTATGGTCCATAAACCACCCGAGCCCGAGGGCGAGGGTTGTTTATGGACCATAAATCCCTGTCTACTGTGGTTTATCTGTTATATTCTCCACTCTGATTGGTCCTTGTTGTTATTAGTACCGTAGTGTCCCGCTAATACGCCCCCTTCGAAAATACGCCGCCCCCCCCTCTTTTCCGCCAAAGTTCCTGCACAGGGTAGTTTGACTCGTTATAACGCCCCCCGGTGAGCGTCTTCTGGAACATCAAAACTACACGTGCTTACTATACGTTGCAAGTGCGTTCAGTAAGACTATAGTAGTCGGTGAATCTTTTGTAAGTTTTGTGGCTTTTAGAAAAGCCGGTTAGATGTTCCAAGTTTTAAGCTGCTAGTTTAGCAAACAGGTTTATCAGTCTGTCAAGGTGTTTTTGTTTCCCTCTGAAGATGTACACGCACGGAACCACGAGTCCTTTCCCATCAACTTCAGAACGTCTTCTGTCACCATTGACGATGCAAGTCATCTCGCTGCCACTCTTGTGCAAGAAATACCAGCAGACTCCGGAAATTTCCCGTGGTACATGACCGACAGTGTTGCCGTTCTTGAGGACAGCTACAGCGAAGTCGTCGTGAATGTTATTGACCTCGCGTTAAACTGGCAGCTCTTCTCCGATGTAGGGAGACCACGCAGCTTTGTAAACGTGATGTCCACGAACAGTACTCTCGATCTTGAAAGTCGTCGCCATAGTTAGTTGGAAGTGTCCTAATTGCGTACATAGCACTTGCGTAAAATCTTTTGGGGGGGGGGGGGGCTTATAGTCGAGACTAATTGCATCCTCGAATATAAGCCCCCCCCCCCCCCCCCACTTTAGGCGGGATGTAGTGTACAAAATGGGGGGGGGGCGTATTAACGGGACACTACGGTAAATACACATGGTAGTTTTCACTGTAAACGAGGTATGTTATTAGTAAACATGTAAAGTAATTTACACTCTAAACAAGGTAGCTTATAGGAAACATCATTTTACAACTTCCTGTGGTATATGGAACAGAATCTACAGAACCTACAACTTCCTGTCAGTATATGGAAAATAATACCCACCTGTTACCACAGAAACAAGGGTGAAGTGGAGTATATATAATTATCATACGTCTAACTCACGCTAATGTATGGGAGTCAATGGGGAAGCCTTGCAGCTGCACGCAGTTTATAAAAAGCCGTATTTTTTTCTACAAGTCACGCGAGAATCCGTACAAGTCACATGCACTGCGTCTGAACGTGCAATGAAATCGAAGGTTCGTATGATAAAATCATTATCACCATAGTACCAAGCTATACCGAAAAAAAACATCACTTGTTTGTTGCCGTTGGCATTGTTACTCGTGCTGCGCACTCGTAACAATACAGACGGCAACAAACTCGTGATATTTTCCGGTATAGCTTCGTACTATGGTGATAATTATATATTATTATGGACTAAGAAATGTTACTGCAGGTTAATAACTCCTCACTTCTTCATACGCAGAAGAGACTCACTGGGAGTTACATGCAGTGCTCCTAAATGAACTCATAAATGCTCAGGAACAGTCCAGGCAGTCTATGTACATATAAATTATATACTTATCAACTTCCTACATGGTAAATTTAACTGTAAATATCTCATGAACCCATGGCAGGATAACTGGGGTTTGTAACATTGACATCAATGATGCTCCCCAATTCCGTAAAAGAAAACAAGTTGTTGTCATGGAAACTAATTAGAGGCAGCCACACTTGTGTAAACACGCCCTTTGTAGCAATAAAAACAGTAAAATACGTAGCCTGAGAGCTAAGCCACTATTACTATAGGTCTCGGTCTAATAGAAACCAGGTGGCATGAAACAGCAATTCTTTTTAGGGCTGCTATACAATCGAAAACAGGCAAAAGTCTGGGCTTATTTGGGTGGTCCATAACTTTTTAACCTTAAGGGTTACTCAGCACAGCATTAGTAGCACAAATGCCACTGGTTATGACAACTTCAACTCCTCCTGTACACAGAAAAGCCCTCAGATCTTGGTTCCAAGGCTGGCGAGTGTTCTACATAAACTCGCAGCTCTCAGTCTCATGCAGTGATATCCCTTCTGAAATTCAGACATACCTACTTCACAATAAGCACTAAAACAAAGCTACCATATTTATTGGAATAAAATGCATGCAAATTAAATAATTTGAGTGGCATGCTTTAGGTTAGATCCACCCATAAATTTAAACACCAAGGTAGAACATTTATGGGATAGCTCTTTTTGCTGGAATTGTCCTTGACTGCCCCAGGTGCCACCAAATAAACTGACTGGGACAACTGAGAGGCTTCATCCCTAGTATTGCACTAAATTGGACCAACCCAAAATTAATCAGTGGCTGCTTGCGCTAAGTTGGATCCACCCATAAATTCCCAGAATTGAATTTCTTGAGCTAGATTGGATCATGCATTTTATTTGAATAAATACTGTATACAGAAAAGACAAACAGTCAGAATAACGATGAAGAGGTTAAGAAGCCTACACTCAGCAGCGATTCAATTTCCGTAAAGTATTGCAATATCCTTGCGTACTTCCGTGTTACGAATAATAAAGTTAAGGCTGCCTTAATAGTTATGAGTGGAGTTCAACTGCACTACTATAGTGACATTACTCTGAAACTGTATTTGAATTACAGAACATGCTCTTATAACAAGCACTAACACGGGCTGTTTTTTATTGTCAGCCATTACGTCAGTTGGAGATGAATGAGAATGTTTAAACAGTCATATGCCAGTGCATGTGAAGCACAGTGTAGCAGATGATAGAACAAACAGGCATTAGAATCTGATGAATGAGTGAATTACTTTGTAGGCTAATTTGTCAATGTATAATATAAAAAGAAAATAAAAAATGTAATAAGATGTAGGGATGGCATGCCAAAAGTATGCAAACAGTACAAAGCCCCACCCCTGCAATTTCCTTACAGTAAAGTGCAACTGTATAGTGTAAAAAGTTGTAGGGATAGGGCTTTGTATATTTACCTTCACTTTTATATCATCCCTACCTTGTTTGCATAGTTTGGCATGCCATCTCTACATCTTATTTGTTTTCTTGTTTCCATACTTTTTTGATGTTAATCTCAGTTACAGTTGGATGGTTGTAGATATTTGACTTCAAATAGGGTTCATGTCAAATCAACACAAAAAATACCTGACCCTCACGGATTTGGACGAAACTTGGTTCTTACATAGTGTCTGTTGAGACATTCACCCATAGTCAGTTTCAGCATTATATGTTGTATGGCTTCAGAGTTAGAGCCAGCCAAAAGTCAATTTTTCGCCAAATTTTCGCTTACCCCTTTGTACTTAATCAACCATAACTTTAAGCATGATTAACTTTATGACCTACAATTTGCACCACTTGTAGTTCATAAAATTTCCTTTCATTTGGTACAATTTTCAAGTATAGCCCACAAAGTTCAGGTCAAAGGTCACCACTAGTGTACTTTGACCTTTGCTCTCTCAAAAACTCACAACCACAATACACTGAAAACCCTCATAACATCCTTGATTCCCTCATCTGTGGTTACATGAAAGTTCCTTACTTCAACTTTGAAGTACATTTGTAATGACTCCTTCACAGATGTTCTGAGGGTTGTTGGTGTATTGTGGTTGTATATGAACTGGGCAGCTGCCTATTGAGTTGCCTTAGGCAAATAGTCTTCCATACCTAAGGAAACCTATCATAACCACTGTACCTGCAGCTTGTCTGCAACCATTGTAACCACTCTGAGATTAAAACAACCAACTTGTTTTTGCAGTGTGCAGAAGTGCTGAAGGCACCGGAAGTACTAATATAAATAATAGTAATAGTTTGAACTAGGCCTGATTAGAATGAAGCATGACAGAGTCAAATGTTATATAAGTATAGCAGATATGAAGTAAATAGTGTGTGCTTGAAGGCTGTGTGTGTCTAAGTATGCCGAGCTAAGTATGGTAACTGTGCCATGCCATGTTAAACAGGGGGCAACGTATTCACTAATACGCTAAAATCAAGGTGAGTACTTGAGCCGTTTTCGAGTTATCGTTGTTTGACAAGTGGTCTGAACAAACAAAGAAGAAGAATACGAAAAATGGCACCTTTGCTACCGCACACTTGCGTTTAGCTGTCTTCCGCGTGGCTTTTGGGCAACTATATGAGTCTTGCTGATCACAAAGGCACTCAAAGAGGAAGCCTGGGCGCTTAAATAAGCTTTTAGCGTGTTTGTGGTGAAGTTATACGGCTGTTGCTTAAGTATTGCAGATATTGTGCGTCGGCGCCATCCCTACATAGAGAGTCTACCGACTCTCTGATACAAGACTTAAAAAAAACATTAAAAATGTAAAAAGATGTAGGGATGGCATGCCAAAAAGTATGCAAACAAGGTAGGGATAATGCATGAAAGCAAAGGTCAACATATTGGCAAGGCCCCATCCCTACATCTTTTCACACTACAGTTAGACAGTGCATGGGGGTCTTCTTAAAACGTACCACAAGTTCACAACCTTTATTGGCAGTTCATGGCTGTAGCCTTGTTCTCAGGCCACTTCCTCCTCCCACGTGGTCTGGGAACAAGGCTAGTATGACCCTCTTGGTAGCATTATGTTATTTGGAACCTCTTCAACAGACTTGATAGTGTCGTTAAAGTATATGGCATGGTTTTAGCCTCGTCCCCAGGCCACATTCCTTCTCCCACATGTTGGCTCAGAACGAGGCTAATATGATCTAGCAGCATTGCATCAGCTGTAGTGTGAAAAAGATGTAGGGATGGCGCTTTGCCAATATGTTGACCTTTGCTTTCATGCATTATCCCTACCTTGTTTGCATACTTTTTGGCATGCCATCCCTACATCTTTTTACATTTAATGTTTTTTAAGTCTTGTTTCTGTATTTTTTTTCTTAGTTACAGTTAGACCTAAGCCTAAGCTGAATATTTCAAGTGTAACCACAACACCAGAACTTGACGGCGTTGACAATTTAGTAGTGGTTCCAGGCATGTAATACTTATGTGTAATATAGCCAGCAAGAACCAGATGAAGGGCCAACCACTCTCCCTACCAAACTTTGTGAAACAAATTTTCAGGATTCAGTTGTCATGACGACTGACCAGCTGCAGCATATCATACTGACAACTGACCATCCTAGCTTTACAGTTCACTATGAAAGCTGTGGAGTAGGCTATTTTTAGTTTAGCTACAAGTAGGTAGCGCCTTACCTACGCGGTGTTCATAAGCCTTGCCAATGCCGCGGGGGGAAAAGTGCCCGCTGGCGACTTTGCTTGTGTACTAGTCTCGCTTCCAGACCAATGACCGTGGTCTTTGGTCTGGGAACGAGACTTCGTGTGCGCATGCGTACAAAATTAGAAAATGGCGTCCTAAGCAATGGACAGCAGCCTCAGAGTGTCGTGAATGGCTTTTGTTGACAAGGGTGAATTTGAAACTATGAAGACACTGAGTGGTCGTAGAGCTCCGTGCTGTGATAAGCATCAGTTTCGTGCTAAAATGACGGTGAGTACTTAAACCGTTTGCGATATATCGTTGTTGAACGTAGTGGTCGTAACAAGAAAGAAAGAATACGAAAAATGGCACTTTCGCTACCGCACACTTGCATTTAGCTGCCTTCCGCGTGGCTTTTGGCCACTTATATGAGTCTTCCTGATCACAAAGGCACTCAAAGAGGATGTCTGGGCACTTAAATAAGCTTTTAAGGTATTTGTGGTGAAGTTATACGGCTTTTGCTTAAGTATTGCATATATTGCGTGTCGGCACCATCCCTGCATAGAGAGTCTACCGACTCTCTGATATGACAAGAGAGATTGTGCTGTATGTACATGTACATGCATTATGTTTAGAACTCTTGCCTCATGTTGGAATAAAGATGTTTTGAGCCAAAAATAGAGGAAAGTGAAAACACTGGCAGTTGCCAGGAATCAAACCCTTGTTGCTTGTGCAGGTAGTGCTCTGCCACTGAGCTACAACAACTGGACAATCACCAGCCCTCACAATCTGTTATATGTACTGCACAGGTGAGACTAAAATGCCTCAGTCACACACCCTGCAGCCACTCAGTATGTGCCATCAGAACTCAGCGGTCGACCTTTCTCTCCGTCAGAAGAGAACCCATGCTGAGTGGTTTTCTCAATCTAAATATTTTCGCCTGTTGCTATGTGACATACCTTGTGTTGTAAAACACATTATCATTAGCCTTAGCACGGTTGCTTTACTCACAGCCACCAACCCCTTGCCACTGGCTGGCATTTACATGTACGTATATACATGTATGTGTGCTAGCGATACTATTGTGCTGGTCAGATCTCCCAAAATACATGTACAACACACTCGTACACATGTACACATGCAGGGCTTCACTTAGAAGGGGACAAACAGTGGCATTCACCTCCCCTTGCCAGAACCCTTGGAACTTGCAAGTCATGAGTGGCCTTACCACTACTAGTAAATGTGGTAACCAGTTCCATTCATAGACAATCAAAATATGCTTGAAAACTGATCTCAGAGGGTCTAAAATTTCCTGGGCAAGCACCTAGCCCCCCCACCCCCGTATAGTTTGTGTATAAACAACACAGTTTCCCTACCCTTGTTCCCATGCCTCTCAGAGCAGTACCAAGAGCTCTTGGCAGTACAAAATGTCACAGTGCAAGCTGTGTGAGGTGTGCGAATAAGACGGTGATGCCTCCCCAAACTTTTTAACTGTCAACTTTTGACCCCTCTTGACAATGAATCCCTGCACATGTACATGTACAGTATACGGCTTACCCTATCACGCCCAATGGGAAGTGGTCTTCTGGAGTAAAGGTTCTTTCTGCCGTCAAAGACCAGCTTCTGATGAGCAAAATACTGTGCTTGTGACATCACCAGGGCCTCCACAATCTCCCTGTTCACTCTCCGGGGACACTTGTCTGGCACTATGGAAATATCATAATGGTAGAGAACACATTCGGGGATCTTCACTTGGAAGTGGTTAGCTCGAAGGAGAATGGGATGTCCGGTACGGCCAAATGAGGGTCTGAGGGGAGGGTGGAAGTCGGGTGGCGGTGGTTCATGAGGTGGGGTGACAACCGCTGCGGGTGGCCAGAGGGGCACCACTGTATGTGTACATTAGCATGTGTGTGTGGACACATGAAGTGCATGTGCTTGTATGTACACATGTACGTGTGTGTGCGTGTGTGTGTGTGTGTGTGTGTGTGTGTCTGTGGTGCATGTGTGTGTGTGGTGTGTGTGTGTGGTGTGTGTGGTGTGTGTGGTGTGTGTGGTGTGTGTGTGTATGTGTGTGTGTGTGTGTGTGGTGTGTGTGTGTGGTGTGTGTGTGTGGTGTGTGTGTGTGTGAGAGAGAGAGAGAGAGAACAATCCATATATAATGTGCTGGTGAAGCTCAGTACACAGCCCGTCTAGAGGGCAGCACACTAGAATGTCCAAAGTAGGTTCTATCATCTCTGACAGTCATATTGTACTTCACGGTACACCAGACAGTCAGCTTACACGGCACCACTGGGAGTTGATGAGGCAGATACGGCTACGCCATTCTTTTGAGGACTTCTCGAGGATTGGATCGGACTGTAGCTAGCGCTCAGATCACTTCGTTGTCAGGCCTACCATTCTCCGTCACCGTCGCATTAGCCTTATGATGATTACTATGACGTCATGCACTGATAAGGAACTAGGGGTAGCGATATCGGGGTAAAAATTGAAATTCATTTATCACATTAACAACTATGATTTTTGAGAAGAGCATGAAATGGCGATTCTAACGGTACCAATATCAATAACTTTGAGTCCACATAGCAGGTTGTATGAGCTTAGAAATGCAAGTGATTTGCAGAAAATTTATACGTCGTTTTTGCGTGATTATGCGTCTGGTACACGTTCCGCAAGCGACTGCAAGTCCAATTGAGATGAAACTCGCTGTGAAGGTTAGTCAGTACCTATTCAGTCCAGTCAAGGTTGTTCACTGACTTTGAATATCTAGTGTAATGCCTGCACTAGGCTTGATAAACGCTTAAAAAACGGCGTTTTTCGGTTGTAAATAGTAGCATTTCCGCAGGAGTTGGATCAAAGTTGCAATCAAAAACCTGCACTGTCCCCTTGGACAACCAGTCTGGTATGCAAAAATGGTTGTTCGTTGTTGAATATTGAAAGTCATCGTGAGCAAAAGTACAAAGTCTGTTATTACCTCAAAAATACACAGAAAAAGGACGAAAAAGTGCATGCATTCTTGACTAAGGCAGACATTTTCACAAAAATTAGTAAATGCAAATGTACCTAAGCATCTAAGAAACCTTTGTACTCAATTTGATGCAGATACGTTGTAGCAATGTGTAGATATGGCCTCTGTAGACGAAAACTGGCATACTTCTGGAGACTCAGACATCGCTACTAGGGGAAGTACCTCCCCTGCATTGGAATGTTAATGACGTGCATGTTCGGTCATGATCGTGCCCATGCAGACAAATTGAGAGTTGTGTAAGTCTGGCTGGCGATTTACCTTAGTAAGAAGGGTGTGGCCGGTTAACAGCACAGCTAGTTGCTTTGGTACAGTAGCTGCCAAGAAGTGTTTTCTTTTCACGCAATTCACACTTTGCTGATCTGGTCTGAGGCAAGAGAATTCCAAGACTATCACCCTTGGTGCTTCAATACAACAAGTAGTGCTTGTTGTTGCCATGCACCCGTACTGAAGTACTTGTACAATGGTGAACATTGTGTGGTGTCTAGTTAATAAACGAAGCATGGTTACTTATAGCTACATTTCTAGCAGAGCACAAAAACATAATAGCTAGAATTAGAATAATAGTCATTTTATGAGAATAATATTCTTATGCCAAACACTGAACCATGCATGCCATGCAGGCCCACTGGCTGTCTCATGCATACACATTTTGTAATATCTGGTAGGCTATCTTTCCCAGACATGCATGATGGTAAATGAAACAACAGGAGTGATAGAAGTTTGATAGAACTAAAGAAAAAAAACAGTGATGAAGTTCTTGCAGCTTCCATGTTTGGAACACATGCAATCAGGTCAAAATGTTCTTGCCATGTCTTCTTGCTGGTTCGGTGGGTTTCTATTTAGCTGGCGTTGAATCGTTCGTCCTTCATCCAAGAGCTGCTTCAGTTTTCCACTTCCCCATATCTGTAACTGATGCTCCAAATGGAGTCCATGGTCTTTGGCTTTGGACCGAGGATAGGGTTTTTGGAGAATAATAGTCAGTGGCTAAGTCTAACCATTAACTTATTTTAGAATGTTGTATACTCCTTAGCTAATTGGCAAATTAGGAAAATTTTTACATCACTCAGGAACTGCACAATGTACCCTGTTGTGGCATGCCTGACACATTTGTCATCATATGTACACACTGTTTCTGGTATAGGTGGTGTTGATTTATATGTGGAATGTGCGTAGACTTTCCTCAGGGAGAACCACATGTAATGAACCAATAACTTGTTACAGTCGATCCAGACTATAGAGCCATGCATCTCTTCTCTAAACTTTGGCGCAACATCCCATTCAAAGTTTGCGACCTTGGTGTCCGTCCTCCACCAGGGACAGTGGAGGGCAAACATGCAGCTTTCATAGTCACATAGCCCAACACGCAGATCCAATAGCCCAAAAACACCATGATGACAGTGGATGTGGGAGATATAATATATTACTGACATATAAATAGAATACTAAAACCACAATAGCAACACTAACTACTACTTAAGAGTTATCTATACTATAAATAAAGACACTATACACCAAGACTAAGTGCAACAAAGTCCGGGTAGCTCTTCCTTTCTTCTGCTGCCTGTTGTAGCTGCTTTTCCCCCTCTGAAGTGAAGTTGTTACCGTAAAGCCTGGAGATGAAGAAGTTACTTTTCATTTTATTCGGGAATAACAGAATAGTATAATGATACATGTATATGTGTGAAGCCCTACTTACGCAACAAGGCTCTAAATAATTTGGTGATAAGTTTCTTTTAGAGTGTTTGCATCACCTCTTAAATATACACACAACTTTGGTTGAGTTATGAACTTCTTCAGTATTATGTTTTAATCCACACATTGACAACCCAGATAAGATAGAACTAGAGGTCTCCAGAGAAGACACACCTATGCTGCTTTACTATGGTGGGAGTATTGAGCTACCATTCAATATTTATAATAGTGTCTTCATTAGGCCATTTCAATTTGATTAGCTGTTTAACACATTTCTGAACAGTAAAATGCTCTCAATGGATTGGTTTAATTTGAGTGTTTCCACACTGCATTCTGTGGATTACTCCGAATACTATAAACAACCACATTCACAAGCGCAAAATGAACGTGTGCCTTCCCACTGTGGCTACGTTCACAAGCCACATGCTGGGGGGGGGGGGGCTAGTCAGACGCTAAGGCTCACTATCTCTTGTATGGTAGTTGGAGACATGGGGCAACTTCCACAGACAAGACAGGCCTAATGCGTGTACTACGCATGTGTAAAATGCTTTGACCTTTGAATGTTGACTTTCATGAACTGTGAAGATGGTACCGGAGCAGAAATAATATCTGATACAGAAACAAAAATCAATCGGGAAATCCATTAAACAGCTAATAAAATTGGAATGCCTTATTTAATGGTAGGTCCAGGAACCAAACTTTGGAGAAGGCATGGATACTGAGTGTATGAATTGATACTAGATGATCTTTTTCACATGCAACAGCACACTGGTATCCACAGTAGTTCTGTGCACATGGGCAAGCTGTATGAAGCTAATTGTAGCTAGGTAGCTACTATGCAGTTGGTATGTTCTGTACTCCTCCTCCAACAGAATCAGTTGTGCTGCTACCACCTATGTGGATATCTTGCCTCATTTGCCACCTGCGACTTAGCTACACTAGAATTTCCACAGACCACGCACAAAGGTAAATTACATGGACACTTCTCCAAGTGAACAAGTGTACTAAAGTATACTCTGTGATACACACGTCAAGAGTCTGTGTATGCCCAGTTACCACCATATCTAAAACACTGCCTTGGTCTTGATCAGGACGTTTATTGATTCTCATCAACTGCTTAATCACTACAGTTTATGGACTTTGGTACAAGTTGGTTATACAACTCGGTTTCGGTCTCTATGGTATACACAACCTCACTCGGTAGTGTATATCCCGTAGAGACCTCCACCTCGTTGTATAACCTATAACTGCTTTTCAGGTTCACTACTATTAGTAGAAAGTGCGCAGTTTAAGTGGGGAACCCATGCTTTAGCACACCAAGCCTGTTTTCATGCATTTAGCTGCTCAAGAATACTGAAAGTATCTGTGTGGTTTTGAGTACTGATGAACCCACTAGAAACCAACTTCTCTAAATGTTTACATGATAATTATCTTTGCCACACACCAAAGAACACTACTTAAGTTTGAAAACTGATAGGTCCTGCGTGTACGATGAGAATTTTCCATTAGCTGAAGAAGTTTGAAAAATGTTTGAAAACTGATAGGTCCTGCATGTACAATGAGAGTTTTCCATTAACTGAAGAAATGCAATGTCTTTTGCCTTTTATGGACACACTGTCAGTACCGCAAATTGGTAGAAACGTAGCAACGGTTTCTGGTACTCCACCAGTAACTGTTGGGATGAAATAAGCTTGCTAAAATCTGTGTGCAAGGACTGTTGAAATTAGAAATCTAGAAGAAATTACTCCCTACATGGCATAGCAGCAACCCACCTATTTGCCATTTATAAAAATATCAACCACAAACTATGTTGCTCGCTGGATGTCTGGATGGTTCCCTGCATGCTTAGTGGGGATGTCTCCATTTCTGAGCCTAAACTACCAACATTACTGAAGCAATGACGTAAAAAACAACTGGCCAATGTTATTTGGCCGCAGAATACCCATTACAAAAATATAGGTCAGTTCAGTATAGCCCATTCCACTGTTTACATTTACTAATTGTAGCTAAGCAATGATTGTTGCAGCATACGTACATATTGCAGCAATATATTATCTACTGAAGACCAAAATGAAATATGTCAGTACAAAACTGTTATCAGCGCCCAAAACACCAAATGATGTTCATGTTGACAACTGGGGAAATGGTTGGGTATTCACAGGGTATAAGCTAGACTCACAGGAAGGAGAGCCATTTTATGAGTTACATACTTGCACTGTACTTCTTCAAGGTAATTGAGCTCTGTGGCAAATTACACTTATGTAACCTATAAATATGGATATGGAAAAATATCTCGTACATATTTACAGGGATTACATAAGTGTAATTTGCCAGAGACCCAGGTTTTTCGGGAAACTTGGAAACTACTGTAAAGATGCCTGTGTTGCACAATCAGAGATTATTGGGTCACTAGAGTCATTACACGTAATGGTGGTGAGCTCTGGGAAAGAAGCTGTGTTCAACCAAGCCATGTTGTACAGTGTCAGAAAGCCAGTAACGGTGCTGAAGGATGATGGTAAAAATGTCTTTGCTACAAGGTCTTACAGTTTGTATTTGAACATAAACAAGGGAAAAATGAAGGTTGGTTTGTGAGCAGTGTTGCCATTATGATCTCTCCTTTGGTGTCCCTGATGATAAATCAAGTTAGCAGCCTCCATGAACGAGGAGTTACTGCAGCAATAGTGAGTGGCAGTGATTAGGTAGTTTTGTGACATAAACCATAAGTTTGAACTCTGAACTTAGGAATGTACTACTTCTGTACAACTTTGAAACAATTTTGTTGAAGGCAGTTTATGTACATTATATGCATACAAAATGTCAATGATCTATTCAAAGTCTACTCTGGGTATAGTCAATGGCCTTTATGAGCCACACCAGTCAATCTTGAGTGTTGCAATGAGAAACAGCACTGTTAATGTTGATGGAGAGCATCACTAACGTATCACACTGGAAGCCAGGCTAAGCAATAATGGCGATTCAAATGTGAAGCAGTGCTTAGTACAGGTAATGCAGTCACCACAAGGCATTTTCAAAGAATTCAAACTGTTTCAGTGATTCTTAAGCACTTCCAGTATCATGTGTGCTGCTACATGCCATTCTTTCTGAATTTCATCAGTGGAGAATTAGGTTAGTTTGTATAGCACTGACCTTGATAAGAAAAAGGTAGCAGCTGGCATGAGTTTGTAGACTAGCCTCGTTCTCAGGCTCTCCATGCATGTGGGAAAGTCTGGGAATGAGGTTATGTGCAAAATGCAAGAATCTTGGTGGGCTGGTATACATAAAGAGGGGTGTAACGAATTGCTAAGCTTGCTGTAAAAGAACTGTATGCAGGTGGTAATGCGGCTAGGGTTGCCTATGCTTGTGAGCAAAGCTATCTGTACAATAGCAGCCTGTGTAACAAAACATTGCTGCTGTACAATAAGCATGTGGCCATGGGTACTTTGGTACAAACAAACCACAGCGAGGGACGTGTGCTTCCAGGACTTAGCATTCATTGGCAGAGACTAAGTTTCTTGTAAAAGAACCGGGGTGATAATGGGGCTAGAGTTAATCTAATGAAAGCTTCAGGATGCACTGCACACTAGCAGCTTGTGCTTTATTTAAGGCCACAGTGTGGCTACAGCATGCATACTGTGTGCAGGTATATGTATGGAAGTGCAGGGCTTCAAACTTTGTATGTAGTTTGCCTAGTGTATACCTATGTAGTGTGTATATATGTTACCAGTGCTTGGTAACAGCACAGATTGCTTTCAGTATACACATGAGGAATGGTCTGGTGCAGTAGCGTAGCCAGGACACAGTTGATGCCAGGGCACAACGAGGGCACACCACGATTGTGAGAACTTCTATGTAAAATGCAGAAGAAAGTAGGAGGGTGTGGGGGCATGCTGCCTTAGAAAAGTTTTGATATTTCGAGCTTCCCAGGTCTGTTCTTAGGCTATTTTAGGTCATACCCTCGCCTTGAATCAGGTGCGCTTCCCACCATGCCTTCGGTGTGGATGTGTGTGCAGTGTAAAGTCACTTTATAATAATACTTGTGGCAAATTCATGTGCAGTGAGAGCAGGGGAGCATATGAGACCTTGTTATTCTGAGGATACAAATAGCTATATTGCACTGCTCAATTTCAAGACCTTTATGCATTTTTAGCGCCGGGTTCGTGGTCCACAACAGTACTTTCGGCACCAATAATTTTTTAAGGCGCACCTCCAAATGGTGGGCACGGCCTTTGATTGCTAGGGCACATGCCCCAGTGTGCCCCAGCTTGGCTATGCCACTGGTCTGGTGACTCTTGAGGGGTTCATGTGGGATGCAGGAATTGGACTGTGCAACAATGTTGTAGTAATTGAAAAACACATGTAATGACTATGTAATGATTACAGTTTCCAAACACAGTAATTTGTAGTTGATAATTATACTTCCAAAAAACTGCTGTAATTTCTAATGCTGAAACAAAAGGCATGTAATTTTTTGCAGTGGATAATTACAAGTTCAATTACAATACTGGCAGACTCAGCACACTCAGCTGACCATGCATGTGCTGTTGAAGCAAGTTTTAACATGGCAAGAGCATGTTTGCCAGGATATACACATTAAACCAATTCACGTCTACTTTGACCTGCAATTACAATGTAATTTGTAACACTGTCATTTTTCTGTAATTTTAATGATTACTTTGAAGTAACATTGGTAATTGTAATGAGTAGTAATTGACGATTCAGGCTCAATTAATTGTAATCAATATAACAGTACCAGAATTCAATTACTAAAACCCTGTTGTGCACTTGAATTGCAGTACTGATATAATTTCAATGAAATACACTCTACTGCCCAAAATTACTCAGTTACCTATTCAGCTGTCTACTACCAACCTTCTACTCTGTGCTGTGTCTATGTTTGAGTTAAAAGGTCATGCTCCTCATTCTGCACATCTCTTAGTCAACTTCTGTTTAAACTGTTATACTACTGAAAAGTATGTTCCACTGATTGGAACTTACTGTAGTGGCACTATGAACCGATCTCACAATAATTAATGTTACTGTTTAGTTCTCTTTCAACACTGAAGGTACACAGTTAGCATTTCATTGACTTCTGTAAGTGGTATCGATACAGACAGGTTTGTGGCTGATAAGTCTTGTAGTTGATTCAATTATCCCCACTTGTTGGTGACCTAATGCAAGTCACTACGAGATTTTAGAAACCCGAGTACAAGGGGCGAGAGTTGCATAATGGCTTAGACCGAGTTGTAATGCACCTATCAATGTTATACCCCACTACCCCCCTATATAAGGGACAGATGGTGGGGATTATATGGGGATTTGACTGAAGAGGGTGCCCCTATAGTTGGGAATTTGATAACCTCTGAGGCCAGTAATCTCCCACCTTCTTTGAGGAGATTTGATCCCAGGGTCTGCCCCGCTGTAGGGGCAATTGACATTTTAATTAGTCAAATCCTCACCTTGCCATACTATGGCCTGGTAGGTGGTGGGACGTAACACTGAAAGATGCATAAAGAGATAGCGAGAGGATGGACATATGGAAGGATGTGATATCTCCAAGTATTTTGGGTACTTAGTGAAAACCGACACCCGAGTGGCTTTGTCTGCCTCAATTTTGTGGGTCCATTTGCTCCAGAACGCTTCAAAGTAACACCCAGAAACAGATGAACTCTTTTTACACGCATCCGATAGAAGTTGCGATCCCAGGTTTTGCAGCAGTATGAGTGAGCGGACATCTGAAAGTCGCGAAGAATTGGACGAGACTGCTACAGGCTTCGCAGCAGTACACAGGCTAAAAATCTCTCAACTTTGGTGCCCGAGAAAGAGAACATTTGTGAAGATGCTATGAAAGAAGTGAGTAAAATGGCCCGTGGTATGTCTGTTCAAGGAGCATCACACTTCACTGTAAACTTAACATCAAGAGTTATAACTTTCATAATGTTTTTGTATATGTTCAACTGTCAACACTGTATGTACACACATTGCTTTTTACTAGCCTTGTTCCCAGGCCCTCCCCCCCCCCCCCCCCTTGTTTTTTGTTAATTGCTTTGCATTCAGTATAATACGTACATGGAAGTGGAAGAGCGGCGAAAAACGGGGAAGGGCTGAGAACACTTATCACGTGAATGACATATGGTGGACGCGAGGTGGACGTAGGGGGGAGGGGCCCACGTTCAAATAATTTACTAGACTTCACCATCAAGTGCTCCAACGATAGCCAGGACCCCAGACGTTCATGAGATCGACAGTACTCGACTCCACCAGTAAGAAACTCGCTCTATGGTTTATTGCACACGAATTTGTAGATGGGCACGGCCCCCCCTACGTCCACCTCACGTCCACCAGACGTCATTGACGTGATAGGTGTTCCCAGACCTTCCCCGTTTTTCACCGTTCTTCCGCTTCCGTGTATTATACTGAACGCAAACTGCAGAACAAAAAACAGGGGAGGCCTGGGAACGAGGCTAGCTTTTACTTGGTCTACTTGTAAATTTCTAAAAGAAACCACACAGTAAGAAGGAAACACTAGGTATGCAATTAGTGGCAAAGGCAATATGTACAGTTACAATTGTTTTCTTGCTAATTAAAGTAGTAGGTGTCGAAGTTTATGATTAGTAACCTGGCACGTTAGACACCTGCTACTGGGAATTATGGGATTTAGTTACCTCATCACATCAAATGGCATACCTGGTCTAAGTGGTACATATTGAACTATGACCAACGAACTAGTCTTGTGTTCAAAGTAAGTTGAGTATCATCTTCAAAGTTGTTCATGTGTCAAACTTAGTAACTGCTACTTTTTTTTACTCTCAGATTAGATAATAGCAAGTGCTACAATGTTGAGAGTCTCTGTGTATATATAAGTATCACCATAGTACAAAGCTATACTGGAAAATATCATGAGTTTGTTTCCGTCTGTATTGTTACGAGTGCGTAACAATGCCAATGGCAACAAACAAGTGATATTTTTTCCGGTATAGCTTTGTACTATGGTGATAATGATTTTATCATATGAACGGTTTCATTGCACTTCAGACGCAGCGCACGTGCCTTGCAGTACCTGATACAGATTCTCGTTTGAATGGTAGTACCGATACGGATTCTCGGGTGACTTGTAGTAAAAGTACGGCTTATTATAAACTGCATGTAGCTGCAAGGCTTTCCCATTGACTCCCATACATCCGCATGAGTTAGACGTATGATAAGATTGGGTTTACATTCATTAATATGCGCAATATTAGTAAACTCATGAACATCAAGCTGTATTGTCAATCAGTTGAATGTGAAGGCTGATTACTCTTGATAATGCACACCCACTGCAAGACAGCTAGTGTAAATTGCAGTTATGCCACAGTTTTTTGTTCATGGTAAAGAGTAGAGACCTTATCATCTTGTTGGTGATTTAGATACAGAGCCTTTAAGTGGATAACAAATGATAACAGTATGCTACCAAGAGACCCAAACAGAGCCATGTCAGTAGATGCACAAGAACAGCTACATTCTCACCCTACATGGTGACATATTTTTGAGTTCTGTTTAGTAAGGGCTGTGCTAGGTAGACAAGTCAGGCTGATCTGGTTGTTCTCACGCATGTTTCCTTCAAATGTTGTACATGTACCATAATATGCAAAAAGTACCGTACACTGCCCAGTCACTAGAGACTCATGAGAATTGAACATGACTTACTGTAGTGTGCTGAGAGACTTTGATGTCTTGATCAGTTTGGTAAGGGGCTCAATGCTGGCATCAGTATAATGGTTCCAATTGAGGCTGAATGGAAGAGGATATGAACATGGTTACAGTCCCATTGCTAAAGCATGTCACTGTGCTACATATATACAGCAAAACTGCACACAAAAATGCAACAGGATTCTATGCAGGTATGCTTCTTGTTATTGTCATGTAATATATTGTATAGCAGTTTGTGGGAAGCAGCTGCTCCAAACCAAAATGATTAGTTCCTGAAATTAAACTACATTCATGTTTCACACACACTTACATGGGCATGTGAGACATGCAAACACAGGTGCTACAGTGTTTTGTGTACCAGTTTTACTTGTATGGCACACAGGAACGATGAACACATGGTTGCCTCAATGACAGATGGTAGGCTTAGTAAATGGATACTTCTAGCCTTCTTATATGTTGAGTATCCAAAAGCTGCACTGTACACTCGTACTGCACAGACCATCATGTACTGCCAGACTTGGCTCCAGAACCAGACCACAAAGAGCACTATAGTCTAACTGGTGACATAAAAGTAGATATTGAAACTTTCACAAACTTTATATTGGCCGCTAGATGTGTTAACTACTGATTCCTACCATTTGGTTTGTAGAGGTAGTACTCTGCCATTACTCTGTATTGCTTATTGGAATGAGACTGACTCAGTCTCCCATTAGTGTGGAGTTATGCAAATTTTGTGATGGTACAGACAATGTAGTTCAAGTATTTTATCTATTTGAAACATATGATTTACTCTGATCAACTGCATCACTGTCTTCGGACCGGGATACTGGCTGTTGAGGGTTTTGGACTACGAAATGCTGACTCATGACTTCCACACTGATTCCTGAGATGTAGCCTTTCCCAACAACTATTACATCTGACCACATGCAAGCCAAGAACCCCAAAGCACAAAGAAGCAATCAAGCTTCTTAATGGTGGACCAAGCCACACCCACTCACCCTATAAGATCAACAGACAGTTCAACACCATGCAAGTCAATGTCCAGCCCAACCATGGTGCACATAAAGGGACCGAATGGAGGATGGAGACTGGAGAGAGCTATCGAGACTCACCACTACCAACTCTGCCACTGAACTGTACACTTAGCGTATATGTAGTGCCTGTATAGTGTATGTATGCTTGACATCACATGCTTTGTTGTACCAGTATATTATATAGCACCAGATGAGGCCCAATCAGGCCAAAACCTCGGTCATGCATTAGTGAAATGAAGAATTTGTGCCTGTACTGAGTGACTGGTCAATGTAATAGCAAAGCACTGTTATTGAATCTTTGCTACAAGTTGTACACCTGCAGTGGGCTTGATAAAGTGTGCGTGGAGCAAGATGATGTATAAATAAAAGCACAACAAAGCTAGCTGATGCTGTGTGGCCAATGATGTTGAATGGTCTCACAGACTGTGGCAGAGCTTCCTCTCAACTGCCTCCAGTAACAGCTACACATGACAGACAGCAAAAGCAGTCATACCTTGGAGATGATTAGGCAAGGGTACTGTCCAAGTATGGCATGCTTTCAAGCTATCAATTTTAATTAGCACTGGCATGTATCAATTTAGCAAAACTGTCGGTGTGGAGGAACAACAATGTAACCAAACCCATGAAACAGTACATGATACTAGGAATTACCATAGAGCGGGTATTTTTTGCGGGGCAAAATTTTCGCGGAACCACGATCTATTGTACTACAGAAAATGTTTGCGGATTAAATTTTCGCGGAAGCGGATTTTCGACATTCATTTATTGACATTCACCAAGCGTGCGTGAAGTATAAGCTAGCTATAGTTTATAGCAGAGATGGTCGTAACGGATCCCCACACTGGCATGTATCAATTATAAATACTGCGCTTTGCAGGTAGGTTGTCACAAGGAAACAGACAGCGTTCATCTTGTGGTTGAATAATGTTATTTGAAGCCTATGAAGTCCCAGTGATAATTGATTAACCTGGTAAACCACAAGATCAACACTGTCTGTTTCCTTGTGACAAGGCTTTTTTAATTTTACTGCATTTTCCGCACTGTAGCCGCTGATACCTCTCGTTGGACGCCTAAAAGCGCAAGAAGGCAGAATAGAGAAAACGGACACACAGACACACACACAGACACACAGGACAACTACTGTAACCCTCTCGCGCATGCGCACCGAGGGTTATTAAGTATGGGCAATGAATATGCAATCCTCGGCATAACACGTACAGCAATTTGTAACAATGTCCAAGGCATAAAGTGCATTAATTCCTACTATCATGTACTGTTTCATGGGTTTGGTTACATTGTTGTTCCTCCACACCAACATTGCAACAGTTTTTGCTAAATTGATTTGCAGATAGGCCGTTTTTCTCTAAAACTGCTTAGTTCAAAAGTTAGAAGCGTTATAAACTTACCGCGACTAAGTCAGCCATTTTCTTCACGTGGAATGTTTCCATATACCTCTCTGTAACACGTATGTAATGGTAAATGTGTGATCACGTGAGTTGGAGCACGTGGTATTGTCGTTTTTCTGTCGAACTTAGACGTTTGTGACTGTCTTTTACGAGAGGTTCAGAAGGTATGCCCACAGTGTAATACCGTAGATTAGGTCAATGCGTCTGAGAAAGGTATGCCCACAGTGTAATACCGTAGTGCACGTGAAGAGGTCAGTTTGTGACTGTTGCCATGCCTTCGCATCGAAGAAAAGGAAACCACGGTGTACTACTGTTGGGGAGCCTGAGAACGCAATGAAACGTAGAAAAGCCTTACTGTCTGAGGAAGAGTTATTAGTGACGAAAGACAGAAAGAAAGTCCGCAAAGCGAGTAAGAGAGCTTCTGAAACATGTGAGCAGGCTTTGCACAGGCGAGAACAGAACCGAACATATGTAGCTTGCGCCGAGGGTTCTGCACTTCAGTGCTGTTCATTTTGTGAGTAAGAGCTTAGGCACAAGTGTAAATGTAGGTAATACTGTTCCTTGTGGCAAGTACACATATAACCTTACTGCCCTCACTGGCACCATACTGTGAACGTATCTGGAATTTAGGTGTGACCTCATGTTATAGTCCATGTGTAGTGCTGTGAGTGCTTGTATTGGCATCCATATAACAGGTGTACAAACATGGGTGTGGGATCAAACTGCATATATGTACATGCATCAAATTTCTGAGCTTGACCGAACTATGTACTGCCATAAATTTTATATATGGAACAATGCCCTCCAAGATGCCTACATAGCAAGATTAGCAGCCTCACACTAAGATGCATGGCAATAACCAGATGCCACATGTAATTCACCCTGCAATTGTGACCACCATTCATTAGAATCTCTGTAGAGTCGTTTCCATGTGAGTATGCAGGCTGCTTTACCATTACAAGTACATGTACATATGCAGCAAATTGTTCTAATGTTAATCCAGGATAACCTGGTGATGGCAGCTTTTCATATATGAACAAAGTGAATATGAAACTGTTGCCAGTAGCAAGAAGTCACATGATGTTCAAGCAGACCATGAGAAGGACCAGTTGCTAGGTACAGACAAATGACTGGCTGAAGTTTGTCATAACATGACATTGGCACATACATGTGTAACACGGTGGCACATTTGAATTGCCACACGGTGTAGCAACATGTCACAAGTGAGGTCCTAGAATTCTTGACAACACGTACCATCAATTAATTTATTAATGCCAAAATAATCTGTATCAGCTACTGAAGACCTACATTGTATTTACACGAGCAAGAACAAGTAAAGTGCATGTAAACATTGATCGCTCTAAATGTGGAAGGGAACAAATGAAGCCAAATATTGACCATGGTTTGGTGAGGATGCAATGCAGGAGACAAGATCAACAGTTTTGGTTTTTCTACCATGTCTGCTTCCTGCTAGTATCCTGCATACCAACTGTATACACTTGGGGCAACAATTGACAGCGAGCAGGGTGGAAAATCCCGTTTTGCCAAAGAACTAGAATTTGGAAGTGTAAAGTTTGGGAGTACCAACACCAGCTAGCACATCTTTGTTCCTATGGGTGTGGGAGTTTCTGCTCATAAATTAGGTGTAGAGCTGAAAATTGTTCGTATCACTTGAATGTATCTTTGGTTATTGTACCTGACAAGTCTATGCAATGTGGGGGTGGGTTTACAGAGGTTTCTGGTTTGGTTGCTCTACTTGGGCTGTATTAATGTTTCAGCTTTCGATTTCAGTGGTAGTGTTTCCATAAGTCAAGGATATAATTCACAACTAGCAAAAGCACAAAGTTAATATTGACAAACTGCAAGAGTGGCAACAGCAAACTTGTACACAACAGCCTTTGTTTACTGTAAAGTACAGTGAACAATAGTAACAAGTATCTCTGCATACTTCTGTGTCATTAGTAATTTATTTGAGGCTGCCTTTAATCCCCCCATTCCTACTGACACAACTGGTGAGCATGTCTCACGTAATCTCCCAATAATTCGCCAACCTTCAAAATAAGCCGACTACCTTTGTTGGAGAAAAGTTATTGTATGGGCTCATTATTGTTTTTGATCGTAACAGCTAACTTTCACTGGTATTTATGTATTTGTGTTTACCAGCAAGCTATCAGAAAGATAAAGACCAACATGGTCTAGCAAGTGGCCTAGTAGTTAAGTACGGTGGGTGGCTTATGTGGTACGAAATATCTAAACATTCAAAATAAGGCCACAGTGACAAAATTCATAGTTTCTGGTCAAATTTTAAAGGCAACTACTTTTAGTACCTTTTCGCCACCATATTGCAATTCTGAGCTGCTCCATCATGAAGTTCAGTAAGTGCCAAACACAGCAACATTCCCTAATGTTTCCACTAGCTTGCATGGCTTAAAAATGAGCCTGATTGCCTACTCGCCACAATCATGTAATGGCTACTCTCTGAAGGTCATGACTATCTCGAAATGGCAGCTGCTAATGGATGGAGCTTCAACACTACCATCACGAACTCTGGTATATAAATCCACAAGAGAGTAAGATTCTTCTACCATAATGACTGATAAAACAATGTACAAACAAGTATCCATGCTCAATGATACCAGCGAGGTTTCTGGTTGCAGAGGGCATGCACAATGACCTTTGATAAAAAGCTGAAAGTGGCAGGCAATGATCAGAAACTATGAATTTTGTTACTATGGTCTGCGCCCACCCCAACTGACTCCCCACACGAGTGTATTACCATAGTTATTATTAAAATGCATAATCCAATCTAGCACAAGAAATTCAATACTCGAAATGGCAGCTGCTAATGGATGGAACTTCAACACTACCATCGCAAACTCTGGTATACAAGAGAGTAAGATTCTACCATCATGATTAATAAAACACACAAACCAGTATCCATGCTCAATGATACCATAAGGTTTCTTGCTGCAAAGGGCAAGCACAATGACCTTTGCACTCTATTAAAGTTACGGGTACAAGTTCATGAATAAAATTAGTATGTTACAAACTTGCCTGTATATCATTTCCTACAAAAAAGCTACTGGATGCTCAGAGCATCTTGCCTCAAGCTGGAAATAAAAGGAATTTTAGTATATATAGAGGATTGTGGGGGCTGGTGGTTGTCTGGTTGCCGTAGCTCAGTGGCAGAGCACTGGCGGCTCAAGCCAGGTGTCCTGGGTTCCACTCCCGGTGGCTGCTGGCCTTTTTCACTTTCCTCTATTTCGCCTCATAACATTCTAAAATTCTTTTATTACTGGATACTTACAACAACCAGTTGCTACAGAGGTCATTCAGCGATAGTTCAGCATAACACTAACTTTGCTACAGTGCACAGTCGGGTGACAGTAGGCGGCTGCTCGGTGGAGTACGAGTACAAACTTTCACATCAGTTCGCCCACGTTGTTGCACACAGAATGCCGTATACTTATCTATTTATACGACATCGCTGCAGGGCCACACGAAGCGTTTTTGAAAAATTTTTCCAGTTTGCCGTGGTTTGTTTGCAAAGTTACTGGGTACCCATTTTTTGAGTATCCAGTAGCCTTTCAGCCACTGCCGCCCTGTTCTATTCCAAGATATGAGCAAAAATGCTTCGTATGGCCCTGCAGTGAGTTGCTCTGGCTCTTTTTAAGTCATAAATAGCACCTAGTTCCTCGTACAGTTGTAGTGAACTTGCGTAGCAGTTTGTACTCGTACTCCACCGAGCAGCCGCCTACTGTCACTTGACTATGTACTTTAGCAAAGTTAGTTATGCTAAACTATAGCCGAATGCCCTCTGTTGTTGTAAAAATCCAGTAGCTTTTTGGTAGGAAATGTTATGCAGGCATGTTTGTGACATACTAATTTTATTCAGGTAGTGACCAGAAAATATGAATTTTGTTACTATGGCCTAAGCCCACCCCAATTGACTCGCACAAGTGTATTATTGAGAGATTATGGTACTACAAAGGTTGTCCCAATATTACACTGTGTTATGTTAATGTACCATAGGGTCACAAAAGAGCACCCATGTGTGGAGCATCTTACAAGTACGCTAAAGAGGGGGTGGGTGCTCTTTCATGTGTTTCCGCATTTTGCCATGAAAGAGCATCCATGTATGTTTACAGCAACTCAATGTCCTTAGACTCGTCACTCTGCTGGAGTCGACAGCAGAATCATCGGATGAAAAGCAACATACAACAGAGCTGCTAGCCTTTGAAGTTCAAGTCCTGATGGTACACAGTACTCACACTCAACTGGCTGAAAGGCAACATGCCATGAGCCACTGGCATGGTATAGCTAGCGAGTCTGGCTGCATTATGCAGCTACTTCTGTTTACGCAAAGCCACCTTGTAATAATGATCGATACAGAAGTTTTTCTACCTCAGATACACACAGTGCTTGAGGCTATGCTCCTCAAAATTTCACTGGTGAGTGTACTCCAATAGCCATGTGCAGCTCGCTCCAGTGGGGTTTCTTTAGGTAAACATTGACCCTATGCAGAAAATGTGGGTACACTTTCAAGGGTAGGTGTACTTCTGTGACACTAATACCTCATTAGTACAACCATGATTTGTACACAAATGATTTGCAAAAAGTTATGGTGGTATGATCACAGTGGATCACTTCATACTCACTCCAGTCTTTGAAGTTCTTTGCACTCCTGCAAGGCTACACTGAGAGCAGCACAGCCTGCATCACCAATGTTGTTCAAATCAAGGCTGTGGAAAGAAGTAAAATCATACTCAGTGACTATTACATTCTCAGTATATAATGTACTGAATGGGGAAAGAAACCACACATTTTGTTGTTTCTATTCTACTCTATTCCTGAGCTTCCACCTATCATTACTGATGTATGATGAGCAATACTGGCATTCCAGAGGAGGTTGGAAGTTAGCAATTAGTGATTCATGTGAATAGCAATTAGTGCTACATGTGAATAGTAATTAGTGCTACATGAATGACAATATCATATGGGCTGCCATAGAGGCCCACAGTAAATGGTGAAATCAGCCCCTGTTGGAAACACTCAGTGGATACTATCAGGTGGGCCACTATGACATTTTATCATATGCAGAATTGTCCGTTGGGAATTTCCAACAAACCACTCAAACCTGGCAATATCATGCACTGAGTGTCTTTCATTCGGAACAAGGGCTGTTTGTGTAAGGTGATTTCACTGTTCACTGTGCGCAGCCTGTATGATTATGTCATTCATGTAGCACCAATTGCTACCCACTGTATCACTAATTACTAGCTTCCAACCTCCTGACTGGCATCGGTATCGAGTTATTTGGTCTTGACATTGCTCATACACTGTTGTGAACATCAACTTCAACTGTTGTAAGTAAATATGTCATCTTCTCTATGCGTAAACTTATATAGTGATCACTGAATAGCAGAAATGCATTCTTGATGTGCTGCAAGTTGACATCAAACTTTTATAAACACTTAACCCTAACTATCCCTAACTATCCCTGTAATGTAGTAACTAACCATGATAATGCTGTCATGGCAGCTACTAAGAAACCACACCAGCAGATTTTGTTCATGTAGGCCATGAAAGGGATTAGTTACCTATTAGTGCTAATTAGTACAGGGCTCTCGCTAAAAATTTACTTTGCACAATTCAATAAGTAGGTCTGATATTGTTTACACACCACTAAACTGTAAAGTGGAAAGCCAGGTCAGCAACAACTGTGGGCAGGGTTTAAGGTGAACCACTATTATTATTACCATATCTAACTGGTACTGTAATTGGTGCAAAACCATCTGCTAAAAGCTCAGTGAGAACCCTGTGTCAGTAGACTAACCACTGACCAATTATTGCAGTTATGTGGCTGAAGTTTTTAGCTACCAGAGCTTACAAACCAACTACTACATAAAACTATGTTGTAACATGTCACCTTTGAGGGCTAGCCTAGCATTCTTGACTATATGTTGACCATGCAAAATGTGAACCAAAAAGCTGTGCACATGAATATAATTATGTGGTAAACCTTTTTACAGGATGATGGGAAGCCTAGTATTCCTGACTACACAAGTCATAACAGTAGAGGAATGTAACCCCACAAAACACCCAACACTAAAACACACAATTGATGGCTACGAATGTGAAAGAGAAATATCCACAATTGTGACCCATTACCTAGAAGACAAGTTATACTGGGCACCAAGTACATTAAAACTAGTTACATAACCCCCCTGTATGGAGGTATGAATACCATTAGCTCCTTAATGAGCATTGTACACAACACAAGCACACCAAATACTATATTTCCAAATACATAGACAATACAAATCGAACAAGTAATCTCGCTTGCTAGCTACAGTCAGGGCTACAGCTACAGGTTGCTGACCCAAGACCTGCCTGGGAACAAGCAGAGTTTACAATGATGATTGACTATGATCAGTAGAATCCAAATGGAACAATGGCACTTTTGTGTCTACTCCCAAAACCAGCTAGCTAGCTAGCTATAGCTAATCATCCTCATCCCAATGACATCCGTGCTTGACCATCAGTAAACAGGCAGTGATTCAGGTTGGTTGGGGTCTGTGTTCGGTCAGTAGTGGTGATAAACCTTGACAGTGGATGACGGTGGGTTCATCCATAAGCTGAGGTCAATGCTAGTGTGGCTTGTCTTGTCGGTGCCACAACATGATGGTGTCAAGGCGCTTTGCTCGCTGGCTATGGCCTGTGGCCACAATCAGTACCTTCCCAATGATGCTTCAATTTTCATAGTTGTAGTTGCTGCACACTTGATAGCTATGTAGCTTGTGGTAGCTAGCTCACTTGCTCAATCAATTTGCCGGCTTTATGTAGCTGTGCACATAGCTACAACTCTTTGGTATATGCGTACTTACTTCAACAGTAAAACATTACTAAAGAAGACTGTTTACTGTGTGTATGAAATGTATTTATAGCTAAATTACATAGCTAAGAGTGCAATTAGCTCCACCTTGCTCAATTCCAAACCAATTAGTGGACAGGTAGCTAAGTCACAAGTTAGTTGTAACTCAGTGAGCGGAGTATATTTTGACTATCTCACACCTCTACCCTACTCACTGAATTACAACTAACCTGGCCATAATGTATCCCAATGTAGGCAATAGCACATTATGCTCAAATACTAGCATCAGAAATAAGCCTATTCCCATTGTTGAAGAAAATTTTTGAACAGGTCATATTGTTGTAATGGGTGCCTTTAACAAGGACACACTAGGCCTAAAACATATCATACCTTGAGCATGTAGGAATTGCTCAGAAATAAAATGGTGGCCACATTAAAAGAGTTGGAGTTGGAGGGGATGCTGTAAAACGCAGAATACAGAATAACGGAACAGCGGAATAACAGAATAACTTTCATTGACCGGAAATGGAATTGCTTTGTAATTACAGACATTGCACGTGTTGAACTGCCATCTGGTGAGATAGCCCTGCCAATGCTGGCACTACTGTCTGTATTCTGCAGTTGTAGAGGGACTACAAATGCTAAAAACTTTGGTGAAAACCTCGACTGTTGCCCTAAAGCTAGGCCTGCCGCTAAAATTAGCGCCGTGCTATCCAGTAAGAAAAGGGGACGAGCAGAAGTGGATCATAGTTGGTGATATGAAAACTAGGCACTGAAGGGAAGGACAATAGGATTGCAAGAGGGCTAAAGCCAGTAAACACGCAGCCTGAGAAACCGCTGCATGTATCCCACGCTCAGATCGCCGTCGGGCCAGCCACGGTGGCGAAGCTCTCTTCCACTCACAGCCCATGCATGCTAGGTGCACGAATATTGAGAGTGACAAAACAACTTCCATTCATAAAGTGAGGCTCACGGAGGCAGTTTCAAGCCTTGGAAACGGACCCAGCTTTGGAAGTCAAACTACAATATTAATATGCAAAATCTTTTTAGTGTAGCCTGCCTACAGCCCTTCTTAGCTCATACAAGGCTTTGTAACCATCGAGGTCTCCCACAAGGCTTACCCAGTGTTTGTAGCTTCTCTGCAACTTCAGATACAAAGAGCGGTAGCAGAGCTACCTCACTGGATGGTAGTTCCACGTGCAATGTCGGCAATTTTCATTTCCGGTCAATCAAAGTTATTCCGTTATTCCGCTATTCTGTTATTCCGTATTCCACGTTTTACAGCGTCCCCATTAAAAGTGCACAAATGACACACTCGAAATGTCTGCATTAGATAAGTCAAAAGCTTCTATGAGCCATATCAATCAGTATCAACCACACTGTTAACTCACTGGAGAGCATTGCTAACCTACCAGACCAGCAAGTCGCTAACGTTGGCAAATCGTTCATCTTCTGACTTTCTTCGGCCCGGCTAGCACAATAATGGCTAAAGCTATCACAGTACTTCAAATGAGAAGAAGCACCATGTATTACTGAGTATTGCACTCACCACTTATTGTTCTCAGAGAACTCAAACTGTTTCTCAAGCACTCCCCTGCTAATACTTGCTGCCATACACCATTTTTCCACGATATTCATAGTCACCGGAAGTCCACCTGAGCACGTGTAGCTCTCGAGATCATTTTGAAATGACGAGGACTGTTCGTTGTCTGTGAACAACCTTTATGCAGAGGTTTACAGAAGTTTCTGGTTTGGTTGCATTATTTGGGCTGTATTCATGTTTCCTGGAACACAGCTTTCGATTTCAGTGGTAGTGTTTCCATAAGTCAAGGATATAATTTACAACTAGCAAAAGCTCAAAGTTAAATTATATCGACAAACTTCAAAAGTGGCAACAGCAAACTTGTACACAACAGCCTTTCTTTACTGTAAAGTACAGTGAACAATAGTAATACGTATCTCTGCATACTTCTGTGTCATTAGTAATTTATTTGAGGCTGCCTCTAATCCCCTCATTCCTACCGACACAACTGGTGAGCATGTCTCACGTAATCTCCCAATAATTCGCCAACCTTCAAAAGAAGCTCACCACCCTTGTTGGAGAAAAGTTAGTGTATGGGGCCATTATTGTTTTTGAACGTAACAGCTAACTTTCACTGGCATTTATGTAATTGCATTTACCAGTAAGCTATCAGCACAAGTACTAGGCCTGCAACGGATATTGGTTTTCACTATCCGGTTGTGCTAGCCTAAATACATTAGGATATCTGTCGGATAATTAATTTAACTACATAATTGTCTCCACTATGTAAACTGTTATCAACTGTTGCGGGTCTGGGTTTCGACGCAAAATTGCTAAGTGTACATGCGCCAGTCTCGCCTGGCTTTGCAGCGAAAGGCATAGCCTGTCATGTGCATCGTTTACAGCACTTGTAATACAGTACGGATGCAGCAAGCGAAGCTAACATGTTTTGTACTGCAAACTTCCTACTGCAACCGGCAAGCGACGAACCCTGCACGAATCACTGTTACCAGCGAGCTGTTGTTCACACAACTTGCAGGGTACTCTTCTAACGTCTTTTCCCCCCTCCGAAACGACCTCGGGCCCTTCGAAAAAGTTTGCTTTTTAGCCATTTTCACGGGAGCACGCGGAGTTCAAAGTTCAGTCAATTATTGCACATGCGCAAAACTATCGAATCTATCTGCCAGCTGCTGAAAGCAACTCCGGATGCTACATTTAGAATATCCGGATAACTAGGATATTCGTTTCAGCCCTAAACACAAGACATAAAGACCAACATTGTCTAGCAAGTGGCCTAGTGGTTAAAGTATGGTGGGTGTGCTTATATGGTATGAAATATCTAAATAAGGCCATAGGAACAAAATTTATAGCTTCTGGTCATATATTAATCTATGTGGGCAGGAAGTATTTTTGAATTTAATTAGTTAGCATTATATTGAAAACAGGCAACTACTTTGAGAGTGTATATGTGTCGTTTTCAGTGGCATATTGCAATTCTGAACTGCTAGATCATGAAATTCAAATAAGTGCCAAACATAGCAACATTCCCTAATGTTTCCACTAGCTTGCATGGCTTAAAATGAGTCCGATTGCTTACTTGCCACAATCATGTAATGGCTACTCTCTGAAGGTCATGACAAACTCAAAATGGCAGCTGCTAGTCACAGCTGTTTTTCATGCAACGCAAACGTTGACATTTAGTTACATGATCAAACATCATCAGTAAGTTACGCAATCGCGTCTTGAGATTCGAGCTTCTGTAACTTTGGTATCTATTGGCGAACTTTACTTTTTATAACTAATCAGAAATTACTTCTGGGTTACTTTAACGCTCCTCACAGTAAATCTGGTAAAATTTGCATAAGCCACGTGAGTGCTACAGTGTGTTGGACTGTCTGGTTTGAGCAGTGTATGTATTCAACAAGATGTGAACGCTCCAAGCTTACCTGGCAAGTTCTACCTACACAGCAACGGTTGTCAGCCCTTTCCGACGCGAGGAACTTTGTGTTACGATGCTATCCATGCCTGACAGTCGAAGAGGCCCACGTAGCCTTTCAGTCAAACTCCTGAGCATCTCCTTGGGTAACCCGTGGTCCTTATCCAACCCATAAGCCACAAACTCGACTGTTTTGCAGCTACTTTTACCCACACTTTCACCCGCACACTGGCTACAACTCAACCGGATGTGCTATTTATAGTACACGCGAAGGATTCTGGTTTCACCACGGCCAGAATAGGAAGTTACACGCTCTTCCTCCTCCCTCGAACCTCCCAAATAAAAATGATGTCATTATACGCTCTTGTCAAATTGTATGAAAAAAGTGGGGAGATAATTGCAGGTGAAGCCCCTACTATAGCCACTACGTATTGGAATACTCTTGACTACACAATTCAAAACCATATAATATACCTGTCATAATAATGTACCTAAAGCCTCCATTACAATTTTACATATATCATGTAGTTACCAGCACATAATGCTCAATCACTAGCCCATTGTGTTATTCCAATTTGGAAGTTTTCCTTGTGTTATGCACCATCAACCACACAAAAGGGCATAACAATGGCAGCTAGAGGAAGAGTGTGTAACTATGTAAATGTGTTCGAACAGACTGTGACGTCATTGTGTTGTCCCATTCGCCTTTCAGACTCACTTAACAGTATGTTGATGCTGGCTGAAGTACTCTGACTGACAAACTAAGACAAAACATGTGACTGGGTGTTGTATTTTTACTCGTGTTCAAAAAAAATTCACCCGGACTACGAGCCTCAATTGGAGTTACACACTCTTCCTCTAGCTGTCCATTCTTATGTGCTCTAACATCCACCCATTATGTCCACTCATTACACTTGTAAACATGAGTGGGATCTGTGAGTGAGACTACAGAGAGCATAGTGTCGCTTCTCCAGGCACACCATCTAGCTCAAACACACCTTCTGTGCTTAGCTTAGTTCACTATCTGCTGATGCCTTAGCTTTATCCTCCCTGAAAATGATGCAGCATTGTATGTTACTGCTGAAGTTAATGGACCAATGCACATGGCTAGTCACTGCTCGCTCCACTTTTGTAAAATTTCCATGTGTGTTTTGTGCTTTTGTTGGGAAGGAAGGGGGGGGGGGGGGGGGGGGGGGGGCATTATGCTCCTGTGCCCTCAGACACTGACTACATTCAAAAATACTACGCATCTTTCAAACAGTGAATTCATGTAAAAACAATGACTCATGAGAAGTTATAGCCACATAGCAGTGATCAAACACACCCTGATATGGCAAGAATCACGTCCAAACAGTAAACCACTGAGTAAATGGTGAGGTATTTTATTATAAGAGTGTGAAGACTCTGGTACTTTCCAAGTGGTGAGCATACTAACTAGTTCGCCATATTTGAAATAAACCCAACAAGTAACTTCAGGCAGTTCAGTATCAGTGTATCTTTCAGGTGAACAAGTGTAGTGCTATTCTAAGTCCAAAATTTGCTTTGTTCCACCTAACATCAGACGTGATGTATCTAGATTAGATGTAAGAGGCATTGCATTTCAGATACAGTGTCTCTGATGTAGCAGATATAAATGCCTCAACAAGGAATGGCAAATAAAGTGTGAAGTGGTACCTTGATCAACTCATGCACTTTCCAGGAATTTGCAAGATTTCACTTCATTTTGTACCTACTATTTCAATCACTATTATCTTGAAGATTAGTACGCACTATGGCTTAATTGTAGCTTGAAGCATATGTTGTGCTATTTGTGTCTCCACCCAGTTATACAAATACACCAACATGCCATTTTTTAGGCATGTTTAATTTTTAGATGCTGAGAGTTTTTCAGGCAATCAGGTTGCTCAGGTTTGCCCCTCATTCACCTCTTAAAGAGTATCATCTACTGTCAACACAGACATGAAAATTTGCCATGGTACATGACCAGTGTTTTGTGGATAGCTACCAGATAAAAAGGGAGGTGCAAAACCTGGACTGGACTCTGGACTGGACCGTGGACTGGATTATGGACTCGATTTTGGACTCGATAGTGTTCCATTTCTGCCATTTAAAGAGGACTATGAATGCTGGATTGTCCAATGAGCAGGGGATTGGCATAACAGTAAGAAGGACATTTGTGCAGCTTTCAGCAAGAGTGGCAGGTTGGTTTAAGCCGCACCCTTTCAGCCCAGCTGGTTGGCAAGGACTCATAGGAGTTGCGTTATGCAAGCTTTAGTGGGAAAGAAAATTCAGCTTGCAGTCAAACCTGGGACCTTGTGAATAATAGTCAGATGCTCTTAACACTGAGCCACTGGACTCATGGCGGAGGAGTAGAAGCAAGCCTTGCAACAGCCAGGCTGGAGGCCAGTGACTTCAGCTGTCAGGTACACCACCTCAGCATCTTGCTCTATCTTCCAATGCATTGACTAGACCTTAAACGCTCACATATATGCTGTAAAAAAATCCATAGGAATCTGTACAATCAACACCTTTGGCACAAGACTGCAAGTGATCAAAAAGTGGACAGTGGAAAGCTGCAAACGTGAGGTTAGTTCGCAGATTCTGCTTTCCAGTCTAAAATCAAGTCCAAAATCGAGTCCATAGTCCAGTCCATAGTCCAGTCCACTGTCCAGTCTAGAGTCCAGTCCACTGTCCAGTCTAGAGTCCAGGTTTTGTACCTACCCCAGAAAAACTCACTTTGAACCAAGATAGCCTTGTTCCCAGGCCACTCCCAGATTTTATCTCGTAGCCATGGCTGCATGATAAAATCTGGGAATGGGCCGGTGACAAGAATAGAAACAAAGAGTGTATAGTTCCGACTATGTGAGTATTTCAGGCGGTCCCCAAATGTATTATTCGTAACATGGAAGTATGCAAAAGTATTGCCCTAGTTTCCAGAGATTGAATGGCTGCTGTGTGTATGCTTCTTAGCTTTGCTAGTGTTATTCTGGCTGTTACTCTGTATTGTTCAGCTTTGTGTTATCGCTGGTTATGAAGTAGATAGATCTGACTTACCGAAGGCATGCCAATGAGACTGAGCGCAGCTGTTTCTGGGAGCAAGAAAGGGCAATATGGCTTGAGCTACTGGAACGATGATGACCTATCATCTTTGGTGGTTGATGTGGAAAGTCAGATGGCTAGATTTGTGGCTAAAACTTTGAGAGTGTGTAGCAGATTACTTGTACTAACATACTGGAGTTGGGGACAGAGGCTGTTTTTGTGTCACTGGAGAGGTGAGCTTTGATAATAGATGAATTGAGGCGTTATATTTACTTCTTGTAGTTTCAGGTTGTATCTGGTACAGTGTTCCTACCCAGATTCAGATAGCTAAAGCAAACAGCTGTCGTTCAATATCCATTGCATCAGGATTGATGTTCCGCATAGAGCAAAATATAATTAAGGCAATTAAACTGCGACCTCCACGTGATTGTTAGCATGTTGCCATGGTAATACTTGTTTATAATGAATAGCACTGAAGTGCTTAACCCTCGGCGCATAATATTAATGCAGAGTCACAGGACATAGCTAAGTAGGCGAAGGAAATTCATGCGGTACGATGGTACACTAGATAGCTAGCTGAGACTACACAAAGTCGTACAGGATAACAGTGTCCCAAGTTGTCCTACTAGCCCTTTACCTTCCCCCAACAAACCCCTCCCTAATGTAGTGAGCATGTGTAGTGAGTAGGGAATCTGTGGGATACTCCCTGGTAATCCTGGATATGTACCATGCCTTACATACATATTGTAGCAGTATTGACCATGCCTGTACATACATATTGTAGCAGTATTGACCATGCATGTACATACATATTGTAGCAGTATTGACCATGCATGTACATACATATTGTAGCAGTATTGAGCATGCATGTACATACATATTGCAGCAGTATTGACCATGCATGAACGACCTTAATTGCGCGTGGGCGTACCCGAGACTCAGAACAGGAAAAAGAGCGAAGGTAGCGGCCAACTTATTACATGTATCTAGTTATCGGGGGTTGAATATCATACACACCGAGCGTTGAACGTATAGTTGGTTGAACAACGCGCAAAATGTTGCCTTTCTGTTTTAGTCCTATTTTGATTACGTCATGCTTACGTAGAAAAATGCGATACATATTCGCATTCCGGGGGAGCCTGGGAACGAGGCTACAACTAGCGCTCGCTGTGGCAAACGAATCGCAGCATAACTCTTGAACGAAACGTTCTTGGCGAAATCGGCTCAATTTAAACACATCCTCATTCAGTTTAAAGCCTATCTGTGTTCAAACTTCAGAGATTTAGCCGCCTGGTAAGCCAAGCTAGTTGTAACATACAGACACACACACAGACACACAGACACACAGACAAACGAAGTACTGTAACCCTCGCTGCGCATGCGCGCCGAGGGTTAATAAATTACAATCAATTTGCCATTTGGTTGATCAATGATTGTTTAGTGACAGCATGTATTTTGTCTTCAGTACTTGCTCAAATTATGAAGGGCAAAGTAAAAATTGGGCTAAAATCAAAACTAACCACTCTGAGCTACCATTATTAGACGAATTTTTAAAAATGGGGGGTATTTAGTGAGTACATTTGTTTGTAATTTTGTACACCTGTACATGTAAATGTGTGGGCCTAACCTCATAGAAGAGGGAGAGATGGTTTGAGCTCATAAACAATAGTAGCCATGGTGTGATTACCTTGTTTCATATTAGGAAAATTCCATATGGTTAGCAGTGGTTGCTAGGCAACACTAAAACAATGGTGCTACAGAATGTACTTCAAGCTGATTACCGTAGACTCCGGTTAATAAGCGTATGCGCTTAAAAGTGTAAGTGGTAAGCAAATATGCGCCTAATAGAGGATATGCGCCAAATAAGGATGTAATTATAAAGCCACGCCCAACGTGTATTGCACGTGGTACGTACGCAACGTGGATGTGGACAGCGATCGATCTATCGGTGCTGTATAAAGTGAACATGTCTTCAGCTACAGCTACCAGTTTGTTCGAGATGGCAAGTACTGACGTGGAATCCGAAGACTCCTTCCTTCTCAAAGAGAGTGTGATTCGCGGTCATCATGTATTCAAATTCTTCGTATTGGCAAAGAAGCAGGAAATACTCATGACCGACGTGCAGTGGCTGTCCTTAAAGCTGACGGAACTATAGTGGGACACGCTCTGGATGCCATACTGATAGCTCACAATCTACGCTCAATCTTTCGCTGTCACCGTCTTTTTCGCACTGTTGTGTTTCTATTTAATGCCCCTTTATTAAGCGCATGCGCTTAATAAATAATCCCCTGTACCAGGAAGGAGGCATGCGCCTAATAAATACTATACGCCTAATAGCGAGGTGCGCTTAACAACCAGAGTTTACGGTATTACACCAAAATGTGTGTCAATGTAGTGGCAGTGCCAAGTAAGTCCCACATAAGTTAGTGTTCTAACCTGAAAATCACATGCATGTAACTGTACTGTCACAGTACTAGCAACCAACCTATCATCCTATCAGATGTACAGTCTACCTCACACACAAATATTCCATTTCTTGATACATTACTATTAGATATATGCAGTTATCCATTTCACACTTACTTGAGTTCTTTAAGCTCCTGACACCCTTTGAGGCCACTTGCAAGTTTAGAGAGTCCTTCGTCACCAAGGTTGTTAACTCCAAGACTGTGGAAAAAGACATATTTGTCAGTCAGCATCCTCTAGGCAACACAAAACAATGGTAATAAACACACTATTTAATGCAGTGATTGTTGAGAACTGACTTAAGCAAATTAGCACATTCCAACTAATGTTGTGTGGCATGATGCTCGGGTCATAACATTTTGGGGACACTGTGAAAATAGCACAACTGTCTCAAACTGGAAGCATATTTCATACATGTATGATCTCCCAGTAGTAAATGCACACCTCCCCTTTCACCCATGTAAATAAGCCCACTCCCCCTTCTTTGTTGAAGAAATGTCCAAACATAGGTCGTATTTTCTCTGTGGTCACAAGTTTTCAACACAACATAATTATCAACATGAAACTAAGGACTATCAACAAATTGTATCCAAGTAACAGCAAAACCTCCATGGAACACACCATCTCTAATTGTTACAAGTTGGTGTGTTGGGTTTCGATCACCATGAAACTGAGACTGTTTCTGGCAGCAGGTTCTTGAAAATATGTAAAAATATGGGACATAGATTAATTAACCCTTTAACTATTGACGACATGCGTACTCATCACGGGATAGGGGAAGGGGGCGGGCATAGTCACAAAGTGCCGTGCACATGGCAGCTGTCTTAATTGGCTAGCTGTACAAAGGCTGGTTTGCTATAGAAACTCCTTGGTCGGCACTGGCTGGGCCGTTTCTCTATTTTTAGTACAAACCACCATAGAAACCACTACTCTGCCTTTGTAAGGGCTCAAGTTTTGGCATTGTAGGCTTTTTTTAATCCGAAGGAGCGTTCACTGGTTGGAGAGCACTGACAATTGAACACTCACTAATGGGTGGGCATGGTCAAGGTTGCAAACCCCAAGAGAATTGATAAATAAATGTGTGGGTCAAGTTTCCAGTTCTAGCTCCCAGCAGAAGTGAAAATACAGATCAGAGAAGAGCTTAAAAAAGACTTCTAGAGATTGGAACTAGGTCAACAATGGGTTAGCAAGCAGACACTAGGTCACAGCACTGGGTGTGAGAAGCAGCTCTCAGAGCAGTTAAGGCAGCCTTAAAAGTGCTTTATGCGACATGCAAGTACAAGAAGGTATTGCAATAATTCACAAAGTTCATTCACAACCTATGGAGATTAAATGATGCCACTAGTCTTTGATGTATAGCTTTTCTTTACTGCTGGTTGTGAAGGAAGTATGTCCAAATGACAGAAAGAATATCATTGAGACTGAGACTGTTTCTGGCAGCAGGTGAGGCTCAAGTCACTTTGAGTGATGATGGACCTATTAGTCTTTGGCAGTTGATGTGAAACACTGGTCAACCTTAGGATGCCATTTCTATGAGCAGGAGTGGTTGAAATATCAAAATCCAGGTGGGATATATGCCCTTAATGCTGTCCAAGACAATATGGTGGTATAACAGTTAATGACGTACTGAGTAAACCCTCATTTTACTTATTTGCTCTTATATAGCAGTCCTACAGTGGATTATTGCTTCATGTCACATGGTTATCATTAGAACATGATCTATGTATGGTATTATGGCAACAGTGGCTCATATCTCAGGCTACATCTTCAGTTCCCCGTTTTACAGTGTTTATTGCTATAGTAAAGTTCGTTATACAAACTGGGCTGCATTTAACATTGCCATGGCAACAACTTTTGGGTGTCTTTTTCGTGCAGGCAAATCAGCATTAGTGCTATTCTAAGTCTATGTTTTCAGAGTTTTCACCTGATGTCAGTGATGAAGTACCTATTCATGCTAGATGTAAGAAGCACTGTAATTTCTGATAAAGTGCCTTTGATGTACCTTAGCAAATATGGCATGAAGGGCCACTTTGATCCACTCATACAACATGGCGTAAGTCTTCATACACATTGATGAGCAGGACAAGTAAATGCAAGTTTTGATCTTCTGCATCAGATGTTAATTGGGCATGGCTGATAACAGAGAACACATCAATGAGAAGGGCAGCCAGCTACAAGGTGGCACTCCCAAAATAAGTATGTACCATAGTGTAGTGAAAGAGTGCCCACTTTTGCCCAAAGTTTGCTGTAATGATTGCCCACCCTGGAGCAAGATTTCGATGGGTGATGGGTTAACCACTTGTGGACACTTTGAGAAGCCTGCCCCAAGTGCTGTGCAGGTGGCTTTGTGTAAAGGGATGTAGTAATGGTATGGCCGAGCTTCTAGCTACACCAAAGAGTTGCATGTTACTGTCCAGTCAAAGAGTTTCATACTGTCAGGACGTGAGCTTCAGCTCTGTTGTACATTACTATTGGTTCAATAATTCGGTTATCAACTCCATGCAGCAGGGTGATATATTTGAGTGCCAGTGTGTTGTCAGCTAAGCCTCATACACATGAGCGGTCTTTTGTGGCCAAATCCTGAAACACTCAAACTTTACTATGGTCTACCCATAGTAAAGGCTAAAGAAACTTTTATCCTGCAATATCCAAGATCAATTAGTGATTACCCCAGTTGTTGTGGTCAACCATGTTCTACCTCCGTTCTGTGCCAAGCATATGCTGTGGATGTCTATTTTAGTAAAGTAAAAAGTACAACACAGTGTAACGTTCTGTGCCAAGTACTTCTACAGTAGAACCACCTTTATGGGACCATGCTGTGTGCTACTTTAGAGACATTTCAGGGGATTCCAGTATACATGTCAATGGGCTGTTGAGCACAACATGACTGCATTCTATTGTTGTACACGTGAATAACAACACCAATAAAATGTCCAGTCATTAAATCCAGCAGCGATGGTGGACAACCTTGCAAGTGAGATAGATAAGTCTGCCTATGGAGGTCATAAAGCATACAACTTAAACTGTCCATTATACAGAATAGAGGGGGTCGGGTCTACTTTGCTTGTGTTACTCAAGTATTCAAATGGCAGGACAGTTGAGAATTTCGTAAGTGCCTGTTGTACAGTAGATGTCCACAACTGAGCGGTGTGTATTAAGAAGGGTTCCATTGTAGTCATGTGACCTTCAAACGATCACTCTCTTGTATCAGTTACTGTATAGTGTACGTAGTTAATTCACACAACTGCATGACTTCATGCTAGCCAATCAGGGATTATCCCAAAAGCCACCACCAGGCAAGTGGAGACTCATTTTAGATCTATCCTCACCCAAGGGTGGGAGTATAAATGATTGGGTTCTCAAGATGCCAAAAATGAATGCCTACATGCTCACAATTTCACAGGCTAGGAAGGAGTTTGAGGGTCCTGCCTGGTGGATCTATGATCACAACTACAGACTCAGGGCAGCAACTTCTCACAATCAAAGTTGGACTACCATCTATATAGTCAGTGTTTCACAGGTCGGGCAAGTGCAAATTGTTCAGGAATGACTAATGAACTGCTCCCCATGCCAGTCCATTAGTCATTCAAGGGCAACAGATCTCTGAGCCATCAGAACCAGAGGACCTCCAAGCATTGGCATGGGGTAAAGTCCAAAGTGGCACATGCTTTGTATTAGACCAGGATGGCCCATGCCCCTATAAGGTGCGCCGGCTCAGGCACATGTGCTCAAAGTGCCTTGCCCACTAAAGGATGCAAGGAGGACAGGGGCGTCACCCAGAACACGTGGAGAAAGACCTAGGGCGATAGTGCAAAGACATGTTCAGCTGTGGCTCTCATATATTAACCATATTTTCAGTACCACCAGACATGAATTCTGCTCAATGACATAACTCATACCCTGTTGGCCATGGGCCCAGGAGCAGCCATGACTCCACAGTGTGGCTCATCAAGAGAGTTATGATTGTGTGTAAAAGGTAGGGACAGTTTGGTTGAAAAGAGCATCTTCCACTGACATGAGGTTAGTGTGATCTCAAGTCCTCTTCTGGAGAGCTTTCCCTGTTTTGTTCTACACTGATAATTTCATAGCTTGCACCAACTAGGTGGTCACTTTTCATACGTAGTTCAAAAATACTTGCTGCACTGAGGGACTTTAGGATAGACCCACTCATTATGTGCATGCACACTAGTTTCTGTGTACGTAACTAAAGCTCTGTCATAAACTAATCAAGTAAGTAATTTGTGGCTCCCATTCTCTTTGGCACATCAATACTCTTCCATAGTTAACAAACAAGAGCATCCCTAGCAACCCCAGGAGTTGGACAGCTGGCATCATCAACAAGAATCCCCCAGGAATGCCGGCAACCAGCAGTCCAACAAGCACACCTCAGATCTGCTTGCATTAGTCAAATGTACACCACAGAGGTCAAGTCTTCTACCATATCACCTTGCAAGGTCCATGACACCATTAAAGCTCTAGGCATAGGAGGCACCCAGACAGGTAATATGTGGAGCACATGTTGCAAGGAACTCAGGAAGGTTTTCACACAAGTACATAAAAATTTCAAGGTCAGAATACTTATGTAGTCCATCAGTTTCTATGTGAAATATTTTGTAAAACAACAATTTATTTCATGAAATGTTTTAACTGTAATATTTCCCGATTTATGGTACATGGCAATATACACACAGTCGGTCACAAAAGTACACTGCATAGTTATTAGACTAAGTTATCAAACAATAGACACCATATGTAATCAAACACAAAAAGTGATGCCAAGAGACTGGAGCAGAGGTCCATAGTATTGTGCACAGAAAACTCGATCAAGCAACCCAGATTATAGCATTACCCAATCCAGCTATAATTCATTCCCGTGGATTCCTAGCTTACACTGCCAACAATAATATGAGTTCCAGATTCTTGCCTCATGCTGAAAATAAAGGGATGTTAGATGTTGTGAGGAGAAACAAAGGAAAAGGAAAAGACCAGCAGTCACCGGGAATCAAACCCAGGATACGTGGCTTGTGCAGCCAGTGCTCTGCCACTGAGCTACAACAACCAGACAACTACCAGCCCTCACAGTCCTCTATATGTATACTGCACAGATGATACAGAAATGCCTCAGTCACACACCAACCAGCTACTCAGTACGTCCGGTGTGAGGCAGGCAAGAATTTAAGCAAGAGTTCTAAGCATTTAGACTGAGAAAACCACTCAGCATGGGTTTTCTCCTGATGGAGAGGACTTTGGGGTCAACCTCTAACAGAAATCCGATGGCACATACTGAGTGGCTGCTAGTTGTGTGACTGAGACATTTCAGTACCACCTATTCCTTTATGCTCATGGTTTGCTTCATTGACTGGAAACGAATTTCTATTCACTTTGCAGACAAGTGCAATAAGCTATTTGATTTAATAGGTGTTTACTCTGTGGATGAACAGATTTCGATTTCATTTCATTTGAGAATAAACGTGTAGACTGAGAGAAACTGGTTACAGGAAAATTGTAACTATTAACTTGCACTACCTGGCTAATGTTAGGGGGTGGCGATCTTATCATGATCCTTCATGTCTCATAATTCAGGCAAAAGGTTCTGTTTGCATAGTGCGTGAATGACCAAAGGACGTTGCATTCTTAAGGCCATGGAGAGTTGACTCCTACCATACTATGATAAAGCCCAGCTTACCGAGGGACAGTCAATCTTTAGTCTTGCTTGGTCAGGTGTGACTACACAAGACTAGTCAAGGTAATATTCAGCAAACTTACTGAAGCCTGCTCACAGCACTTCTTACAGCTTTAAAGTCTCCCACAAGGCTTACCCAGCTTTTGGCACACCTCTACAACTCCAGGCACAGATAGTATTGCCAGCTTGATGGCAGTTGCACATGCTGTGTCAGCAAACTACAAAGTGAATCCATTTCTGGCCAACAAAAGTTATTCCATTGTTCTGTTGTTCTGTTATTCCATGTTTTATTGTTTCCCCATCTCAATGACCATATGTTAATAACACATACGTTAGATATTTTTTCTTTACACGTACTATATATGAACAGGCAAAACCGCAAGTAGTAATGTAGTCTCACGAAGGAGCGCCCATGGGCGGATCACCTTACAAGTATGGCAAAGATGGGGGGTTGGGTGTTCTTTCAAGTGTTTCCACTTTGGCCACAAAAGAGTGCCTATGTGTACAAGGCTATGTTTACAGCACACTAGCACTCGAATCCATCACCCTGCTGGAGTTGACAGTTATTGGATGAACAGAGAAATAATTACAACTGCGCCGCCATCCTTTCATGCTCTAGTCCTGCCAGTAAGTCTCTGGTGAAGTCAGGAGCACAACCTTACCAAAGCCACCTTGTAATAACCTTTGTAACGAGAACAAAGCTACACTCAGCACATCATTTAATTTCCATAAGTTGTGAATCAACTTTTGTGAATTATTGCAATACCTTCTTGTACTTGCATGTCACGAAAAGCACTTTTAAGGCTGTCTTAATCGTTCTGAGAGTTTCTCATACCCAGTGCTGTGACCAAGTGTCTGCTTGTCCTTCGTTGTCAAGCTGCCTGTAGGGGGTGGCTTCCCTTCTTTAGTGCATACCCTCTATTAGGCGCATATTTGCTTACTACTTACACTTATAAGCGCATGTGCCTATTTTCCAAGAGTCAAATGAGTCATTCCACACTGGTAGTACAGGATCTCATTATTACACAACAAAACCTTCAATGATGCAAAAGAACTTTCAAAGATTATTAATACGACTCCCTTACAAAATTGCACATGCACTCTTGTTGTCAGTAACTTCAGGCAGTTTTAGGTGTCTTTTTTATGCAGGCAAATCACTATTAGTGCTATTCAAGTCTAAATTTTCACAGTTTCACCTGATGTCAGTGATGAAGTACGTATTCAGGCTAGATGTAAGAGGCATTGTAATTTCTGATGACATGCCCTTGATGTAGCTTAGCAAAAATGGCATGAAGATGTTCTTGATCCACTCATTCAACATACCGTACTTCCTTGATTACTTCCTGTGGGTACTATTAATTTCAGACTGTACTTACCCACGGGTACAATAAGAGGGCAGAAACAAAACGAGGGTGGGTACAATTAACTTTAGCCTAGTCAGTCATGCAATCAGATCGTGTGTGCGCGGGCCATCGATTGTGAGCACATGACTGACCTCACGGTACAGTATAAGGCCATGGTAAGTAAATTCGTTGTTTCTCAGGCAAAACTTTCCCTACTTTAGACACGGGCGGGTGGCTCTTTTTATAAAATTTTAAAATTAATTCAGTGGGAAAATCCCCAGGAAACCACAAACAGGAATGCAAAAGTACACGCAAACATACAGGTCATGCACGAGAGAAGCCACATCTGCCGATTTGTAGCCTCGTTCCCAGGCCCAGCTTCACGTCACTTGCAGTACCCATTTAACCCGTATTGCAAGCGACGGGAAGCTGGGCGAGGGCCTGGGAATGAGGCTAGCCGATTTGTGCATGCGTAATTGGTAACCTCAAACTAATCCAAAAAAAAAAAAAAGAAAAATTGAGGTTTGTGCTAAATCTGATGCGCCCAGGCCTGAGAAACAATGAATTTACTTACCACGGCCTAAGTACCAGGTACGTACAGTGCAGTACAGTGCATGAGTACAGACCTTCGGCTAGCTCTTGTGATTCAGCAAACGACAAATACTATTGTGACAGTTTAAAGCAGTGTTACTTACACAACCATGCTAGTTAATGTCTATGACAGTTTCGTCGTCCTCCCCTAAGTCTTCATCACTAGCAAAGGGATGTGATTTGTCCAAGTCGTCCATCAATGTGCGTGGCAGTCTCAGCTGAGATCCCTGCTGCAGCATCCGCCACCACCCCTCCAGGCTTAACACAGTGCACTGAGACCGACCACCGTGTTATTTGCTACCGTGCAGGAAGTGATCGAGCGCAGGGTTAATTTACTTTAGCTCAAGCGAGCATGTGCGTGCGGGGGAAGTAATCAAGGAAATACGGTAAGTCTTCACACATGTTGATGAGCAGGACAATTAAATGGAAGTTTCAAAACAATTTATCTTCTGCATCAGATGTTAATTGGGCATGGGTGCTATAATTATAACAGAGAACACATCGAGAAGGGCACCTAATCATAAACATGGTATGTACCAGAGCACCTACCATTTGAAAGAGTGTCCAATTTCGCCCAAAGTTTGCTATAATGATTGCCAACCCTGAAGCAAGGTTTCTATGGCTAATGGCGTAAACTTGTGGAGTTATGAGAAGCCCAGCCCATGAGTGCTCTTTGGTGACATAAGTATTGCACTTCAAGTTCCTACCATTTGTTTCACTGTCCTTGTTGTATGATCACTATTTGAGGATAGTATCTATTCGAGAACATTCTTGTATCTATAATGATGCAGCTAGACCTGTCACCACTGAACCATAATTTTGTTGGGCAGATACTCTACCTCAAAGTTGGCAGCTAGCTAGCCAACCATGTAATGATCGATACGGGCTGGTAGTAGTAGGTACAACCTCCCGTTCATACTAATAGTGGTCACTATTTCAGCTGTGAATACTATTTGAGAGTAGTGTTTACCTTGTTTTACTTTTTGTGGCTAAATCATTGCAAGGTCATCTAAATTAAGAAAATAATGTACTGTAAATATCATTCCAGTGGAAATAAAACATGGTTGACCATTGCTAATTAAAACACCTGAGGTCATCACTCATTGATCACAGTACTTCTCTCTTGGCTTTCGCTGAGAGAGCTCCCACTTTCAAATCAACATTCAAAGCTTGGTCTACCCATAGCAAAGGCTAAAGAAACTTTTATCCTGCAATACCCAAGATCAATTAGTGATGACCCCAGTTGTTGCAATTATGAAAGGTCAACCATGTCCTACCTCCTCTGCAATCATTCTGTGCCAAGCATATGCTGTTGATGCTTACTTCAGTAAAGTTAAAAGTACAACAGAGTGTAACCTGATGCTAAAACACTTCTACAGTGGAACCACCTTTATGGGACGATGCTGTGTGCTACTTTACAGACATTTCAGGGGATTCCAGTATATTTTCAGTAGGCATGCCAATGGGCTGTTGATCACACTATGGCTGCATTCCATTGTTGTACATGTGAATAACAACACCAATAAAGTGTGTCCATTGGTGTGATCAGTTATTCCAGTTTGGATCTGTTGCTTGGGTACTCTTGATCCCTTTTAGAGTCTACAGTAGTTTTTGCTGTGCCTGTTGAAATGGCCTCCTGATATCTGAAGGGGCCACATTGCTGACAGGTAACTTTTTATTGCCTAGTGTGCCAATTCTTCTTGAGCCAAGCTGACAAAACACTAACCCAACATAAGCTTTGCTCTGTCACTGCTAGAGAGGTAAATGCTGCCTCCTCACAGAACTTCAGCAGATATCTCTTTTTACCTGATCTGTAGGTTCTTCGGGTGAAAGGGGCTGACGCATCTTGAAAATGGAACCAACCTGTATGTCTACTTTTCTGAGATTCATTTGTGGAAAGAAAAGACCATTGACTACATTGTCCGGTATATGTGTTGGATGACTGTATCCGTATGCCTGAGAGTAAGAAGCAAAAATTGCTGTGAGTTGATTTTTGATAATGCACCAGCCACCCATTTTCTGTACCTATGGTGTGCCTAGTTCCTACTGGCAATTAATCTTATCAAAACAGACACTGCAGCAACTGCATGGTCTTTTGATGTGCCTTAGTTAATGCGCAGACCACCAATTGCATTGAATAGTCAAGAGAACCCAATCATTTACATTCCCACCTTTTGGCATTGGTGGCTTTTGGGATAATCACCCTTATTAACACACCCTAGCTGCCCCAGTGGCCAGCTATACAGTTCTCTGGTTACTTCTTGCAACTCTGTCATTAGTATTTGTGGTTGCTTGGACTCTGGATCCAAACCTCTCAGTGGCGGGCACCGACTTTTCAGCGCCTGTGGCTTTTTGCAGTGGACCACTGGCCATGTCCTTTTTGTGGATGCCCCCATCCTATGAGGATTCCACCACCTCAGTCACTACCCAGGTGGTAGCTACTTCATTACGGTGGACCCCTCCCACCAATTTATCCTGCTTTATCTCCATCAGGGTGCATTGTGTAGAGATTGCTGAACTGTTGTTGTTTAGACAAGTTTCTTCTCTCTGCTACTCTGTGTCTTTGCAGTAGAACTGGTGGGATATAGACTGCACATGCATGGTTGGCCCTTTTAGCCTACTTGGCAGGATGACAGGATGACTGAACTGACAATAATTGCCTTCTTTGATGAGTTAACATAAATGTGTGCTCACTAAGATACCTACCTTAAAATTAAAGTCTTTTGTCATAGCACGTTGTGATGAGGAATGAAACCAATCCAGATCGATAGAGAATGCATGGGAGTGTGTCACAGCCTTATGTGCTTACTAAAATGGCTAGCAATGATCTTATGCAGTTGTATGAATGTAAGTACACTAAACAGTAGCTTATTGAAGAGAGTGATTGCAGATTACATGACTACAGCGGAATCTTTCTTAATAGACACCCCCCCCCCAAAACTTGAGGCTGGGGGGGCACGCACATTTTTGAGCGAGCCAGAGAACGCTTGACACTTAGCTACCTGCAGCCAAGAAAAAGAAGACAGCAAGTGACAGGAGCTAAAAAGTACACGCCTTGTAACGTTACCAGGTTACGAATGGAAGAAGTGGGTTAGCCTCCTGTAGTCTAGCGGCCATTCTGACCTTTTCAAGTACGGTACACTCTATGAGCTACCACGCACCCCTCCCCAAGCGGCTGCTACGCTACAACTGTGCCCCCCCCCCCCAAATTCAAAGTGCTTCCAGCGCCTATGACACAACTGTCCTGCCTTTTGACAATACAAGCATAGTAGACACCCACAGTAGACACCCACTGTTTTGTATAATGGACAGTTTAAGTTGTAAGCTTTGTGAACACCACAGGCAGGCATATCTTCTACCTCACTTGCAAGGTTGTCCACCATTGCTGCTGGCAGATAATAAAAAAATTATCTGCCTACCTGCATGGTTGAGAATCCCAAAATTGTCTGAGAAACCGGAAATTTTATTACTTTGGCCTTAAAATTAACCCTTTGAATGTGGAAGTAATTTTATTCATGACAGTTTACGGGGATGTTGTTTCATTATCAGCATTATTAACTGAATTGTCCGAAGTGACAAGTATGCTAACAAGTCTTTGGCTGTGCCAATGGCTTGATTTGTGTAGATAGGGTGTAAAAATAGGCTAGACTAATGGCTGATAAGTGCCTACTAGCTTTGAGGGGTTGGAAACAGTGCTAATTTCCTTACCTGATCCCCATGGCAGACTAAATCAGCCGATTTACAAGTTATTATAAGCTATTACTCCTACTTAAAAGTGAAATATGGAGAACACTTGCTCCCTGTGGGCGAGAAAAAGCTTTGTGTTTAGCAGCCCTCGGCTCATTGACGATCACCCGCGAATTAGTACTGCCTCTTCCTGTCTTTCTGGCCAATGTCCTAGCCTTATTAGCACTTATCATGGAGGGTCCTACCCTCAAATCTCGTTAAGCTTCTTAGCTTCATGAGTAGAAGTGCGCAAATTTAGAGCGAGCATATATATCACTGCCATGACGACTGGAAGTTTAATGTGACCATATATATATGGTCACTGCATTCAGAGGGTTAAGGTGTTTTTTCCCTGATTTTTGGTGTGTTTATTGTGTTATGTGCATCATGTCAAGCTCAAGCACTGTTTCCAAATTGGGATTCTATAGCCTTCAGTTGTGGTTCTGTCTTACAAATCAGTGTACCAGACATAACTCGTTACCGGTCTTCCCACATAGAACACCATATTGAAAGGGTATTTAATGTGTATATGAACTATTGTCGTCTCTACAAGCATCGGACAAGGATTGTGACCGACAGTTTGAGGTTAAACAGTTGGCAATTGAAACCCCGCCCACCAGCGTATAACACTTATTTTGTTTCGCAGATAGTATGAGAGGCCTTGGCATCTCATATTTTGTTGATGGTATGCTTGTAACTGGAGAGAAGTACCGCAAAATGTAGACATTACCTCTTAAAAAAAAAGTAACTGTGAATGAAAACTAGATGTGGGCGGGTCTGAGAAACCAAAAATTTAATTACCATGGCCTAAAATATGGCAATGAGAATCAACTGCACAATAACAAAACAACAGGACACTTTATGGTGTGAAAATAAAGCCCAGGTGGTATGACAGGGCAAGTATCATGAGTGACAAACAAATGGATTAGGCCTGGGTATGAGTGAGCAATTAGTGCTGTGTAGTACATTGCATGGCTATGCCAATTCAAAGCTACGATTGTTGGTCCACCTGCTTTCTACATGTCTACCTCATGAGCGATCGCTACTCACGTAAGATGTATACATATGTATAATGTGTACTGCATAGGATTACAGAGGTATACCTATATGTAAATGTACATACACACCAATGGCGTGTATGCAGCAATAGCATACAAGGTAGCTACATAGTAATTGGACACTCCATGCAGTAGTGCAGGGTCTCCTTATCATAAACCAAAGAACTAATCACATTGATGTGATTAGGTGAATATATCTAACACTGCACAGTGGATATCTACGTAAGTTGCAAGGTTGAAAATATAAACAAAAGGTTAAAACGGAAATGGAAAGTCGAAATAGGACTGGAACAAGGGTTAGAAGCTACCTGGTAGGTCTCTGCAAGTTTCTTTCTGATATTGATATAAAACAACAGTAAAAATGAAGTAAAGTGTTCAATTTCTTTCCGACTGATGCACTTATGACTAGCCCAGTTTTGTTCCCAGACTAAATCCAGAAAGGCAGTCTAGAAATGACACTATGTACAACTAACCACACATAGGTTTAATGTTCAACAGCTTAGAAGATCTGGGGGCAAGATCATCTGATTGTGTGCTGATGGTTTCCCATAGCCTTGTTCCCAGGCCCCGCCCAGCTTTCCGTCGCTTGCAGTACGGAAAAGCGGTAGAGGGCCTGGAATAATTCATCATGTGAGTGACGTAGGGGTAGAGAGAAGGGTAGAGAGGACTTAATTGAGCGTAGGCGGATCGTCGATGTGCCCACGCACGTAGTTGATCGATAATCGACAGTACACGTAGCTGTTTTGTAGTAGGAGCCCATTCTGGCAGTTTTTTCGAACAATAAGCGCAGAGAAAACTTAAGCAAAGCCTAGGAAAGGGCTGCCTTGGCGTTTAATAGCGCCTTGAAAGCCATTCTCCGGAGTCTACAGCAGTCAGTTTGCCAGGTAAGCGAGTAGGTTAGCGTGATTTTCGAATGTACGGGTCCGTCTAGTCCCATTCTGTCGGCCATAAAGCTATCGCAACTGTATTCTGTCCATACAGCGTGGGCGAGTTCATTCGTTCGCCCACATGTAATTAAGTTCTCTCTACCTATGACGTTTCTCACGTGATAAATTTTACCAGGCTCTCCCCTTTCCTTTCGATTTTTCGTTCGCGCGCGGGGAGAGCCTGGGAACGAGGCTAGGTTTCCCATTTGTAGTTGGGATGGAGTCCTGCTCTTTCTGTGCTTACAATGGTGAATGATGTTACATGAGGAGCTATAACCCAGGACAGCCTTTGTGGTTAAATGAAAGACTACCTATCAGATTCCATGCACTTGTGTGGGAGGCAACAGAACAGTGAATGTTTCATTCCTTGGTGAGGTAACTAGCTCGGCAACCACACTTGTTTGTCTGCTGCTTAGCTCTAAACCGGAATAAATACTTGTGGACCAACTAAGTTGATAATTTTATACTCACTTTAATACTTGAAGCTCGTTGTATTCTTTCAGGGCTGCAACAAGACCAATGCAGTCTGTATCCCCAATGTTGTCTCTCTGAAGGCTATAGAAAACACAAAGTGTTCAGTTTCCTCCTACATAAGGCAACAGTCTACACTGACACTTCTACCACAGTGCATGGGCAATTATTCTCCACTACTGAAATCTTACTGACATAGTGGAAGCACATTCTAAATACAAGGTGTAACCAATAGCCTGAGAAAAACTCACAGCACAAATGTAAGGCATGATAACTCCAAACACTAGTGAGGAAAAACCCATTTGTGAACAGCAGCTTACATGAGTGAGAATGGAGGACTCAAAAGTTGCAGACAAGACTTCAATCTCCTTGGGAAACCACCAACCAGTTAATAACTACAAAAAATGTCTAAAATGTATAAAGTCCTCATCACCAAATCCTATGTGCAGTACCTCTAATTGTAATTATGTGTATCAAGCACAATCTATCAGACTCTTAGAGATTTAGTATAAAAAGAACTCCACTTGTGTTATTTGTACCTTGTATTTGACCAGTGTCCCAGTTGTTGTATGCCTGAAGAAGGTCCGGATCGGACCGAAACGTAGCAAGAAAATGTAATAGCGAAGCACTGTTCCAGAATCCGCGAAAGCAACCTTTCCACGATTCATAGTGTAAACAATCTATTGCTACTTGGAACTATCTTTAAGCCAAAGCAGTTGGAGCTATTCAATGTGTATACAAACAAATGTGAAAATGTTTTCCAGTGAATGACCACTGTATGAGAACAGTGTGTCACAATACACATCAGCCTGCTAAGCTTGTGATCAGGGACACCAATGTAAGATTACACAACACCATAGCTACCTGCCCAGTCACCAACTGACGTCACTGACATACTGAAACTTGTAGTTTGTTGTCGTGACTGCATTGAATATTTTGTCTGAATATGATCCAACACAAGCTTTACAGTTCATAGTCAAGTGGTCACGTTTGTGCAAGCAGTGGGTACCAGGACACTTCCCCTGTACTATATTTGTAGCCTGCACCCAAGGCCATTTAAGCTAGAGTTTCAAACTGTGGAGTAACACAAGCCTCAAGAAGGTAGTATTGGAATTAGAATGTATTCAAACCATGCAAGCTTGAGAGGAATGCCAGGTGATTGATATTTCTACACATGATCACATTTGAGAGACACACTTCTAGACACAGGATGGTCATTGAACAAGCTCTAATGTAAATGTCGAACTTTATTAACCACTAATACATAAAAATTCTAAACTATCAGCATCTTAAACAACAAAACTGCAGTCTGAATGCAACGACCTTACACATGCATGCATAAAAACAAAGCTGAACTGATTAGCTTACTCAATTTCTATCTTCACACTGTCTACTGAATCGGTCTTCATAGCTGCATCCACATTCTTTTCTCTTTTAAACCTTGGAGCAGTTGTAAAATAAATACAGGAAAGTCATACAGCTGAATACACATTAGTTTTAGGGTCTGAATGTATTATGTTCCTTTCTGAAGAGCTACCATCACTTTTACATTTGCTACTAGATTCCCTGCCCACTTCAACTTACTGCAGTCTTGAAAAGCCATTTCTGTGTAGTACTACACCCAGCCCAGGTAAATGCATACAACCATCTGGTTGAATGACTTCACCCATCCTACACAAGTGAATAGAGGCAGATAACTGTATATGAGATCTTAGACTCATCCTTGTAGCTGGCAGCCAAGCAATGAGACGCTGCTGCAAATTCTACTTATCAAGTACACTGAATTTTACCAACGGAGGAATGAACCACATAGGTATACAAACAAGCCATGGCATTGAAAAAATGAATGAACCACATCAACAGGTTTGTGGGACGGTAACCACAATAGATAATGGTTTGATAAATTCCTATGTACATAGCTGCAGCTGCCGCAACAACTGAAGCTAATTAGGACACTTATGGGCTAGGTTTTTCTCCAGAAAGATGTCTTGACCATGCTATCTTGTCACAAAACAAGCTGGCTGTAAGAACTGTCCTCATATTGTACAACATTGGATCGGCTTTTAGTACTGTCTTGCGCTAAGTTAGAATATCTTGGAATCAAATTTCTTGCACTAGATTTTAGCACGCATTCTATTAGTATAAGCTGCCAGGTGTGTGACTGAAGTATTCAGAACCAGCTATGCAGTACATGTAGAGGTTTGGTGGCTGTCGCATTGTTGTAGCGCAGTGGAAGACCACTGGAAGCATAAGTAAGGTGTCCTGGGTTTGATATCTAGCAGTTGCCGGTCTTTTCACTTCGCTCTATTTCACTGCCATAATAGATACTGTATGGGACCCTGGATTTCCCATTATATGGCTTGACTTAGTGACCTGCTTAGCACCAACATCACCCTAATAGTAGAGTGACATAATATAATGTGCAAATGGTTAGTACTATCTGTCAGTTGCACTAGTTGTCAGTTGCACTAGTTGTCAGTTGCTTGTTAAAGTTATATATAATTCCACATCTGTAGTCAATGGATTAATACACCGGGCATGATTAGGGTCATGTTGGTGCTAACATAGATAGTAGTACAACTGAACAAACAAAAATTTCCAACACAAAGTTGTAAAAGCAGGATTTGTTTTTAGGAACTATTGCTGTGACTCATAAGATACTTGTATAGGGTTTACACATTCTGTTATTCCAAGTATACCTGCAGTCACAACCTGATTCTGATTACATATATATACATGTACCTCACAACCGCCTCTTCAGAGCTGCTTGCAATGCATTCTGCAAGTATTTGTTTTCTCCAAACCCTGAAGTACAAAACAAATGATTGGCCACGTATTTCTTACACTACCTGCACCTAAGAATTGGTATGTTATATAAGACAATAATCATACACACAAACATAACTTCCTACAAAGATAGATGAACAATTAACGAACCACATCTCCATACAAAATAGGCCTAGATGTACTGCAAAGTTACCCACTACGCAGGATGCACTAAGTTTTGTTGGGCCAATACCAGGCTTCATCAGGTGTGCTGGGGTGACCGGAAGATGGGGATTGCTACGGAATAGTCAGGTAGCTGGCCTTCCCCAAAAGGTCAGTATAGAAGCCCCACAAACTATCTTTGTGCAGCGATCGTAGTGACCATAATCGTCACGTGTTATATCAAGTTCAAAGTTCAAGGTTGAATGCACGTGACCCAAAGGGCATGGCACAAGAACAGCACACAGAAACAGAAAGACACACAATTGTTTCTATCAGAGAAATATAGCTTGTATCAAGGTAGATCAAGCACTGCAGATTACTGTGGGATAACAGTGCAAAACTGATTCCCAAGCAGCCCTGAGGTGGCTATTGACTGAGGTCCAGGAATCCATCATGGACGTTGCAGGCACCCCAGACACCATGGACACTCCAGGGACTCAGACACCATTGTCACTGTAGTGACTACGGTCATTACGTTAAAATGATGCAATGTATTGACCGGTTACATGGAGAAACAACCAGGAATCCATAGCATAATTAAGATCCAGCTGAACTGTGATTGGTGTATTATCCAAAGATAACCACCTCACCTCCTCCACATCAACACAACAAGTTTCTCAGACAGATGTGAGATACCACACGTTATCGACCACGCTTCATGGGCAAAAGTCAGATAAGCCTACTGTAGGATAGGCAACAGTGCAAGATTGACTCCCAACAGCCCCTAGGTAGCGGTCGAGGTCCAGCAGTTATGGAGAACCCAGCCAAACTGTGTTGGTGTTATATCCAGACAGATAACCAGATAACCACCTCATCTTCTCCGCACCAGCACATAGGATTTAGCCCACTGACAGTCCCACTATCGTAACATGTACAGTTAAACAGACACACACACACACACACACACACACACACACACACACACACACACAAAAAGGGCCGAGCAACAGTGGAGGGTCCAGAGCTCCATTGAAGGGCAGCAGGCTGAGAGACACTCAACACCACCATGTTGCCATTTCGTGCGCCTGTACGCTAAGCAGGGGACTCCATCTACGATGCGCAAACGTGTGCATGCGCGTGCATAAAGAAGCACTGGAGGTACCAAAAGTGCTTATGGACAAGGCCTGATTTGAGTGAGGCATAAGATAGACAGAAAAATGTTAAAAGCCATCCATGCCTAGCAAACATAAGGCAAACAGTGCGCGCTTAAAGGCTGTGTGTGCATAAGTTAAGTATGGTAACTACATGTGTCAAGCTGTGTTAAACAGAAGGTAAGGCAATGCACTTAGTAATGATATTCTTCGGGCGCCTCCCGTATGCACTTCTTTAAAGTCCAGGGATAACGATGCACAAAGGTCTTGCAGTTGCTAAAACTTCTTGGTACGTATATGTATCCTTGTCCAAACAATCTTCTTGTGAGTAGATTAGATCTGTAAACAAAATCTTGGTAAGTACAACATATCCTCAACTATGAAACTAAATGCGAAATTACTACTATGCAATCAACTTTGCTGTTCACATGCAAGTGCTCCCCTTCCTCTCATCTCCCTCCTTCTCCTCCTCTCTCTGATACCTACTTTTTGGCTACAAACAACTACTGTAACCTCTCGAAAATACGCCCATGGGCGTATTTTCAAGAGGTTACAATTGCTGCTTCTTCAGTGCTTCTTGCTTAACATAACAGCATGTACTGCAGCATAAATAGGTGGGCGTACTTTAGAGAGAAAAGCACCCATTGCAGCAACTTCATTCAAAAAAGGGGGGTGGGCGTATTTTCGAGGGTGGGCTTATTTTCGGGAGATTACGGTATGTGCCTAGTATGCTGGACATTAGTGCTGACCAAGAGGGCATCATATGTCATAGGGTCACTGACTTATTTGAAATGGCATTAACAAAGAAATGAAAACTTAGCAACATGTGGTTTGTGGCCATCTTAATGGGAGGAATTTTTTGTAGTTAGTCAAGAAGCTGAAATGTTCATGATTAACGTGCTCAATCTTTCACATCTGCTAAACAAAAATTAATCATGCTAGGAAAATACATGCTTGGTAAACATGTTGTCAATAGTGAGATGTGCTTACAGTAACCAGAGTCTCATTTTCAAGAAAATGGTATGCTGACAGACTACATAAAAGTTTTAGCAGCACATTACCTTTTGAGTGAAGCTCTTTACTGTTAGGTTAATCGCATACATGTACAGATAAAATTATCCAAAACAAAGCACACTTGTTTGACCTTACAATGAAATATAAAAAATAAATGAAAAATTTATGAGAGGGTCTGCTCCCTCAATACAAGACTCTGAAAAACCCTGGCATTCTCTATTCCTTCTCTAAATCATGATTCTCTTAACTTCAGATGACAACAGTACAAGCAATCTATGTTTTCCGCTGCAAGAAGCCAGTTGTGTTACTAGTTAACTATACTCCCAGTCAACAAATTGAGTGCACGGTGATGGGCTTATATGTTGTCTACATAATAGACTCCTAGTACTGATATTACACTCAAGAAAGCAATGTCTATTCTGAGGTCCATGGTCACACTATGTGGCCGAGTAGACTGATAGTCTGTGATGTTGGAGCTGTTTCAAAACTGGCTAGCAAGGGACTAGAAAAGTATCATCTCTCTTGTATAATGAGTTGCTGAAAAGAAATTACTACACAATGGATGAAGTTCCACCTTGCAATTGTTGTCCAGGAGACCCACCTCACTCAGGAGAGCTTCATATAATTACAACAGCCAAGAAACAAATGACAATTAAAAAACCACATCACAAACCAGACCAATGGGAAGGTTTTTCAGAAGCACAAAAAGTCACTGAATTCAGCTTTTTACTAGCATTGCAACAACCTTAAAAGGCACTCCAATTGTGAGTAGCCTCATTGCCATACACAAAAATGGGTCTAGGAATGGGATTAAAAACTTCATGGACATTTATTCAAATCTGGAGCACTACACTTTACAAAGCAATCTGGTCACTGGAGCCTGCAAGCAGAGTAAGAAACCAAACTCACCACTGAAGGAGTAATGAACCCTGATTTGTCCTAGCTCCTACAGGCAACCCTGGGCATCACAACTTGTGATATATCACAGGACGTAATGGACAAAGTAAGCACCAATCATCAAATATAACTAGGTGCATGTCTCCCACATTGCATAATTAGCCATCGAGCGAGGATGCACAGGTACAACATGGCATTGCTTCAAGCACACACATAAGCTGTCTCATTTGTATACCCTCTCTCTCTTTCCCTCTGTATCTTTCTCTCTCCACACATGGGTGTGAAAGCCTGTATCCCACAGTCTGATCATGTGCAACTTTAAAATGAACACGTTCACAGGAAGTGACAGAATAACTTCCTTCTGATATGAATCATCTCAGAATGAATTTCATCAAGGCCTCCATCAGCTGGGAATTCAGGATGAAGCTGGCACCAACAGCTATACAGTCATATAGTTTGATACACGCATGACACACAAGTGGAGCACCTCTGCTAAAACTGACACTGACATACCATCCCAGGTGATTGGGAGAGGGGAGAAAAACAATTGAAAAGGAGAAAAGGAGAGATTTGATTGGCACAGAATACTACCAAAGGGATACTCATTTCGATAGGAAAAATTGACAAAGCCGAAGACTGAAAGACTGAGGATAAAAAACAAAAACAATCAGCTTAAGATTGTGGGTCAACCTTGGAAAGTGCACACAAGCAGTGGTTAGAAGTTGTTGGACTCAGTCAGATCTGGCATATTAGTTGTATTCCCAGACCACCAATTCTGGCATGCGTAAGTGAATCTATATGTGAGATTTCTATCACTACTGAAAAGTTCTCTGAATTTCTCAGTGGTGTTTCTACAACAGTTACCTGACTGTCTTCAAGGATTTGCAGAGCTGGTAGAGTTCATACACACCAGATGACCTGAGAACTTCAGTGTCAATACTAGAATGGCAAACAGTAGGAATGATTAACTACCATTAAATTTTAAAGTCATAGGCAGTGTACTTACTCCAACTCCTTTAGGTGCAGCATATCCTTCAGTGCAATTCTCAGAGACTCACCAGCTTTCATAGCTAAAGAGTTGCGCTGCATGCTAAAAGGATTTTTTCAAAACAATAAATGGTATTGATAGGCTCATTCCTAGACTCTCCTTACAAAGGAGGGGGAGAGCGTGGAAGATTTTATCACATGCATGATGTTAAGAGTAGACACGAGACAGATACAAAATAATTGTGCATGGGCATGCACGAAAGTTTCCCCACTTAGTTCAAAGCCAGTGATTGCAGCAAGAACATGTACACATAGCTACAATGGTACAAAAACTGTGGGCTACATCAACCATAAATCACAAGGTAGACTGGTGTAGTAAATTCTCAGTGTGTCAGACACGGCACCTAATGGGCTGAAGGTCAATTTGTTGCATGTTGTAAGCTCATGAGTATCATTGACACCGACTCAAAAAATCTATGTGGGCAATTACATATTGCTGAGTGCAAAGACGAAGGTAACACACTAAAGCGATTAAATGTACCCAAAAAGAAGACAGTAGTAGTCTTGAAAGCACTTACCTTGAATGCCTGGCTTAGTCCACCCCCACAGGATAAAGTTGTGTCAACCGTTGATATCATGCATGTGATAAAATGTACTGGGATTTCCCCCTTCTTAGTAGGGAGAACCTGGAAATGCATTTCAATATCTAGTGTACTTTGCACTGGAGAGTGTGATATCAAGCATACCCCCACTGTGGATAAGGAGTACAACAGTTGTACAAAGCACACAACTTCAGTGAGCAAATTTCCCTATTGCTGTGCTACAGAAAGAGTGGCAAACTACCTGATTGGGAGCAGAGATACACTAGTGAACGAGAGATTTAAACAATGGAAAATAGACTACCTTAGAACTTCCAACTGAGTCAACTTAGGCAACAACGGAGCCAACTCAAGAAACTCCTTCAATTGTAATCCACACCTGTCAATTCTGTAATCATGAAATAAATGCAACCATGTGGTATCCATTGAAATCATACCAGTAAGAGGTAAGTCTGGGGAACACACAACTGTCACTGAATAGGAGTACGGCATGTGCCACAGGCATGTCTAGTACGTATACATGTTACAAAAGTGACAATTGTAATCCACACCTGTCAATTCTGTAATCATGAAATAAATGCAACCATGTGGTATCCATTGAAATCATACCAGTAAGAGGTAAGTCTGGGGAACACACAACTGTCACTGAATAGGAGTACGGCATGTGCCACAGGCATGTCTAGTACGTATACATGTTACAAAAGTGACAGTTTTGATCATTGGTTTCATGCTGAAGTGAAAACGTGATGCAACTTTCAAACTTCAGGGTATTTATTGACTACAGAATATCCTCACATCAAAGAAGATAACATCGTAGCCTTCTCCATGAAGCAAGCCAGAGCTTTAGCTGCAGTCGGGTCATTGACCTTAGTTCCACTGAGACTAAAAGTGAATGCATAAGCACACATAAACTAACATTACCATAACAAATAATCTGAAACTTGCAACAAAAAATCACACATGTGGGTATCTCAAACTAATTTAACAACATATGGCATTTTATCATAAAATATTCATGATGAATACTAGAGATAGCCAACGCGTTTGACTAATATCTCCAACTGTAGAGAAAGTTGTTACATTACTAACCTTAGGCTTTTTATGTTGCAGAAAGTATTAGAATCAAGCCTTGCTAGAGTTTCAAAGCATTCCTGACCAATGTGGCAGGACTCAAAATCCAATTCTTCAACTTGTACTCCAGTGTTTGCAAGGATAAACACAATAGCTGAGGCATCAAATGGGTTAATGGTTTCCTTCTTGAAACACAGCACTCCATTACAAGCAGAGACTAAAGTCTGACATGCAACTTTACTCCGAGACTCATATGTACAGTGAAGATGAAGAAGAGCGCATGGAGGAGCACCAGTGATGACTGATTGAAAGCATTTAAGGGCACCATCAGTCCTGAGCTTTGTTAGCCCGCAGAAAAACTTGCACACAACATGCATGTGTGCTTTCTTGTGGTAGTTTGATACATGCTGGTATTGCCTCTCTTCACCAAGAGAGGTCAAATGACAAGCTGCAAGAAATTCTTGAAAAGTTAAATGCAGAAAACTATACGTGTTTGTAGGCCCATACAGCATCAACTGACGATCAACTGTAATAAGACCAAGGGATTTTTCAGTATCACATCCTTGCAGTGAAACAAAGTCCTCCACTTCATCATGGGTAAAGCCTTGCTTCTGGTTTACAGTAGCATTCAAAGCTAGCTCACAAATACCACAAAACAACTGGTACTGTTCAGGAGGAAGGTCCTCAAAAGATCTGAGTGTCAAATTGGTATCCGGTTCTACTTCAGCCTTCAGCTGTGTTCTAATCAGTGTTTGAAGAGTAAATTGTTTGTATATTTCTGTTTCGGTTTCAGGCAACTTTGCACCCAATTTACTGAAAAGAAATGTAACAATAGCAGCATGTACAGGCAAATAGCACATGTGCATCACATTTGGGTGATGGTCAAGGTAGGCTTTCAAGTCTTTGGCAAGCTTCTCATTCGGGGCATAATACTCCGAAATGAACTGCTCAATCTGAAGTCTCAGAAAACCTAGAACCTCAACACTTTGATCTGCATGGCGCCTAAACTTCTGAGATGCTGCAGGCCTAGATGCGACAATCACAACTGACTTTTGGAGACACTCCCTTTTAATAAGTTTATATACAAAATCTGATTGTCCTTTTGTGGCAGAGTATTCATCCAGTCCATCCAGAGCAAAACACATGCCTTCTCCAGCTATGGTTCGAATGTGCTGCCCAAGTTCTTGAGGTTTTTCATCTGGAATAAATGACAGCAGTGTCTCTAATGTAACTTCAGCTTTACTGGCAAGTTGACGCAGAGGTACTAGAATCAGCAATGACACCAGGCTATTCAAAATCACTCCCTGGGCCCAGTCACGACTTATTTTGTTCATAAGCGTAGTTTTTCCGCTGCCAGGTCTTCCCTCAAGAAGAATCCTGGAGCCAACTACTGTATTTTTAAAGATACCAGAATAAGTAATCTTGTTCTTGTTTTTCATAATATCATCCACAGCTCCTCGCACAGTGTAGCGTGAAAAATCATTTCCGAAGTCCATAGACTCATTTTCTATTAAAGCTAAATTAATATACTGTGATTTCTTTATAGGAGGCCAACAATCTGCATGGACTTCTGGACGACTACAGTAGATAGCTCTCACAGTCTCGGCAAGAGCTTTCACTGGATTTCCTGTTGATACGAATGGTTACTATGTAAAATCTAGGGTGGTCAATTTGAATACACAACATTGCAAAACTATGACCAAACACTGACTCAAATATGGATATGGCAGATCTGAACTATTAAACCTCAAGCAAAGCCATGTATTAGTATAAGCAACAGCATGCTTTCGAGTGCAATTTGGGATTAATAGCACGAGTGAATGGCTGTTAATTACATGAGGCAAAGCCGAGTGCAATTATGTCATTCATGAGTGCCATTAATCCCAAATTGCACTCGAAAGCATGCTGTTACTTGTTAATCATAAACTCTGCCTAGTTTACAGTATGCTATAATAAGTACGAGTATGTATGTGATGTGGTGGTTTATAGTATACAAGTTTACAGTAAACCGTATAGTTTACAGCAAATTGTGGTCAGTTACGAGTTACAAGTTTACATTATGTTGATACAGTTTACAGCAAATTGTTGTCACATACAAGTTACAAGTTTACATTATGTTAATAGAGTTTACAGCAAATTGCTACTGACCAATCAGTGAGCTATTACACCTTGCAAGGTTTTGTAGCTTTTGTATTTTTTTTTGTCCAATCAGAATCTTTTCTACCTGTGCAATTACAAAAATAATTGCAGTTTTCTATGGGAGTAAATGTATTGACACTAAATAAGTACATGATTAATACTATAATCCATTTCATTACCCACAATAAATGCAAGATATGGGTTGTCTTATATGTAGAAGGCTGTGGAGCGAGCAGTGGTGAGTGCCATGTTGATGTGTAGATACGCTTTCATTTATTGGGTGTGTAGAGAGTTTAGTGGTGTGCATAGTTGGCAAAATGGCACAAGATGTAGGGATGGTGTGAAAATATTGTGGTGTCCTTCCCATCTTGTTTGACTGGTTTTTGAGGGTTCCATCCCTACACGTGCTTGTTTTCATTCAGAAGATTTTTTTATGACTTCACAGCTAAGTAGCAGTTTTGATGAAGCCAAAACTATTAGCTGTATTGAACTCTAAATCTGCAGCACTAAACTCTAGGTTTTTTGGACATGTTAAAGTGTGGTTTGGATTTGGCACACGCATGAATCATATGTTTCTGCACATGATGGGAACAAGGCTAAGCACTGCATGCATGCAGAGCTTAGCTTTGTTCCCAGGCCTCCCTTGTTTTTGTTTTGGTCTTCATTTTGCGTTCTATATAATACACAGAAGCATAATTATGAGTGGTGAATTATACTGATTGCAGACTGATGAACAAATAAGAGGGGAGGTCTGGGAACAAAATTGCAATGCTTATAATATCTTTCTTAAATAGAGTGTTTTTATTCTACATAGCTATCACTTGGGTTGTGGCTGCAACTTATTTGCTACTGAGCACGACTTTCATTTAGTGAGTGTGTAGTCTAATGTATATGTAGAGAGTTTTGTGGTGCGCATAGTTGGCAAAATGGCACAAATGTAGGGATGGTGTGAAAGTATTGTGGTGTCCTTCCCATCTTGTTTGACTGGTTTTTGAAGGTTCCATCCCTACATGCGCTTGTTTTCATTCAGAAAATGTTTCTGTGACTTGTTCCTGTTGTAATTTTGTTATTTTTTAGGAATGTCAAGCTGAGAGAAGAGAGGTGGGAGGGGAGTCTAAGGGGAAGATGCATGGTCTGTAAAGCACAAAAGTATAGAACTTTGTTGTACACAAAGAACAAGATTGTAAATTCAAACATTTTCAAGTGAAATTGCAAAACTAACCATCAAACTTCTCTACAGAAGTAGAAATTGCTGGCCTTGCAAACTACACGTGCTCAGTTGTGTGGAGTCCTACATACATATACTTACATTTTCATTCACAGCAGCCCTAGCAATACAATCATACGTACCTTACAATACATTTTCTGGAAGCATGCACACATCCTCTCTCTATGATTTGTGTTATACCACCTGACCTTGGCTGTTGCAGTCTTTACGCACTTTGTTGTGTCAGCTGCTGCCTTCTTATTATGCACTGCACAGTAAGCTATCTAAACACATGCTCAGTTGAGGTTCCAGTACTTGCTGTGAATAATAATCGATCGAGAGTACTGTTCGCGCACATCACGTTTACAAAGCTGCGTGGTCTCCCTACATCGGAGAAGAGCTGCCAGTTCAACGCGAGGTCAATAACATTCACGACGACTTCGCTGTAGCTGTCCTCAAGAACGGCAACACTGTCGGTCATGTACAATGGGAAATTTCCAGAGTCTGCTGGTATTTCTTGCACAAGAGTGGCAGCGAGATGACTTGCATCGTCAATGGTGACAGAAGACGTTCTGAAGTTGATGGGAAAGGACTCGTGGTTCCGTGCGTGTACATCTTCAGAGGGAAACAAAAACACCTTGACAGACTGATAAACCTGTTTGCTAAACTAGCAGCTTAAAGCTAAAAGCCACAAAACTTACAAAAGATTCACCGACTACTATAGTCTTACTGAACGCACTTGCAACGTATAGTAAGCACGTGTAGTTTTGATGTTCCTCACCAGGGGGCGTTATAACGAGTCAAACTACCCTGTGCAGGAACTTTGGCGGAAAAGAGGGGGGGCGTATTTTCGAAGGGGGCGTATTAGCGGGACACTACGGTATTATACTTTACAAAAATGACAAGGTTGCACAAGCATGTGACATGGTTGTAACAAGCTTGTATACAAGAAACATGGTATCAACAACCTTGTTTCCAGGTTATGACAATCTGGTAAAACCTTGTCACAAACTGGTATCTTTGTACAAGGTTGTGACAAGCTGTCACAAGACCCTACACAAGTTTGAGATAAACTGCTGCAAAACCAGTTTCGTTTTTTTTTGCTGTTGTTGTTGTTACCAGGTACCTGCATGTGACATGCATGTTGCATTTTTGGCAACAGGCATGCAACATGTTTCCTGGCCAGTATCGACATGCAACATGCACACTGTGTACTACTTGCGTGTTGTCTGTTATGTGCATGTTGCATGCACGTAGTATATGAGTTGCTCATTCATGTGGCTATCTGTTATGCTCTTCCCTACAACAGTAACATTTTTATGACAAGGGCCTGCCCTGTGTGATGCTCAGAATACCGACCGTCTTGCCACATTTAGGGAGTGGGAGAGAATCAAGCTGCATGCAGCGAGCTTGTAGTCTTGTACACGTTTAGTTTAGCAAAGCGGAAATTGTCCATAATCAGCGTTATCAGGTCTGAAGGTCAAAGTCGACAAGCGTGCTAGCAAGCCCTGGGCAGTGGCTTGAATGTGTACATAGCGCATAACTAGGCTGGACTAGTTTATTTAAGTGGCGTATCGCTGCCAAGTGAGCTATTTCAACTTGTTTGAAGCCCTTCTCTACTCACTATACATCGTAGCTGACTCTCAATTTCAAACGGCATGATTCTACCACTGGATACTTACAGCTCCAACTTATAAGCCAGTTTCCAAGTTATTTGAAGGTAGAACTCCTACCTCAAGTGAAAACTGGAGGCTGTTTGCTTGCTATGTTTGGAGTAAAAGCTTCATATCTGACGACCTCGGCTAAACTCGTGATCACCTGAACTAGCACCGTGTCTTCCTGCTTTCCCAGAGTGATGATGTCAGCCAAAAGGTGTGGTCTAGCCTCATTACTACTAAATATGAAGGGGCCTACCCCCGAGTTTCGCTAAGCTTCTTAGCTTCATGGTAAACGGTGAGTTCTACTTTATGGGCCACTTTAGTGGCCTTCGAGTGGGATAACTGGCAATTATTGGGCCACTAAAGTGGCCTCCCATGTGCAATGAGTTAACTCAAGGTACAGCAACAAAGATGCAGTTTGAGTCTCGTTACTCATTACATATACGCAAGCATGCTTCAGGACAGTGTCCATTATGGTGACGTGTTTTGCCAAATCCTTTCTTTCAGAGTTGTCAAAGAAGTTGGCCATCTAAGGGTCTATGGACAAGCTGAAACGAAACCAGCTTACCAGCAAGTGTGATGAAGAATACTGAATGTTACACTTGATTATAGCTGCTTCATGGAATTCTAACCTAATGAACCTAATGAACACAGCTTTCCTGATAGTGTTGTTGTCTTAGACTTTCTGAACTTGAGTCAGTATGCATATTATGTGTATGTGTTGTAACACTATAATTGTTGATCATTGGATCAATCAGAGTATTGGATTTTTGAATTTGAAATTAAGTTATACAACCTTGTCAGAACGAAATTCGGCAGCCTTGTAACAACATTGTGACAAGGTTATACATACTTATTACATGGCTGTCTAGGTCTGTTTACAGTTTCATATACAAAGTACTGGCAAGGTTGTGACATGGTTGTGACATGGTTGTGACAAGCATGTCCACAACCCTGTTACATCCATGTCACAACCTTGTTGACAAAGTTGTAGCATCCTTGTACAAGCTTGTTATTTCTGCATGGGTATACTTTACAAAATGGTGTATACCAGCAAGCATAAGCATGGGCTTATCTGAGAATCGCCAACTTAGTTCAAGTTCTTTGATTGTGAATGATCAAAACTGCTACTTAGCTATATGGAGGCTTTAAGGCTTCTTCCAAAGACAAGGAAGGAAGCCATATAATTATCAGCTTACCCATGTATCATAAATAGCAGACTTTAGGCCTTCACCTGCTTTAGTAACACATGCACATAACACTCATGCACACAACACTCTGGCTAGTGTATTACCGTATGGCGAGAAATTTTCGTGGGACAAAATTTTCGCAGTTTTCGCGGATTTGCCTCAGACCGCGAAAATTTTAACCGCGAAATTTTATCCCTCAATGCAAGCCACACCCTTTTCCTGCAATAGGTGTGGCTTACTTTCGAAGCGTTGATTATACTAAGGTGTAAACTTTTGAGAGTTTAGCGAGTGTTTGTGCGATGGCAATGTACCGTTTCTTTAGTAGTGTGGACAAGCTACCCAAACTACCAGATTCTACTGGCTCCCTGTCTACGAAAGTACCGTCGTCCTCCATTGTTTTGGCTAATGCGGGAGTGAAGAGCATGTTGGAAGAATCTGTTGGCGAAGGGAAACGGGGCTGCTATGTCAAGCTGTCGCCCGATGTCAAGGCACAAATTGGAAAGCGTGCTGCTGAGCATGGGGTGATCTTCATAAATGTGGTATCCACGCACCATCGCTTCAACACTAAACTCGCTCGCCATCACTGCACTTTCAACCGAAAATTTTTTTTGCACGTGTGATGTGGGTGTGGTTAGCATAACCCAGTATGGGCGTGGCTTTGCGATCGTCAAACCGCGAAAATGTTTTCGCGAAATGTTTGCCAGCAGCCAATCGGCGAAAATTTGGTCCCGCGAAAATTTCTCGCCATACGGTAATTTATATACTATACCGCACACCAAGATGCAGACAGAACTTGAGAGTTCAGTGCCACTTGGCAATAAAGCTTTATTAAGATACTCCATATACTGAACCTATGAATATTCTACATTATGTACATTCTTCAAGTCATCCCAATCCAGCGTTACCACAGAACAAACATGATGATATTCATGTGGACCAATGACCAAATTTTGCCAGTGGTGTAAGAAGATGCTTTTAGTATGTAGGAAGCTGACCTAGCTGGTGAACAGATGGGTGGGTGTTCCATTTTTGATATACAGATGCTGAGATTAATTCTGGCACATTCTGAGCCCATTTCCTTTTGAGTGACATTCATAATTATAAAATAATAACATTAAAGCACAACAAAGAATTAAAACTTGGCAAAATTGTTTAATCGGTGAGTGTTTGCAGACATAAATTCTTTGGCAACAGACACAAGATCAAGGGACTCTGTGCTATATGAACATAGAGTATGAACAAATTGTTGAGATGTTGGCATGTCATTGAGCTGCAGCACATGACAAAAGATATTCTAGGATTACATGCACACACTGCTCCAAGAGTACTTTGAATACCAGCTGGTTTGAAAGGACCAGGAGTATGACTTGTGGGGGGTTTTGGGTTTCTCCAACTTAGTAGGCTGGTGAGCAATCTTAAAATTTGAACAACATGAACAATTACAGGCAGTTCGCCAGGCCAGTGGTGAGTCAACTTTCGGCATTGCAAAGGTCGCTCAGCAAGCCATCATCACTATCTGTGCCTTGCTACAGTGTGTCAGCAACTGGCTCAATGTTTACAGTCAGTGAGGTTTCCTGTGCTGCGTCGTTTTCAGATTCTACACGACAAAAAGTGGGGATAAAGTTACTATCGGCTATAAAGTTTCACAGTGCGACATGGTGGCCATGTCAATCGCCAAGGAAGACGCAATATGTAGTTAAATGTCAATGCACCTACTACAGTTCGTGAAACTCAAGGGAAGAATAACTGGATGTGCCTCTGTGCCACACCATACACAGTCAGTAGACGAGTTGTCAACTTTTTGCCCGTACACATGGTTTTTAAGGGTGGCCCAGCGCCCCGCTTTTGTTTCTTGGGGGGCTCCAGTCCCTCTCTGTGCCATGCCACACACAGTCAGTAGATGAATTGTCAACTTCTTGCTCATACACATGGTTTTTAAGGGTAACCCAGCACACCGCTTTTGTTTTTTTGGGGAGCGACCTGGCAAATGGTCTAACCAACTGAGCTACCGAGTCACCCAGCAACTCAGTGGCTGAGTTCGAGTACTTAAGGCTGATCTGCCAGGGATCCAGCCAAAGCGGCATGGAGTTGTCAATGTCTTGCCTGTACACATGGTTTTTAAGGGTGGCCCAGCACCCAACTTTTTTTTTTTTTTTTTTGGAGGTGGGGGGGGGGGGGGGGGGGCTGCAGCCCCTCTCAGCCCTCCTGGTTCTTACGCCAGTGTGGTTGTCAACAGAGCTAGCTAAATCAAATTATCAATTGCATGAAGAGATTGTACTCATAAATATTGAACATCACTTTCCATTCCTTATGACCCCAGGCCAAGCTGCCAATTTTTCAACAGAAGATCACTAAGGTTCATGAGTGTCTACTTACTCTAACCCTCCCATTGGACAACTGACTGAATCCAAGGATATTCATGGGCTATGCTGAAGGCCAGTTAAATCTAACTTACTAGGGGAATGTAGAACATTGTGGGGCAAGCGTGAGCAAGCAATGCACTACAGCATTGACTGTTATGTAGCTAAGGCTTTACCAGTGAAGTATCAGATCACAGCACACAGGCCATTCATGTAGCTAAAACGAGGTTTGTAACTCTATTGTCTACAAAAGTGCTACGTATATAGCTTAGAAGAATTGTCATGGTTGCAGAGAAGGGCTTTTCATGGGGTAGTACCACACAACAGAGCAATTTGTCCTACCAGCACGCAGCTACTCTGGTTGTTGCAGTTATAGGTTCTAACTCAGAACACAGTCTGGATGCATAGTCCTTCAAGACCTTAGGCATCTTTGAGAAATAGTAGAGGGAAGTCACCATGCATCATGCAGCTATGGAGCAAAACCTCTGCCACCTACTGCATTCGGTAAGCTGCATGAGCCTTTCTACACAACTGTTAGCCCTTGTACACGTATTGAGTAGGTGCTACGCTCCAGCTGCCCATCCTGAATGTCGTTGCCAAAACACAACTGCTATCTCTTGTACAATAGGCGCGCACGCTCCGGCTGTCATTCCTGGCTATCTTTCCAAAACTGTCGTCATTCAAGCTCACTCTAGCTTGCTGCCAGAGCATCAAGTTGTAGGAAAATCTTACTTACACTCTGCATGCGGCCTACAGCTATCGCGTTATATTACAGCGTCAAGAATATACGGAACGACGTACGACAGAAAATAATATATATAGCAATAGAACACACTAGTGTGGGGCTCACTCATGCTCGCCCCAATTAATATGCATAACATGGACAGAAAAACTCCAGATTTTAGACAAGCTATGCTGGGCTTCAATTAGATTCATGGGATAAGGAGATGAGATCAGAGTTAGGAAAACTTTCAATTCATATTTAGCTTTCACAAAACAATTACTGCTAAGTATGTCCATGTACAGAGGAAGCAATTACTAACAATCATCCACAGAAACATAAGCTGTGGTAGTTAACTAGCTTACTTTTGCTTTCGATTAACTTTACCACATCTTCTCAGAAACAGCAAACTAACACTATATACACCTTCTGAGGTAACTATAGATATCTGATGAGAACACAGTCAGTAATATCTATCCTAGTTGGCTCTCCATAAAAAAAACTCCGGTAGACAAAACTTGGCAGGAACAAGTGCAACTGAAAAAGTATCTTTTATGACTATCCAACACTGCTTTTATCACACAAACTAAAACAATCACACAAAGGAGGTAATTACATGTGGTACCGTCGAATCGGGTTATCAGGTGCACATCGTTATTTAGCGCACACCACTTATTAGGCGCATGCTGTCTTCTTGACAAAATCTGTCTAGACCCTCGATAAGAAGCGCACTGCTCTAATTAAACGAAAATTTGGAGTGGGCAAGACGAAGTGGACATGCTAGAGCAAGCACGCGAAAGTAGTGCGAACGAGGATCACTTAAGTGCACTAGAAATGTGAAAAGGACTATAAAAACATCAGACAGGGCACTGGTTCTTACAGAATTCATTCGCCATCGCCATTCACCATCCTCAATGCACTCATCGACTGCGAGTTTCCGTTGACTCACGAACTACGCTTTCTTTGATGGCTTCCCTTCCATTCTTAAAGAATAACTTGTGTACACGACTGCCATTCGTCATTTTATAGCCGTCTGACAAGCTCCTCGTAAACCGGTTCTGACCAGTCAACTGCATCATGCTATCTCTTGCTGCGTTGTCAATCGCCAATGATGTCATACTTTTAGAGGTGTGGTCAACCTTCAACCCTCGCTATTTGGCGCACTTCATTATGTAGCACATATTATTTTATTGTTATCCCATTAAGCGCATGCGCCTATAACCCGATTCTACGGTATAAGCTTCCAGCTTAGCAAACAAAGTTATCAGCCTGTCAAGGTGCTTTGCTCCCAACTGAAAATGTAGATAGAACTACCAGTTTTTTTCCATCTCCTACTGCCATGGACAATGCAAGTCATTTCACTGTCATTCTTTTGAAATACCAGCAGACTCAGGATATTTTCTGTGACACATGGCCAATGATGATGCTGTTCTTCAGTGATATTTTCGACTTCTCATTAGTACAACAAAGGGGGAAATTACTGCAAGCATAATTATGGTACTCACATTGTTACATATATTGCATATCTGCACAATCCACACTTAGAGAGCCTATCAACTTATGATTTAGAAAGTCATAGCACACCAACCTATGCAAGCCCTGTTACTTCTCACAAGTTGGTCTCTGGTGTAAGGCCTTCATTAAAACCCAGACCAAACCAGACCAGACCAACCAGAAGTGCCCTGGAAGTAGTTGTTACTGCATGCACAGTAAGCTGGAGAGCCAAGCTCTATTTATTATCTGAGTGCTCAAGTATACCTCTAATCGTCCCTACTCAAGAAATGTGAATGTTACTTGTCCTTCCCTATACAATTGTAACTGGCTGACTGTTACATGTATCTTGTTCTAACCAAACAGAGATTATTCGAGGCATGGTTCACTTTGTATGGCTTTCTGACTTCCACAGGTGCATGTCCAAAAATGAAATACCAATAAGTGGCTGACAGCTTGTTCTTCTTTGCTGTCATCCTTCAATAAGCTCACAAGCCAGAGAAGGTCTGGCTTGGGAAACTAGCCATGGGAGATGACTGCAGGTGTGTAAACAGCACCATTAACACATGTATGTCTTTCAAAATTGGCCAGGATTTTTCTCAAGCTACAATTAAGTTGTAGAGACAAGGTAACAATCAGTGTGTAGCAAACACTCTCAGTAATGTACATTAAGAAATGCAGTTGCCCGAAGCTAGTGGGCAGGGTTTCAACCTCTCAGTAATGTACATTAAGAAATGCAGTTGCCCGAAGCTAGTGGGCAGGGTTTCAACCTCTCAGTAATGTACATTAAGAAATGCAGTTGCCCGAAGCTAGTGGGCAGGATTTCAACCTTTCAGTGATGTACATTAAGAAATGCAGTTGCCCGAAGCTAGTGGGCAGGATTTCAACCTCTCAGTAATGTACATTAAGAAATGTGACTGACAGAAGCCAGTGGGCAGGATTTCAACCTCTCAGTAATGTACATTAAGAAAATGCGACTGACAGAAGCCAGTGGGCAGGATTTCAACCTCTCAGTAATGTACATTAAGAAAATGCGACTGACAGAAGCCAGTGGGCAGGATTTCAACCTCTCAGTAATGTACATTAAGAAAATGCGACTGACAGAAGCCAGTGGGAAGGGTTTCAACCTCTCTGTAATGTACATCCAAGAAAATGCGACTGACAGAAGCCAGTGGGCAAGGTTTCAACCTCTCACTACCATATACCCCCAAAAAATGCAATTGCCAAAAGCTAGTGTGTGGAAGGTTCAGCCTAAGTGGGGTAAGTAGGCCAATTAGCGATTGTTTAGTTGCTTGAATGAACTTGCTTTTGAGATGTCTTGCTCAAACACAGAGTCAAAGAGCCAACACATGCTCCTGCTGCTGCTTAGTCAAATATCAGCTCTTTCGTGACTTGTTTACTGTGCTGTGCATGCAATAACACCTACTTCTGGTGTACATTTATAATGCGTTTAGTCTTCCCTTTCTAGGTAGACAAGCACTCACATAGAAGTAATATGGGTTACGAAAAAAGAAACAAAACAGTTATCTACACACTTGACTTTTATCTTGAGGTACTGTGTAGCGATTAACTTACGTGTGTACTTCTAAACTTGTATACTGTAACATGTACCACACAGGCTAGTTCCACACAAAACTACACACACCATTAGTACATACCATCTCACAAGAACCATTACAGTACCTTGAGTCTGAACTTGACTGTCATCCAGCCTCATTCTCTTGGGTTCCGGCTGTGATAGAGTTGGCATGGGACCTGTGAAAGGTGGAGACAGTTGTATGCTACTTGGAATCTACCATGAGCCATTGGAATGCATCATGAACCATGTACTGTCATTTATAACTGCATTTGCAAAGTTACATGTAAAGTTTACATTTTAAACAGTTCTTATATACGGTAATTTCACTGAATAGCATCACTCCACGAAGAAGTACGTATAACCAAATCATGGCTTAGTGAGGCGTTTGAGAGAAAAGTAAAGCCAAGTTGCACCAATCTATTTATACATGGGTGTCATGTGTCAGAAAAAAGCACCAGTTTTGGCTTCCATCATCCTTAGGGCACTCCTCAACCAGCAAAGCAGCGTCGGGTTCGTAATCGCTATGACCCACTTAGTAATGAGCCAACACCTCTGGCTCTGAGGAGGCCAAAAAGACACTGAGATCATTATGAACCGTATTGTAAAGTTGTTGTAGTTATGAACTATAGCATTAGATAATCATTGCTACATTGTGGCCTAGTGGATAAATGTCATTGTAAATGGATGACTAGAATCATCCCAAATTGGATGATAGTTTATACTATCCAAGAATGGATGACTAGAAACATCCAAAATTGGATGATAATTTATGTCATCCAAAATTGGAGGATTATTGTTTGTTCTTGTTCTATATAGAGACAAATGAGCTTAAATCATACAAAAATTGGATGTAAATATGGATGATGGTCAAAAATCATCCATTTTTGGAACCAGACCATACCTGTACTACCAGATGGCTAGCAAGAGAAGATCTAGTAGAATTTGTTTCTGCTGATTTTACATGATGTCATACACAGTATAGGTAGATTCAAATACAATAGAGCAAGCTAGATGCTTCCATGAATGCATCCCATACAAAATTATTCACATACTGTAGTGTCCCGCAAAAAGGAAGACTTTTGCAATCTTAGCCTTAGTACAAAGCGCTTATACGCAGGATGTGACATTTACTCTCACGATTACGCCCTCCCTTCTGTTGCCCCGCTCACAAATTCTTGTCCAGATAGAAGAAGAGAACGCATTTGACGACTTTGCAGTTGCTATCTGGAATGATGTTATTTATACAATCATAGTTGTCAGTAAATTTTGGTAACAGCCATATATGGTTGGGGGGGGGGGGCTTATGCACGGGATAAAAATACCTCTGCAAGACTTTGCGCTAAAAATGCAGCATACACATCCTGACACAAGACAGAAGTTGTGGAGGTGACACAGATCTAGTGAAATGATGTCAACAGAATGAGGCTATGTTGAAATTGCTGTGGAGATCATCCGACAAGTATTTCTATACATGTCACAAGCTGCACATGATCTGCTGTCTATAACAACCGTTCCACATTGTACATGTATCTGTCTATTGTTCTCGAGAGCAAACCAACATCCTCACAGAGCACCTAAGTTTGCAACAAGTCTGCCATGCATGTACCCAGTAGTACATATTTTTCTATTGGCAATAGACACCAACCACTTAAGTTTTATTATCAGAGAGTCGGTAGACTATCTATGTAGGGATGGCGCCAACGCGCAATATATGCAATACTTAAGCAAAAGCCGTATAACTTCACCACAAATACGCTAAAAGCTTATTTAAGCGCCTAGGCATCCTCTTTGAATGCCTTTATGATCAGCAAGACTCATATAAGTGGTCAAAAGCCACACGGAAGACAGCTAAACACAAAAGTGTGCGATAGCAAAAGTGCCATTTTTCGTATTCTTTCCTTCTTTCTTTCTTCGTTACGACTTTTGTTCAAGCAGCAGTGAGACCTACTCAGGTCGGTTAAGGTGGTCCCCAAATATATTATTCGTGACATGGAAATATGCGAAAGTATTGTCACAGTTTACGAAAGTATTGCCATAGTTTGCAGAGATTGAAAGGCTCCCGCGTGTATGCTTCTTAGCTTTGCTAGTGTTATTCTGGCTGTTAGTTCGTATTGTTTAGCTTTGTGTTATCGCTGGTTGTGAAGTAGGTAGGTCTGAGTTACTGAAGGGCTGCCATTGAGACTGAGCGCTGCGTGTTTCTGGAAGCAGGAGAGGGGAATATGGCTTGACCTATTCGAGTGACGATGACTTATCATCTTTGGCGGTTGAGGCAGAATGTCAAATGCCTGTATTGTGCCTAAAACTTGTAGAGTGTGTAGTGGATTAGTTTTACTAACATACTGGACCAACAGAGGCTGCTATTGCTGTCACTGGAGAGGAGAGCTTTGATAACAGAAATAAATGCCAATTTGAGATGTAAAAACACCTCTATTTGCTTATCGGAGTTACAGGTTGTATCTGGTACAATGTCCCTACTCAGATTCAGATAGCTAAAGCAAAGAGCTTTCGCTCAATATCCATTACATCGGGATTTTAATTGTTGGCATATTGCCATGGTAATGCTTGTTTATAATAAACTACAATCGATTTAGTTACAACATGTACTTTGTCTTCAGTACTTGCTCACTGTATGAAGGGTAAAGCAAAAATATAAAATTGGGTGCACCACCTCTCTGAGTGGGTTACTAGCATAAGCTCATACACAAAAGTCATAGGAACAACTGACATGCCATTTTCAAAGGCTTAAGGTTGCCTAAAGTGGCATCCTACATCTACACATGTATTTGAATAGCGAGCATAATCAAGACGCAAAATTAAGGATTCATGTAAATAACAATATTTTGTAACCTCATGTAGGCCTATTAGTGATCGTCTAGTTGCTTGCTTTTTAAAATCTTTTGCTCAAACTCGGAGTCAAAGAAAGCCATCACTTGCTCCTGTTACTGCTTAGTCAAAAATCAGCTCTTTTGTGATGCAATAACAACTTCTTCTGGTGTCCTTTCGTTCATGTCCTGTCTGTTCCAGTCCAGGTTGTAATGAAAGCCCCAGTGTAAGTTTATAATGCATATAGTCTTCCTTTTCTAGGTACACAAACACTTGCATAAAAGTAATGTGGGTCAAGAAAGAAAGCAGTTATATATGCACTTGAAGATGTAGACTGTTAACTTGAGGTATCGTGCAGCCATTAACTTTGTGCTTGCACTTCTAAACTTGTATAATGTAAAGTGTACCACAGGCTAGTTCCACACTACATACACCATTAGTACATACCATCTCACAAGAGCCATTACAGTACCTTGAGTCTGAACTTGACTGTCATCCAGCCTCATTCTCTTGGGTTCCGGCTGTGATGTAGTTGGCATGGGACCTGTGAAAGGTGGAGACAGTTGCATGCTACTTGGAATCTACCATGAGCCATTGCAATGCATCATGAACCACGTACTGTCATTTATAACTGCATTTGCAAAGCTGCATGCAAAGTTATGGTAATTTCACTGAATAGCATCAGTCCACGAAGAAGTACGCATAACCAAATCATGGCTTAGTGAGGCGTTTGAGAGAAAAGTAAAGTCAAGTTGTACCAATCTATTTATACAGGGGTGTCATGTGCAGAGAAATATAGCACCTTCACTGGGCTGTTAGGTATAGAAGGTAGAAATGTCACTGTTTTCATGACAGTGTAAGGTGCATGTATCAATGAATGGCACCGGCACAAAACTATGCACACATTACTTGAAGGAAAACAGTACGTGGTGGATGAAGAGTCTTTGTGAAAGTAAACCAACTACTGGTATGATCTGTGACATACCTACACCTCGTTATAGTACCCAACGGTATTGAGGACCAAAGTTGATCGATTTCTTCAAGATAAAAGTTAAATCAAACCAATGTACACTCTTCCGCTTCGCATGCTCCTGGGTTTTCACTCACGCTCACTTTCCTTCTTAATGAAACCACATGACAGTAGAAGAATTCCTCTATACTAAAGCAGGGCATCACAAAACAATTGAAATGAGGTAGTTAAAATTTTCAAGCAGCTCCTTGGCAACAGTAAAGTTGCTACTATTATAGTCTTCCACTTGTCATGTCCATCACACTCCCCAATACTTCACATTCTCGTATAACCAACAAGATTCAAGTTGCCCAAGATGTCACCAATATACAAACCAGCAAGTACAACTTTATTGTAGGAAATGATATACCGGCAAGTTTGTGACATACTAATTTTATTCATGAACATGTACCCGCAGGAGCTTATGAACCGCTCATAAGCTCCTGGTACCCGTAACCTTAAAAAAGCTACTGGATTTTTACAACAACCAGTCACTACAGAGGGCATTCGGCTATAGTTCAGCATAAACACCAACTTGGCTACAGTACAGAGTTGAGTGACAGTGGGTGACTGCTGGTTTTGTAGGTACGTATAAACGCTACTGAGGAAGCAAGCAAGCTCAGTGTAAACATCCAGCTTGATCTACATTGCTGCCCTAGGAGTTTTTCCTACCAATCCTATGTTTACCAAAAATGTGATATTACCAATATACTCACAATATACCCACAATATACCAGGACATCAATATGTAGGTCCAAGTCATCATGTAATTGATCTTGGACATGTAACAGAAATTACATGGTACCTATAATTTCTAATAATTCGTACAAAATTAAATAATTTCAATTTTAGTTGTACGATTTGATTAGAGTATGAATATTCCGAGAAACGGGGGGTGTACAAATAAATAGAGTATTTGTACAAAGTGAATAGAAGAAAAACGCAAGTAAGTTTCCGACACTAAGGAAACCGATCACAGGTACTTTCTAACTTCACTTAGCTGCCATTATGTATAACAACTAGTAGTCTAACAAGTAACTTTGGCTTCGATCTACGTGCATATATATACATATACATGTATGCCTACACTGGGTGAGCAACTTGAAATTTACGGCTTCTCAACTTACACTTCACACAAACATGTCAGTCGTACTAACACTCTTAGCCAACATCGAAGAATGAACTTACATGCAGCATACTGTACAGTATTCGCTTAGTCTCGCGAGGTTTCACACAAATAAACCTGCGGGAACACACAAACTGACCCCCACCCGGGCTTATTTCAACATCGTCCCTGCCCGTACGATCAGAATCAAAAGCCAAAAGAATGTGTTCATTCGCATTTGTGGACATTGGAAACGCTCTCACTATATTTGCGACAACTCAGAGTGCTTGTGCTCAAACGTGCTTCCGCTGTACGAACAATAGAATAATAATCGTGTATGAATAAATTTTTTTCCCAGAAAAGGGGGGTGTACAAATTAATAGGGTGTAGGAATTATTAGAAATTCTATGGTAGTCTGGAATTTATGGTCAAAAACATCCATCTCCAGGAGCCCAAGAACAAGGGTGTTTATTGATCCTGTATTGTTAATTCCTGTAGCTACAATGCATCATACTAGTGAGATGATTCATCATCTTGGGGCGAGCCTGAACGAGCAGCACACTGCTGGTTTACTATGGTTTACTAATTTGTCATGGCATATAGCAGGATTTGTCAATATCTACAGTTGCCTAATATTTCAAAATATATATTAAAATGTTCAGCAGAGATAGCCAAGTATCACATATGCCAGCCATTTTTCCAGCTAGGGAAGCTAATGCAGCTACACATGCATGGATTTAAGCTTTACACTGAAATCATGAGCTGAATTTATGGCCGTTTAAGAGTGTCGTTCATGCCACTGTCCACATCTGTATCGCCTGTGAGTGGCCTGCCGTTGATGGTCGATAGAAGCACATACCAGAAGTAAGTTGCCACGTGTGCATCAACTTCAGTTATCTTCGCTCCGGGTCGCCGACGCTGCACTCTGGCAGCAGCCCTCACATGCTTCATCGATCTTAGTGAAATATTTGAAATGCGCTCATTTATAATTTACGGTATATGGCCGCAAGCACGTACGTACGTATACGTATACACACACATCTGCGCAATGCAGTCCCGCTAGTGTGGGGCTCGCTCAGGCTCGCCCCAAATACCCTGGCTTGTAGTGCAATTTAGGATTAATTGCACAAGGTTTGTAATTTCACGAGGCAAAGCCGAGTGACATTACTAACCTTACGAGTGTAAGTAATTGCACTGCAAGCCATGATATCACATATTAATCAAATATCGCATAGCAGGTATTTTTCAGGGGGGATGTAATTTTCATAGTCGAGTGGGATCTGCGAACAATCAACCCGCAAAAGTTTGTTACTGGTATCCACGTGCGTGTGATTCTGCAGAGTTGTGTCCATGAAACATGACACTGCTACAATAGCCACCCTGTGAATGCAGTTACCAAGCTACAAGGGCCTACTCTTATTCTTGATTTAGCCTGCTGCTATCCATGCCTAGTCTCGTGCGAGTCAGCATACTTCCGCTTACGACACTAGTCTGCATGCTGCTAACGAGTGTGTCCATAACCATAATACTGCACAACTTGACCAAAGTCTCCATTCTGAGCATCTCCAGTATAACCTATAGCTAGCATGCTTCACACTTGGTGAATGTCAATAAATGAATTTCTAAAATTTGCCTTTCACAAAAATTTAATAGCAAAACATTTTGTGCAATAAATACCCACTAGTCTATATGGTAGGTTTCTCCACCTAAGCTTACACTTGTGTATACAGTGATGCTATTATGAGCGACTAGTTGGTGCACTAGTGGGAAGAGGAGAAGGTGGGGCAATTGGCCGTTCAATCTACAAAGCATGCGAATCAAACGTGAACGATTCTCTGCTCAATCTCGTTCACCAGAAACACACAGCAATCATCTAGGAGAACAGGCCTACAACCTTTTGCTACCTATCAGAAATCCTCCACTAGGCTCCGGTGACCTGAAAGATTAGAAGACATGGTACTGGTCATCCTATCACAGCTTCAAAGTCAAGACTAGTGATTTTCATTGACAATTCACTGGAGAGCAGTTAATACAACTTTCTGCCGTTGATTCTTTTGATTTGTTTGCAACACCATTGCTACAATATATCCAGGCGCCTGCAGTACTATTCAGATGCAGATTTCACTGCTTGCCCAGCTGAGCCATACAAAAATTCAAATATTATTCACATGATATTTCACTGCACTGTGTGTGTTATCAAACCAATGCTGCTTTTTTGTGAGTGACAACACCCCAAGATACTTTTATTTTACCTCCTGTACTATATAGCATTGATTGTCTATCACCAATCTGCAAATGGTCTTGACTTGCTGATTAAGTATCTCCTATTACACTCATTCCGGGCAATACAACATACATGACAAGATGGGATGAAGTATTGTGTTGAGGGGCACTGCTGTTCCTGTCCCATAAATATTTTTCAGAACTGGGGGACGGGCTAGACCGATGAACTATACAGTATTGTGCAAAGTAACTTTGCGGATAGACAGTGTGGACAGAGAGTTGTGTTAAGGAGCTCCATGCTACGTCCCATGATGTTCCATACATCCCTTTTGGGACTAAGGGATGGGGTGAACAGATGGGACAGAGAGTTGTGTTGGTTGACACTATGGGACATCCCTTGTTCTGTGGTGTCCCTTGGGAACTGAGGGATGGGATGGACAGGTGGCACAGAGGCCTGTGGTGAGGGACACCATGGGATGTTCTTCACTGTCCATATGTCCCTTGGGGACTGAGGAATAGGACAGCCAGGGCCGCCGAGAGGATTGGGAGGGCCCAGGGCAAAATTTATTTAATACATACAGTGGGGCTCATAATATAGATTGTGCTAGGGGGGGGGGGGGGGGGGGACTGGAGGCATGTCCTTAGTGAATTTTCAGATTTTACATGCTCTGAGGTGTGTTCTGGCGATTTATGAGGCTTCTTTTCATGCATGCATACAGTACATACATACCTTCAAGTTCCCATCGTCGTTTAGTGGTTTCAGAAAAGTACGACATGAGTTTTCACATCAGATAAGGTGTGCATTAATTTGAAATCTGCATCGACAGCATAAATGAAGCAAGCAGGCTGACCTGAAATCAACAATACAGCAAAACAAACCCCTTAGAGAAGCTAGACTTGGATGCGAATGATGAACCAGATTCACTAGATCTTATTTGAAGGAGTTCAGCACTGTGGGGGCTCCCTTACAAACTGTCCCTGTTGGCCCCCCATCGGCAGCACTGAGGACAACTGGAAGAGAGGGTTGTGTTCAGGGACACAATATGATGTCCCTTGATGTTTATTTGCCAAAAGAGGATGTCCCAAATTCCCCAGTTGATGACAATGCTGGACATGTGCAGAGGACGGTTTTTACATACACATGGAAGGAACTGAATGGTGAAAATGGTGGTCTCCTTCCATCAAATAAGATCACTCCATGGAGAAAATATTGCTTAGAGAGACATTGGAGAGACAAACAAAGTCAAGTTGTACTAAGACAGTTTTCTATTCAAACAGAGGTGTCACGTAAAGAAATACGGGCCATTTGATAGAAAAGGGGCATTCAGGGTGATTTCTAGAAATCTGCACTTTTATGCACCACACCTCCCTGGAAAAGAATGTTTGCTGAAATAACTCATTTATTGTGAAGTTAGATCTTAAAACAAAATCGTGTACAAAAGATAACTTTGAGAAATAACAGTTTAAAGTTCGACAAATGTTTTATCCTGGATGTGGGCATGTGTGCATATCACATTCGGATTTTTCTAGCTCGGGCATTTGTAATTAAATTGGATACATCTCATCCTCAGGAAATCGATTGTAACAATTGTTTGGTCAACCACATCCACTTTCTAGCTCAGACTGTGCTAGTTTCCTTTCATCAGTTTGGCATAAGAACATTTGGCTCATTTGACCCAACTCTAGAGATCATGGTACCAAGGTCCAACTCATTTTCACTCCCAGTGTCCATATCAAAATTTTCTGCCATGCATGTTCCTAGGTCATCCAAAACAAACCCATCAAATTAATCATCCTGCTCGGTGAATGCAGCAAAGAGTGCTTCATCTTCAAATGCTACAATGCCATCCCTATGAGTGGCCATACCTCACAGTAGCTGTAGCTAGGCAACTTACACAGAAATACAGCTGCATTTCACATGCCACGATAACTGACACTTAATGAGTGCTTTCAGACAAGGGGTATCAATATATTTAACCTTAGTACACTGCAGTAGCAACTCAAAATTGCAATAATCACAGTCTTGTAAAAAATTGCATATAAATTTTCACTGCATATTTATATATTTTGTGAGAGTACTACATCGAAATCTCGCAATAAAATATGAATACTCAAGTGTGTTCTTGTGTGCATGATGAGGGCAGCTGCTAGCATACTATGAATGAACATCAACGAACCACATCTCCCAACAACAAAATAGGCCTAGATGTTATGTATGGCAAAAAACAGTGAACTCCGACTTTGAGGATTTCTGAAAAGGTAAACTCAGTATTAGTAAGAGCCATTTCTGATTGCCTGTTGTAGCACACGCTGTCATTATGTCAACTTTCGTTGACATGCATTCAATGAAAATCTCGGGCGCTTACCTGTGTCCGTTATGAACGCTACTGCTAGGACACCTTCTGATAGGTACAAAAAAACAGTGAACTACAACTCTAAAAGATTCTAAAGGTAACTCAGTATATACACATAGGAAGCATTTCTAATCGCTTAGTAACTCAGAACGGTTAAGGTGGCCTTAACTTTAATATTCGTAATACGGAAGTATGAGAAGATATTGCAATAGTTTATGGAAATTGAAGTGTAGGCTTCTTAGCTTTGTCAACATTATTCTGACCATTAGTCTTTTCTGCATGGCTTTGTTTTAGCGCCGATTGTGAAGTAGGTATGTCCATACATCAGAAGGAATATCACTGAGACCAAGAACTGTGTGTTTTTAAGAAGACAGAAGTAAAGCTCAAGTCGTTTCGAACGACGATGACCGATCGTCTTTGGCGGTTTATGCGGAACACTCACCGGCCTTGGAACCAAGATCTGAGATCAAATATATGTTTTCATCGATATCTGTATGGAAGGTGTTTCACTTTGGTGACGGATCACAAACCACTGACATTGATAACAATACTGAGTCTACGCAAGGGCATTCCTTCACTAGTGGCAACAATGGGTGATCATCTGTCAGCATATCAGTACCAGATTGAGTAAAAGTGCACCAAGGACCACGGAAACGTTGACAGACTCTCGATGCATTTCCAGTTACTGCAGAGCAGCTTGGAAAAGTCACTCGACAAGATCCACTGCTGAGTGAAGTTAGATGTTTCACCAAATCTGGTTGGCCCCAAGAGGTGAAGGGTTGTCTCAAGCGCTACTGGAACAGGAGACATGAACTCTCTGTTGAAGGTGACTGTGTCTTGTGGGGCATACGAGTGATGGTGCCGAAGAAGTTGCAGAATGAGGGATTCATAGAGAGCACCAAGGCTAAGATGAAAGGAATTGCGAGGAGTTACGTGTGGTGGCCGGGTTTGGACAAGTGTCTGGTCAGAATGTGTAAGTCAGTGAAGAGTACCCCAACAGTAGCTCCACTTCAACTGTGGGTGTGGTCGTCAAGGCCATGGCAAAAAGTGCATGTTGATTTCGCCGAACCCTTTAAGGAAAGTATGTTCTTTGTGCTGGTGGATGGACATTCGAGGGGCCAGAAGTGGTAGAAATCTGCACTTCTTCTGCAATGAAAACAATCAAAGTTAGGTAAACGCTATTTGCAGCATATGGACTGCCTGAGTAGGCCGTCTCAGATAATGGTCCACAGTTCACCTTAAGGATTTCATGAAGGGAAACTACATCAAACACATCCTGACCACCCCATATCACCCTTCAACTAACGGGTTGGCCAAGGTTCATTCAAACTTTCAAGAAAGGGCAAGTGAGAATAGTAGCAAACCCTTGTCATATCGATTGGTCAACTTCCTCCTGAGTTACCGGAGTACACCCCATGCTACAACCAACAGGACACCAAGCAGTTTGTTTTTAAAGAGAGAGCTTCGCACTCGACTGGACCTATTAAGACAGGACAGCACTGTCAGAGTGGGAGAAAGACAGTTATCACAGAAATGTGACCACGATCGTTGTGCTAAAGAGAGAGAGTATTCAATTGGAGACAATGTTATGGCCAGAAACTATGGAAATGGTCCAAAGTGGATGTCCAGTGTGGTGATTGAACGGAAGGGCCCATTTTCATACACAGTCCAGTTGAAATCGGGACTACTATGGTGGCGACACATAGCTCAGCTAAGAGATAACGTTAATGTTTCCCCACAGAGTGACGTAGAGACATCCACAGGTGGACTAAGCTCCCAAGCGTCCACAGAAGAGTTAAGCATTGAGGGCAAAAATGCACCAGAGACTCCCACTACGACCACTGATTCGAGTCCACCAGGAACTGCAAACACTGGTGAACCAAATTGTCCTGAAACTAGCCGGTATCCTCGTAGGGCTCATCGCCCACCTCAGAGGTACTCTGAACTCAACTACACTTAGACTGTATGTTTTGTAAATAGTTTTTATTTTAAGTGAGAAGGAATGTGGTATCTTGATTATTGTTGTAACTAGGATAATGTATGATGTCATAGTTGGTAATGATTTTCATATGATCTAGTGCGCATGTGCAGTTCTGTGTCCTGCACCTTATGCCATGCCAGAAATATAATAGTGTTCTTTACTTGTGTAAATCTTCCGGCATCCAAGCGGTCATAACATGAGTGAATTTCGCACTCAGCACGACCTAACGTTACTTCGGTCATCGCTCAGCAGTTTCTACACTTGTCTTATACAGGTATTGCCATTTGTCTGCTCTAACCAAACTCCTTCGCTTAGCAGTTATGGAATGACTGGAGAAAAGCTAAGCACCAGTTTTCCATGAAGGCCTTTCAACAGCTACTGTACTGTTAAGGACTGTCTAACCTCGTACCCAGTTTAATGGTGTAAACATACAAGATAGTTTACGGTGTAAACAATGTAGCTTATAGGAAACATCATTTTACAACTTCCTGTCAGTATATTACCCACCTGTTACTATAGAAACAAGGGTGAAGTGCATGGGTGTTTCATTCGAGACATAGCACGTAATTAGATAAACACGTAATTAGATAAACACGCAAACATTTCCGGTACAATACAAGTAGTCATGGCAGCTTTCGTCCCATGCAAATCACCATCTGCTGTGCAGATGTGTCCATGGTGATTTGCAGAGGATGAATCAGATATAGGTAAGGAGATATATACCATGCACAATTGCAAGAGTGGTGCCTTGGCAACTTGGTGCCTCAATGACGCGAAGGCTGCCATGACTACTTGCAGTTTACTGTAAATGTTTGCGTGTTTATCTAATTACACGCTATGTCTCAAATGAAACACCTGTGCATATTCTCAACTTCACCTTGTTTCTATAGTAACAGGTGGGTACATATACCATAATCTCTCGAAAATAGGCCCACTGTCGAAAATAAGCCCACCCCCCTTTTTTGAATAAAGTGGTTGCAAAGGGTGTTTTTCTCCCAAACGTACGCCCACCCATTTATGCTGTAGAAGCAGTACTGTGTAAGAGGAGGAACTAACAAATGAAGGCAGACACCATTTGCTGTTGTTGCATAAGCAAGTGCGTGACAAAAGAGGCATTGCAGAATCACTACATGCATACATAACTATGACTAACTGCATGTGAGGTGGGCGTATTTTCAAGAGAAATATCACAACTCTCGAAAATACACCCACCCCCCTCTTTGAGGAGCCACTGAAGTTCATTACCCATGGACGTCTTTTCTAGACATTATGGTACATGTACTGACAGGAGGTTGTAGATTCTGTTTCGTATACCACAGGAAGTTGTAAAATGATATATGTTTCCTATAAGCTACATTGTATGTTTACTAATAACAACAGGGCCCAATGAATATAACACATAATGCATGTTAGTCTGGGATTTATGGTTGCAGGAGAGCCAGTGATGGCATAGCATGTATATCCCAAGTAGAACAAAGTTTAAACACTGTCTGTTGTTCCATCGGCAAAGACAATGTTCCTCTATAACTAATGCCGTTTGTGCAAATGGATGAACATACATGTAGGGTCACTGATTTTGTAGCTCATGAAGCCATACTATCAAAGGTGCCGACACTACAATAACACTTGTACCGCCACAGTGACTGCTAAGTAAGCAGGGCAATACTCATATCCCCCAGGATGTGGTTTCATATTAATTAGGGTAATACTCATACCACTCAGGATGTGACAACACAGAAATACGTTACTACAAAAGCCACACAAACAGCATAAACAAAACTACATCAAGTCTTTCAGTTCAATGCCATCCAAAAGGCTATCAACATCTGATGCATAAGGTACAGAAGGTGGGTTCACATTCAGTACAAAGTTCTGAGGTGATATATTCACGCTGCAGTTATACTGAGGCCAGAGAACAGAGACCCAAGCACAGTACCACTCCACTGCTGTTGCAGAGGTGCAGCTATACGTGTCTGCTGCACAGGATATCCAGATTTACGTACTCGAGCAATGCTACATGAACCACTAGCATTCTCTTTATCCACTTCCTCAGCAAACGACCTCTTCCCTTGCACAAGGATACCCGATACTGCCTCTTTCTGTGCCACTGATGGTCGCTCATACAGCTGTAACGCATTTGATTTGTGCCCAGTGACATCTCGGATTAATTTTTCAGGAACACCTGCACTAAAAAGTGCAGTAGCACCTGTAGCACGTAAACTGTGATTAGTTTTTCTCAGTTATCCCTGCCTCTCTGCACATCGTCTCCATATACTTTCTTAATTTTTCCTTACCCACTGGTGAGCATTCATACCATGGTTCATCATCAGAGATTTTCTTGGAAACTGGGCGCAAGTAGAACACATCCATATCCTTTCCCTTTGGTGAAAACTTACTGAAGTATTTGTCCAACAAATACACCAAGCACCGAGGACGAGCCGTTGAGTTTGTGTATACAGGAATTACCTTGTTCTTCTCCTTTGGGTTAACCCCAGACTTGTTTTTCGATCCATTTTCAACATACGTATAGCAATCGGGATTTGAAGAGCGGATAAACTGGGAGGTCTTGAGACCACATTGCTCTTGGCCACCTCTCAAACAAAAAGTCTTGCCAACATAAAAGAACACAGCTCTGCAGATCACCAACCACCTTCGAATCCCAGAGCACCTGTTCTTCATCTGGCGAAACTACTGCAGCGTGCTTTACAACGGCTCCAACGCCTCCTTCGCAAAGCTCTCTATACCTCACTTGTAGCGCACCATTCAATTCCTTGAACGTGGGGTCCTTTCTGTTCATGAAGTTGGGGCAATTTGGATCATATTTTCGGCACTCACGATACAAACCAGCCAACAAATTTGAAACAGACGTAGGCGGATACGGCTGTCCATCCTCTCGACGAGCTTCAACAACAAGCCGCGACAGCCAGTAATTGAGCGATACCTGGACAGGGCACTGCAACAAGTTGGAAGGACACATTTCACCATCGTCACTTGTCGCTCTGTTCCTCTCTACCCTCCACTGTTCAAACACTTTAACCGCCCAGTTCGTAGCTTTTTCCGTGTTCTTCGGAACAAAACCCTTACAAATCTTGTCCATCTCAACACTGGATGTCGGTGAAACAAACCGCTTTGACCCGGTTACCGTTTTCTCCCCACCTTTTCCTTTCGCCTTCTTCTTCGGAGGCTCCTCGAAGTCTTCTTTATCAGAATCACTCTCACAGCATCCCCACTCGGAGCACCAAGGATCTCCCAAACACAACGGTTTCGAACACATCGTCACTGGTTACGAGTATCCTATCCAGCAGCAAGCTAGCTCCTTGCTCAGAAACCGCGGGAGGCAGTTACTATGCCAACTTTATGACGCAAAACGGTTCTCCACGCTCATTCGCTACCTGGCTCATAATCGAGCTACAAATTGGTTAAACCATGGCTTCTGGGCGTTATAAGATATACCCTCGGTGGTCAATTGTACCGCCCTCTGCGGCCCTCGAGCGGTACAATTGACCACCTCGGGTATATCTTGTAATGACTCAGAAGCCATGGTTTAACTATTACATAAATCACAGTGAGCATGAACAATCCTGCAGTGAAACAATGACCAGCTGTGACTGGAAAGCTACCCATCATTCCTGCTCTACACCATGGAGGTGTGATGTTACACATTAGCATATAAACTGCTCTGTCTTTAATGGTACTGATATACAGACTTACCTTCGGCTGCAGATCGAATCATCAGATTCCCTGTACTGCTTATTGTGCTGACCTGACGTACATCTAAGCAGACAAAAAGAATGACTCATTAAGAAGCAACTATTTGTGAAATATTGCAATGCAGACTGCAACATTTTCATGACTAGCATACTGTCCACATACTGGACTTGAATGGCTTCAAGAAAGTACGTATATACAAATCAAGTCATAAATGCCATACAACATAACACTTCTGTGTCTCTTAAAAAGACATGTATGTTTGAGGCAAAGTAGAGGAAAGTGTAAAGCTGGTAGTCACTGGAAATACAGCCCAGGTTCCCTGGCTTGAACTGCCAGTTCTCTAACAACTCAGCTCTATATGAGCACCAGGTACCAGCCCTCACAATTATGTAAATGTACTGCACAGGTGGTAATGAATGCTTCAATTACACACCTGGAATTCACTCAGTATTCGCCCTCACATTTTTAGTTAGGGGTCAAGCAGAACTTATGCTCTCCATCGGCACATTTTGCCTTAGCTAGAAATACCGTATATCAGGGAGCGTTGCCGTACTTAAACAAAGCTATGAGTTCACAAACTTACATGAAGTAAAACTGGCAGCATGCTCTCACTGAGCTAGCTACATGTGCAGCTGGCGCAGAGAAGAGCTACTGCTGCATCATGTCACTACGCATTATTGCAGGCGAAAATAATATTGGCAGATTTTAGCCTGGCGGTTACAACCCTGACCACCAAACCGGCAAATTTAATTACCCTATCAATTTTCCGGCTAATGAGGAAATAGAGGAAAGCAAAAAAACTGGAAATAGACTGGAAATAGTCATTTTTGATGTTATAAGGCAAATAGAAGAAAGCAAAAAACTGGCAGTCACTGGATTCTAAGGGTAAGTGGAAAACACTGAAGTGCAGAAACCAAAGTATGGAAACAAAGTATGAAAGCAATGCACCGGCCAGTGAATTCACTTTTCTTTTAACCTTTCCTTCACATCGTAGGCATTAACATCTCACATCTTGGAGGGTAAAATTCTACGTATTTGTGGTGATACATGCTGCAGTACTTTCCATAAAGATTTCAAACAGTAGAGGTAAAACTATGCTTGCAGTCCACATGGCGTAGGTTATATTACTAAACCACACGTACCTGATGTTTGGCATTTCTGCAAAGGCCGTGTGTACACAATCCTTTTCTTTGTACTACTCATTACTCTCACTTCAATATTATAGCATGTACTTTGGAAGTTAATTCAACAGTTAAATTGCCAATTTCAACTTGGGTACAGACAAACCAACCTTTCCTGTGTAGAAACATTGGTTTGAGATTGACTGCAAGGCTTTCATGGCCATTGTTCTGAAGAGCAACTGCCAGAGCTTCAAGAGTTGGTAAAGAATGGTTGGGAGGAGCCCATTTCAACCACTGACTCAGCATCTCTCTGAAGTAACCTGTGGTGCCTTCTTGAATTAGCGCAGGTTTGTGCTGTATTATAGTAAGGTCAGAATCTAGGAGCCCAAGAGAGCCTCCGATGATCCTCCACTGTGGGGCAGCTGATCTCACTATTTCATGGCATGTAGCTAAAACGAGGTTTGTAACTCTACTGTCTACAAAAGTGCTTAATACGTAGCGTAGAAAAATTGTCATGGTTGCAGAGAAGAGCTTTTTTCATGGGGTAGTACCACACAACAGAGCCATTTGCCCTACCAGCACGCAGCTACTCTAATAGTTATAGGCTAAGTCAGAACACAGTCTGGCATGCATAGTCCATCAAGACTTGAGGCATCTTTGAGAAATAGTAGAGGGAAGTCACCATGCATCAGCTATGGAGCAAAATCTCTGCCGCCTACTGCGTTTGGTAAGCTGCATGAGCCTTTCTACACAACTGTTAGCCCTTGTGTACTGAGTAAGTGCTACGCTTCAGCTGCCTATCCCGAATGTCGTCGCCGAAACACAACTGCTATCTCTTGTACAATAGGTGTGCATGCTCCGGCTGTCATTCCTGGCTATCTTTCATAACTGTCATCATTCAAGCTTACCCTAGCTTGCTGCAAGAGCATCAAGTTGTATGAAATCTTACTTATACTCCACATGCGGCCCGCGAATATCACGTTATATTACAGTGTCAAGAATATACGGAACGACGCACGACAGAAAACAATATACCGTATTTCCTCGATTTCTTCCCACCCTCGAATAGATCCCGCACTACACGCGCGAGCGCTGCTAAGCAAAATTAACCCCACCCTCGAAAGTTCCCGCACTGTTACGCAGCCACACTCATTGCAGGCAACGAGGACAACTTGGACGACTCAGATTGCTTGTCTAGCCGGTCTGTACTCACGCACTGTACTGGCCTGTACGTACCTAGTATTTGTGCCGTACAAAGATGTCAGTCGTGTGTCTTTCGATGGCGCACACGCGACTGGAGCGCACACCGGATTATAGGCTGAAGTTAATTGAACCCACACTCGTTTTGTTCCCGCACTCGTATTGTACCCGTGGGTAAGTACGGTATGAAATTAATAGTACCCGCGGGAAGTAATCAAGGAAATACGGTACGAAAAATTGCAATAGAACTCACTAGTGTGGGGCTCGCTCACGCTCGCCCCAATAAGCCACCATGACAGGCATTCAATTCCTTTACAGGCATACTGCCATAATTGGTCTTTGAGACCTACCTTGTTGAAAGGGTTGAGACGGGGCAACCTCTAACTGATTTCCACCAGTTGACTGCTGAGGAGGATTCACAGCACCCACAAACTGACCACCCACTTGTGAGGTACCAGAAGGAGGAACAAATCCTGTAGAAATTAACAATGACATTACATTAACTTCTGAACTAACTGACTGTCAATTCTGAACTATTTGAAACCCAAAAATGGTCTTCCCGATCCCTATGGCCCTTTATCTCTGTGCCTACCTTCACAAGCAATCACCCTGGCCAACAAGATAGCGAGGTCGCAAAGGCTACCAAAGACAGCAACAAGAAACGTGGCCAATACAAGAAGTATCATTGAAACATCAGCTTAATCAGACAAAATACAGCACGTTCTTTCGAACTCCTCTATGCTTCACTATCTTGATCTCTAGCCAGTTGAACGTCCCTCTCACTATTAAAGTACTTCGGCAATTTTTCGTACTGTATGTCCATGAAAATTTTTCTATATAAAAAAATTAACATGTGAAAATTATGCACGTCATGGAGTACGAGAACAGCTTGCCGTGTAGCTACCACACAGCTGTTGGCAAACTACTCATGTGCAAAAGAGAACCAAGGAATGCTTTAGACATGTACTGTGGCAGTAAAGTTGGGTGATTATCGGACACTGAGAAAGTTGTCACACTTTCGTGTGTGAAATTATTCGTTATTTTTTACAATGAAAATTTCCAGATCTACGGTATGTCACACACAAACAAGTATCTCCAAAGAAGAAAATAAAAAAAGATTTGTTTTCACTTACTCAAAGTACAATGGACATGTTCCCGCCACCCTCCTTAACAGGAACACTTTCAAACACACACACACTTGTCTCATACATGGTAGTCTGTTATCAGCAATACACTGAGTATATAACTAGGAATACGCATGCGCAGAGTATGCCTCGCGCAGAAGGATATCTGGAAATATGCAAGTAGATATCCGTTGTAACCTCGTGTAGCGTGTAGGTGCTAGGTGCTGGAGACGAGATAGAGCGATGAAGATGGCAAAGCGGTCGTCTGAAGAGTTTCAGGAAGTGAGCGTAGTGTCATGCGAGTATCTGTCAGACTCTTTCTCCTTTGCCTTACTCTCTTCTGATGCAGTGTCCCTTTCTTTCCGTCTTCGCTCTCTAGCACGATCACGCTTTGACTGCTTCTGCTCCATTTCGGCTCTCGGACGATCTTTTTCACACGTCGATCGCCTCCTGCTCCCACCAGTACCATGTGGCCCCTGCTCCGTTTTGGCTCTCGCACGCGCACGATCTTTCGATCGCCTCCTGGTCGGACCAGTACCACGTGGCTAGTAGTCTGGGGACAAGACCACAGAAACCGCGCCCACGTAATCAAAGTGTGACGGATATATATATATATATATATATACATACATACATACAAATGCGAGCTGACTACGCTGCACGATTAGTAGCCTCGCGCTAAGGCGCTCGGCAATTATACTTACTACAGAAGGCTTGAGGTATTTCCACAAGTGATCAACTCTCACAAAACCAACTCCCATAAAGGAGCACTAATCAATCAATTGTCACAATGCTGTGATAGGAGCTAAAGGGTCAAAGGTGTATCGATTCAACACTAATCACTATCCAAGACGGCCAAACATTCTCCATAATGTATGCTTTCCTCCCTAGCAAGCAGGCAACCTACATAGCCTCAAACCTATAGGCTTTTCATTCCAGATTTTGTCTCATGACTTTGGAGAAAAATCAGAAGGAAAGCCTGGAAGGATTTCGCACATATACAGTGGCACCATCTTCACAGCAGTACCTAGCAAATGCCCAAGACGTCACAACAGGCTGGATGTGGTATGTCATGGAAGTAGTCAACATGTTGAGTGGGAGCACAAACACTGCTGCCCACATGCTAAACAGTTCAGGAGTGGTAATTGGTCATGTTCAGGGCTAGTGCTAGGGGAAGGGATTAGGCTGAGGGTGGGGCTAACTGACAGTCAGGGATGGGGGTGTGGAGCGGGGAGGGCTGGGAGGTAGAGGTAAAGGCACGAGATGGACTGGCTAAAGACTAAAGAGGAAGACTAGAAGTAAATGGTTGGGGGCCGGGGGGGGGGGGGGAGAGGCTGTGGCTGACAGATTTTAGGTTACTAGTACGTGAGATGCATGGTGTTACCAGACTCATAAGCTCCTAGTGTTACAGACAGAACCAGTCTGAATTGGCTGTCCAGTCAGTGGTTCACTCCAGAAAAAATGCCCCCTTCGAGCAAATGCCCTCACCCTCTTTAAGCCTCAAGTTCTTACATAAGTATTTCTCCCTTGTGTAAACGCCCCGTATTGAGAATCTTCCAGGCATGCTTATAGTGAGCTTTTGGTTTAGCTCCGTTGTCGCTTGTGTTCGTAAACACGTACACCCAAGGTTTTGGTTGCTCACACTGGGAACACGAGCTTACGCGGGGTTGTCACCTGTCACCACTGACGATGCAAGTTACTTCGATGCCTCTCACTTAGTGCATGTTTTCACAAGCACCGCTGATTTCCAGTAGTACATGTTCAGCAGAAGCTGCTGTTCTTCCAGAAAGCCATGGCAGTCATCATGATTGTCAACCTCAAAAAATTGTGAGGAATGGAAAGTTGGGGGGGGGGGGGGGGGGGGGGGGGGGGGGCTATGTACAAGAAGAATTGAATATTCGAGCAAAAGGCCCCTAGCTCCCCACTTTTGTCTCAAAGTAGTGTGCAAAAAAAGGAGGAGGGGGGGGCATTTTCAGGAGCTTACGGTACTTGTCTATTTTCTGAAAAAAATTCCATTCAACATCATTTGCTTTGTATTTGTACTGTTATATAAGTCATAGTGACAATTGGTGTGCTCTGATGACATTCCATCGGCAAAAATTGTGATTACAAGCCACTAGAGGTGTTTTGTGGATTAAGTCACAACTCACCATGACCATTGGAGAATAGGATATCAGGAGCAGTGACACTTGATGTCCACTGCTACCGACGGCATAAAAATTAAATTTTCTACTTTTAGCCAAATAACTTTTTAAACAATTCCACATAAATACATACATAGCTCATAATCAGAGCACTAGACGAGCAAAATTTTACTCATCCTACCAAAGATCGGCTGTACAGGTAGTGGATACTGGTAGTGTGAGCCCATTGGCGGATACTGGTAGTGTGAGCCCATTGGTGCCTGACTTGCAGCACTCACAGGATAACAGGTCATAGCTGTAAACATAAATAAAGTGGGTAAATATTCTTCATACTAGACCATACATTGTAGATGCTGCTGTACTTCAAATGTGGCCAACTTCAGATACTATAGCAGGGTTTCATACAGGATTTTGAGTTGGGGGGGGGGAACAGGATGGTAACAGGATGACAGTGGCATGGGAAAGCACGCTCACACACACATAAGTGTGTGTGCCTACTAGGGGGGTCTGGGGGCATGCCCCCCAGGAAACTTTTGAATTTAGATCCTCTAAGATTGCTTCTGACGCAATCTGGGACAAACTTTCCAAACATTTTTATGACACATACTTATGTCCAGCTGGGGGGGGGGGGGGGGGGGGGAGGGGGGGGATTCAGCCCCCCCGCATGAAATCCTGCTATAAATGATCATACATGTATCTATTGATGTTGCAGGAGTACTCTCGCAGGAGGTTGTTAAGATTTTATCTGCGAGTGTAGGGGAGTGTGTGTACATGCATGTGTGTCCATTAGAGTGTGTGTGTGTGTGTGTTGTGTGTGTGCATTACAGCTAGTGTGTGTGTGTGTGTGTGTGTGGATGTGTATGCTATGAATACATATGCATGTTGTTTCACACTACCATTGTGCAGTTACAATCTAGATATCACTTAGTTCTGCTTGCGTTTTGTATGCTCCTGACAAAACCATGGTGCTCACTAAAGTAATTTTTAATTTTTGGAAGCTGCATTGGCAGTATTCAATAGCCTACATCCTTTTTTAAGCAACTTTCATGTAATGATACATATTGCAATTAACTGTGCCTAGATGAGTGTGTGTTGTAATGTCACAGTACTAAGATATCTTTCAATAGCAAGTACTCATTCTCAGGCCCAAAGAGTGCTTCTTCGGGGCTAGAAGTGAGGCTCAAGTTCTTAAAGTTAAACTAAATCAATAGAATTTATAGCACTCAAGAACTCTCTGGGTTGAAAAAATCCGTAAAGGTCTGTGATGCCCGCGCATTGTTTCCTGTTGGCGCTAGAAGCGATAAAATGGCCGTCTGAAAAACATCAATATTCGGAAAAGTGTATGTATTTTCAGACACTGTTGTTTGTGCCATCTCTGAAGCTGCTTTTGGAGAGATTTTAGCATCGATACGATGCCCCAAGACCTCCCCAATTCGCAATATATTTTGGTAGCAGTAGCTGCTTTGAACACTCAGGGGCGCAGCTGAACATGGACCAGTCCGATTCGATCGATATCGGACGGTGAAATTTGTCATTTCTTGCTGTGTTGTCTCCAAACAAGTTGAAGTCTCCACCATATTAGCATCAGTAGAATCTACAGGCTCTTGGCTACATGCTGGTACTTGTCCGGAGTTTGTGCGTTGAGTAGTTCTCGAGATATAAATATATTTCATGTTTCTTTCCATAAACTATGCTGGTTGATTTATGTGCAGCATAAATAGGTGAGTTCAAACGATATCGTGCAATATCTCTAGTCGTGCTCACCCACGTTCAATTAAAGTCTTTCTACTGTCTTTCTACCCGTGATGTCACTCACATGAGAAAATGTACCAGGCCCTCTCCCACTTAACTGTACTGCAAGCGACGGAAAGCTGGGCAAGGGCCTGGGAACGAGCTAATGGCGTAGAATCTGTATTCCAAGTAGAACTAAGTTTAAACACTGCCTGTTGCTCCATTGGCAAAGATCATGCTCCTCTACAACTAATGCCGTTTGTGCAAATGGATGAACATACATACATGAACAGACACCAGTAAATACATCGATGTAGGGTTCACTCATTATAAATCACAGTAAGCATGAACAATTTAGTGATGAAACAATGTTGTGACTGCTAAGCTACCCATCATTCCTGTTCTACACCATGGAGGTGTGATGTTATACATTAACGTATAAACTGCTCTGTCTTTAATGGTACTGATATACAGACTTTCCTTCAGCTGCAGATCGAATCATCAGATTCCCTGTACAGCTTATTGTGCTGACCTGACGTACATCTAAGCAGACAAAAAGAATGACTCACTAAGAAGTAACTATTTGTGAAATATACTATACAGGGTTTCATACAGAGGGGGGGGCCTGGAATCCCCCCCCCCAGAAATCTTCAAATTGAGTATGGTTATTATTGTGGTGCCATCTATACTGGACATAAGTATGTGTCATAAAAATGTTTGGAAAGTTCGTCCCAGATTGCGTCAGAAGCAATCTGAGAGGATCTAAATTCAAAATTTAGTAGGCACACACACGTATGTGTGTGTGAGCGTGCTTTCGCACACTACTGTCATCCTGTTACCATCCTGTCTTCCCCCCCCAACTCAAAATCCAGCATGAAACCCTGCTATAGTACGTGGGCAAATCAAAGGCGCCACATGCGGTCATATATGGTATAAACACCCTACTGTTGCACCAGCAGGTAGTATATTGCTTAGTCAGGGGTGTATATTTCGAACGCAGGGAGTATATTGCTGAGTCGGGGTTGTATATTTCGACCGCAGGGAGTATATTGCTGAGTCAGGGGTGTATATGTTATAGTTATATCACACCCAGGAGGGATGTATCTGATTTACAGTCACGAGCCCGATCGAGGGCTCAACCCCGACCACAAAACCGCAAATTTTCGGCTAATGAGGTAAAGTAGAGGAAAGTAAAAAAACTGGAAATAGACCGGAAATAGTCATTTTTGATGTTACAAGGCAAATAGAAGAAAGCAAAAAAACTGGCAGTCACTGGATTCTAAGGGTAAGTGGGAAACGCTGAAGTGCAGAAACTAAAGTACGGAAACAAAGTATGGAAGCAGAAGTATGGAAGTGAGAAGAAAAGCTACCTAACAGTGTCTAGTGCCTTACTGACTCATGACTGTGTATTTTGACGGCTTGTAGTCCAGTGATGTGAGAGCCATATCCCAGGGGTCTCAGACAGCAGTGAGTGTCACTATGATGATGCCACAGTGAGTTTAAGTGGCCAGACCCAACCAAAAGCCAACCATGCAGACTACAGATGTGAGTGTTGTCATAGTTCCTTGCTGAATATCTTCGCCAGTGGCTCAACCAGTTGCAGAACTATTCCTAAGATACCAGCAAATAGTCACTGTAGTGACCAAGACAACTCAGCCTGTCATGCTAAACGACTGTGTTAGTGCTCACTGGAGTCCGAGGTCCCAGTACCTGGCTCTCACATCGCTTGGAGATAGTCACCCTTTGCCTACAATGCACAGTCATGAGTAAGCAAGGCACTAGACACTGATAGGTGGCTTTTCTTCTCACTTCCGTACTTCCATTTCCTTACTTTGGCTTCCGCTCTTGAGTGTTTTTCACTTGCCCAGATTCTAACAGGTTGCTAGGCGTGAATTGTCAGTATTCTGACCACTATGCTACATACAATCACCAAGAAACCAGCAGCCCTCACTATGTACTGCATGAAATGCAAGACAGAAATTATGGAGGTGACATAGATATTAATAGTGTAACAATGTCAACAGAACAAGGCTACTTTGAAATTGGATTGTGTACAAAAGTTTCTATAGAGATAATCTGATGAGTATTAGTATACACTCCACAAGCTGCACATGCATAATCTGCTGTCTATAACAACCGTTCCACATTGTACATGTACCTGTCTATTGTTCTCGAGAGCAAAACAATCATCCTCACAGAGCACCTAAGTTTGCAACAAGTCTGCCATGCATGTACCAGTAGTACACATTTTTCTATTGGCAATAGAAACCAACCACTTAATTTTTTATTATTAACACCTGCACCACAAACAGGTGTATTTTACAACAATAACAATCTAGTAGTAACGTGAGGCAATACGAGCCATAAAATTCAGGGACAAACAGTCAAAGCCTGGCACAAATAAATCTGGCCCTTATCTCCTTAATTAACCTTACTAATGAAAAATCCATACTGCTATAGTCACGCACAAATCAGAAACCAAACTTTTAACTATAACCACCAAAGGAGCAACATGATGGGGAGGAGGCTTGAAAGACAGAATGGACAAGATGTATCTTGTACATACTGACTTTACTTAAGTCTTTAGTCATTTTCCTGTGACAGTTGACAAACTCTAGTTTTGCTGGGCCCTCATCCCCTTTCTATTCACTGAGCAGTTAGCTAACTATAGGTGGTAGATCTTGGTAAATATGGAGCACCTGGTGAAATGTTCATGTCATAAGTAATGTTTTAATAACATCTTCCTTAGACACACACTGGTATTGGGGAGGTACCAGGATTCTGTACCAGTTAACGGCACCAGAGATCATCTGCCAGCTAACCTTATCTCCTAGTTTATATTCAGCTACTACGCGTATGGGAAGAAGGAGAACGACAGGCTGGAAGTTTGGTAGCAAAAGAAACCATACCAGTGTGGAGGGTACGAGGCTAGACAAGAAAGCTTTGACTCAAGTTTCCAGTGCTAGCTCCAAGCAGAAGTGGAAATACGGACCAAGGAAGGTATCCATAGCCTAATAAAGACTTCCAGTAAATAGCCTATGGTTGTTAAAGAGTTAACGTTGAAATTACAAAGCTAGATACTGCTGCAGTTTGCTTTTGGCTTCAGAGGTTTGTTCTGGAAGTCAGAAAGGGGAATGGTGAACATTATTGCCCAGATAGTCTGCACCAACTTTGCTGTGGTTTGCAACGAGCTCTGAGGAATGCTGATTGGGATATCAATTTTTTTGATCAGTTCCAGTTTGCCCAGTTTCGCTGCATTCTTGATGGTGAGCTGAAACATTTGAATGGTACAGGCAACTACATCCACAAGAAGAAAGCAAAATGTGATCACTGTTGAAATGGAAAAGATTTTGTGGGAAAAAGGCCTACTTGGGGATTGCTCACCTCAGATTTTGTCTGACACAATGGTATACCTGATAGGCCTGTTTTTTGCTCTGAGGAGTGGTGAAGAACATAGGCGATTGCGCCACAATCCTTCACAGCTTCAGCTTGTGGAACCTCCAACAGACACACCATACCTTCTCTATAAGGAAGATATGTCGAAGACAAACTAAGCTGGATTGAAGCAGAGAAAGCTTATCTCCAAAGAAGTTGTCCATCATGCTAATGACACTAATCCTGCACGGTGCCTAGTACGCCTATATAAGCTGTATAATACTCTTTGTCCACCTGATTGCCCAGATCATGCATTCTACCTAGCCCCACTCCTACGTCCTAAGGAAAATTGCTGGTTCAAGCGAACTCTGCCTGGTCACTGTAAACTAGCAGAAGTTGTGTCCCGACTTATGAAAAGTGCTGGTGTAGCAGGGTACTTCACAAACCATTCACTACGAGTTACAGCTTCCACTCGGCTATATGATGCTCAAGTGGATGAGGCTACTATTATGGAGCGAACCGGTGGAGTTCGAGCGTACAAAAGAGCAAGTGAGAAGCTCAAGGAACTATCTTCTAATGTACTCAAGAAGCCTAAAGTGGAGGATATAGTCTCAAGCCTCACTTGGCTACTACAGAACCAGAGAACGTGAAGCCTGTTCTGTGTCAACCAGGTCCTACTCCGAATGAAGACCATGTCTCTACTACCATTTCTGGCATGAACTTTGGAAATGATAACCAACTTTACCATAAACTTCAACTTTGGACAGTGACTACCATACATATGTATGCTGATTACTTTCTTTTATGCATCTACAAGGTTTCTTGTGTGTATTGCTAGTAACCACAAGGTGTCTTACTAGGCCAATAAGTCTCTTATTAGTAGTTACTAGTAAGAGACTTCTGAGCAAGAGTCTTAGGAAATAAAAGACTTCATTACAGATTCAAGATCAAAGCATGTTTATCATACCATTCTCTAAGGTAGCTTGTGTAACTACAGTAGGATGTCACTTATCCGAACTTCAGTCATCTGTATCTTCACTTCTCCGAATCCCCTCATAATGATGATATTCATAGACATTTTGCTGTGCATTAAATGGAAAGTACTGTGCTTTATATACAAATAGTATTTTTTCACTTATCCGAACATTTCAGTTATACGAACACCCCTTGGTCCCAGCGTGTTCAGATAAGTTACTTCCTACTGTACTACCATCAGCAGACAGACATTGAAATGGACAAAATTGCAATTATTGCGGGCATGGCTTCCATTTTTACCGTTCTAATTCATTTTTTGATTTGACAACATTTGCCTGTTTAGCACCAAGGAAATTGTGTCAAATGAATTTGCTAATGCTCAAGGGCACTAATGAGATGCAAATTAAAAAAGAAAACACTTATGAAAAGATTCATAATCTGCTATGTATGTATGTCTACTAATAATGGAACACCTGAACTTAATGTATGAAATGTACTTACACTGCTTCATCACAATTTATACATGTACATTGCTACTCAAGTCCAATCATAGCCTTGCTCCTAGGCTCTTGGGCATGGGTGGAAAAAATAGGAAGCCTGGTACACACTGTGCTCAGATCCCCAGGATTTCTGAAATATGGAAATTTCTGTAAAATCTGCAGCCAACTACTCCCATGTGAAAGATGTCTGCCACTGTCCACGTTCTGTGTGGACAATGACAAGGGAGCACTCAGCTCTTCAGTTGTAGGAATCACACGTCCATTTCAGCTAAACACTGAGGCTTGTAACACAATCTTTCCCTTTGAAATTCAATGATTACCTCAAACGAAACAATGCAGACCATACCATCAAGCGATGTTGTTTCTAAATTTAAAACTGCCTGAACGTGTCTCACAGGAAGTATAATCCCGCAGTATGGCCTTTCAGCAGGTTAACAGAAACAGGCCATAATTAGCAGAGTAGTAGTCAGGTTATCAAGGGAACTTGGCACATCACAAACAGTGCATACTTCTCTCCCGCACAAGAGCTACAGCCTGACAAGGCTGGTCCAATTACACGTAGTACTATAACATCTTACAAAAAGAGCAAAATGCTTTGTGGTAGTGGGGCATGCTTTTCAAAATCATTGAATCGCAAAAAATGTTTCACAGAATATTTATCTGTGGATGATCTGCAAAATTTTTAATTTTTCACCATACTATATTAATAAGCACAAGATCACAGGCAATAGAGTAGAATATCTGTCTTTATAAAAGGTGTCTCAAAAGAACAAAGTACTAATCGACAAGATGATATTCCATGAAATCACATTTATAGGTCTTATCCAAAACATGAAGAGATGCTACAGACAGCTGATTGCTTTACCTATTGTTTTGGCTCTAGTTTGTCTGGAGACATCTAGCCTTGGTCCTAGCCCCCCATCCAGGTGTCCATTACTAGCAGTGGCGTAGGAACCGTAGCGGCCGTAGCGGCTTTGGCCGCTACACTTTTTAGGCAGCAAATTAATATTCATAACCTGCTATAAGTTACTATTAGCTGAAGCTAGCTTCGTTCCCTGGGAACGAGCCCAAGCTCAAGCAGCCTCTTCGTTGCACCAGTCTCATATGCAGTTACATACGTACATTTCCGCTTAAAGTACACTATAAAGCAATCAAAACTTTGGCGATGAGATGGCTTGGTACGGGGCTAATGCACATTTTCACAGAGACTCTACCACAAGCGACGAAAGCTGGGCGGTTTCCTGGGAACGACAACGAAGTCAGTACGTATAATCTTACTGTTTTCCAAATATTTTACTGGATGGTTGGGAGGGTCTGAAAGCTTATACCCTTGAAAAAAGGCTTTATTTTGCAGTCTAAAGGTGCACATTTTGAAAAAATTCGCTGCCGCGCTATGTGTGGCAAAATTACATTTTCACGCGGAACAGCACAGCCTCTACACTTCAAATTTGCTTCCTACGCCTATGACTAGCACTAAGCTACTGAAAGCTGGGTGGGTCTTGGGAATGTGGCTATAGAGACATCAGTTATCAAATGAAATTCACATCATCAAGTTTGGTGCTACTACTGTGAAAAGGATGTAAATCTTGACATACCTGACTGAAAGGATGATGGTATTGATGTGGGATTTGCAGTGGTCACCACACATCGAGGATCTTGCTTCACTGTGGAATGGTAAACATTGCATGGTTGCGTTATGCATTTACAGTGACTACAGTAGCTTTGTTCTCAGGCCACCCAGCTTCTTGTTGGTTGCAGTATCAATAATATAAGTGATGGGAAGCTGGGTGGTGGCCTGGGATGGAGGCTACACAGGCAGTTGTTCTCAAGCTATAGAATACATGTATCTGTGATTAATTAAGTAGAGAGATAAAGAACACAGTTTAAAATCCCAGAGAATCTACATGACATTGCACACTTGTAACGTCTGGTAACTCACAACAGCTTGCTTCCAACTTGTTTGAGAGGGGCTCAGTATATGCCTCACACTTTAGAACATCATTGAAGACCCAAAAACTTGAAGAATCAACAAACACAATTCGATCAAACACACATTGCAGTATCTTCCGATTCTTCATCAGGTTAGACAGACCAGGAGTTTGCAACCCCACCAGCACTTCTCGGCTAAGAATTCGTTTGGAAAACAGCTGATCAGCTAACGTGTCTGGATCTTGGATTGCATTCACTAGAGTGGAATAGTGTTCCTGAAATGCCCTAGCTTCTGGAGTATCTTCATTTGATGCCATTGTGTACAATTTCCTGAAGTTACAAAAGTTAATGCATGCGGTCATAACAACAATGCATTCTCTCCATCTGTAGTGTCCTACTTACACTCCTGTTGCTAACAGAACCACAAAGTCATGGAGCTAATTAAAAGCACTTTTCACACAACCCCACCAACTATAACGTTATAAACCACAAACTTCCATGAAATCAATCACTTGGTCCAGTTTAGGTATCAAGCTAACAAAGCAGGCAAATACACTGGAAGGCTTAGCATCACTTATGAAACACAATTAAGTGCCTCTACACTAAAGGACCATGCATGTTTCATGGTCATTTCAAAGAGTAACAGTTAGGCTCAAACTTTCTATATTTCTGGGATTTGGGCAAACAAAACTGTTTATGTATCTAATTCTTACCAAGCCTTTGCACAAGTGGTCCTTAATGTCATTTCATTGGAAGGTGACTAGAGACAAAACTGTTTATGTATCCAATTCTTACCAAGCCTTTGCACAAGTGGTCCTTCATTGGAAGGTGACTAGAGGCAAGATACTACCAGGCATGGCTGTGTACAATTGCCTTGATATCGAGGCCTTGTGTGTGTCAACATAGTGGGAAGATCTTAGTTCATATGAACATGGTGTACTTCAATCATGCGTTTACCACCATACGAAGCATACCCACTGGATGGCATACTTGGGACTCAAACTCACAAAAGTATTTACTTTACCATCTATACTGGGCTCAAATTAGAACAACACCTACTACTTGGCTTCAGTTAACTCTTTACCACCGATGACGGTTTTTGGTGGTGTGATTTTGGCCACATGTTATCAGTTGGTGCAATCCGTTTTGAAGATAGGTTTGCATTAGCAAAAAAGGTGGGATAGGGGGAGGTGGGAGGGCATAGTCATGACATGCCGTGCACATGGCAGCTGCCTTGGCTGGCTGTAGAACAGCCTTTGTTGGCACTGGCTGGACCATTTGTCACCTTGTAAGCACAAATCGGCACAGAAACCACTCCTCTCCCCTTATAGATCTGGATCTGTAGGCAGTTTTCAGTCAGGCAGAGCGTTCGTTGGTCAAAGAGTCCTGACCATTGAAAGCTTGCTAATGAGTGGGTGTGGTTAGGGTCATGAACCCACAGAGAATGTGTCAAAAAAGCTTGCCTCACTTTTCCAGTGCTAGCTCCTAGCAGAAGTGGAAAAAGGACCAAACAAGATATCCATAGCCTAAAAAAAGACTTACAGTAAATAGCCTACGGTGGGAGTTAAGCAGCCTTGCTTATATCTATGTGCAAACCTAACATTTCTAGGCTCTGGGGAACATAATTTTGGAAACACTCCTGTCCCATGGACCAATAGATCCATGTACTTAATTGTACTCAAGCTTTATCCGTCATGAATGTCACTGGTGAATCACTCCCATAGACTCTGTAGTGATGACTCTAGTCTATTTGTCAGTGGTAACTACAAAGTGTGCTGCGATTTGGCAATCGGTTGACTATCACCAACCCACCCACTCACCGTGTGCTTATGGTTCTGAATAAGTCAAGAGGTGGAAACCAAAAAGCATGTTAGTCCTGACCTAAAATGAAAATTCTAGATCTGCAGTCCGAGTTGTGAGATTATAGAGTTTATGGGAGTGACCCTTTCTTGACTTGTCCCCAGCTTGACTATTTGTGTTCTACAAATCACTTGGACTACCAAATTCTACAGTGGCACAACAGCGAGTTGTTCTACAGAGCCCCGCCCCTTTACAATCCACGCTTTGAAATATGTTGTGAAAAGAAAACATGAACTGTTGAGATTTTAACACAGATCTACGTACCTGAACGATCATGTGCTCCTGAGGGTGGAGACCCTACAGGATCTAGGTGCTCAGGGCCACATCTCGACGCCACGAACGACAACTGTTGCGGGACGACTCAACTCCGTAATCAAATATATCTTAGGAAGGTGGAATAGTACACAATCAAACGGTGATTCCGTCTCCACAGCTACTCGAGTTCTGGAGAGTCGTAGAGAACTGTACAAACTCTTGAAACCGGAAGGTGAAGCAGTGAAGGGGCCTCCCCTGGTTGGAATGACGTAACGTGCAGAAGTAGTCTCGTACCCAGACTCGGGTTAGGTTAGATAGAGTGTTCACAGTGAAATATGCATGAAGCATGTTCTGAGCCTAAGGAATAGCCCAGTCTATGCAATAGAATTTCTTATACATTATTAGATATACCAGTACAAGGATGACAGGTCCCTGCTTTAGTGATTGAGAGTATTTCCTTGCTTTGCTTCATTATAAACGCACATCACCCACGTGTTCAATTTTTCCAAGGCACTTGACCTTTCCAAATTTGTACTCCAAGTCATGCAAGTTAACACATTTTTCTGCAATTTATAGTATTTGATATAGTATTTGATGGTTGACCAATTTTGCATGCACGTGCCCTTCAGCAACTTCACTGTGGCTAACTCCTTTTCTAGGACATGCATTTAACTTAGCTTCTGCATTTCTGTTCACATTCTGGCACTACATGTACAAGTATAATATGGCTTTTCAGATGCAATGAAACAAAAAATATGCACTAACAGTTACTGAAAATTACCAACAGAAATTCTATACTATCATCTATTCTGAAAGCATATTAGCTAACCCCTGTCTTCCTCATACCCACAGTTACTCCAGTCAGTTCATCTCCTTCCACATCATATCTCTCATCAATGTGGCAACTGGCAAGTTAGTGCATCCACATCCAGGTCCACAAGACCTTCCAATGGCACCCATGTAATATTGATCTGAGCTACCCAGCATGAGTGGTGTATACATATGATAGCTACTGGTTGCACAGATTCATTTACAATGATGATGTAATGTTGTAATATGTCTCCCCCAATATGTTAAAAGAGGAAGCCTGTGTCCAACTCGTGAAGGTTTTTCTGTGCATAGATAGTGGAGTAGTACAACACAATTCTGCTTTGATTCTAGAAGCCAAAGATTGCATTTGTATAGTCTATCTAACATTCTTTTGTATTAGTACGATGCATATACTAGCAGTAAGCAATCAGTCTTCTCAAGCAGGAGCTGAACCATCAACCCAACCTATTGAAACTCAGCTAGCTTTGTGTGCTACGTTTTCAAGAGACTAAGCAAATACTCTAATTCATGTAGCTAAAGCTGCATACAAACACTGAACCCATATTAGTCTGCACTACACTTGCTGCAGAACTACAAACTACATACATTCACATGTACCAAAAGACAAGACAGTAAGAGAGGCAAGGCTGGTAGGAGATTGTGTTGGAATGCTTCTACCGGTGGATGAATCTTGTTAAGAACATAGAAGTGGTTTTTAGTGCAAAAAGGGCAGTCCAGTAGCCCATTTCAGTAGTCCAGTGATCATTGACAGCATTAGGGGAGGATGGATGATCATGGTTCACCAGTGCCTGCTAATAGCAGTCACATGCATTCAAACTGAATGTGTCTTTACAGCTAAAGGCTCGCATTTGACATAACACAGTGCAGTAGCAATATACTGTGCCTACATTCATTTCCTCACAAGTGTATCTTCACTGTATAGCTAGTACTCGAAAATTGAAGGTGCAATGATTTCGGATTTGTTGTGTTAGAACTATGCTCTATCTGAGTTAATGTTACATGGTTAAATATAGACTAGAACAGTTCTTGCGCATAGCTATGTATTCTTTGGACAATTTGTCTTGTACACAGGATTAGCTAAGTGTCAGAAATTGGGTCAAATTTTGACAATCAACCTTTGAAGCTCCACTCTGAACCAATGGATTTCACTAATGAATCTTATGCAAAAATGCCTGGAGGATATGAGTTTATAGCTGACAAGAGACTATATTTCACCGTTATTAATTTTTATGTTGCAATGTCACATCTTGCTGATAGAAAAATGATAGTTTGAACTAACTTATAAATTTAGAATACAGAAATGTAATTGATTGGAAGAGTATTTAAAATTAAGGGGATACATGTACTTTGTTAAAGGTACTGTATGTTCCTATAATTATAACTTCCCATAAAAAATATTTTTATACAAAAATTGGTGTCTCTCCCTTTTCTCCTACATGCATGTAACTGGATGATGTCGTAGATGGGGCCTAAGATTGCCCATTAGTTGGTTGTTAGTCATTAGTGTTATCTACAACTGTAGGATTTATCCAATTGTGGCTTAACCATATGTTCTGTATTAAATTCAGTGTGTGTGTGTGTGTGTGAGTGTGTGTGTGTGTGTTGTGTGCGTGTGTGTGTGTGTGTGTGTGTGTGTGTGTGTGTGTGTGTGTGTGTGTGTGTGTGTGTGTGTGTGTGTGTGTGTGTGTGTGATGTGTGTGTGAGTATGTGTGTGTGTGTTTACATCACATGACTTCTATCCAATCAGGTGTATCAGATTGACATTTGAATTCAATGTTAATATCACATAACCTCTATCCAATCAGAAGTATCAAATTGGGTCACATGTTTGAGGCTCATTAACCATTTCTTGTCATGACTGCTGGATGTTGCCAAACAGCTATCCTCAGTTTATTGCAACAGCATGTGGACAGTTTAGCACCCAATGAAGCCTGAAAGTATATGTAGTAGCTAGTGCTGTGGTGAGTGAATGGTACTGGGAACCATGTGATTTTGAAGTGGAATGCAGTCCGTTAACAAGTGTACTTTGTCTGTGTGAAGTCTGGGAATTGACTATTGTTTACTGGTTTACCAAGCAGCTCCATCTGTTGTATTACTCCAATGCTCTGAGCTCAGCCTGTAGCTACACACCATCAGGTCGCTGTAAATGGGATGAATTCATCATCCTTATGGGTAGTGTGCTTTGTAGTGCAGCTTATAACAAGTTATTTCACGAGCAGTTAGCTAATGCTCAAACATGTGACCCAATTCAAGCATACCTAGTTGACTGGAGGTGATGTGATTTGCAGAATTTAAGTTTGAATAGCTATCAGTCAAGTAATGAGGTACATCAGTCCAGTCCAGTTTCAAGACATGACCCCACTTTTGCCCCTTGTCTTATTAATGTTGTTAACCACAAGCCCAGAGTTGTGGGTCAAATTTCAGTGACAAACATGTGGTCAATTGCCAACTGTCTTTCTGCATGGTTCTTGAAAAAAGCTACAAACACATATAGATGGAACAGTGACTGGCAGCATTGCAAGGTATCCTGGCCTATAGATAGGCCAGGCTTGTCAGGCCCGTAGCCAGAATTTGTAGAAGGGGGGTTACATGTGTGTCAGATGTGAATGTATACATGCCTAAGTATGCAAAAGTAAGGGGGTCTGGGGGCCTGCTCCCCCAGGAAAATTTTAGAAATTAGATGCTCTGAGATTGCTTCTGAGGCCATTTTGGGACAGAAGCAGAGCCGTAGTAGCTACATGGCTCGCGGAGTATTACATCCAATTTTTGGCTGTCCACGTATGCATTTGCTAAGCCAGCTGACTTCGAATTTCCAAGAGAGAAGAAGGTACTAAGGTTGGCAGAACAGCAGGTGGGGTGACATCACTAGGAAGACAACTGGTGAACTCTCGAGCGCCCGAAATATTAATAGCGATTTATTTACGCGCGTCCTTTCATCGCAGCGGCGTAAACAGCTTACACGCGTGTTCCGCGCTGGTCCTCCATGAACAAACTTGTTTGGACGGCGGTGATTCTCAATAGCATCGAGGCTACTGGACCAATTTCAAACGGTAGGGCACTCAAAATGTATAGTTAAGCGGTGCATATAAAATCTTTTGGAGGCCAAAAGGGGGGTTCGAGCGAACCCCCTCGAACCCCCCCTGCCTATGGGCCTGCTTGTTATAACATACTCTGGTTGCATGAGTAGTGGAGCAATCGTATAGTTGATTATTAGCGAGCAAATATAATTTCGGAGATTTTAACCTTTTGGAACGAAAAAATTACCTGATACAAAATGAGTGAGATTTACATGTGAATGAGTGAGACGTATTGAATATTGTAAATTGTTTTGAAGACTATAGCTAGAATATAAGTAAAAGTATCAGTATGCTTTTATTTTGGATTTTCAGGCCAAAAGAAACACTTCATTTGCAGTTGGTTAGACACTGACTGGATCACCAAAGCTATAATCAGTGTGACTTTGATCAATCAGAGACAATCAAAAAAAAAATGTTATATTAAGTCGTCTTACAACTTTCAACTTACACTTACTGCATGTTGCATGAAGTGGCCAGTGAAAGATATCAAGAGGTTCTCCCTACTGCAAGCAGACAGAAATCTAGGATCTGAACTCAGAAGTGAAATTGAAGGTTTTTAATTGGACAACTGGTTGCAAGAGGTTATGTATCCAGTATCAGGAAAGCCATGGTTGTTGCAGTGCTTTTCTAGCCTCGTGCCCAGGCCACGTGGCCTGGGTACGAGGCTAGTGCTTTCAGAATGCACTTTTATTGCTTGTGGTACTACCTACCAGGAAATCAGGAGATGTCCCACCAGTGAACCCTCTTCTTTTTATGAGATTGGTGGTATGTGCCAGCATAGTATTTCGGAAGCTTTATTCAACAGCTTTTCACAATCAGGTTCCTCTAACCCCATCTCCTACCAAAGAAAAGATCACAACACATGCATGCAATGGTTGGATGAATCGGTTTTCTTCCTTTTATGAGATTGGTAGCCATGTACAGTGAGGACAATGATTAACTGTGAACTAAAGTGAAGCATAAGGTAGCTAAAGAATGAGTGGCCTGGCAAGCCACCCAAGTGGTGGTTTCATGGATTTGTGATTCATAATTCTGATCCAAGGCTGATAGCATGGTTCAAGCTTCCAATTGGTAGTGAAAGACTACTCACCCTCATCTTTGTCTCCAGCTGCCACAATGATGCTCCCCTCGTTGACCTAGTACAGAGTGACAAAGATCCAGTTACCGATCCTGCTGTGGAGACTGGCGATAAGTCACATAAGAACAACACAGATACTTTTTAGTCCAGCAGTGAGGTCTGCTGGTAGAGTTTCTGTGCTAGCTACCTGTAATTTTTTTTTATATTAAAATAAAAGCTAGCTGTTTACTTCAAACCAGACATTAGCTACTTGTATTGTTGAGACTTGGGTTGGCAGTGATGTACCAGACTGATATCTGCATCCCTAACTTTGTAGCCAGGGCCCTGTGAAAAGGCTCCAGATACTCTGGAAATGCTACTATTAGTGGCCATGAGTGGTGAGTATGTTTGAGTTATAGCCTTGTTCATAGGCTACTTTCAGCCATGGAAATTTTTGCCACTAGGTATTCATCCTTTTTTTGCAGTAAGTATCATCAAATGTTGTCCCTGTGCTCACCACATTTTTTCGGATGCAAGACCAATCTAGAGTGGCCTGAATTAGGTATGACCACAATCACAATATTTTGTATGTGGACAGGTACTCCAGTGGATGTAGCTAATCTCAAATCTCACATAAAAAACTGTTTCAGATTGAGCTTTGGTAACGTTATATTAGTGCAGCAGCCATTACACTTAAACTTTTCTGGTACCGGAGTTTCAATTGCATGTCCAAAGAATAAGTTACCCTAGGAATAGATTTATGCATCTATGAGTACTCAAACTTTCTTGCTGTACCTTAATGCCAGTATGTTTTACAGTGTCATTTATACTTTAATTTATATAGTTTATCGTAATGACTCTGGCTTTGTTTCCAGGACCTTGTTTAATAGTAACTCCTGAGGCCCAAGTTAGTGCTTTCAGCACTTACTTGTCATTGTCCACTCACACAGAACATGGTTATGTAGTCTAGAATCCAGTATTTATGCTAAAGCATGCAGGACTAGGGGGGTCTGGGGGCATGCTCCCCGAGGAAATTCAAATTAGATGCTCTGATATTGCTTCTGAGGTCATTTTGGGACAGAAGCATAGCCGCAGTAGCTACATAGCTCGCAGAGTATTGCATCCAATTTGTGGCTGTCCATATATCCATTTGCTAAGCCAGCTGACATCGAATTTTCATGAGAGAAGGTACAGCAAGTGGGGACAGATGGTAATGTACGTACTAGCTAGAAACCTGTCAGAAGAGCATTAAGCTTATACGATAGCAAGACATCTAAAGACTGCCATACTGATAATACCGTACGTTTCCATACGTTTTCAAAAACGATGGTATGACTCCAGGCTGTTCAGTTGCCACATACTTCAATGTTGACGGTGACTCACTAGAAGGAGAACTGGTGAACTCTCGAACGCCTGAAATAGCGATTTATTTACGCATGTATTTACGCGCGTCCTTTCAGCGCAGCGGCGTGAACCATATACGCTGGTCCTCCATGAGCAAACGGGGTAGCCTCGTAGCCCCGTTCCCAGGCCCCGCCCAGCTTTCCGTCGCTTGCAGTACGGAAAGCTGGGCGGGGCCTGGGAACGAGGCTACAAACAGGGCGCATAGCTGCAACCAACCTTGTTTGGACAGCGCTGATTCTCAATGGCAGTTAGGCTAGTGGACCCTTACAAACGTTAGGGCACTTAAAATGTATAAGCTAGGCAGTGTATAAAATTTGTTGGAGGCCGAAAGGGGGTTCGAGCGAACCCCCTCGAACCCCCTCTGCCTACGGGCCTGCAAGGCATTAGTCATCACATTCTGGAAAAAATGTCATCAATCGGACAGCATGGGGTGAAAACAAAATCATAATGATAGCCTACAATACTTACAGCAGTAATTATAACATGTTGGCACTATGGGATGAAATAATGAAAAAAAAAATTGACAAACAGTGAATTAATGGTACATTTTGGAAGGAAAAATCTAGAATATAAGTGTAACAAATGGAAAAACATACCAAGAGTGTTGCATACTTCTGCAATTGGTAAAGGTTTCCACTGTCATCACAATATGTTGCTGGAAGCAAGTCACAGGGGAACACTTGTGTGGCAGTGAAGAGGGCCAATGGAAATATATCGACATGATCTGAACAAGCTTCAGGAGGCATATAGATAATGGTGCCAGGAACATGGGTTGTACTCCGAAACTCTGAGCTACATGCTGGGTCAATGTCAATGATGCGAGAATTACCGAAATCACTTATCTTTGCCACTCTCTCGGAACTGAGCAAGACGTTTTTGGCTGTAAGGTCATGGTGGATTACAAGTGGTTTGTGGTTGTGTAGATAAGCCAGCCCTTTGAATATGTCATGTAGAATGGAGACCTTAGCATTCAGGGGAAGGTTTGCATAGGAAGGGTTGAGGAGATAGTCGTGAAGATTCGTCTGCAGCTGTTCCATCACTAGTGCTGGCAACTTGGAGTCAGGCAGGAGGCAAACACACTGGTATTGTATTATGTTGGGATGGCGGAGACTAAACAAGATGCGGAATTCCATGAAGAACTTCTTAAAACTCATCAGGATTCATGCAGATCTCCACTCTGAACCTCTTTGCTGCATACACTACCTTCAACTTTCACTTGCTCAACACTACCATATGATCCAACACCAAGCTGCATACCAGCTGGTTCTGCTTTCTTGATAAGTAACTTCAACTCAGGGTCATCCTCCCACCTTTGTGCTGTGAACGATAGCTACAGTTTGGTCATGATAAAATTGCACAATTACCTTGCACAGAACATTGCATAGTAGGGAATCTTGTAAAGTGAACACATAAATTCCTATACTCAACAAAATGTTGACACTGGGAACAAGGTGGTTATAGCTAGCTACACATTTTGTTAAGCTTTACTTGAACCATCACTGAAGTGCATGGGTTTCCTAGTGGTTGCCATTTTTTTTCAGTATGTAAATACATGTATGAAGTGTAATAAGTTACAAAACGAAAATCACCTCTTGGTCTGGTGTGGTTGGTAAAATTATTTCCATAAAATTGTGCCCCCAATTGTTCAGCAACACAATATCTTTATTGTAATAGTGATGATGATACTCATTGGTCACCATTCAGATACTCCATGGTAGGTCAGTTCTGAAGTGAAGCAGATGTACAGTCCCCGAGTATCACATGAAGTTTAACACTGAAGTTGGTCAGGTAATACAGGCTTGCACATGTGCAGAAATTGAGCACAAAGTTACCAAAGAAGCAGAAATGTCATGGAAATGTGTTTGAAACTAGATGAGTTGTGCATTGGTACTTAGGCTTACAACCATTAATTAGTCAGATGAGGTGACAGTGATAGACATTCCGGCACTTGATTATCACACCTGAAATGGAATCAATCAAACACACAAATGATAAGGTGCAGTATAAGATACACTAATGGAAGTGCATGTAGAGATGAGCAACCAAACAAGGTATGAATAACACCACGATACTCCTTGCACTATCAGCTATCTGTCTGTCTACCTGCCAGTCAGTTGGGTCAGTGCAGTGAAAATTTTGAAATCAGCACATTTACTGGTTAAACTGCTGTTGTATGTGGCAATAATATTTTTTTTTTAAATATCTGTACCTGATAGAGACCAAAACAGTTCAATCCTTCGCATTTCCAGTGCTTTTCTGTTTAACATTATTATGTTGTCCACATTTTTGATACGGTCAACAACTTGGATACGGTGGAGACCAGTCATATGTGGACTCCAAGCTTGTGTTTGCTTTTACTAGCCTCATTCCCAGATAGTACTCATTCATCTGATGGCATATGGGCCACTGCAAGGGGCCTGCAGAGGTAGACAGTGTCTCCTTACTTATATAAGATCAGTCTTGACGGTTTACCTCATAACTTAGTTCACTAGTGAATCCTTGCCAGCAAGAATCCATAACTCACAAAAGCATCTAACTACTTGGATACAGGACTGGTCTCAGCAGAGGGGCATGGCTTGTGTAGTGTGCACATGCACATTCTTGGAATATATTCTGGTATTTTGTTGTTCTGCTTTGTTATTATTCCATGTTTTCCAGTATCCCATACTTTTTGGCTTCTGTCATTACCTGTTTGGATTAGCCAAAACAAATTAAGAACCATCACACTTTATACATGTAGTACAACCAACAAACACTAGGCAGGTGCTTGATCATTGTGGAGCGAGCAGCACACCACTGGTTTCATATTTCGTTAGCAGAATTTGTCTGCCAAGGCAGGCATGGGCTAAGCTTCTCTCAAATCATGAGCTGAATCTCTGCCATGCATGAGCATCATTCATGCATGACACTTTTACCTGAAGTGACCCCAACCATTGTACATAAGGTCAATGGAAGTTGATTCCTTGATCTCCAACACCTCAACACAAGCAATCTTTGTAAATAGATCGCTATTGTTACACCTTGTTCAGCCTGGAACACTGTCCATGGCACCAAACAGTGACTGTTGTACAGTACAATTACAGAAACCAGTGCCATCACTCTCGATTTGTGAAGCACTATATGCATGAATAATGAAATGTTTGGCAATAATTTTGAGCGGCATTTACAAAGGGGGTTACTCAAACAAGCCGTTAGTGACAGGACGTTAGCACCCGTAGGCTATACTGTATTTATACCAGCCCAACCCTAACCACCCCCTAACCATATAAATCACTGTATAGCATATGGATGCTATGGTACTGTCGTTAATAGAAATTGGGGTTACATGGCTGTCTGATTTACATGTATGCATGCATAAGCATGCAAGACTAGGGGGGTCTGGGGGCATGCTCCCCCAGGAAATTTTTAGAAATTAGATGCTCTGAGATTGCTTCTGAGGCCATTCTGTGACAGAAGCAGAGCTGTATAGCTACATGGCTCGCGGAGTATTGCATCCAATTTTTGGCTGTCCATGTGTATGCATTTGCTAAGCCAGCTGACTTTTAATTTCCACGAGAGAAGGCACTAAGGTTGGCAGAACAGCAGATGGGGTAACATCACTGGAAGGACACTCTCGAGCGCCTGAACAGCGATTTATTACATCACTATAGAAGGACAACTCTTGAGCACCAGAACTAGCGATTTATTTACGTACGTATTTACGTGCGTCCCTTCATCGCAGCGGCATAAACAGCTTCCACGCGCGTTCTGCGCTGGTCCTCCACGAACAAACTCACACAGCTGCAACCAGACTCGTTTGGACAGCGGTGATTCTCAATAGCTGCAAGATTAGTAGACCACTTTCAAACGGTAGGACACTTAAAATGTATGCGGTGTATATAAAATCTTTTGGAGGTCAAAAAGGAGGGTTCGAGCGAACCCCTTCGAACCCCCCTGCCTACGGGCCTGGTATTGTTATTTCAGTTTGCATTAGAGCTATGCGCCGACAGAAGCTTGTGTTTGCCTACACATCATGCGACGAAGGGCCATCAAAGTTCTATCAAAGTGCAGCAGTATGACAACAGTATACGGTATTAGAAGCCATTATATCTCATTGTGACTGCATGTGTAGATGCCAGTTGGTGATAACTAAACCACACACATAGAAGAATACACTATCAATTTCAATGGCTGGTATGCCCAGCTAGAAATCAGTCCTATTATTTGACAAGGTCAAAGAGAATTTCTAGACCAAAATTTAAGTTGAGGTTTGATCTTAGTATCAAGGTATCGGTATGGTCTCACCCTGTAATCACAAAAACTGGTACATCACATTCAAAAGTATCCTCTTTCCTTTGTGTGGAGGGTTCTACATCAGGTTTGAAGGCCACTGATAAAGCTGCTGTGTATCTGGTAGGCAAGCCTCTGTTGTCATGAAATGACGGACATGTAGGTTGATTCCTACAAGATAAGGCTGATGTTTCTGAAATGGCTGACAAGGGTTCACAATAAAGAATTATAGTGTAGTCGGTGCGACCAAGCACTGGTTAGCAAGGTATGAACTGCTCAAGGGTTATTTCGTTCTCAACGGACACTCACTACAAGGCAAAAATGCTCTGCTTATATGGAAAACTGATATATCACAAAATCATACCAGGGTTGCTCTCAGATGGCCATTTGTCCTTGTATATGTGCATAGTATTGATGAAATGGTTCATTCTCAGTGCAATGTCTTGTTTCTGCTTTTGGAAGTTTTAGGCTGAATAATATGAGGGCTAAACTGGCAATAGTCCTTTGTGTGAGAATGTTTCCACATAATTAAACATGCAGTAATGGCTCAAATCAACTCACACATACAAAATAAACCGACTCCCATGTTATTATGAGCATATAACCGCACCCCAAGATGCTCATAAGAGGTTAGTGCTGCAAGTTTACCTTAGGTTGATAGAGTTCAGTGCTACATAGGTAAAAGCTTTGTTGTGGTTCCCTTTACTGAATGGCTTACTGTTTCATCTTTAGGATTCAAGGGAGGAGCCAGACATGAGCGTAACCTTTAGTACAGGTGTAAAATAAAAGCGCTGCTACGTATCTACTAGTGTCTGCAAGGAAAGGGAGCCCATAAACAGTGATATAGGAAGAAAAAGAAAACACTGCCCAATGTTGAGGATCGCACCCAAAGGCTAATTAGACCACCAGGTATATACTGCTAACATTGTACTGTAACTGCTTCATAGGCTATTTAGCACTTTTATTGTTTACATAGCACCTAATTCAGATCAATGAGGTAGACATAACACTACTACCATGGAGACTGTTTGAGCACCACTTTCCCATGGTTGTTGGTGAACCAAAGTTTCATTCCTAGGGTAGGTGCACCATGGCACTAACTAATATGCACTCAGATTCGAGATCCAATCCTTCCTCTGGCCTGTATATTATATTATATTACGTGGATCCTTTAATTCGCATCTTGGGGTGTAACGTAGTGTCTGTTGAGACATTCACCCGTAGTGAATTTCAGATTCATATGTCATATGTCTTCAGAGTTAGAGCAAGACAAACAGTCAATTTTTCACCAAATTTCCACTTTTCCAACGTCAGGGTTTTTGTGTTGATTTGACATGGAATGAATCTATGAACATACTGAGAACCAAAGACAAATATTGTTGATGTCTCTTTCTCTTAACCTCTTGAACCCTATCATCACTAATTTTCTTGAAAGCTACATTTTTTTCCATAGGGTTTGTTCTGGTGGGTATGCTGTGCAAAAATGGCTCCTATACAACTTCAAAAGTTGCTTGAAAGTAGTAAAGATCAAAGAATGCTACGCTGTTCCCCTCCAACCTTATCTAAGAGCTCTGGATGTCAATTTGCTGCAAGTGCTCTGAATTCTGGTGATCTAGTTCTCCACAAGCTTGATCTTTCACTTTACAGGTTTTGCATATCATGCTCTTCAAATGTAGCTTTAGACAACTGCAATGTATTCTTCCTTTCCCTTTTTAGGACGCTTCCATTGGCATGGCAGTAAATTTAAAGGTGCTGTCTCATCATCAACAATAACATGGAAAGCAGGAAGATTAGGTCTCAATTAAAATGATGCTTGGTTCAGTGAGGCAAGACAATGTAGAACAGTGGACACAAGCATACAGGTTTCTGACTTCCTGTAATTATGAAGTATAATAGATTTTTCTGCATGGATGCCTGTATTTTTATTGTGACCAAATGCCAAGTTGCGAAAATTTCTTCCCACGAAAATGTCTTCTCGCGATTGTTTATTTACAAATAGCACCTGTATCTAACAACTCAACAGAGGATTGATTCGTCATAGAGACATCAGGCGGAAATTGATCATAAAACATGACCTACAATCAACTTAGTCTCATCTTTTGTCACCACCACAACGAATGGATCCTCGGAATTAGTATCCACTCTTTGGCATAGCAGTTCTTCATCAACAAAAGTGGCCCACACGTTACCATTGCTTTGATGCTGCATGACACACTAAGAACTTGCCATTTTGAGTAGTACACAAAGTAAAATTGTTGGAGTTGTGGTCATAGGTCACAACCCTAGCATGAAATCAAAAATTGCAAAAAAAAATTTCCTGGCATGTTTGTGATGCATTCGCGATTTTTACGCTGGAGAAAAATTCCCGCTATATGGTACATGGTAAGGACTAGACACGTTATTGCTTTATCATCCATCTCCATAGATAACAATACCTTATTGCTGGCAAGCAGAGCACCCAGCAGTGACATCATTGGCAATAATTAAAATATTTCTGCTTACATGCAACTGCACTATTACCTGTTCAATTAGAAGTTGTGTTCTGCATTCTGAGAATGCTAGTTCAGGGTTCAGTGTCCAGCCTTTGTAGGCATCACAGATTTTTTTTTTTTTTAAGTTCTTCAGTTATATATTGCTTTACAATTTTCTCCTAGACCCTGACGACCTGGCATTCCTCATAGAACATCTCCAGCCCATTGCTAGTCATTTGGTCTGCAGCTGCCAGGGAACTAGATACAATTGCAGCCACGCCCCTGCTTATTCCAGGTGGCCCTGTAGCTTACCTCCAATAGGTACTTTCCAGGTGGTTAAGTCGTCCACCACTATTCCCGACCCTCAAAAAGCTATGTGATGGCCTGAAGAGCCCTACAGTGGACCAAAGCAGGATTGCCCAAGCACTAGAGCAGCAATATCCGACTCAAAAAGCAGGTTTGTCTTCTCAGGCACTGGGGTTGTGGACTGGTCATAGAACACATATCACACATGCATTTGAGAGGAGTGTAGGCTGCAAACTACACTGCTGCATATTGACTTTGCTCACACACCATCCTAACCATTCATTGACTAACTGAACTTACTTTTACTCAATTTGTATAAACATAACTGAATCGTTTTTTCACGCTGGTGTTAATGTTGTTGGCAAAGATCCGTTAAAGCAACAGTATCATTCACGTAACATGAATGATATGTACAATCAGCACATTTTTATGCAAGCAGTCAATTATTACCAATGTCATTGTTCCTAGATTGGTTAGGGTGCAACCCATGCAGGGTTGGTAAAGACAGTTTGCTCCCAGTGGAAAGCTAACAAATGTATAGTGCTATGAAACACTAGTGCACCATGCAACTTGCTCACGCTCGCCCCCACAATGCACTGCATTCGGTTATTCATGAGCGGGATCGGCCCGATTCGCGATTCAAGGTTGCCCTACCTTAAGTATTGAAGTGAACGGAAGGACAGTCGGGACTTTCGGAATTGTCCGTTATATTGTGGGTGTTAGCTGTTGAGGGGTGTCCGTTAAGCGGGGTTGCACTGTATGTGCACGCCTAGCTAGAGATGAGCGGATTTAGAAGATCTGAATGCATATCAGGGTGCATCAAAACAGCTTTCAAAGTCCACCTTGCTACTTCCTGTCCAGTGTGGACTATTAGCTACATATCATGAACACAAACCACATGGTCACAAGATATTAGTAGTCTCAGTATATTATGTACCCCCATGCAAAATATCAGGGGTGCGTCTACAGAAAAACGAGTTTCCACGCATGTATAAGATCTTGAAATCGAACGGCGCAGTATCGCTAGTATACGCACATAATTACGAGCCTCATACGCTCATCGTACGCCTGTTTGCCGTAAGTGACTGACACTGCTCTACGGTATGCCCTCAGAACCGACCTGGGAGGCTGTAAAATTCTGGGGGAGGACGCCCCCACACCCCCCTAAAAGCTTCTGCACTTCGCACAGAAGTTAGTAAACGTAGTGTGCCAATGCTGTGCCCTAGCATCGGCGATGTCCTGGCTACGCCACTGAGCGCACGCAATGGCCATGGCTATACCAGTCTAAAATAGCTTGCTCCGGCCCTGCTCTTTCCTAACGACAACAGCGCACACTGTCTCAGTGCTCAGGCGTGTTAAGGACTGTCAGAAAAGGGCCTTCATTAATGTCACAGTAATGGCAAAGTTTCATAATGTTAAAAGTGCTGTTGTGTCAACTCGAATACTGTCTATCACAACTGAAGGCGGCGTGCTGTGTTAGTGAAAGTGGATGCAGAGTTAGTTTATACAATGGTTCATGTATGTGTTGTTCCAGGGTGCTCAAATAGATCTGACAGAGAAACTCATTTATCCTACCACTGTCTACCACTAAAGAACAGAAAACTTCTGAAGATTTGGGAACACAAAATAGGAAGGAAAAACCTTCCTAAAACAGTACATTCCAGAGTGTGCAGTGAACACTTCATCAAGTCTAAGGGGAGAATCTTGATGAGAGATGAGGTACCAACTCTTAAACTTCCCAAGTTGGCTACAGCAGTTCTGCCTCCATCAAAGAGGAAGTCACCTAGAAAGCGCCCTCACAGACTTGAGGGAGCATCTGGGTCACCTACATGTAAACAGAGTGGTGAGTCCAACACTCTTGCAACTGTTGATTCTGACATGAATAACGGACCTCACAGGAGAGGAAATAATGGATGAAAATAAGTCACTCAGGCAGACTGTATGCACTTTGAAGCAACAACTAACTGTTTTAGAGCAGAATCTTGAAATGTCAAGGTTCAGACTTGCTAGCATTGCTTCTGATGTTCAAAAAGTGACCTTCTATACCGGGTTTCCAAGTTACAAAGCATTAATGGCATGTTTTAGGTTCTTAGGTCCTGGAGTTCATTCACTAGTTTACTGGGGAAACAGCAGGACTGAACTGCATGGCAAGAAAATGGGACGAAATCGGTCATTACCACCGTTAGAGGAATTCTTTCTGGTTCTGGTGCGACTCAGGCTGGGCCTATTTGAAAAAGATCTTGCTGACCGCTTTGGAATTTCTACTCCAAGTGTGTCTCAAATATGCATAACATGGATCAACTTTCTCTACTTGAAATTGCATGAGATTCCATTGTGGCCAGCAAGGGATAAGGTCAAGTCGTCAATGCCAAAGAGCTTCCGTGACCTTTACCCAACAACACGAGCCATCTGAAATTTTTGTTGAGAAACCTTCTGTGCCTGAAATACAACAACGAACATTCTCCAGCTACAAGAATCACAATACTTACAAAGGTCTTGTTGGGATTTCCCCAGGTGGAGCAATTACGTTTGTGTCCAGACTCTTTCCTGGTTCTATTTCAGATCGGGAACTAACACGGCAGAGTGGCTTTCTCCAACTATTGGATCCTGGGGATTCTATTATGGCTGATCGGGGGTTTAATATACAAGACGATCTGACACCCTTAGGAGTAAGATTGAATATTCCACCATTTCTAAAGGGAAAATCTCAGCTTGAAGAGAATGAACTCATTGAAACCAGGCGTATTGCTTCCCTCAGAATACATGTTGAACGTGCAATGGATAAAAAATTACCACATATTTGACAGAACCTTACCTGCCTCTCTAAATAATATAGCAGAACAAATGTTTTTTGTGTGTGCTGTGTTGACTAACTTTTGGCCACCTCTTTGTACATAAATTTATATAATTGTATATAGTGTAATCATATTAAAACTTTATCATCAAGTTCAATATTACAGAATGTGTGATGGCTTATACTGGGGATACACAATTTCCGGAAGCATGTAGTAGCTAAAATACTCCTCGAGTTGAGGGACATATGGTTGTGCACCACATGAGATCAAGAAATATCCTCTCGACAAGGATACCCTTAGTTGTGAAAACACAAAAGTCACACCATGAATATAAATCAGTGCCAACGTACAGTTGTAGCTGAACTTGGTGGTAGTATGGATGGGTCCTATTCAGATGAAGCCTGCCATCAACTAAAGAACAGTAGAAGTTTGTGTCCTTGCATGCATCCTGAGGAGTGATGTCTCGCTTTGAGAATGGACACTTAACTTCTGCAATACCCTTCTGTTGTGTACATGAAATGTCAGTGACAAGGGCATCAGGAGATGCACCTAGCCATCCCTTGTCTGGATGGATAATGAAATCACAAGGCTCAACTTTGAGATTGTGTCCTCGAGAGTTCATGAAGTGAACATATTCAGACAAAGCTTCCTTCTCTTTCATCCTGCCCCATAAAATAGGTTTAGGAACACTCTTCATCTCCTGCCTGTAGAGCACACTCTTTAGCAAAGCTGGTGTCTTCTTCTTCTGTAGCAAAATTTTTCCACACTTCGATCCTGATATTCTCCTTGCACGGACGACAAACCACTCAGATGAGTTGAACTGCCCCCTTGTCCTCATTTCTATGTTCTTTCTTTCGGCGGACGACACATTGAATGTTTTTCTAGTTTCTTGGCACATTACCTCAAGCTCCTCTGCTGTAGGAAAAATTGTGGTAGGTGGAGTACTCAGATCAGTAGAAGTTTCTGATGCCAATGTCTGTTGGGCATACGTGTGGTCATGCTCAATCTTGTCAACAGATGGAGTAAGCAGCTGCAGTAGAACACACGGCTTGTCCATTCCCAAAATATCCATTCTCAGTTGTTCTATTGCTTCGGGGTCAGCACTTCGGAGATGTGGTGGGCGAGGGTCATATAATCCAGGAACAGGACGAGGTGCAAAGCATTTACCTTGAACTAGCTCACGTCGTCGAGCCTCCATGTCTGTTACAGGGATGTGCTGCAGCTTTTTTGGCCTTGGTTGGTTCCATTCCTGAAGTTTCTCAGTACAAGTGAGGAAGTGCGGAAGCTGACCACACTCACAGAACAGCATTACTGCATAACACAGTGCAGCAACATGCTTGCAACTAGCAGTTGGGCCCTTGCCAGCTGGACACCCACAGACAGCAGTAAGTATATCAAAACTGAAATTGTCAAGTGACACAAAAAGTTTGTACACCTCATCCTTCTTCATTTCTGGTAAGCATATGCTGCGAATCCATACCCTTGCACTAGTGCATACCTCAATGTTTTGAACATGCCCACAGCGATACAAATAAAGGGCTGATTGGTTTATAGACTTGAAATTAGATGCAGGTAAGCCATCATGGACAGTGCGGGTAACAAAATACTGCACTATATGGCCATTTGTGAAGCAAGGAACCGCTTGCCTGATGTCACACCAGCCATCAGCAGGCCAGACCACATCACCTGGTTCACCAGCAGTTGATAATGATTGGTCTTGAGTGACTCTATTGCTACCACCATCTGGATCAATTAGGTTGTCTGGCCACCCATAAAAGATGTAGCTTCTCACCCTAGATAGTGACAATAAAAAATGATACTGCTTTATCTGTTTCAGCCTAAGAACAGCATATATAAACACCAACCTTTGAACAAGATCAGCCTTCTTGCCTCTCACAGATGCTCCTCTACATTGTAGCCACCGCTTGAGCTCTTGCACTTTTAAACACCCTGGATCCCTCCCGTTTAAGGAAGCCCCAGGGATGTCTTCCTCTTTAAGGGAACGCCTACACCTTTTGCTGCGCAATGTAGTGGCTTCACCAAGTGTATTCATCTCGAAACCAATCCGCTAGTAGTGGAACGCCTACCCTTTTTGCGTAGTGGCTTCACCAAGTGTATCATCTCGAAACCAAACCGCATTAATCTAATTAATGCCCATGACCCCCTTGACCGTATGTTCTGATTTTCTAATTTAACATTATGAAACTCTGCCATTAATGTGTCGGTAAAATGGTTTGCACTTTGCAGCTGTCCCCTATGATCTAGCAATGGTAATTTACGGACCTAAAGTACCTGCTCCACGCGCGGACCCCCAAATTTGTTGTGGCAGGGGGACCAAGTCTAAAATGATTGTTCCCCCCCATCGACCAACATTTTGGCCGAATCATAAGGTAAGTCGGGGTAATTTCGGTCACGGGGTATTTCCGGTCACTTAGTAGAGAATGACTTCTCTATTCTAACAGCTACGCTCTCAGCCAAAACTACGGTGCTGTACATATAGTGGCAACACTTAGCTACAACATACCTGTCAGCAAAGTCGAGACCTTACTTCCTTTGCGCAGATCTGGCGTCACTTGTAGTTGCTGTAAGTGAGATGGCGCGAATTTGACCTGTCAAAACTTCAGAACTCCTTTCCTTACTCTTAAAGGAAGGGAGGGCGCCCAGTCAAAACTGTGCAGACATAAACATCAACTATTATCAAAAGCGACAGTACATTACTAGCAGCTCAGCACTTTGCACTATGCCGTGAGGAGCTAACTCTTGCATGGCCTACTTGCGCGGGTGGCGGATGAAAAACGCGTAGGTCATTCAAACATTGACCAAGGCAATTCCCGGCGGGAGTTTTGAAAAGCTAACTGTAGCGCAATGCCCCGGGCAAGAAAAATGTTAACCTAAGGGCCGCTGAAGAGCGGGAGGAAGCAATCCAGGCTGCAACCAAAGCTGTTAGTGAGGAGCAGAGCAATGCCCCGGTGCCGTTAATCCGACTTGATCGCTTAGCTGTCCCGAGGGATGCCTTATACTTGCAAACGTCGTAAAAACGACGAACGACCACCGCCAGCATAATTTTCACCGTGTTCAGCATGACTATCAAAGGTGACCGGAAATACCCCATTAATTGTATTTTCTCATATTTAGAACACAACTTTTAAAAAATAATTTTCTCACGTACGTGAACCACCGATCGAAGCGAGTTGTTTGCAGCAAGTAGTACATACTTAGTAGTGTCAGCGACCACTGTTTAGCAAGCTCTTCATTGTGTACTTTTGGCACTGTGTTCGAGTAAACTTGTAAGAGTCAAAGAGTGATCGGAATTACCCCGTTTTACCTTACTTAAACACACCTGCGGAGAAGGGATGTGTAACGCCCAAAATTTATCCGGGTATTGACGTCACGGTTCTTGCTAGGTACTAGGCCTATACAGTCGTTGGGCCAGCGGTCCAGATAATTACTTCAGTAGCGGAAGTCTACGGACTGTGGAATATTTGGCTGCTAATTATCATGGCGCTTACTTCCTGTCTTTGCTACAGACAAGCTTTCTCCTGCAGGCCCCAGTTCAAGCCGGACTTGCGCCAGACTGTGTAGAAGAGGCTTTGTACTTCACAAATATCTGCTTTTCATAAGCGATATACGCGAATGACTGGCGTACGAGCGGCATTTGTCGACCTACCAGCGAGTATTTTTTTTTTGGACTTACTTTCGACTTAGTCTCTAGTCTCGTGCCCAGACCCTACCCTCTCACGAGAAAAAAGGTCTGGTGACCATTGAGCGTTTCTTGGTTGTGCCGAGTCAGCATTCTCTATTCCGACCAAGCCAATGAAATAACGTACGTCATACATGCATTGAAGCTAGCCAATGAAATACCGCTACGTCATAAATTATGTATCATACGTCGTATGTCCAGTGAACGCATACGCGCGCCGCGTACGGACACTACGCGCGTGATCCAATTGGGAACACTTGCGCATTGGGGCGAGCGTAAGCGAGCTCCACACTAGTGAGTTGAACGGTAGAATTTCTCTGATTGGGGCGAGCCTGAGGGAGCCCCACACTTGTGGATACTGAAACGAAAATTTGTCTATTTATATGTATACATATGGTACGTGCGTATTCCGTATATGCATTCTGCCCTATTTGTACGTGATGCAATATTTCCACATGTTATACATGTCGAAAGATATAGCTAAGCTAGCTACGTTTGAAAGCCAAAAAGAAGTTGCAGTGGCGGATTTAGAGGGGGTAAGGGGGGGACCCCCTTTAGCGGCTAGTAATGTATTTTGCGTACATAACTGCACGAGTCCATCAAATGATTATGCAGCATTGGCATGCAGCAACAACAACCAGACACAGTTACACACTCACGTGTCAGCTTCTTACTGATCTCCAGACGTTGGGTGCGCTTCGCGCGCTTTATTACGCTTCGCCAAGTATAGCGATCAATTGGAACCCACCTTTTCAAAATCCTAGATCCGCCACTGAGTTGTATGTACGACTCACTTATGGAATCCGAAGAAAGGAGAGAAAGGCTAAGGCGTAGAAACCAACGCGACAGGGATTGTCGCGCTGCAAAAAGCGCTCAACAAAGGGAGATACGGTTAGCGAGACGGAGAGTAAGGGATAGAGCCCATCGTACTTCGCGGTCTGCTGCCCAGCGGGAGAGAGTTTTTGGGTTACAGGAGAGGGCGATTAGCGTCAGAGACTCCAGACCAGAGAACGAGTCGTCTCCAGCAAATGAGCCTTGCGCAACAGATGAAGCTGACCATAGATAATATACCCTCCCCGGGATTGGAAACAGCTCACGTGATGCTATACGTGTAGTAGTTAAGCTCGCGGACAGGGCGCGTTGGAGTTATTGTCACTTTCGAGGTGTTGATAGCGTTGATCTTGACCTGCAGTAGAAGCGCCCTTTCACTGAGAAAGAAGCAGAAAGCCACAGATAACTTGCAGATAACTTGCACATGCAGGTAAGCGAGTTGAAGCCTTTTAGCAAGCTGTCATGGGTGTGCATTAAGAGGAGCATTAAACAACGGGAGTTTATAAGCCAGCTGTGCTCTGTTGGGTGTTACTTATGGTGTTAGTATTAAAGCGGATAGATAAGGAAACTTTGTGGGGGTCTCAGTCCAACTAAACTACCAGCCATACTGATATTTGTAAAGTAGTGATTGGCATACTGACTGAACTTTTGCATAGACACACATTTTTGCCCAGCATGCCCTTTCTTTGGCAATGGTTTGAGCTTTTGTCTAAAATTGGTGAAGTTAGTGTTTCACGCTTTGTGGGGGAGCCACATTCACATTATACTGTTTATTCATCTGCTGATACTACCACAGCCTAGAACCATCTATGTTTGCATGGTTTTTAAAGTAGGTCTATGCTTCAAGCACAGTACAAGTTACACCATATTTTATCTGACCCGTTTAGCACTGACCATGGACTATGCCTGGGAGACTATTTTGACTCAAAAGTCCACAGGAAAAATGAGGAGCGCAAGAAGGTGGTGGAGCACATGACAACTCCAGCATGCAAGAGTTCCAGAACCACATGCAAGCTGTGAGGGTAACAAACTCATTTGCCAGGGGCCAGCAAAGGGGGATTGCAGAGGCTTTGATGGCGATTGCACAGAAGTTAACATACAGAAGAGAACAAACTCTTAGGACAATTCGATCTAAATTGTAATATTTTATCATAAATCCATATCTTGTGGCCATACAATATAACAGTACACAATCATAGACCTATCTAGGAGACAAATTATGCAACATGAAAGACATCGTCCCCCAATCACGGCTTGCACACCGGTTGCGAGGTAGCTGGACACTAAACAAATAGCACAACAGCGTTATATATACACCATAAAAGCTTATATCAGAATGTTCGTACGTTGAATGGACTGTTCGTGAAGAGCCATCACTCTCGTTCGAACTATGTATTCCAAATAACGCCGACCAGATAACAATGCTTCCGGTGCAACACGGGCGGGACGTGTGAGTACGTGATAATTGGCAATGTTTCCAATCCCGGGTAGGGTATATTATCTATGGGCTGACCCATGAGACTAACCCATGAGACTCCGGATCAGAGAGAGGCCCGTCTCGAGCAAATGAGCATTGCACAACAGGTGAGACTGACTCTAGCCTGGTACCCGGCGCGGAGGAAGAGCGCCTGGTACACACTGATGCGCTTCCGGTTAATTAAAAATTGCGTTGCTCACGTTTATGACGTTTACACAGTTTAGGGGCGTGTGCTCTGACGAAATTTAAGTAGTAAACATCCTGACGTGGGCCAGTTGGCATCGGTGTGCCGCCTTTGCGAATCCTCTGTGGCTTATAGCCACCATAGAATAGCATTGTTCGGTAAAAAAAAAGCTAGCCAGGAAAGACTAGCATCAGAGGAGGTAGTGCAGGTATACGGGTTTTGTATACGTACGTTACGTCTTCCGGTGATATCCGTTATGATAATCGGAGTTATGCGGTTGTCGTACAACGAAAGAGCTGTGCCAGACGGCAGATTTCGGCACCATCTGTTCCAAGCTGTGTTCATGCGAACGACCTACCCTTCAAGATATGTGTATTTCAGGTGGTCAAAGGTCCACACAGCTGTCGAGACCGCTGTTACTGCTCCCACAAGTTCCACGTCCACAGTTTGTAGGGTTCGGGAGATATGGTCACACAGAATTACCAATGCGTACGTACCAAAACCAACACATGGGCTCGCAGTTCCAAATCTAATGTGGATGTCCCGGTACTTCAACACATCCTTATAAATGCCAATCCTTGCTGTGTCTTACGGTACAAGTTCCATGTCTTTAAGTTGTAGGGTTCAGGAGATATGGTCACACAAAATTACCAATGCGTACAGAACCGTGAACATGGTTTACTTCAAGGACTCACAGCTCCAATTGTGATGGGGATGTCACTACGCTTGAACACGTCTTTATAAACCTCACTCTTTGCTGCAAATGGTGCAAGTTTCGTGTCTGTAGATGGAAGGGTTCAAGAGATACAGTCACACAAATTTACCCGTGTGCATCAAAATCATGAAAAATGTTTTTTTCCCGGGCTCACAGCTCCATATCTGATGGGGATGTCACAATACTTTTACATACCCTTATAAACATCAATCTTTGCTACATCCAACGGTTCGAGTCTCATGTCCATAGGTGGTAGGGTTCAGGAGATACGATTGGACAAAGCTACCCATGCGCACCTGGGGGATGTCACCCCCATCATGTGAGGATTTTCAGAAAGCACAGAAACAGATCTTTAATCTGGTGCAAGTCCGGTCTTGATAGCACCCTGCGTTCATGCGCTATGGGCGCTTGAATCTCACCAATTTCAGAGGCTTGAAGCTGGACCCGGCTTTTACAGCGTTCTCACATACCGATGGGAGCAGTAACAGCGGTCTCGACAGCTGTGTGGACCCTTGACCACCTGAAATACACATATCTTGAAGGGTAGGTCATTCGCATGAACACAGCTTGGAACAGATGGTGCCGAAATCTGCCGTCTGGCACAGCTCTTTCGTTGTACGACAACCGAATAACTCCGATTATCATAACGGATATCACCGGAAGACGTAACGTACGTACACAAAACCCGTATACCTGCACTACCTAGCATCAAGGATAAGCGCTCTGTTGGATATAACGTTGAACGATGACGACGGCTTACCGAATCTCGTGTGCGAAGTGCAAGCGGAGAGTTGAAAGTTTAGAGAAACATACTTGGGGCCGCAAGTCGCTGAAGTGCTTGAGAAATCGCTTGCTGAAAATCCGAACTTTCATTACACGCCATTATATTATCTTGACAAGTTTACTATATCGAGTCCGAACTCTGACGTCACATGACACGGAAGAATCAGAAAATAGTCCGGAGTCCCCACATCTTGGGGAGATTAAACGCATGCGCAAACAGTGTGTACCAGGCGCTTCTCAGTTTTGCGCGCGCGCCGGGGACGAGGCTAGACTGACCCATGAGACTCCTGATCAGAGAGAGGCCCGTCTCGAGCAAATGAGCTGTCACGCAGCCGAAGTGGCGAGATGCGCGGTTCTCATCTATGGTCGCGGTCACTAGTACTTTACTCAACTCAAATATTCTCAACCAACCAACAAGTATACAGAACTTAGCCTTTTATATGACTAGGCTACCAAAAGTACAAAAAGTGATCTGGAAGGTGTGAACAAGTGATACAGGAAGGTGTGAACATGTGATACAGGAAGGTGTGAACATGTGCTAGCCAGCTGGTCAGGATACATAAACATAACAAATAAACCACTTACATACCTATGGATACATAAATAAGCATAAAGTATAACTCCAATGCACCACATGAGTATTGCACAACAGGTGAGACTGACCCATGAGACTCCGGATCAGAGAGAGGCCCGTCTCGAGCAAGTGAGCCTCGCGCAACGGATGAGACTGACCCATGAGACTCCAGACCAGAGAGAGGCCCGTCTCGAGCAAGTGAGCCTCGCGCAACAGAGGAGACTGACCCATGAGACTCCAGATCAGAGAGAGGCCCGTCGCGAGCAAGTGAGCCTTGCGCAACAGAGGAGACTGACCCATGAGACTCCACACCAGAGAGAGGCCCGTCTCGAGCAAGTGAGCCTCGCGCAACAGAGGAGACTGACTCATGAGACTCCAGATCAGAGAGAGGCCCGTCGCGAGCAAGTGAGCCTCGCGCAACAGAGGAGACTGACTCATGAGACTCCAGATCAGAGAGAGGCCCGTCGCGAGCAAGTGAGCCTCGCGCAACAGAGGAGACTGACCAATGAGACTCCAGATCAGAGAGAGGCCCGTCTCGAGCAAGTGTGCCTTGCGCAACAGAGGAGACTGACCCATGACACTCCTGAAGAAACAGCAACAAGATGTGAGCAAGGCAGAGAGAGTCACAGGATACGAAGGGAGCAACAGTTTGTTCGTACTAAAATTGTTAACTTCCATTCTCATCTAGCAGTTCTACAGGTCTCCAAATGTATTTACATGATTAGAGAAGTTTCCTGGCCTGAATGTCAGAACAGTGTCACCTGACAGTAATGACACTGTGAGATGCATAATCATATTCATACTGCATAGTAATTGCTGAGCTAACATTTAAATGATATTCATATTTGGTTCTTGTGGAATTATAAGTAGTTTCTGCTTGTGCAAAGTTTAAATTTTTAATTGTATTCATACATTTTGGACTAACCCTTCATTTTGAACGAATTAATTACAGGTGACTTAACTGGTCCCCAATACATAAAGTGTACAGATCACTGACTGTTTAAGTCTGACTTAATTGTTCCCCATGTGTTACACATGGGACAAGGGAAGGACAAGCGACTTACCCATGTGTTACATGTGGGACGGTGACTTAAATGTGTTACACATGGGAAATTTTGCTGTTTTAAGTATTATTCCATAGGACCGAGGTAGCTGATAATTGAATAGCTGCGACTTTTCAACAACTTTCCTGATTGTGTATGAACCAATACACATGTCAAGCCTTGCAGTGTGTTAGGGTATCCAACCTGAAATATGAAAGTGTGGGCATTGATTCCAAAACAGTGGTTTTTATAAGAGCTAACCCAGGTAAGAAAGAAACCACAGAAGGATCGGGTTCGAATGTCAATTTTATTCGGAAACAGTCCACTTTTCCAGAAGTGATAAGTCCCACAAAATGGTACGTGACCAATATCAAGCCATTGGCCTAGTTATCTCCCAAAAAACTTACCCTCACAGACCTAATGTATAACTCACTGCCATGTTTAAAGTAGCCTCGCTGGCAGTGGTCAGTGGTCTAGGAACTAAATAATTTTACCGGTTATGGCGAACTTAAATTTTTGGTCACGTGCCATTTTTCGGAATTTACCACTTCCGGAAAAGTGCACCGATCTCAAAAGAAATGACATGCGAACCCAATCCGTTTGTGGTTTCTTTCTTACCTGGGTTGGCTCTTATGAAAACCACTGTTTTGGAACCAACGCGCACACTTTCGTATTTCAGGTTGGACACCCTAAGTGTGTTCAGAGTCAATAGAGGCCAGCTTGATCCTTGCTAGCTGTAGACATGCATTACCTGTATGCTATACCCTGGTAATAAAACTGGTGAAGTCTTAGTTAGCCTGAAACGATGCTGCTCTGCGTTGGTCGCTTACACATGCACTGTTACCCAACCATGTGACATCCTACCGCTCGCTCGGCTCGCCCCATGATCGATGCTTTGTATCTCACTAGTATCAGAGAGTCGGTAGACTATGTAGGGATGGCGCCGACGCGCAATATATGCAATACTTAAGCAAAAGCCGTATAACTTCACTACAAACACGCTAAAAGCTTATTTAAGCGCCCAGGCTTCCTCTTTGAGTGCCTTTGTGATCAGCAAGACTCATATAGTTGCCCAAAAGGCACGCGGAAGACAGCTAAACGCAAAAGTGTGCGGTAGCAAAAGTGCCATTTTTCGTATTCTTCTTTCTTCTTTCTTCTTTCTTTGTTCAGACCACTTGTCAAACAACGATAACTCGAAAACGGCTTAGGTACTCACCTTGATTTTAGCACGAAATTGATGCTCGTCAAAGCGCGCAGCTTCACAACCCCTCAGCGTCTTCATAGCTTCAAATTTACCCTGGTCAACAAACGCCATTCACAACACTCTGAGGCTGTTGTCCGTTGCTTAGGACGCCATTTTCTAATTTTGTACGCATGCGCACACGAAGTCTCGTTCCCAGACCCAAGACCACGGTCATTTGTCTGGAAGCGAGACTAGTACACAGGCTACGCTGCTACGCATGGCTGGCACGGTCTTTCCCCCACGGCATTGGGCAAGGCTTATGAACACCACGTAGGTAAGGGGCTGCATTCAGCTGCCTACTTGTAGCTACACTAAAAGTAGCCTACTCACAGCTTTAGTGAACTGTAAAGCTAGGATGGTCAGTTGTCTACTTTTCTGTGCTGCAGCTGGTCAGTCGTCATGTGCTTTTGACAACTGAATCATGAAACTGGTTTCACAAAGTTCGGTAGGGCGAGTGGTTGGCCCTTCATCAGGTACTAGCTGGCTATATTACACATAATTATTAAATGCCTGGAACCACTACTAAACTGTCAACGAGTTCTGGTGTTGTGGTTACACTTGAAATATTCTTCCTAGGCTTAGGTCTAACTGTAACTGAGATTAACATCAAAAAAGTACAGAAACAAGACTTTAAAAAAAACATTATAAATGTAAAAAGATGTAGGGATGGCATGCCAAAAAGTATGCAAACAAGGTAGGGATAATGCACGAAAGCAAAGGTCAACATATTGGCAAAGCCCCATCCCTACATCTTTTTCACACTGCAGTTAGACAGCGTGCTTGAGTTGAGAGCTGAATCTGCACCCATCCATGCAGCTATTAATGCTGTGCATGAGTACTTGAGTTTTACACACTGATTATAATGATCAGTCTGCAGCCCACTCGAGCTCAGTGTCTAGGTTATGCCAGAGGCATATAACAATGGTGCCACTGTCACGGCAAAAAAAAAAAAATACTAACCTTGGTAGCTACCTACAAGGCACACATATCTGTACAGCTGATGCTAGATCATGTCATATTAGGCTCGTTCCTAGGCCACGTGGGAGGAGGAAAGTGGCCCCAGGATGAGGCTAAAACCATGCCATGCGCCATGTACTTTTACTATGATAACTCTGTAGTCTACTCCAAGTCACTGTTGTTTAAGAGGTTTCGTATAACACAATGCTACCAAGTGTACCACTATAAACTACCTGGTAGCTACCAACGAGGCATGGATCATACCAGCCTCATTCCCAGGCCATGTGGGAGGAGCTAGGAAGTAGCCTGAGAACGAGGCTACAACCATGAACTGCCAGTAACGGTTGGAGTGAACTTGTGGTACGTTTTAGGAAGCCCCCATGCACTGTCTAACTGCAGTGTGAAAAAGATGTAGGGATGGGGCTTTGCCAATATGTTGACCTTTGCTTTCATGCATTATCCCTACCTTGTTTGCATACTTTTTGGCATGCCATCCCTACATCTTTTTACATTTTTAATGTTTTTTTAAAGTCTTTATATATATATATATACTAGGGGAATACATTTGATACCCTAGCCTCTTCCCCAGGCATTTACTAGGGGAATACATTTGATACCCTAGCCTCTTCCCCAGGCATTTCCCACCTCCAGGGAAATGCTTGGGTATGTGCTCATCTTGGGTTTAATTTGCTTGGTGGCCGAAGGGTTGCAAGTTAAGGATGAGTGTTCAACATCTTAGTACGAACAAGTATATTCTGTTGGTTTCCTGTGACTCCAACTTATTCACATCTTAGCACTGTCTTCTGTGTCAATGTGGATATTTGCTGAGCACGTACAGCTGTAGTCTAAATTGTCAGCCCTTTTCCTGAGCACAATTACTGAACTTGTGGTACGGAGTTTCAGAAGCTCTTCTCTGGCTCGATATGATGCTCAACAAGCTAGGGCTATTTGATCGAGTCACGCAAGCCTCGCTGGTTCTCACAAGCTAATCGCTCTGTACGCTTATCGATGGCCGACTCCCTGTTGGCGTGCCTCTCTTTTCCTCACCCTTTTCAAGTCCCTGTTGCGTTGGTTCCCCCGACTGTTCAGCCTTTCTGTCTTGCTAGTCTTGTCTCTTGAGCAAGAGTGGCTAGCCACAAGCCTACATGAACCAAGGTTGCAATGTGGAAATATTGCATCGCGCACAAATAGGGCAGAATGTATATACGGAATAGCCTCGTTCCCAGGCCTACCCCGTTTTTTGTTCTTCGGTTTGCGTTCAGTATAATACACGGAGGCGGAAGAGCGCGAAAAATGGGGAAGGCCTGGGAACACTTATCACGTGAATGACGTCAGGTGGACGCGAGGTGGACGTAGGGGGGGCGTTGCCCGACTGGAAGTACGTACGCAATAAACCTGAGAGCGGGTTTCTTAGCGGTCAAGCGGAGTACTCGCGATCTTGTGAACATCTGGGGTCTTGCCTAGTATCAGAGCGCTCGATGATGAAGTCTAGTACGTTATTTCATGAATTTGAATGCGGACCCCTCCCCCCCTACGTCCACCTCGCGTCCACCTGACGTCATTCACGTGATAAGTGTTCCCAGGCCTTCCCCGTTTTTCGCGCGCTCTTCCGCCTCCGTGTATTATACTGAACGCAAACCGAAGAACAAAAAACGGGGTAGGCCTGGGAACGAGGCTATATACGGAATACGCAAGTACCATATATATATACGTATATATAGATATAGACGTTTTCACCAATATATATAGATATAGATAATTTCCGTTTTCACCACAACTGTGGGGCTCGCTGCGATTACACAAAATACTACAGAACAGGATGAAATAGTGAACGTGTACAGGCACAAGATGAGAGATAAAAATTTAGTGGCGATAAGGGTTTAAAAATAAAGAAAGTGATGCATGTAGTTATAAAGGATGTTCATAAGGTTTAAAATGCTGGCACCTGGCCTTCATGAAGGGCCAGGTCAATGGACTCCATGGGTGGGGATGTAGAGTCTCGGGAGAAGATAGATCGGGAGCCCCGAATGCACATTAAGGCTGATCTCAGCAAAGAAAAGTTCAGTCTGCATCTTAGCCAGTGCAATGTCGAGCTGTATGGTCTTCCTTGTTTCTCGGCCAAGAGAGAGGCCAGCCTCTTATACACAACAGTTGCAATGGTGCCCATGCCTCCTGCCGCTGAAAAAACCAATGGGGAGAAGGAGCCGTGTTCTATTTCCCGCACACGTTCTTCATATGCCCTCTTCTTCTCTAACTCATTCTTCCGATAGCACTGAGGTAGGGTGGAGCTTCGATAGCAAGGTGCGTAGGGGTTGAAAACCCTGACATCAAAGAATGCACTCTGTCTATCTCTCCCCCAAAAGTTTTGTGCCACAATGTCAAGTCGGGCGCCATCCTCTCGGTTGGCAGTCCTGTGCTCAAGCTGCTCCCCAGTTACAGGTTGTAGGCTCGGCTCGGTTCCGACACCGTGGCAGACTCCGCTCAGCAGGTCCGCCGTGATGTTACGAATCTCATTGTGCCGAATAGAAGGAAATCCGCCCCTTGAGCAGCTAAGTGCATGCTCGATGGTGAAGTGGTGACCACAGACACAGTGGGAGGGTAGATGTGATGGTCGCCAACCGTACCGCAAGCATAGAGCATCCCTGAAGGCCCCTTTATGCAGGGCAAACCCATGTTCAGAGATGGGTAGGGCTGAAAGCCAGCTTGAGGCTCCTTTCTCGGAGCAAATAGTGAGGGCCTTCTGCAGCTTGGTGGGTAAGTTTTCCTCCAGGTCATTTGCTGCTCTTGCTTCGCACTGTCTGTGGAATTTTCGGGCATTGTTTCTCATTCTTGTTTGAGCTTCCTTTACTTCAGGTGCATATGCCTCTGACTGGTCTAGAATCAAGCGTACAAGGGGTGCTGAGATTGTCTCGCACATAGAGTAGTGTAGCGCACTCTTCTTGGATGGATCAAATATACCGAGTCCACCAAGGCGAGCTGGTAATGCCAATAATTCCCTCTCGGTGTCATTGAAAGCATTCTGACCAGTGAGGTTTGGTAAAAAGACTTTTCTTATGGTTTCTTCAAGAGGCTTGATGAGATTTTCAATGTTTGGAGTGGTTCTTGCTAGATACGTCCATCTGCTTGTCAGACCATGTGTGAAGGCAGCAAAGGCTGCATGTGGTTGGGTGATGGCTATTTATGAGAGGCGTTCCAGCTCACCAACCCAAGTGGTGACCTTCTGTTGCACATATCTCTCTATGAATGTCTGCTTTCCTACGGCTGATCCTAGGTATTTCTTCCCTTCCTCGGTAATGACCACTTGGGTTCCTTCGAATGTAGATATGGCTTCATCATTGTATCCTTCTTTCACAATGAGCCAGGTTTTTGATGCATTCGGGAAGTAGCCATAGTCTGGGCCAGCATTGGTGAGGCAATCCCACCATTCTCGCAAGTTTCTGAGCTTTCCCCCAGCGGTAGCATCATCTGCAAACCAGATTTGCTTCGTTGTGTCGCATTTTAGTCGGTGGATGAGTGGATTAACAGCTATGGCATACATTGCCATAGCTAGTGGATCCCCTTGAGTAGTGCCTTCCTGCGACAGTAGGGTCTCGCCATCGATGAATAATCGAACGTACTCCCGATAGGTGTTGATAAGAATCTTGGATAGTGATGGACACAAGTGGTGGATGTTTCTCAGAGCGCCGCGTACGGACACTATACGTGCGCTTCAACAACACATGCACACCTAGAAAGTTCGGTTCCGAATTCTTTGGTTGCTAGTCGTAGTGAACATGAATACTCGGCCAAATACTTCCAGAAGAGCCCCAAAACCACCGCAACATAGGGAAGACAAGCTATGGCGCAAGAAAGGACGAGAGAGGGCTTGACGTGCGGCAGAGACAGCCGAGCAAAGATTAACGAAGCGGAGGGAGAGCGATAGGGCGCTCTACCCAGACTGCCGATGCATAATTTTGTATAAACATCAGGTTCTCTCCGTTGTGCATATAAAACATGCAGTGCATACGTAACTGCCATACTGCCAAGTGCAACACCAACGATGCACCACAACTCGCTCACGCTCGCCCCACAGTGCACCGCATTTGCCTAGTATTTTATAATTTTGTGACAACTGTAGACTTACCATGTAAATACAGCAACAACAACGCCAGCTAGCGCTACTCGATCCTCGTCGCGTCATGTCTCAAGCAGGCAACGCGGTTAAATCAAAGGTCGATAGCAACCGATCTGCACATGCGCCATATGTTTAATACAAATTTGCATGACTGAAAAATTGATTCGGGCAGAAAACGGGAGGGGATGACAAACAAGTAATTGATTTGGAGTGGCCTTAGCGGTTTTTCGCGATGCTTTTAGGCAACTCTATGAGTCTTTGTGATCATAAAAGCACACAAAGAGGATGGCTGAGTGATTTAGCGTATTTGTGGTCAGGCTATATATTATGGTATTTATTTAAGTATTGTATCTACCGACTCTTTGGGCTATTGTAAGTATTAACCATCAACCGTTAAAAAAAAATTCGCGGATTGAACGAACGGCGAAAGTTTAACACTACGAAAATTTTCTACGCGAATAATTTTTGACGTGAAAATTTCCGGATCTACGGTATCTACATGTTACATCCATAATCTTTCAGACCGAGTAATGATGGATGGTACAGATAAAGGAATTAAAACTATAAATGCTTGTACATTTTTCCCAAACTATTATCATACAATCATTGTAGTCTCTGCACTATATCTATATGATCTATATATTTTAGCCTATACATATAGCCTAGTAGGTTCCTACTGGCTCAGAAACTCCTCCACAACTGCGTTGAATCCATTTGTAGGGTACATGTGCAGATGATGCTTACCATCAGCGAGAATGTGTAACTGACTTCCATCAATGTGGTTCTTCATGTACTCTGCATGAGACTGAGGGCAAAGAATATCGCTGTCACCATGAACAATGAGAGTTGGACATTTAACTTTGCTCAGTTCTTTAGTACATACACTAGTGAGTTGAACGGCGGAGTTTTTCTGGTATTATGTAGAGACTTTTATAGTTCGGCTATCCATGAATTCCTCGGTTTAGGGTGTAGAGTTGTTTTGCTATTTGTAGTGAACATAGTGTGAATACTTTCAGAAGAGCAACAAAACCATCGCAAGATAAGGAAGACGGGCTATGACGATGGAGAGAACGACAGAGGGCTCGACATGGGGCAGAGACAGCCGAGCATAGGCAGGAAAGATTAACGAAGCGCAAGGAGAGAGATAGGGCTGGGCGCTCTACCCTGACTGCCGCTGCATGAATTTGTATAAACATTAGGTTCTCTTTGTTTAACATGCATATTTACATTGCAAACATGCAGTATATTGTGCGTAGTATTCTCGTACCCAGGCCACGTGGGAGGAGGGAAAAGTGGCCTGGTATCCACTGTTTGCGCATGCGCGAACGATTACGGAAATCTTCCGCGAACGAGTCCGATTATGGACAAGTTACACGTGGTTGTTATGCGGAGAAATAACCAACCTAGATATACGGCTTGCAGTGCGGCAGCTGTGTTTACGCGGCGACGGCTTCCATCATCAGAGACACAAGGGGTGACACGACAAGGACTACGCTACAACCACCGCCGATTCCACCGTCACTGTGCTTGTAGTTCTAAACAAACGGCAGAGTCTCGTAGCAGATGGACTTACCAAATCCCGTGGGTAGCCACAGGAATACGTCTTTTCCATCGTAGATATATTTGATCGCATCCAGCTGCTCTGCTTCCAACGTGAATTCTCCCTTTCCAATACAACAAAGAGCGAATTTGAGCGTTTTATCAAAGTCCTCGCTTTTACCTGCCATGTTCGCCGGATAAGCTCGAGACGGACGTGCTTCGGAGCTATACGGTAAAGATTAACGGTTCATAAACGATGGTATACGATACCACATGAAATCATCGGGTTTTCGCGCATGCACAAACAGTGGCTACCAGGCCACTTTTCCCTCCCACGTGGCCTGGGTACGAGGCTATGTGCGTAGCTGTTATGCTGCCTATGCAACACCAACCAACACAACTCGCTCACGCTCGCCCCACAATGCGCTGCATTTGCCTAGTTAAGGGTGGGCGGAACTAGGCAACATTGCTGCCAGCAACAATGTTGCCTCGTGTATGGTGCGGTGTTGCACGCGCAGTTGTTGCTGACAACTGTTGCTTGCAATTAGATGGCCGATCTATTCGCTGGTAACAACTAGCTAGTTGCTCGAAACACCGACAATTAGTGACGTCCCACGTAGAAACGCGGCGGACGTGGCATGCGCCGGTGTTTCATTATGTATTGGGATCGTCTTAGTTCACATAGCTCCATGAGTTACGTCATTGTTATTTTCTTGGTTCCATCCATTTTTATCATAATCTCAGTTACAGTTGGACCTGTTGAGCATAAGAATATTTCTTTCAAGTGTAACCACAACTCTAGAACTTGAAACAGCAATGACAGTTTCATAGTGCCCAGTTGGAATCCGATGTAGAGCCAACCACTCTCTACGCCAGATTTTTAGCCCTTTGTGAAGCAGATTTCCTGATCACAAGACAACTGTCCAGCAAGGAAATTTTGTACCCACACAGCATAAAAACTGATCATCCAGTCCCAGCGTTACTAAAGCGGTGAGTATCTTAGGGTTGGTATCAATGTACTTTATGTAGAAAAAGACCCCCATACTATAAGGGTCTTTTTTACGTAAACTGATCACCGTATACCATATGCATGGGTCTTTCTTATGTACTACTGATTACGGGTCTTTTTTATGTACGAAGTTCCCTATACTATATGGGTCTTTTTTTATGTACCAAGCCTCCTATATGTTAGCCTCATTCCCAGGCTCACCCCTCTCCCCGACGAAAAATAGAAAAGGTGGGGGAGAGCCAGGTATCGATTCGCACGTGATATCGCAGCACGACGCCTTTGCACTAACCATTAGATAACCTGAAACACGTCACTCACGTGCAGACCGCGAAGTAGCCGCGAAGTACTCTCAGCTCAGGAGTTTGTTACTACAACTCTTTTTTTGTTGCGTAGCTATGTTGGAGCTTTAAAATGTGGTTGTGGATTTCATTTCGTACGGCAGAGTGTAGTGCTAACCAACTAAAGTCTTCCTTCTTGGCATCGTAGCAATTTTTCCAAAGCGGAGCATGGAAACAGCAAATAGGCAACAGTCTTACCTACATGCTGGGTACTTCTCCACCGTCGCTGCTGTTTGAGCCGTGCCGACGTCTCACCGACGCAGTCACAGCTCACTTGTTTCAGTAGTAATATCGTAGCTGTTCGAGTCAGCCTATCACGTGGCTACATAATTGCGTCACGACGTTTGTAATTATTGCTGTGACGTCGTCGTGCCGCGATATCACGTGCGAATCGATACCAGGCTCTCCCCCTCCTTTTCTATTTTTCGTCGCAGAGAGGGGAGAGCCTGGGAACGTACACTACCTCAACCCGTTTACAAGGGTACGGTATAGGGTCGGGTAGGGATTTGTTTCCAGAAACGCCAGCAGAAACACGCGTGGGCGTGTACAGGGCGAGGTACCCCTGATTAGTTGCTCGAACGAGGCTACCTATATGTATGGGTCCATCTCATGTATTGCTCCACCCATTCTACGTAAGATGGTCCCTATATCAGAAAGTTGGTAGACTCTATGTAGGGATGGCGTGGACCTGCAATATATGCAATACTCAGGGAAAAGCCGTATAACTAGGCCACAAATATGCTAAAAGTTTATTTAAGCGCCCAGCCTTCCTCTTTGAGCACTTTTATGATCTGCAACTCATACAGTTGCCGAAAAGCCTCGCGCGGAAGACAAAAGTGTGCGGTAGTGAAGTGCCTTTTTTCGTATTCTTTCTTCGTTACGACTTTTGTTCAAACAACGATAACTCGAAAACGGTTCAAGTACTCACCGTAATTTTAGCACAGAACTGATGCTTACCACAGCGCGGAGCTCTACGACTACTCAGCGTCTTCATAGCTTCAAATATACCCTGGTCAATAAAGTTGTTCACAGCACTTCCCGGCTACTGTCCGTTGCGTAGGACGCCATTTTCTAATCTTGTACGCATGCGCACACGCTGTCTCGTTCCCATACCAAAGACCACAGTTAGGAAATCGCGCGTTGACGAGCAAGCACGGTACGGCTGGCACGGTCTCCCGTAAGTGGAAAGGGCTCATGGACACCACGTGGGTAAGGCGCTGCATTCAGTTGCTTACTTATAGCTACACTAACAAAATACTCACAGCTTTAGTGAAGCTGGGATGGTCAGCTTTTATGCTTTGTCGGTACAGTTTCTGTACTGGTCAGTTGTCGTGATCAAAAACCAGGAAATCGGCTTCACCAAGGGCTCGAAATCTCGTATGGAGAGTGGTTAGCTCTTCCCAACTTGCATATTGCTTGCTTGGAACCACTTAAGGTTACGGGATATAGTTTGCTCATTAATATTCATGAGAAAATATTACCTTCCTTTTCTCCGTGCAGGAACCAGTTACAGCACGCAATAGAAGCGACATATAACAGAACTATGAGTGCCATTTAACCAGTATAGTATTAATTCTTATGTACAACGTACTAAGGCGAGCAGCGACGACAAAGTTCGTGACTTTCGGCCGCAAATTCGGCGTCAGATTTTGTCTTCAGAGAGGATTGCAGGTACAACTGTTCAACACCTACGGGTAATACTCAACTTACTTGAGGGCGGCTCGGAGCGACTTCGTCGCTGTGTGCCAAGGGAAGCGAGTGACACGCGTTTCTATCCAAAACCCCGGTGGTTTTTGACCGACCAAGCGACTAAATCTAGGCGTATATCTAAAACGGTAAGTCGTCTCGGCGAAAACTCTTCGAGCCGCCCTGTGTCTGTCTTCGTAGAATTCAAATACAGTGTAATATACGGTAAGATGTTCTTCCAACAGGAAATAACTGACGCCGAAATCAGTAGTTCGTACGCGGATTGTTAACCGCAGGCACTGCTATCAAATTGCATGCTCCGCCCACCCAACCAGCACAGCTGTTACAGACTAATGTAACTTTTTTAGCGCTGAAGTTAAACGCATGCATGCCTGGATCCTGTACGAAGAAAAGGAAGGTCATATTTTACATGAATATTAATGAGCAAACTGTATCCCGTAACCTTAAGCGTAGGTCTAACTACAACTGGGATTTGCATCAAAAAAGTGAAGAAACAAGAAAAAATATAAAAATAAAAACATTAGAAACGTAAAAAGATGTAGGGATGGCATGCCAAAAAGTAGGCAAACAAGGTAGGGATGACATAAAAGTGAAGGCATATATACAAAAGCCCTATCCCTACATCTTTTTCCACTACAGTTGTATGATATAAAAGTGAAGGCAAATATATGAAGTCCCACCCCTGCATCTTTTTCACACTGTCTATTGTTAGAAGCTGGATTGTGCACCTAACTCGATTCCCTTTCCACTTTGCCCTAACCTAGACTTCCACACTATGAGTAAGCTAGTGGGTTAGCTTAATGACTTATTTATGGCAAGACAAGCTGATCTGTCCACCTGCATTCAAATCACCGTTTTCTTTCCACTTGGGGTGCAGTTAGCTCCAAAAAAAGGGTAAAGAGACTTTCTGATAGCTAGTGTTTGTTGTTGTTCAGCACCAAAAATGCATGTGTGGCTAAAACACCACTATGAGTGTTGCACATTTTGCCATTTCCCCGTCATACACTTTCACAGGGCTGGAAATTGATGCTTTCCTTAGATGTAAGGCGACCATGAACTGTGCAGTGTGCAGACCCAAGAGACAATCCTGGAAAAGTTACTTCTGTCCAAGGAACACAACTGAACTTACAATGTTGTTCTGTGCCTACTAGTTATCATATCGCTAAAATGTGGCATGGGTAAATCATGAAGGAGTGCATGTACATGTATGTGGGCGGGACAGCAAGTTCTGCGCCTTCTACAAGAACCGTTCATGCGAAGTAAGTTGTCGCTGACGCTGACTCTAACAAGGGGCAATTGCGGGGCAGTTGTAGCGATTATAATTCGGACTCTTGGGCGCCGTGCTGTAGCTTCGCATGCTTGCCGAAACGTTGCGCGACGTCTGAAGCGCATAGAAACTATTCACACGATAGAACATTGTGGTCAATGCTTACAAAAAGAGCGGCAACCGCTACTATTGATAACAAGTTACAAAGTTGTTTATCAGGAGTACAAAATTCCCATACAGAATTTCTCTATGGCGCGCAGTCGAAGTTTACCCCCAGGCCCATGCCCGGCCCAGCCCTCGTACGTGACGTCATTATCAAGTCGGCGATCGCGATGTCCACCACATGGCAACCGCGTAGCAACGCGCTTCTGGTGAACTTTTAAGCGCGTGGGCTATTTTTTATTTAGTGTAGCTATATAAGTAAGCAACTGAATGCAACATCTTACCCACGTGGTGTCCATGAGTAGGGCTCCCAACAGAAAAAATCAAAGGTGCGCCAATTTCAAATCTGCTGTGCTAGAATTAGAGTAACCAATCAATTATCGGACACCCCACATTATCGGACGGCTGCATAGCACGAATGGGAGTAACAACGGCCCTTGTTTCTGATCCAGTAGGTAGGTTGATGCAACTGCTACGTACACCCCTAATTTGAGCTTTATAGATCAGTGAATGTGGACGCTATGCCCCAATAAAGGGCGGTGTCCGATGGTCGCGACCATCGGACGAAACTATACCGATCCACGGACGACGAAGTTCTATAAAGCGAGGGAGGCAGCACTGTCCACCAAATTGGTTTTCAGCTGCAACTATCCTTACTCTACCTAACCTCCAATTATCAGCGATTCGGTTGTTGAACGGAGACAAGTGTCGCGTGAAGAAACGAGTAGGTTCAACCCATCAATCATCGGACGAGAATGAGCATGCGTGTACGCACATTTTGACAAAGCACGTGAAATTGAAAAGGCTTTTGGAAGGTAAGAATCCTTCAAAAGTAGGTGAATAGTCTGACATAGTATGTACCAGTAGCTAGTGGTAAGTAGGCTACATACGAAGTGTGGAAAGTGTGATAAGCTGTGTCATGCTGCAAGAAGTATGCTATACCACGTTCCATGCACACTTCCAATATACAGGCTACTTATCAAACGTTCCACACTTCGTATGCAGCCTACTTACCACTAGCTACTACTACATACATATGTCAGACTATTCACCTACTTTTGAAGGATTCTTATCTTCCAAAAGCCTTTTCAATGTCAAAATGTGCATACACGCATGCTCATTCTCGTCCGATGATTGATGGGTTGAACCTGCGCGCTTCTTCACGCGACACTTCTCTCCGTTCTACAACAGCATCGCTGATAATTGGAGGTTAGGTAGAGCAAGGATGGCTGCAGCTGAAAACCAAGTTTGGTGGACAGTGCTGCCTCCCTTGCTTTATAGGACTTCGTCGTCCGTGGATCGGTAGTTTCGTCCGATGGTCGCGACCATCGGACAGTCTCTTTATTGGGGCATAGCGTCCACATTCACTGATCTATAAAGCTCAAATTTGGGGTGCACGTAGGAGTTGCATCAACCTACCTACTGGATCAGAAACAAGGGCCGTTGTTACTCCCATTCGTGCTATGCAGCCGTCCGATAATGTGGGGCGTCCGATAATTGATTGGTTACTCTAAACATCCGAGATACGTAAAATCCGGACAAGTAAATTTAGCAAGCACCAATTGTGATTAAACTTATTTTCCATTGGTAGAGTATAAAAATAGGTGGACCATTTGCGTGGATATCATTTAAATGTATGTTCATGTCCCAATACAAAATCATAATGGCCATATATTTTGGCACAATATAGGGGTCAAATAGACATTTGCATAAAAGTACCAAAATTTCCTTGAGTTACTCATGGGAAGGAATTATGCAAGCCTTACCCAGTCGTTGGGCCAGCGGCCCCGATAATTGGATTTTAACTTCAGTAGCGGAAGTCTACGGAGTGTGGAATTTGGCCACTAATTATCATGGTGCTTACTTCCTGTCTTTTCTACAGACCAGCTCTCTCCTCCAGGCACCGATTCAAGCCGGACTTGCGCCAGATTGTGTAGAACAGACTTTGTACTTCACAAATATCTACTTTTTATAAGCGATACACGCGAACAACTGGCGTACGAGCGGCATCTGTCGACCTACCCGCCAAGCGATCGCGATAGGCGGTACTACTCTAAGCGGTTACAATTTGTTTTGCCCCATGCAACCAGGCCGACCTATATATCGCCGGATAGCCCGCAGAAAATGCTACAAAATATGCAAAAATCAGCCGTTTCTACCGGGCAGTTTTTGCGCTATAGAGGCTTTTATTTGTAGGTAATAGCCACCTGTTTTAGCCACGCGGGAGCTCAGATCAACGGAAATTTCGAGGCAAACAGAGGCAGAGCAGCCCGTGTTGTGACTTGTGAACCAGCAAACTTCTGTCTAAGCATGTGCAAACTGCTGGATTGCTCAGAGTGCATGCAGACAAGGGTGAGGTGAGTGTACAGCATGTTTTGCATGCAGCACAGTTATCCTGAGAGGCACTTATGGACAACAAACTGACTCAGTAGTTACAAGCCATGCAAGTTTTTGCAAGCTTGGATTACTTCATTCCAGTTTGCACTGTAGAGGCACACGCCATGGATGAACATTGAACTGAACAGCCACCATGTTGGAGTAGCTTCTATATGGTCTTGGCATATGGAAAGAGATGCTTCTAGTATTTTGTTGAATCGGACAAACCCCCACTGTTAAAACCTAGCTGCCATGTCAATCAATACCACATATTGACCACAAACCATATACACTGAGATTGCAGCTCGAAGTTTGGTATACTGCATAGTGCTTCTTGAAAGTACAACACCAGCTACCACTCACACACGAAAGGCACACCATTGGCTTAGTGTCTCTATCCTATACCACAAAGTTGATCAATATAGATGCGGCCAATGGAATCCAAACCTATACCTATTGATAGCAGCTATTCTTCATCTTGCCTGTGCACACACTTGTGTCTTCCTGAACTGTCTCAAGTCTATACCAAAACCCAAGTGCAACTCATTCGTTACACTTGCGTAAAATGTTAGCCTATCGAGCTAGACCAAGCTTCTCTCTCGCTCTCCAGAAGTTGGGGGCGCAACTTCCGGCGAGTGAGAGAAGCTTGGTCTAGCTCGATAGACTAATAAAATGTATACAGTGCAGAACAAGGAGTGGTTTGCTGGGCTAAGCTGACTGAATATCACTCTGACCTCAAAAATTGCAGATGGCTAAATGGCTATGCAAGTTTTTGCTTGCGTGGCCTCTTCATGCAACTGACTTAGCATAAATCACCGGCTTTCTCATGTGTGTGACATGCCCTACCCCAAAAGTGCTTGACGATGTCTCAATGCAACTCTTGGCCCCAGCGTATCACAGGGTTGCTGCTTCTGGGATGCTCAGAGACTGTATCCAACAAGTTTATATACACTTACTAGTATGGCATTCATAAACTGGCTGTTCTGATGGTCATACTGAAGCCAAATCTGCTGAAGAAATGTTTCACTACCACACTCATGCATGCACAGACTATCCCAATTTAGTGCCTCTCAGGATAGCATCCCTACTGATATGCAAACACATCAAATACACTCAGAAGTCAAACCTGTCTGCATGCACTCTGAGCAATCCAGCAGTTTGCACATGCTTAGACAGAAGTTTGCTGGTTCACAAGTCACAACACGGGCTGCTCTGCCTCTGTTTGCCTCGAAATTTCCGTTGATCTGAGCTCCCGCGTGGCTAAAACAGGTGGCTATTACCTACAAATAAAAGCCTCTATAGCGCAAAAACTGCCCGGTAGAAACGGCTGATTTTTGCATATTTTGTAGCATTTTCTGCGGGCTATCCGGCGATATATAGGTCGGCCTGGTTGCATGGGGCAAAACAAATTTTAACCGCTTAGAGTAGTACCGCCTATCGCGATCGCTTGGCGGGTAGGTCGACAGATGCCGCTCGTACGCCAGTTGTTCGCGTGTATCGCTTATAAAAAGTAGATATTTGTGAAGTACAAAGTCTGTTCTACACAATCTGGCGCAAGTCCGGCTTGAATCGGTGCCTGGAGGAGAGAGCTGGTCTGTAGAAAAGACAGGAAGTAAGCACCATGATAATTAGTGGCCAAATTCCACACTCCGTAGACTTCCGCTACTGAAGTTAAAATCCAGTTATCTGGGCCGCTGGCCCAACGACTGTACCTTGAGTTACTCATGGGGAGGAATTATGCAGAAAGTGTTTTGCATAAATCCTTCATAATATACAATCTGTATACTATCTTCATGGGAAGGATTTATGCAAAAGTCGAAAAGAGTAAATGCCTGCTCATTTCCTTGTAATTGGCTATGAATATCATTACTACATACCACACAATATGAAGGGGTAAGTTCCGTATCATTTGTTGCTTTTGCATAAATCCTTCCCTGGTATAGGTCTCAGCTAAGGTTCCCTTCATGGGAAGGATTTATGCAAAAGTGGAAAAGAGTAGATACCCTCTCATTTCCTTGTAATTGGCTATGAATATCATTACTACGTACCACACAATATGAAGGGGTAAGTTCCCTATCACTTGTTGCTTTTGCATAAATCCTTCCCTGGTATAGGTCTCAGCCTCCTTCATGGGAGGGATTTATGCAAAAGTCAAAAAGGGTAGAATCCTAGTCACCTTTTTGGTCACTGACTGCAGAGTTTCCAATAACCTATAAGTATAGTAAGTGTAGAACTGCCTTTATTGATTTCATTGTGTCTAGTGGGGTTGAATAGCCTGTTTTGATTGTGTCCTAGGGGGGTTATGCTACTCATTTGCTGTCCTAGGGGGGAGCTGAAAATTACTCTTCCGAGGGGGTGTACGCCTATTTAATGGAATAGAGTTCTGGCTCCTGTTGCTCGGATGACTTCACCTTATTGTTGTCGGTTACTGAGTTAGCCTATCGATTATCTGCTGTCACTTCTGCTTCTCATAGCATATGATGATTAAGCATGCTTTCATAATTTGATGGCTTAAGTCACACCCTTCACAGAGAGAGGAAGGTCTGGTCACGCTGCAGCTTTGAGATATGACCAAGGAACACAATTATTGAACAGCAAATTAGATAATATAAGATGCGGACATTTGCTAAACGCTTTGTGACTTATATAACTGCTATTAGTGGATATACTTTATGAAGAGCACGATCTCATTGCTCACAGCAACTTTCTGCCATGGTGACAACTTGATGATCAGAGCCTTCCTCTATTTCACACACTCACACACACACACACAGACACACACACATGCACATGCAACACACAGTGGGCACACACATACTATGATGGTGATAAAGTTTCTCCCAACTTCGTACAATTATGAATGATTGGTTTGTTTGACCAGTGAAAATGCACATTCAACATTATCCTGACCGGTATTAGGACATTAAGCAGATCAAAATGGTCTTACATGTTTATTATAAGGCCACTCTAAATTAATTGTTTGTTTGAACTAACCCGACCTACCTGAAGTTTTAAAAGTGCCTCATAGTTGGGTAATAATTTATGTGCACCGCCTCAAACATTTTAGCACAAGTAGGATAAAATAGTTTTTTAGGCTACCATTTCAGAGCCAAACTGGCTGCCACGTGTTTTTATGAAAAACTTTATGCAACTTGTGCAATGGATACATAAAATAGCAAAGGCTAATAGTATAATGTACCCAGATTATAAAGACAAGTTATAGTTTAACAAAACTTTTCTTAAACATACTGATATTAGGTGATGATACAACAAAGTAAGGTAAACTATTCCAAATTGCTACAGCGTGTGAGAAAAAGGAAAAGTAGTAAGAATTTGTGCGAGTCTGAGGTTGTAGGAGTGTGAGAGGATGTGCGTATCTTGTGAAGTAATTAGTGCAGGGCTTGTACAGTAACGGCGCATTAGGAGTGTTGTAGTTATTAATACATCTGGTGGGCCTAAATAAAATATTACCCGCCTGACCAACCCAACATTCTTCTGGTCATGTTAGTTCAAACAAACAATTAATTCAGAATGGCCTAATAGCATCATGATAGAAATAATTTTGTTTGATTCAATTAGAAGAAACCGTAACTCCATTTGCCAAGATTGTCATGCATAGAAGTTTGTAGAAGTTACTATGATTATGCTGTATGTATGTATGTAGTGGAGTCATAGCCATGTTATCTGCACTGTGTGGATTTGCGTAATTTTTTCCCATTAAAGGACAAGTGAGCTAGACTACTACCAGGCAAAGTTTATGCGAAAGTCATAACTCATATCTAACTTAATCTGTACACTGGCAAGTAGTGATGATATTCATAGCCAATGACCAAAAAGGTGACTAGGATTCTACCCTTTTTGACTTTTGCATAAATCCCTCCCATGAAGGAGGCTGAGACCTATACCAGGGAAGGATTTATGCAAAAGCAACAAGTGATAGGGAACTTACCCCTTCATATTGTGTGGTGCGTAGTAATGATATTCATAGCCAATTACAAGGAAATGAGAGGGTATCTACTCTTTTCGACTTTTGCATAAATCCTTCCCATGAAGGGAACCTTAGCTGAGACCTATACCAGGGAAGGATTTATGCAAGAGCAACAAATGATACGGAACTTACCCCTTCAAGGTATGTAGTAATGATATTCATAGCCAATTACAAGGAAATGAGCAGGCATTTACTCTTTTCGACTTTTGCATAAATCCTTCCCATGAAGATAGTATACAGATTGTATATTATGAAGGATTTATGCAAAACACTTTCTGCATAATTCCTCCCCAAGAGTAACTGGTGGCATGTTTTGCATAAATCCTTCCCATGAGTAACTCAAGGTAAGGCTTGCATAATTCCTTCCCATGAGTAACTCAAGGAAATTTGGTACTTTTATGCAAAAGTCACCACGACCCAATATAGGGTAGATGCTGGTATTATGAGACAGCTAAACTGAATTGCTACTCATTAGTGTAATGTAATTTTTCAGTCCCATCTAAAGGTTTGAAATATTTCTCTGGAGAATGTACCACTTATAAAATAAAATTCGTATTTTTCCCCCTAGGCAGTGGTTCTAAAAGTAAGAACCTATGAAAATCACTCTTGCATGTATTATGAGTTGACTGTTGGTATTATGAGTCACCAGGTGCTTTGTTGATTGAAACCTTTTCAGTTGGAGTTCAAACTGTATCCTAGCATTTTATAACCTCTCTTTGTGCTGATAGTAATTTTTCTTCACTAGAGCACCTTCCGTTCTACCATGGTATTAATGTTAACGTACCTGTTCAGGGTTCATAATTTGGGATCCCTAAAATCAATCATCAACCTTGAAAAATACCATTACTATAAGGGAAACACATTTTGATGGGAAAGTTGCTAGATAATGGCACCTGTATGTACCCTAAATGGACATCGAGTTTGGTTACATGTGAACCCATAATACCCTCTGACTCATAATACCAGCATCTACCCTAACCTTCGGAAGAACGGTCATAGAAACTATTGTAACTGTAGTTTACAAACAAGGTCACTTGGTTGTTGGATTTCAGCATACTTGAGTCAAGTTCATTCAATCTTCGATATGTCCTCGGGTCCTCTACCATGAGCCTTTCCCACTACCACGGGAAGAGACCGCGCCAGTCGTGCTTACTGGTCAACGCACGCTTTCCCGTGTGCACTAGTCTCACTCCCAGACCAATGACCGTAGTCTTTGGCCTGGGAACGAGACAGTGTGTGCACATGGTGTACGTACAAGATTACTAAAGGGAGGCTCTAACTTGCTATTGCTAGATCTTGGACGATGGCAGTAGAAGGCAAAAACTTTGTTTGCAACGTTTCAGTCGCACTTTGGCAATTTTGTATTGCCTGATAAAAATTGCCAAAGTGCGATTGAAACGTTGCAAACAAAGTTTTTGCCTTCTACTGCCATCGTCCAAGATCTAGCTAGCAATAGCAAGTTATAGTTCAGGAGCAATAATATGACTCTCAAAGGGAGGCTCTTTTAACCCAATCACATGTGGTACCGCCCTAATTGGTCTTTTGACTTATACGGTGCAACTTCCCTCAAGTCAGTCAAGTTACCGGTTAACCTAGGCTAGGATCTGGAACTAGCTAGACATGACATAATACTTCACTAAAGTAGCCTGCAAAGATGTTTTACTGGTTAAGTTGTTCAGCTGAAATTCAACCATGCAAGTCCAAAAAAACTGAATGTAAAATTTGACCATCAATACCTACACAAAAAATAACATCATCATACCCAGGCTTCTCATCATGTGCTAGTTCTTGCAGTATGCCTGACAGGCACTTGAGTAAGAAGGACTGAGGCTAACAAAAAGAGACGAAGTAACAAAAATGACTACATTCAACATGACAGCATTGAGTTCTTGCATGTAAGCATCATATATTATGTCTTTATGTGGGGGTATATGACAGGTAGATCTTGAATGAAGCCTCTGCACATCTGCAAAGAGAAATATAGTGATAGAAACGGTTCCTTATATCACTCCTGGACACTTGTGATAACAGGACAGCAGTGCATACATACCAAATTGAAAGGCCGTCTACAATCACTGGACTGGACTAGTGGACTGGACTGGTGGACTGGACTGGTGGACTGGACTGGTGGACTGACACTAAAATCCTTTTTATGCTTTCTAATGAGACTCGCTCGCCTGTAGGGTTGCATGATGCATAATATTACCCCCAAAACAGCTCTCTTCTTGGACAGACCTTTATGCCAAAGTAGTAAATTTTTGATGGCAATAACCACTGCATAACCTGGGCTTCATTTCCAAAAATTGTCAGCGTAGGGGAGGAGCAAAAGTAAACTAACGGTTAGTTAAAGATTTGAGGAAGCAACATACTATGTTGTTGGTCCTCACAGGACAACTGACATTTGGTAGTCTAGATGATGCTTGTACAAAGGAACAAGTATTACAACGAGCATGCGATCAGATAGTCTCGTGCCCAGACCCCGCCCTCTCACGAGGAAAAAAGGGTCTGGTGACCTTCGGCCGATTCCTCGGCTTCATTAAGTTGATTGCTTTTCGACGAGGAATTTGCCAACAGCCAATCACGTTGCAGAAAACACAATCTGTGGTTGCAACACCGGAAATTCTTGACTACTTCAACACGATGACACAGCACTTTTTTGGTGCGTAAATTAGTTATCAGTTCGCAACTATGCATACAGTGAGCTATGAATTTTTAATGAAGTCCAAGGAATCAGCTGGATGTCACCAGACCCTCTCCTCGCTGGTGTGGTCTGGGCACGAGACTAGCAATCAGATTGCTCATTGTATATATACACTTAAGTGTAACAATGTACAGTATGGTGTAATGACAACTGAAACATTTACCAAATTACCAAACCTCATCTGAAGTCCTAGGAACTGAAGTCAGGTTGCAATTGTCTACACTACATCACTACATCGAGAAAGCCATTACACACTGGATACAAAGACCATCATGAATACTGTAGGCCTAGTGAGTTATTTGCTCTGGGACCATGTATGTAGCTAGAAACAAAGCTGCAAGGCTTCCACACAACTCCACAGGTGAGTGAGTGTCATTGAAAAGCATAAAAATGATTTTTAGTGTCAGTCCACCAGTTCAGTCCACTAGTCCAGTCCAGCGATTGTAGACGGCCAAATTGAAAGTAGTAAAGTTATGTGCATAGCTATTCCAACTGGGCAGATGGATAATTAGCAACCAAGTAGGCTTCACATTGTCTACTGTAAACAACAGTAGGCAGGGTTCACAATCCAAAAATGGTTTTCTTCATATAATGTTCCAAAAGTAACTGTCAGCACTACCCACCAGGTACGAATCTCAGATTACACAGTAACGTATTCCAAGTATTCTTCACTTTGCGATATTGTGCGAAAATGCCCACTGACGCAGAAAATTGGGATTACATATTTCCTGTGATGCCCAGTACAGAATTGGGTATTTGGTGCTAATTTCTGTGTACTAAGTGAGAAGGAGGGGGTAGAGAAAGGTAACTACACACTACTTTCTAACGCTTGTCTTCACAAACTTCCACCCTCCATTGAGTGGATGATACATAATTATATTAGATGTGAGTAATAACTAAATGGTTTGAGACATGAACAGTGTCTGCTTAATGTTGATTTAGGTATGAAAAGTAATTTGAACAGCACATTCAAGATCAGGAAAGAGTGCCTGCATGCTGCAATTGAACTCCAGGCACCAGTATTCTTGCTGTAGCCACCTACAAGGTATAAGTATAAACTACATAGTACTTTTTCATTTTCTACTAGGTGTATGTGTATACACTATCTAACCAAATGGATGACCAGCCATATACAGTCCAGCTATTGCATATGTTCCACTGAATCCCCCAGTCACTTTACTGGAAACCTCTACAAGCTAGTTATATCAAGCAGACTGGAATGTCTAGTGACTGGACGTCTCATCCATCAATGTACTCAAACCACTTGAGCAATATCCTACTGGAAACATACTACAAACATCAACTAAGTGATGTACTTTTGTATGATATGCACTCCTATGACACTCATCAGTGACATGGGAGTGCATAATAACCCATCAGTGAGGGGGATACGCATTCAGGAATCAAAATTTAGTAATAGTAGAGGTATCAAACTACCCTTGTTGTAAAGGTCCCTAAGGACTAAACTGCTGATACCACGCGCAAGTGAATGTATGCAGAACTCGTGTACAAGCAGACGTCCCTGCCTGAAATCATTCACTGCAGTGCTTTCGTATTGCAAGTTGCAGTAGGTACTCATGAATAATGATTTTTTGCTGAGAGAGCAAAAGCTCGCGGGATCCAGCTGGGATTCGAACCCAAGATTTTCTGAATACTATAGCCTACCACTAAGCCACCTGGATGCCTGGCAGAGGAGCAGAAGACAAGCTACGTAAGCATGCATTGCCTAGAGGCCCCAGCTATTTCCAACTGATTCTTTCTCAGTGATGACTAGTATTCAGAAGGTCTTGGGTTCGAATCCCAGCTGCATCCTGGAATTTTTCCATGGATTTATTTCTTGCTATAAACATTAATAGCAACAAAGTACTTAGTAACTGTTTATGCCCAAATGAATCCATGGTGAAAGAAAAATAATCAGGTGATTTTAATTCACCATGCACAGTGCACTACAGTTTACTAATGCTGTGTTACACAATAAACAAACATAATTATAGTCACACGAAACAATCTTGAACTATAAATATAGCTCTCTTTAACTCGCATGCATTGTTTACTGCATTGAGCGTGCACAGAATCAATATGTTCAGGGTTCACAAACAAAAATACCAGTTAGGGGGCATCTACAAACTATTCTTTCCAAAACTAACAATGTGACATTAAGGATAGACTGTGTGATGTCATAGTGAGCTTGTTACAACACAAGGTACGTATGAGTGGTACAGCTAAGCTACAGTCATTTACACCTCTGCAGCTAACCACAATGCAACCACTGATGGACACTGGCACTGACTGGCAGTAGTATGCCCAGTCAGTGGTGAAAACAAGTTCTGGACTGCAAAAAGCCTTAGTGCTATAGCTAGGTGACTGTCGTCTGCTTCCTACCCTATCCATGGCTACTGTTTGGGGAGGTTTCACTCAGAGCTTTGAATTGTGTGGCTGATATTTGAGGGCAGTGTCTGATCAACAGTCGACAGTATGGATGACGTTATGAGGTCACAAGTTGCCATCACATTGACTTTGTAGATGCTCCCTTAAAAGGGCCTTATACCAATTTAAGTTTACCTTCAATGGTTATTACTATTTTTAAAATTATGTGATGCGCACCCAGTCACAATCTATTGGTGCTATTAAATGCGTCCAGATGGTGTAAGAAGTCTGTTGTGTATTCAGGAGTAAATCCTTCTCCCCATCCAAAACATCACTATATCTATAAAATGGTCTTGCGTACCTGTCGATGAGAACACGCAGCTCCAGCCTTTTGGTGTCTAGTGAAGAGGAGGTAGAGATGGAAAATCTGGGGGTGGGAACTAGGAGCTTTCCCCGCTACCCTAGTACAGAAACCAGCCTCGTGTCATTCCAAAATTTTTAAATTAATATCGACGGTAATCAAAGAAGCGCCAAAGTGGCATGAGAAATTTCCGTTGATGTCTCAAAGTTTTTGAAGTTTGCTTGTGGCCAGAATCCCATCCCAAACTGGGAGCGATTACTAGACAGAGATATGATCATTGCATACATTGATAAATGCAAACGATTCAAATTAGAAGCGGATGGACAAATATATAAACTAGATGCAATAGATGCCGGCCTTACATTCATATGGCGCAAACTATTCAAAGACGATCCAGAAAGTAGTACCTTTCAGCGGGCCATGAGGATGTCAGACACGATCAAAGGCTAGAAAGGCATCTTACGGAAGGTCAAGACGAAACGCCGGATGAAGCGGATGGAAGAGTTAAGTTCCTCCACACTCACTCTGGATGACGTTGATGATGTCATCCAGAGTGAGGAATTATGGAGGGACTTTGTTGCTGTGTCTGACAAACTGGGGGACAACCTGCCAGTTTCCAAATGGGAAATGGATGCCTGCACAGTCATGGTTGCTGCACTGCTAACTTTCAGAAGTTGGCAAAGACCTGGAGCTGTGGCAAATGCCACACTGGTTGAATACCGGAAGAGGACAGAGATCCAGAAAGAGGGGGAGACCTTGACAATTATCAAAGTGGCAGAACACAAAACGGGGCTCTTTGGATTGGCAAAGCTGATAATCCCACCAGATGACCTTTCAAAAGTTCATGCGTACATCACAACAATCCGCCCCATTCAAGACCCTCAAAGATGCTGCCCGTATCTCCTGTGCCTGGCAGGAGGTAAACAGCTGACCAACTTCAACACTAGGTTCAAAACACTTGCCAAGAACTACGGCCTAAAGCCTTTGACTGCCACGGAAGTCCGCAAAAGAGCCTCAACAGAGGCTGCCCGTAACCTCTCCTCCCTGGAGGCAGCTCTGGTTACACGCCAACTCTTTCACAGCACAGAAACAGACGCACGGTTTTATCAGGCTCTCTCTGGTCCTTCTCATGCCTCTGAGGCATTTTTAAACCTCAAAAAGATGAGGCAGAAGAGAAAAGACAGCCCTCCTGCCCCTGCTCCAGTTTCTTCCAACTGTCCCAGCCATCTTCAGCTTTCTCCTGATCAGGTAGAGGTTACTACCAGCCATCCCAATGTCTCTCCTGACTTAGATGTGACTCCCTCCAGGCAGGTTGACGTGACTCCTTCCACCAACCTATCTCCTCTAAACAACCCAACTACAAAGAAACTTCCTCTTACCCTGGAGGAGGAAGAGATGTAAAGATTTATTTTGAAGATTACCTCACCCACAAGAACACACCTAGCTTATCTCACGCAGCTCCAGCCTTTTGTAAGCACACATTCGGCATCATCGAATTCATCAATCACCTTTTGTCCTGCAGGCCTATCATATGATCTGGTAAAAAGACCGCCTCCCGATTAATAAATGGCATCCTACACAACGGACAGCAGCCAGGCAGTGCTGTGAACATCTTCATTAACCAGGGTGAGCTATGAAGATGCTGAATACTTGAACGGTGAGTACCTGAACAGTTTTTGAGTTGTTATAGTTTGAACAAAGCTTTGAACGAAGAAACAAAAATGGCATTTTCACTACCACACACTTTTGCATTTAGCTGACTTCTGACTGAGTTTTTGGGAAACTATATGAGTCTTGCTCAGAGCATCTTGCCTCATGCTGGAAATAAAGGAATTTGAGGCGGAAATAGAACATATAGAGGTTGCCGTGTCTCAGTGGCAGAGCACTGGCAGCTCAAGCCAGGGGTGTCCTGGGTTCGACTCCCAGTGGCTGCCGGCCTATTTTCACGTTTCCTCTATTTCCGCCTCATAACATCTAAATTCCTTTATATGAGTCTTGTTGATCATAAAAGCGCTCAAAGACGAAGGCTGGGCGCTAAAAAACCTTTAAGCATATTTGTGGCAAAGTTATATTTTGTTAAAGTATAGATGCTTTCACAAAGTATTTGTGCAAGAATTTTGATAAGTTGTAAATGATATTCAAGGTGATAACCGGAAGTTCCAGTCACACTTCCTGGTGGGAAAAAACTGTACAGCACTCTATGGAGACAGTTGTTTCACGCTGGTCTGGCAGCCTTGGAGAATTTCAGTCCTGGAAAAAGGTATTTACTACAGTATGCTAAGGTATCGTACATTACCTAGCAGAGAGAAGTTCCCAAGGCAGCAACCAGCTCCACGGTTTTTACGACAGATTTTTCTCGCACCCATACAGTGCCACATTTTCTTTCATTTCTTCCGCATTCCAACCTGGTGATATCCTTACGATAATCGGAGTTATGTGATTGAAAGACAGATGGCTGATTGGGCTATTCTATTAATTTTGATGTCAAAACACCCCCCCCACAGATGAGCAATTTGTTTGGGGGATTTCTCAATTCTCCTGAGTAAATGATAGGAACGGCATTGTTTCTATAGTAACAGCCTGAGTAGAGGATAGGAATGGACTATAGTAACAGCCTGAGTTCAGGATAGGAATGGCATTCTTGTTTCCATAGTAACAGCCTGAGTAGAGGACAGAAATGATGTTCCATACAAACCACCTTGTTTACAGTGTAAACTATCTTGCAACAAGGACCTTTCCTTTGAGGTATAGCCATGTAGCTTACAAACCTGTTCTTGGGTTTGTCCTTGGACTTGGTGATCCTAAATCCCGAGCTACCATGCAATATTTTATACTATCACTGAATCATTGCTTCCCTACATGTAGACAGAAAAGAAATTCAAAAAATTGAAAAGCAACAAGCACCTATAGTAGGTTAAGTACACAATGCTTAGCTAAAACATGGTAGCTATGGGAGTTATGTAGCGGACTGTACCCTTAGACTTGATTGATTATTGATCATAAATGTTACAATGCAATAACTTTGTCCTTGGTGTTATTAGTATACACACAGCTGTGTACTGGTCTGCAAATCTAAATCTAAAGTCTCACAGGTAGACTTGTAAGACTGTAAGTACCCCTTGGACCATGTAGCTCATGATTAGACTGAGATGTGGCCCTTTGCTACAATCCTATACATGCATATATCTCTCATGCATAGTATATGGTCATGAGGTCTGGAACAACTAATAGCTATTGAAAGAGTACATAAGAATGGGTACCTTCCTCATACAAAAAGCATGGTGTATATCTGTTGGTTGGGCCTGCACAAAATGTATGTATAGCCAGGTATACGCTAGACAACTTGAAGAATCTGTCAATTGCAAGAGGACTTTCCATGTGGACAATGTTAATGCATTCTTTTTCTGAGGCTTGTGCTATCAGTGCATGATACATGCAGAACAGCATGATACCTACTGCATAGACAAGTAGCTAGAGCTTACGTGTAGGGCTATATACAGTTACAGCCACCAGGTGTTTATCATGGCGTACGGTAGTACGCCATATGTAGGGATGACCCCGAAAAAAAATGGCGGCCACATTCAAAGTGCACAAATGACACGCTCGAAATGTCCGCGTTAGATAAGTCAACGGCCTCCATGAGCCATATCAGACATTATCGAGTGCTTCCATGGGCAACAGGATCGTTAAATTTGCTGGAAAGCATCGCTAAGTACCTGACAGTCAAGTCGCTAAAAAAGGCAAATCGTCTATCTTCTGACTTCTTCTTCTTCTTCTTCTTCTTCTTCTTCTTCTTCTTTTGCTCACCACGATAGCACGACAACGGCTGAAGCTATTACAACGATTCAAACGCGAAAGATCAGCATAAATTACTGGGTATTGTACCCACCACTCATCGTTCTCAAAGAAAGAAGTCGAATTAATCGGCGATTCTCAGGTAACCCCACGCTTATGCTTGCTGCTATACGCCATTTTGTTAGAATAGAATATTCATAGCGATTACGTCAACAGAAGTTCAACAGCTACAGCACTAGCACGTGAAGTTGGCATGCAGCTGCGGTTATTCTACTTCCGTAGAGAACTTGACGATCGATTGATTCCCAAACGATTGCATATGTTGCTACTTTCATACAGCAGTTGACGTACTTGTGCTGGATTTGACAAGGAACGCAGTATGCGTAACGTCCACAAGAAACGGGCGCGGGATAAGCAGAACTATCTGCGAAACAAAGAAAGCTAAAGGCAAGCGTCCCGTAACAAGTACTGGAAGAACCCGGAAAAACACTCTTACTCTCCAAGGGTTCCTTTACCACAGTTATGCCTTACCTCTTTATGACCTATGTACCTGCCACCCACCATACACAACCTACACACACCTGCCCACAATGTATAACCAGCTATAGAAACTGTTCCTTGGACAACACACAACATACAGTGTTACAACCCTGTCATACAACAGAACAGGTAGACAGTCATGTATATACCACAGTGCCTTAGAACAACCACTCACACACACATGCACATACCCAATTAGACAACAGTTACACCCATGATTCCATTGTCAAGTGGATAAGTGCAAACAGCTAACATCCTCCAGAAATCCATCAACATCAACAATAAACTACATAACAAGTCATTTCACTTGGGGTGTGGTTACACAACAACAACAAAAAAACAACAGAAACAAGTCACAAAAAAGTTTGCCAAACGCAAACAAGCACATGTAGGGACGAAATCCTCAAAAACCAACCAAACAAGACGGGAACGACACCACAATACTTTTACACCATCCCTACATCTTGTGCCATTTTGCCACCTGTACACAACACAAAACCCTCTACATTTGTACTTATTAGCCCACACCAACCACAAACAAACATAGTACTTCACTCCATTCAACTATCTCACAAAATAACCCATCCTTCACAAAGCATTACAAAATTACCACTACTCACTTCACAGCCACCTGTATACAAGACAACCCATATCTATCATGCTAAACAGGCATAAAACTTAACAACATAATGCACATTCCAACATAACACACACACTCACCACTCCTCACTCACTCCACACCTTCTACACACAACTTGGACCATACCTGCTACACTCAGTAGCAACCACCAACAACACAACATACTCACTATGCACAACACACCCACGCCACACCCTTCCATCTACAAGACAACCCTCTTCTACACACAACTAAAAAACAAATACAAACACACAGTTTTGGCAAAATGGCACAAGATGTAGGGATGGTGTAAAAGTATTGTGGTGTCGTTCCCGTCTTGTTTGGTTGGTTTTTGAGGATTTCGTCCCTACATGTGCTTGTTTGCGTTTGGCAAACTTTTTTGTGACTTTAAGATAGTCACTCCAGAGTACATGACCCTTCTGTGCAAGCAGATATGCCAAGCTCAGACAAGTCTTGTACAGTACTACATAATCCGTGAGCTACTACTAAATTAGATTGCAGTTGTTAAACAGACCAGTCAATTTACTTATCTAACTGTTCAAAAGGGGGGGGAGGTACGGACATCAAATGGAATACCGTATAGCGCTAAATTTTCGCAGGTCTTTAATTTTGTGAATTTCGCGAATTTTCAACCATTCGCAAAATTATTTCAACGAAAATTTTTGCCACGTAAACTACAGTTTTAACGTGCAAGAGCGTCGATGGACAACATCCCGGGACTATGCTGCCGAATCCGCAAGGGACGCTCTCCAAAGAGATACCTTCGAAGTAGGCATTGCCTTGCTGACAGCTGCGAGTTCGGGCACGGACAATGGTGTGACTGTGCGTATTAGATAGAAATAGAACTTGGCTTGTATATGCCACGCCCATACTACATTGCATGTGCGGTGTACACATGGTTTATACAGCGAATTTGCTAAATTATTTCAACAAAATCTTCAAAAACCGTCATTCGTGAAAATTTAGACCCTCGAAAATTTAGTGCGGTAGCCCCCCATTTCGACACCATCTGTTCCAAGCAGTGTTTGTGAAAATGATCTATCCTTCGAGATGTGTGTATTTCAGGTGGTCAAGAGTCAACACAGCCATTGTTACTGCTTCATGTGAGAATGCTGTAAAGTTGGGTTTACCTGGAAGCCTCTGAAGATGCTCAGATTCAAGCGACTGTAGTGCAAAAATGCAATCGAGATGAAAGATCAGTCTCTGTACTTTCTGAAAATGTTTACATGACAGGATGATAACCCTGTCAGATTTGGACCTATAACCAGAAGTGAACCATGGGAGGGAATTACCTGCTTGCATCAAGAGCAAGGAAGTTCTTCCTGTGACTTTGAAGTGCATTTGTAGTGACTCCTTCACAGATGTTCTGAGGGTTGTCAGTGTAATGTGGTTGTAATATGAACTGGGCTGCTGCCTCTCAGGTTGCGTTGTGCAATTAGTCTTTCATACCAAAGTAAACCTCTCATAGTGACTGTTTCTCCAGCTTGTATGCAACCAAAGTAACTACTCTGTGGTTAAAACAACCCACATGTTTTTGCAGAGGTGCACAGCATTCCAGGAAGTAGTAATTTTGGTCAGGTACATTATGAGGTGTGGCCAGTGCTACATTCAGCATCCACTGTGAGTTTATCGCGTCATAATGTCCAGACGCATGCAATGGAGTGACTACGGCTGTATTATCTATTCTGTTGACAACTGAGTGATATTGAGGTACCACTCATATGACAGAAGTTTGGACATTGAATGTCATTAACATCAGCTCACATCAAAAGACCTACTACACCTGTCCCAGCTTCCATCATAGACAATAGAACAGTATAGGGGTTGGAAACACCTATATATACGCAATGTATTGCGTGACGTCACGCAGTTTGACAAGAGCGCGTTCCGTATGTGTTTCGGATTCCGGGTGTAGCTATCCAAGCTACATAAGAACAACGCTGATCGCGTCGTAACACTGCTATGCTGTGAAAAAAGAAGATGCGTCTCAGGTAGTACGCGTTTAGTACGTGTTATGGCAATACTGCTTGATGGTGATTTTATTTCAAGTAAGTAAAAAAAAAATTCACGATATAGAGAAACATACCTTAGTGCGTTTGTCAAGATGAAGAAACCCTTGCAGCTAGGCTCCATCAAAGAGCTGAGAGCATGCACTGCTTTAAGATTACTCTATGGACCAGCAGTGGTCTTTCTGAAGTAGTAGCAGTTACAGCCAGAGAAAATACATGTAAAGGATTACTTATAGTCGAGGTCGTTCAACAAACTTGGTGGCAAAGCTCCACATTGACATCTAGCAGAATGTTAACCAGTGCAGTCCATTCTATGGATACTATGGTAAGTTAAGTACCCACTATGGAAGGACATCTGCTCTCAGTGATGGTACAAAAACTACACAAGCATGCAGGGTCACTTCAGTTAGCCACTTGGTAGTAACACGGAGACGATATACAGAGAAATGAAACACGCAATGTTTCCAATCCCTATACTGTTCTATTATCTATGCTTCCATATAGCTACATATACACACTGTAAAAGAAGGGTAATATTCCTGTACTAAACATCATCTGAATAATCTTCGCTACGTCAACAGCATTAAATATAGAAAGCTTCGAGTTCTGCCCCTTAACTTGTGATAAACAGTGAGGATGCTTTATACAATCACTGTCAAAATGCAGGTCCTAAACCTCAAGCAATACTGTCGTGCAGTACTGCATGATATCAGAAGAGAAGGATTCATGAGTAGAATGGGTTTTGTCCTGCAATGTTTCATCTAGAGTTTTGGAAGGTACATAATTATTATGGACTAAGAAATGTTACTGCAGGTTAATTGTAACATAACTCCTCACTTCTTCATATGCAGAAGGGACTCATTGGGAGTTACATGCAGTGCTCCTAAATGAACTCATAAATGCTCATGCAGGAACAGTTCAGGCAGTCTATGCACATATAAATCATACACTCATCAACTTTTTACATGGTAAATTTAACTGTAAATATCTCATAAAACCATGGCAGGATGAACTGGGGTTTGTAACAACGACAACAATGATGCTCCCCAATTCTGTAAAAGAAAACAAGTTGTTGTCATGGAAACTAATTAGAGGCAGCCACACTTGTGTAAACAAGCTGTTTGTAGCAATAAAAACAGTAAAATATGTAGCCTGAGAGCTAAGCCACTGTAGCCACTATTACTATAGGTCATGGTCTAACAGAAACCCGGTGGCATGAAACAGCAATTCTTTTTAAGGCTGCTATATAATGGAAAATAGGTAAAAGTTTGGACTTATTCCGGCAGTCCTTAACTTCTGAACATTAAGGCTTTCTCAGCACAGCATTAACAACACAAATGCCACCTGGTTATGACAACTTCAACTCCTCCTGTACACAGAAAAGCCCTCAGATCTTGGTTCCAAGGCTGGCGAGTGTTCCGCATAAACCGCCAAAGACAATCAGTCATCGTATATAGAATTCACTTGAACTTTACTTCTGTTTTCTGCTTGCAGAAACATGCAGTGATATCCCTTCTGAAATTCAGACATATGTACCTACTTCACAATAAGCGCTAAAACAAAGCTACCATATTTATTCGAATAAAACACATATAATTTGAGTGGGCATGTGTTAGGTTAGATCCACCCATAAATTCCAGGAATTGGATTTTTCTTGTGTTAGATTAGATCATGTGTTGCAATGGATTCAAACACATGATATTCACACAGAGATGCAAGAGTTCCTGGCCTAGTAGCAGCTGCAGCAACAAAAAGTCTTACAAACACCAAAGTAGAACATTTATGGGATAGCTCTTTTTCCTGGAAATTGTTCTTGCCCCTTTGTTGCCATAAAATAAACTGACTGGGACAACTGAGAGGCTTCATTCCTGGTATTGCACTAAATTGGATCAACCCAAAATTAATTAGTGGCTGCTTGCGCTAAGTTGGATCCACCCATAAATTCCCAGAATTGAATTTCTTGGGCTAGATTGAATCATGCGTTCTATTTGAATAAATACTGTATGCAGAAAAGACTAACAGTCAGAATAACGATGAAAAGGTTAAGAAGCCTACACTCGGCAGCCATTCAATTTCCGTAAACTATTGCAATACCGTATAGCAGGAAATTTTCGCTGGGTGCAAATTTTCGCGACTTTCGCGGACAGACCTTCCGCGAAAATAAAAACCGCGAAAAAATGAATTAAGATGGAAATTGATGATGTCATTACGTGCGCACGTCGAGTACCCGTGTGAACGAGATGGTTCTCTACGGTCCGTCTGCCCTCCAAATGGTTGCTGTAAAGAAGAATCAGCCTCTTACTGTACAAAATACCAACAAAACCGTAAGAGACGCTCCGAACATGTCGCATCAACCAGTAGGGGTGTGGTCAGATTGTCCCGCTTTCCACGAAAATATAAACCGCGAACAATTTTCTGAAGATTCTGGATGCTTTTCCGTGAAAATTTGCACCAGCGAAAATTTGCACCAGCGAAAATTTCCCGCTATACAGTATCCTTGCGTACTTCCATGTTACAAATAATAAAGTTAAGGCTGCCTTAATAGTTCTGAGTGGAGTTCAACTGCATTATCATGGCGTACAGTAGTACGCCATATGTAGGGATGACCCCGAAAAAAAATGGCGGCCACATTCAAAGTGCACAAATGACACGCTCGAAATGTCCGCGTTAGATAAGTCAACGGCCTCCATGAGCCATATCAGACATTATCGAGTGCTTCCATGGGCAACAGGATCGTTAAATTTGCTGGAAAGCATCGCTAAGTACCTGACAGTCAAGTCGCTAAAAAAGGCAAATCGTCTATCTTCTGACTTCTTCTTCTTCTTCTTCTTCTTCTTCTTCTTCTTCTTCTTCTTTTGCTCACCACGATAGCACGACAACGGCTGAAGCTATTACAACGATTCAAACGCGAAAGATCAGCATAAATTACTGGGTATTGTACCCACCACTCATCGTTCTCAAAGAAAGAAGTCGAATTAATCGGCGATTCTCAGGTAACCCCACGCTTATGCTTGCTGCTATACGCCATTTTGTTAGAATAGAATATTCATAGCGATTACGTCAACAGAAGTTCAACAGCTACAGCACTAGCACGTGAAGTTGGCATGCAGCTGCGGTTATTCTACTTCCGTAGAGAACTTGACGATCGATTGATTCCCAAACGATTGCATATGTTGCTACTTTCATACAGCAGTTGACGTACTTGTGCTGGATTTGACAAGGAACGCAGTATGCGTAACGTCCACAAGAAACGGGCGCGGGATAAGCAGAACTATCTGCGAAACAAAGAAAGCAAAAGGCAAGCGTCCCGTAACAAGTACTGGAAGAACCCGGAAAAACACTCTTACTCTCCAAGGGTTCCTTTACCACAGTTATGCCTTACCTCTTTATGACCTATGTACCTGCCACCCACCATACACAACCTACACACACCTGCCCACAATGTATAACCAGCTATAGAAACTGTTCCTTGGACAACACACAACATACAGTGTTACAACCCTGTCATACAACAGAACAGGTAGACAGTCATGTATATACCACAGTGCCTTAGAACAACCACTCACACACACATGCACATACCCAATTAGACAACAGTTACACCCATGATTCCATTGTCAAGTGGATAAGTGCAAACAGCTAACATCCTCCAGAAATCCATCAACATCAACAATAAACTACATAACAAGTCATTTCACTTGGGGTGTGGTTACACAACAACAAAAAAACAACAACAGAAACAAGTCACAAAAAAGTTTGCCAAACGCAAACAAGCACATGTAGGGATGAAATCCTCAAAAACCAACCAAACAAGACGGGAACGACACCACAATACTTTTACACCATCCCTACATCTTGTGCCATTTTGCCACCTGTACACAACACAAAACCCTCTACATTTGTACTTATTAGCCCACACCAACCACAAACAAACATAGTACTTCACTCCATTCAACTATCTCACAAAATAACCCATCCTTCACAAAGCATTACAAAATTACCACTACTCACTTCACAGCCACCTGTATACAAGACAACCCATATCTATCATGCTAAACAGGCATAAAACTTAACAACATAATGCACATTCCAACATAACACACACACTCACCACTCCTCACTCACTCCACACCTTCTACACACAACTTGGACCATACCTGCTACACTCAGTAGCAACCACCAACAACACAACATACTCACTATGCACAACACACCCACGCCACACCCTTCCATCTACAAGACAACCCTCTTCTACACACAACTAAAAAACAAATACAAACACACAGTTTTGGCAAAATGGCACAAGATGTAGGGATGGTGTAAAAGTATTGTGGTGTCGTTCCCGTCTTGTTTGGTTGGTTTTTGAGGATTTCATCCCTACATGTGCTTGTTTGCGTTTGGCAAACTTTTTTGTGACTTGTTATAGTGACATTACTCTGAAACTGTATTTGAATTTCAGAACATGCCCTTATAACAAGCACTAACACGGGCTGTTTTGTTAGCTATTACGTCAGTTGGAGATGAATGAGAATGAATGTTTAAACAGTCATATGCCAGTGCATGTGAAGCACAGTGCAGCAGATGATAGAACAAACAGGCATTAGAATCTGATGAATGAGTGAATTACTTTGTAGGCTAATTTGTCAATGTATAATATAAAAAGAAAATTAAAAAATGTAATAAGATGTAGGGATGGCATGCCAAAAGTATGCAAACAGTACAAAGCCCCACCCCTGCAATTTCCTTACAGTAAAGTGCAACTGTATAGTGTAAAAAGTTGTAGGGATAGGGCTTTGTATATTTACCTTCACTTTTATATCATCCCTACCTTGTTTGCATACTTTGGCATGCCATCTCTACATCTTATTTGTTTTCTTGTTTCCATACTTTTTTGATGTTAATCTCAGTTACAGTTGGATGGTTGTAGATATTTGACTTCAAATAGGGTCATTCCATGTCAAATCAACACAAAAAAATACCTGACCTTCATGGATTTGGATGAAACTTGGTTCTTACATAGGGTCTGTTGAGACAGTCACCCATAGTCAGTTTCAGCATTATATGTTGTATGGCTTCAGAGTTAGAGCCAGCCGAAAAGTCAAGTTTTCACCAAATTTTGGCTTACCCCTTTGTACTTAATCAACCATAACTTTAAGCATGATTAACTTTATGACCTACAATTTGCACCACTTGCAGCTCATAAAATTTCATTTGGTATAATTTTCAAGTATAGCCCATAAAGTTCGGGTCAAAGGTCACCACTAGTGTACTTTGACCTTTGCTCTCTCAAAAACGGATGTTTTTATTGGAATCAATGAATGTTCTATGGGGCCTTCTCTTTAAGTGCAGTAAAATTGGTTTTGGGACTGCCATGGGATTCGGAGATACTTGACAGAATGTAATGGCAGTTAGGGGAGATGTGCAAGTAATCAACCGTATACTTACCTGATAGGGGTGCATTTTCATCAGTATGACCCTTGTAAACATGACATGACAAGTAGACATAATTATGTGGCCAATGGATGATGATCAAACACTGCACCTAAGCATCCCCTCCCTCCTCTGGATCTGACTGATACTGGTACATAAACACCTTATCCCTCCTCTATTTCCTAGCTCCCACCTGCTGAAACTGTCCCTCTGTTAGTGCAGGTATTGGATACAAGACTCAAAGGACTTACAATGTATGAACAATCAATGAACCAACTCTCCATAAAAAATAGGCCTAGATGCTACGCAAAGTCATGCACTATGCAGGACGGGTTTTGGCCAATGTCAGGCCTCATCAACAGTGCCGGGGTGCCTAAAGATGGGGACTGCTATCTCATACATAGAATGCAGTCAGGTCGCTGGCCTTATCCAAAAGATCGGTAGAAGCTCCTCAATAGTAACCTGCTATATATGGGCAGTTGTGCTTGCTAGTGATGCACCGATTATCGGATTGGTTATCGGTATAATGTGCTTTCTGGGCAGTATCGGCATCGGCAAATTCTACCGATAATGTGACTGATAAATGACGCATGCACATAGCAGAACCACATGCTGGCAATTCTTAGAACGCTGTATGCGTGCAAGTCGCGGCTTTGTATTCTCCTCGCTACCAGAGAGGAAGATTCTACAGTAACTCACAGAGGGAGCATTACTCCAGGTAAGCGTAATACGAAGACTTTCATACTTATACAGTTTTGATCGCTAGCAACCAGTTTCTGCCGAAAGTGTACATGTAGCTTAGTACTTTCGTTTGCTGTTAAATACTACAGTCTTAGAGAGCGGGATTACTGTGACAAGCTACTGTCGGCCCTAGGCAAACATTGCCGCCAAGTGAAAAGCTACATAACAATTTCCATTGTGCAGACTCACCGTGAAGCTCCCAGGATGAAAATATCGGATTGGTTATCGGCATCGGCCGATATCTCCTTGTATATGTCGGACTATCGGAATATTGGTAAAAACCCATATCGGTGCAACACTAGTAATCACCATGTGTTGACGATGAGCAAACACATGCATGCATGTGCGTGCATACATGCAATGCAAAAACAACTTTGTTTTAACCACAGAGTGGTTACTCTGCATGGTTGCAGACAAACTGAAGAAACAGTGGTTGAGAGTGTTACTTTGGTATTGAAGAGTAATTGCACAAGGCAACCCAAGGGGCAGTTTCCCAGTTCATCTTACAACCACAATACACTGAAAACCCTCATAACATCCTTTTCTGGTTACATGAAAGTTCCTTACTGCAACTTTGAAGCGCATTTGTAATGACTCCTTCACAAATGTTCTGAGGGTTGTTGGTGTATTGTGGTTGTACATGAACTGGGCAGCTGCCTATTGAGTTGCCTTAGGCAAATAGTCTTCCATACCTAAGGAAACCTATCATAACCACTGTACCTGCAGCTTGTCTGGAACCATGGTAACCACTCTGAGGTTAAAACAACCAACTTGTTTTTGCAGTGCGCAGAAGTGCAGAAGGCACCGGAAGTTCCTAATACTGCTGGAAGTACTACAGACCTTTTCAGGTAGCCTCGTTCCCAGGCTCTCCCCTCGCCCCGACGAAAAATAAAAACGGAGGGGGAGAGCCTGGGACCGATTCACACTTGATATCGCGGCACAACGACTTTGCACTAACGTCCATTAAATAACCTGAAACATCACTCACGTGAAGACCGCGAAGGAGCCGCGAAGTACTCTCAGCTCAGGAGTTTGTTACTACAACTCGTTTATTGTTGTGTAGCTATGTTGGAGCTTTAAAATGTGGTTGTGAGTTTATTTTGTACGCCAGAGTGTAGCGCTAGCCAACTAAAGTCTTTCTTCATAGCCTCGTAGCAATTTTTTTAAAGCGGAACAGTAAAGAGCAAAGTTTTTCCTACGTACTGGGTACTTCTCCGCCGTCGCTGCTGTTTGACCTGTGCCGAGGTCTCACCGACGCAGTCACAGCTCACTTGTTTCAGTAGTATATCGTAGCTGTTCGAGTCAGCCAATTACGTGGCTGCATAATTGCGTCACGACTTTTGTAATTATTGTTGTGACGTCTACGGTCCGCGATATCACGTGTGAATTGGTCCCAGGCTCTCCCCCTCCGTTTTTATTTTTCGTCGGGGCGAGGGGAGAGCCTGGGAACGAGGCTACTTTTCAGGTTGGTTGAGGTAGAATAGCTGCAGAGTAGCAAATCACTCATGCGTGCTAATTAAATAATGACAAGTGTTGTGTTTGATGTACCGCTTGCCATTATTTAATTAGGCATGCTTGAGTGATTTGCTACTCTGCAGCATCCTCAACCAACCTGAAAAGGTCTGTAATATAAATAATAGTAATAGTTTGAACTAGGCCTGATTTAAATGAGGGGTAAGTAAGACAGACAAAATGTTATGTAAGTACAGCAGATATGAAGTAAACAGTGTGTGCTTGAAGGCTGTGTGTGCCTAAGTATGCCAAGTTAAGTATGGTAACTGTGCCATGCCATGTTAAACAGGAGGCAATGTGCTAACTAATGATATTCTTTCAGGCACCCATCCAGGCAAGTCCAGGAATAACAATGCACAAAAGTATTGTAGGTACTACCAAGTATTTGGTACACATGTAAGCTAGCCGTGAGTACATAAACAAATGCTGGTAATTACAACATATCCTCAAATATCAAGTGAACTGCAAAATTACTACTCAATAAGCTCATTTTAAGGGTATGTTGCTATCCATGTGTGGAAAGTTGACTATTGAAAAGCTGAAGGTATCCCTCTTGTCATAAAAGTCTGTACAAAATTTACTACATGAAATCAATTTGTTTACATACATGTATTTCTTAGACACACACTTATATTAAATAATAGTTAAGTCAACAGCTCACTCTAAAGGGAATTACAAAACTGTGCAGAAATTCCTTGCACAGTTTCAACAAAGCAGATACTGTTTCATTCCAACTTTACTACTGACTGTGCTGACTGCTCTGTGGAAGGTTACTGTATGGGCCCTGGGAAAGGATGCTTGTAGCTCTAGCAAGAAATAGTGAGGGTTCTCGCTTGGTAAAAGTAACTAAGTGCCTGCCCCCAGGCCACTCACCAATCTGTTGATCTCCTTCTCTCTGTCGGGGGCTGTTCTGGAGGTAGCTCTGATCATCTTAGAGGTCTGCATCTCAGACAGCTTCTTGATGTAACGCTGCCCAGGTACCAGGTTGCACACCTGCAGCAGAGGCACAGAAGAAGAGTGACAAAAAAACACGCAGCTGGGAAGTTATAGTCCCTAGCTCTCTCCCATTCCACCTTCTAATCATCAAGTGATAGGAGCTAGAGAGCCTGAAAACAAGGCTAAAAAGCTTTTGTACCTGTCACCACCAACTTGATGATAATCCAACATGCAAACCCAGAGTGGGAGCTAGAGATCCTGGAGACAAGGCCAGGAAACTTCTAACCTACACGTATTAATTCGGTCGCCAGCAACTTGACTGATGGGATATGGGAACAACCAATTGCAACACCGAGTCAAAGGAGCATACTCAAAGCAGGGGGAGCCTAGGGGAGGGTGCACTTCCATGGCATGGGCTCTCCTTACTAGCATTTACACACTCTACACTGACCTCCAGTGGGAAGTAGGTGCGTTTTTTCTCCTGTCCGACCTGCAGGCAGGGCAGGTGGGGGAAGCGCAGCTCCAGCTTGTGCTTCTCTTTGAAGTACTGCACAACACTGCAATCATATGTGTCCCCAGACTCCATGGTCAAGGGGAGCCTGTGAGGGTGAGGGAGTGGGGAGGCTGAGCAACACCGTGTGCTTACTAGAGCATGGACATACATTGTAAATGTAGATAGCCCACACCAGGAGTTCATTATACTTACCCACACACTTGTATACACATACACACTATCATACTTATTGTACTTGGGATATTAATACACACACCAAACTTGACACTGCTTACGTTTGTGCGGAGGCTGGTCTCCTAGTGACATTGCAGACCCGATACTTCCTCTTGATGGGACCGGCTGGGTTACCTCTACTTTCAGACCTGACGAAGAAGGATGCGGGAACCACTTGGCTATGAGGAAAGACTCCAGGGTTGGATAGAACACTGGTGGGTTGTTACTGGTATCACTATGACCATTTGGTATAACTGCAGAGTTTGCACATGTACAGACCTTTAATCTCCTTTGCAAACTTGACCCTCTGTGAGTCTGACAGAGGTCTTCTCTGCTCCTGAATGTCCTGCAACTCTAGCACTTCACAGAGAAAGTCCAACACTGACTGCTGCTTATAGAACGCAGTTGCCGAGACTGCATGGTGAGGGAAATGATGGGAGAGGGGGAGAGGTGGAGGAGAGAATGAGGGGGAGTTAATGAGGGGGAGTTGAGAGGAGGAAAGGAAAGGGAGAGGGAGAGGATGGGGACAAGGTGGAGGTGGAGAAGAGAGAGGGGGAAAGAGGAAAAGGATAAGGTGGGAAGGACAGACTGAATAACAAACAAGAGAGGAAAAACGCTTACACAACAGAATAGGCAACTTCCTTTAGATGTCTTCCTTCCCCTCTCTTCTCACTCATGACACTCGGACTCACCATCAATGATGAGCATCGTCTTCCACTGAGACGGCCGAATGCTCTGGTGGAACCCAAACCACACCTATCCGGAGGGGCAAAGAACGACCGGCCAACAGGAGTGTATCTGGGAGAAAGGGAGTATACAGTGTGTATGTGGCACAATGCACGTGTGTTATGCCATACACATGCATACACACACACAAACTCACACACACGCACACACACACACATACACACAGCAAACTGAGATTTTATGGTGGGGAGTACAACTACGATACAGAGTGAGGGTAGCATGCAGGGTCACACCTCATGGAGGGAAGGTGTCTCATGACCACATCAACAGCTTGGACGGACTCGAATGGCATGCCCAGTTGCTCCCCCCTCAGGGCCTGCTCCAACAGCTCCAGGTTCACCTGGGCCACATGCTTGATGCCAACCTGTTGGGACAGAAAGGTTGGGGGGGAAAGGAGGGAAGGGAAGGAAAGAAGGTAAGAGAAGGGAGGGAGAGGGCCGGAGAGAGAGAGGGAGGGAGGAGGAGAGAGGGGATGGAGAAGGAAGGGAGGGATGGAGGAAGAAGGGAAGAGGGGGGAGGGGAGGGGGGGAGGAAAGTTGAGAGAGGGGAAAGGGAGGAGGAGGGATGGGATGGAGAGGGGAGGTAGGTAGAGGGGAGCAAGGGAGGGAGGGAGGAGAGATGATGTTTTGTGCACTAGTCTCGCTCAATCTGACGATGGCACTGTATTGCTATTTCAAACTGGCAGACTACGTCCTACCCTCTCCCACAGCTAGAACATCTTTCTTCCTCCGTTAGCCCGGCGACGAATAGGGGGCGTGGTCAATAGCTCGAGCGCTAAACACGAAAATTTCTTCTGGAGGGGGGAAACAGGTAGCCTCTTTCCCAGGCCCCGCCCAGCTTTCTGTCGCTTGCAGTTTTTCGTTCGCGCGCGGGGAGAGCCTGGGAACGAGGCTAGGTATGGGGTGCCATATGTCTCAAAATTAAAAAATAAAAGGGTATTTATATATCCAGCACAGAGTATGGCACCCCATGCACTAATAAGGAACGTTGAACTAGTGGAAGTACGTGAATATCGTGCCCATGCAGACAAATCGAGAGCTGTGTAGGGCATTACATTACCTAAGAAGGGTGTGGCCGGTCACTAACAGCACAGCTAGTTGCCTTGGTACAGTAGCTGCCAAGAAGTGTTTTCTTTTTACGCAATTCACACTTTGCTGATCTGAGGCAAGAGAATTCCAGCCCTTCAAGACTATCACCCTTGGTGCATGCTTCAATACAACAAGTAGTGCTGATTGTTGCCATGCACCAGTACTGAAGTAGTTGTACAATGATGAACAATATTGTGTTGAAACTTGCTAGTAAAATGAATGAAGCATAGCTACTTATAGCTACATTTCTAGCAGCATAATCACATCATCATTTCAGCACAAAAGCATAAATAGATAGCTATAGCTAGAATCATTTTATGAGCACAATATTCTTATGCCAAACACTGCTAGACCCATGCAGGCCCACTGGCTGTCTCATGCGTACACTTTCTGTACTTAGTGAGCTATTTTTCCCAGACATGATGGCAAATGAAACAACATGTAGGCTGGGTGATAGAAATTGGACAAAACTAAGGACTATTAAAAAAAAAAAACAGTGAAGTTCCTGTAGCTTCCATGTTTGGAACACAATCAGGTCAATATATATAGTCAGTGGCAAAGTCTAACCTTAGAATGTTGTATACTCTGCTCCTTCTCTGAAGCAACTCGTAAGGCCTTAGCTAATTGGCAAATTAGGAAAATTTTTACATCACTCAGGAACTGCACAATGTACCCTGTTGTGGCATGCCTGACACATATTTGTCATCATCCTTACACACTGTTTCTGGTATAGGTGGTGTTGATTTACATGTGGAACGTGCATAGACTAGCTTTCCTCAGGGAGAACCACTTGTAATGAACCAATATCCCGTTACAGTCAATGCAGACTATACAGCCATGCACCTCTTCTCTAAAACTTTGGCTCAACAACCCATTTAAAGTTTGCGACCTTGGTGTCTGTCCTCCACCAGGAATAGTGGAGGGCGAACATGCAGCTTATGAAGTTACGTAGCCCAACACTCAGATCCAATTGGTGCATATAAACAAATGATGTCGACAGTGGATGTGAGAGATATAATAATATGATGATAGTTATTACTGATATTAAATAGAATGCTGAAACCACAATAGAATATTAATTACTTCTACTAACAAGTTACAAATACTATACACCAAGACTAAGTGCAAAAAAGTCCGGGTAGGTCTTCCTTTCTTCTGCTGCCTGTTGTAGCTGCTGTTTCCCCTCTGCAGTGAAGTTGTTACTCCAAAGCCTGGAGATCAAGAAGTCACTTTTCATATTATTCTGGAATAATTATTATAGTGGAATAGTATTATAATATATAAGTATAACGATACATGTATATGTGCGAAGCCCTACTTATGCAACTAGGCTCTAAATAATTCGGTGATAAGTTTCTTTTAGAGTGTTTGCATCACCTCCTAAATATACACACAACTTTGGGTTGAGTTATGAACTTCTTCAGTATTATGTTTTAATCTACACATTAACAACATAGAACTACGGGTCTCCAGAGAAGACACACATCTGCTGCTTTACTATGATGAGAGTATTGAGCATTAAAACTACCATTCAATAGTGTCTTCATTAGGCCTTTTCAATTTGATTAGCTGTTTAACACATTTCTGAACAGTAAAATGCTCTTGTTTCATTTGGGTGTTTCCATATACTACACTGCATTCTGTGGATTACCATAAACAGCCATGTTCACAAGTGCAAAATGAACGTATGTCTTCCCACTGTGGCTACGTTTACAAGCCACATGATGGGGGGCTAGTCAGATGCTAAAGCTCACTATCTCTTGTATGGTAGTAGGAGACATGGGACAACTTCCACAGGCAAGACAGGCCTGCCATCAAAGTAATGCGTGTACTACGCATGTGTAAAATGCTTTGACCTTTGAATGTTGACTTTCATGAACTGTGAAGATGGTACCGGGGCAAAAATTATAGGTACAGAAAAACAATCGGGAAATCCATTAAACAGCTACTAAAAGTTGGAATGCCTTATATTTAATGGTAGGTCCAGGAACCAAACTTTGGAGAAGGTATGGATACTGAGTGTATGAATCCATACTAGATGATCTCTTTCACACGCAACAGCACACTGGTATCCACAGTAGTTCTGTGCACATGGGCAAGCTATGTATATGAAGGTAATTGTAGCTAGCTAGCTATTATGCAGTTGGTATGTTCTGTACTCCTCCTCCAACAGAATCAGTTCTACTGCTACCACCTATGCGGATATCTTGCCTCATTTGCCACCTACGACTTAGCCAGACTAAAATTTCCACAGACCATACATAAAGGTAATTATTACATGGACACTTCTCCAAGTGAACAAGTGTACTAAAGTATACTCTGTGATAAACACATGTCAAGAGTCTGTGTATGCCCAGTTACCACCACATCTAAAACACTACCTTGGTCTTGATATGGTACACTGACGTTATTTTTTGATTCTCATCAACTGCTTAATCACTACAGTTTATGGACTTTGGTACAAGTCGGTTATACAACTCAGTTTCGGTCTCTACGGTATACACAACCTCACTCGGTAGTGTATATCCCGTAAAGACCTCCACCTCATTGTATAACCTATACTAAGTACCCAATTTTGTGGTGTTTGGCTATAAGATGAACTGCTTTACAGGTTCACTACTATTAGTAGAAAGTGCACAGTTTAAGTGGGGAACCCACGCTTTAGCACACCAAGCCTGTTTTCACGCATTTAGCTGCTCAAGAATACTTAAAGTATTTGCGTGGTTTTGAGTACTGATGAGCCCACCGGAAACCAACTTCTCTAAATGCTTACATGATAGTAGCTAATAACTATTATTCCCACATACCAAAGAACTCTACATAAGTTTGAGAAATGTTTGAAAACTGATAGGTCCTGCATGCACAATGAGAGTTTTCCATTAGCTGAAGAAGTTTGAGAAATGTTTGAAAACTGATAGGTCCTGCATGTACGATTAGAGTTTTTCATTAGCTGAAGAAGTTTGAGAAATGTTTGAAAACTGACAGGTCCTGCATGTACGATGAGAGTTTTCCATTAGCTGAAGAAGTTTGAGAAATGTTTGAAAACTGATAGATCCTGCATGTACGATGAGAGTTTTCCATTAGCTGAAGAAGTTTGAGAAATGTTTGAAAACTGATAGGTCCTGCATGTACGATGAGAGTTTTCCATTAGCTGAAGAAGTTTGAGAAATGTTTGAAAACTGATAGATCCTGCATGTACGATGAGAGTTTTCCATTAGCTGAAGAAGTTTGAGAAATGTTTGAAAACTGATAGGTCCTGCATGTACAATGAGAGTTTTCCATTAGCTGAAGAAGTTTGAGAAATGTTTGAAAACTGATAGGTCCTGCATGTACAATGAGAGTTTTCCATTAGCTGAAGAAGTTTGAGAAATGTTTGAAAACTGATAGATCCTGCATGTACGATGAGAGTTTTCCATTAGCTGAAGAAGTTTGAGAAATGTTTGAAAACTGATAGGTCCTGCATGTACGATGAGACTTTTCCATTAGCTGAAGAAATGCAATGTCTTATGGACACACTGTCAGTACCGCAAATTGGTAGAAACCTAGCAACGGTTTCTGGTACTCCACCAGTAACTGTTGGGATGAAATAAGCTTGCTAAAATCTGTGTGCAAGGACTGTTGGAATTAGAAATCTATAAGAAATTACTCCCTACATGGCATAGCAGCAACCCACCTATTTGCCATTTATCAGTGCCAAAACATCAAATGATGTTATGTTGACAACTAGGGAAATGGTTGGGTATTCACAGGGTATAAGCTAGACTCACAGGAAGCAGAGCCATTTTATTCAAGGTAATTGAGGTATCTGGCAAATTACACCTGTATATGGAAAAATATCTCATACACATATATTTACAGGGATTACAGAAGTGTAATTTGCCAGAGACCCAGGTTTTTCGGGAAAATTGGAAACTACTGTAAAGATGCCTGTGTTGCACAATCATAGATTATTGGATCACTAGAGTCATTACATGTAATGGTGGTGAGCTCTGGGAAAGAAGCTGTGTTCAACCAAGCCATGTTGTACAGCATCAAAAAGCCAGTAACGGTGCTGAAGAATGAACAAATGATGACAATTTGGCAAGTTCATGATGGTAAAAATGTCTTTGCTACAAGGTCTTACAGTTTGTATTTGAACATAAATGAGGGGGAAACGAAGGCTGGTTTGTAAGCAGTGTTGCCATTATGATCTCTCCTTTGGTGTCCGTGATGATAAATCAAGTTAGCAGCCTCCATGAACGAGGAGTTACTGCAGCAATAGTGAGTGGCAGTGATTTGTGACCTAAACAATAAGCTTGAACTCTGAACTTAGGAATGCACTACTTCTGTACAACTTTGAAACAATTTTGTTGAAGGCAGTTTATGTACATTATATGCATACAAAATGTCAATGATTTATTCAAAGTATACTCTGGGTGTAGTCAATGGCCTTTATGAGCCTTTATGAGCCACACCAGTCAATCTTGAGTGTTGCAATGAGAAACAGCACTGTTAATGTTGCTGGAGAGCATCACTAACGTATCACACTGGAACCCTGGCTAAGCAATAGCTAATGGTGATTCAAATGTGAAGCAGTGTTTAGTACAGGTAATGCAGTCACCACAAATAAGGCATTTTCAAAGAATTCAAAATGTTTCAGTGATTCTCAAGCACTTCCAGTATCATGTATGCTGCTATGTGCCATTCTTTCTATTCATAGAATTTCATCACTGGAGAATTAAGCAAGTTTGTATAGTACTGACCTTGATAAGAAAAAGGTAGCAGCTGGCATGAGTTTGTAGACTATCCTCGTTCTCAGGCTCTCCATGCATGTGGGGAAAGCCTGGGAATGAGGTTATGTGCAAACTGAAAGAATCTTGGTGGGCTGGTACACATACAGAGTAACGAATTGCTAAGCTTGCTGTAAACGAACTGTATGCAGGTGGCAATGGGGCTAGGGTTGCCTATGTTTGTGAGCAAAACTATCTGTACAATAGCAGCCTGTCTAACAAAACCTTACAGCTGTACAATAAGCATGTGGCCATGTGTGTTTTGGTACAAACAAACCACAGCGAGGGACGTGTGCTTCCAGGACTAGGCATTTATTGGCAGAGACTAAGTTTCTTGCAATGTTACCAGTGCTTGGTAACAGCACAGATTGCTTTCAGTATACACATGAGGAATGGTCTGGTGCAGTGGCGTAGCCAGGACACAGTTGATGCCAGGGCACAACATGGGTACACCATGTTTGTGAGAACTTCTATGTAAGAAGAAAGTAGGGGGGTGTGGGGGCATGCTCCCCTAGTAAATGTTTGAGCTTCCCAGGTCGGTTCTGAGACTATTTAGGTCATACCCTCGCTTTGAATCGAGTGCGCTTCCCACCATGCCTTCGATGCAGATGTATGTGCGGTGTAAAGTCACCTCATTACTTGTGGGAAATTCAGGTGCAGTGACAGTGGAGTATACGAGACCTTGTTATTCTGAGGATACAAATAGCTATATTGCGCTGCTCAATTTCAAGACCTTTATGCATTTTTAGTGCCTTATTCATGGTCCACAACATGCAGTACTTTCGGCGCCGATAAATTTTTCAGGTGCGCCTCCAATGGTGGGCACGGCCTCTGATTGCCAGGGCATGTGCCCCAGCTTGGCTACGCCACTGGTCTGGTGACTCTTGAGGGGTTCATGTGCGATGCAAGAATTGGACTGTGCAACAAGATTGTGTATTAATTGAAAAAACACATGTAATGACCATAATGATTACAGTTTTCAAACACAGTAATTATTGATAATTTCACTACAAAAAAACTGCTGTCATTTGTAATGCTGAAACAAAAGGCATGTAATCTTTTGCAGTGGATAGCAATACCAATTACAAGTTCAATTACAATACTGGCAGACTCAGCACACTCAGCTGACCATGTGCTGTTCAAGCAAGTTTTGACATAGCTTTGTCAGGATATACACATTGAACCAATTCACGTCTACTTTGACCTGTAATTACAATGTAATTTGTAACTCTGCAATTTTTCTGTAATTTTAATGATTACTTTGAAGTAACAATGAGTATTAATTGACAATTCAGGCTCAAGTAATTGTAATCAATATAACCGTGCCAGAATTCAATTACTACAATCTTGTTGTGCACTTGGATTGCAGTACTGATATAATTTCAAATACACTCACTGCCCAAAATTACTCAGTTACCTATTCAGCTGTCTACTACCAACCTTCTACTCTATTGAAGGCTTCCAGGATCACAACCAACTATCTTTCTCACAACTTGAATGGTAGGCAAGGCTGTAAGTCATCTGTGCTGTGTCTATGTTTGAGTTAAAAGGTCGTGCTCCTCATTCTGCACATCTCTTAGTCAGCTTCTGTTTAAACTGTTATACTACTGAAAAGTATGTTCCACTGATTGGAACTTACATGTAGTGGCACTATGAACAGGTCTCATAATTAAGCTGTGCTACTGTTTAGTTCTCTTTGAACACTGAAAGTACACAGTTAGCACTTCATTGACTTCCATAAGTGGATACAGACAGGTTTGTGGCTGATAAGTCTTGGAGTTGATTCAATTATCCCCACTTATGTGTAGATTGTTGACTTAATGCGAGTCACTACGAGATTTTAGAAACCCAAGTGGGAGGGGTGAGAATTGCGGAATGGCGACCAAGGCAGAGCCGAGGTTGCTATTGCGTAATTCTCATCCCAATCATGAAGGTTTCAAATCTCGTAGTGACTCACTAACTGGCTTAGACCGAGTTGTAATGCAACTATCAATGTTATGCCCCACTACGTGGGGATTATATGGGGATTTGACTGAAGAGGGTGCCCCTATAGTTGGAAATTTGATAACCTGAGGACAAATCTCCAGTAATCTCCCACCTTCTTTGAGGAGATTTGATCACAAGGTCTGCCCCGCTGTAGGGGCAATTGACATTTTAATTAGTCAAATCCCCACCTTGCCCCACTATGGCCCGGTAGGGGGGGTGGTGGAGCATAAATTGATAGATGCATAAAGAGATAGCGAGAGTATGAACATATGGAAGGATGTGATATCTTGAAGTATTTCGGCTACTTTGTGAAAACTGCCACCCGAGTGGCTTTGTCTGCCTCAATTTATTTGTAGATGGGCACGGCCCCCCCTACATCCACTTTGCGTCCACCAGACGTGATTGGTGTTCCCAGGCTTTCCCCGTTTACTGCAGAACAGAAAATGGGGGAGGCCTGGGAATGAGGCTAGCTTTTACTTGGTCTACTTGTAACTGTACATACTGTAAACTCAGGAGTATAAGTACCCATCAATTACAAGTACCCTATGAATACAAGTACCTATTAAAACCTCTACTACCCATTTCCTAAATAGTAGTACCCACGCAAACATAAGTACCCTATGAATATATGTACCCATCAGCCGACGACCGATCTGTGGGCGGAGTTTCATCGATGACTAAACGTACATAGCAGTGGCTAGCTGTCTCAGGAAGAGGAGGAGCAGCAGCAGCAGCAGCAGCAGCAGCAGCATTGGGTACCATTGAGGAGATACTACTTCATGGCAGCTGACTACAATCTCAACGATTGCCCCAATGTCGACGACCAAGCTGTGTTCGGGTGGTTGGTCATGCGGACATTTTCGGTCAACAGCGATGCTGAAGACTGGCAGCAGTAGGTCCCTTCGTAAGCACAGACTTGTCGGTACCGTGGCATCGCGACAGCTGCCCTTTTTCACTGCGGTATATTTAACCCTGTGGTATGGTACCCCATGATTATAAGTACCCCACGTTATCGGTGCCTCTAAAATGCGCAATTTTGAAATAGAAGTACCTGTACTTATGCTCCCAGGTTTACGGTATCACCTTTACCGCTAATTGCATACCTAGTGTTTCCTTCTTTGTTCTTGCTAATTAGAGTAGTAGGTGTCTAACGTTATGCTTAGTAATCTGGCACATTAGACACAAGATGCAACTTGAAGGACCCGCGTAAATAATAAAATCCAATAATTATAATACACAGGCCAGAGGAAGCGTTTGACATCCAATCTGAGTTGATATTCGTTAATGGCATGGTGCACTTACCCCAGGAATGAAACTTTGGTACACCAACAACTCTCCCTTCACCAGCTTCACTACCGTCAACCCTAGCTCACAGTGACTCCCGAAGCGACTTTTCCGCTTACGTGACGTCACACATTCAAGTGTATTGAGCGCGCTACCATGCTTCGGGCTACTATTACGCACATAACGCGCGAGTATAAAGCAGGTAAAGGCGTGCCTTGCTATTCACAATTGATAAACTGTTGTCAGGCTCCTCCCTTGAGGGTAAAGCTTTTTTTAAGAAACCACAAAACACTGAACTCTAAGGCTTTCTACTCCAGGTCTTGTAGCTAAGTAGCAGTGAACTTTGTTTTCCTAAAGCCTACTAACAAAGATTTCACCTATGTATAGCACTGAACTCTAAAGTGTTCGAGCCAAGGTAAACCTGCAGCACTAATCTATGAGCATCTTGGGGTGCGGTTACTTTGTACGTAATTATAGGATTTAGTTACCTCATCATATCAACAGAATTATTCATATGGTCTAAGTTGAACTATGACCAACGAACTGAACTAAAACGAACTACTCTTGTGTTCAATGTTGAGTATCATCTTGAAAGTTGTTCATGTGTCAAACTTATTAACTGCTACTTTTACTCTCAGATTAGATAATAAGCAAGTGGTACAATGTTGAGAGTCACTGCGTTATATATAAGTATCACCATAGTACAAGCTATACCGGAAAGTATCATGAGTTTGTTGCCGTCTGTATTGTTACGAGTATGCAGCACAAGTAATAATGCCAACGATGATAATGATTTTATCATATGAACCTTTGGTTCATTGGACGTTCAGACGCAGCACACGTGAGTTGCAGTACCTGACATGGATTCTCGCGTGACTTGTAGTACTGATACGGATTCTTGGGTGACTTGTAGTAAAAATACGGCTTTTTATAAACTGCATGCAGCTGTAAGGCTTCCCCATTGACTCCCATACATCTGCGTGAGTTAGATGTATGATAAGGTTGATTATTATAGTTTTACATTTGTGCAATTAATATGCGCAATATTAGTTAATTCATGAACAGCAAGATGTATTACCAATCAGAGTTGAATGTGAAGGCTGATTACTGTAATAAACTCATGATAATGCACACCCACTGCAAGATAGTGCAAAGTGCAGTTATGCCACAGTTTTTTGTTCACGGTAAAGTGTAGAGACCTTATCATCTTGTTGGTGATTTAGATACGGAGCCTTTAAGTGGATAACAAAAAGTAACAGTATGCTACCAAGAGGCCCAAACAGAGTCATGTCAGTAGATGCACAAGAACAGCTATATTCTCAGTATACATGGTGACATATTTTTGAGTTCTGTTTAGTAAGGGCTGTGCTACGCAGACAAGTCAGGCTGATCAGTTTGTTCTCGCAGCATGTTTCCTTCAAATGTTGTACATGTACCATAATATGCAAAAAGTGCCATGTACTGCCCAGTCACTAGAGACTCATTAGAATAAGAACATGGCTTACCATAGTTCCTTGAGAGACTTTGCTGTCTTGATCAGTTTGGTAAGGGGACCGACACTGGCATCAGTGAGATTGCTCCGCCTAAGTCTGAATGGAAGAGGATATGAACATGGTTAGAGTCCCATTGCTAAAGCATCTCACTGTGCTACATATATACAACAAAACTGCAAGTAAAAATTCAACAGGAATCTATGCAGGTATGCTTCTTGTTATTGTCATGTAATATATTGTATAGCAGTTTGTGGGAAGCAGCCAAAATGATTAGTTCCTGAAGTTAAACTACATTCATGTTTCACATACACTTACATGGGCATGTGATACATGCAAATACAGGTGCTACAGTGTCACCAGTTTTACTTGTATGGCACACGGGAAAGATAACTATTGTCAACACATGTTTACCTCAATGACAGATGGTAGGCTTAGTAAATGGACACTTCTAGCCTTCTATGTTGAGTATCCAAAAGCTGCTTTTTACACTCAAACTGCACAGACCATCATGTGCTGCCAGGCTTGCTCCCAGAACCAGACCACAAAGCTTTATAGTCTAACTGGTGACATAAAAGTAGATTTTGAAACTTTCACAAACTTAATTATTATTGGCCGCTAGATGTGTTAAGTACCATTTGGTCTGTAGAGGTAGTGCGGTGCCACTACTCTGTATTGCTTATTGGAATGAGACTGACTCAGTCTCCCATTAGTGTGGAGTTACGCAAGTTCTGTGATGGTGCAGACAATGTAGTTCAAGTATTTGAAATGTATGATGTACTCTGATCAACTGCATCACTGTCTTCGGACCGGGATACTGGCTGTGACTCATGACTTCCACACTGATTCCTGAGATGTAGCCTTTCCCAACAACTATTACATCCGACCACATGCAAGCCAAGAACACTGAAGCACAAAGAGGCAATCAAGCTTCTTAATGGTGGACCAAACCACACCCACCCACCCTATAAGATCAACAGACAGTTCGACACCGTGCAAGTCAATGTCCAGCCCAACCATGGTACACATAAAGGGACCGAATGGAGGATGGAAACTGGAGAGGGCTGTCGAGACTCACCATTACCAACTCTGCCACTGAACTGTACACTTAGCGTATATGTAGCACCTGTATATAGTGTACGTATGCTTGACATCACATGCTTTGTTGTACCAGTATATTATATAGCACCAGATGAGGTCCAATCAGGCCGAAACCTCGGTCATGCATTAGTGAAATGAAGAATTTGTGCCTGTACTGAGTGACTGGTCAATGTAATAGCAAAGCACTGTTCTTGAATCTTTGCTACAAGTTGTACACACTTGCAGTGGGTTTGATAGAGTGTGCGTGGAGCAAGATGAAAGGCCTACCGATGTACAAATCAAAGCACAACAAAACTAGCTGATGCTGTGTGGCCAATGATGTTGAATGGTCTCACAGACTGTGGCAGAGCTTCCTCTCAATTGCATCCAGTAACAGCTACACATGACAGACAGCAAAAGCAGTCACACCTTGGAGGTGATTAGGCAAGGGCACTGTCCAAGTATGGCATGCATTCAAGCTATCAATTTTAATTAGCACTGGCATGTATCAATTTAGCAAAAGCTGTTGTAATGTTGGTGTGGAGGAACAACAATGTAACCAAACCCATGGAACAGTACATGATACTAGGAATTAATCCTTGGACATTGTTATGAATTGCTGTGTTATGCCGCGGATTGCATATTCATTGCCCATACTTATTTTGTGACGGAAGTTTCAGTAAGAGCTTAGGCACAAGTGTAAATGTAGGTAATACTGTTCCTTGTGGGCAAGTACACACATAACCTTACTGCCCTCACTGGCACCATACTCTGAATGTATCTGGAATTTAGGTGTGGCCTCATGTTATAGTCCATGTGTAGTGCTATGAGTACTTGTATTGGCTTCCATATAACAGGTGTACAAACAAGGATGTGGGATCAAACTGCATATATGTACATGCATCAAATTTCTGAGCTTGACTGAACTATGTACTGCCATAAATTTTATAATATGGAACAACGCCCTCCAAGATGCCTACATAGCAAGATTAGCAACCTCACAGTAAGATGCCTGGCAATAACACGATGCTACATGTAATTCACCCTGCAATTGTGACCACCATTCATTAGAATCTCTGTAGTGTAGTTTCCATGTGAATATGCAGGCTGCTTTACCATTACAAGTACATGTACATATGCAGCAAATTGTTCTGTGATGGCAGCTTTTCATATATGAACAAAGTGAATATGAAACTGTTGCCAGTAGCAAGAAGTCACATGATGTTCAAGCAGACCATGAGAAGGACCAGTTGTCAGATACACACAAATGACTGGCTGAAGTTTGTCATAACATGACATTGTCACATACATGTGTAACACGGTGGCACATTTGAATTGCCACACGGTGTAGCAACATGTCACATGTGAGGTCCTAGAATTCTTGAACACACGTACCATCAATTAATTATTACTGCCAAAGTAATCTGTATCAGGTACTGAGGATCTCCATTGTATTTACATGAGCAAGAACAAGTAAACTACATGTAAATGTGGAAGGGAACAAATGTAGCCAAATGTTGGCCATGGTTTGGTGAGGATGCAATGTAGGAGACAAGATCAACAGAAAAGTACACATTTGTGGGTTTTTCTACCAGGTTAGCTCCCTTCTAGTATCGCGCATACCAACTGTATACATTTGGGGCAACAATTGACAGTGAGCAGGGTGGAAAATCCTGTTTTGCCAAAGAACTAGAATTTGGAAGTGTAAAGTGTGGGAGTACCAACACCAGCTAGCACATCTTTGTTCCTATGTGTGTGGGAGTTTCTGCTCATGAATTTAGGTGTGGAGCTGAAAACTGTTTCACTTGTGTCTTTGTTACTGTACCTGACAAGTCTCCATGCTATTTTAGCTATGCTAAGTGGGGGTGGGATTTACAGAAGTTTCTGGTTTGGTTGCTTTACATGGGCTGTATTCCTGTTTCCTGAAACACAGCTTTTGATTTCAGTGGTAGTGTTCCCATAAGTCAAGGATATAATTCACAACTAGCAAAAGCTCAAAGTTAAATCATGTCGACAAACTGCAAGAGTGGCAAGAGCACTTGTACACAACAGCCTTTGTTTACTGTAAAGTACAGTGAACAATAGTAATACGTATCTCTGCATACTGCTGTGTCATATATTTGAGGCTGCGTTTAATCCCCCCATTCCTACTGACACAACTGGTGAGCATGTCTCAAGTAATCTCCCAATAATTCGCCAACATTCAAAAGAAGCTCACCACCCTTGTTGGAGAAAAGTTATTGTATGGGCTCATTATTGTTTTTGAACATAACAGCTAACTTTCACTGGCATTTATGTATTTGCGCTTACCAGTAAGCCATCAGGACAAGATAAAGATCAACATGGTCTAGCAAGTGGCCTAGTAGTTAAGTACGGTGGGTGTGCTTATGTGGTACGAAATGCCTAAACATTCAAAATAAGGCCATAGTCCTGTGACAAAATTCATAGTTTCTGGTCATATATTAATCTATGTGGGCGGATTTATTTTTGCATTTAATCTTCATTATTCAGCTAGCAGGGACACTTCTGAAAACAGGTAACTACTTTGAGAGTGTATATGTGTTGTTTTCAGTGCCATGTTGCAATTCTGAACTGTTCCATCACGAAGTTCAGTAAGTGCCAAATGCAGCAACATTCCCTAATGTTTCCACTAGCTTGCATGGCTTAAAATGAGCCCAATTGTTTACTTGCCACAATCATGTAATGGCTACTCTCTGAAGGTCATGATAAACTTGAAATAGCAGCTGCTAGTGGATGGAACTTCAACACTACCATCACGAACTCTGGTATATAAATCTACACGAGAGCAAGATTCTTCTACCATCATGATTAATGAAATAATGCGCAAACCAGTATCCATGCTCGATGATACTGCAAGGTTTCTGGGCATGCACAATGACCTTTGCACTCTATTAAGAAAGTTGGAAGTGGCAGGCTATTTAGACGCAGGCAGTGACCAGAAACTATGAATTTTGTTACTATGGCCTAAGCCCACCCCAACTGGCTTCTCACACAAGTGTATTATTTATTGTACTACAAAGGTTGTCCCAATATTACACCATGTACGTCATATTGAGAAAACAGTCTAACATTGCATGTGCATTATATAGGGTCAGTTTACACAAAAGATGTACCATGGTGTCACCAAAGAACGCCCATGGGTGGAGCACCTTACAAGTAGGCTAAAGAGGGGGGTGGGCGCTTTTCATGTTTTTCCTCATTTGGCCATGAAAGAGCATCCATGTATGTTCACAGCCACTCAATTTCCTTAAATCCATCACTCTGCTGGAGTCAACAGCAGAATCATTGGTAACATACAACAGAGCTGCCAGCCTTCGAAGCTCAAGTCCTGATGGCACACAACACTTGACTAGCTGAATGGCAACATGTCATGAGCCACTGTAAGCATGGTAGCCTGGCTGCATTATGTAGCTACTTCTGTCTATGCAAAGCCACCTTGTAATAACAATCGAAACAGAGGTTTTTCTACCTCAAATACGCACAGCGCTTGAACCTGTGATTCTCAAAACTTCACAGATGAGTGCACTCCATTAGCCATGTGAAACTCGCTCCAGTGGGGCTTCTTTAGGTAAACGTTGACCCTATGCACAAAATTTGGTCAAAAGTAAGGGGTGGGCCCTCTTTCAAGGTAACGTGTACTTTTACGAGACTAATACAACACTTGACTAGCTGAATGGCAACATGTCATGAGCCACTGTAAGCATGGTACCCTGGCTGCATTATGTAGCTACTTCTGTCTATGCAAAGCCACCTTGTAATAACAATCGAAACAGAGGTTTTTCTACCTCAAATACGCACAGCGCTTGAACCTGTGATTCTCAAAACTTCACAGATGAGTGCACTCCATTAGCCATGTGAAACTCGCTCCAGTGGGGCTTCTTTAGGTAAACGTTGACCCTATGCACAAAATTTGGTCAAAAGTAAGGGGTGGGCCCTCTTTCAAGGTAACGTGTACTTTTACGAGACTAATACCTCATTAGTACACAATATCATATGGGCTGCCATAGAGGCCCACAGTAAATGGTGAAATCAGCCCCTGTTGGAAACACTCAGTGGATACTATCAGGTGAGCCACTATGACATTTTATCATATGCAGAATTGTCCGTTGGGAATTTCCAACGAACCACTCAAATGCTTAACATAAAAGGAAGAACTATAGCACACAATCCAGAGCTCACCTGGCAATATCATGCACTGAGTGTCTTTCATTCGGAACAAGGGCTGTTTGTGTAAGGTGATTTCACTGTTCACTGTGGGCAGCCTGTATGATTATGTCATTCATGTAGCACCAATTGCTACCCACTGTATCACTAATTACTAGCTTCCAACCTCCTGACTGGCATTTGGTATCGAGTTATTTGGTCTTGACATTGCTCATACACTGTTGTGAACATCAACTTCAACTTTTGTAAGTAAATATGTCATCTTCTCTATGCGTAAGCTTATATAGTGATCACTGAATAGCCGAAATGCATTCTTGATGTGCTGGAAGTTGACATCAAACTTTTATAAACACTTAACCCTAACTATCCCTGTAATGTAGTAACTAACCATGATATTGCTGTCATGCCAGACCAGCAGATTTTGTTCATGTAGGCCATAAAAGGGATCAGTTACCTATTAGTGCTAATTAGTACAGGGTTCTCGTTAAAATTTACTTTGCACAATTCAATAAGTAGACCTGATATTGTTTACACACCACTAAACTGTAAAGTGGAAAGCCAGGTCAGCAACAACTGTGGGCAGGGTTTAAGGTGAACCAAATGGTGCTATTATTGGGGCGAGCCTGAGCGAGCCCCACACTAGCGTGACTGCATTGCGCACGCATGTGTCTATCTATGGACGTCGGACCGACCACTTACCGTAAATTTTAAATGAGCGCATTCAAATGTTTCACGAAGATCGATATCGTGAAGCATGTGAAGGCCAGTGAGGGTCTGACTGTCAGACATATCAGAGTGCAGCATCGGTGACCCGGAGCGAAGACGACTGAAGTTGAAGCACGCGTGGCAACTTAATTCTGGTTTGTGCTTCTATTGATGATGGCAGGCCGCTCACAGGTGGAACAAATTTAATATGACTGGGTCGCTTCAGGTAGGGCCATTCATAAACGGCACTCAGAAACGCCAGAAATTTAGCTCATGATTTCGGTGTAAAGGTTAGTCGATGCATGTGTAGCCCAGGTTGGAGAAATGGCTGCAACTTGTTGGCATATGTGATACCTAGCTGTACGGCTTACCATATAGGATACTTATGCGTCATCAGGTTTGGCTTATTACGCTCATGTAACAGTAGACAGTGACAAATCCTGCTGTGTGCCATGACAAGTTAACATTTGACATTTAAAACAAAGCAAAAACACTTAAAGCCCCCTGTGAATGGTAAATGCCTAAATGGATGTGCATGTAGGAGGATGATTGACTTGATGTGTTACATCACTTATCATGAATATCCTGTATCAGCTTGCTCAGGGTCGCCCCCACAATGTTCTACATTTTCTAGTTATTACCATATCTAACTGGTACTGTAATTGGTGCAAAACCATCTGCTAAAAGCTCAGTGAGAACCCTGTGTCAGTAGACTAACCACTGACCAATTATTGCAGTTATGTGGCTGAAGTTTATAGCTACCAGAGCTTACAAACCAACTACTACATAACACTATGTTGTTGTAACATGTCACCTTTGAGGGCTAGCCTAGCATTCTTGACTATATGTTGACCTTGCAAAATGTGAACCAAAAAGCTGTGCACATGAATATAATTATGTGGTAAACCTCTTTACAGGATGAATGGGAAGCCTAGCATTCCTGACTACATAAGTCATAACAGTAGAGGAATGTAATCCCACAAAACACCCAACACTAATTGATGGCTACGAATGTGAAAGAGAAATATCCACAATTGCAACCCATTACCTAGAAGACGAGTTATACTGGGCACCAAGTACATTAAAACTAGTTACATAAGCCCACTGTATGGAGGTATGAATACCATTAGCTCCTTAATGAGCATTGTACACAACACAAGCACACCAAATACTATATTTCCAAATACATAGACAATGCAAATCGAACAAGTAATCTCGCTTGCTAGCTACAGTCAGGGCTACAGCTACAGGTTGCTGACCCAAGACCTGCCTGGGAACAAGCAGAGTTTACATTGATGATTGACTATGATCAGTAGAATCCAAATGGAACAATGGCACCGTTATGTCTACTCCCAAAACCAGCTAGCTAGCCAGCTATAGCTAATCATCCTCATCCCAATGACATCCGTGCTTGACCATCAGTAAACAGGCAGTGATTCAGGTTGGTTGGTGTCTGTGTTCGGTCAGTAGTGGTGACAAACCTTGACAGTGGATGACGGTGGGTTCATCCGTAAGCTGAGGTCAATGCTAGTGTGGCTTGTCTTGTCAGTGCCACAACATGATGGTGTCAAGGCGCTTTATTCGCTGGCTATGGCCTGTGGCCACAATCAGTACCTTCCCAATTTCATAGTTGTGGTTGCTGCACACTTGATAGCTATTTAGCTGGTTGTAGCTAGCTCACTTGCTCAATCAATTTGCCGGCTTTATGTAGCTGTGCACAAAGCTACAACTCTTTGGTATATGCGTACTTACTTCAACAGTAAAACATTACTAAAGAAGACTGTTTACTGTGTGTATGAAATGTATTTATAGCTAAATGACATGACTAAGAGTGCAATTAGCTCCACCTTGCTCAATCCCAAACCAATTAGTGGACAGGTAGCTAAGTCACAAGTTAGTTGTAACTCGGTGAGCGGAGTATATTTTGACTATCCCACATATTACCCCACTCACTGAATTACAACTAACCTGGCCATAATGTATCGCAATGTAGGCAGTAGCACATTATGCTCCAATACTAGCATCAGAAATAAGCCCCTACTCCCGTTGTTCAAGAAAAGGTATTGAATAGGTCATTATTGAATAGGTCATTATTGTTGTAATGGGTGCCTTTAACAAGGAGACACTAGGCCTAAAACACATCATAGCTTGAGCATGTAGGAATTGCTCGGAAATAAAATGGTGGCCACATTAAAAGTGCACAAATGACACGCTCGAAATGTCTGCATCAGATTAGTCAAAATCTTCTATGAGCCATATCAATCATTATCAAGTGTTTTCATAAGCAACAGCACTGTTACCTCACTGGAGAGCATTGCTAACCTACCAGACCAGCAAGTCACTAACGTTGGCAAATCGTTCATCTTCTGACTTTCTTCGGCCTGGCTAGCACAATAACGGCTAAAGCTATCACAATGTTTCAAATGCGAAGAAGCACCATGTATTACTGGGTATTGCACTCACCACTTATTGTTCTTAGAGAACTCGAACAATTTCTCAACCTGCTAATACTTGCTGCTATACACCATTTTTCCCCACGATATTCATAGTCACCGGAAGTTCACCTGAGCACGTGTAGTTCTTGGGATCATTTTGAAATGACGAGGACTGTTCGTTGTCTGTGAACAACCTTTATGCAGAGGTTTACAGAAGTTTCTGGTTTGGTTGCGTTATTTGGGCTGTATTCATGTTTCCTGGAACACAGCTTTAGATTTCAGTGGTAGGGTTTCCATAAGTCAAGGATATAATTCACAACTACCAAAAGCACAAAGTTAAATTATATCGACAAACTGCAAGAGTGGCAACAGCAAACTTGTACACAACAGCCTTTGTTTACTGTAAAGTACAGTGAACAATAGTAATACGTATCTTTGCATACTTCTGTGTCATTTATTTGAGGCTGCCTTTAATCCCCCCATTCCTACTGACTAAACTGGTGAGCTTGTCTCACGTAATCTCCCAATAATTCGCCAACATTCAAAAGAAGCCCACCGCACTTGTTGGAGAAAAGTTAGTGTATGGGGCCATTATTGTCTTGCCAACTTAACAGCTAACTTTCACCAGCATTTATGTAATTGCATTTACCAGTAAGCTATCAACACAAGACATAAAGACCAACATTGTCTAGCAAGTGGCCTAGTGGTTAAAGTATGGTGGGTGTGCTAATATGGTATGAAATATCTAAATAAGGCCATAGGAACAAAATTTATAGCTTCTGGTCATATATTAATCTATGTGGGCAGGAAGTATTTTTGAATTGAATTAGTTAGCAGGAACACCCCCATTATATTGAAAACAGGCAACTACTTTGAGAGTGTATATGTGTCGTTTTCAGTGGCATATTGCAATTCTGAACTGCTAGATCATGAAATTCAAATAAGTGCCAAACGTAGCAACATTCCCTAATGTTTCCACTAGCTTGCATGGCTAAAAATGAGTCCGATTGCTTACTTGCCACAATCATATAATGGCTACTCTCTGAAGGTCATGACAAACTCAAAATTGCAGCTGCTAGTCACGGCTGTTTTTCATGCAACGCAAACGTTGACATTTAGTTAGATGATCAAACATCATCAGTAAGTTACACAATCGCGTCTTGAGATTCGAGCTTCTGTAACTTTGGTATCTATTGGCGAACTTTACTTCTTATAACTAATCAGAAATTACTTCTGGGTTACTTTAAGGACCCTCACAGTAAATCTGGTAAAATTTGCATAAGCCACGTGAGTGCTACGGTGTATTGGACTGTCTGGTTTGAGCAGTGTTTGTAGCTAAGTGTGGAGTTTAGGAGGAAATCCTGTTATCTGCAGAAGTGAAAGCACTCCCTGTAGCACTCAGGTCTACTAATTTTATGTCGTAACTTTTTTTTGCACCTGAGCAACTGATCGGCAAAACCAGCTATATCGTGGCTTCACATAAGTTTTGTGTACACTGGTTGGTTGTGTATACTAGCTATGTATCAGCCGTCAAACTGCAATTTAAATGGTGTAGTTAGTATGTTCCATAAGAGTTTAGGGATACAAGGCAATAGTCTTGTTCCTAGAGCCTCCCGAGAAATGTAAAGTTTAATAATAAACAGGTTGGAATGGAAGTGTCCACTGTGGAATGTCAGGAATTTAAATAATTGATGACACTTCTGGCACCAGTAGAGCCTTCTGCTAACTGTAGAGTCACAGAAGTGTTCTAATCCTTTTCATGACTTTTTACAGCAAAGCGAAACACAGCCACTAGAATAGATGATTCTCATGTGGTTAGCGTTTCCAATGAACGCTCATCAGAATGCTGATCAAAAGCCCATCAGAAATGCACCTGCATATCAGGCGCAGTGAATATTCCACCCAGCCAACTTCTTTTTTTTTTTTGAGTTTTCAAGGGTTTGCACTATCAAGGCAGCTATAAAACTCTCTTTATATTTCCAAACAGCACCCTGCGGGCATCAGGGCACACTTAGTCTTGTACTTTTCCTAAAGCAGGAGTAAACTGCCTATATCACTTCGGTTCCAATATTTCGAGTCACTGTTACACCACATAAACTGGATTTTCCTTGCAAACAGTGAACTCTTGGACAGCCTACTCTTGTTTTTTTTCAAAAGACAGAATATTCTAGTCTACACGAGGTAGCATTCTCTGATCAACATCCGAGTTGCTAGAAGATTGTTGGCACACATAGTGGAATGTAATCTTCAATGATGTCAAGCATTAAATTAGAAGAGAACAGCACCTCAGCATTCTGGTGCACATGAGTAAAAACAGAAGGCAATTGACCAGACACATTTTCCCCGCAGGTACAACAGTGTGGTCTGGGAACGAGACTAAGGCACACATGCATATGATGAGCCTAGCCTCATTCCCAGGCCTTCTCCGGCTCCAGTTTTCGATTGCTTGCAGTATGCAGAAATGGACAGGGAAGGCCTGGGAGATTTAGTCATGTGCTATGACGTCAGATAGACAGAGGGCAGAAGGGAGGCAGTGCCCGATCATTGTAACTCACAAACTTTGTAATAATAAGCCTCAAATCTACCCGAACAATAAGCTGTATTGACGCTATCTTTCGAACGCTACGGTCTTGAGTCCTTGGACAATATATTACGGAAAAGGTCTTGAGATTCTTCGGCGGGCATCGTCCCTTGTCTGTCTATACCTGTTATTACGTCACATCATTGTGCACATGACGAAATCTCCCAGGTCTTCCAATCAAAAACTGGAGCCAGGGAAGGTCTGGGAACGAGGCTATGATGAGCCTCCATCATGTGATTGGAGCAATTGCACTAGTACATTTGGTGACAGTCTGACCATAGCCCCATAACATTCTCCACAGATTGGTTGTGCAGTAGCTATACGGGATGGACAAAATTTCTGTGCAAGGTACTGTGCAACAGGTGTGGAGATATTACTAGTAAGCACTCACACCTGATGTACAGTCCAAGCTTTACCATCACCTCAGAAGGCATTATCAACACCAAGTTCAGGGGGATTGCTACAGCCACGGCACACATAACTACCACCATGCATGCTACAAAGCAATTTTCCTGGGTATTCTTCCTGGACAAGGACAGCTGGATTGGACAATTGACAGTGTTGGTGCAGAATGGATGCTGGAAGTGTAACCAGCAGTCTGTGGGTGGAAGGTCCCGAAAGGTGAGGATAAACCATGGTCACTCAGAGAATGTGAACACACTGGAAGTTTCCCATCGTACCTGGCAGTACAGCCACTAAATCCATCACAGTTAGGTACAACATTTTCCTGGCTGACATTGTACAGCCGCTTTCAGCATTGCTTGTCAAAACAAAAGGACTGACTGAACTTTCATACAATGCTTTTGTGTACGACCTGCCCTCTGGAACATGGTGGAAAATATTGACTGGACCATGCATTCGATTATGCATGTCTACCTGGAAGATCTGTGCATTTTCTTTTGAATTTGCAGTGGTTTTGCACAGACTCTGTTATTTTTGTCCAGCCCTTTTTATGTTCTTTCATGTTTATATGCTTGTAAATTATTGGCAATAATCATGTGTATAGAACCTTATTAAAAAAGCCCCGTTACAACTCAACTTGAGCTTTTATGTAAAGCACTTGCTATAATTTGTCAGGGGGATTGCTACAGCCACGGCACACATAACTACCACCATGCGTGCTACAAAGCAATTTTCCTGGATCTTCTTCCTGGACAAGGACAGCTGGATTGGACGATTGAGAGTGTTGGTGCAGAATGGACGCTGGAAGTAAGCCAGGAAAATGCTGTACCTCGCTGTGATGGATTCAGTGGCTGTACTGCCAGGTATGATGGGAAAATTCTGGTGTGTTCGCATGTTATTATTCTATGAGTGACCATCTCCTTTCGGGACCTTCCACACACAGAGGTCACACATTGTACAGCCGCTTTCAACATGGCTTGTCCAAAGAAAGTGACTGACTGATTTTTCTTACAATTTAATGCTTTTGTGTACAACTTGTTCTCTGGAAGCATGGTGGAAAATATTGACTGAACCATCTCAGGTGGGTTAAGGCGGGCTCCAAATGTATTGTTCGTGATATGGAAGTATGCGAAGGTATCACTATAATTCGTAGACGTTTCATTACAATTTACGGAGACCGAATGGCTGCCGTGTGAAGGCTTCTTAGCTTTGCTAGCAGTGTTATGGCTGTTAGTCTGTACTGTATAGGTTTTCTGATTGTGAACTAGACATGTCTAACTCGCAGCAGGGCTACAACTGGACGAAGCGTTTTGTGTTTCTGGAAGCAAGAAATGGGGAAAAAGGCTCGAGCCCATTCGTTTAGTAGCCGAACTCAGCAGCCAGTTGCCGAATTTGAGAGAACTCGGTGTGTAACACCGGTAAACAGGAACAGCTATCATGCATCCATCATAATCCGACTGGAGAGACGGTCCCCGCTGCTTCTTAAGAGCAGGAGAGTTAGTACAATTTATAATTAGCTGCTATTTTGGCGTATTCCAAGGCATTTTTGCCGATTTACTCATGATGTGAACTTACCATACCCAATTTCCAGTTAGTTCTGAATTCTGTGTGTGAAGAGCATTCGAACGGTACCAACTTTGCCTAGTTATATGGAATATTCGGCACCGCGTAGGCTGAAATAGTGTTAAGGCAGTCTTAATTAGTGGACGTTGTTTACGAGAGGGTGGGGCATTTCCATGGAAACCAATTTGTTTGTTTACATCATCAACCACAATACAATAACAGGATACAAAACAAAAGCTACTAGTGTACTTCTTGTCTGCAAAATACACCATAAACGTTCTGTGGTCAGTAGTCTGAACAGTGGTTGTCTACAATAAAAGCCTGCCTTAACCCACCTGAGATGCATTTGATTATGCATGTCTACCTGGTAGATCTGTGCATTTTTGTTTGAATTTAAACTTATGCAGTGGTTTCGCACAGACTCTGTTATGTTTATCCAGCCCTTTTTATGTTCTTTCATGTTTATATGCTTGTAAATTATTGGTAATAATCATCTGTATAGAACCTTATTAAAAAAACCCGTTACAACTCAACTTCAGTTTTTATGTAAAGCACTTGCTATAATTTGCTTATCGGATAGTCCTTTGCTGTGAACTAAACGAGTTGAGTGGAAGCCGGTGAAGAACACCCATTCAGCAAGGTCTCCTTGTGTGCTGTTCAAAACATCCCTACTCAGTACGGCAACGAGCAAGCAGCTATGTGGTGGTCTCCAAGGTTTCCCACAGAGGTATTTCGTATGACTTCCATGCATATTTTACTTCTCATAGCTATTCTAAGCATGTTAGCATTATTCATAGTCTGCTATAAAAAAATTGTGCAATAAATTGAGTAGAACAGATTTACAGTACTATTCTAATTACACCTGTGTAGTGGATGGAACTTCAACACTACCATCACGAACTCTGGTATATAAATCTACAAGAGAGCAAGATCTTTCTACCATCATGAGTAATAAAATAACATTGAAATGCCCCTTTCTCAATGTACCCACCTTGCACACAAGGGGTAAGCCACGGAGAGCTATGTATGTCTAGTGTCCACAAATCCCCTTTGTCATGCCGGTGACTTTCAGTACCATTAACTAGTCCCCCCCCCCCAAAACTCTCCAGTCTGCAATGCCCTGACATCATGCAGTACCCAAACAGACATGAGTTTTGGCATGACAGTTATGCCAGTTAGCAGCTGTACAAACCATGCTAGCATCAGTTTGCACATGTGTATAGGACAGGTGCAGCAGGAGTACAAAGGGCAAGTACAAGAACTGGAAACTGGTTGTTATGGTCTAAATATTTGGCCCATAAAAATGGACTGTAGAAGTACGGTTGTCTGTTGAAGAAAAGTCATTGTATAGGTTAATATTCTTGTCTGAGATTGAGCAGTACTGGACACAGATTGAGCAGTACTGGACATTTATTGAGTAAGTCAGTGAATTAAACACTCCTAAGCATGCTCCTTCTCTTTGTCCCTTCTTATATACAGATAGGCTTCAATTCTAACTGAAACATTGTAGCATGGCAGCCATACAAATCAAAGGCACTGCCTGCAGTTTATATTGTGCAGATGCTAACGTGGCAGTTAGAACATGGCAATTAGGAAGTTAGAACACATCAATTAAGGTAGTTGGAACACAGTCATCATGCAGTTAGAACACAGGAATGCAAAACAAAGTACAAAATAAAGGATAATGCTTACAGTCATATAAAGAAAATCAAAGCACTTCGCTGAAGCGCTATCATCAGAAGACTATTTCAAAGGGATATATTCACCAAGAACACAGAAGTGGGCAGTTTCAACGTTTAAACAGCGGTTAAACAGTGGATTGTGTCTGGCGAAATCAGTGTTAGTGCTGTCAATGATACTTTATATCTGAAGCAAATGGACAAGGAGTGTACTGAACTTGCCGTGTTGTGTTTGTTCGTGGTGGAAGCCTGGAAAATGGTCAATCTTGAACCACCAAAGTCGGCAGTTTGCGATGTTTATATGTTCACTCTGTACAGCCAGCATGTCCCAATTCAGTGCAGTGTCTTTCAGTCTGGAGATGTGTAGCCTTTTGTAGTACTGCATGAATCCAACTCGGCCCTCAGCAGGACCATTGCAGCCCACCGCAGTACAAGCTTTGTTTCTCCATAAAACTGCAAGTGTTCAACCAGCAATTGATCCAGAACCTTCGTGGGCTCAGCTTTAGCTTCTAGTGATAAGTTGAAAGTTCTCTTTCTCACTGTTAAAACAGCTCCGGTTGATCTCCCATACTTACATCTCTCTAGCACCTTATCGACACCAACAGTTGCCAGCCTAGGAGAAATCAAAAGCGCCTTCTTCTTCATCGCCACAGCCGTTCCTCCTTCAACTCCGGGATAATTTAATTATGCCAGTGTTCAACTAGTAAAATTGCAGAAAGGTTTGCGTAAGCAGTTCCTATGCAACTGTCTAGCCTTTGATTTGTAAGGCTTCCCAGCTACAAGCCAAGTAAACCACCCCCTAGGCGTGTTTACCTAGTAATACACTTGACAGTTCCTGTATTACTGGTAAACGCGCCTAGGGGGTGGTTTATCTATAACGTGTGTACTAGTGTCACTTAGTAGCCATCACCATGGTAACAATGTTTTCTTCCCTAACTCATGAAGGGTTCAGGAGCTAATTAGTGGATAGAGGAGATGGCTCTTTCTTTCACACATGCTGTAGTCTCACAAAGAGCACACACCCTTGAAAGAGTCCTACCCTCTACTTCTGGCTCAATTTCCTGTATAAGGTCAAAGTTTACTCTAATGAGCACACACCTTGGAGCAAGTTTCACATGGCTAGTGGAGTATACATTTCAAATCTTGAGAAGCTGAGAAGTTATTACAAGGTGGCTTTGTGTAATCGTTGTGCTCCTGACTTCACCAGAGAGTTGCAGGTAGGACTTGAGCTTCGAAGGATGGCAGCTCAGTTTTAATTATCGTTCATCCAATAATTCCACTGTCAACTCCAGCAGGGTGATGGATTCGAGTGCTAGTGTGCTGTAAACATAGCCTTGTACACATGGGCACTCTTTTGTGGCCAAATGTGGAAACACTTGAAAGAGCACCCACACCCCCTTTGCCATACTTGTAAGGTGATCCGGCCATGGGCGTTCTTTTGTGAGACTACATTACCACTTGCGGCTTTGAAAAAAGATCTAACATATACATACGTATTATTAACATATGGTCACTGAGATGGGGAAACAATAAAACATGGAATAACAGAACAATGGAATAATTTTTGTTGGCCAGAAATGGATTCACTTTGTAGTTTGCTGACACAGCATGTGCAAGTGCCATCAAGCTGGCAATACTATCTGTGCCTGGAGTTGTAGAGGTGTGACAAAAGCTGGGCAAGCCTTGTGGGAGACCTTAAAGCTGTATGAAGTGCCACGAGCTGGCTGCAGAAAGTTTGCTGAATATTTACATCACTAGTCCCACATAGTCCCACATAGTCAGACCTGGCCAAGCGAGACTAAAGCTTGACTGTCCCTTCGTAAGCTGGACTTTATCATTGATAGTAGAGTAGGAGTCAACTGTCTATGGCTCAATAAATGGAAGGCCCTTCGGTCATTCTCACACTGTGCAGATGGGAACTTTTGACTGAATTGTGAGACATGAACATTAGGTGGGTAGTGTATTCAGTGTTTTGTTTGCCATTGAGATGCTGTAATTGGTAACATCTACGTACATGCAAACACTAATGCATAGCAGCAGTACAAGATCACAAGGAAACTGTGTATTCAAATTACTGTAAGTACAGCAAAACAGTATGTACATGTATTGACTACAACATGTATACCCTGTCACACCCACTTGTGGCTGCCAGCATTTTGGAGTGTGGTTTCACTTCCCTATCAAACTTCCAATCACCTTCAAGTCAACACATATACTCATTCCCACGTCCTACCCAGCTTTTCATTGTTTGCAGTACCGTGTACTATACTGGGAATGGGGCTAGTAAACACAAACATTTGCTTGGAGTCTGCAGTCATTGTATCCAAGTTGTTGACCATACGTATCAAAATGGTGATCAATGCTAATGTTAAATAGAAAAGTGGTGGAAATGCAGAGGATTGAACTGGATGTTAGTCTTAAGGTGCACAAACGTTTAGAATGTCATGTTACTGCTGCTTACAGCAACTGTTTAACCAGGTAAATGTGCTGATAAACTGACAGGCAGACAGAAGGACAAAACTGATTGCTTAAGCTTAACCCCATTGTACATGAACAGATGGGGGTAACAACCCCAATGACAAACAAAGAATGAAATGTGGAGAGATAATTGCAGGTGAAGTCCCTACCACCACCATTACATATTGGAATACTCTTGACTACACAATTTTAAACCATATACTGTACCTATTAGAATTCTCAAAGTTTGTTCGAACAGACTGTGATGTCATTGTGTTGTCCCATTCGCCTTTCAAACTCACTTAACAATACGTTGATGCTGGTTGAAGTACTCTGACTGACAAAATACGACAAAACAAGAACCTACGTAGCTGCATGGACACAAGCCATTGCTGCTTCAACATGTGACCAAGTGTTGGATTTTTAGTAGTTTTCAAAAAATTTACCCGGACTACAGGCCTCTATTAGAGTTATATGCTCTTCCTCTAGCTGCCCATTGTTATGGAGTCTGACATCCACCCATTATGTTTGAAGCACCACTCATTACACTTGTAAACATCTGTGAGTGAGAGTACAGAGAGCATAGTGTTGCTTCTCCAGGCACACCATCTGGCTCAAATACACCTTCTACACTCAGCTTAGTTCACTCACTGCTGATGGCTTAGCTTTATCCCCCCTGAAATGATGCAGCATTGCATGTTACTGCTGAAGTTAATGGACCAATGCATATGGCTAGTCGCTGCACACTCCACTTCTGTAAAAATTTCCATGTAAGTATCTTTTGTGCTTTTGTGGGGAAGGAGGGGGGAGAGGGCATTATGCTCCTGTGCCTACAGACACTGATTACAGTCAAAAAACAATACGCATCTTCCAAACATCCAACAGATAATTCATGTAAAAACAATGACTCATGAGAAGGTAGAGGTCCACAAAATATGTAGCCAAATAGCAGTGATCAAACACACCCTGATATGGCAAGAATCCACATGGTGACGTATTCTATTATAAGAGTGTGAAGACACTGATACTTTCCAAGTGGTGAGCATACTAACTAGTTTACTTGAATAAAGTAACTTCAGGCAGTTCTGAGTATCAGTGTATCTTTCAGGTAAACAAGTAAAATTTGCACTGTTTCACCTTACATCAGAGGTGACGTATCTAGATTAGATGTAAGAGGTATTGTATTTCAGATACAGTGTCTCAGGTGTAGCAGATATAAATGCCTAAACATGGAATGGCAAATACAGTGTGAAGTGGTACCTTGATCCACTCATGCACTTTCCAGGAATTCTAGCCTCACTTCAATCACTATTATCTTGAAGATTAGTACGTACTATGGCTTAATTGTATCTTGAAGCATATCTTGTGCTATTCGTGTCTCCACCTGGTTATACAATTACACCAACATGCCATCACTCTGCTCATACACCCTTCCAGCCCAGCTGGTTGGCAAGGACTCATAGGAGTTGCATTATGTAAGCTTTAGTGGGAACGAAAATCCACAGAGATCCAGCTTGCAGTCAAACCTGGGACTTTGTGAATACTAGTCAGATGCTCTTACCACTGAGCCACTGGACCCATGGTGGAGAAGTAGAAGCAAGCCTTGCAAGGTTTTGCACCTACCCCAGAAAAACTCACTTTGAACCAAGATAGCCTTGTTCCCAGGCCACTCCCAGATTTTATCTTGTAGCCATGGCGTGTATAGTTCCGACTATGTGAATATTTTTGGTTAAGGCGGTCCCCAAATGTACTATTCATAACATGGAAGTATGCAAAAGTATTGCCCTAGTTTGCAGAGATTGAATGGCTGCCGTGTGTACGCTTCTTAGCTTTGCTGGTGTTATTCTGGCTGTTACTCTGTCTTGTTCATATTTGTGTTATTGCTGGTTGTGAAGTAAATAGGTCTGACTTACTGAAGGGATGCAATTGAGACTGAGTGCTCCTGTTTCTGGGAGCAGGAGAGGGTAATATGGCTTGAGCTACTGGAACGGTGATGACCTATCACCTTTGGCGGTTGATGTAGAAGGTCAGATGGCTAGATTTGTGGCTAAAACCTTGAGAGTGTGTAGCAGATTAGTATGTACTAACGTACTTGAGTTGGCGACAGAGGGTGTTGTTGTGTCACTGGAGAGGTGAGCTTTGATAATGCCGAAGTGAGGCGTAAAAACACCTGTATTTGCTTCTTGTAGTTTCAGGTTGTATCTGGTACAGTGTCCCTACCCAGATTCAGATAGCTAAAACAAACAGCTGTCGTTCAATATCCACTGCATCAGGATTGATGTTCCACATAGAGCAAAATATAATTAAGGCAATTAAACTGTGACCCCCACGTGATTGTTAGCATGTTGCCATGGTAATACTTGTTTATAATAAACTACAATCAATTTGCCATTTGGTTGATCAATGATTGTTTAGTGACAGCATGTACTTTGTCTTCAATACTTGCTCAAATTATGAAGGGCAAAGTAAAAATTGAGCTAAAATAAAAGCTGACCACTTAATTAACCGCTCTGAACTAGACGAAGTTTTAAAATTGGGGATATTAGAGAGTACATTTGATATATGCTTGTAATCTGGTACACCTGTACATTAGCCTCGTTCCCAGGCTTTTGTTCGGGGGAGGAGGAAAGAGAGCCTGGTACACTGAGCATGTGCAAACAGTGTGTACCAGGCTCTTTTCTCCCCGCTCACGCACAAGAGCCTGGGAACGAGGCTAACCTGTACATGTACGTTCACATGCTTTTATCTTGTAATCTTGTATACATGTACTTGTAAATGTGGGAGCCTAACCTCACAGTAGAGGGAGAGATGCTTTGAGCTCATAAACAACAATAGCCATAGTATGACTAACTTGTTTCATACTAGGAAACCCCCATATGGTTAGCAATGGTTGCTAGGCAACACTAAAACAATGGTGCTCATTTAAGCTCATTATTACACCTACACGTAGGTGTGTGGCAGTCCCAAGTAAGTCCCACACAAGTTAGTGTTTTAACCTGAAAATCACATGCATGTAACTGTACTCTCACAGTACTAGCAACCAACCTATCATCCTATCAGATGTACAGTCTACCTCACACACAAATATCCCATTTCTTGATACATTACTATTAGATATATGCAGTTATCCATTTCACACTTACTAGAGTTCTTTAAGCTCCTGACACCCTTTGAGGCCACTCGCAAGTTTGGAGAGTCCTTTGTCACCAATCAGATTACCTGCAAGGCTGTGGAAAGAGACAAAATTCTCAGTCAGCATCCTCTAGGCAACACAAAACAATGGCAATACACACAATATGTAATGCAGTGATTGTTGAGAACTGACGTAAGCTAATTAGCACACTCCAGCTAATGTTGTGTGGCATGAGAAATACAATACTGGTGTCATGACATTTTGGGGACCCTGTAAAAATGACACAACCATCTCCAACTGGAAGCATGATCTCCCAGTAGAAAGTGCACACCTCCCTTTTCCCCCTTGCAAATAAGCCCACTCCCACTTGTTAAACCTCGGCGCACATACGCAGTGAGGGTTACAGTACTTTGTTTGTCTGTCTGTCTGTTACAACTAGCTTGGCTCACCTGGCGGCTAAATCTCTGAAGTTTGGACACAGATAGGCTTTAAACCGAACGAGGATGTGTTTAAATTGAGCTGATTTCGCCAAGAACGTTTCGTTCAAGAGTTATGCTACGATTCGTTTGCCACGGCGAGCGCTAGTCGTCCATATTCTAGTCTGAGAACGAGTTCACACGCCCTGGTCTGGGATCCCGGGAGCCAGGGTACTGAGAGTGCAGCGCAGTGCAGCTGCAGGCCACGCGCCGCTTCAGTTGTTGGGACGAGGATGAGACAGCACCGTTGCACGTGATCTTACACTATAAAAGGGTTTCTGCGTCTATGTGGGCCTGTTTTCGATACAAAGCCCACATTGAAGGCCTTGCGTGACATTGTGATCGACGACTAAAGGAGTTGAAATTCAAGGTATTTGCACCAAAATGCCTTTATTTCGAGCGTGTCCTAACTGTGGTAGCCAGATCCATGTTAGGAAGCTAGCTTGCCCGTGTGGCCATGTGTTCCGTGGAAGCAAGCCACTTACCACTAGGAATGCATCTAGAAAAAGTGATGTTAGTGCAGCAAGAGCCCTAGAAACCGAACAGCAAACTGCCAAGCGTAGGAAGTCTGATAGAGAGCGTGTAGGAGACAAGAACCCTAGAAACCAAAGAACAAACTGCCAAGCATATGAAGTCCGATAGAGAGTGTCTAAAAGAGACAAGAGCATTAGAAAGCGAAGAGCAAACTGCTAAACGTAGAAACCTCGATAAAGACCGTGTAGCTCAGAGAAGATCCAATGTATCTGTAGAAGCTGCAATTGACTCATTTATTACCAAAACTAAGCAAGGTCCCGATTATGTTTGCACGTCTTGCCATCGTTTGATGTATCGAGCAAATGTTGTGTCACTAAACAAGTGTAAGTATGTTAAAGCTAGCCAATCTCTTTTGGACAAAGTTGTTGGTGATGATCACTTGTATGCTAGTTTCAATGGTACCTATTGGATCTGTAGAACTTGTGATTCGGCCTTGTCTAGAGGTCAGATGCCTGTGCAATCAATAGCTAACAATTTGGAATTGAGTCCTATACCATCTGAGCTTTCTTGTTTAAACCCACTTGAAACAAGATTGGTGTGCCTCCGTGTTCCATTCATGAAAATGGCGGCCCTTCCTTCAGGAAAGCAGCGATGCATTCATGGTCCTGCTGTTGATGTCCCATCAAAACTGGACAGTGTTGTAACAACATTACCTCAGTTGCCTACTCAATCCAAACTTATTCCCCTCAAGTTCAAACGCAAGCTAGCCTACAAAGGTCACTACATGTATGACTTTGTAACCCCTGAAAAGATTCTTGATGCCCTTAGATGGTTAAAGGCCAATCACCCTCAGTATGCAGATGTTGAACTCAATGAGGAATTGTCCCAAGTATCTGAGAATATTGATTTTGACCTTCATGCTGGCTTTATGAAAAGTACTGTCGAGACTGATGACCCTGATAGCTTGATTGATAGTAACCAGAGTGTTGCCACAACTACCCTGGGTACCTGTACTGTTGACATAATCCAAGATACTCCAGTGAACACTATGAGTGTTGACAATACTGCTTTGAACTCTGTTTGTTCCACCCTAAAATGTGATACTGTTACCACCACAGCTGTGTCCCATCTGAATGCCTGTGTTTCCAGGCGCAGTTTAGTAATACACAATGTCCCTGGTGATGGCAATTGCCTTTTTTATTCTGTATTATACCAACTTGAGACCAATGATATCTGTTGTGCAACTGTTAATGACCTAGGACATAGAAAGTCACAGGGGTTCTTATATGGAATTTTTGTGTGACCCCTTTGCATCTGATGACCCAAACCATACTGATACTGAGCCTGCTGATGAGGAAGATGTTCAAATCACCCAAATAGAAAACCCAGATGATAGGTCAAGAGTACGTTGGAACAAGTACCTCCAAAGACTTACAAACGGTGCATGGGGATCATCAACTTTGTGTAGCAGCTATGGCCAATATGTTCTCTGTAACCATCAATGTGTTTACAGCTACTGGTCGTGGATGTGCTGTTAATGCAGTCACCCTTCTTGATGACAATAGCATCTTTGAAGTAAACATAGGGCTTATCATGCAAAACCATTATGTTGGCCTTGATAGAATCAACATTGTTGATGATTCCCAATCTCACACCCCCACGGTTGTCGACCTTCCTCCAAATACACAGTATAGTGACAACCCAGCAAGTACTACTGCAGGTATTGATGATCAATCTCCAAATGTGGCAGTCCCGTGTAGAAATCGAAGGTTATTCCGTCGCGTATTTCGATTGCATCGCTGCGTTCAAAGTGCCGTATCGCTGAACTTCCATGAAGGGCGGCGCTCATATGCGCTTCATAAACTCATTAGATATTCATGCATCTACGAAGCAAGTATGAGCCCCGCCCTTAACAGAAGTTCAGCGATACGGCGCTTTGAACGCAGCGATGCGATCGAAATACGCGACGGAATAACCTTCGATTTCTACACGGGACTGCCACAAATGCCTTTGATTCACCAATAGATGATAAAACATTCGAAGAAGGAGATGAGCATACTAGACAAATCACAGGTGGCCCATCAACTAGCATGATGTCCATTGAGAACCCCGAAGCCTTTGCTGAAATAGTCTGTGTAGTACCGGCAGAAGGTCAAAAGTCATTGTTTATCATGACTGACCCCAAATTTTGAGGCTATGGATGTTATAGCTCTGATAGACCTCACAAACTGACTTATAGAAAGTACTTCAACCAGAGATTGCTGGATGTGGATGGTAGATTTGCTAGAGACAATGACTACCTCTTTGTAGCCCAGTATATTGTGTGGAGTCCAAACAAATTTTAGATGACTGTAACCATTTCGTTTGGAGGCAGAAACCAGGAAGGGACTTTACAGCCTGTCAGGCAAAAGATCCATCCTTTGTTAAGCCAGTGTTTACGTAAAGACAAGGCATACCAGTTTATGAAAAGTATCAGAGGTTCTCTACCTTACTACCAGCGTACCTTCTATGAGTTGCTAGCTATGATTCGTCAGCTAGGTACCCCTACATGGTTCTTTACACTGTCTGCAGCAGACCTGAAATGGCCGGACATTATTCAACCACAGCTACACAGTATGGTGTTGTGTACACCGATTAACAGGTAGCTGCTCTTTCCTTTGATGCAAAGTCCAGTTGGATCAGGCGTAACCCAGTAACTGCAGCTAGACACTTTCAATACCGCTTAAACACATTTTTCAATGAGTTCTTAAAGTTCCCAGCTAAACCTTTGGGAGAAATTGAAGATTATGGTATTAGAATTGAGTTTCAGGCCAGGGGTTCCCCACATGTCCATTGTGTCTTATGGATCAAAGATGCCTCTAAGTATGATGAGAACAGTAGTGAGGATGCGTGCAAATTCATTGATCAGTACATTAAATGTTCAATACCAGAAGTGGAAGGGAAACTGAAAGAGATTGTTTTACAATTGCAAAACCACAGACACCCTCTTATTACAAGAGAAACAATTCATGCAGGGGGTTGGTTTTCCCCATCCTCCTAGTGATAACACTCTGATTGCAGAGCCTTGTGAGCCTTGTGAAGATTCCACTGACCCCATAGAAACTCTGAAAAAAGGTCCATAAGGTACTTGGAGGTGGTGGTTGTGATGATTTGAGCCTAGATGAAATCCTTGCTAAAGCTAAGGTGACCAGTGATGACTATCAAAATGCCCTGTCAGTGTCTAGCAATGGTAGTGTTGTTGTACTCAAGCGTAAACCAAAAGAATACAACATTAACAATTAACTACAATCTTCCTATACTCTTAGCGAGGCAGGCAAACATGGATTTGCAATATGTCCTGAATGCCTATGCATGTGTCATGTATGTGGCCTCGTACATTATGAAAACTGATCGTGCCATGGGTGAGCTATTGAAACGTGTCACCTCTGAAACTAGAACTGAAGAGCTTAAGGTGCAAATGAAGAAAGTTGGTTCAGCCTTTCTAACCCATAGAGAAGTTAGTGCCCAAGAAGCTGTGTATAGACTACTCTCACTCCCAATGAAACAGTTGAGCAGGTTGGTTGTGTTTATCGATACCAACCCAAAGAAAGAAAGAATAAGTGTGTAGAAAGACAACATAAAAGACCTTAACGACGATGATCCCAATGTGTTCTTAAAGAACCTACTCGATAGGTACCAGCATAGACCACAGGAAGTACAAGCCATGTGTCTAGCTGAGTTTGCAGCTACTTTTGCCACTGATTATAAACCAAAAGACGATGATGAAAGTCAGAGTGATGTCCTCCATACAACTACGTAGCAGTAGTGAAGCCAAGTCCTCTCAAATCACACTGACCGATGGTTATGGTAAAATGAACAGACGTGAATGTGAATGTGAAGCTGTCATTAGATTCCGAAAGTACAAGGAGGAGGCTGAGCCTAGTAACTAGTATAGATCCAAACTCATGCTGTATTTCCCATGGTATGATGAGGAAAGTGACTTGCTAGGTGGTTATTCAACGTATGAAGAGCATTACCATCAAGTTTGTTCTATTGTTGTGTCCAATGAGAAAAAATACAACAAATGTGATATTGACGGTACCCAGTTAGATGAGAACAGTCCACCAGAGCATGCATGGAACCAAATAGCCCCTGGCAGTGAAGCAAGTAGAGCTCAATCACTTGCAGAAGGTTCTGAAACCCTAACTGCATTGTCTACTACAGACAGTGCCAACCTGTTCACTTCAACTACTACCAGTACCTTACATGCCCGTTTTGAAAGTGCAGCCAACCGGGGAGAAATCCCACCAGATGAGTACAGAAAACTGTTGACAGGTTTGAACGCCAAACAAAGACAGATAGTCATGTTCCATAGAAACTGGTACAAGAAAGCTGTTATTGCCTTGAAACAGAATAAGCCCATTGAACCCTATCGTGTGTTTGTGAGTGGCCCTGGTGGCATTGGTAAATCCCATGTCATCAAGCTAACTCACTCTGATACCATTAAGATCCTCAGACTCTCTGGTACCATAGAACCTGATGATGTAGTAGTGTTACTCACAGCCCCCACTGGTGCTGCAGCATTCGTTATATCTGGTATGACCCTCCATTCAGCACTCCTCCTTGGTAGTGGCAAGTACAGTGGTTTCCAACCCCTTAATCATGACCGTTTGAACTCATTAAGAAGCAAACTGTCTCATTTGACCTGGTTGTAATCATTGATGAAATCAGCATGGTTGGTGCAAACATGTTGCTGGAAATCCATAAGAGACTACAACAGATCAAAGCTGTTACACCTGATATTACCTTTGGTGGTGTTAGCATACTAGCTGTTGGAGACCTTTACCAACAACCTCCCGTATGTCAGTCCCCTGTGTTCAGTATTGTCAGTGACAGCTATGCCAAACTGTACCGCTCGGGCTCATTGTGGGTTGATGAATTCCAAATGATGAAATCATGAGACAGCATGGTGACTCTGAATTCTGTGAGATCTTGTGTAGAATAAGAACTGCTGATCATACTGATGATGACCTTGCTACCCTGAAGTCTGCAGAAGTTACCTCAGACATGCCAAATTAACCTAATCACGCTCTCCATGTGTATAGACTCAATACTGATGTTGATGACCGTAATAGCCACATGTTGAATGCTCTAGCTCCTAAGAGTCAACAGTAGTCGACCAAAGCCTGTGATTCTATGGCTGCTTAGACTGACCATATTGACCTCTCAAACTTGTCTGACAAACGATCAGAAACTGGTGGCCTTCACAGTGTCCTTAAAGTAGCAATTGGGGACAGAGTAATGTTGATAACCAATGTACATGTGTCCGATGGCCTCGTCAATGGTGCTAGAGGTGAGGTAGTTCATGTTGTAACCTCTAATGACCACAAAGTCATTCATATCCTAGTTAAGTTTGACAATCCAGATGTTGGTGCTAAAGCCAAACAGTCTAGTCAGTACTGTCACCGATATTCTGATGCTGTTCCCCTGAAAAAGCACGAGGCTGTATTTCTAGCCAAACGGAGGCGGGGTTCAGAAGTTACCCGTTTTACAATTCCCATTGACCCTTGCATGGGCTATAACTATCCATAAAGTCCAAGGTCTCAAACTAGACGAAATTGTGGTTGATATGAAAGGTAGCCGTTTCAACCCTGGACAAGCATATGTAGCACTCAGTCGTGTTAAGAAATTTGAAGCTTTGCACATAATGCAAAAGCCATCAAAGCTAGCCAGGATGTAAAGGATGAAATGTATTGCACTACTCAATGTGAGGTCACTAGTGGCTAAGCTACCTGATATTGATTGTGATCACTCCCTTACATCTGCTAGTATCCTTTGTTTTACTGAAACATGGTTGACACCCCAACTTTCATCCCTTAGTAATCACCAAGTAATCCGATCTGACCGTACATCTGGTGATAACAAAGGAGGAGTTCTCATCAGTATACCAGCAAACATGCAAGCATCTAATGAAACTGAGTTCTTACCCAGTGGTGTCCTAATCGAAGCCCTTTCAACCACCCTTTTATTGCCCAATGGATGTTCCATCCGGCTCACTGTAGTGTACAGGTCCCCCAGTGTGTCCATTGATAAGTTACCTGCTATGTATGATGTCTGGATTATTACGCCATTTGGAAAGCTATGATATACCATGCATTGTGTTGGGTGATTTCAATGAAGACCTTTTGGCCAAACCTAACTCGAGATTGGTAACCCTCATGTCCCAGTATAGATATTCCCAGTTAGTGCACACTCCCACCACAGACAAAGGTACCCTGATTGACCATGTTTACTGTAACATACCACCACAGTTCATTAAGATCCAAGTTACTGATACATACTATTCGGATCACGATACTGTGTTTTGTTCAGCTCTATTATAACATTACTTTCTATTCTGAGCTCAATGCAATGAAATCCAAATGACAACCACTAAAAAAGCCAAGCAAATTCACCATATTGCCACTATCTCAATGTGGAGAAGAAAAGGATTATACAGGTATGTCATACTTTGGTAGATGAAGTAATCAGCTGTTCTTGTTTAGTCCCTGTGCACGTTGAACAAGTGCTAAATAATATCAGCAGATGCTTTTAAACAATGCCCTGTGTTATTCCTTCAATTTTATCACACAGAACATAATTCCTTTTCTCAGATTCTTCATCATCATGGCTTGCAAACGAACTATCGAAGAAGTTGACAACATAACAGATCTAGAGAAACCGATGCTCAACACTTCTCTTCATGGAGCCATCACTTCACTTTCACCCATTAAGAAAGGACAGAAGTCTCTGTTTTTCGACGGATTGCTCGCAGATAACACCTCAAAAGTGCGAGTAGTCGGCTTTGAAGCTCATCAACAAACGAAGCTAAATGAATTGTACCAGAATAATGTTCCAATTCAGCTGGTCGACTGTGAAGTGAAGAAAGCTCGACAGGGTCAGGGGCCATTTCTGGGCCTAAAATGTCACCATAAGTCGTTACTTTAGTCCTGGTATAGTCCGCCTCACTTCCACACGCATGGAGTTTGGTGTGCATTGGCAGTTGCAGGTACGCCAGGTGTGAACCATGTGAAGGAGTGGTGCATGCAAGCTGGTCAGTGTTTTTAGTCTGGATCCTATTCACTGAGCTTATAATCTGCTCATTCTAAGGTATCCGTGGCTCTCTTTTATGTTCGGACCATGAAATTTTTGCGGGCATGGGTCTGTGCAGACGATATGTATGTTTCTCACCTGCAAGTGAAGGGTCAGCGACACCATCTCAGTCAAAACATTGGCACAGAAGTCGCCGAGTCTGCCGGACCTACTCCGCCACCCCTGATAAAGGATCACAGTAAGCTTGCCACCCCGTAACATTAGCTGGGTAGTGCAAGTTAATCGTTACCATTTTCCTTTAACCAGTTTCTCTCAGTCTACACATTCACTCTCAAATGAACTGAAAACAAAATCTGTTCATCCACGGGGTGAATGCTTGTGAAATAGCGCTTATACATACTGTGTCAGCAAAGAAGAAAGGAAATTTATTTCCAGTCAAATGTTATTTTGTATTCAGTATTTTGTTTGCCATTGAAATGCTGTACTTGGGAACATATACGTACGTACATGCAAATACTAATGCATAGCAGCTGCACAAGACTGACCACAAGGAAACGTGCTCAAATAAGCCAGTTTCACGTAAGCTTAAATATGTAAAGAACATGGGATGATTGTGATTTGGTGCATGAAATCACATGTGCATGGTTGCTCAGCAGCCGCCATTTTGTGGTCCTAAATATGGCCATATTTGGTTTGATCACATCTAACTTCTGCATTCTACCGTGTAATCTGTTATAGCGTGTACCATAAAAAAATATAGTCTTCATGCTATTCAACGGTGTTAAAAACCAAAGCTATTGGATGAAAGATGAGCGAGCTATCTTGTTGCGACCACAGGTGGTACAGGACAAGAAAATTAGCAACTTCTACTGCTCTCTTTGTTTCTCAAGCTACGTAAAGCCAAGAAAGGCCTCAAAACAGCTGTTTGTGGCTGTAGTCACAAACACCACTCTGAGGTTCGTTGTTATTCTAGCATTGGCCAAGTTAGCTTTTAAGCATTTATGACTCACCATGCCATTTGCAGCCCCATGCACAAAATCTTTAGCTAACCCTTTTGCTGGACCTTGCTTGGCTTTTCTAGCTTGAAGCCATTGGGGCAAGCATGAGCAAGCCCCACACTAGTGAGTTCTATTGCAATTTTTCATTTTATTTTCTGTTGTACGTCATTCTGTATATTCTTGACACTGTAATTTAATGCGATAGCCGCGGGCCGCATGCGGAGTGTAAGTAAGATTTTCATACAACTTATGGTCTGGCAGGAAGCTATAGACCATAGGGTGAGCTTGAATGACCGTTATGAAAGATAGCCAGGAATGACAGCCGGAGCGTGCGCACCTACTGTACGAGAGATAGCAGTTGTGTTTTGGCGACGACATTCGGGATAGGCAACTAGAGCGTAGCACATACTCAGTAAGTGTACAAGGCCTAACAGTCAGTGTGTAGAAAGGCTCATGCAGCTTACAGAACGCAGTAGGCAGCAGAGATTTTGCTCCATAGCTGATGCGTGGCAACTTCCCTCCACTATTTCTCAAAGATGCCTCAAGTCTTGAAGGACTATGCATGCCAGACTGTGTTCTGACTTAGCCTGCTATAACTGCAACAACCTGAGTAACTGCATGCTGGTAGAACAAATGGCTCTGTTGTGTGGTATGTGGTATGACAATTTTTCTAAGCTATTGAGCACTTTTGTAGACAGCAGAGTCTACAAACCTCGTTTTAGCTACATGCCATGCATGAATGACCCATGTGCTGTGATCTGATACTTCACTGGTAAAGCCTTAGCTACATAAACAGTCAATGCTGTAGTGCATTGCTTGCTCACACTCGCCCCACAATGTTCTACATTCCCCTAGTTAGTTTTGTTGTCAAATACTCTCCATATTCTTGACCACGTAGGTCACTCCTCTTTTGTCCTACCGTTTTGGTTTTTACACCGTTCAATAGCACAAAGACTCTGTTTTCTTACAATATGTGCCACAATGGATTATACAGTAGAATGCAGAAGTTAGACAAAGAAACGGGAAATCCTATATATGGTCATACTTAAAGGTAAAAAAAAAAAACCCTGGAATTGGACTAGCCTCATCCACAGGCTTTCTCAAACCGGGGGGGAGGAAAGAGCCTCGTAACATCCGCGAGAAAAGTTTTCGACTTCCTGCACCTAGCTCTGGCGATACAAATCAGATTGCTGAACGAAACCATGTGTACACATGACCTTTTCTTTTACTAAGCAAAAAATTGTCAACTCAAAAATGAACTTATAAGCATAGACCACATCTGGAAGGTTGGTGAAAAACAGTTTCAGATGTGTAGAAGAGGCGCAAGTCCAGAGAGCCCAAGATCAAAGTTCGCTGTTGTCGGTTTGCAGGACTGACTCACTCACCATACCTTGCAGCTACGAGTTTATGTGTATAGGGTATCACACTCAACCGAACTGTGGATGCCTTGAGGACAAGGAGTGAAATTGTAAATAGCTTGCACAGCTACCAGGTATTGTACTGATATTGCATGGCAGCTTATTAAATTACATGACAATTATTACAAAGTGGGAGCGTCCTACGTTGACCATATGAATGATGACGTGCTGGAAGACGACAGCTTTTCTCACGAATGTTACCAGGCTCTCTCCTCCCCCGTTTTTGAGGAGAGAGCCTGGGGATGAGGCTAGGATTGGACAACCCCGGATGTATTATTGCAATTATTGCATACCTTAGTACTTACATAGAACTGGTCAATTACTGTAAGTACAGCAAAACAGTACATACTTGAAGTCGAATACATCTTTACACATTATTTCAACACTAGCTCTGTTTCTTAACAAAGTTAACTATGTGTGCCCATGAAACAAAACCTGTTGTAGTACACAGTGTACATTCTGTTTTCTATTAGCATGCAAATGACAAGATTAATTCTCTATGAAAATCTAGTCCAGTCTTGTACCCAGCCTGTCGCACTCACTTTTGGCTGTCAGCATTTTGGAGTTTGGTTTCACTTCCCTGTCAAACCTCCAATGCCCTTCAAGTCAACACATATACTCATTCTCAGGTCCCCACCTAGCTTTTTGCTGTTAGCAGTATCGTGTACTATACTGGGAATGGGGCTAGTAAACATAAACATTTGCTTGGAGTCCACAGTCATTGTATCCAAGTTGTTGGTCCATATCAAAATGGTGAACAATGTTAAATAGAAAAGTGCTGCAAATGCAGAGGGTTGAACTGCTTTGGTGTCTGTAGGTCTCACATACATTTAGATTGCCATGTTACTGCTGCTTACAGCAACCATTTAACCTGGTAAATGCGCTGATAAACTGACAGGCAGGAAAAATCAGTTGCTTACACTTAACTGCTTTGTTTTATGCGCAGATAGGGTAATGACCCCAATGACCAAATTGAAAAGTGGGGAGATAATTGCAGGTTAACTCCCTGCCACAGCCACTACGTATTGGAATACTCTTGACTACACAATTCAAAACCAGTAATTACTGTCGTAATAATGTACCTAAAGCCTTCATTAGAATTTTACATTTATTACGTAGCTACCAGCACATAATGCTCAATCACTAGCCCATTGTGTTATTCCAAGTCCAAAGTTTTCCTTGTGTTATGCTCCATCAACCACCAAAAGTGGATAACAATGGCAGCTAGAGGAAGTCTAGAGCGTGTAACTACAGTGGAACCCCGCTTAACGGACACCCCTGAACAGTGGACACCCACGATATAACAGACAATTCTGAAAGTCCCGACTGTCCTTTCATTCACTTCAATTCTTAAGCAACCCCTGAATAGCGGACACCCCACTACTCCGTATAACGGACAGTTTTTGTGGTCCCAATTGTACGCAAGCAATACTCAATGACCCCTATTTAGCGGACACTCGTCGACCTTTTCAGCAAGATTGTCCACCATCACTGCTGTAGTTAACAACTTGACATTAGATTAGTGCTGTTACTGGTAGTACTAGCCTCTGCTTAGCCTTCCCTGCCAGCGTACAGCAAAGGAAAGCTCTAAAAACGCAGCCATGTTGTACTCAACAGCCAGATTACGCAGTACCACGCCTACCGGAAATATACCGGGAGCCCCTGAGTTAGGGACACCTCACTATAAGGGACAAAATGTTGGTTCCCAATGGTGTCCATTAAAGAGGGGTTCCACTGTATGTTAAAATTTGAAACCAAGTGGAATTTACCACCACTACTACAAATATACGTAAGTCATGCTCCAAAAGGAATTTAGACGTTGCTATGTTCTACATTCTGAGGCCAGTCAGCTTTTCAGTTCAAGTAGTTCAAGTGGTTGCTAATTATCTGATGGTTTGGGGGTGGACCCAAAGGGTTATTATATTGCTGTTTTTGAGACGGACACAAAGCACATTAGAAGTTGAAAAGGGTAAAGTGTACCTCTGGTAGAGATAACACTGCTAATCACTAAATGGGCAGGTATGCTTACCTACAGACTAAGAAGGTTTTATTAAAAGGGGGCTGTTTTCAGTATATAGTCAATCTAGGCACATGTAGTTGTGGGCTTTCTACAATCACTGGACTGGACTGGTAGACTGACACTAAATATATCTTGATGGTTTCTAAAAAGATTTGCTCGCCAAAGGAGCTGTGTGGAAACCCTGCCTTCTCTTTAGCTACATGCTCCAGGAGCAAGTACGTAGCTCACTAGACCGATGAAGGTTTTTGTATTTGTGTCCCAGGAAATTATTTAACACTTTTACATAATTAATGGAGGAGAAAGCAATTAGATACACACTGGTGCTCCCTCAAATCTTTAACACGCAATTCCCCCCCCCCCCCCCCCGACAACATTTGGAAAAAAGCCAAGGCTATGCATCTGCAGCTATTGTCATCGAAAATGTGCAAGAAGAAGACTGTTTTGGTGTTAATACCCTATAGGGAGTGAGTCTTGTTAAAAGGTGTAAAAATGATTCTAGTGTCAGTCCATCGTCCAGTTCACCAGTCTGGTCAAGTAGTCCAGTTCAGTGATTGTAGACAGCCGTGGCTGTGGTGGTAATATCACAGTGGACCATTCACAACAGTGCATCCTTTCATACTCACTTCAGTACTTGCAGCTCTTTACACCCCTTCAAGGCTGCTGTAAGAGCAACAGCACCTTCCTCACTGATGTGGTTGCTGTTAAGGCTGTGGAAAATAAGATAATGGTCATTAATATACTCTCAATACGTAATGCACTGAATGGGGAAAGAGACTACATATTTGACTATTCATGGTTTAATTTTCCTACTACGTACATAAGAAATATATATTTACACTGAATGGAAATCATTGTAAATACTTCAAATGGGTTTTCTTATGACAAGGGACAAAACAGTCCACATTCAACAGTGCCCACACCACCTCCACACCACAAAACAATGTTATTCAATTTCAATACAAGCCACATGACAAGTTGAGTTAATTTGAGAATTTTTGCACAATGACATATTCTTGTTTTAATCTTGTAGTCTGGGCCACAAAGGTGTCTGATGGAAGGGTAGTAGCTAAGCTGTCCAAAATACTGTATCCAAACATTGAAACTTGAAATTTTTTTTTGCTAAGGTACAGTCTATGTCTGTGGTAGATATTGCTTGGTAGGTTAAGTCTATTACCTGTTATACATTCAATATTCAGACCCATCGCCCACTTAATTAGCACAAACAACTAATCCATTCCTGTTACTGCTTTGTACATGTTGGTGACTCACACTGCTGTTATCATTACTGTTTCCTACTATGCCATGCAATCTAATTATTATGTTGCTGGGCCCAACTGACTTAAATTTTGGCAGACGCTACTCAAAAGCTATAATTGTCTATTGCACATGCATGAATTTGCAAGCTGACTTGGTTGGAGTGGTTTCATTATTTGTATGGATAATTACAAGTGTACTCATCAAAACAGGGCCTGACGATGAAGAAGCCCAAGATCAATTGTAGATCGGCTGACTTTTTTTAAAGAGCTGTTAGTGGGTATGCAGTGGAGTAGGAACCGGGGGGGCCGGGGGGGCCTGGCCCCCCCATTAATCAGGCTCCATGTTATAGTATATAATATACTATATCATGCTGATTGTTATATAACCCTAACCCCACCCCTCCCAATACACCTTGGCCCTCCTAATCCAAAATTGGTTCCTACTCCACTGGTATGTCTTGCAGTGAAACTGATCATGATCTTACTATTATTAGCTTTAAGCCTACCTACGTACCAACATTCTTTGAAAAGCCATCTGGCCTGAGCAACAGAAAAATGGATTGGTACACTACACAGAAATATTAGACTCAGGCAAGGTAGAACTAGCAATTTGAACAGATTCATTACAAGACCTGGTAATCTGCTACTGCCTTACAATATCATTTCCTATTGCACTTTATTCCTGAACCTACACCTTCTGCCACTACTGATGTATGATGAGCAGTACTTTCATACTTGTACCAAGCTATTGGGACTCCAAGTGTTACATAGCTCATGCACATCAAGTTTAACTGTTCCAAATAAAACCAACAAGGCTTATCTTCTAAGCGCTCTAACACATAATTCCTGTACCATTACGGATTGGAATGTTCCAATATTCATCTATCTAGTAGATATGTTGGTGAAAAGTGTCGCTGAACGAAAGCCCATGAGTGCTGAAGATACTATTCGTTTATTATTGAGGCTCGTTCGTCGATCTCGTGTGGTCTGTGGTGTACTTTGTCACCACCTTGAGACATCTCTGTGTGCAACTGTAAAACGGGTGAAAACCTTCCGACGGTGTGCTCTATTTGGAGTTTCGGGCGAGGCCAGCACGTACGTTCAGTCTTTTGTGGGTGCTGCATGCTTGCATGCGTATATAGTTGGGTGTTTTGCCCTGTTGTTATAACTTTGTTGTGATTCAGCTACTGAGCAGTTGCTCATGACTATCAATAGTGGGGTTCTTGCCTACATCGAGGCTTTTCCACAATGAGCAGATATTGATTCTATCCGCAATCATATTCTGGGTAAATATAGCTCTTCCTTGATCCGTTCTGCTAAGGATGTGCTTTGGGAAGGTTGTAGTGAGGATCTTGGCAGGCTTAAGCTGGAGAAGAAGGCCAGATGTAGCTCCGCACTCGCTCACAAGAGCTAGCTGATTTGGATGACATACTTGAGTCATTCAATGATGACGACTTCCTACCTGAGATGCTGCTCAGATGAAGATCTTCTTCAGATGCCTCGGCTTCTTCCACTGCATGGCACGGAACAAGTGGTTGAAGAAGTATGCAGCTTCCGTGAGGTAGTCTGCTCCCGTCTTGAAAATATTGATAGTCAGCTAAAACAATTTGCTGGTGCCTCTGCACCTCAGCCCAGTAGTCCCTCGAGCCCTTGTGTAAGACCTGCTGGGACAGCCCAGAGGAAACCCCCTGATCCACTTGAGCAACACTGTATTTTAATTTTGTTTGGTGTTGGTGAGGAGGAGGATTTGACTGTCGTCCCTAAGGTATTGGAGGCAGTTTCTGGTAATATAGTACCCATCAAGGACATGTTCAGGTTTGGAAGGAAAACGAAACAGGTTCAGTCTACTTTAACCCCTCAGCAGAGTGGTACATAGCTCTGCTGTTGTTCGCCCTAGACCTATTTTGATTAAGCTTAACTGTCCATGGGACAGACGAATCATTCTGGCGGGTAAGAAGACGCTTTCTGGTGTTGAGGGGATGGAAAAGTACTCCTGCAACCTGACCTATCCTTAGATGAACGAAAGAGATGCAGAGATGCATATTTTGTCTGGAAAAGTGGGAGTGCTCGTTCAGAGAAAAATGACTGATTCTGGCTTATCTTCAGTAAAAGAGAATCTTTCTATTGTCTCTTACAAGTGTCATAGTTTTGATAATGGGATTTCTTACCTGCCAGTCCTTCTTGATTCTTTTGATGTGATTTTATGCAGGAACACTGGCTGTCCGATTCAGAATTAATTAAAATGTGTTTTAGTGGTTTTGTGACTAATGCCATTTCTGGTTTTGATGACTCAGTACTGTTACATGGTCAACCCTTTGGGGGTTGTGCCATTCTCTATCGCCAAAACTTTGTCAGTTCCATTAAGCAAGTTAAAACTCCTTCTTGTCGTTTTTGTGCTGTCATGATTGACTGTCACAATTATAGCTGGTGATTGGAATACAGATATTCAGCGTCCCTGCAGTTTCACACACACTGTCTCAGCCTTTCTCGGTGAACTAAACCAGTCTCTTGTTGACCCTATTTCTGATAATGTCAGTTTCACGTATTCCAGTCATGGTGGATTCATTTCTTGGCTTGACCATGTTGCTATCTCCACTTCTTTCTCCTCTGTAGTCACTTCTGTGCGTTCAATCTTGGATGGCAGAAACCTGTCAGATCACAATCCCCTTGCTTTCTCACTTAATCTGTCTGCTATTGTTGTGGATTGTTCATGTAGAGTATACAAACCTACTTCAATTTCTTGGTCTAAGGCCACCTCCAAAGACATCTGTCAGTGTCAGAGCATTGTTGCACACTCACTTGTTAGTTTAGGGAGTATGCTGTCTGATGATATTGTCTTATGTTGCAACCCTTTATGTACTTCTCACCAAACTCTGCTGGACGAGATGAGCTATGAGCTGGTTACTTGCCTTAAAAGTGCTGCTGACCTTACAGTCCCTAGTGCTGGCACTGGTCGGCATTCTAGAGTTGCTGGCTGGTCCCAGTTTGTCAAGCCTGAATTGACAGCTAGTCAGTGGTGGCATAAGCTTTGGGTGGATGCTGGTTCTCCCTCAGCTGGTGTTTTGTTTCAGCTTATGCTCATAGGAGGTACAAATATGCTGTTCATCGAGTCTGGAGAAAAGAGGAGTATCTCAAGCGAACAAGGCTTGCTGAAGCTCTGCTCAGTGATCCAAATTGCAACTTTTGGTCTGAAGTGCGTAGGTTTGTTGGCCATCATAAATCTGTTCCTGCACCTGTTTTTGATGGTGTCTCTGGTCCAGAAAATATTGCTAACTTGTGGTGCAGTAACTTCAAACAGCTCTACAATACTCTTGATGGCTCAGCTTCCACAGACGTGTTGTGCTTGTGCTCTTGACTCTGGCATCTCCCATGATGTTCTTTATCAGACATCCATCTCGGCTGAAGTGATTGACGTGGCCATAGGTAAATCGAAACGTGGTAAATCTGATGGTGATACTTTGATGTCCGATCACATCATTGAAGCCCCTTCTTCACACTGTCAATTTCTAGCTCGCTTGTTCACATCAATGCTGAGACACGGTTTTATGCCATCATCCTTTCGAGATGCTACTATTCAGCCAATACCTAAAGGGTCCAAGAATCCATCCTTGTCTGCAAATTATCGTGGAATTGCTCTTGCCTCCTCTCTCAGTAAAGTCATGGAGTGGTCTATTTTTCTCACCTGGGAGTCGTTCCTCACTACCAGTGACCTACAGTTTGGGTTTAAGTCAGGCTTTTCCACCACACTATGCACTGGTGTATTGAAAGCTGTCATCAACTGTCATTTAAATAATGGTTCTAAAGTTTATGTCTGCCTGAAAGATGCCTCTAAGGCTTTTGATTTGGTTGACCACCGTATTCTCTTTGATAAGGTGTTGGAAAGAGGTATGCCTAAGCCTGTTGTCCGCCTGCTATTGCGCTGATATAAGTCTCAGCAACTATGCATTCGGAGGATGGGGAGATCATCAGACTATTTCCAGGTTACTAATGGGGTTCGTCAAGGTGGAGTTCTGAGTCCGATTCTGTTTACAATTTATCTTGATAGTCATTTGGAATGTCTTCAGGCTAGTAGCAGAGAGTGCTATTGGGACAACCACTTCGCTGGTGCCCTCTGTTACGCTGATGATCTCACTATCCTGGCCTCTTCTCCTGATGCTCTCAGGAAAAAGATAGCTGAATGTGAGGCTTTTGGTCAATCTCATGGGCTACGTTTTAACACTTCTAGGACTCAATTGATCTGTTTCTGACAAACAACTTGCCCTGTGCAATGTCATTTTTGCTTTGATGGACAATCTTAGCCGGTTGTTGACTCTGTGGTTCATCATGGTAACACTCTTCAGTTTAATCTGTCGGACAAGCTTGACAAGTTTAGTAGTTTATGTACTTCTGCCATGTCCCATCCTTCTTCTCTTGTTCGCACTATTTTTACTGACAGTTCTCGCGCCTGTAACTCAAACTTTATTGGTTACAACTGTTTGTATGGCACTAGTCGTTGTAAGTCTTATGCATGTGTTCACATTGCCATGGGAAACCTACGTAATCAGAGAAATTCGCTCCACGCACACTTTTATTCCTCATTTCAGCCACAGTGAACTGGAACCAATTGTATCAGCTGTTGTATCTTTACAATTTCTATGTACCCTTATCTTTGCACCCTTCTCGGTGTGTTTATCATAATAATAATAATGACAATTATGTGGTAGAGTTTGTCATGAGCTCATTGATCCTGTATTACAACAACAACTCATTCATACTCACACATTTATTATGAGTCAGTATTTTAATCCTATGCCTCACATCCTATCATACATATCAGGTCTTTTATATCACACATGGAATGGTTTCATTACAAAAACACTCTTCTAGTCCGAAAGATGTCTCAATCTTTCAAGATTAGGGTCTAGATATTCCAACTTGGCAACTCCCACAAGAAATTCCACTTAAATGCCTTTTCTATTGAAAGGCAGTGGTACTTATATGACAAATAAGGGAAGTACTATTGAAGCTTCCAATACTACATGTCCTAAGCCAAGCCAAACTCTATTTCTTCAACTGAAGTGCAGTCCACAGAAGCAGACACTCTGTCAATAATAGCTATCTGATCAGTGCATAGTGAAGAACCTTTGTTGAGACACTTGCATAGCCACCTAGCTAAATTTGGGGAAAACATCAGAAAGATCCCTCTTTACAAATTTGGTCACATGTGATACACAGATACCCTGCAAATAAATTCTGCCCTATTTGTACCAATGGCTCAGAGGTGGAGACGAAGAGTAAACCTATGGTCTGTTCTCCAGTTGAAGACATCTTAAACCAGAGGACAGTGATTAGTGTCTGAGTCTCTGAGCAGAGACAGCAAATGAATCTCACTTGGGAAAAAAATGATTGGTCACCATGTGAGCTTAAAAGGAAATTGACAGACAGGCCTTGTTTTGGCAGTTTAGTTACTCTCGGAAAGAGGACACTGTAGTGACACTTAACACAGTCCTCCCCTTTGGTCTTAATTCCCAGTACTCTATAACACAGGCCTCCCCAAGTAACATGAGCATCTAGGCTAGAAACCAAGGGCCTGGTCTGATTGATCCCCTGGGGTAGGAGCTTACCACTGACTATTCTATTACCTCTATGTACCAACAACAAATTGCATTTCCTCCACTCTTCCCTTCCGGTACTCTTGTCCCATGTTCATATTCCTGTATCAAAGCATTCTTTCCTCTTTCATGTATCATCTCTTGTCAGACAGCCATGGTATAGAAAGACTCACCTCACAGTCATCAGTCATCTCCTGAAGAAGACTCATCCTGAAGTCGAAATATTGAGAATTTAAGCCACTCGGCTGTCTACTTTCAAGTGTCTACTGCAAATGCAGACCACCTGCAGCAACGATGGACACGCCAGCTACCTCGCGGAAGCGCCCTACTTCCTCGCCCCTCAACACTGAAGCTTGCCAGCCTACCGCTAGCATCGGGAGCATCTCTCCGCCTCGCACTTCGCGCTCGGCCCCCACCTCTCCCTCTCCCACTTTGCCATACTGTAAGGTGATCCAGCCATGGAATAACTTTTGTTGGCCAGAAATGGATTCACTTTGTAGTTTGCTGACACAGCATGTGCAACTGCCATCAAGCTGGCAATATTATCTGTGCCTGGAGTTGTAGAGGTGTGCCAAAAGCTGGGCAAGCCTTGTGGGAGACCTTAAAGCTGTAAGAAGTGCTGTGAGCTGGCTGCAGTAAGTTCGCTGAATATTTACATAACTAGTCTCACATAGTCAGACCTGGCCAAGGAAGACTAAAGCTTGACTGTCCCTTCGTAAGCTGGACTTTATCATTGATAGTAGAGTAGGAGTCAACTGTCTATGGCTCAATAAATGGAAGGCCCTTCGGTCATCTCACACTGTGCAGATGGGAACTTTTGACTGAATTGCGAGACATGAAGGACCATGGTAAGATTGCCACCCCCTAACATTAGCTAGGTAGTGCGAGTTAATAGTTACCATTTTCCTGTAACCAGTTTCTCACAGTCTGCACATTAATTTATTCTGAAATGAATTGAAAAATGAAATCTGTTCATCCATGGGGTGAACAATAAAATACCCCATTGCATGTGCTGTGTTGGCAAAGTAAAAAGGAAATTCATTTCCCAGTCAACAAAAGTTATTTTGTAATCCGTGTTTTGTTTGCCATTGAGATGCTGTAATTGGTAACATTTACGTACATGCAAACACTAACGCATAGCAGCAGTACAAGACTGACCACAAGGAAACATGTGCTCAAATTACTGTAAGTACAGCAAAACAGTATGTACATGTACAGACTACATCATGTATACCCTGTCACACCCATTGTGGCTGTCAGCATTTTGGAGTGTGGTTAATTCACTTCCCTGTCAAACTTCCAATCACCTTCAAGTCAACACATATACTCATTCCCAGGTCCCTACCAAGCTTTTCATTGTTAGCAGTATTGTGTACTATACTGGGAATGGGGCTAGTAAACACAAACATTTGCTTGGAGTCCACAGTCATTGTATCCAAGTTGTTGACCATACGTATCAAAATGGTGAACACTGCTAATGTTAAATAGAAAAGTGGTGGAAATGCAGAGGATTGAACTGGTTGTTAGTCTCCTTAAGGTGCACATACGTTTAGAATGTCATGTTACTGCTGCTTACAGCAACTGTTTAACCTGGTAAATGTGCTGATAAACTGACAGGCAGACAGAAGGACAAAGCGGATTGCTTAAGCTTAACCCCTTTGTACGTACATGTGCAGACAGGGTAACAACCCCAATGATCAAATTCAAGAGCGCATAATGACGTCATTTTTATTTGGAAGGGAGGAGGAAGAGTGTGTAACGGGCAAAAATTCGAAACAGGCAGAATCTCCCGTGTGTACTAAAAATAGAACACACCTTCGCACAAGTTCGCACTTCCACAATCTACAACCTCACAACGCAGTGTTACCCTCGTATTCAACAAGATGTGAACGCTCCAAGCTTACCTGGCAAGTTCTACCTACACAGCAACGGTTGTCAGCCCTTTCCGACGCGAGGAACTTTGTGTTACGATGCTATCCACGCCTGACAGTCGAAGAGGCCCGCGTAGCCTTTCAGTCAAACTCCTGAGCATCTCCTTAGGTAACCCGCGGTCCTTATCCAACCCATAAGCCACAAACTCGACTGTTTTGCAGCTACTTTTACCCACACTTTCACCCGCACACTAGCTACAACTCAACCGGATGTGCTATTTATAGTACACGCGAAGGATTCTGCTTTCACCACGGCCAGAATAGGAAGTTACACGCTCTTCCTCCTCCCTCGAACCTCCCAAATAAAAATGATGTCATTATGCGCTCTTGTCAAATTGTATGAAAAAAGTGGGGAGATAATTGCAGGTGAAGCCCCTACTATAGCCACTACGTATTGGAATACTCCTGACTACACAATTCAAAACCATATAATATACCTGTCATAATAATGTACCTAAAGCCTTCATTAGAATTTTACATATACCATGTAGTTACCAGCACATAATGCTCAATCACTAGCCCATTGTGTTATTCCAATTTGGAAGTTTTCCTTGTGTTATGCCCCATCAACCACCAAAAGGGCATAACAATGGCAGCTAGAGGAAGAGTGTGTAACTATGTAAATGTGTTCGAACAGACTGTGACGTCATTGTGTTGTCCCATTCGCCTTTCAGACTCACTTAACAGTAAGTTGATGCTGGCTGAAGTACTCTGACTGACAAACTAAGACAAAACATGTGACTGGGTGTTGTATTTTTACTCGTGTTCAAAAAAATTCACCCGGACTACGAGCCTCAATTGGAGTTACACACTCTTCCTCTAGCTGTCCATTCTTATGTGCTCTAACATCCACCCATTATGTCCACTCATTACACTTGTAAACATGAGTGGGATCTGTGAGTGAGACTACAGAGAGCATAGTGTCGCTTCTCCAGGCACACCATCTGGCTCAAACACACCTTCTGTGCTTAGCTTAGTTCACTCACTGCTGATGCCTTAGCTTTATCCTCCCTGAAAATGATGCAGCATTGTATGTTACTGCTGAAGTTAATGGACCAATGCACATGGCTAGTCACTGCTCGCTCCACTTTTGTAAAATTTCCATGTGTGTTTTGTGCTTTTGTTGGGAAGGAAGGGGGGGGGGGGGGGGGGCATTATGCTCCTGTGCCCTCAGACACTGACTACATTCAAAAATACTACGCATCTTTCAAACAGTGAATTCATGTAAAAACAATGACTCATGAGAAGTTATAGCCAAATAGCAGTGATCAAACACACCCTGATATGGCAAGAATCACATCCAAACAGTAAACCACTGAGTAAATGGTGATGAATTTTATTATAAGAGTATGAAGACACTGATACTTTCCAAGTGGTGAGCATACTAACTAGTTTGCCATATTTGAAATAAACCCAACAAAGTAACTTCAGGTAGTTCTGAGTATCAGTGTATCTTTCAGGTAAACAAGTGTAGTGCTATTCTAAGTCTAAAACTTGCACTGTTTCACCTTTCATCAGAGGCGACGTATCTAGATTAGATGTAAGAGGCTTTGCATTTCAGATACAGTGTCTCTGATGTAGCAGATATACTAGAATGCCTCAACAAGGAATGGCAAATAAAGTGTGAAGTGGTACCTTGATCAACTCATGCACTTTCCAGGAATTTGCAAGAATTCACTTCATTTTGTACCTACTATTTCAATCACTATTATCTTGAAGATTAGTACGCACTATGGCTTAATTGTAGCTTGAAGCATATGTTGTGCTATTTGTGTCTCCACCCAGTTATACAAATACACCAACATGCCATTTTTTAGGCATATTTAATTTTTAGATGCTGAGAGTTTTTCAGGCAATCAGGTTGCTCAGGTTTACCCCTCATTCACCTCTTAAAGAGTATCATCTACTGTCAACACAGACATGAAAATTTGCCATGGTACATGACCAGTGTTTTGTGGATAGATACCAGAAAACAGGTAGGTACAAAACCTGGACTCTGGACTGGACCGTGGACTGGACTATGGACTCGATTTTGGACTCGATAGTGTTCCATTTCTGCCATTTAAAGAGGACTATGAATGCTGGATTGCCCAATGAGCAGGGGATTGGCATAACAGTAAGGACATTTGTGCAGCTTTCAGCAAGAGTGGCAGGTTGGTTTAAGCCGCACCCTTTCAGCCCAGCTGGTTGGCAAGGACTCATAGGAGTTGCGTTATGCAAGCTTTAGTGGGAAAGAAAATTCAGCTTGCAGTCAAACCTTAGCCTCGTTCCCAGGCCCCGCCCAGCTTTCCGTCGCTTGCAGTACGGAAAAGCGGTAGAGGGCCTGGAATAATTCATCACGTGAGTGACGTAGGGGTAGAGAGAAGGGTAGAGAGGACTTAATTGAGCGTAGGCGGATCGTCGATGTGCCCACACACGTAGTTGATCGATAATCGACAGTACACGTAGCTGTTTTATAGTAGGAGCCCATTCTGGCAGTTTTTTCGAACAATAAGCGCAGAGAAAACTTGAGCAAAGCCTAGGAAAGGGCTGCCTTGGCGTTTAATAGCGCCTTGAAAGCCATTCTCCGGGGTCTACAGCGGTCAGTTTGCCAGGTAAGCGAGTAGGTTAGCGTGATTTTCGAATGTACGGGTCTGTGTAAGCTCACAATAGCTTTCCGTACTGCCAGGTAATGTAGCATAGTGCCGTCTAGTCCCATTCTGTCGGCCATAAAGCTATCGCAACTGTATTCTGTCCATACAGCGTGGGCGAGTTCATTCGTTCGCCCACATGTAATTAAGTTCTCTCTACCTATGACGTTTCTCACGTGATAAATTTTACCAGGCTCTCCCCTTTCCTTTCGATTTTTCGTTCGCGCGCGGGGAGAGCCTGGGAACGAGGCTAGTCAAACCTGGGACCTTGTGAATACTAGTCAGATGCTCTTAACAATGTGCCACTGGACTCATGGAACGACAGCGAGTCAGCGGAGAGACGGTACGTTGGTTCACCCATCCCCCTAGTTAGTGTTATGATAACTCCACCCATTTAGCCCCACCCCCAATTTGCTTAGTAATTAGAATATTCTTAGCCGTGTGAATGCCAACCGAGAGCTGGGCTCCTCACTCAAAGCAAGCCTTAGGCGGGGAGTGGTCCCGCCCTTTCTGTAGTAGGCCACGGGTCGGGAGTTCAAAGGGACCGAAACCCGTGGTCATGCGAGGACCGGAAAGGGTACTCCCCTGAAGACCAGTATTTTATTTATTTATTATTTTTTTGGAGCATATCTCCCAAAAACAGTAACTAACCGCCCCATCCATTTGAGCCATAAATGCCCCCACCCATTTAAGTCATAAATGCCACACCCATTTAAGTCATAAATGCCCCACCCATTTAAGCCATAAATGCCCCATCCATTTAAGCCATAAATGCCCCATCCCCATCTCCCTCTATGTTTTAACTTCACACTTTATGTGTGAAATTTTGAACATCGATGTGCCAGCGGTGTTGGTGCTCCCCCACTCGACACACAACCACCAAGAACGTTTTGTTCAAGAGTTATGCTACGATTTGTTTGCCACGGCGAGCGCTAGTCAGCCATATTCTAGTCTGAGAACGAGTTCACGCACCCTGGTCTGGGATCCCGGGAGCCAGAGTACTGAGAGTGCAGCGCAGCACAGCTGCAGGCCGCGCGCCGCTCCAGTTGTTGGGATGAGGATCTAGGACGAGACAGCACCGTTGCACGTATATAAGGGTTTCTGCGTCCACGTGGGCCTGTTTTCGATGCAAAGTCCACATTGAAGGCCTTGCGTGACATCGTGATCGACGACTAAAGGAGTTGAAATTCAAGGTATTTGTACCAAAATGCCTTTATTTCGAGCGTGTCCTAACTGTGGTAGCCAGATCCATGTTAGGAAGCTAGCTTGCCCGTGTGGCCATGTGTTCCGTGGAAGCAAGCCACTTACCACTAGGAATGCATCTAGAAAAAGTGATGTTAGTGCAGCAAGAGCCCTAGAAACCGAATAGCAAACTGCCAAGCGTAGGAAATCTGATAGAGAGCGTGTAGGAGACAAGAGCCCTAGAAACCAAAGACCAAACTGCCAAGCGTAGGAAGTCCGATAGAGAGCGTGTAAAAGAGACAGACAAGAGCCCTAGAAACCAAAGAGCACAACTGCCAAGCATAGGAAGTCCGATAGAGAGTGTGTAAAAGAGACAAGAGCATTAGAAAGCGAAGAGCAAACTGCTAAACGTAGAAACCTCGATAAAGACCGTGTAGCTCAGAGAAGATCCAATGTATCTGTAGAAGCTGCAATTGACTCATTTATTGCAAAATCTAAGCAAGGTCCCAATTATGTGTGTACATTTGATGTACCGAGCAAATATTGTGTCACTAAACAAGTGTAAGTATGTTAAAGCTAGCCAATCTCTTTTGGACAAAGTTGTTGGTGATGATCACTTGTATGCTAGTTTCAATGGTACCTATTGGATCTGTAGAACTTGTGATTCGGCCTTGTCTAGAGGTCAGATGCCTGTGCAATCAATAGCTAACAATTTGGAATTGAGTCCTATACCGTCTGAGCTTTCTTGTTTAAACAAGATTGGTGTGCCTCCATGTTCCATTCAAAAAATGGCGGCCCTTCCTTCAGGAAAGCAGCGATCCATTCATGGTCCTGCTGTTGATGTCCCATCAAAACTGGACAGTGTTGTAACAACATTACCTCGGTTGCCTACTCAATCTGAACTTATTCGAATAACCCTCAAGTTCAAACGCAAGCTAGCCCTACAAAGGTCACTATATGTATGACTTTGTAACCCCTGAAAAGGTTCTTGCCCTTAGATGGTTAAAGGCCAATCACCCTCAGTATGCAGATGTTGAAATCAATGAGGAATGGCCCCAAGAATCTGAGAATATTGATTTTGACCTTCATGCTGGCTTTATGAAAAGTACTTTTCAGACTGATGACCCTGATAGCTTGATTGATAGTAACCAGAGTGTTGCCACAACAACCCTGGGTACCTGTACTGTTGACATAATCCAAGATACTCCAGTGAACACTATGGGTGTTGACAATACTGCTTGAACTCTGTTTGTTCCACCCTAAAATGTGATACTGTTATCACAGCTGTGTCCCATCTGAATGCCTGTGCTTCCAGCCACAGTTTAGTAATACACAATGTCCCAGGTGATGGCAATTGCCTTTTTTGCTCTGTATTATACCAACTTGAGACCAATGGTATCTGTAGTGCATGACCTAGGACATAGAAAGTCACAGGGATTCTTATATGGAATTTTTGTGTGACCCCTTTGCATCAGATGACCCAAACCATACTGATACTGAGCCTGCTGATGAGGAAGATGTTCAAATCACCCAAATAGAAAACCCAGATGATAGGTCAAGAGTACGTTGGAACAAGTACCTCCAAAGACTTACAAACGGTGCATGGGAAGATCACCTTTGTATAGCAGCTATGGCCAATATGTTCTCTGTAACCATCAATGTGTTTACAGCTACTGGTCGTGGATGTGCTGTTAATGCAGTCACCTCTCTTGATGACAATAGCATCTTTGAAGTAAACATACGGCTTATCATGCAAAACCATTATGTTGGCCTTGATAGAATCAACATTGTTGATGATTCCCAATCTGACACCCCCATGGTTGTCGACCTTCCTCCAAATACACAGTATAGTGACAACCCAGCAAGTACTACTGCAGGTATTGATGATCAATCTCCAAATGCCTTTGATTCACCAGTAGATGATAAAACATTCAAAGGAGATGAGCATACTAGACAAATCACAGGTGGCCCATCAACTAGCATGATGTCCATTGAGAACCCCGAAGCCTTTGCTGAAATAGTCTGTGTAGCGCTTGCAGAAGGTCAAAAGTCATTGTTTATCATGACTGACCCCAATTTTGAGGCTATGGATGTTATAGCTCTGATAGACCTCACAAACTGACTTATAGAAAGTATTTCAACCAGAGATTGCTGGATGTGGATGTTAGATTTGCTAGAGACACTGACTACCTCTTTGTAGCCCAGTATACTGTGGAGTCCAAACAAATTTTAGATGACTGTAACCATTTCGTTTGGAGGCAGAAACCAGGAAGGGACTTTACAGCCTGTCAGGCAAAAGATCCATCCTTTGTTAGCCAGGGTTTACGTAAAGACAAGGCATACCGGTTTATGAAAAGTATCAGAGGTTCTCCACCTTACTACCAGCATACCTTCTACGAGTTGCTAGCTACGATTTGTCAGCTAGGTACCCCTACATGGTTTTTTACACTGTCTGCAGCAGACATGAAATGGCCGGACATTATTCAAACCATAGCTACACAGTATGGTGTTGTGTACACCGATGAACAGGTAGCTGCTCTTTCCTTTGATGAAAAGTCCAGTTGGATCAGGCGTAACCCAGTAACTGCAGCTAGACACTTTCAATACCGCTTAAACACATTTTTCAATGAGTTCTTAAAGTTCCCAGCTAAACCTTTTGGAGATTATGGTATTAGAATTGAGTTTCAGGCCAGGGGTTCCCCACATGCCCATTGTGTCTCATGGATCAAAGATGCCCCTAAGTATGATGAGAACAGTAGTGAGGATGTGTGCAAATTCATTGATCAGTACAATACCAGAAGTGGAAGGGAAACTGAAAGAGCTTGTTTTACAATTGCAAAACCACAGACATTCCTCTTATTGCAAGAGAAACAATTCATGCAGGTTTGGTTTTCCCTATCCTCCTAGTGATAACACTCTGATTGCAGAGCCTTGTGAGCCTTGTGAAGATTCACTGACCCCATAGAAACTCTGAAAAAAGTCCATAAGGTACTTGCAGGTGGTGGTTGTGATGATTTGAGCTTATAGATGAAATCCTTGCTAAAGCTAAGGTGACCAGTGATGACTATCAAAATGCCCTGTCAGTGTCTAGCAATGGTAGTGTTGTTGTACTCAAGCGTGAACCAAAAGAATGCAACATTAACAACTACAATCTCCCTGTACTCTTAGCGTGGCAGGCAAACATGGATTTGCAATATGTCCTGAATGCCTATGCATGTGTCATGTATGTGGCCTCGTACATTATGAAAACTGATCGTGCCATGGGTGAGCTATTGAAACGTGTCGCCTCTGAAACTAGAACTGAAGAGCTTAACTCTTTACCGACCGTAGCAAATTATTGCAATATTACGTGAATGACCACACAGGAATTCCGGAAGTGGCCTAGACGACATGTTGTATACTCCGTGTTATATCTCCAGTTGCAAACAAGCTACAGACTTCTGGTCAAAAACGTTGGAGAGCCTTAGGCTTTGCCTAGCTTCGCTGTAGTTCTGAAGCTTACCACTAAAGAACAAGCTTGGAGATAAACCCGAACTTTTATAGCGGAAGTTGCTACTTTCGGTCTGTTCTGGTGCCTGTAACTTGGATGTTACAGTTCTGCTTCCTTTGAAATCTGTAGCGAAGTTAGAGCTTTCATTTAGCTATACATTGCTTTTTATCACATCTTCGTAGCTTGTATACTTCTCGAGATCGGTCGCGACAAACACGGCCCGGTCGATTGCGGTAGCACGACACGCTACGCTACGTTCAACTTCCGCCTCGTCAAAGTGCTAGTTTCAATTAAAATGTGCACGATTAGCTTCCGGTGGGTGCAATGAATACTGTTAAACGCGTGTACGGTGCGTACTAAACCACTATCTTCCGGGGGAAACACCCAAAGGCAGGTAAGTACTCATGACGCCGAACGGCGTCATTGGTCATACGGGAACATTAATCTCATGACGCCGTACGGCGTCATTGGTCGAAGGTGCAAATGAAGAAAGTTGGTTCAGCCTTTCTAACCCATAAAGAAATTAGTGCCCAAGAAGCTGTGTATAGACTACTCTCACTCCCAATGAAACAGTTGAGCAGGTTGGTTGTGTTTGTCAATACCAACCCAAAGAAAGAAAGAATAAGTGTGTTGAAAGACAACATAAAAGACCTTGATGACGATGATCCCAATGTGTTCTTAAAGAACCTACTCGATAGGTACCAGCATAGACCACAAGAAGTACAAGCCATGTGTCTAGCTGAGTTTGCAGCTACTTTGGCCACTGATTATAAACCAAAAGACGATGATGAAAGTCAGAGTGATGTCCTCCCTACAACTAGCAGTAGTGAAGCCAAGTCCTCTCTAATCACACTGACCGATTTGGTAAAATGAACAGACGTGAACATGAAGCTGTCATTAGATTCCGAAAGTACAAGAAGGAGGCTGAACCTAGTAACTGGTATAGATCCAAACTCATGCTGTATTTCCCATGGTATAATGAGGAAAGTGACTTGCTAGGTGGTTATTCAACGTATGAAGAGCATTACCATCACATTCGTTCTATTGTTGTGTCCAATGAGAAAAAATACAACAAATCTGATATTGACGGTACCCAGTTAGATGAGAACAGTCCACCAGAGCATGCATGGAACCAAATAGCCCCTGGCAGTGAAGCAAGTAGAGCTCAATCACTTGCAGAAGGTTCTGAAACCCTAACTGCATTGTCTGAGCAAGATACTACAGACAGTGCCAAACTATTCACCTCAACTACTATCAGTACCTTACATGCCCGTTTTGAAAGTGCAGCCAACCGGGAAGAAATCCCATCAGATGAGTACAGAAAACTGTTGAGAGATTTGAACACCAAACAAAGACAGATAGTCATGTTCCATAGAAACTGGTACAAGAAAGCTGTTATTGCCTTGAAACAGCCATTGAACCCTATCGTGTGTTTGTGAGTGGCCCTGGTGGCGTTGGTAAATCCCATGTCATCAAGCTAATTCACTCTGATACCATTAAGATCCTCAGACACTCTGGTACCATAGAACCTGATGATGTAGTACTCACAGCCCCCACTTGTGCTGCAGCATTCATTATATCTGGTATGACCCTCCATTCAGCACTCCTCCTTGGTAGTGTCAAGTACAGTGGTTTCCAGCCCCTTAATCATGACCGTTTGAACTCATTAAGAAGCAAACTGTCTCATTTGACCCTGTTGATCATTGATGAAATCAGCATGGTTGGTGCAAACATGTTGCTGGAAATCCATAAGAGACTACAACAAATCAAAGCTGTTACGCCTGATATTATCTTTGGTGGTATTAGCATACTAGCTGTTGGAGACCTTTACCAACAACCTCCCGTATGTCAGTCCCCTGTGTTCAGTACTGTCAGTGACAGCTATGCCAAACTGTACCGCTCGGGCTCATTGTGGGTTGATGAATTCCAAATGATGTAATCATGAGACAGCGTGGTGACTCTGAATTCTGTGAGCTCTTGTGTAGAATAAGAACTGCTGATCATACTGATGATGACCTTGCTACCCTGAAGTCTGCAGAAGTTACCTCAGACATGCCAAATTACCCTAATCACACCCTCCATGTGTATAGACCCAATACTGATGTTGATGACCGTAATAGCCACATGTTGAATGCTCTAGCTCCTAAGAGTCAACAGTACTCGACCAAAGCCTGTGATTCTATGGCTGGTCAGACTGACCATATTGACCTCTCAAACTTGTGGCCAGAGTAATGTTGATAACCAATGTACATGTGTCCGATGGCCTCGTCAATGGTGCTAGAGGTGAGGTAGTTCATGTTGTAACCTCTAATGACCACAAAGTCATTCATATCCTAGTTAAGTTTGACAATCAAGATGTTGGTGCTAAAGCCAAACAGTCTAGTCAGTACCGTCACCGATATTCTGATGCTGTTCCCCTGAAAAAGCACGAGGCTGTGTTTCTAGCCAAACGGAGGCGGGGATCAGAAGTTACCCGTTTACAATTCCCATTGACCCTTGCATGGGCTATAACTATCCATAAAGTCCAAGGTCTCACACTAGACGAAATTCTCAGAACAGTTAAGGCAGCCTTAACTATACAAATCATACACCCATCAACTTTTTACATAGTAAATTTAACTGTAAATATCTCATGAACCCATGCCAGTATGAACATGGGGTTTGTAACAATGACAACAATGATACTCCCCGATTCTGTAAATGAAAACAATTTGTTGTCATGGCAACTAATTAACAGCAGCCACGCTCGTGTAAACAAACCGTTTGTAGCAATAAATACAGCAAAATGCGGAACTGAAGACGTAGCCTGAGAGCTAAGCCACTGTAGCCACTATTACTACTGGTCATGGTCTAACAGAAACACAGTGGCATGAAACAGCAATCCTTTTTACGGCTGCTATATAATTGAAAAGATGCGAAAATTGGGGCATATTCGGGTAGCCCTTACCATTTAAACATTAAGGCTTTCGCAGCACAGCATTAACAGCACAAATGCCACTTGGTTATGACAACTTCAACTCCTCCTGTACACAGAAAAGCCATCAGATCTTGGTCCCAAGGCTGGCGAGTGTTCCGCATAAACCGCCAAAGACGATCGGTCATCGTCGCTCGAAATGACTTGAGCTTTACTTCTGTCTTCTGCTCGCAGAAACACGCAGCTCTCGGTCTCAGTGATATCCCTTCTGAAGTTCGGACATTCCTACTTCACAATCAGCGCTAAAACAAAGCTATACAGAAAAGACTAACGGTCAGAACAACGATGACAAAGCTAAGAGCTTACACTCGGCAGCCATTCAATTTTCGTAAACTATTGCAATATCCTTGCGTACTTCCGTGTTACGAATAATAAATTTAAGGCCGCCTTAATCGTTCTGAGTTGTGGTTGATATGAAAGGTAGTCGTTTCAACCCTGGACAAGCATATGTAGCACTCAGTCGTGTTAAGAAATCTGAAGCTTTGCACATAATGCAAAAGCCATCAAAGCCAGCCAGAATGTAAAGGATGAAATGGAAAGATTGAATAAGAACCTGTTAAGCCCTACTCAATGTGAGGTCACTAGTGGCTAAGCTACCTGATATTGAATGTGATCACTCCCTTACATCTGCTAGTATCCTTTGTTTTACTGAAACATGGTTGACACCCCAACTTTCATCCCTTGGTAAATCACCAAGTAATCCGATCTGACCGTACATCTGGTGATAACAAAGGAGGAGTTCTCATCAGTATACCAGCAAAAATGCAAGCATCTAATGAAACTGAGTTCTCACCCAGTGGTGTCCTAATTGAAGCCCTTTCAACCACCCTTTTATTGCCCAATGGATGTTCCATCCGGCTCACTGTAGTGTACAGGTCCCCCAGTGTGTCCATTGATAACCTGCTATGTATGATGTCTGGATTATTACGCCATTTGGAAAGCTATGATATGCCATGCATTGTGTTGGGTGATTTCAATGAAGACCTTTTGGCCAAACCTAACTCGAGATTGGTAACCCTCATGTCCCAGTATAGATATTCCCAGTTAGTGCACACTCCCACCACAGACAAAGGTACCCTGATTGACCATGTTTACTGTAACATACCACCACAGTTCATTAAGATCCAAGTTACTGATACATACTATTCGGATCACGATACTGTGTTTTGTTCAGTCACATTACTTTCTATTGTAAGCTCAATGCAATGAAAGCCAAATGACAACCACTAAAAAAGCCAAGCACATTCACCATATTGCCACTATCTCAATGTGGACAAGAAAAGGATTATATACTTTGGTAGATGAAGTAATCAGCTGCTCTTGTTTAGTCCCTGTGCATGTTGAACAAATAATATCAGCAGATGCATTTTAACAATGCCTGTGCTATTCCTTCAATTTTATGAGACAGTAACAAATAATTCCTTTTCTCAGATTCTTCATCATCATGGCTCGCAAATGAACTATCGAAGAAATTGACAACATAACAGATCTAGAGAAACCGATACTCAACACTTCTCTTCATGGAGCCATCACTTCACTTTCACCCATTAAGAAAGGACGGAAGTCTCTGTTTTTCGACGGAATGCTCGCAGACAACACCTCAAAAGTGCGAGTAGTCGGCTTTGAAGTTCATCAACAAAAGAAGTTAAACGAATTGTACCAGAATAATGTTCCAATTCAGCTGGTCGATTGTGAAGTGAAGAAAGCTCGACACGGTCAGGGTTACGAAGTTTTGCTCAAAAGCAGCACTCAGATCAAGGAGTCCCCAAAAAAGCTAGATGCTTTAAGTCTGAAGGATGATGCTACTGACACTTCCAAGCCAATTTCCCTTGAAGAGCTACAAGCTATCGACAATTATGAAAAGATCACTGTTCTTGTCAAAGCTATGAGCACCAATCCTCCCGACACTGTGAACGATATACCACACCAAGATGCTTTTGTTGCTGACCACACTGGTACTGTGAGAGTCAGTCTGTGGGGAGATAGCATCAACTCAATACAACAAAACACAAGCTACCAATTGTCCAACTTCGCAGTGAGAGAGTACCATTCCAAAAAGTATCTAAACATGTCAAAACAAGACTCCTTGATTGAAATTGCCCCTGATATAGGAACCGTCATTGAAGCTACACAAGAAGAAGAAGAAACCACCATCGACAGTGTCCAAATTGTCGGAGTGCCGCTACTAGACATGTACAAGGCCTGTTTACAATGCAAGGCAAGGGTTGAACCGATGACAAAACCGCTTGGCAAATGCACAAAGGCTGATTGTGATATGGTTCAGCGTTACGATCTCTGTACTGATCAAATAACAGCCAAACTACTTCTTTTGTATAACCCTGATGAAAAACAGACCAAATACATCCAGTGCCACATCTTCGGACAACTCGTTCACCAACTACTACGCCTGTCACCTAAGGGAACAATCACTGCCAGAGCTATCTTGTTAGTGCCCCCTCTCAAATCCGTAACCTACATCACAAGCAAGCAAATTATCACAGGCTTTACTGAGTGGTGAACACTTAACTCTACATATAACTAAACACATTTTCTGACTGACATGTTCATGTTAGTGTTATTATGCATTCATTTTGCTTTATTCATCTTATCAACATGTTGAAATGTTGTTTTCTAACTATCAGTCATGTTATTCTTACGATGCATTGTTTCGTTATCCTATATTTACTCATCTTATCAACGTGTTCAAATGCTCAATTAAAGTGTTAACTTGTTCATCTTTATATTATGGCTTAAGACATACATGTGGTCAGTAGTGCTACAAAGTACATGCTATATAGCATGGAGCATAGGTCAATAAGATGCTACAATGTACAGCATGGTCTGTGATGCATCCATGGTCAATACTGCAAACCCTTAATTGGGGTCCACGACATGCATGGTCAAATGGACCCCAATTAAGGGTTTACAGTTAACTTGGTAGTATGTTGCCATCTCTTCCCCCCCCCCCCCCCCCCCCCCCCCTCCCCGACTGACACTACCACCCTTGTGTAAATAGTTATTTGCCTATATAAACTTTGGTTGCTAGGCAACTACTACCAACTACACGGCTAGTCAATATTGCTACAACATGTAGCTATGTACATGCATGGTCAATACTGCTACAATATGTATGTACATGCATGATCAACATGAAACTAAGAACTGTCAATAAATTGTATCCAAGTAACAGCAAAACCTCCACGGAACACACCATCTCTAATTGTTCTAAGTTGGTGTGTTGGGTTTCAATCACCATGAAAGGTAAGGTATCTCTGGTTCTTGAAAAGGTATAAATATGGGACATAGATTAATTAACCCTTTAACTATTGACGACATGCGTACTCATCATGTCACATGTTATCAGTTGGCACAATTCATTTGGAGATAGATTTTGCACTAGCAATAATGGTGGGATAGGGGAAGGGGGGCGGGCATAGTCACAAAGTGCTGTGCACATGGTAGTGGTCTTGGCTTGCTGTACAAAGGCCTTGGTTGACATTGGCTGGGCCGTTTCTCTCCTTTTAGTACAAACCTCTATAGAAACCACTGCTCTGCCTTTGTAAGGGCTCAATTTTTGGCATTGTAGGTGGTTTTTAATCTGAAGGAGCGTTCACTGGTCGGAGAGCTCTGACAATTGTAATGAGTGGGCATGGTCAAGGTTGCAAACCCTAAGAGAATTGATAAATAGATGTGTGGGTCAAGTTTCCAGTTCTAGCTCCCAGCAGAATTGGAAGTACAGATCAAAGAAGAGCTTAAAAAAGACTTCTAGAGATTGGAACATGGTAAATAATGGGTTAGCAAGCAGATACTAGGTCACAGCACTGGGTATGAGAAGCAGCTCTCAGAGCGGTTAATGCAGCCTTAAAAGTGCTTTATGCAACATGCAAGTACAAGAAGGCATCGCTATAATTCACAAAAGTTGATTCACAACTTATGACCAGGAGATGAAATGATGTGCTGAGTGTAGGTTTGATCTCGTTATTCTGGCCATTAGTCTATGATGTATAGCTTTTCTTTGCCGCTAGTTGTGAAGTAGGTATGTCCAAATGACAGAAAGAATATCATTGAGACTGAGGTTGTTTCTGGCAGCAGGTACGTAAGGCTCAAGTCACTTTGAGTGACGATGGACCTATTGCCTTTGGAAGTTGATGTGAAACACTGATCAGCCTTAGGATGCCATTTCTGTGTACAGGAAGGTTTGAAATATCAAAAACCGGGTGGAATATATGCCCTTAATGTTGTACCAAGGAAATACGGATGACCCACTGATCACCCTGATTTTACTTCTTTGCTCTTATTGTTTCATGTCACCTGGTTATCTTTAGAACATGATCTATAGTATAATATGGCAACAGTGGCTATTATCTCAGGCTACACCTTCAGTTCCGCATTTTACAGTGTTCATTGCTAGTAAAGTTTGTTACACAAACTAGGCTGCACTAATTAGTTGCCATGGTAACACCTTGTCTTTAGAATAAGAAAGCTATTGTTGGTATGAAGTTGGGTTGTCGGGGAGCGCCAACACTGCTAAGCACATCGTAGCTCCTTAGCAGCCTAACATGCCAACATGAACAATTAATATCTGCTATATATAGGCTACTGTGGGTCTATTGGGAAGAGTCTGGAAAGTAGCGGGGATTTCTCAATGAGGTGCCAGTGCTTAACAAGCAATCTCCTGTGTTGGTAAATGTGGTAAACAAGTAGTTGTGAAAGTTAGGCGTTCACCTGCATAGTGTGGTTTGTTTGCTAGCGTTTTTTGTCTGCCAGAGAATTTAATCCCTCTAATGCTCCTGTCTATGGTCTCTTGTCTGTATCCTCTTCTTTGAATATTTTTTGATATGTTTCTATTTGTACATTTGGAACGTAGCCTGATTTGAGTTTGTTCAGAGGTATGTTCTCCTTTGATGATACCCCGGCCTGTTCCAGGGGGGTGGGCAGATGAGGCATGCACATACTGTTGGGTATTGGTGGGCTTGATACGGGTTTTGATATCCAGAATGCCTTCCTTAGCAAATCTCTCTCCTATGTAGGTCTATAGGAATGTGATTTCATCTGCTGAAAATTCTGCAGTGAAATTGATGCCTGGGTGTAGGTTATTGATGCTCTTGATGAACTGTTCCAGGCTTTCTTTTGTGTCAGTCCACACTAAAAATATATCATCTATGTATCTCTTCCAATGTATGGAGGAGGGATTTGTTTCAGAAAGGATTCTGGATTCCAGTGTACCCATGAAAATGTTAGCGTAGGCAGGTGTCATCTTTGTAACCATGGCTGTGCCCTGTTTGTGGATGTACGATAACATTTTTGTTGAGATTTGAGATCCAAAAGTTTTTTGAGCCAACTGGTTGGAGGACACAAAGGGTCCTTGTTCTCCCAGTCTTCAATGGCCTGAAGCGCAGCATGAATGCGATCTCCCTTCAGGATGTTGGTGTATACTGAGGAAACATCCAGGGTACAAAAAATGTAGTCCTTGGGTAATTTAGTGGATACTGGAGGGGAGTGACTTCGCCAGAGGCTGAAGCCAGTGGTCTAAGTAGGCTGAAATCCTTTCAGTTAGACCATCACAACCAGAAACTAGTAAAACCCCATGTTCATACTGCCATGTATTCATGAGAGCATAACTGTTAAGCTACCATGTAGTCATATACGGCTGCCTTAACTGTTCTGAGCTGCTGTAAACATTTTAGCCATGTGGTTTACCCACTACAGTCATACCACAAAGCTAACTTGGTTGTTGTTGTCTGACTCAATGGAATTTAACAGGTGGGCATGAAATAATTACTTCATCACTTCTGTTTAGATTATGGTACATAATTATGTAGGTTGCCCTAATTTGAGACAATGGCCAAATGTTGCTTGTGTATACAGTATGAAAGATGCACATACAGAATGAAATAACAGTTTATATGCATACACAATAGTATTCAAGATAGCTGTAGAATTAATATGGGCTGCAGGAAAATTTGCTTCAAATGAAAATGAGTGATTCCACCCTAGTAGTACAGGATCTAATTATTACACAACAAAACCTTCATTGATGTAAAATGACTAGCATATAATTAATATGTTATGAAATTGCACATGAACTCTTATTGTCAGTAACTTCAGGCAGTTTTGGGTGTCATTGTCATGTAGACAAATCACAAATAGTGCTATTCTAAGTCTATGTTTTCACGTGATGTCAGTGGTGAAGTATTCAGACTAGATGAAAGAGGCATTGTACTTTCTGATAAAGTGCCTTTTTGATGTAGCTTAGCAAATATGGCATGAAGGCATCTAACTGTCTACTGCACGTGCATGAATCTGCAAGCTGACTCTGTCAGAGTGATGTCATCTTTTGCATGGATAGTTACAAGCATACTCACCAAAACAGGGTATGAAGGTCAAAGAAGAAGCCCAAGATCATCAACTGTAGATCGGTTGACTTTTTTTAGAGAGCTGCAAGTGGGTATGTCTTGCAGCGAAACTGATCATGATCATGTGACTATTATTATAATTTTTAAGCCTACCTACTGACCCTCTTCAAAAAGTCATCTGGCCCAAGCAACATAAAATTAGATTGGTACACCACACAATACCAGTGTATAAGTGGTTAACTTCTAGAAGGCTCCAACACTTTAAAATTTCTTTTCCGGGAATTTTAAGTGTTGGAGCTCCTAGAAGTTAAGAACAAGTCACCTTTAAGGGCCAGTATATTGACTACACAGCTAAATTCCAGTTATCACTGCCAGAAATGGGGTGAGTGTGAGTAAGCCACACACTATATGTTATATATAAACCATAGTATGGAGGTGTATATGGCGAAATATACTACCTGAGACCGAGGTCAGAGGCAATTTGCAGTAGATATACCCTGAGCCGTATACTATAGTGCGTGGGCAGATCTGCATGGCACGTATACATAGTACTTCCGAATTTTGAATTTGCAACGACAAAGCTAGTAGCGTGAATGTTTCGTCTTGTAAGCGATTGTGAAGAATGAGTTTGAAACCGCTTAAACATCCTTGAAACACTGATGCAGCTGGCAAGGTGGCAAAGTCTAAGCCCAAGAAAACTAGCCAACCTATGAAGCGTCATGCGCTTGGGTCAGAGGACTGGGCCGCAGCAAATTCTGACAATGATTTCGAAGGTTCAAAAAAACTGCTACAGGCTAAGAAAAGACGGTTTGGGCCGAGGAAGTACAGTCCTGCAAGAAAACTGCTGAAAGTCAAAAACACTCAAAAATCTACAATGTGGGCAGTGCGTGCGTTTTACTCATGGCTGGAAGAGCACAACGATTGCTCCGAAGAGAAGTGCCCATCTGAAGTTCTGTGTATGGAAGATAAAGCTTTCACTGTTTGTGCATCTTTGTAAAGGAAGCAAGGCGTAAAAATGCATACTCCAAGGAGTGTTTCGATGCTTCTGAGTGGGCTGCAGCGATTCATCAATTCAAAACAGGAGCAGCACAAGGTGTTAGTGAAGTTGGCCGATCCTACTAACTCTGCATTTAGAGAACTGCACAATGTTGTTGAACGTTGCAATCGAGAGCTTCACGACAAAGGGATTGGTGTTACACGGAAGCAAGTCGAGATTATTTCAAAAGAAGAGGAGCAGGGTCTGTGGAAGAGCGGTACACTAGGGGCTCACTCTCCATTAGCCCTATTGAATTCCGTGTTCTTTTGTATTTTGTGCTCCGTGGAGGTAAGGAGCATCGTAATCTGAAATTTCCCACTTGGAAGTAGACAATCCTAGCAATCCAAGTGAGAAGATTGAGGTAGTGGAATACAGGGAGTTTAGTAATAGTTATAGCACAGGTGCCAGGGATTTATGGCAGTAAACAGACCGACGAGGTTTTGTTTACTACAGCCATAAATCCCTAGCCACCTGTGCTATAGCTACTATATATTCCACCTGATTGGTCCTCTGTTGTTATTATTCTAAACACATCTGTACATGTGCATATGTTTCCAGTAACTCCAATACTATTTACTGTCACAGTAAAATGACTATAGTCTGACAATGTAGTAGACTGTAACCTAAAAATACATGGAGAGGGAATTATGAGCCATAATTTCCCTTGTAGTGCTCAGGGAGGGAAATTATCACAGTAAATCTCCACCTGTTGTATAGGCAAAACTATACTAGGTGGGATATATGTTCCAAGCATCGACCAAGCAGTAGACATCAGTTAAACCTTCGAAATAAGGTCACCACTCACTTAGCCTCGTCCCCGGCACGTGTGAAAAACGGAGAAGCGCCTGGTACACACTGTTTGCGCATGTGTTTAATCTCCCCAAGATGTGGGGACTCCGGACTATTTTCTGATTCTTCCATGTTATGTGACATCAGAGTTCGGACTCGATATAGTAAACTTCACGGTCAGGATAATGAAAGTTCGGATTTTCAGCAAGCAATTTATCAAGCCCTTCAGCGACTTGCAACCCCAAGTATGGTTCTCTAAACTTTCAACTCTCCGTTTGCGCTTCACACATGAGATTCAGTAACATGGTTCAACGTTACATCCAACAGAGCGCTTATCCTTGATGCTATAGAGTCTTTCCTGGCTAGCTTTTTTTACCAAACAATGCTACTCTATGGTGGCTATCAGCCACAGAGGATCAGCAAAGGCGGCACACCGATGCCATTTCGCTAACTGTTCCACGTCGGGATGTTTACTACTTAAATTTTGACAGAGCACACGCCCCTAAACAGTGTAAACGTCATAAACGTGAGCAACGCCATTTTTAATTAACCGGAAGCGCATCAGTGTGTACCAGGTGCTCTTCCTCCACGCCAGGTACCAGGCTACCACTCACTATGCTCGTCCTGACTTAGGAGAGCAATGCTTTGTCTATTTACTGAAGCTTTACCTCAGCAAGCTTCCAAAGGTTGCACACAAGAAGGACATTTGTTATTGGAAAGAACACACGGAAATTCCTACTGTGCCTGGAAGGCCATGGTATAAGGCAGTTCCATTGGGACATAACACCCTGGCAAGAAAGCTTAAAGATATATCTGAATCAGCAAGGTTATGTTTTGAGAACAAGAGCAATCACAGCTTGCGGGCTACAGCAATTAGTTGCATGCTCATTGAGAAAGTGCCTGAAAAGATAATCATGGAACAGTCAGGGCACCTATCAAAAGAGGGCGTTCTGTCATATGAAAGAACCACAGCTGCATAAGAGAAAGCTGTTTCTGATATTTTGTCAGATATTACAACAAGTAGTTCACGAATGAACTCCTCCTTGTCTGACACATTGGCTGTTGTGCCAGCTACAAAGGCTGTCCAGTCAGCAGCCCATACCCCTCCCAGTGAGGACTGGCTTGATGGCCTACTCAGTGCTGTTCCTGAACCCCCTTGTGAGCAAAAGGACTCAGTGCAGAAAATGTTTCAGTTTCAGCACATGCAAGGCTGTACCATCAACTTGAGTATCCCTATGTAAAGTTTACTCCAGACCACTGTTTTCATTGGTTTATTGTTTTTTGGCATTTGTACTTGCAAGTCTTCAGTAATTTTTCTGCTGCTATATACTCCACTCAACCACTAATTATGTTATGCAGCTATGACTACACGAAATGTACACCCCTGAATCAGTAATATACTCCCTGCAGTTGAAATGTACACCCCTGAATCAGTAATATACTCCCTGCAGTCGAAATGTACACCCCTGAATCAGTAATATACTCCCTGCAGTCGCAACTGCCAGGTTTATATGCCATATATGACCGCATGCAGCACCTTTCATCTGCCCACGCACTATAGTATATATATATGTGTGTGTGTGTGTGTGTATATACCGTAGTTTCATGAAAGAGCGCCCACCCCCTACATTTGGCCCAATTTCCTGTATAGGGTCAAAGTTTTTTCGAATAAGCGCCCACCCTGGAGTATCGCATGGCTAGTCGAGAGGTGTTCTAACCAATTAAATATATAAATAAATGCCTACCACCATCACTGATGAGTGTAAACAATAGCAGCAGTGGCACAGCCAGGTCGCAGATGATCCCAGGGTTCAGTATAGACACACTGCGCTTCTGAGCTACTGCATGAACCGCAGAAGAAACTAAAAGGCCTGGAGGCATGTTCACTCAGGAAATTTTTCGTTTCTAGACCCTTTCGTGCAGGTCGGTCCTGACAATATTTCTAGGCGATTTGCATCGCCGAATTGGGAGTACTTTGACGACAGTGTTTTGACCAACGACTTCAGTAAGTATACGTACGGGGAGTATAGGTGGTGGTAAACTCTCAAACGGCGAGTTGAAGAGAGCGCAGAAGATTGCATAATACTCTAGATACAGATAGCTACACTACCATGTTCAATTTTTGAAACTTTTTACGGATTTTTAGCCACCCAATTTGTGATCAACAACAGTACAATTGATGCAAATAACTGACAAGCACACCTGCAATGGTGGGGCAAAGCCCCTACTTGCTGGGGTACATGCCCCAGGATGCCCCGGCTTGGTTACGCCACTGAATAGAGGAGGTATTAGTGAGTACACATATGGTACATAAACATTCTCATGCTTTGATCTTGTAATCTTGTACACTTGTACATGTACGTTCTCATGCTTTAATCTTATAATCTTGTACACTTGTACATGTAAATGTGCAAGCCTAACCTCACAGAAGAGGGAGAGATCGTTTGAGCTCATAAACAACAGTAGCCATGGTGTGACTAACTTGTTTCATACTGGCCTTGTATAAATTGAAACGCCATGCTCATGCTGCAAGAGAATAACTGTTAAAGCTACCATGGCAAATGATGACTTGAATGTATGTACATACATGGCTACCATAACTGTTCTGAACTGCTACATAGAATGACTGTGGAGCTAAAACAAACTGTCATTGGTACCTAATTCAATGAAACTTAACACGTGGGTAAGCTCACCCAAACTTTCTTCCTCACCTGTGTGTGTAATATCTGGAGATTATGGCACATACTCATGTAGGTTGCCCTAACATTACATCATTTTGGCCAAATGTTGCTTGTGCATAGTTCTGTACAATATATACATACTGTATTTCTTCAAATAGACGCTGCCGTCGAATAATCGTCACCCTCAAATAGCCGTAGCCCTCGAATAGTCGCTGCCCTCGAATAGTAGCTGCACAATCAGAAGCTCTGGGCAAAATAAATGCCACCCTTGAATAGTAGCCGCAGCTAGTATACCAGCGCACAATACCTTCTGACAACAGCCACCAGGCTAGCGCTAGAGCTGTTTGTGTTGTACGACTCATTTCCACGGCTCACAGCAGGACTGAGAACCCACAGAGGATGTGTCAATAAAGCTTTGACTCAAGTTTCCATTGCTGGCTCCAAGCAGAAGTGGAAATAGAGACCAAGAAAGGTATCCATAGCCTAATAAAGACCTCCAGTAAATAGCCTACGGTGGTTAAAGATTTAACCAATCCAGCTATAATTCATTCCCGTGGATTCCTAGCTTACACTGCCATCAATAATATGAGTTTTAGATTCTTGCCTCATGCTGAAAATAAAGGGATGTTAGATGTTGTGTGGCGAAATAAAGGAAAATGAAAACACCAGCAGTCACCAGGAATCAAACCCAGGATACCTGGCTTGTGCAGCCAGTGCTCTGCCACTGAGCTACAACAACCGGACAACTACCAGCCATCACAATCCTTTATATGTACTGCATAGACGATACTGAAATGCCTCAGTCACACACCAACCAGCCACTCAGTACGTCCGATGTGAGGCAAGAATTTTCTGGTCAACCTCTAACAGAAATCTGATGGCACATACTGAGTGGCTGCTAGTTGTGTGACTGAGACATTTCAGTACCACCTATTCCTTCATGCTCATGGTTTACGTCTATATGCTTTGAAAGTTGCCCTTAAGTTGTGTATATTGTTCTTACTGTGTAACAGTTTATAATGGTTGTATTGCAGCAATACAGAAAGACAAATGGAATCTTCTAGAGGTGATCATTGCTGATGCATGGGTAAAAGACTTTTGCAACAGGGAAAGTACTCGCTCTGCAGCTGTAGATGATGGGTGAACCGGAAGAATGAGTTCAATTGATTTGGACCAAGTTGAGTTAGCTATGGTTCGGACCTGGAATGAGGCTACATAATGACTACATTGAGTAACCAGCTGACCTAACTGGGAGCAAATATGTACAGCAACCAGTGCTTAATGTGAGGCTAATGCCCATTATTCAACCCGGATATGTGCACCTATTGTTCTCTGAGCATAGTTCTCTTATGCTTTTGAGTGCCTCAAAATTAATTTTATGTTGTTGAAGAGGTTGCTAATATTTGCTGGATTGGGGGTGGACCCAATAGGCACACTGGTGTTTCTGAGGCAAACACAAAGGGCACATTAGAAGTCTCAAAGGGTACAGTGCCCTTTAGTATAGGAAGCCTAGTGAGAACAATCACTAAATAGGACAGGTATGCCTACCTATAGAATAGTGTACCATTTTCAGTACATAAATACTGTCAATCTAGATACATCTGTATACATGTAGTTGTGGTGGTGGACAAATCACAATAGTTGATCACTTCATACTCACCCCAGTACTTGAAGCTGTTTACACTCCTGCAGGGCTGCAGTAAGAGCAACAGCGCCTTCCTTTCCAAGGTTGTTTCTGCCAAGACTGGGGAAAGAAAGATAATAGTCACTCTCAATACATAACATACTGAACAGGGACCGAGACTTGCCACATACTTGAACAATCAACAAACATCTAGGCCTAAAAAAATAGGCCTAGATGTTATGCATGGTTCAATTTTCCCACCACATGTACACTGAATGAAGACCATTGTAAATATTTTGCATGTGTTTTCTTAAGACAAGGAGCAAAACAGTCCACATCCAACCACAATCATTAATGCCCATACCTTCACCTCCATACCACAAAAAATTATTTAAATTCAATCCCAGCCACACGACAAGTTAACTTGAGAATTTTCGCATATACTGTAAATTGGGAAAAGTTCGGTGTTAAAATATTTCGTCGGTCCAGTTGGTGATGAATTTAACTCACAAAAAATGTTCGACAGTGATCTATAAAACAGCATAAATTTACACTACAAAAATAACACACCCAATGTACTGAAAGACAGCTGTTTTCACTGCTCTGCTTTTGGCTCACTTCACTACTATTCTGCATTCGCGACGTCAATTCGAAGCTACTTGAAGCCGAAGGGTTGTTGTTAACATGTTTGCCAACGCAAGCAATCGCACTTGCAAACATGGTGGTGGAGAAGGTTATTGTGGACAAAGGTGTCTTGGCAAGAAGCGCAGTCAGTACTTAATATACATGGTAGCCTTTGATGCAGCAAGCTCCTTCGTACTCTTCCATGTTACTAACATAGCACAAACAACTAATCCATTAATCTAATGGGTATGTTGCTGGGCCCAACTGACCCAAATTTTGGCAGATGCTACTCAAAGAATGATAACTGTCTACTGCACACGCATGAACCTGCTGTGTCAGCAAAGTAAAAAGGAAATTCATTTCCAGTCAAATGTTATTTTGTACTCAGTATTTTGTTTGCCATTGAGATGCTGTACTTGGGAACATATAAGTACATGCAAACACTAATGTATAGCAGCTGCAAAAGACTGACCACAAAGAAACATGTGCTCAAATAAGCCAGTTCCATGTAAGCTAAAATATGTAAAGAACATGGGATGAGTGTCATTTTGTGCATGACATCACATCCGGTTGCTCTGCAGGCACCATTTGCGGCTCTTTGTTTCTCAAGCTACGTAAAGCCGAGAAAGGCCCCAAAACCAGCTGTTTGTGGCTGTAGTCACAAATGACCACTCTGAGGTTCGTTGTTATTCTAGCATTGGCCAGGTCAGTCATTTATGACTCACCTTGCCACTTTCAACATCAGGCCCACACACAAACGTCCCAATTCAGTGCAGTGTCTTTCAGTCGGGAGATGTGTCGCCTTTTGCGTTTGTAGTACTGCATGAATCCAACTTGGCCGTCAGCAGGACCATTGCAGTCCACCACAATACAAGAATCCAGCACATTTCAGACTACTTCTGTGGTGCCGTCGGCCCTCTTTGTTTCTCCATAAAACTGCAAGTATTCAACCAGCGATTGATCCTGAACTTTCGTGGGCTCAGTTTTAGCTTCTAGTGATAAGTTGCAAGTTCTCTTTCTCACTGTCAGAACAGCTCCGGTTACTCTCCCATACTTACGTCTCTCTAGCACCTTCTTATCAATACCAATGGTTGCCAGCCTAGGAGAAATCAAAAGCGCCTTCTTCTTCATCGCCGCGGCCGTTCCTCCTTCAACTCTGGGATAATTTAATTACACCAGCGTTCAACCAGTAAAATTGCAGAAAGGGTTTGCGTAAGCAGTTCCTATGCAACCGTCGCTAAGTGCTAGCCTTTGATTTGTATGGCTGCCCAGCTACAAGCCAGGTAAACCACCCCCTAGGCGTGTTTACCTAGTAATACAATCGACAGTTCCGGGTAAACATATCTATAACATGTGTACCAGTGTCACTTAGTAGCCATCACCATGGTAACAATGTTTTCTTCCCTAATTATTTAAACTCATGAAGGGTTTAGGAGCTAATTAGTGGATAGGGGAGACGGCTCTAAGTATGTTAGATCTTTCTTTCACACATGCTGTGGTCTCGCAAAGAGCGCCCACCCTTGAAAGAGTGCCTACCCTCTACTTCTGGTTCAATTTCCTGTATAAGGTCAGAGTTTACTCTAATGAGCACACACCCTGGAGTGAGTTTCACATGACTAGTGGAGTGTACTTTACAAGTCTTGAGAAGCTGAGCCTCACGCTTCAACAATATGCAAATCTGAGGCAGAAAAGTTTTTACTGAAGGTTATTACAAGGTGGCTTTGTGTAATGGTTGTGCTCCTGACTTCACCAGAGAGTTGCAGGTAGGACTTGAGCTTTGAAAGATGGCGGCTCAGTTCTAATTATTGTTCATCCAATAACTGTCAGCTCCAGCACACAGTACATGCAATAAAAAAAAAATCTAACATATACATACAAATTACTAGAAAATGTAGAACATCGTGGGGGCGAGCCTGAGCAAGCAGCTAACATGCACATGAATAGACTAAGCTTGACGCTGAAATGTGGATGAGCTGAATTGCTGGCATTTAGCCTTGAGTGTCGTTTATGCACGACCCTTACCTTAACCCGGCGTGTATCATTTTGTACGGTCTGCGAGCAGCCTGCCCCGTTGATGGTCGGTCCATAGCTGCTGTGACAAACAAGAAGTAAGGTGCCGTGCGTGCTTAAACTTGAGCCGTCTCCGCTATGGTTCCCAACGCTGTACTCTGGCAGTAGTCCAGCACTGCCTTTCACCTATTGAGGCTACCTACTAAGTGCACGAGGACGTTCAATTTTTGGGATGTCTTTGGTCCGGTCGCCGACGCTGCACTCTGACAGTCAGATCTCCACTGGCCTTCACATGCTTCACGATATCGATCTTCGTGAAATATTTGAATGCGCTCATTTCAAATTTACGGTAAGTGGTCGGTCCAAGCAACACGCAAGCAAACATACACACGCATGTGTGCAATGAAGTCACACTAGTGTGGGGCTTGCTCAGGGTCCCCCAATTAACATGGTCATTGAGATGGGGAAACAATAAAACACAGAACATGGAATAACAGAATAACAGAACAACAATGGAATAACTTTTGTTGGCCAGAAATGGATTCACTTTGTAGTTTGCTGACACAGCATGTGCAACTGCCATCAAGCTGGCAATACTATCTGTGCCTGGAGGTGTAGAGGTGTGCCAAAAGCTGGGCAAGTCTTGTGGGAGACTTTAAAGCTGTAAGAAGTGCCATGAGCTGGCTGCAGGAAGTTTGCTGAATATTTAATTCACTAGTCTCACACAGTCACACCTGGCCAAGGAAGACTAAAGCTTGACTGTCCCTTCGTAAGCTGGAGTTTATCATTGATAGTAGAGTAGGAGTCAACTGTCTATGGCTCTATGGCACTGTGCAGATTGGAACTTTTGACTGAATTGTGACACATGAAGGACCATGGTGAGATTGCCACCCCCTAACATTAGCTGGGTAGTGAAAGTCAATAGTTACAATTTTCCTGTAACCAGTTTCTCACAGTCATCACGTTTATTCTCAAATGAATTGAAAACGAAATCTGTTCATCCACAGAGTAAACAATGATATACCCCATTGCATGTGCTGTGTTGGCAAAATTCATTTCCCAGTCAACAAAAGTTATTTTGTAATCCTGTATTTTGTTAGTAATTGAAATGCTGTAATTGGTAACATTTACGTACATGCAAACACTAATGCATAGCAGCAGTACAAGACTGACCACAAGGAAGCTGTGTATTCAAATTACTGTAAGTACAGCAAAACAATACGTACACGTACTGATTACAACATGCATACCCTGTCACACCCACTTGTGGCTGTCAGCATTTTGGAGTGTGGTTTCACTTCCCTGTCAAACCTCTAACAACCTTCAAGTCAACACATGTACTCATTCCCAGGTCCCCACTCAGCTTTTCAATGTTTGCAGTACCATGTACTATACTGGGAATGGGGCAAGCAAACACAAACATTTGCTTGGAGTCCGCAGTCATTGTATCCAAGTTGTTGACCATACATATCAAAATGGTGAACAATACAAAATAGAAAAGTGCCGGAAACGCAGAGGATTGAACTGGTTGTTAGTCCCTTAACTCTTTGCACGCGGAAATGGTTTGTACATTACTGTTTATTAACGCGGAAATTAATGTTATCAGTCTGAGGTCAAAGTGGCAAGCGTTGCCTAGCACGGCCCTGGGCAGTCCCAGTGGGCTGATTTGCATAGACAGCGTGTAACTAGGCTGGACTAGTTTATCTAAATAGCTGATCAGTGCTAGGTAAGCAATTTGTACTTGTTTGAAGCCATTATCTGCGGCTTTACATCGTAGCTGACCAGCGATTCGAAACGGCGCCGATTTTCTCACTTGTCACCTACAGCCTTGACAGATTCAGCCGATTTCCAAGTTATCTAAAGGTAGTACTCCAACCTTGAGTGAAAACTGGAGGCCGTTTGCTCCCCGTGTTGAAGAGAAAGCTTCGTGTTTAACAGCCCTTGGTCAAATTCACGATCACTCACGAACTAGCACCGCCCCTTCCTGCCTTTTATGAGATCAACGTAAGTGCAAAAGGTGTGGCCTAGACTTATTACTACTCAATAGACAGGGATTTACCCTAACTTCTTGTTTGGCTTTACTATTGCGCGGTTCTGCTTTTCCCAAGATCCCGTGCAGATTTATGTGCACTTCGCGTAGGCTAAATTAATCACGTATGCATATAAATCTGCACTTCGCGTGCAAAGAGTTAAGGTAGTCAGTACATCATATGTTTAGAATGCCATGTCATGTTACTGCTACATACAGCAACCGATTAACCTGCATGGTAAATGTGCTGATAAACTGATAGGCAGACAGAAGGACAAAACTGATTGCTTAAACTTACCCCTCTGTACACGTGCAGACGGGGTAACAACCCCGATGACCAAATCATATGAAAAGTGGGGAGATAATTGCAGGTGAAGTCCTTACCACAGCCACTACATATTGGAATACCCTTGACTACACAATTCAAAATCAGTAATTACTGTCGTAATGAACAGCACTGAAGTGCAGAACCCTCGGCGCAAGCTAGATGGTAAGTGTTTATGCTTATCATGACTGGTTTAGGTGATTGATGATAGCTTATAGCAAGTAGGTATGGTATTTTTAGAATAAGAAATGATGTACTAATTATTAAGTAATGAGGTTTTAATGGCCACAACATGACACAGCACAAGTGGGCATGGTATTTTTTAGAATAAGATATGATGTAATTATGAAGTAATGAGGTTTTAATGGCCACAACATAGCACAAGTGGGCATGGTATTTATAGAATAAGATATGACGTAATTATTAAGTAATGAGGTTTTAATGGCCACAACATAGCAGAAGTGGTCATGGTATTTTTAGAATATGATATGATGTCATTATTAAGTAATGTGGTTTTGCTTTATGTACTCTATCCTGCTGTTGCCTGTGTACAGTCTGTTCAAATCAAATGTTTCAGAAGCTCTCATGCTTGCCATATGTGTTTGGATCTGTTCTTGTCTGTGCAAAGTCTGCTGACATGTTTCAGAAGCTCTCTTACTCGCTTTGCGGCGTTTGTCTCTCTGTTTCGTCACTAATAACTCTTCCTCAGACAGTAATGCTTTTCTACGTTTCATTGCGTTATCAGGCTCCCCAACGACAGTGCACCGTGCTTTCCTTTCTTTCGTCACAAACTGACCTCTTCACGTGCACTACAGTATTACACTGTGGGCATACCTTTCTCAGACGCATACACCTATTGAACTCCATTGCATGCACTACGGTATTACACTGTGGGCATACCTTTCTGAACCTCTCGCAAGAGACAGTCACAATCGTCTAAGTTCGACGAGAAAACTACAATACCACGTGCTCCAAGTCACGTGATCACACATTACCATTTCGTACGTGTTACGGAGAGGTATACGGAAACATTGCACGTGAAGAAAATGGCTGACTTAGTCGCGGTAAGTTTATAACACTTCTAACTTTTGAACTAAGCGGTTTAAGAGAAACGGCTTTTTAGTTTTATTGAATTTTCCGCGCTGTAGCCGCTGATACCTCTCGTTGGACGCCTAAAAGCGCAAGAAGGCAGAATAGAGAAAACGGACAAACAGACACACAGACACACAGGACAACTACTGTAACCCTCGCGCATGCGCGCCGAGGGTTAATAATACACCTTCATTAGCATTTTACATATACCATGTAGTTACCAGCACATAATGCTCAATCACTAGCCCATTGTGTTATTCCAAGTCCAAAGTTTTCCTTGTGTTATGCTCCATCAACCACACAAAAGTGGATAACAATGGAAGCTAGAGGAAGAGGATGTAACTATGTAAAGTTGAAACCGGGCGGAATTTACCACCAGTACTACAAATTGTAACATGTACTGTGCATGCTTCCCGGGCTTCGCTAAGCAGAGCTTTGGAGTATAAGTCAGCCTAGTATCCTGGCTCTTAGAGTCTGCCCGATTGGCACTTTGGGCCCACTTGGCCAAGTCAAGCTACAATGAAGTTTTGTCAACCATGGCCCACGAGACTAGCACAAAGCAGCCAACTATTCATGTCTTCATGTTTGTGCCAACAGACTGTGATGACATTGTGCTGTTCCACTTGCCTTTTCGCTTTTCAGACTCACTTGATGCTGGTTGAAGCACTCTGATTGACAAACTAAGACAAAACAAGAACACAGCTGCATGGACAGAAGCCATCGTTGCTTCAACATGTGACTGAGTGCTGTATTTTTAGTAGTAATAAAAAATTCACCCAGACTACAGTCTTCTATTACATGCTCTTCCTCTAGCTGCCCATTCTTATGCGCTCTAACATCCACCCATTATGTTGGAAGCACCACTCATTACACATGAGTAGGATCTGTTAACTTGTAAACATGGGAGGGATCTGTTAATAAGACTACAGAGAGGATAGTGTTGCTTCTCCAGGCACACCATCTGGCTCAAATACACCTATGCTCAGCTTAGTTCACTCACTGCTAATGCTTAGCTTTATCCCCTTGAAAATGATGCAGCATTGCATGTTACTGCTGAAGTTAATGGACCAATGCACATGGCTAGTTGCTGCACACTCCACTTCTGTAAAATTTCCATGTGTGTTTTGTGCTTTTGTTGGGATGGGGGGGGGGGGGGGGGGCATTACACTCCTGTGCCCACAGACACTGATTACAGTCAAAAAATACTACCTATCTCCCAAACATCTAACAGTGAATTCATGTAAAAACAATGACTCGTGAGAAGGTAGAGGTCCACAAAATATGTAGCCAAATAGCAGTGATCAAACTCACCCTAATATGGCAAGAATCCACATGGTGATTAATTTTATTATTATAAGAGTATGAGGACTCTGGTACTTTCCAAGTGGTGAACATACTAACTAGTTTGCCATATTTGAAATAAACCCAACAAAGTAACTTCAGTCAGTTCTGAGTATCAGTGTATCTTTCAGGTAAACAAGTGTAGTGCTATTCTAAGTCTAAAATTTGCATTGTTTCACCTTACATCAGAGGTGACGTATCTAGATTAGATGTAAGAGGCATTGTATTTCAGATACAGTGTCTCTGATGTAGCAGATATAAATGCCTCAACATGGAATGGCAAATACAGTGTGAATCACTCTGGCTTAATTGTAGCTTGAAGCATATCTTGTGCTATTCGTGTCTCCACCTGGTTATACAATTACACCAACATGCCATTTTTTAGGCATGTTTAGATGCTGAGAATTCTTCCAGCCATCAACTCTGTGCTGCTCTCTAGTTTTGGACATTGCAAAACTAGAGAGCCCTCATTGCTTGCATTCACCTCTTAGAGTGTATAGTGTCCTTCACAAGGTGTGTGTTTGGCTGAAGTAAAGAACCTCACAGAAGAGGGTGAAAGGTTCAAGGTCTTTCCTCACAGTAGCTGTAATGTAACTGACTAAACATATTCCATACACTAACGTAGAAAATGTGGGTATACACATGGAACCACTAACCTCATTGACAGGCTACTGATTTTTAGTTGCCCAAGTTGCAGTACAAAACTTATGTTTCATCTACTGTCAGCACAGACATGAAAATTTGCCAGGGTATATCACTAGTGTTTTGTGAATAGCTACCAGAAAAACAGGTAGGTACAAAATCTGGACTCTGGACTGGACCATGGACTGGACTATGGGCTGGATTATGGACTTGATTTTGGACTCGATAGTGTTCCAGTTCTGCCATTTAAAGAAGTCTATGAATGCTGGATTGCCCAATGAGCAGGGGATTGGCATAACAGTAAGAACGGACATTTTTGCAGCTTTCAGCAAGACTGGCAGGTTGGTTTAAGGCATCGCTCTGCTCATACACCCTTCCAACCCAGCTTGTTGGCAAGGATTCATAGGAGTTGCATTATGTAAGCTTTGGTGGGAAAGAAAATCCACAGAAATCCAGCTTGCAGTCAAACCTGGGATGCTCTTACCACTGAGCCACTGGACTTACGGTGGAGGAGTAGAAGCAAGCCTCGCAACAGCCAGGCTGGAGGCCTCAGTGACTTCAACTGTCGGGTACACCACCTCAGCCTCTTGCTCTATCTTCCAACGCATTGCCTAGACCTTAAACGCTCACATATATGCTGAAAAAATCCATAGGAATCTGTATAATCACCACCTTTGGCACAAGACTGCAAGTGATTCAAAAAGTGGATGGTGGGAATGCCTGGAAACATGAGGTTAGTTCACAGATTCTGCTTTCCAGTCGAAAATCAAGTCCAAAATCGAGTTTTGTATCTACCCCAGAAAAACTCACTTTGAACCAAGATAGCCTTGTTCCCCGGCCACTCCCAGATTTTATCTCATAGCCATGGCTACATGATAAAATCTGGGAGTGGCCGGCAAACAAGACTAGAAACAAGGAGTGTATAGTTCCGACTATGTGACTATTTCCTTGGTTAAGGCGGTCCCCAAATGTATTATTCGTAACATGGAAGTGTGCAAAAGTATTGCCCTAGTTTGCGGAGATTGAATGGCTGCCGCATGTACGCTCCTTAGCTTTGCTAGTGTTATTCTGGTTGTTACTCTGTATTGTTCAGCTTTGTGTTATTGCTGGTTGTGAAGTAGGCAGATCTGACTTACCGAAGGGATGCCATTTAGGCTGAGCGCTGCGGTTTCTGGGAGCAGGAGAGGGTAATATGGCTTGAGATACTGGAACGATGATGACCAATCACCTTTGGCGGTTGATGTGGAAGGTCAGATGGCTAGATTTGTGGCTAAAACTTCGAGAGAGTGTGTGGCAGATTAGTTGTACTAACATGCTAGGGTTGGGGACAGTGGCTGTTGTTGTGTCACTGGAGATGTAAGCTTTGATAATAGAAATAATGCCGAATTGAGGTGTAAAAACTATATTTGCTTCTTGTAGTTTCAGGTTGTATCTGGTACAGTGTCCTTACCCAGATTCAGATAGCTAAAACAAACAGCTTTCGCTCAATATCCATTGCATCGGGATTGATGTTCCACATAGAGCAAAATATAATTAAGGCAATTAAACTGCGACCCCCACGTGATTGTTAGCATGTTACCATGGTAATACTTGTTTATACTAAACTACAATCAATTTGCCATTTGGTTGATCAATGATTGTTTAGTGACAGCATGTACTTTGTCTTCAGTACTTGCTCAAATTATGAAGGGCAAAGTAGCTAAAATCAAAATTGACCACTTAATTAACCACTCTGAGCTACCATTATTAGACAAATTTTTAAAAATGGGGGGTATTAGTGAGTACATGTACGTTCTCATGCTTTGATCTTGTAATCTTGTACACTTGTACTTGTAAATGTGTGAGCCTAACCTCATAGAAGAGGGAGAGATGGTTTGAGCTCATAAACAACAATAGCCATGGTGTGACTAACTTATTCCATATTGGCCTGGAAATTCCATATGGCTAGCAGTGGTTGCTAGGCAACACTAAACAATGGTGCTACTTTAAGCTCATTATTACACCTACATTTACATACATGTGTGCCAGTCCCAAGTAAATATCCCATACAAGTTAAGTCTTCTAACCTGAAAATCACTGCGTGTAACTGTACTCTCACAGCTACTAGCAACCAACCCATCATCCTATCAGATGTACAGTCTACCTCACACCCAAATATTCCATTTCTTGGTAGGTTACCATTAGATATATGCAGTGATCCATTTCATACTTACTTGAGTCCTTTAAGTTTATGACACTCTTTGAGGCCACTCGCTAGTTTAGAGAGTCCTTCATCACCAAGGTTGCTACCTACAAAGCTGTGGAAAGAGACATAATTCTCAGTCACCATCCTCTAGGCAACACAAAACAATGGCAATACATAGTACACACAATATGTAATGCAGTGATTGTTGAGAACTGACTTAAGCTAATTAGCACATTTCAACTAATATTGTGTGGCATGAGAAATATGATGCCAGTGTCATGACATTTCAGGGACTCTGTGAAAATAGCACAACTGTCTCCCACTGGAAGCGTATCATATGATCTAGTAGTAAATGCACACCTCCCCTCTCCCCAATGTAAATAAGCCCACTCCCCTAGGCTTGTTGAAGATATGCCCTTACATAGGTCATACTGTGGTCACAAGTAAGCTATCAACACAACATAATTATCAACACGAAACTAACGACTTTCCATAATTTCTATCCAAGTAACAGCAAAACCTCTATGGAACACACCATCTCTAACTGTTCTAAGTTAGTGTGTTGGGTTTCAATCACCATGAAAGGTACGTATCTCTGGTTCTTGAAAATATGAGATATAGATTAATTAACCCTTTAACTATTGACAACATGCGTACTCATCATGTCACATGTTAGCAGTTGGCACAATTCATTTGGAGATAGATTTTGCACTAGCAAAAAGGGTGGGATAGGGGAAGGGTGGCGGGTATAGTCACAAAGTGCCATGCACACAGCAGCTGTCTCTTGGCTAGCTGTACAAAGGCCTTGGTTGACACTGGCTGGGCCGTTTCTCTCCTTTATGGTACAAACCACTATAGAAACCACTGCTCTGTCCTTGTAAAGGCTCAAGTTTTGGCATTGTAGGCATTTTTTAATCAGAAGGAGCGTTCAGTGGTCGGAGAGCCCTGACAATTGAACACTCACTAATGGTGGGCATGGTCAAGGTTGCCAACCCTAAGAGAATTGATAAATAAACGTGTGGGTCAAGTTTCCAGTTCTACCTCCCAGCAGAAGTGAAAATACAGTTATTAATTAGTTGTCATGGCAACAATTTTGTTTTCATTTTTAGAATAAGAAAGCATTGTTGCTATCCTTGGTTCAAAGTGAAACCTCATGTTCGTACCTGCTGCCATGGTTTTATGAGAGAATAACTGTTAAAGGTACCATGACAAATTATTTGTATCTACATACGTAGCTGCCTTAACTGTGCTATAAACATTTTGGAAATCTTGTAACCCAGTGCAGTACGTCACACCACAATGACTGTACAGTTAAAACAAACTGTTATTGATATCCAACTCAATGGAACTTAATGTGTGGCTACGAAATAAAAGCCCAACCAAATTTACTTCCTCACTTCTGTGTGTAATATGTGGAGATCACGGCACATAATTATGTAGGTTGCCCTACATTTAGAGACAATGGCCAAATGTTGATTGCGTACAGAGTATGAAAGATGTACTACATACAGAATGGAATAACAATTTTTATTATATACCTAGTTAACGTACTGCTACACTCAGCTTCTTACACTCAGTTTCCATATCCCATGACCTTATCTCTAACACCTTACCTTAACAGGTGCTTCGGGGGAAATGTTGGGTGTTGCCAAAATCACCCAACATCCGCCCAAGGAAGGCCAGAGTCCTACCCCCCAAGCACCTAGCCTTATTTGAACTAGCAACCTACCACCTACCATAAGCACATCACCTGCCAAACCAACCATAAAGATAAACTGTATAGCAACATAGCAATCAACATCGATACTTAAGTGTCAATTTTGCTTTGACAGCACAGTAGACAGTCCCGCTAGTCTCTCCCTCGGTATACGCACATAGGCAGAGCTCTCCCAACGACCAAGTGTCTTAATTAGGGAGTCTTCCACTCCCCGAGCTGCCGCTGTTGTAGCCGCCCCAATTCGGAAGCTGTGTCCTGTGAACTTGGATGCCTCCAGCCCTGCCTCCGTTAACGCCTCTCTGACTTTGATAGCAAATCGTTCACGTGACAGTGGGCGACCATCTCTGAACTGGAAGAAGGGCCCCGGCTGGTTCCCTCGAATTGCCAGGTATGCTGCCAGTGCTGCCACTGGGCACAACCGATTGCCAGTCTTTCCCAAGAAGATTGATACCCCGTGCTGAAATGGATCCGTCTTTGAGGCTTTAATGTTCAGCTGAGCAATTTGGGGGGCACTCCGGCTGTCCAGTGTAACACAGATGAGCTCCTGGGTCAAACTCCTGCCATGATGGGACTGTAATTTCCCCTGACCTGAGAAACCCAAAGAAGCAGGTGGTACATGCTGCCCACAGCACGATGTTATCAGGTTCCCTGCTATTTTCACTCGTGTCCAGTGTTGTCTTCAATTGTCCTGGGATGATCCTGGGATGCTCTTGTGTAATGTTGGTGTGTTAAAGACAGTGCAGTGTACCGCAGTTGGCAGCAGTGTGTAGTCGGATGGTTAGGGCCTAGTGTTACAGTTAGGGTTAGGGTTAGGGCTAGGGCCAGGGAATGGTTTTTTTCCCTTCTTTTTTTTTTTTTTTAAGTCAGACATCTTGGTGTATATGTCAGACTTAAACATAGGGTTAGTCAGACATCCTGGGTTATCCTGGGTTATTCTGTGACATTTGAAGGCAACACTGGACAACCCTCGCTATTTTGCTCCCACACATGACGAATCCGCAGGAGCACCTCTGGCGTAATAGGGAGCCGAACCCGTTGGGCCGTTGGAGACTTCTTGGCTTGCTCACTTTTAATACCACGGAGCACATATTCTAGAAGGGGCATCTTCTCCCTAAATGGGTCACCCTGACCTGACATGACCTGAAGATGGCAAGCTGCTGATAGGTAACACTTTATAGATTGGTGTTTCTTGTCACCTTGAGCTAAGTATGCCACATATTCACACAAATTCTTCTCTGTTAACGGTAATGGGACCATCTTCCTCTCCGAGCAGAATTTAACATAGCGATTCTTTCCTGCAGTGTAAGTCCGTGTAGTTGACGGGGCCAACGAACATTTTAGATAGTGCTGAACCACCTGCGCCAGGCTGGAGACGTCCAGCTGTTCAGCCTGACCAGTCCTTCCATCAACACACAAGGTACTGGGACCTGCTGTCGCTCTGCCTGGGGAGTCAACGAGAAAAAGGAAGTCAACTGGTTTCATGACAGGGCATTGGCACGTTCATTTAGCTGGCCTGGAATGTGTGATGAGGTAATTGTGCAGCAAAACTTAGCCTCAATGAAAAAGAGGCATCTGAGCATATGAGCCATGTAGGTCTCCTTGGACCTTCCTGCTTTAATGGATGCCACCACTGCCTCATTGTCACAATTGCATTGAATAGTGAGGCCACCCCACTCTTTTCCCCATAATGCAGCTGCCAACACAATGGGCAACAACTCTTTGGCTGCAATTGGGGCTTTCACAAATTCTGGCACCTCCAGCCAGCTCACCTGAAGCCACCTACTGCACCACATCCCCAAGAACCTGATGCATCACTACAAATGCTCACATCTGGTTGCTCCACACTACTGGAGTATAGCATCGAGACTCCATTCCAGTCTTTTAAGAACACCCCCCACCATTCTATGTCTCCATGAAACTGCTCATTTAGCCGAATAAAATGGTGTTGCTTCTTTGTTCGAGCCAAAAGATCAAATATCCCCCCAAAGAAATCTCCTACCTGGCCGGACTTCCTTACAAGCATGGCACAGATAACCAGTCAGCAACTCTAAATAACATTTCTTACTCCGTGATCAATTGCCTCAATTTCTCCAATTTCTCACCAGGGAGGTGAAACTCTAGTGCAACTGTATCTACCTCAATGCCCAACAAGGTGATACATGTAAGTGGCCCACACACTTGTGGGATGCCACAGGAACTCACGGCATACTGTCAACGCCTTCTCCAAGTCCTCTGCACACTCCATTGACCTGGGGCTGCCCATAATGATGCAATCATTCAAATAATGAGCCACATTGTGCACTCCTCTTGCTCGCATCACCCATTCCAAAGCATCCGCCACTGAATTGAAAATCTTGGGGGCAGATCGTAAACCAAATAGGACAGTTGTATCTATGTAAATTCTCCCTTTCCATACCATCCCAACAAATGGCGGTCATCCGGATGAACAGGCACTGTACGGTATGCTGCCTGAACATCCAGTTTGGCCAGTAGGGTACCCTGCCCCAACCTCTGGATGACTGGCACAATGTTGTCTACCCATACATAGGAGAGAGAGCACAACTCTTTGCAGATTCCATCGTTCACGCTCTTTCCCTCCGGCGATGATAAATCTACGATAAGGTGCCATTTTCCAGGCTCACTTTTTGGAATTACTCCAAATGGACTGATCTGCACAAATGGAACATTCTCTGGTGCCAATGGCCCAACCACTCTTCCTGCTGTTTGCTCTGTGAACAGATATTCCTCCACCACATCTGTACTTTCAGTTGCTGACTTCATGTTACTGTGAGCAGGTTTTCAACTAAATCTCTGGTAATTAAACCCGATTCTGAAGCCCCCAGCAATGCCCCGCAACACAAATCTCGCAAATTCACCATCCGGATGCTGAGCCAATGCCTGCTCGCAGGTCCTCATCTTAAGTGGTGTCTTGATTACTGCCAACTGAGGCGCTATTGGTCTAGCCACCATAGGAGCACATTGTTCCAGTTGCAGCAGCTCCTCTGTAAAAGGATTTCCACCCACGATCTTTTTCTGGCCTGAGTGTTTCTGATCACACCATTCGCAACACCCAACCAAATTCAGGTCAGCTGCCTCGAATTATCCTAGAAATAGGCAGAATGTAATTCTAATACCCAAGTATGAGGAGTAAGCCTATGGATCACCACTTACTGCCTGGCTTCTGACTCTAAGGTTCTGGAATACCGCCGCCTACAGACAAGACTGATCACACTCAACAACTGACTGGAGAACAGATACCCAGTACCCTGTGGGATCCATGGGTTTACCCCTGGAATTAATAGTAATGAGATTACTATATATAATTATTACGTATATATATTCTGTTGAATTATATAGAGTGATAGTGACCACATGATACCTTTGTAACTGAATGTGATATTGCATGCATGTGTTCCTCTCTGTTCAAAGCTCAACAATCCTGACCTAAGGGGGTCCACCAGCCAACGAAGTAAACCCTTTCTTTGGAGCATTAGCTCTTCTGCAGGAGACCCTTGGATGACGGCCTGCACACTCTGAGCAGATGTACCGAAACCTACATTTATCACCATACCTACAGGCACCGTCGTTAAAATCCCAACAAATTCCCTTCCTTCCCTTAGGAATTTCCTCCAGCCGACCAAAGGTGCCTCCTCCACTTGCCACTTCCGATGAGGCTGCACAGTGGGGCATTCTTCAGTCTCATGTGTGGCAGTACTACAATGAGTGCACAGCAACCTCTTCCTTGCCCGGCCTGTGAATATTTGATTGTAGATGTGTGTGTCAATTTGTAGGGTATCCAACCTGAAATATGAAAGTGTGCGCATTGATTCCAAAACAGTACTTTTCATACCCAGGTAAGAAAGAAACCACAGATGGATCGGGTTCGCATGTCAATTTTTTCGGAAACAGTGCACTTTTCCGGAAGTGATAAATCCCGAAAAATGGTACGTGACCAATATCAAGCCATGGGCCTAGTTATCCCCCCCCAAAACTTACCCTCACAGACCTAATGTACAACTCACTGTCATGTTTACAGTAGTCTTGTTCGCTGTGGTCAGTGGTCTGGGAACAAAATAATTTTACCAGTTACGGTGAACTTGAATGGTTGGTCAAGTGCCATTTTTCGGAACTTACCACTTCCGGAAAAGTGCACCAATTCCGAAAGAAAATGACATAAGAACTCGATCCGTCTGTAGTTCTTTCTTACCTGGGCTGGCTCTTATGAAAACCACTGTTTTGAAATAAATGCGCACACTTTCATCTTTTAGTTGGGCAGCCTACAATTTGAGACCATTTTCGATTACCCGTGCCTGCGGCCTTGTCCCAGAAGGCCTCATCATATACGTGCCACGCTGGCTCTTCGTATTCACGTTGGGCCCGCAACACAATCAGCAAGTAAGCCAACATCTCCGGCACCATGTCAGGGTACTTCTTCGCCATCACCGCAATGTAAATGTTGAAGCACTGGACCCAAGTAAGCACATCTCGGATTGGCTTCTTGCAGGCCTGAGTGACCTCCAGACCTGGCAGGATAACAAAACGATGTGGATCTGGTTCAGCACTGAGTTTTTCCAACACCCCAAAAGGTTGAAGTTCCGCCATATCCACAAACTCCCACCGCAGGATCTTCTCGTATGTCCTTCATGATATCGCTGGAAGCCCATCACCAACCCACACCTTTGGGAGTTTTGATGCTTCCAACTCCGATTGGGGGACCAGCAAGCTCATCAATGAACCAGCTGCACTCATCGTATCCACCACTGTCACTTTGGCCCCACTTGATGAAGGAACCCCTGCATTGCTGCTGATTGGCGGTAAAGGTGGTAGCAGATCCTCTGGTGGCAACCTTCCTAATTCCACTGTGGGAGACAGCACCAACATTTACTTTAACATTTACTCCTCCATAGACACACCAGTTAGAGTTTAACCATCTTGTACCTTTCACCATTGTATGTACATACCAAATCAGGCTTGACCCCGCAAGTCTGCTATCTGCACTAGCACATGCACACTTGACCATGCAAGCTGGGCTGTCCACTCTGTCCAGCCATATACTATATCCAGTCGTTTCCATCACCACTTAATGTATGCCATACTTAATGTATGTCACACTTCTCATCAAACAAACGTCATACTTTGTCCCACCAGCTTTTCAGGCCTGACCCTGCAAGCCTTGACACATATCAACCAATTTCCAAGTTTAACCACTAACTTCTACTTACGGGGCCTTTCTTTTTTGCCTTCTTCACCCATCACTCTGCACACACATGTATCAAGTATCAAGATTCCGTGCACGCCTGAATGTTTCCGAATCAGTCTCTATACTAGCTAGGTCGAATATTGGTCCAGGCAGTTGAAATATCGTTGTCGAAAATTGGTAGTGGTCGAAAATCGGTAGCTTATGCTGTTTCTCACTCAGGCTCACCCCACGATAATATTTGCCTGTGCTATATGGTTGCTAAGGCACATGTTATAGTCAGTGCAAGTACGTATGGCTTTGTTGTACTTTAATGTTTCCTTGCAATCATGTTCTTTATAAAGGGTGTGTCTACTTATGCAATAAATAAAATGTGAACAATCAACATCACTGTAGTAGCATTGTGTAGAAGAGAGCAGAAAGAAAGCACTAGCTATGTATGTTTATAATAGATCTTCTTTTTCTTTTTGCACATACTGTGAACAGGCAAAGCTGCAAGTTGTAACATAGTCTCATGAAGGAGTGCCCATCACCGGAAGTATGACAAATAAGGGGGTGGGTGCTCTTTCAAGTGTTCCCATGTGTACAATGCTATGTTTACAGCACACTAGCACTCAAATCCATCATCTTGCTGGAGTTTACTTGAAAAGTATACTCCACTAGCCATGTGAAGCTTGCTTCAGGGTGCATACTCATTAGAGTAAACTTTGACCCAATACAGGAAATTGAGCCAGAAGTAGGGGGTGGGCACTCTTTTGAGAGCGGGTTGGACAATGGGTCGTGCTTAGCAGTAGCGGAGTGTGTGTTGCAGTTGTAAATGGGACATGTCAGAGTGGAATGGATATGTGACTTTGTGGCTAGAGGTCACACCTGGGTAGGAGGAAAATGGTTGGAAGTGCAGGGGTACTGCTTGCATCCAGTGTTATGTAGCTGAGGGTGCAGTGTAGAGTGTATTGTCAAGCTGGTGGGTATCAAGGTTTGTAGGGTCAAGCCTTGGACTAAAAAGTTGGTTGGTGCCAAGGTTTGCAGGGTCAAGCCTTGGACTGAAATGTGTAGCAGGCAGCAAGGTTTGCAGGATCAAGCAGTGGTCTAGATGAGAGGTTGAGGGTTTGCAAGGTCAAGCATTGTAAGTGGAAGGTGGTGGATATCGGGGTTTGCAAGGTCAAGCCTTGTAAGTGGAAGTTGGTAGATATCGGGGTTGTAAGGTCAAGCCTGGTGACCATTCATATACATGTTTGTGTATATAGTTCTAGACTTGTGCACTAGCCACAGCTACTATTTAACAGTGATATTTATTTCTTGTAGCATTTCCAATATTGTGGCTACTCTTTGAGGGTGGAGGGCATTCAAGGGCAGAGTGTGATAAATGGTACTTTCACTCTTGCACCAATCAAGTGTAGTCCTGACAACCATAAAACACTTGCAACTAAAGAGGTACAAATGATCTAGATAACAAAACTTGGACTAACTTCTTTGCCTACTTGCAACTAAGTTGCCCTCACCTGCCATGATAAAAATCCAACTTGACACCAAGCCAATCCATTGAGCAAACATATCCTTTCTAAAGCTGACCAAGTGACGGACAAATGTTTGCAATGTCTCAGGTTTGTAAACCCCAGCCAGTCCACACCATGCACAGTGCTTTTGTTTTCCTTCCACATCAAAAAAAATGTTAAAGTGTAAAGTAGCATCTACACACTGCAAACCACACAACTAAACATTTGTGCCACAATTAGTACTAGGATTCCTGCTTTTTTCCTGAACACAGTCTATCCTGGTCATAAATCAAGCTGATATAAACAGTAGGAGACATCCACCAGAACTAAGGCCAATTAAAGTTCAAACAAAAGCCTACCATAAAAAAGTGAAAGTGGTTGCAATGAGCAAGTGCTACGTACATGACAATTATGCTGTCTTGTATGACACTCTAAAGTAATGTGACACTGCATACAGACAAAATGTAGGATTTTCCCTCAGCAGACTACGTGCAAGATGAAGAGCCTAGACACTACTGACTAAAAGCATAACTTGCGAAATACTTATGCTCATATGTAATACATGCACACACTCACTTAATCTCTTGTGCTCTGGGACAAAGTTTCAACAGCTCAGCAACTGCTTGTACATCAGCATCAGAAAAGCCAGCTCTCCTAAAATGACAGTAAAAAATGAGTCAAAAAAAAAGAAAAAATGAACACTACATTTCATGCTCTACCTTGTTACACCACCATCATAGCAACTTTCCATTCTATTTGTAACATAACTTTGTGATTAAAGTGAGATCCTTGTGGCGCACGTCTTGACCTACTGCTATGTTATAAACCAGAGGCTCCACTCCTATTGGTGTCTTTCAGGTTTATTTTTATAAGATACTGTACCTCAGTAGCATGGTTCCTCATAGGGATTTAGCTATAATGAGTGAGGTTAGAACTTGAGCTTCAATGGCTGGCCACATTACAAAACCTGTTTGCCTAATGTAATAGCTGTCTACTCAGCTGAACCAAGTAGGAAACCAGATTTAAAGGCATTTCACTGTAAACAGATGTGTGCGGTGCCCTTTTGAGGATAAAAATTAATGTGGAAACACACCCCCCACCTTGAAAAACATGTAAAATGTACTCCTATGGGTAATTTTCCATAAAACTATCGGCTCTTATTTCTTCTTTGTTTAGTCAGAATAGCACAATAATGGCTGAAGCAATTACAATGATTGCAACTCAAAGGAGCAGCACACGTATTGTACTCACCACGTTATAATAGTCATAAAGAAATCGAAAGTTTAAGCATTCCGAGGTGAGTGCATGCTGCTCACGCCATTAATAAAGAACTACATCACCAGAAATTCAACTAGGCATGCGTTGGGCAAACTGCCAAGAGGAGGTTTACATGAATAATAAAAAGTAGCAGCTCACATATATGCAAAACACACGACAGAGAGAGTATGTGTTTCCAGGAGAAGCATGTATGTGTGCTAGGAGAAGCAGGTGGTGTACTGCATTGAGTACAGGACTGCATGAGAGAAGTCACTCTGCACAGGATTCTCCTGATGGAGAGAGTTTCAGTGGTGGTTCTAGAATTTTGAAAAGTGGGGTTCCAGTGTGTACTTGATTGTTATACTTGGCGAAGCATAATAAAGCGCGCGCGTGCCCACTAGGGGGTGTGGCATGCCCCCCCCCCCCCCCCCCCCCCCCCCACAGGAAAATTGTTGATTTCAGACCTTCTGAGATCGTTTCTGGTGCCGTTTTGGGGGTGAAATAGCAAGAGATGGACGACCTACTGCCAAATCTAGCCATTGTGTTTGAAGCCTTTAAACACTCGGAGAATTTAAAGGCTGTAAAGCGGCCGTGAGGCGCAGGAAAAAAAGAAAATTTTAGCTAGCTACTGTACTCGTACTCGAGTTGACACACGTGCGTTATTGCTATCCTTGTTCCCAGGCCCCGCCCAGCTTTTCATCGCTTGCAGTACGGAAAAGCGGCTTCCATACTGCAAGCGACAGAAAGCTGAGCGGGACCTGGGAACGAGGCTGCGTTATTGCTACTGTGAAGCTTCAGTGTGGCTTCTGTGTATCTCCAGTGTGGGCCGCAGTGTATGTATGTGCAGACTTACTAAGTATACGCGAAGGCAGCCCTTCAAAAGGGGGGTTCCATGGAACCCATGGAACCCCCTCTAGATCTGCCACTAAGTTTCGCAGTCAACCCCTGATGGGATACTGACAGCACATACATACTGAGTGGTTGCCAGGTGTGCGACTACAAGTATTCAGTACATGTACCATTATGTAGCAGCACAAGCCAAGACCCTGGGTTCATTTTCAGCAACTGCTGGCCTTCCACCCTCCTCTATTTTCACCTCATAACAACATCTCTTTATTGAGCTCCAACTGTTTTGCAACTAAAAAATTATAGCTATCAAATCAGAAGAAGACAGCAGCCAAGTAATTTGTTGCATCTGCAAGGTAAATAAGGTGCCAAATTGGAGAAAGGCTACGCAAGTTACAATAAGGTACCAAATTGGAGAAAGGCTACGCAAGTTACAATAAGGTACCAAATTGGAGAAAGGCTACACACCAGCTAAAATCCTTAAAAACACTCGGTGGGAAAGCTGGAACCAGAAGATTGCTACTCCAGGGACTTTGTTATAATTATGAATATTGGCAACCCTGAATCATAAGAATCAACATTTTGACAGCAATGAGCAAATATTTATCTGAGGCTATATTGCATTTTCCAATTGAGGTTATTATTGTTTGCGCACAGAACAACTGGATGCAAACCAATCACAGTAGTGTTCTACAACCTCCATCCACTTTCTGACATCAGTAGCCTGCTTTAACCCACCTAATTGACAAACTCAACAAAACTAGAAGTGTGTAGGATATAAGCTGTAGTGTGGCAGATAATTATTACTCCTACTTGTAGCTTATTTAGTATTGTGCATGTCATCATGCAGGTAAATAAAAATGCTCCACCTTCTCATAAACACTGTGCAGTAAGTTAACACTGCCAGAACTGTATTTCGGCAAAAGCAGTACCAAATAATCTTGCCAACCTGGTGATTCAAATGATTTTTGATGCACAGAATTCAGAACTGTTAACTAGCCTTGGTAAGTTCACATCATGAGGATATAAAATAGCTTGCCACAGAATACACTAAGATGGGAGTTGCTGCATCAAGTGGGGAGCTCCTGCATCAAGTGGGGAGCTCCAACACCAACTGGCACATTATTAATCTTACAGGTGTGGGATTTTCTACACACAAATTAGGTGCGGAGTTGGGAAAAAGTGGGGCTGTTATAATTTAAATGGTTAGGGACATTTTGGTGAATTGGGTTGGGGAGTTTTGGTTAAGTGGGTGGAGCAAAAATATGTGGATGTCTAAATGAGTTACTTGGATATGCTCCAAAAACATTGGTCTTTAGGGGAATACCCTTTCCAATCATTGCATCACTATGAGTTTTGGCCGCTTAATTACCCATTTTCAATAAGGAGTGCAAACTCTCAGATATGAATTTTGGCCAAGATGTTGCTCCTTACCAGGACTAGACTCCAAGTTCTCTGGTATTCAGTGCTACCTATGGGACTTTTCTACCCATGATACAAAGTTTAACAGTTGGGTTCAAGTTGTGGTTCTGTCTCATGCTCTAAGAAACACGCAAGTCATGATCCCAACTGTAGCCCTTCTGCCAGTCAGACATATTTACTTCACAACATGAAATACAGCCTATACTTGGCAGCACTCAATCTCCATGAACTGTAATACAACTACTGTGAATAATGGCAACATCTTAATTCACATGTCCATAGTGCTACAATTGTATGCAAGTGAGAAAATTATGTAAATTTCTAAGCCATATGTATGCAATTTTTATTTACATATTCTATCTGGAAGCCTTCAAAATACACGCATGTCACATCAATGTTTCGACCACATGCTTAGTAGGCCAATTGGCACTAGGCTTCTTGCAGGTCATGCACACTTTTTACATAGCTACATTCAACTGAACTATGAGCTATAGCCTGGTAACCAGCATGGCATTTTACTCCAACACCAGTATTCAGAATTTATCTCATGACTCTAGCTACTTCACTGGATTTTAGTGAAGTGGTTTTGTCAGTGCTTTAGATGCTTTTTACATGTAGCTCACTACAGCCACAGATGTGCTATGAGCTTGCTGTGTGTACACCATGAACTCATAGCGCATATCCGTCCATGTGGCACTGTGCACTCACGTGCATTCAGACAGTACAGCTCGTAACAACACAAGACAATTAATGTAAGTTACCCAAATTGAGCAGATCTGACTGGGTGAAAGTCATGTGATACATACAAATTAAATTCGGTAATCCAGTCCAGCAATCCAGTCCCAGTGATTAGACATGACCTAGGAATGCCTTAGTTAACCAAACTGAGATGGAACCTACCTTTGCTGGACCAGTCAGACAACTGATTCATGGATTACTAGTACTAATATAGCTGCATAATGAGTACCCATTGCAAAATTTTATTACATTACTTGAAGTTTTCATCCAAAAACTTCCTCAGCTAGTAACAATGCAAAAATGGTGCCTTTGCATAGAGCCCATGCATGTACACTGTGAAATACTGTAAGGATTACTTAATGGTAGGTGTGATGGTCAAAATCTGAGGCAACATTTTCAAGTGGCTAGTAGGCTAAAGTATAAGTATGCTGTCTGCATCAAATTCTTTGTATGACCTTTTCTTAGTGCTACCTCTCATGTACCATACATTCCAGTTTCTTTTGTAGAACATTAAAGACTTCTATTTCCCCTGTAAATTCTCCCAGTAAATTTGAAATCTTCCCAGCGTTTCTTTCAACAAAGTCTCGACTCTTTTCAAGGTTTGCACATCTTTATAGTGCACATCCATAATGGAAATCATGGAGACACCTTTCCTGTCTGGTTGATGATAGTAAAATTAGCTCTTCTGCACATTAGGGGTCAGCTTTACACTTGATGCAATGTTTGCTGCACATGAATAACAATTGCTTCCGTAGCAGTAGTAACAACTTCCCAAGACCCAAGAACAAGCTGTCAACAAAAGTCAATGAATAGGTCATAGTTTGGTCACAAACAGGTGCCTAAGTGGGTTGGCTAGCTAATGCTTCACCATTGCATTACCAGATTACAAGGTTTGTCACTTTCTGTGTCACAAGCTTCTTAGATGTGACAGCTTGGAGAAATTGTTATCAATGCAGTGAATGCCACAGAGAGGTGAGGTACTGTACAATAGAGTCATAAGTGCTGCCTAAGCAGCTCCTCGTGCTGGGTTTTAGTGTTCACACAGTGACGTGCAAAGACTGCCTCCTGCTGACCTCTGTTTTCTGTGAATACAGCCTTGCTTGCCGTGCATAGTCCTTACTTTCACAAATAGCAGAGGAAAGTCATCACACATGCTATAAATACACAGCTATTCATTCTGTAAGTAGCCTGGTTTGTCAGCACAAGTGCTATGCAGGCCTCGTATAGAGGTTGTGTCTGGGCAGAAGACTAATATACCAGATTGCTGCAGGGGTGAAGTGGACTTGTAATAACTTGGTAGATATTGTAGTTCAAACTGCTAAAGATACCATGGAGCAAATTTTTGAAATACACAATGTTTCAACCTATGAAGTGTTCTTCAGGTGTAACACTAAACATTTTGTCCTGAGATATCTATGGCAGTTCAGACTACAACTCTCCATTATGTAACTATGTTTTACTGAATATAACAATGGTCTAGACAAAGTCATTGTTGGACTCCTTCCCCAACTTGTTTTACATGCATGAAGACCGTGAGCAATAACTGCATAGCACCATGGTATAAACTCCTGCACTGTAATAAGCATCAGTTTCATGCTGAAATGACGGTGAGTACTTAAGCCGCTTTCGAGATATCATTGTTGAACATAGTGGTCTTGACAAGAAAGAAAGAATACGAAAAAAGGCACTTCTGCTACCGCACACTTTTGCGTTTAGCTGTCTTCCATGTGGCTTTTGGGCACTTATATGAGTCTTGCTGATCATAAAGGCACTCGAAGAGGAAGGTTGGGCACTTAAATAAGCTTTTAGCGTAATTGTGGTGAAGTTATATGGCTTTTGCTTAAGTATTGCATATATTGCTGATCCGCGCCATCCCTACATAGAGAGTCTACCAACTCTGATAAACGTTGGTTAAATATTATAATACAAATTCTAAAAGTCTACAGCAACAGCACAGGAATCTGGTGGTCACAGAAGGTTCAAAAACATTCATTTGCAGTTTAAGCATAGAATTTCACTGCTACTCTGAGTACAAGGCCAGTACACTTGAACTTCCCAAATCATTTTTCAATTATTATGTTCAGAACCCAGAAAAATCAAGATTGAGACAACACAATGTTACACACACATAACAGATACCATCATTACTAGGTATGCTACCCAGTTGTGACCTTAAGTTGGATCAGATTCATCATAAAATCCTGCAAATGAGCTCTTACTCTGCATAAGAATCACAATATATAGAAACCTGAAAGTTGCCTTGGCTAGCTAGATATGTGTATAGCTGGTTTTTCTAGAATTGGCTCCAGACTTCATCAAACTCTGCAACTAATGAAGACAGTACACCTGCTGAGAGACACATGTAGAAAGAGCACAAAGGAAGACAGCTGCACATCTGTTTCAAAAACACGTTGAAAATGACAGTTGAAGACTCTTTTGGCAGTATTGATGGAAAATATGTGAATGACTCTTGACTCTTTTTAGTCTTCCATCTCTTCACTGATAATCTTTTTTGCAGCTGAAGGTGTTTTTGGTGCAAAATCCTTACGTAACCGCCAGTACTTTGGACTGAAGATTGTGGTAGATATATGTTAATGTCATGTAGAAAGATCACTTACACAGATTCTGGGGCAGTGCTTTGTTGTTATATTGACATGAGAGTTTGGTCAATGTACATAACAGCAATGCACTGCCATCCCCAATCCACAAAGGGATCTAACATGAGGATAAGTGTATTTGGCTTCATTCTAGCCTTGTTCCCAAGCTCTCCCCAAGCGTTAATGAAAAATCGAAAGGAAAGGGTAAAGCCTGGTAAAATTTATCTAGTGGTGGGACGAATGTTGCAACATTTGGAAGTTCATTCGCTTCATCGAACCTTCGAACGTACAGTTATGGTTTCGAACCAGTGACCACACCTACATTGCGCCCATCAATTTCATTGGCGGTTGCAAGCAATTGCACAACGGCGCCACGTGTAGGTAGTCAGAATGGCGACTAGCAGCGGTAGTAGCACTAGTGGCACCAGTAACGCTAGTAGCGCTAGTAGTACAGAAAGATCCGATGTTTGGAAGCATTCTGACAAGACTGGCACCTATGCACCAAACAACTGGCATACCACGGAGGTACAACAAATCTTCGAGATCACCTCACTCGTGTCCACATGGACAAGTATAAGCCTGCCAAGAGGACAGACGATCAACTGTCACTGGAGACCGTCGTGCGGAAGTGCTCTGACGCTAGAGCGAAGTTAATCAACGAGCTAATCGTTGATGTAGTGACAATGGACATAAGACCACTTGCCATCGTCGATGGAGAAGGGATGCGCCGTTTACTGCTGTACCTGGAACCTGGCTACCGTCTTCCTTCACGCAAGCATACTAGTAGTCTTCTAAGGAAGAAACACGAGAAAGCAATAGCCATTTTGAAAGGCAAGTTAACCCAGGATGCCATCGCTGTCTGGCTCACAAGCGACATGTGGACCAGCAATACGATGGAGGCTTACATGCCCGTCACAGCTCATTTTATCACACCTGCTTGGGAAATGCAGAGCTGCGTATTGATGACTAAGCCTTTTCCAGAGCGCCACACTGGCTGAAACATCGCCGACAGCATTGAGCAAGTTGTCAGAAGTTTTGGCATCAACACGGCAAAGGTCAAAGCTGTAGTGCACGACACAGTAGCAAACGCGGAGCTTGCTGGTGATCTCATGTCTCTGTCTCTTGACTGGGAGAACGCTGAGTGTGCAGCCCACAAACTGCAGTTGGCAGTCAATGAGGGACTCCAAATTCCCGCCATTGCTCGTGCTATTGCAGCTGGACGAAAGTTGGTGGGTCACTTCAAACACAGTACCCTTGCTACAGCAGAGTTAAAGGTGCGACAGGAGTGAATGGATGTTCCCCAAAAGAAACTGAAGCAGGACTCTCCTACCCGATGGAACAGCACCTTCTATATGGCCGAGCGTCTGCTTGCAAACAGGTGGTCAATATCTGCTGTTCTGTCAGATGACTCAGTAATAAAGAGGCAGGATAGAGCACTTGACCGTCGCAATGAGCAGTGGGAATTGTTACAAGAGCTGGTGAAGCCACTGCAACTTCTGGAGACAGCAACTGTCTTCCTCAGCAAAGAGACTAATGTATCAGGCTCTGGTGTCTATCCCATCATACATGGCCTAATAACAAACCTTGAGGCAACTGACGAAGACGTGCCTGTGATCAGGCATTTCAAGGTGACAGTGGTGGCAGCATTAAGACAGTATTGATTTTTGATGAGTTCACCAGCATTTCTTTCTGTACTAGACCCTCGCTTCAAAGCCCTCAAGTTTCTATCTGATCCTGAGAAAGAATCCATGAAAGCCCACTTGGTGAAGCTGGCTAGTGAATAGGATGAGACAGAAGAGGAGAAGAATGAGTGTGTTCCTCCAGCAACCAATAAAAAGAAGACAGCTTTGGACTTACTGTTAGGCCCAGAAGAAGCTCAGTGTGAGGAAGAGCAAGGAGCTGCAGTAGAAGAGGTAACACGGTACTTTGGAGAAAAGCCAGTCGCTAGAGAGACAAAACCGCTTGTTTGGTGGAAGATGAACTGCTATTGCTTTCCAAGACTAGCTAAGCTAGCACGATGTATCCCAGCAACATCCACCCCATCAGAGAGACTGTTTTCAAAGGCAGGTCAGATAATCAACAAGAGGAGAAGCTTACTCAAGCCTAAAAATGTGGATGCCTTTCTGTTTTTGAACAGTAACTACAAATATTTGTGTCTTTGATTTGTGTATTGGTAGTGCCTGCTGGCTGACAGGTATTGCGTCTTTGATTTGGAACAAGTATTTTGTCTTTGATTTGTGTATTGGTAGTGACTGGGGATGGACCATTGTGGTTATTTATCACATTACCACATGCTGTGCTAAGTGTGCTTGCAAAGATAATAGATCTTTAGTGTAAACTGTAACCATAGGTACTAGAGGCTGTGTAAAGAATGTATTCAAAGTTTGTTCGGTGGAAGCTGTCAAAGGTTCGAAGTGGGGAAATCCCCATTCGTCCCACCACTATTTATCACGTGAGAAATGTCATAGGTAAAGAGAACTTAATTACATGTGGGCAAACGAATGAACTCGCCCACGCTTTACGGACAAAATATATTCGTTCAGTCGTAAAAGCTTAATGGTCGACAGAACAGGACTAGATGCCATTACGCTACATTACCTGGCAGTATGGCAAGCTATATGGTAAGTATACACAGACCCATACATTCAAACATCATGCTAACTTGCTCACTTACTTGGTAGACTGATTGCTGCACATCCCGGAGAATGGCTTCCAAGGCAATATTAAACTACAAGGTGGCCCTTTCCTAGGCTTTGCTCAAGCTTTCTCTGCCTTCTTGTTTGAGAGTATGGCCAGAATGGGCTCCTAACAAACACAGCTATGTGTACTGTCGATTGCACAACTAAGTGGATTGGCACATTGACAATCTGCCTACACTCAATTAAGTCCTCTCTACTTTCTCTCTACGCTCTACGTCACTCACATGATAAGTTATTTGCTCTTCTGTACTGCAAGCAACAGAAAGCTGGGTGGGGCCTAGGAACGAGGCTAGCTTCATTTCAGAAACTGTAATTTCTTGGCTTCAGTCATTATGCACAAAATTGGATTATCACAAATAAATTGTGACCACAGCTTACATAGAATTAGTAAAATTCCTGGAGTCAATGTACAATGGATGTATTGACAGAAGATATAATTATAATGATTCTGTGAATGACCAATGAACTCTTTTTAGCATTCCACCTGTTCATAATTTGTATTGCACTTCTGTAGCTGAAGGTAAGTGTGCGTGTGTGGCTTCATTCTAGAAAATGTTTTGGCTTCAGTCATTATCCACCAAATGCTTAGCATAAATAAACTATGACTGGCTTATGAAAATTCCTGGAATTAACATAATATGGATTGTATATAACATTAATGATGTACAACTATAAGCAGCATTTCATCTTAAACATAATTCAAGTGAATTAAAATAACAAAGCTTGTGAGTGAATGTAAAAGTGTTTTCAGTTTACCAAATAACAGACTAATCTCTAATTCACTTACTTCCGAGATAAATTGATGTCATAGGTTGATGTCTCATCAATCTGCACAGAAACTAGTGATGTTTCTCTGGCCTTCTTTGCATGTAAGAGTCTACAGAAAGCAGTAGTACCAAACTGTAAACAAATCTTCATACTGAAACCATTTTCATCTTCCTATACATTAGTTTATTTTAGTTCACTTCTCTGCTGAGTCACTATGTGCATTCTGATTCTGATTTCATTTTTCCATGAGTTTCACTATGTAAGTTGTAATTCTGAAGCAACAATTGAAACCCTAAGCATTATTAACAAGAAAATATGAACATTAGAAACGTAAAAAGATCTAGGGATGGCACACCAAAAAGTATGCAAACAAGGTATAGGTATGATATAAAAGTGAAGGTAAATATAAAAAGCCTTATCCAAGCATCTCTTTTACACTAGAGTCACAACAGTAGTGTAAAAAGATGTAGGGATAGGACTTTGTATATTTACCTTCACTTATATATCATCCCTACCTTGTTTGCATACTTTTTGGTGTGCCATCCCTACATCTTTTTACGTAGATGTAGCTGATTTCCTGATTTTCGATCACATGACAACTCACCAGCACAGAATATCGTACCAATAGAGCATAAAAACTCACCATCCCATCATTACCAGAGCTGCATTTTTTAGTGTAGCTATAAGTAAGTAACTGAATGCAGTGCCAAGTCTCATTCCCAAACCAATGATAGCGATGTCAGAGTCTCCAGAAGTATGCCAGTTTTCTTCTACAGAGGCCATATCTCCCCATTGCTATAACGTATCTGCATCAACTTGAGTACAGAGATTTCTCAGAGGCTTGGGTACATTTGCATTTACTAATTTGTGAAAATGTCTGCCTTAGACAAGAATACATGCACTTGTTCCTCATATTTCATCCTTTTTCTGCGCATGTTAATAACAGATTTTGTACTCCTGCTCACAATGACTTGCAATATTCGACAATGTGCAATTATTTTGCCTCCAGACTAGTTGCCTAAGGGGACAGTGCAGGTTTCTGATTGTAACTTTGATCCAACTCCCACGGAAGTGCTACTATTTACAACTGAAAATGTTTTTTTAAAGTATTTATCAAGCCAGACTAACTTTCACAGCGAGTTTCATCACATTGGACTTGCAGTCGCTTGTGGAACGGGTAGTGAATTTCTATCTGACGCACCCTTTTCGAACTTAGTCTCTGCACGATGTGCCTTGCTATCGAACTGTGCATGCGTGGTGGGTGGAGTTAAACTCTTGAACCTTAAGCTAGCGGGAACGACATCAACGTTCCTACTAGCAGCTAAACATGGCTAAAGCTACCAAAACTTTTGCAAATGTAAGAGAAACATCCAAAAATGTCATCAAAATATACCCTAACCTTAACCCTGCATGCATTGCACAACACTTATACTAGTGTATACACATATTATCGGAATTCTCTTTTACAACATACTAGTAAATAGTCTCACAAGCCACAAAGAGAGTAAGGGTCTGGTCACGCTGCAACTGACAAGTTGTCTCCCAAAAAATGATTATTGACTGTGCCTGTATTTACTAATCCATGACAATAACTAAAAACAGAGCATGGATCTGATTGGTTGTGGCAACATTCTACTGTACCGACAATTCGATTGTTGCAGCATGACTAGATCCTTACCCATTTTGCAAATGGTGGGCTGTCAAAAACTAACTACTAACATAAGGAGGACAGTATTGGCAAATAAATGTTACGTCCTTGTCTGACTTTGCAAATCAGCCACTGGCTTGATTGTAGTAGCAATGGCTTTGCGAATGATGCACAATTCATTTCCACTCCAATTGCCTGTGTTCACAACTTCACATCTTCAGAATGACTTTAAGAAGAAAAGACAATTTTCTTGTTTAATTGTGCATGTGTGCCTCCAAGGGTTAAGTAGAAAAGGACAACAATTTGGTGTGCCAGTAGAAACTTTCACAGGTGCATATCAGCAAAATAAACACATGCTTTTCACAGTGAAGTGGGAAAATTTCATCTGGATGAGACTTTTTCATCTTCTTCGGATCACTTTACAGAGTGGGGCAGTCTGGGAGATTTCTCTGCAAGAAAAGACACTAAGTTTTTCATATTGCTCTCTTCTGCCAAGGTAGATATTTCATGTGCTAAAATCTCCCAGCCTTTGTCATTACATGCTGGCCTTGTGTACAAACTGACTATTCACTGAACAGTCGAGTAGCTCTGCCTCAAATATTGTAATAATAGTTTGGAAAACAATGACAAAGGCCTAAGACATCTTCCTCACTACTGCAGGAGCTATAAAAACACATCGAGTATACTTCTAGGGAAGCGTGCACACTTTGCAACAGGTATTTGACAGTGTAATCTGGTTACGTGAAGTATCTAATTGCTTTCCAGTGGGACACGGCTTGTATTCACAGTTCACCAGACCCTTCTCTTTTGTGAAAGTGGCTGGGTCTGGCTTCTGAGACCAGGACAGACATGACAAGCTTGGGCCTCAAGATTGTTTATAATGGGTTGGGACAACCGCTGTGTGTCTACCTTTTTTCTACCTGATGTTGCATGATATCACCACACTTGAAGAGCTCTCCCATGCAGGTCTTACCCCACTGTATTTGCATACTATGCAATCAAATACTGGAGACAATGAAGGTTTGGAAATGAGGCGACATTCAGGGGGATCACAAGTCAATAAGTTAATTTTGTACAGTCATGCTATCAGGCTCTCATTTGTTCTGAGATAAAGCTGATGGGAAAACTTTCGGAACCATTGTCTCAGCTGTGACTAGCTACAGTGACTCTGGGAGAATCCTTGAAACATAACATGACCAAAAAATTGCCTTTGTCAACCACTACACTAGTTCAATCATTGTGGCAGACTTAGCATCTATTGCTCACCTTGCTTGATGCTGTATGAAAGCCACATCTTGACTTGCTGCTCCCTAGGTTCATGGGTACAACTCCACCCACTCACACATGCGCAGTTCGTTAGCAAAGCACATGGTGCAGAGACTAAGGGTGCAGAGAAATTCGTGAACAGGTACTGCATGCATAATCATGCAAAATTTTCTGCAAGCCACTTGCATTTCTAAGCTCATACAACCTGCCATATGGAATCCATGTTAGAATTGCCGTTTCATGCTCTTCAAAAATCATGGTTATTACCATTCATTTTTTCGCCTGCCACTTCGTAACAAGACTCTGCTAAGAAAATGGTTGACAAATATTGGAAAGAAACGTCTGCCTGAAAGTTCCACAGTTTTCTTGAGCATGGCAAGAACAAGAGAGAAAATGAAATTTCAAAACCAAGTCTGTTGTCCACATTAATCAGTTGGCATGCAAGTCACCCACTCAGCGTCAGCCATACATAGAGCAGTCAAAGAAAGTGCTTGTTAGTGTCAACACTGATGAAAGAGTACTGGAACTTGAGGGCAAAGTGAACTGTCTAGAGACCCAGCTTAAACAAACCACCATTTCTTTTTGCCGTATCAAAAATGATGATGATAAAGTTCGCTTCTACACTGGTTTTCCTTCAAGGAAACACTTTGAGTCCTGTTTTAGGAATCTTGGTCGATGTGTGAATTCATTACATTACTGGGGATCACACTATGCTGCAGACTGTCAGCGGGAATTGAAGTATGCCCCACAGTGAAAACTGTCTCCAGTAGAGAAGTTTATTTTATGACACTGTCGCCTAAGGGTAGGGTTATTTGAAGAAGATTTAGCAGATCAATTTGGAGTACATCTCTCAACTGTCTCCTGTATTTTTATTACACAGGTAATTTTCTTCTATTTTAAATTTAAAGATATCGGCCAAGTCGTGCTAAAGTACATCATATGCCAGAATGTTTTAGGAAGAAGTATCCTACAACAAGAGCAATCATTGATGCCACTGAGGTTAAAGTTGTGCAGCCTTCTGACCCAGCAGAGCAGCAGATGACATTTCTAGTTATAAAACACTAACACCTCATTGATAGGAATCACTCAGTCATTGATAGGAATCACTCCCTCTGGAGCAATTTGTTTTGTGTCTTCTCTCTACTCTGGCAGTATTTCTGATAAGGAACTGACCAGACAATCAGGTCTCCTGTCTTTGCTAGAGAAGGGTGATAGTGTAATGGCGGTCAAAGGGTTTCACATCAGCGACTTGCTTCTATCCCTTGATGTATCATTGAACATTCCTCCTTTTCTCCATGGGAAGTCCCAGCTAGATGAACATGAACTAATTGAGACCAGGAGAATAGCATCTCTTAGAATTCATGTGGAAAGAGCCGCAGAGCATATCAAAAACTTCCACTTTTTCGATAGGCCTATACCAGCAAGTCTTGCATGCGTAGCAGTTCAAACATTTTTTGTTTGTGTGGTGATAACTAACTTTTCCCCTCCACTTGCTGAGTAATCAAATACTGAATTGATAATAATGTCTGATAAACAATGTTTACATCTTGCTGTAATACTGTATAATACAAATTACAAAACATGACTTGGTTTCATGCGAGGAAATAGAATCTTAGGTAGAAGAGTGTTGTCATAGAAGTATTGAAGTTTAGGGATGTCTTAAGTTGCCATGCAAGATCTGGATAAATGCGTTCAATTGCAATGCCTTTAGTAGTATACACAAAGAAGTCACACCATTTAAATGTAGTGACAGCTAATTGCAGCTGTACTTGGTGGTAGTAGTCGTATTCTCTTTTCAGTTTGAAGTTTCCAGTGCAAAGGGTGCCATAAAAATCGGGATTTGTGCAGGACTGAAGGGGATGATTTTCTCTTTCCGAATAAAGGGATGGGATGCTATCTGGCTCTGCATGCATCTGGAGTTGCTGTTAACCAGCCATGATAAGGGTGGACATACAGACCACACAGTCTTTGGTCCGTACAATTCTTCAGCTGTTTCACTTCCTCGTACCTTTTGCGAGCAGATTTCCCTGTTTCCTTCCCCACAAAATTGGTGCAGGTAAAAACCCAAAAGGCTTTGAGTATTGCACGTGCTGTTGTTCTTGTGGGCCTTTGTAGTATTTTCCCACAGACTGATGCTGTAATTCTGTGCCTCCTTTTCTCAAACCATATAGGATTGTCACTCTGTGCCCTTGTATTTCTCTCCACTTCCTTGATTTGATCTGGGGAGAGTGTCATTTCTTGCTTGAATCTTTCCATCTCTTCTTTTACAGGTAACTGTATGATGTTCTCACTACCTGAAAGGGTGCTGAGGCAAAGGACGATCTGGTGGCTCACTGGTTCATGTGTTGAGTGGTCATGGCACACACTAGCAACAAGGTCAGTGGCTGGACCCAATAGGTGAAGGAAACAACATGGTGTAGCCATGTGTGCTAACTCACTTCGTAGTTGGGCGAGTGCTTCGTAGTCTGGATCTCTATGGCGAAGTGGTCTGGGATCAAAAACAGAAGTGAGTGGTTTATGCTCCTGGCTAGGCTTCTTTCCATACTTCAACTTTTCAGGTTCTAGACTGGGATGAGTTTCACCTTCTTTGCCCTCGGCTGATTCCAGGCTTGTAGTTGGCTGGTACAGCTTAAGAACTGTGGAATCTGTTGTGACTTGCAGAATTTGTCCAGCAAGTAGCACAAAACAGCCCGCGTATGTGACGTCATTATGCAAGTTGGCCATTCATGCAAGAATTTTTTGCTTTCCAATAGAAACCCACTATTCCATATTTAAACAAATGCTATATAGCTCACACCTCAGCCTACGTGCCAAGATTAGTAGCTTCACACTGAAGCTCTCAGTGACAATCTATCATGCAAGTAATCAATGTAACACATGTCCAGACCACCATTATTGGATTTGTGTAATGTTGGCATAGAACACCATTCTCATGAAAACTAGAGGTCTTCAGAGAAGGCATACCCAGTGCAATTTCAATGTCATGCAGCAAACTGAACTGTTTGTTACCCATGCGTGCCAATAACTACTGCTATTAATTAATAGCTACACAGATTAACTTTCCTACCACCGCAGGCTATTTACTGGAAGTCTTTATTAGGCTATGGATACCTTCCTTAGTCCGTATTTCCACTTCTTCATGGAGCTAGCACTGGAAACTTGAGTCAAAGCTTTATTGATACATTCCCTGTTGGTTCATGGCCTTAGCCACACACACTCATTAGCGAGCGTTCAATAGTTAGGGCCCTCCAACCAGAGAACATTCCTCTGGACTAAAAGCTGCCTAAAATGCCAGAAATGGAGCCCCTACAAGGTGAAAGGAGCGTTTTCTACACCTGTTTGTGTAAGAAGGCAGACAAATGGCCTAACCGGTGCTGACCAGGGCTTTTCTACAGCCAGCTGCAACAGCCCTCATGTCACCAGTCTTTGCATGGGTATGGTATGTCTAAAAATCCGAATGTTCATATGAGCGTTCGGATTTTTAGACACTAATAACACGCCATATTTCACTCACCTGTCAAATGGTAGTCTCGTGTCGAGACTAGTCAAATTAAGTGAATGCGTAGCCTCGTTCCCAGGCACCCGCCCAGCTTTTCGCAATCCTGGGAATGAGGAGGCTGGTGGATGCAAACATGTGTTTGGAGTCCGCATATGCCCGGTCTCCACCATATCCAAGTGGTTGACCGTATTGAAATTGTGGACAATACCAATGTTAAATACAAAAGAGCTGAAATGCAGAGGAGTGAACTGCTTTGCTCTCTATCAGGTACACATACATTATTATTTCTTAGATTACATTGCTGCATACAGCAATTGTTTAACCCAGTAAATGTGGTGATTTCAAAATTTTTCAAAGTGAGAAACTGACAGACGGACAAAACCGATTGCTTAACCCCTTCATGCATGCGCGCGCAGGGTAAAAATTACATGCAGTCACTCCAGTGCAGCTGATGAGGCCTGGTGTTGGCTGAAACACATCCTTTGCAGTGACTGACTTTGCATACCATTTAGGCCTACTTTTTAGGGAGATGTGGACTGTTGATTGTTCATGTAGAGGTGGACTTGCATTAATTTTGTAAGGCTGTTAATAGCCACTTGACCGGACTACTGAGTTTTAATAACTAATAAATAAATAATGCAGCACTACAGAAAAGGAGGAAAGTCTAGCCTTGACACTGCAGCCAGGTCTTTTCCCCCAATTTTAAACTTAGCAACCTAGATCAAGTAAAGATTCTAGGAACTGGAATGGTATCTACAGTGATGCAGTCTGTCTGGTAAGTATACGTATTGTACTCAACTATAGTGTCAACCAGGGAGTATTTACTAATCCTGTACTTGCTGAGTGTGCATTGCACTTTCTGCAGAAATACACTGTCACTAAGTAGATGGTTATGCAGGCCGTAAGAGATAAGGTAGCAAGAAGTTGTGTGTTTGGAAGCTAATCTCTGTGTATAAGGACTATACTGCAAAGTAAATATATGACTTCATAACTACCTGGCAGATGCCACTTTCCCCAACTCCTTCGACACCTCAAGATTGATTGTTAAACCACCGCATCTGAATATAAAAGTACATGTATAACAACAGTGAATGTGGCAGAGAGGCATTTAATAGAAGTTAAAGTTCTCACTGGAACAGTTCAAGTACCATATACTTATAATGGAGTAAAAGATACAGACCAAGCAACACCACTTCAAGTGTTTCATTAGCTAGTGAACAGTGTTGGCATTGTTTTGGTTACAAAGAGGTATCACAGTAAATTGTTGCAGGCTAAATGGGAACAAGGGGAAATGAAATAAATTTTCGTACTGCTTTCCATAGGTTATCAGTAGAAATGAGGTTGGCAAAGAATAATGTTACTCCCTCCTTTTGTACTAGTTGTTTCTATAAAAACCATCTTTGGCTACGCATAACCCATTTCCGTAACAAGTGTATCTCCTAGTTGCGTTATTTCAAGCAGTCATAACTACATAAATAAAATTAATAATAGCATCTTACCAAAACATTCCAGACACTAATATCTACGTGATCACTGAAAATAATAAAAAATATGTACTCCACACCTGATCATTTCCAGTGTGGAAATTGTGTTCAGTAACTGCAAAACACCTCCACCACTTCTGATGACAGCAAAATCTGTGCTGTTTGTCAATACGGATAATAAAAATGGTAAATGTTATGTCAGTAAAACTGCAAGGAAGAGACACTCAACTTGGATAACAAATAATCTAGCCGTACTACATTTCTATAATTCAGATGTAAAAAAAAAGGTCTCCCACATAAGCAAGCATGTCCATAGCATACTCCTCCTCCTAAGAAACACATACATCGAAAATACTCACATCAAGGATTTCAGTGAATTCAAAGAGGAAAGTTGTGCAATCAGAGCTTCACCAGATGGTAGCTGAGAGCACTTTGTGAATTTAAATCTGTGGACACAAATGTATCATACGGGTACATCAATTATTACCCAGTTCATATACACTCTAGTATTCTCTGTATGTAGAACTACTGTCAAGTAGCGTGTGATATTCATGGTAGTTATTTGATTGCAGCTGTTGCCCAGGGCAACCATACAAAAACTTAATTGTGTGATATTGCACATGTGAAAACTCACAAATGATATAGCAACAAACAATACAAAGACAGCTGCCCATACAAAAATGACAAGGTTGCACAAGCATGTGACATGGTTGTAACAAGCTTGTATACAAGAAACATGCTATCAACAACCTTGTTTCCTGGTTGTTACAAACTGCACAAGGTTGTGACAAGCTGTCACAGGTGCAAAACCTGTTTCATGTGACATGCATGTTTCGTACATGGAGTGCAGTGGTTTGAAAAACAAGAATGTTGCATTTTTGGCAACATGCATGCAACATACATGTTTCCTGGCCAGTATCCACATGCAACATGCATACTGTGTGCTACATGCGTGTTGTATGTTATGTGCATGTGGCATGCACATAGTATTCTCATTCATGTGGCTATCTGTTATGCTCTTCCCTACAACTATAACATTTTTATGACAAAGCCCTGCCCTGTGTGATGCTCAGAACACCTACCGTCTTGCCACATTTTGGGAGTGGGAGAGAATCAAGCTGCATGCAGCGAGCTGGTAGTCTTGTACCCAGCTTCCCTGTTTGGTAGTCTTGTACTCTAGCTTCCCTGTTTCCAGGGGTTTCTTTTTATCATCTGCAGCACTGGCATTGTTTGATAGTGCTCTGAGTAAACGTGGTTTACCTGTTCAATCAGTGGCTTCCGCTACAAAGACTGACAGCCATGTCTTAGACTTGAGTCAGTATGCATATTATGTGTATGTGCTGTAACACTATAACTGTTGATCATTGCATGGATCAATCAGAGTATTGGATTTTTGAATTTGAAATTAAGTTGTACAACCTTGTCAGAATGAAATTCAACAACCTTGTAACAACATTGTGACAAGGTTGTACATACTTGTTACAGGGTTGTCTAAGTCTGTTTACAGTTTCATGTACAAAGTGCTGGCAAGGTTGTGACATGGTTGTGACATGGTTGTGACATGATTGTGACATGGTTGTGCCAAGCATGTCCACAACCCTGTTACATCCATGTCACAACCTTGTTGACAAAGTTGTAGCATCCTTGTTGTACAAGCTTGTTATTTCTGCATGGGTGAAGAAGACTACAGCACTGTAGTCGAAACATTGGCATTTGATAATTGATGTAAAAATTCGGGTTGGAATTGAAGAAACCAAAAATCAAAGACAGCTTTGTTTAGTATGTTAAAGTACACAAGAATGTTGTGAAGAAAACTCAAAGCCGTATGAACGCTTGGAAATGGTGGCGTGATTCAATCAGCAAACAGAGAAATGTGGAAGATAAGAGCTATAGACTCTTCCACAGCATTTTTTTTCAGAGCTTTGACTACTAATTAAAAGACAAAGGGCAGGCCATAGGTATCACCTTAGACAAGGAGTTTGAAGGAGTAAGAAAAGTACTTGAGGCTAAATGCAAAACTTTGAGAAAGCAGGGAAAGGGAAGAAAACAGTAAGCAGCTCAGGAAATAACAGAAGATTAAGGGTGGTCGGAACTGACAACCGTGCGCATCCAAAGGTATGCAAAAAGCTGTTGTCATAAAACAACCTGGGCAATCACTTACTGGAAGCCTCAGGTGCGTCTGCGTTTATATTGCAGCAAGGAGGTTGGATTACTGTACACAAGAGGCGGTTCTTTCTCAGAAAAGCTAGGTGCGGTTTACATAACTCTGTAAAACTCAGCCTGCGTTCACTGGAATTGAACTTTAGTTTGTTTTGCGACATCCTGAGGGAGTGGACTTGACCGTAACAGAACGTGTTTTTTTTTGTGAAATACGCGCTGAAAAGCCAGGCATTATACTGCGCCGCTAGCCCGTGAAAACGGCGAAGCGCGTGCTTCTGTTTGTCTTACGATGAAAAGCGTTCTGTTATTGGATTCCTCTCGTAATAACAGCTCTGTAGACGATGTTCCAAGTCAGTAAGTTACTCCGTTCGAAAGTTTTATCAACAAATATGTCTGAATTTAGCCGTTCCACTGTTCAGCTTGTGGACAAGGTAGATTCATAAACTTGTACGTGTGTTTAGTAGTTCACACAGACGCTAAGTTGCAGCAGACCGTACGTTTATAAGCCTTTTTATTGCCGAGATACAACCCCCTAGCAACCGGCCGCGCGCGCGCCCTCAATTAGTTCCGACCATGTACCACCCTTAAGCTCTGGTTGAGTAACCAGCCAGAAATCGCTCAACGCAAAACCTCAGTACAATGCGTTTTGGGTGGAGGAGCTGTAATGAAGATCACCATGCTTGCCTAGGAGACTTTCTTGTGTCAGAGGATGATGAAAGCACAGAATACATTGAATCCTTGATTGTAAGAGGGACAAAAACCAGAACAGGATGTGAATGTGAATGGCAACAGGAATTAAGGTGCTTTCAATCCCTGTATGTATGGCACTGGGACCAGATGTGGTCCAGTTCATTAAGTAAGTCTTCATCCAGAGAGGGCATATGAAAGTAAATCCCCTTTTTAAAGAGAACATTCATTACAAGAGCTAATTTGTAGGTATCCACTCGCTGCCAAAACTTGTCTAGGACCAACAACAGTGTTGTGGTGAGGACATTGATTTGAGCAGCAGCCCAAACATTTTAGACATGAATCCACCAGTTGTCAGGCCACTGCTTTGTCTAGATTGTCATCTTCAGGAAATACAAGTAAAATCAAAAACATTTTATCTGCAGTATCACTGGCAAGAATAAAAATCATACAGCATTACATTTTAAGTTAAACTCAGCCATGAACTGAACAAAACAGGTAGGCTATAGCAAATTTTCTTCATAGAAGTATCAAGCTACTGTACTGTGTAGATGTATTTTCAAGTGAAATAAAGCAAAAAATTTGGCATGCACAAGTTTAGCAGCTACTTTTGGTTGGGTCTAAAACATTGCTGCCCTAGAACTCTCCCATATTATGCTCCTGGTGGGAACAATGTTTACAATATATGAATCAACAATTCCATCCATTCGGTGGCAAAAACTAGTCAATAAAATCAGCAGCAAGCCTTCACAGACTGACCAGTTATATATTTAACAACTCACTCTAATGTTTCTACATTCGGAAACTTTCCAAGGAAGGCAACAAATGCAGTAACAACCTTCTTTCTTATCAACGTCTTCTTGAGACTGAAAACAAGTGAACAGAGAGAACACTAAAATATAAACCTTATCATTACAGTAACTGTGGGGGTTTGATTGTGCAGCACAAGCACTGTCTCCTGGGTTTTGAGGTGTAATGGAGAGTCTATCAGTGTATTGCATTTTTTCAGCCACACCCACTCACATTACCATGGCAAGTTCTTCATGCATGAAAGATGCCGCACACCTTTTCTATATTCTAGTTCTGCTATCAGGTGCTAGACGTTTTCCCCTGGCTAACTTTCAGAGTAGCACGTTAGTAGTTCTGCTTCACCAGCAGTGCAAAGCCTGTTGATTAGTTTCAAATACTGTCATCTCAGACAGAAAGAGAGCAGTATACATAGCTGCTGATAACTTAGCACCAGATGTCATGCATGACTATAACTGTTCAACACTTGAAACATTCATTATCTTATCACAATCAAAACTTAGCCCACAGTACCAGTCAACAGTTCAGTAACACACAAAATGTCCTGCATCACGAATATACACTGTACCTGAGACACTTTACATTCAATAGTGGATGACAGCACTCTGATGTCAGCACCTGTAGTTCCTCGCCTCCCAAGTAACAAGAATGGAAACCAACTTTTGTCAGTGTATCAAGAGCATTCTGCATACAGTAAGCAACAGCTACAGAATCAGTGGGAGTAAGAATTTCATCTGAAATACACAGTTCACCACTCATGCTTGAAATGAGTTCACAACAAGCACTCTTGTTCTGTGACTCGTGGATGCTGTGTGACAACAGTAGGGGGTCCAATTCATCCTGCTGCAATAGTACACGGAGGACACTAGTAGCGACATCCCCAGACAGTTTTGTTAATCCACAGTAAAACTTCCACATGACTCGCATGTGCCTGTCACCACCATTTTCCTCTGCTGCCTTCAACTGTTCTGCATCTGGAAGTTTAGTTAAGTGATATGCTGCAAGAAATTCTTGGAACGTAAGATGAGCGAAGCTGTAAGTCTCTTCCAAGCCCTGCTCTACAAGAAGTCTGTCTTCAGTAAGTAGGCCTAGACTTGTCAACCTGAACTCTCTTGATCCAATGTGCTCCTGAATTTCATCTTTGGCAAAGATCTGCTCTGACTGTACTGTAGCAATGTAAGCTAATCTACAAATGTTCTGGAATATCTCCAGTGTTCCTGAAGGTAGTTGCTTGATGTCACTCAATTTGGAGCATGTTATGCCTAATTTCCTCATGTTAAGCAGCAAGGTATGTAACATGAACTTGTTGTAAATGTCAGTTTCAGTGTGTGGAAGAGCGCCAGTTTCTAGATTATCATTAAGGTAAACAACCATAGCTAGATGCAGTGGCAGATAACACATGTGGCTAATGTTTGGATGGTGTTGCAGGTAAGTAGATAAACTTTTTACTTTATCATCCTTCCCCTCATAGTGCTCCTGGATGTATTGTTGTATTTCTGGACGAAGAAATCCGAGGACTTCAACTCGCTGTGTTGCATATTGTCGTATATCATGAGCTGCAGCAGGGCGGGAAGATGCAGTCACTACAGAATTGGGCAGCATTCTGCCAGCAAGAACCTCCAGAACAAAGTTACCAGGAATTAAGCTTTGTGGATATTCATCAATTCCATCAAACACAATGCACACTCCCTTTCCACCTGAGTTAGACACTTCCTCTCCAACAGCATGGCAAAGGTGCCCAGTGTCATACAATTGTAGAATGTCATCTAATTTGACCTCTGGCTTATTATGAAATCTTCGAAGTGGGACCAAAAGCAACAGTGAAATGTCTTTGAGGATCTTCTTGTTTGCCCAGTCAAGACTGACCTTATTCATTAGGGTCGTCTTACCACATCCTGGCCGTCCCTCAACCACTATCCTAGCACCACCTTGCAAACTATCAAAAAGCTCATTATAACCAACTCTTTTCTTCTTGCTGACTATATCATCGGCAGATCGCTGAATTGTCATAAGTGTATAGTCATCGCTAAATTTCAGTTTATCTGACTTCAATATCGCAAGGTTTATAAATGTTACTTTTCGCATAGGAGGCCAACAATCTTCTTTCTGAAGAGTAGCTCTTTGGTACACTGCACAAACATTGCTACAGTAATTATGATAAGCAGCACCTAAAAACAAAAAGAAGAAATTGCAATATTACAAACTATAGTTTCTTGGGAGCACATGATGATTCCTACCTTTACACCAATAAACCAATCACTTGTTACTGCATGTACATGTGATTCAGTTGTAGTATAAGTCCCACGGGGAAGTACGTATATAGGTTAACACTTCTGTTCAGTGAGTGAGGTGGTAGCATTAAGTTATGAAATTTCAAGTAGCCCTTGACATTAGTTTCCTCAAATCTTGCTTACAACTCAACATGGTTGCAAGGTCACTTGTATTTATAAATATTCACAGAGGTTGTGTATGTTATAGCACAGAATCAAGCTTTGATCAATATTTGGAAGTGACAGTAGTACATATGCGATGATCTGGCAAAGTAAACCTCAGTTTAGTTTGGGAATAGGAATTACTATTAAAGTCATACCATTCACATGCAGAATTGTTAGTTTGATGCTCATTACAGTTGGGATTTGGTCAAAGGGTGGTCTGAGGTATATTTGCCCAAGAAACCTATTGATATTGCTACCACCCACATGCCCAAGTTTCTGCCTTCAGAGAGCCAAGTTGCACCATGAATGACTTTGACCATCCAACCAGTTGGTAAAGAATGAACTTAGAGTCGAAGAGGATAAACAGACTGACACTATATCTGGTGCACACAGTGTTGATGCAGACTAGAACAGAGAGGCACCTCCCTGTCCCCTTTACTGAGTGGAGCTGAAGCAAAATAAAGTATATTACAATGAAACCAGTCTTGATACAGAATGGACAGGGGATGAAGGCTATCCTTGTGGAATGCCCACTGGTAACTTGATGCTCATCATAAGACTTGCCGATAAGAAGAGAAATTAGCATTGTTTTAGTGCTGATAGATTGAGACAGCATACTGTTGCCTTGTCAGCCACTCTTCGGGAATCCTGATTTAATCTTACATACAATAAACTGATACAGGATATTATGTCACTGATAAGTGATGTAACACATCAAGTCAATCATCCTCCTACTTACACATCCGTTTAGGCATTGACCATTCACAGGGGGCTTTAAAAGTGTTTTTGCTTTGCTTTAAATGTCAAATGTTAACTTGTCATGGCACACAGCAGGATTTGTCACTGTCTACTGTTACATGAGGATAATAAGCCAAACCTGATGACGCATAAATATAGGTTATACGATGAAACCGAGGGGTCTACGGGATTTAGATACCCGCGGAAACCTATATAAACACCCGCGCGCGAAGCGCAAGGGTGTTTATGGTTTCCAAGGGGATCTAAATCCCGTAGGCCCCGAGGGTTTCATCGTATAAGGTATTTATACTATAGCCAATCAAATCGTTTCTCTCCTTGGCAACAAAACTGCGTGCATTTCTCTCCTTAGCAACAAAACTGCCTAGCAACGGCTACAGTTCAAATTCTGAATGAACGAGCTCTCTTTCAAGCTGTTCGCTGACCGCTTACCTTGCAACGATTCAACTTTGTACTCGCTCGGCAACGCTCGCTAGTGATTGGGATTCAAAACCGAATTCAAATTCAGAGCGCCTGAGAATGAGACCGAAATGTCCCGCCCCATGACATTGTGAACTTTCTGGTGAGTGTTGTGTTGAGCGAGTACTAGCGCTTTCTTGAATAGTAGCTACCTATGGCTCCCATTGAAACTGTAGGCAAACTCCGTGTGAACCGGTTAAGTTCGAGACCACCGCTGTCGAGCCAAACGCTTTCTATCCGAAGCTGTCTTCAGACTGCAGCCATTGTCATACAACCGCTAACGAGCTTAGCGCTTTGCGTACAGAAACTGTATGAGAGCTGGTGGCTATATTTGTAGCGCTTCATGGTATTAAACTATCTCTATACTATCTACGGATATCACAGGTGGTATAAGTTCAATTTACAGGTGGTATAAGTGATTTATACTACCTGCAATGACCAATCAGATTGCAGTATTTCATTTAGCTATAGTATAAGTATAGGTATCACATATGCCAACAAGTTGCAGCCATTTCTCCAGCCTAGGCTACACATGCATGGACTAAGCTTTACACTGAAATCATGAGCTGAACTTCATGGCGTTTATGAGTGCCGTTTTTTTGCATTGCCCTGACCTGAAACTGAGATAAATATAAGTATCACATATGCCAGCTATTTCTCCAGCCAAGGGCACCTAATGTGGCTACACATGCATGGACTAACCTTTACACCGAAATCATGAGCTAAATTTCTGGCGTTTATGAGTGCTGTTTATGCATGGCCCTAACTGAAGCAACCCAGTCAACCACTGTCCGTCACTAAATTTGTACCACCTGTGAGCAGCCTGCCATCGTCGATAGAAGCACAAACCAGAATTAAGTTGCCACGCGTGCTTCAACTTCAGTCGTCTTCGCTCCGGGTCACCGACGCTGCACTCTGACATGTCTGACAGTCAGACCTTCACTGGCCTTCACATGCTTCATGATATCGATCTTCGTGAAATATTTGAATGCGCTCATTTAAAATTTACGGTAAGTGGTCGGTCCATCCATAGATAGATACACACATGCGTGCGCAATGCAGTCACGCTAGTGTGGAGCTCGCTCAGGCTCGCCCCAATTAGCTGGTGAAACCTAAACAAAACAATACCACAGCTATTTGGAACAAGTGTGCAAGAAATGCATGCTGCTACTGCTGCTACACATACGAACTCAGAAGATTCTTTGATTCAAACCCTTGAGGCTTTACTTCAGCATGAGACTTCACAAGAATACCAGGGACTCATTTCTAAAGCTTATGGACACAGACTACTTGAGCCATTATATTTGCTGGAATAATGTTCCTGAACACCGTTTTGAAAGGAGGAAGTGGCTATGTTCATGGCACCCGTTATACATGCATATAAACATGGCAGCTGCATTAATGCAATGCAGACTTTCAGCATGCAGGAAAATAGTTAAGTTGTCAGGACCCAAGTTCCCTCAAGTGAGTGGCTGGATCTACAGTTCTGGCCTGGCAATTTCTACTCAAAAGTCATATCACATTCTGCAAGTTACCCCTGAAGACTTGCACCACATTCCTGGCCACTATAATTAAAAGATGTACAGTATTGCTTACTCTCAACACTTGTTTCCCAGATGACAAAGCCAAAGTACCAGTTGGTAAGTGATTCATATTTGAATGAAGCACATATAGTGCAAAACCCTCGGCGTTTCATGTGTGTTTTGGGTCACTGAGTGATAATTATGTCATGAAAATGTTTAACTTTAAAAATTTTGTACTAAAACTGGCAATAACCCTGTCATTATGCTCTTATGTAATGTTATTATGCTGACATGGCAAGCATAGCTATGCAAGTATGACGTTCCAAGGTGTATACTGTAAAATCGGGATAAAACACACAAAATAAGCACCCCATGATTATAGGCACCCGTTTTGATTACAACAACCGCATCGCGTTTATAAGCACCCATACAAAAATAGCCACCCCACATGAAAAGGCACCTGTTACTATGCAAGCAGAAGTGAATTTGCTGATTCAGCTTTTTCGAACGTAACGGCAACTTTTTGCCAGTGTGATTGCAGGGATAATATACGTGTACGTACACGTAATATATTATCCCTGGTGATTGTAAGCAAGCTATTGACACGGGATAAACCGAAATTTTAGGTAAGGCTTCTTGGTAAAACGAATCCGGGATTTAGCAAAAACCTGTCACAGATTCGTTGGTTCCAAGTGCTTTACGTTGGCGGGCGGGGGTTGGCAATGATTGATTGCTGACTGTATCTCTGTTTGTACAAAAGCTATAAACATTGGACAAAAATTAGCAGAAAAAGAACATAGGCCTATGTAAAATATACACAGCTAATCCGTTCCCACACAACTGCATGCTACCATAAAATTACATGCGTTTATTAGCATCCCATGAAAATAAGCACCCCTCGAAAATAAGCACTCATTCTGGCTGCTAATTTCGAAAATAGGCACCTGTGCTTAATATCCGATTTTACGGTAGCACGGTGTGAGGATTATATATATATATATATATATATATACTGTATAGCTGGAAAATTTATGCTGGAATAAAATTAATGGATAGTGTGAGAAAATTAATGTGACAATTAACACTTTGCACGCGGAAATTATACACGTCACCGTTTATTAACGCGGAAATTAAAATTATCTGTGTGAGGTCAAAGTTGCTTAGCAAGCCCTAGGCCTTGCCAGCGGCCTGATTTGCATAAGTAGCATGTAACAAGGCTGGACTAGTTCATCTAAATTGCTGATCACTGCTAGGTAAGCAATTTGTACCTGTTTGAAGCCATTATCTGTAGGTGTATATCGTAGCTTACCAGCAATTTGAAACGGTGCCGATTTTCTCATTTGTCACGTACAGCTCCGACGGACTAAGCCCTTTTCCAAGTTATTTGAAGCTAGTACTCCAGCCTTATGTGAAATCTGGAAGCCGCTTGTTCCCTATGTTGAAGAAAAAGCTTCGCTTTGACGGCCCTTCTCAAAATTCACGAACGATCACGATCTAGCACCGCCCCTTCCGGCTTCCCTGCCGGGTGATCTAAGTGGAAAGGTGTGGTCTACACATAGTGCCAGGTCAGCAGATACACACCGACGAAAGCCAAGAAGCTTTCGAGGGTAGTAGTAAGATCAGTGACAAGTCAGTCGTGTTATAGGAGCTGTCGCTATCCCTACACACTAGTCTGTCTCTCTTGTCCATCGAGAGCTCGTCATCATCATCAAGAAGCCAAGAATGCAGTGGCGGTCAGAAAATCACGCCAGAACTTTTGAACGAAGCGTTTTCAGCGAAAGCCACACGACTAAAATCTTGAAAACGCCATAAACAACCCTATGACACCTCACTTGAGACGTATAAACGAGGTATGTAGCTCGTTACCAGAAATCGTTGGACACGGACGTTAATTATTCGTAAACTAGTTCGTATACCTATCCGCATACTAACATTTAATTTGTATTGGCCTCTATGGGGCTACATAAACTTTGTTGCTTTCTCACTCAGAGGAGGGAGCTACCACACTTCTGATCATCCACGATGGAAGTACACTCATTCACCTGCCTGAAACTACAACCAGCGTTCCCTACAGTATAACACTGATTTTTCGACAAAGCGATCTTCACACGGCACTTGGCTTAGCCTACTTACTATAGCCAATGTAAAAATTTACTGAAAACAGTTTTTTGTATCAATTTTTGACATGGACAAAACCTTTTTTTTGCCTTTGTTGGAGGAGATGGCAGATCTAGACAGGGGAGATCGGCACCTTAAGGCAAGTGATGGCACTGAATATATGTGTACAATGGAACCCCTCTAAGGTGGACACCATTGGGAGTTAACATTTTGTCCCTTATAGCAATGTCTCCCTAACTCAGGGGCTTATGGTACATTTCCGGTAGGCGTGGTAATTCATAATCGTGCTGTTGAACACAGTGTGGCCATGTTTTCAGAGCTTTCCCTCACTGTACGCTGGCATGGAAGGCCAACCAAAGGCTAGTACTATGAGTAACAGCGCTAATCTAATGTCAAGTTTTAACTTCAGCAGCGATGGTGGAAATCTTGCAGAAAGGTCAATGAGTGTTTGCTTATTGAGGGTCATTAAGTATTGTTTGCGTACAGCTAGGAGTGTGAAAAGTGTCCGTTATATGGAGTAGTGGGATGTCCGTTACTCAGGGGTTGCAAAGTGAATGGAGGGACAGTTGGAATTTTTGTAAATGTCTGTCATATAGTAGATGTCTGCTATTGAGGGGTGTTCATGCTATTGTTCGAGGTTCCACTGTATGTGTACACTCACCTAGCCTCGTTGCCAGGCCCGTTGGCACCTGGGAATGAGGCTACACACACTTGAAAGTATGTGCTTTACGTAATCGTCCCTCTACCTCTCTCTCATGCATGCACAAACACACCCACACACTTGGTCATGTACACACATATATACACACATGCAAGCGCACACTCACACAGAGCACACATGCACACACACATACACAATGCACATGCACACATGCAAGCGTACACCCACACACACACACACAGAGTACACACAGTGCACACCCACACAGAGCACACATGCACACACACAGTGAACACACACACGCACACACATGCAAGTGCACACCCACATAGAGCACACACATGCAAGCGCACACCTACACACACGCACACACAGACACACACACGCAGTACACACACACACACATGCAAACGCACACCCACACAAAGCACACATGCACACACACACACATGCATGCACAAAACATGCCTGTAGGGTTGCAAGAAAACAGTACTGTCCAGGGTTACGCAGCAGCAAATCACTGATTTTTAAGTTTGTGGTTCTGTTGTGTTGTACTCTGCTGATAAGGCCCAACAAGGCCAAAACAGTACTAAAAAGACTCATACATGTGTGTATACAACTAGAGCTTTGTCCATACCTGTCTGCATGTTGCTATGGCAATATATATGTATACTGGTAATCTTGTGATGAGTGAGCTCAGGCAGACAAGCGTGTGCTCATAAGGTGATTCATGTGTAATCTTCTATCATAAAAAAGATTCATAATAATGTTTGCTAATTCAATATTGATAAATTGTTATAGGGATGTTAGCATCTTGCCAACAAATCATCTCAGCGAAGGCTTATTAGCATCAGTTCAGCAGACTTCGGATGTACTTCAGCAATGGAATCGCTGATACTATCATATACCAGACGATAGGCTGGGCAGGGAGCTTCAAAAGCACTGTAAAAGATATAATACAATTCATTGTCACACCAAAACAGCTGCCCAAATGATAAGCCATGATCATTGTTCTATAGTATCGCACTGTCATGCTTCTGGTGGAGGCTATAGCCATGCCAATAACATGTATTGGTTTTAATGGAGTAGCAGCCGTTCACAAAATTAATGCTTCCCATGTGGGTGATTCTTTTGGGTAGCAAGAGGTGGTCACTTATATGTCACCTGTTGAAGCATTTGTTGTGACCAACAACAGATCAATGACACTAGGGAGGCATGGTTGCCATTTTGTCCTTTGAACCACTGTAAATCAAGCCATCAAGAGCTTCGGAAGGGAACGTGAACCACTGTAAATCAAGCCATCAAGAGCTTCGGAAGGGAACGTGAACCACTGTAAATCAAGCCATCAAGAGCTTCGGAAGGGAACGTGAACCACTGTAAATCAAGCCATCAAGAGCTTCGGAAGGGAACGTGAACCACTGTAAATCAAGCCATCAAGAGCTTCGGAAGGGAACGTGAACCACTGTAAATCAAGCCATCAAGAGCTTCGGAAGGGAACGATCAACCGATCAAGCACAATTTCCACTGATCAAAAATCGTGATCCTAGTTCAACAGTCTACATATAAGTGACTACCCTTTGGGGTAGTCACTCCAGAGGACTAAGCACTCATCAGTTCCTACAGCACAGAAATGTAGAGACTGGCTACCCTCAGGCTAGCTATCTATAATTATACATGTATAGCTAGTGCTTGCACGTCAACGTGCTTATGGCTTTATAATCTCCACCACTGAATTCAAAGGCACACATAAAGACTACAGTGGTTAATTACCTTCCTTCTCTTGGCCACAAGACGCTCCACCTCATAGAGCAACCTTCTGGGAGGTCACGATCGGCGCTCACTCGGAGCTTGCCGTGTTCGCGGTTGCGATGGCCAAGCCCAACACCCAGGACGTCCGCAGAGCCGTGGTTATGCAGAGCGCGGTAAAACCCTGGAGAGTGGCGACTGGCGTGCTCGCTTCGCTGAGGTAGAATTTACTCTCAAAATGATGCCATTTCTGTCTCTTTGCATTTTCCGCAAACTAACCGTATATTATTGGCACACGTAAAACAAAACGGAGTTATTCCGTCGACCAAGGAAGTCCGTGTCATGTCCGCTAGTACAGTATTAATTTCTGGTAACGGCTAGCGTGGTAACAGACAGACAGACAGACACACACACACACACACACACACACAAAACGACTACTGTAACCCTACGGCGCATGCGCGCCGAGGGTTAATAAGTTGTTGCACTATATATCAACACGTTCAAAGGGTGCAGGGTGCAGGGTGCAGTTAGGATTCTAACACAGTGTTGTCTAGAGTAGCTCTTTTTTTCAAATCCATCAGTTCCATAGTTGCCACAGTCTCATGCAGTGACACAAACGACACTTCTCATACATAACATCATGCAACAAACCAGTAATTAACTCTGTGTGGCATGCATGCGTGCGTGCATGTGTGCATGTGTATGCATGTCCTGCCTCTATCTGGTATGTGGCATTCCAGGCAGTGAACTACATAGTACATGTTTTAGTCAGTAGGCACTATACTTCTAAGTGTATGTAATTGTGTAACCAGTCTGTCTTCAGGTGCAACAAGTCGCCCCTGGTGTGAGGGGGCCACAACCTTTCCATAACCCTGTGTTTTTATTTCAATCCTCTTCACACATGCTCCATGGTCAAGAATTATGTACCACGCTTTCAGCCAACCGCATGGATGAAAGAGGTCAGTTTCCTGCCAAATCACTCTTCCTGCATGCGTACACAGTAAGCAGCCAAACCATCAATTAACATTGACAACTGTGCAATTACAACGTGTGTAGATGCATGTCTACAGGATATAAAAGGTTAACATTGACAACTGTGCAACTACTGTACGTATGTGTGCCTTTTTCTGAAGTTGAATCTAGACATGCTTGTGGCAGTGGGATGTTCTACCCATATCAGAGTCAGACTAACCTGAGCACTGAATGCCCAATTTGGCCCTACTGAATTAATGTGGCTTCTAAAGAAGTGCAATGTCTTTATAGATGGCAACAATAGCTTCTTGCACACACGCCATTAGTACATACCATCTCACAAGAACCATTACAGTACCTTGCGTCTGAACTTGACTGTCATCCAGCCTTATTCTCTTGGGTTCCGGCTGCGATGTAGTTGGCATGGGACCTGTGAAAGGTGGAGACAGTTGTATGCTACTTGGAATCTACCATGAGCCATTGGAATGCATCATGAGCCCATGTACTGTCATTTATAACTGCATTTGCAAAGCTGCATGCAAAGTTTATATTTGTAAACAGTTCTTATATATTACGGTAATTTCACTGAATAGCATCACTCCACGAACGAGTACGTATAACCAAATCATGGCTTAGTGAGGCGTTTGAGAGAAAAGTAAAGCCAAGTTGCACCAATCTATTTATACAGGGGTGTCATGTGTCAGAAAAAAGCACCAGTTTTGGCTTCCATCATCCTTAGGGCACTCCTCAACCAGCAAAGCAGTGTCGGGTTCATAATCGCTATGACCCACTGAGTAATGAGCCAACATCTCTGGCTCTGAGGAGGCCAAGAAGACACTGAGATCATTATGTAAATTTGTTGTGGTTATGAACTGTAGCATTAGATAATCATTGCTACATTGTGGCCTAGTGGATAAATGTCATTGTGACTAGAATCATCCAAAATTGGAGGATTTTGTTTGTTCTTGTTCTATATAGAGACAAATGAGCTTAAATCATCCAAAATTGGATGATTATTGCATTTCATGAAAAAAGCATCCAAATATGGATGATGGTCAAAAATCATCCATTTTTGGAACCAGACCATACCTGTACTACCAGATGGCTAGCAAGAGAAGATCTAGTAGAATTTGTTTCTGCTGATTTTACATGATGTCATACACATAGATTCAAATACAATAGAGCAAGCTAGATGCTTCCATGAATGCCTCCCATACAAAATTATTCACATACCGTAGTGTCCCGGAAATATGCCCCCCCTTTTGCAATCTTAGCCTTAGTACAAAGTGCTTATACGCAGGATGCGACATTTTCTCTCACGATTACGCCCTCCCTTCTGTTGCCCCACTCACAACTTCTTGTCCAGATAGAAGAAGAGAACGCATTTGACGACTTTGCAGTTGCTATCTGGAATGATGTTATTTATACAATCATAGTTGTCAGTAAATTTTGGTAACAGCCATATATGGTTGGAGGGGGGGGCTTATGCGCGAGATAAAAATACCTCTGCAAGACTTTGCGCTAAAAATGCAGCATACACATCCTGACACAAGACAGAAGTTGTGGAGGTGACACAGATCTAGTGAAATGATGTCAACAGAATGAGGCTATGTTGAAATTGCTGTGGAGATCATCCGACAAGTATTTGTATACACGTCACAAGCTGCATATGCATGATCTGCTGTCTATAACAACCATTCCACATTGTACATGTACCTGTCTATTGTTCTCGTGAACAAAACAATCATCCTCACAGAGCACCTAAGTTTGCAACAAGTCTGCCATGCATGTATCCAGTAGCACATATTTTTCTATTGGCAATAGAAACCAACCACTTAAGTTTTATTATCAGAGAGTCGGTAGACTCTCTATGTAGGGATGGCGCCGACGCGCAATATATGCAATACTTAAGCAAAAGCCGTATAACTTCACCACAAATATGCTAAAAGCTTATTTAAGCGCCTAGGCATCCTCTTTGAGTGCCTTTATGATCAGCAAGACTCATATAAGTGGCCAAAAAGCCACACGGAAGATAGCTAAACGCAAAAGTGTGCAATAGCAAAAGTGCCATTTTTCGCCTTCTTTCTTCGTTACGACTTTTGTTCAAACAACGATAACTCGAAAACAGCTCAAGCACTCACCTTGATTTTAGCACGAAACTGATGCTCATCGCAGCCTGCAGCTTCCCAACCACTCTGCGTCTTCATAGCTTCAAATTCACCCTGGTCAACAAAAGCCATTCACAACACTCTGAGGCTGCTGTCCGTTGCTTAGGATGCCATTTTCTAATTTTGTACGCATGCGCACACGAATCTCGTTCCCAGACCAAAGACCATGGTCATTGGTCTGGAAGCGAGACTAGTACACAGTCAAAATGGCCAGCAGGCAGTACGCATGGCTGGCACGGGCTTTCCCCCCGCGGCATTGGGCAAGGCTTATGAACACCACGTAGGTAAGGCACTACCTAAAGCTACTTGTAGCTACACTAAAAATAGCCTACTCACAGCTTTAGTGAACTGTAAAGCTAGGATCGTCAGTTGTCAGTATGATAGTTTTCTGTGCTGCAGCTGGTCAGTCGTCATGACAACTGAATCATGAAATTGGTTTCACAAAGTTTGGTAAGGAGAGCGGCTGGCCCTTCATCAGGTTCTAGCTGGCTATATTACACAACACATTATTATTACATGCCTGCATGGAACTACTACTAAACTGTCAATGCTGTTTCAAGTTCTGGTGTTATGAAAGAAATATTCTTAGGCTTACGTCTACTGTAACCGAGATTAGCATCAAAAAAGTACAGAAACAAGACTTAAAAGATGTAGGGATGGCATGCCAAAAAGCATACAAACAAGGTAGGGATAATGCATGAAAGCAAAGGTCAACATATTGCCAAAGCCCCATCCCTACATCTTTTTCACACTATAGCTGAGGGTCATACTAGCCTCATTCCCAGGCCACGTGGGAGGAGGAAGTGGCCTGAGAACAAGGCTACAGCCATGAACTACCAGTAAAGGTTGTGAACTTGTGGTACGTATGTGTTAGGAAGACCCCCATGCACTGTCTAACTGTAGTGTGAAAAAGATGTAGGGATGGGGCTTTGCCAATATGTTGACCTTTGCTTTCATGCATTATCCCTACCTTGTTTGTATGCTTTTTGGCATGCCATCCCTACATCTTTTTACATTTTTAATGTTTTTTTTAAGTCTTGTTAAACATGTAATCCCCACCACAAACAGGTGCATTTTACAACAAAAATAATCTAGAGGCAACATGACACACACATACACAATTCAGGGACAAATGGTCAATGCCTGGCACAAAAATATCTGTCTCTTATCTCCTTATTTACCTTACTAATAAAAAATCCACACTGCTATAGTCATGCAAAAATGAGAAAGCAAACTTGTAATTATAACCAACACATGATAGGGAGGAGGTTTAAAAGATGGAACAGACAAGATGTATGTTGTACATACTGACTTTACTGTTCAGGTTGAGTCTTTAGTCATTTTCCTGTGACAGTTGACAACCTCTAATTTTACTGGGCCCTCACCCTTTCTATTCACTGAGCAGTTAGCTAACCATAGGTGCTAGACCTTGGTAAATTGGAGCACCTGGTGAATTGTTCATGCTAAGGAATAACATCTTCATTAGACACACACTGGTATTGGGGAGGTACTGGGAATCTGTAACAGTTAACAGCATCAGAGATCATATACCAGCTAATCTAACTCCTATATCTGACATGGAGAGTATGAGGCTACACAAACTTCTCAGCCACTTCAACTGTCAAACCAATGAAGACACATAAGCAGCAATATATAGTCTTACCTGACATACATGCTGTAAGATACAAGTGAGTCCGAGGTAGCTTATGTAGCTACTACCTTCAGCAGACAGACTATTCTACCAAGCTAGACCAGAGATGTTTTTTTCATGTTTCTTTTTTTTTCTTTTTTTTCTTGATACGACAACATTTGCCTGCTTTGCACTGATCAACTGGCAAAGAAACCATGTCGGAAATGATCCTGTTTAAATTAATTAATAGTCAAGAGCAATAATAAACTGCACATCATAAAAGAAACCACTTATGAAAAGATCCATAATCTGCTATGTATGTCTACTAATCTGAATGGAACACTTGAATGCAATGTACGAATATTTACACCGTTTCATCACATTTGTACATGTAATTATACACATAGCTCCTCAAGTCCAATCACAGCCTTGTTTCCAGGTTCTCAAAGTGTATGGGCAGAGAAAACGGTGCTTGGTGCAACCTCCACAAGGCAGCTGACTTCTCCTATGTGAAAGATGCATGTCACGGAGCCCAAGATCAGTTGCAGGTAAAACGTAAGCAGGTACAGCTAGGTGCAGCTAATATTATCCTCAAGATCAGTTGCAGGTAAAACGTAAGCAGGTACAGCTAGGTGCAGCTAATATTATCCTCAAGATCAGTTGCAGGTAAAACGTAAGCAGGTACAGCTAGGTGTAGCTAATATTATCCTCAAGATCAGTTGCAGGTAAAACGTAAGCAGGTACAGCTAGGTGTAGCTAATATTATCCTCAAGATCAGTGGCAGGTAAAACCAGAGCTGGGAAGTTTGGGTCTGGCTTGATATCTTGTCTTTAGTTCTCAGTGAAAAGAACCTTTTCTAGGTAGTCAGTCAACCAGTGACATCTTATTTCACCAGTGGCTTTCTGTGGAGCGTCATACACAAATCAGAAGGGCAAATGATAGAAGGAAGGCTATTGGGTTTTGCGTTACTACAAATGTGGAAATGAGGTAAGTCCTCAGCCACAGTATCACCAAGCAGTGGAGTTCCCCACTCCAAGCCAATGCGTCAAACAAATAGGAAAACTGTCTACCAATGAGACGAATGTGTGATTATTACAATGTGAACATTTATTGTTGGTGTGAATGCAGTCAGATGTGCGAAATTTTATCTTGAGTTACAAGTTGTATACATGAAGGCTGCTCTTACATAGGTTAATTGATATTGAATGTTGTACATGTGTTGTAACTGAGCAATGTAGCAAACTCTGTCTTGCTGGAAAGTTTGTAACAGCAATGGTAGCTGCACTCTGGGCTACTCCTTGTTGTGAAATAAATGTATACAGCTAGCTAGCTAGCTATACGTACATACATGTATTAGTTATGATACAGCCATGGTTATTGTCGAGGCTTGGTAATCATGACGTAAGCATAATGAGGCTTGGTAGTCATGTTTTATTGTCAGCCCCACATGTAATGTAAATGTATGCCATGTTTTTGGCCTCAGGGGGGCACAGGTTTAATCTATTACTTATTGTGCAGTATCCAAGATCAATTAGTGATGACTTGTCCTGGTATAGTGTGGGTAATATCACATGTTTAGTCAACATAGCATTGGTAGGAAAAGCTCCTGGGACAGCAATGTAGATCAAGCTGGATGTTTACAATGGGCTTGCTTGTTTATACCTACAATCAAGACCATGAGCGATGGAGGTCAAGCTGAACACTTCCCTTGCGCATGGCTCATGCTCATGCTCAGCAGCGATAGCAATCATGTGTGCCTAAATGCATGTCTGGAATTTATGGTCAATAACCACCCACCTCCAACAAAGGAGCCCAAAGACAAGGGTGGGTTGTTACTTAATTGGTTGCTGTTGCTATTAGTGCACATTCAAGGTAGTTTACACTGTAAACAAGGTAGTTAATGGGAACATCATTTACAAGTTTCTGTGGTTTATAAAAATAGAAACTATAAATTCAATTACTTATAGAAACAAGGGTGAAGTAGAGATTGCAAGCTTTCTTGTATATGAAATACCATGGCTTGCAGTGCAATTTAGGATTACTTGCACAAGGTTTGTAATTTCATGAGGCAAAGCCGAGTAACCTTACCAGCGTAATTAATCCCAAATTGCACTGCAAGCCATGGTATCACATAGTAATCATATACCATATAGGGCTGTAATTTTCACGTTTTTCGCAGTCAAGTGGGATCTGCAAAAAAACAACCCGCAAAAATTTGTGACTTGTATCCATGTGCGAGTACTTTTACAGACATTTGTGTCTATGAAACATGTCACTGCCACAACAGCTATCCTACGAAAACAGTTACCAAACTCCAAGAGCCACTCCCTTTCTTGGTTTAGCCTGCTGCTGTCTGTGCCTAGTCTCGGGCAAGCCAGCCCACTTCTGCCTATGATACTAGTCAGTATGCTGCTAACAAGTGCGTCCATAACCATAATACTGCACAACATGATAAAAAAAGTCTCTGTTGCGAGCATCTCTGGTATAAACTATAGCTAGCATGCTTCACGCTTGGTAAATGTCAATAAATGATATTGTAAATTTGCTTTCCGCAAAAATTTAACCACGAAAATTTTTCGTAATACAATAGATCATGGTTCTGCACAAATTTTGTCCTGCAAAAAATACACACTATATGGTAGGTTTCTTCACCTAAGCTTACACTTGTGTATACAATGATGCTATTATGAGCAACTAGTTAGTGCACTAGTGGGAAGAGGAGAAGGCATGCCGGCAATTGGTTGTTCGATCTACAAAGCATGCGAATCAAACCTGAACGATTCTCTGCTCAATGTCGTTCACCAAGAAACACACAGAATCATCCAGGAAAACAGGCCTACAATCTTCTGCTACCTATCAGCAATCCTCCGCCAGGCTCTGGTGACCTGAAAGTTTAGAAGACATGGTAATGGTCGTCCTATCACTGCTTTGAAGTCAAGGGTAGCGATTCTCGTCGGCAATTCACTGGAGAGCAGCTAATACAACTTTCTGCCATTGTTTCTTTCATAGAAAGGTGGAACAGAGATTCGTGTGGAGGGACACCATGGGATGTCCCTTCATGTCCCATGATGTTCCTTGGGAACTAAGGGATGGGATGGACAGACAGGACAGAGAGCTGCGTTGAGGGACACCATGAGATGTCCCTTCATATCCCATGAGTGTACCTTGGGGACTGAGGGATGGGATAGACAGCTGTGAGGGACACCATGGGAAGTTCTTCACTGTTCATATCTCCCTTGGGCACTGAGGGATAGGACAGCTGGAACAGAGGGTTGTGTTCAGGGACACAATATGATGTCCCTTGATGTTCCATTCATCCCTGAGGGACTGAGGTATGGTACAAAAGTGGCAAGTCCCTTATGCTCATACTGTCACCATCTTGTCTGAGTTTGGAAATAGCCTGGCCATTGATTGCTTATTTACAAGACGACAAAGGAGCTAGGATGTCTCAAATTCCCCATGACCAGTCAATGGCAATGCTGGACATATGGTGGGAACTGAATGGTGAAAATGGTGGTCATCTTCCATCAAATAAGATCACTCCATGGAAAAGTCTTGGAATTGCTTAGAGAGACATTTGAGAGACAAACAAAGTCAAGTTGTACTAAGACAGTTTTCTATTCAAACAGAGGTGTTATGTAAAGAAATACGGGCCATTTGATAGAAAAAGGGTCTTCAGGGTGATTTCTGGAAATCTGCACTTTTATGCACCAAATTATACTTCATCAATGACATGGCGGACTCAGAACTCTGTATACCTAATTATCAGGTTATTCGCGATGATTGCAACCGCCATGGTGGAGGAGTGTTGATGTATGTGCTGTAAACTAACAGACATTATGCACACTTTTTCTCTAACGCAGGCTGTTGGAGAGTCAACACACACCACACCCACTGGCAAAGAGACTCTGATTGATTGAGCACTGGTTTCCCAGATGACAAAACTGAGACACTGTGCAGTGATACCACCTTTAGCAAACTCAGATCACAATGCCCGGGCTTCTATTACAGTGGATGTGGAAACTACCTGGAAACCAGACAAGATTAAAGCCAAGACAAATATGGAGGTATGCACAGGGAGATTTTGAAAGAGCAAAAAATATGCTGTCTAGTGTTGACTGGGAACAACTGATAGACCCTACCGACATTAATCAATCCCTGTTAACCTGGGAGAATTATTTTAGGAATGTAATGGAATCCTGTATGCCCAAGGGTATCCTTCCCAAGAGGAAAAATCTTCCCTGGCTTTCAAAGAACATACGATGGGCAATGCAGAAGAGGAACAACATAATTATACAAAAGGGCCAAGTTGTCTGGGTGTTCACAGCTTTGGAACAAGTTTAGAACAATGAGAAACAAGGTCACAACTATGTTGCAGAATTCTAAACAGGCGTTTTTTAACCCTTTGGGTCCTAAAATTACTTGCAAAATTTAATCCACATGGTATAGGTGCTGACAACTGTACTTCAAGCGCTGCTCAATACACCCTACGACAAAAATTACAGCGTTCAACAGTCTCGAGGGTATGCCCCGATGGTTATTTATAATGATTATTGCTCTGGGCAGGAAGAGGTGGGATGCAAGGGGTGGGGCCAACTCCGAGGTAGCCACGCGGTAAGCGTGCTAGTCGTAGCTTTGTAAAACTGTCTGTTTTCACGTTTGCTGCTGCTAATCGCTTCACTGCTGGAGAGAAGAGGTTCATAGTAACTCACAACAGGAGCGCTACTCCAGGTAAGCTCGGAACAAAGGCCGTTTTACTTGTACCGTTCGATCGACGTTATCGCTGGCACAATGTCTCTGTTTTGACAGCTGCTTGCCTCATTGTACAGGACCTTAGCCCGCCTTTATTACTAGAGCCTGAGAGAGAGGAAGTACTAATAAACTAACTGTAGTAATGTCGGCGCTTGGGCATAAAGCGTTGCAAAGAGAGAAGCCACAAAATAGTTCAATGTCAAAATGTTGCAGATCTATCTGCAACATTCGGACTTAAAGGGTTAATAGAAATGTGAACACAACCAATAAAAAGCAGTTCTGGAAAACAATTAATGAAGTACATGAGATTAGATAAGTCTACAATACCGACTCTTTCACTGGACGACAATGAAGCGATCACAGACAAAGATAAATCAACCATGTTCAACTCATACTTCTCTGACTGTTTTAATAAGTCATTACCACCTCTAGATGTGCCATCAGAAACTATGCTGTCTGAAGTTAATCCTAACACTATTGAGGAATTACTGTGTACTGAAGAGGAGGTCCTGCAACTGGATCTCCGGTAGGATGTTGAAAGCAACAGCAGTTAGTGTTGCTGCACCGGTTACCAAACTATTTAATTTATCTATCTCCTCAGGAACCTTTCCTACTAAATGGAAACTTTCCTCAGTTGTACACATCCCCAAATCTTCAGACAAGGGCAGTCCTAAAAACTATCGCCCAATATCACTGCTGCCCATACTAAGGGAGAAACATGGTCTACTGTCAAAACATCTACAACTTTCTGAACCAATTTATGATTCACAGTTTGGTTTCCAACGAGGAAAATCAACTACTACTGCTCTATTGGAAACTACTCATAACTCGTTGCAACTGCTGGAGAGTGGGAGGGACATAGGAGCCATCTTTTTTGATTTCAAAAAGGCCTTCGATTCTGTACCCCATCGTGCATTGATAGACAAGCTTAAGGGTATCAATCTGAATCCTCTACTTCTGCACTGGATTCAGAGTTACCTCTCTGGCAGGAGTCAAGAAGTCCTAGTGAATGGGGAGAAATCGGACCCATGTCAGGGATCAGTCATTGGTCCTCTTTTGTTCCTGATATATATTGATGGCATCAAAACAACCCCCCTATCTGGTGAAAGCCATCTAACATTATATGCTGACAATATGCTGCTTTATAGACCAATTACAAGCATAGCTGATTTTGCATTGTTGCAACAAGACATTGATAGCATATCCGACTGGGTTGACAAAAACTATCTGCAATTTAATGTTCAGAAATGCAAATTCATGCACATAACAAGAAAGACCAAATGCAGTCAACCGGCTTCACACCTAACCCTTTATGGCCAGCCTCTAGAGAGAGTCAACACATACGTACAAATATCTTGGTCTGTTGCTATCAAGTGATTTATCCTGGACCCAGCACATTAATAACATATGTACTAAAGCTAAGAAGCTCTTTGGCCTAATCTACCGTCGCTTTTACCAATTCTCTACTCCTGCGAGTCTTTTTCAGATGTACATCTCGTTGGTCCGTCCCAATCTGGAATATGCCAGTCAAGTATGGAGCCCATACAAAGTCGGAGAAGTTAATTCTTTAGAACATGTTCAAAAGTTTGCACTACGTATGTGCGCTAAATCTTGGGACACTAGCTACCAAGAATTACTTCAGTTGTTCTCCTTACCAGATCTCCAGCAACGCAGGCTTTACCTGGATCTGTGCACAATGTTTAGAATATTAAGTGGCAGTCCCGTGTAGAAATCGAAGGTTATTCCGTCGCATATTTCGATCGCATCGCTGCGTTCAAAGCGCCGTATCGCTGAACTTCCGTTAAGGGCGGGGCTCATACTTGCTTCGTAGATGATCTAATGAGTTTACGAAGCGCGTATGAGCGCCGCCCTTGACGGAAGTTCAGCGATACGGCGCTTTGAACGCAGCGATGTGATCGAAATACGCGACGGAATAACCTTCGATTTCTACACGGGACTGCCACATAAATGGATTATTTTATTTTCCTAATGATGTGTTTGTACACCAAACCTCTAGCATAATCACTCGCTCGTCAACCTCTCAAACTCTTACCTGTCCTTTTGCACGTACATGTAGTTATTTTAACTCATTTGTGCCACGCACCATCCGTTCATGGAATTTCTTGCCTACCTCTGTAACTAGTATTAATAGTCTTTTAAGTTAAATCTCCCGGCACATATGTATTAGCTTTTGCTATTTTGTGTCCTTTGCATATATGCAAGACCTTTAATAAAAAAAAATAAATAAATAAATAAAAAATCAAAGAACATTTGTCAAAATAACTCATTTATTGTGAAGTTAGATCTTAAAAACAAATCATGTACAAAAGAAACTTTGAGAAAAAACAAAAACACTAGTTTAACAAGTGTTTCATGCTGGATGTGGGTAGCCTCGTTCCCAGGCTCTCCCCGTGCGCGAACGAAAAATCGAAAGGAAAGGGGAGAGCCTGGTAAAAATTTATCACGTGAGAAACGTCATATACCATACTGCAAGCGACGGAAAGCTGGGCAGGACCTGGGAATGAGGCTAGGATATGGGCATGTGTGCACATTCTGATTTTTATAGCTCAGGCATTTGTCAAATGGGAAATGATTGTCAACCACATCCACTTTCTAGCTCTGTTTGTGCCAGAAAATTTGGCTGGTCATCCTCATTTGAACCAAGTCTAGAGATCACGGGGCCAAGGTCCAATTAATTTTTACTCCGAGTGTCCATATCAGAATCTTCTGCCGTAACCATATGTGTTTCTAGGTCCTCCAAAGCAAACCCATAGAATTAATCATCCTGCTGAGTGAATGCAGCAAAGAATGCTTATGCCATCACTATGAGTGGCCATAGCTCACATTAGCTGTAGCGACACTACTAAATGTTAAGGAGTTAAAGCTACCGTATTTATTCAAATAAAATGCATGATCCAATCTAGCGCAGAAATTCAATTCTGAGAATTTATGAGCAGATCCAATTTAGTACAAGCTGCCACTGATTGATCTTGGGTTGGTCCAATTTAGCGCAATACCAGGAATGAAGCTTCTCAGTTGTCTCATTCATTATGACAACAAAAGGCATTTATAAATTCTGCCATCAAACTATAATTTGGTACACTTTTCTGCTTCACATGGATCCAGGGTTTTTTGCACTCATTTGTATTCCTTGCCTTCTTAAATGAAGGCACATTACAGGATATGAATGTGGGAGATGAAAGAATCTGCTTCATTCTGAGCTACTGAAGAGGGTTTTCAAATGAAAAGGGTCGGCAGGACTAGATGAGGGTTAATAGAAAAGAGTTCCCATAAACTGTTTGTGAATCCAGACAATGTGTTTAAATCACTCTTCAACTTCACAGACAAAGCTCGTTCACACTCGCTAATATCCTCAGACCCATTTGGAATGTGTTTTTGTAGCAATGAGGGTCAACCCAACGTTGGCATAGAACAGTCCATTCAGAAAGAGGCCTATCCGGGACAAATATTTATGTACGTAGAAGCTGTGGCAGTTGGTCAGTACAATGGAACAACACTAGCCTCCTTCCCAGGCCTACCCCGTTTTTTGTTCTTCGGTTTGTGTTCAGTATAATACACGGAGGCAGAAGAGCGCGAAAAACGGGGAAGGCCTGGGAACACTTATCACGTGAATGACGTCAGGTGGACGCAAGGTGGACGTAGGGGGGGCGGTGCCCGACTACAAGTACGTGCGCAATAAACCTGAGAGCAGGTTTCTTACCGGTCAAGCGGAGTACTCGCGATCTTGTGAACGTCTGGGGTCTTGCCCAGTGACGGAGCGCTCGATGATGAAGTCTAGTACGTTATTTCATGAATTTAAATACGGATCCCTCCCCCCCTACGTCCACCTCACATCCACCTGACGTCATTCACGTGATAAGCTTTCCCAGGCCTTCCCCGTTTTTCGCGCTCTTCCGCCTCCGTGTATTATACTGAATGAAGAACAAAAAACGGGGTAGGCCTGGGAACGAGGCTAGAACAACACCAGGTGTAGTCCTTGCAAGAGCTGTCACTAGTAATACTAAAGGAGGTGCATTTGGCACAAGAAAGCAAACGCTCATGTACCAGGCTTCAGTATTCCGTTTCATCCATCAGTGAGTATGAGATAATTCAGTTGGTCCCTGCTACCTAGCTTCCCTATGCTTATGTTACACCTCCTCCTACGCAACTCCTCCTACGCTACGTCATGATTACCAAGCCTCGCTCCACTTTGCTGTGGTCGGCAATGAACAACGCTTATCCTACAGTGTCCCCTAGCAATAGTGAATGTACCGCATATCATGGTAACAGCACTCTTAAGGCATGGTCAGGTTAGGGCAAGCTTGAGGTATGTCCAGTACTGCCACGGCTTGTCCTAGGACAACTCGGGACATCCCTAGATACATAGGACACCCCAGTATCACATACCCAGGAGGTCCCAGATTGTCCCCATGGTACTAAGTATCCCGGGATACCCAGGACAGTCCTGGGTAGTCCCACAAGGCATGGAGTCCCATGGATCCCGAGATACTAAGTATCCCGGTATACTCAGGACAATCCCGGGTAGTCCCACCAGGCATGGAGTCCCATGGATCCCGAGATACTAAGTATCCCGGGATACCCAGGACAGTCTCCAGTAGTCCCACCAGGCATGGAGTCCCATGGATCCCAAGATACTAAGTATCCCGGGATACCCAGGACAGTCCCGGGTAGTCCCACCAGGCATGGAGTCCCATGGATCCCGAGATTCTAAGTATCCCGGGATTCCCAGGACAGTCCCGGGTAGTCCCACCAGGCATGGAGTTCCATGGATCCCGAGATACTAAGTATTCCGGGATACCCAGGACAGTCCCCGGTAGTCCCACCAGGCATGGAGTCCCATGGATCCCGAGATACTAAGTATTCCGGGATACCCAGGACAGTCCCGGGTAGTCCCACCAGGCATGGAGTCCCATGGATCCCGAGATACTAAGTATTCCGGGATACCCAGGACAGTCCCCGGTAGTCCCGCCAGGCATGGAGTCCCATGGATCCCACGATACTAAGTATCCTGGGATACCCAGGACAGTCCCGGGTAGTCCCACTAGGCATGGAGTCCCATGGATCCCGGGATACTAAGTATCCCAGGATACCCATGACAGTCCCAGGTAGTCCCGCCAGGCATGGAGTCCCATGGATCCCGAGATACTAAGTATCCCGGTATACCCAGGACAATCTCGGGTAGTCCTGTCATGCATGGAACCCCATGGTACTAAGTATCCCGAGATATCCAGGATAGTCCCAGGTAGTCCCACCAGGCATACAGTCCCATGGTACTAAGTATCCCGGGATACCCCAGACGAAGTTTTCCAAACACGTGTGAACATAACAAGTACTTGTATTAACAGCCTGCTCCAACTACTCACAGATTCAAGTTTAATGCACACTGATGTCCAATTATGTGTATATCCACAAGTGAATATTGTAATACGAGATAGGAAATCACAAAACAAACAAGTTAATTTTGTTTCTGATTGTGTAGGTCACAAGCATGAAGTAGATAGAACAAAAAATGAGCCTTATTCATGTACCTAGTTATTCGTTTATACCTCGACAGCCAGGAAAACGTTTGCTCACAGATTTCAGTGTCAACCTGTGAATAAATAAGACATGCTGTATGGTTATATGGATTAGTTTACATGTGTACATGTACCTTTTTGAGCCCATCAAAGTCATTGGGGTTACAGTAACGTCTGCACTACAGATCTATATGCCCCTTGAAATGCATTTTGCCAATGACGATTTCCATGGCTGCAATCCTCTTAGTTATATCAGTTAGTGTGCTCCTCACTGGGTTGTTAGCGAACTTCCTATGCCTATGTAGATGCCATAATATACATATCCCTACTTGTCCCCCCTGGGCATGTACTAGCTACGTATATACATGTTTTAGATCAAACAGAAAGAGTAATGATCTCCTATGGTTTCAATTTCTCCACTGAATATCAAGGAATATGTGCCTTAACTCACTTGATTATTGCCTTCCAGACCATCTGCTGGTTGCAAGCGCCCACGTGACTCTACCCCACCAGCAGCCCTTAGACGTCCACCACGGAAACTCGACTGAACAGATGCTGGTCCACAGTAAACTTATAAGTAGCTCACACTCTGCTGCATCCTTGGGTTTGTATTTATTTATCATTATATCTAGCTGCTACAGTCATTCATTGATTACCTAAGCTTAACCACCCAGCTCTCACCAATTCACCATACTTTCTACAAGTACTCTGATTATTGTCTATAGTCATTCATTGATTACCTAAGCTTAACCTCCCAGCTCTCACCAATTCACCATACTTTCTACAAGTACTCTGATTATTGTCTATAGTCATTCATTGATCACCTAAGCTTAAATAATGATCTACTGCCGATTCTTAGCTGTGACCAAATACTACAATAATTTCTTTCTCATATCCTGCCTGACCAGGGGGTAGGTGGAAGGAATTTGTCTTTGATGGTGAGCCTCACAAAGTATCTCCAATATTAGAGCAAGAGTATTGTTTGATCTTGATACCTGACTGGGACAACTCAGGATCATCCCGGGTTTCCCAGGATACTAAGTATTGGGGAATGTGAGTATTCTTCCTGACTAATACCTGGGACAACCCGGGAACATCCAGAGTATCCCGGGATACTAAGTATTGGGGAATGTGAGTGTTCTTCCTGACTAATACCTGGGACAACCCGGGAACATCCAGAGTATCCCGGGATACTAAGTATTGCGGAATGTGAGTGTTCTCCCTGATTAAAACTTGGGACAACCCTGGCGGGACTACTGGGGACTGTCCTGGGTATCCTGGGATACTTAGTATCTCGGGATCCATGGGACTCCATGCCTGGTGGGACTACCCAGGACTGTCCTGGGTACCCCAAGAACATCCTGAGTATCCTGGGAAACTAAGTATTGCGGAATGTGAGTGTTCTCCCTAAGACTTGGGACAACCCGGGACTATCCCTAGTATCCCGTGGTTGACTCAACTGTGTCAGGAAGACTGGGCAATCCCAGAACATCTCGGGATAAGTTGTGGCAGTACTGGACACTTCTGGGCTAGGGCTTACGTATTTAGGGCTGTTTTATGGCATGCACGTAGGCTGTGAATTAAGGTTTATATAGGGTTTAACAATAGTTAAAGCCAGTTAACGGGGAGGGGCTCACTGCACAAGCTGTCCCGCCATAATCTAGGAGTTCTGTGCATGAGCACAAAAGAATGAATATTAGCGCCAACAGCCAAAGCACAGGCACAGCAAGATAAATCTTTCTCTCAAGCTGAAACCGACTCTGCGCAGTCCAATCGTTCACAGACGGACAAGAATGGCCTTGAACACGGGAGAAGGAGATGGGACTGCCGGGACCCATCAACTAGCGGACGAACGAGACAGCTATCAACAGATGGACCCCCGCCTCGAGGGCGAGGACACAACGCCGCTACTCGGCCGCATTGAAGCGCTGGAGAGAGCCTTGAGAGCGGGCCACAGCTCAGCAACACACGACCCCCCTAGTGTCGCCAATCCTGGCCATGGTAGGCAACTAATTATGACCATAAGGGTCAAGGGTCACACGATGATGTAATACTACAGAGTGTTAAAGAAACCAACACGCAGCGCGACAGCACTAAGCAGCATGGGCCAACAAGCACATAGCAGCACACAGCGAGGCCAGCACTAAGCAACATGGGCCAACAAGCACATAGCAGCACACAGCGAGGCCAGCACTAAGTAGCATGGGCCAGTAAGCTCACAGCAGCACATAACACAGCAGGCATTAAGCAGCATGGGCCAACAGGCACACAGCATGGCCAGCACTTAGCAGCATGGGCCAACAAGCACACAGCAGCGCATAGCAGCACACATATTATAAGCAGCATGGGCCAAAAAAAAACAAACATGCGCAGCAGTACACAGCACAGTCAACACCAAGTAGCATGGGCTGCCAAGTGCACAGCAGCATGTAGCACGGCCAGCACTAAGCAGCATGGGCCAACAAGCACACAGCAGTACATACCACAGTCAGCACGAAGCAGCATGGACCAACAAGCACACAGCAGCTCATAGCACGGCCAGCTCTAAGTAGCATGGACTAACACGCACACAGCACCACATAATACAGCCAACACTAAGCAGTAGGGGCCAGCAAACAACAGCACATAGCAGGGCCAGCATTAAGCAGCACGGGTAGTGCAGCAAGCACACGGCAGCATAAAACAGCACGCAGCATGGCCAACTCTAAGCAACATGAGCCACTAGGCACATAGTAACATAAGCAGTTGGGCCAACAAGCGCATAGCAGCATGGGGCACCACAGAGGTACGGCATATATACACAGTACGGTACCAAAAAAAAAAAAGAAAAAAAAAAGATGATATCCTTAGCAGAATGTTACACTGGCTGCCAATTATAAGCAACTCTATCCCATACATAGCCCAGCCAGAGATGGGCATCGTACCACCACAGGGACGGTACCAATTATTGCACTACCCAACCCCCCCCACTCATCCACACAACAGCAATGCAGGTATCACCAATGCAGGTTCCATCAACAAGCACCTTGCACAACACCACACCAGACCCACCTACTAACATGCCCACAGGCTTGTTCATGGGGGACGCAATGCTGCCAATTCCTGACAGCCTTATCAGTAAGATCCAACGACTGGAATTTGTGGACATGGCAGACTTGCGCCCAGAAGCATGGATGTTTGAAGACGAGCCCCACGAAAAATCACTAGCAGGCTTATTCAAACGTCAGAAACAGCCCGTAACAGATATACCGTAGTGTCCCGTTAATACGCCCCCCCATTTTGTACACTACATCCTGCCTAAAGTGGGGGGGGGGCTTATATTCGAGGATGCAATTAGTCTCGACTATAAGCCCCCCCCCCCCCCCCATATGAAATCAATGCCTTTCACTATCAACTAACTATGGCGACGACTTTCAGGATCGAGAGTACTGTTCGCGGACATCACGTTTACAAAGCTGCGTGGTCTCCCTACATCGGAGAAGAGCTGCCAGTTCAACGCGAGGTCAATAACATTCACGATGACTTCGCTGTAGCTGTCCTCAAGAACGGCAACACTGTCGGTCATGTACCACGGGAAATTTCCAGAGTCTGCTGGTATTTCTTGCACAAGAGTGGCAGCGAGATGACTTGCATCGTCAATGGTGACAGAAGACGTTCTGAAGTTGATGGGAAAGGACTCGTGGTTCCGTGCGTGTACATCTTCAGAGGGAAACAAAAACACCTTGACAGACTGATAAACCTGTTTGCTAAACTAGCAGCTTAAAACTTGGAACATCTAACCGGCTTTTCTAAAAGCCACAAAACTTACAAAAGATTCACCGACTACTATAGTCTTACTGAACGCACTTGCAACGTATAGTAAGCACGTGTAGTTTTGATGTTCCAGAAGACGCTCACCGGGGGGGCGTTATAACGAGTCAAACTACCCTGTGCAGGAACTTTGGCGGAAAAGAGGGGGGGGGGGGGGGCGTATTTTCGAAGGGGGCGTATTAGCGGGACACTACGGTACTACTGTGGGTGCAATGTTTCGCATCTTACGTGGCTGTCCTGTCTCAGACACAGCCACAAAGTACTCCCCACCTAATGGCATACATGGCCACAATCATCCGCTGCCACAAAACATTCGAAGGACTGGGCTGGGTTGTATATGATAGTGCATACCGACGCCGGGCCGCAAGGCAGAGCAACCTCAATTGGGCAGTGATTGACAGCTCATTGTTTAACACACTTTTCACCGGCAGAGCTAAGTCATCACTTAAGTGCTCGCACTGTCTCAGTGAAGACCACACAGTGGATGAATGCCCAGCAGCTAATGGCCCCCTTGTGCAGCTTACAAGAGACCTAGGCATAAGCGCTACAATGAGCCCAAGCTACTCTGCCAAGCATACAATGCAGCCTCCAAGCATGATTCCCCCAGCCAAACGGGTAGCTGCACCCATACAACCAAAGCCATGTGGACTGTTTAACTCAAACATGGGTCCACGATGCACCTACGGAGAAAGGTGCAGGTACATGCACATCTGCTCACTCTGCTTCAAGAACCACCCTAAGGCATCATGCCAACGCATCTCAGCTGGCAATTGGAAACCAACAGCTCAAAACAGGAAATGAATGGACCAGGGCATTGGCATACTGCTATGGAACAGTGAACAGCATTACCCACTTACCCAAATGGGTTATTAGCCGGTAACAAGTTCTCTCAATAATACTCCTTGGTTCACTTCAATAACTCCATCGCTATACAACCAGTTATCTCCCATCAAACTCCCATGATCACATCACTGTAATTGTATCACCACCACTTCCCAAGCTTGTTTCCAATCAAAGCTATTAATAACTAGATAAATGATTTGGGCCCCACCCTTTCTTGTTTCTTTCCGTCCCGGTTTACACTGGGACGTGACAGGGGCTTCATAACTTATAAATCGTACTTAATCTCACGTCAGCCTCCGATCGCACATTTGCATTTAAGCGGGAGTGTACATGCAACGAACACGGTGGGCATACGTACCTGTACGTTCGACGCCTAGGCCGAGCAACCTACCGGTGTCTAGCAGCCAACTGGTATATACACGGTATAGATCGCGAATAACGGGCGTGGTCGGGGGCTGGCGTGGGGGTGGGATTGGCTTTAAAAATCCTCATATACCTGCTGCACACACACACACACCTACATAGCTGGGACATACCCATACACCGCCGACCTACTGGCGCTAGAAGCATGCAGGAGCAGCCACGAACGGCACAACCTTAAACTCAGTCTAATCCACACACCTCTCAATGTGCATATCTGGGCTCAATCCTTACAGGCTCACCCAGATCAAGCACTTGCCCGATACCTGCTGAAAAGCATGACTGCCGGATTCAGAATAGGCTACGACTGGTCAAGAGAGCGCAAATCAGCCTGCAGCAACTTGCCATCAGCATCCGCGCACCCAGAGGTTGTACAGCAAAACCTGGACCAGGAAGTAGCCTCCGGCAGACTACTGGGACCATTTCAGCCTGACGAACTCAGCCCACCAGAGAAGAAGCACCAACAAGGAAAATTCTGAATCATCGTTGACTTGTCGTCTCCGGAAGGCAAAAGCATTAATGACGGGATCGCTACAGAGCTGTGCTCACTCTCCTACACAAGAGTGGACGACGTTGCGAAAGGTATCTGTCAGGCGGGCCCAGGCGCCCTGATGGTAAAAATCAATATAAAAAGCGCCTACCGTATTGTGCCGGTTCACCCAGTAGACAGGCACCTATTAGCAACACACTGGAAGGGGCAATTATATGTGGATGGGGCACTCCCATTCAGCCTAAGATCTGCCCCCAAAATCTTCACAGAGCTCACAGACGCATTCGAATTTATAATCAAACAGCACGGTGTCGAATGGGTTTGGCACTACCTAGACGATTTTATTACAACTGCAACTACAGAATGCGCAGCAGCACTAGATATCATGCTGGCCTTGTCAGACCTCCTGGGCATACCGCTGGCGACAGACAAGATCGAAGGACTGGCATGCATAATCACATTCTTAGGCATCACTCTCGACACACTGCAGATGGAGCTGCGCCTCCCAGAAGAAAAAATACAAAGGCTCAAGTCGCTCATTGAAGAGTGGTCCCCCAAACGGTGGTGTAGAAAAAGGGACTTGGAGTCCCTAATTGGTCAACCACATCACGCAAGCACTGTCGTAAAACCCGGCAGGTCTTTTACGAGACGAATGATCGATCTTTGTAAGTCTGTTCACCGGCGAGACAGACCGATCAGGCTAAACAAGTCGTTCCACTCAGACCTAGCATGGTGGCGCCTCTTTCTCACCCAGTGGAATGGGGTTGCGATGATGCCTACTCTCATCAACAAAAGACCAGAATACATAGTAACCTCAGACGCCTCCGGGTCATGGGGTTGCGGTGCCTTCTGCGATAATCACTGGCTCCAAATACCATGGAGCAACAGTACAGCGCTACTCTCCCAGTCCATTGCGGTAAAAGAAATGATACCAATCATTGCCTCATGCGTAGTATGGGGCCATGACTGGAGAGGAAAACACATCCTCGCCAAATCAGATAACGAGTCCGCAGTACATGTCATAAAGCACCGCAGTTGCAAAGATGAAACCCTCATGCACATGCTCCGCTGCTTATTCTTCATAGAGGCGCACTTCGGGTTTACACTGGTAGCGGAACACATCCCAGGTGCGCACAATGAGCTAGCAGATGCTATTTCACGTAATCACGCTACTCTTTTCCTTTCCAAGGTACCTGGCGCATGCAGAACCCCGACCTCAGTGCCGCAGGAGCTACTGGAGCTACTCATTCACCAACAGCCCGACTGGACCTCGCAGAACTGGACAGCCTTGTTCACTTCTATTTTAGAGAAGGTCTAGCAGCGTCAACTCGGAAGACTTATGAGGCCGGGAGGAAAAAATTCAACCAATTCTGTACAGAGCTCAACATATCCAACCCCTTACCAGTGAATCAGCAAACGCTCTGCTACTACGTTGCCTAACGCAATCTCTCTCCAGCGACGATAAAGGTCTATCTTTCAGCCTTACGACACTACCACATAGCAAGCGATGTCCCAGAACCAGATAGAGCAAAACTGCAAAAATTAAAGATCGTGAGCAACGGAATTACACGCGTATCAGCCCTCAAAACAAAGGAGACACACACCCGCCTTCCAATCACTCCAGATATACTGAGACGGATCTATTTATACAGACTATGGCAGCCAAATCGTCACGAGTAAGAGACAATACTCATGTGGGCTGCGAGCACGCTATGCTTCTTTGGATTCTTCAGGATGGGAGAACTCACAATTCCTAATGACAAGGCATACGACTATTCAATCCACCTGTCCCCAGGAGACATAGCAACAGACAGCCATACTAACCCAACAATGCTGCAAGTACACCTGAAAACATCAAAGACAGACAGGGATCGCAAAGGCACGACAGTAATTGTAGGCAGAACAAGAGACCAACTATGCCCAGTCAGCACAGTTCTAGCCTACCTTGCCATAAGGGGCCACACCAGGACCACTATTCCAACTGGAAAACGGAGTACCCCTTACAAAGACACGCTTTATCCTTAAGTTCAGAGAGGCTTTAACACGGATTGGCATCGATGCCTCCAAATACGCTGGTCATAGTTTCAGAATTGGCGCGGCCACCACAGCTGCACAGCATGGTATTGAAGACTCAGTGATACAGAAAATGGGAAGATGGAGAAGCACAGCATACCTCTCATATATCCAGCCACCAAAGGAATTCCTTACAAAGGTATCTGGCATACTGTCGTCAACAAACCCCACCCAGTGAAGGACTTCCAGCAGACCATCTCAACAAACTCATACCTATTGTCAGCTATTCGCACTCAATGTTGCATATATCATTATTATAAGCACCCCAGTAAATATGTTAGCGCGAGCAAGTATAATAACCTTCAGGGCACAATCAGACAACTTTCAATGGGTACCGGGAGCGTGAAGACCTTCGGATTGGGGAGGGAAGCACCAAGGGCTTCCGTTGGAGGAGTTAATACCAGAAGTAGGATTCCTACTTGGTCTTAACAGGACCCCAATCCAGTACAGGGTACATTCCAATGTTCAGGCACTGACACCAAGTAACCTCGTTCCCAGGCTCTCAGCCAGGGAATGGGATTATGGTGCCAAAGCATGCACCTGCCTCCCGGTACACCACCAACAATGGTAACCACAATGGGTACGAAAGGCAGTTATGACAAGAGGCCGACGGTAGTTAACTTAATGGAAAGTGGGATGTAGGTTAGGTAGACTATTAACAGAAGGGGAAAGGGTGATAGGAAAGTTACTGTGGTCGAGTGATGCCATTTTAGTCTAGGCTATCTGCAGAAGAGTTTGCACAGATGGCAGTAACATCTTTGAGTCTTGTTGGTTATAAGAGCATGTGAATTTGCGGAGTGTATGAACATGACACGTGAGATTACAGAGATTCTTCCTGTATGCAATCCATATTTTCGCACCACTTCATCATGCAGCCGTGCATCAAAATCTTGAAAAAAATTCTCTTTATTAGTTTTTCTCACATAAGTGTGAAAAGATTTATAGTGTATACCTACTTCCCTAGAGATATGTTCAGTGCCTGCCATTCATAGCAAAAAAACACTGGAACAATGGTATCACGGCCTGAAGATTTGTTGGTGTTTGAACAGCTTTTTCTTTCTATGACAAGATTAAACGTAGTTGGATCTCTGGAGATTTTTCTCGATGCAGATCGGATGTGTCCCATTCTCGAATATCCAACGCAAAAATGTCTACAAACAGCTTAGAGCCGTTTGTTTCACTTCACCTCAATATGCTGGCTATCACGTTGCAGTCTCAGCCCCGCATGTAAAGTCTAATGTATGTAACGCACGCCTTTGGCCCCAGGGGGCCAGCTAAAGGTATACGTGATTTCCATCGCTGCTGAGTAAGCATCGAACTAGTTTCGATCTAATATAGCACTACTAAGCAGCGAACAAGAACATCCAGCTCAACTTCCATAGCTCATGTATCATCACTACTGAGCAAATGAGTGAGCTTGGCATGAGCTTTCAGTTTGACTTTCATCTGAAAAAACGCACTGTGGTATCGTGATTATTGTTGTAACTAATGTAGCTAGGATAATGTATGATGTCATAGTTGGTAATGATTTTCATATGATCTAGTGCGCATGTGCAGTTCTGTGTCCTGCACCTTATGCCATGCCAGAAATATAATGGTGTTCTTTACTTGTGTAAATCTTCGGGCATCCAAGCGGTCATGACATGAGCGAATTTCGCCTTGGCGAAAGCACCCAGCTCGACCTAACAATACTTCGGTCATCGCTCAGCAGTTTTGATACTTGTCTTATACGGGCATTGCCATTTGTCTGCTCTAACCAAACTCCTTCGCTTAGCAGTTATGGAATGACTGGAGAAAAGCTAAGCACCAGTTTTCCATGAAGGCCTTTCAACAGCTACTGTACTGTCTAACCTGTTTTTAAAATGGTATAAATATACAAGATAGTTTACGTTGTAAACAATGTAGCTTATAGGAAACATCATTCTACAACTTCCTGTCAGTATATTGAAAATAATACCCACCTGTTACTATAGCAACAAGGGTGAAGTGCATGGGTAACGGGTGTTTCATTCGAGACATAGCGCATAATTAGATAAACACAAACTTTTCGGTAGTCATGGCAGCCTTCATCCTATGCAAATCATCATCTGCTGTGCAGATGTGTCCATGGTGATTTGCATGGGACGAATCAGATCTAGGTAAGGAGATATATGCAATACCATGCACGATTGCAAGTGTGGTGCCTTGGCAACTTAGTGCCTGAACGACGCCAAGGCTGCCATGATCGACTACTTGTATTGTACCAAAACATTTGTGTGTTTATCTACGTAATTACACATTATGTCTCAAATGAAACACCTGTGCATATTCTCCACTTCACTGGTTTCTCTAGTAACAGGTGGGTATTGTTTTCAATATACATGAAGGTTGTAGATTCTGTTTCATATACCACAGGAAGTTGTAAAATGATGTTTCCTATAAGCTGTATGTTTACTAATAACAACAGGGCCCAATTGGGTTGGAGAATATAACACATAATGCATGTTAGTCTGGGATTTATGGCTGACAATAACCACCCTTGTCCTTGGGCTCAGCTCTTGGAGCTATATAGGTGGTTATTGACCATAAATTCCAGGCTACCATGCATTATCCATCACATAACCATATAGTCTCACAAAAAAGCGCCCACCCCCTACTTTTGGTCCAATTTCGGTCAAAGTTTACTAGAATGAGCACCCACCCGGAGCGGCTAATCAGAGTGTACTCTAAGAGTGTTGAGAAGCACAGTGTCAAGTGCTATGCATATCTGAGGCAAGAAAACTTTGTGTTACACTTTACCGAAGGGTGGCTTTGCGTTGTACGTAGCTGGCTAATGGGCCGCGCTCACTAGCTACACTACACGCGTTTTGCCATTCAGAGTATTGCATGCCATCAGAACATGAGCTTCCAAGGACCGTGTTGTATGTTATTTTTTGTCCAATACGTCAGCAAATTTGTGGGCAATAAGTCGCTGTTAGCACACATGGGCGCATAAATGCAGAAACACTTAAAAGAGTGCCCACCCCCATCTTTGGCAGGGTTGTAAGGTGTTCCGCCCATGGGCGCTCTTTCGTGAGACTAACGTTAACCCACAAATGTTGATTACTGCAAAGAAAACAATTACCAGACATCTCAAACATTGTCCAGCAAATACCAATACAAGCATGCAGGAGAGCCAGTGATGGCATAGCAGTGTATCCCAAGCAGAACAAAGTTTAAACATGTCTGTTGTTCGATTGGCAAAGACCATGTTCCTCTATAACTAATGCCGTTTGTGCAAATGGATGAACATACATACATGAACAGACACCAGTAAATACATGTAGCATTATAAATCACAGTGAGCATGAACAATCCTGTGATGAATCCTGTGATGACCAGAATGCTGTGACTGCTAAGCTACCCATCATTCCTGCTCTACACCATGGAGGTGTGATGTTATACATTAACATATAAACTGCTCTGTCCTTAACACTTAGGACGCGAAGCACCAATATATTGGCGCACGGGCTGTACAAGCGTAGTGCTATGCGCCAATATATTGGCGCGGGAGAGTTTACATGGTAAGTAGCGAAGCCAAGCGAGCTTTTGGGGTAAATCCCTTCCTGTTGAGTAGTAATAAGTGTAGACCACACCTTTCCACTTACATCACCCGCAGGGAAGGGGGCGGTCTAGTTCATGATCATTCGTGAAGGGCCATCAAAGTGAAGCTTTTTCTTCAACATAGGGAGCAAGCGGCTTCCAGATTTCACATAAGGTTGGAGTACTAGCTTCAAATAACTTGGAAAAGGGCTTAGTCGGTCAGTGCCGTTTCAAATTGCTGGTAAGCTACAATATATACCTACAGATAATGGCTTCAAACAGGTCAAGTCCTAGGACTTGCTAAGCAACGCTTGTCACTTTGACATCAGACAGATAATTTTAATTTCCCCGTTAATAAATGGTGATGTATATTTAATTTCCGTGTGCAAAGTGTTAATTGTATTGATATACACACTTACATTCAGCTGTAGATCGAATCATCAGATTCCCTGTACTGCTTGTGCTGAGCTGACGTACATCTAAGCAGACAAAAAGAATGACTCAGTAAGAAGTAACTATTTGTGAAATATTGCAATGCAGACTGCAAGGTTCCCATGACTAGCATACTGTGCACATACTGGACTTGATTGGATGTGTTGCTTCAAGAAAGTATACAAATCATGTCATAAATGCCGTACAACATAACACCTCTGCATCTCTTAAAATAAAGACATGTATGTTTGAGGCAAAGTAGAGGAAAGTGTAAACTTGTAGTCACTGGAAATACAGCCCAGGTTCCCTGGCTTGAACTGCCAGTTCTCTAACAACTCAGCTCTATATGAGCACCAGGTACCAGCCCTCACAATTATCTAACTGTACTGCACAGGTGGTAATGAATGCTTCAATTACACACCTGGAATTCACTCAGTATTTGCCCTCACATTTTTAGTGGTCAAGCAGAACTTACGGTCTCCATCGGCACATTTTGCCTCAGCTAGAAGTACCGTATATCATGGAGCGTTGCCGTCTCTCAATTGAGGTACTTAAACAAAGCCATGAGTTCACAAACTTACATGAAGTAAAACTGGCAGCATGTGCTCTCACCGAGCTAGCTACATGTGCAGCTGGCGCAGAGAAGAGCTACTGCTGCATCACGTCACTGCGCATTGCAGGCAAAAATAATATTGGCAGATTTTAGCCTGGCGGTTTCAACCCCGACCGACAAACCACCAAATTTAATTACCCTATCAATTTTCCGGCTAATGAGGCAAAATAGAGGAAAGTAAAAAAACTGGAAATAGACCAGAAATAGTCATTTTTGCTGTCACTGGATTCTAAGGGTAAGTGGAAAACGCTGAAGTGCAGAAACCAAAGTACGGAAACAAAGTACGGAAACAAAGTATGGAAGCAGAAGTATGGAAGTGAGAAGAAAAGCTACCTAACGGTGTCTAGTACCTTACTGACTCATGACTGTGTATTTTGACGGCTTGTAGTCCAGCGATGTGAGAGCCGTATCCCGGGGGTCTCAGAGTGCAGTGAGCGTGACGGTCACTATCATGATGCCACAGTGAGTTTAAGTGGCCAGACCCAACCAAAAGCTAACGATGAGTGGGCCAACCATGCAGACTACAGATGTGAGTGTTGTCATAGTTCCTCGCTGAATATCTTTGCCAGTGGCTCAACCAGTTACAGAACTACTCCTAAGATACCAGCAAATAGTCACTGAAGTGACCAAGACAACTCAGCCTGTCATGCTAAACGACTGTGTTAGTGCTCACTGGAGTCTGAGGTCCCAGTACCTGGCCCTCACATCACTTGGAGGTAGTCACCCTTTGCCTACAATCCACAGTCATGAGTAAGCAAGGCACTAGACACTGATAGGTGGCTTTTCTTCTCACTTCCATACTTCCATTTCCTTACTTTGGTTACCACACTTGAGTGTTTTTCACTTGCCCGGATTCTAACAGGTTGCTAGAATTGTCAGTACTCTGACCACTAAGCTACGTACAATCAGCAGCCCTCACAATCTTAGATGTGTACTGCATGAAACGCATCCTGATTTCTGCTGAGGCAATGAGTTTTACTAGAAAGTAGCCTCGTTCCCAGGTCCATTTCTCGGATTTTTTGAACGGGCTTGGGAACAAGGCTAACTAGAAAGCTACTTCCTAAATGATAGACTTACTTTCCAGATTGGTTGTGGTTTGAATTTGTTCTCCCCGATACTTCCCTGTGATTAAATGACATAATAATACAAAACATTCCCAATATGTGCTTCATGAGATAGTAGTGTATCATCATGTGTGTAATAGTAACACAACCATTTGTATGTAGTGCTGAACACGTGTAGTATTTATATAGGCACAATCATGGTAGCCATCACCATGGTAACAGGTTTTTCTTCCCTCATTATTGAGACTTACGGAGGGTCTAGGAGCTCATTTGTTCCAATCTCTACCACATTTTCCTGCCATTTCGTAGTATGTGCGAGAAAACTCTAATTACCGTATTTCTTCGATCAGACGTCGCGGCTACTATTTATTCCGCTGCTCGTTTTGTGCGGCTACTATTCGAGGGCAGTGTTTATTTCTTTGGAAAGCCCAGAGATGGCTGAATAAGATACATACGAGTGAGACGGTGACGGTTGCTAGACACTCTCAGTAGTACGCGCAGCCTTTTGTCCTGTTGTCAGCCGTGGGAACGACTTGTACAACACAAACAGTTCTAGCTGACCGTCGTCAGAAATCATTCACACATGTGCGCATGCCGCATTTACTAGCTGTGGCTACTATTCGAGGGCGGCGTTTATTTTGTTCAAGAGCTTTGGATTGTGCGGCTACTATTCGAGGGCGGCGACTATTCGAAGAAATACGGTATACATAAAGAAGTAGGGATGACATGCCAAAAAGTATGCAAACAAAGTTGTGATTGATGATAATCAATTTTATGTACTGGACCATGAAAAACCTCACAATTGCATCACAAGTTTGTTGTTTTTTTCTACACAGTATCACTGTGCTGAATAGATGCACGTAGATTAGTGGATACTGAGAGCAAGGTGACCATTTGTATATATGCAGCAGCACATGGTGCTCATCACATGCAGCATTCATGTTGGTGTATGGAGCATGGAGCATGATCAAATCAATGATAAGGGATGAGGGTAGTGGCCCATCTTTCATGCTAAACTAGCAGGAAAATGTGGTAAAGATTGGAACTTGGTTTCAGAATGCTGAATATTAGTCTCAGGCAGGTGATTTTGACTAATGGAAATGTTCTACCAGGGCTAATTAGGGTAAAACAAACATGTCATTGCTTAGCTTAGTTCCCAGGCCAGTACAAAGCTAGTCACTGCTATAATGAAAGCTAGTAACATACATGGCCAATTGTAACCCACTGATTACGTATTTGATAGCAGCAAGTGCTGAACAACACTTTACACCACATTGCTCTAGAAAACTTCACGCTTATCATAAACAATGCAGAAACAGAATAATATTATATGTGGCAGTCCTGGATAGAAATCGAATATTATTCCGTCGCATATTTCGAGTGCATCACCGAGTTTGACGCGCTATAGTGCTGAACTTCCGCTAAGGGTGGGGCTCATATGCGCTATGTAAACGCATGAATATTTGATGCATCTACGAAGCGCGTATGAGCCCCGCCCCTAGCGGAAGCGTAGCGCTACAGCGCGTCAAACTCGGTGATGCGCTCGAAATACGCGACGGAATAATATTCGATTTCTATCCGGGACTGCCACATATGGGTTAGCAACATTCAATGTGTGTGGGCAACAATTAACTTTCAGTGGACTGGTCTCCACTGATAAGTAAGAATGTACAAGCATTAACTACGGTCCCTGTGAAAGACTGACATTTGTGCATCATTTGTTACCACTCTGCTACTTTCACTATCATAAACCTTGTAAGGTGATAAACACTAATGAGTCAAAACAGAACAATAATGTGAAACTCACAACATTCCATTTGAAGGTTCTCAGCAGTTTGTACAAGATTAGTTTGCGTCTTCAGGACACGAACAAACTCATGGAAGGACTGCTGGTTAGAAGAAATATGGCTTTCCACACTAGTAAGAAGAATGGCTGCCTTTTCCTTTGCGGTTAAAGTGGAAACAAGCATTTTATCCATAACATCTCTAGATATTAGATCCCTGGAGTACGCCTCTGCTGCAATGGTCAAGGGGTTGTCAATAGCACTTATTAAAGTGCTGAACTGACTCTGGAAAGCTCGTGACTCAGCCATAGCCCTGCATACAAATATATGTCAGCGTTATCTTTAACCAAAATATAACTAATGATTTAACTTGCAAAATTTGGAAGCTGCACAATTTCATAAACTAAAATTTTATCTTTTGGCTTTTGGTTAGAAGAACCATTTGGCAATCTGGTGGTATTTAAGTGCAGAAAAAAATAGTACGTTGGTGTAAGTACTTGATCCCTCCTTATGCTACAATAATTTGAGTCTAAAGGGCAAGAGGTATTTCCAGATAGTCATTGCACGACAACATGGCAAGTTATGTACAATGGCAAGTCTTCAAGAAGCAGTGAGATACAACAATGCAGTGTGTACACACGTACAGACACAGAACCAGAAACTGACCTTGCGATAGACATACGTACTACACACACTCAACACACACAACCTCTCCCTCCTTCCCTCCCTTCCTTCCTTCTTTCCTCCCTCCTTCCCTCCCTTCCTTCCTCCCTCCTTCCCTCCCTTCCTTCCTTCCTCCCTTCTTTCCTTCTACATGCATCTACACACAGAAACAGAGAGCAAAGGAGGATCACTAATTGATCCTGTGATTAGGTATTTACTGTACACACACACATACTCACATGCCGTATTTCTTCAAACAGACACCACCTTCAAATAGTTGCCGCAAAATCCGAAGCTCCGAACGAAATAAACACCACCCTCGAATACTAGGCACTGCTAGTATATGCGCCATGCGCACATGCATGTGTGAATAATTTATGATGACGGTCACCACGCTAGCACTAGGTCTATTTGTGTTGTATGAGTCATTTCCACGGCTGAAAGCAAGACTGAGAGCCTATGCGTACTACTGACAGTGTCTAGCAACCGTCACTGTCTTACTCGTACGTACCCTACCCAGCCATTTGTTGATGTACGCGGGCTTTCCAAAGAAATAAACGCCGCCCTCGAATAGTAGCCGCACAAAAACAAACAGCGAATAAACAGTAGCCGTGGTGCCTGATCGAAGAAATACAGTACACACACAACACAATGCACACACATGCACACTCGCACACACAACACAATATTCACACACAAAAAAAAACACTTTTCATCCTCTCCCTCTTCCGCTTCATCCGCCCTCTCACATCCTCCTCTGTTCTTTCTAATAATAATAATTCCTGCCTTCTTTTTCTCTCTTGTTCTTTTTTCCCAGCCCACAGTACAATGTGTTCTTCCTGTTTATCTTCTACACTTCTAACCCTTACCCTAACCTTACCACCCTCTCCTACACACACACATGCATACTTCCACATGCAAACACACTAACAATAACCAAGGAAGGACCCCCCATTCTACACACACATTACCACGCGCAAGCCCAAAACAATGGCAAGAGGGAAGATACACAGGTACAGTGCATGCACACGTCCTCAATGCATGTACACATACACATGCACACAATGGTACTGTACCTTGCACCGTAACTTACCGTCTACCTGTGAGTGTGGCTCACACGGTTGTAGATAAAATTACACTATGACATCATTCCTCTTATGATGGGCAGGAAAGAGTGTACCCTACACATTTAAGCATGGACTGGTTAGGCCATAGTAACAAAATTCATAGTTTCTGGTCACCACCCGCATTTAAAATAACCCACCGCTTTTAGCTTTTTTAATAGAGTTCAAAGGTCGGTGTACCTGCGCAGTACTGCCAGATACCTCGTGATTCTGTCGTGAAAATGTTGGTGTCAGTGAGTATTGCTGCCGGTTTCCACCTTATTTTAGCCTGGTCAATCATGGTGGTCGACGAATGTTGCTCTCTTGTAGATATATACACTGGAATTCGTGATGGCAGTATTGAAGTTCCGTCCACCAGTAGCCACCCTTTCAAGTTTCCTGAGACCTTAAAGGAGCAGCCATTTTCTGTGGCTGTGGCGCGTAAACAATCAGGACCATTTCAGCCCTGCAATCTAGCGGCAAAGTTAGGAGAAGTAGCTGCCTTTGGTACTTACCTGAAGTTTGTTGTCGAGTGTCCCAGGGATTCCAATACTGCAGCAAAAATTAATTCATTAATATTAAATTAAAATTACCGCCCGCCCGCATGGAAACTTGAATAATTCATGACCAGAAACTATGCATTTTATTACTATGGCCTTATATAAAAGTACGATTTTAGCAATCATGCATAAATTTGAATAATTTCATGATACATTCCTTCACAGATTGATGTCATTTATGTAATGGTATACTGTAACCATGCAACAACACTTACTTTACAGAACATATGTTGAATGTTGCTACTGTAGGAACTGTAAAAACACTTCGAAGTTTAATAAAATTTTTTGCACCTTATACTGTAATATATGTGACCAGCTAACCCCGTTGAGGTATTACCACATATTTGAGTCCAATTTGCAAACAGAAGGAGTGCTCTTGTAGGATGTAAGTTGAGTCCAATGGCGTAGGAAAAAGTACTTGGGGAAGGAAATGTTCAAGCAACAGAGGGTTTTCACATGACATAATCACTGTCGAAAATAAAAGATACTTAGATTGCTTCTAGTATGTGTTGAATCAGGCAAAATACCATGCACCGCTCTGTAAGTTAAAAGAACTAAATTAAGCTTAGGCCAGTTTGTTTTTGATCGATACCGCACCTACTGCCATGTATAAAGTTGTAGCGTACGGTGCCAACTATCGACCGGAACAGTAGAATACGGGAAAATTTTCAATTATTGAGTAGTTTTATGTGAATGTGTTGTAAGTGCATGGTATTTAACTTCCTGTCAATGCATTGCACAGTCAGCAAGATAGTTTTGCGCTATTTACCGAGTTTCTGTACAAGACGGTGGCATATGGTTCTCATTTTGCGAAGGAAAGGCAATGATTGGAGCTACTATTCGTCTGAACCAGTAGAGAAATTCTAGTAATTTTGGCAGGAGCTCTGGGTCTCAGAAACACCCTACTACCTGTGTGTCTGTCCATGGTAATGCAGCTATCAATAATATGCCCCACCTACCCCAGTACGGGACAGGTGGGGGATTTGACCATTTGCGCAATTAAATCCCCCTCCTTAGGGGCTTACTCTCATCTCAAATCTCCCTATTTTCCCCCTACAGGCCCCCACACCAAACCCAAAATAATGCTCAAAATAGTGCAAACTCAATTCAATAGTGTCTCAGAAGTCAGAACAGTTGCATACAACTGCCTACATGGTGCGTGCACTATTCGTCCAACTAAAAAATCAATTTTCTAGAAAAAGAATTTCAGCTCATTTCATCGTACTTTGACCTACCAGGAAATGAAAAATCAAACTCGCGTGGCATATTTCCTTTTTCCTTTCCGTGGCAAAAAGAAAAACAGAATTCAGAAATGCACGTTTCTTTTTCATTTATCTGAAGAAAGCACAAAGGAATTCAGAATGGTTGGTTCCTTTTTTATTTTTCTGAAGGAAACAAAAAAGGAATTCAAATCATGCATTCCTTTTTCCTTTTTCTGAAGGAAACAAAAAAGGAATTCTAAATCATGCGTTCCTTTTTCATTTATCAAAAAAGCATAAAAGGAATTCAGAATGATGAATTCCTTTTTCCTTTTATCTGACAGGAAATTGGATTTTCCTGCAACATCCAGGTAGCCTTGTTCCCAGGCTCTCCCCCACACATGAATGGGGATTGGGAACGAGGCTACCCTCCAGGAGTATCAAGTTGCACTTCATTAGTGATCTTTGACCTCAAGATCTTCCCATATATGCATACATTGATTATAGTGATTACCTAGCCTCATGGTAGGGGAGAATGGGGGTCTGGGAGATCTCATCACATGCAGTGCACAATGTCACATCACATGGACTGAAGGTAGACGTGGTGGGTGGTTCCCCAACCTTAACTTTGCATTGATCAGTCTACCTTCAGTCCATGTGACGTGACATCATTCACTGCATGTGACGAGATCTCCCAGACCCCCTTAAGAGGCTAGGTAATCACTAATCAATGTATGCATACATGGGAAGATCTTGAGCCTGGGAACAGGGCTACCTGGAGGGTGCAGGCAAATTCAATTTCCTGTCAGAAAAAAGGAAAAAGGAATTCATCATTCTGAATTCCTTTTATGCTTTCTTCAGGTAAATGAAAAAGGAACGCATGATTTAGAATTCCTTTTTGTTTCCTTCAGAAAAAGGAAAAAGGAACCAATCATTCTGAATTCCTTTTATGGTTTCTTCAAAAAGGAACGCCCATTTCTGAATCTTTTTGCTGCAGAAAGGAAAAAGGAAATATACTACGCGAGTTTGATTTTTCATTTCCTGGTAGGTCAAAGTACGATGAAATGAGCTGAAATTCTTTTTCTAGAAAATTGATTTTTTAGTTGGACGAAAAGTGCACGCACCCTACATAGTGAACTATACGTATAACTACTAAAGTCACTTAAAGCTGTAACAAGCTAGACACCAAAACCGTTTTCTTGTCCCCTGTGCCAGTGGTAGTGCTCATAATGGATGTCAGAAGTACGATTAGAGTCTTCAAGGTATGAATTCGAAGCATATGTACGAACATTAACCAGGCAATCCAGCAGAGAGCAATCTCAGCTGCACGCATGCTTTTTTGCGCATGTGTAAGTCAAGTGCCCCACCCCCTCGAGGGTTAAGCGCAATCAATTCCCCTATGATTGAGGGTGTTACCCCGTACTGGGGAGGGTGGGGCATATTATTGATAGCCGCATAAAGGTCCATCCTGCCAAGTCTGCCATATTCTTGTCAGCTGTTAGCTTCTTAAAGCTCTAGTCATTGAATACAGTTGTTTGAACAGTTTCAGTGACTGTATGGCATGCTGTTTTTGCATGAGTCGTATTTGTATTCATCCGACTCAGCTCTTGTGTAATGCCAGGTGCTAGTGTAACAGTATGGTGCAGGAGGAATGGTGGTATTAAACTTCTTTCATACTAAGAGCTCAGAATGTTGCTGGCCGATAATTCGTACACTGTAAAAAATTGGAGGTTAATTTAACCCAGAAAAGGTCATCTCAGTTGCAGTCTGGATTCATCATTCAGTTTAAAATGGGTTACCTCAGTTGCAGGATCTATACCACCTCCCACTTTTACCACAGTGTAGGGTTACAGTGTTTGTGTACTCAAAGTTCCAATATGGCATGAATACTCGCATAAAAGCACGTAAATACTGCCCAAAGGTTAGCCAATAGTGCATGAATATTTTTCAGACTCAATCCAACACTACATGAATATAGTGAGAGTTCCACCCCCTTTTGGCACAAACATGCAATAACAAATTGAATTTCATTTGCAACCCAATTCAACTGAGATGACCTTTTCTGGGTTAAATCTCCAATTTTTTACAGTGTAATAGGAAATGTATGGACAGTCGATAATTGGTACTGGTCGATAATTGGTACTGGTGTTCAATAACTGGCATGGTAATATATGGTATAAGTGTTGGCGAAAAAAGACGTTGAGATCCAGCCAGGATTTAAACCTGGGTCCTCTGCTGAGCCACTGGAGCTCTGGCATTGGAGCAGAGGATCAATGGGGGCCGACTGGAGTTCCCTATAAATTAAACAGGGGTTCTGACTGCACACACAAAGTGGCTGCTGCTATTACCCAGTTTGCTGGCGGCTACTCCGGTACTCATCATGCAGAGTTAAATACCAAGCCTAAGAGAAATCCAGCCTGAGAAAAAAACTGTATCATTAGTCTATACTCTGCTCCGAGCACCCAGGTTCGAATCATGGCTGGACGTTTTTTTTCTCCATCATTCAACTCTGCAAATAAAAATCACCTTTCAAAAAAACTGTTACTCGTGTGTGTGTGTGTGCTATAACACGGCTAAAAAGGGTTATTCTATTCAGCGAGACTCTCGTTTGGTGCAAGAACCAAGTTCCTATGTCATTCGTGGACTGAGATATGAGGGCAAGTACAAGTTGCGTTCAATAATTGGCACCACACGCTACTCCAAGATGGTGGCGCAGGTTTTAGTATGGATGGATGTGTACAGTTTTGATGACATACTTGAAAGCCTCTAAATGAGCGCAGAGACATTCCTTCATATAGGTAGGTATTAGTCTTGCAAGCCCGGCCCACCTCCACAAGAGAAGGGAAGGGTCTGGTGAACTGCGTATACAAGCCGTGTCCTGCTGCACTGGTACAATCGCATTGCAGTATTTTAATGACACATTACATCACTGTTTGAGTAGCAATAGCAGTCTTGAAAATGGTGAAAGAGAGCTAGGACGTCTTTTCCGCTACTGTAGGAACTGTAAAACACTTTGAATATACTTTTCAGGGAGTGTGCTCACTCTGCAACAGGTAATTCAAGAGTGCATTATTTGAAACATTACGTCATCTAGCTAATTGCATTCCAGTGGGACATGGCAGTTCACCAGACCCTTCTCTTTTTTGGGGAGAAGTGGGTCTGGCTTGCGAGATTAGGTAAGTAAGCTTATAAGGTTGATGCAGAAAATCAGTGTGGTCAACAACGGTCAAATTGCTGAAAATAACTCTCAAGTATTAATTAACCCACGGTCACAGTTTAGAACTGCAGAGTCAATGGAAGCAATCCCCTTTTGATTGTCCCCAGGTTTGCTTACTGTCGCAAATCTATATAGTTGTTCTACGTAGCCCCACCTCACCCAGCTTCAGAATATGGTCGCCCAAAATCGAAACATGGTACAATTACAGATATACTAGATTTACGTACCCGAATGTTTTCGATGTTCATGTATTCTTGACGGTGGAGACCCTACAGGGCCACATGATACTAGACACCACTCACAGCACAAAACTTGTTCTACAAAGACTGACTGTCCGTTCATAAACAGTATTAATCACATCCCACACTTTCAGACGGTCATCCCGTCCCTAAGGCTAAGCTTAGCTACTGGAACTACACTTTCAGACAGTGATAACGCCCCTAAACAAGCCAGCCAACCCGAAAATTGAGGGGGCTTCCCCTGGAGTGACACGAACGGTCGCTGGCGACTGTGGAGGATGAGATAGCTAGTACAAGAGTCTGGCCTAGCCTGCGAGACTGAGGACGTACACGCACGCGTTTAAGTACAAGCAAGTTAGAAGTGAGCTGCTTACCAAGTATAATTTATGATGTATGTAGTGGTCATAATTTGTGTATTTGGGGGAGTCGGAGGATCAGGGGGGGGGGGGGGGGGGGGTTGTCTCGTGCCCCACCCGCGCGCGCCTCCCGGCGAGAAACGGTCTGGTGAACGAAGTCGAGCTTATTCCCCAAAAGTGGTAATGACCAATGAGATTGCGAGATCGGTAATTATTACGTGGCACTTCCCTTACAACAGTAAATTACGTACTCAAGTATCCATACCTTTTTTGAGCGGGTTTGGCGCAAAACATTGCTAGGTGACACTGTTGCAAAAGTGTGCGCAAGCCCAATAAATTTGACTTGGTTCACCAGACCGTTTCTCCTCGTGAGAGGGTGGGGTCTGGGGACGAGATTAGGGGGGGGGAGGGTAGTCTCATCCTCAGACCATAGTCTGGGAACGAGACTAGGGGGGCGGGTGCAGCGAGTGTGAGGCGCATGAGGCTCAGATATTAACATGCTCCAGACATGACAGTCAGACCTTAACCTCAGAGAGAAAGGTGAGGAATAAAGATAAAGAGGGGAAAAAAAGACAGTGACTCAGGGAGGGACTCGAACCTGCGACCTGGCAAATGGCCTGCCATGCTCTAACCAACTGAGCTACCAAGTCACTCGGCAACTCAGTGGCTGAGTTCAAGTACTTAAGGCTGAGCTGCCAGGGTTCCAGCCGAAGCGGGGGGATAAATGTACAGGTTTGTGGATTTTCAGTGGCTTCTCAGTTAGCTCCTGCATAAATGGAGAAGCAGGTTTTCTGTTGCCAACTTGAATAGGAAAACTCTTTGCCAATGTTTCGACTGAAGCATTGAAGCATTCAGTTGAAATGTAGTTTTCCAATTCATGACAGAGAATCTTCTTCAGCGGATGTCCACAATAGGAGTTGAGTGCTGTTTTAATGTTTGTGCCATTTTGCTGGAGTGCAGTACCATAAACATATAATTACTTAGGAGGGAGTAAGTCTGCTGCGTATGAGCGGTCTAGCTTGTCGTTCATGCACAGCTCTTACCTGAAATGAAGTCTACCACCATGTGTTCTGTGACTCGCAGCATGCCTTGTCACACAGCCGTTAGAGTCATCGTAGCATAGAGTTTTCTGAAAGTAAGCTGCCGTGTGTACTGCAAACGGATTCAACTTGAGTCGTCTTCACTCCAGGTCTCCTTCACACTGATGTTACTGTCTGGCTGTAGCCCGTTTTCGGCGCTGAGCTGATGGATACTTGGACATTCATGAAATATTTGAATGTGCTGATTTGAAACTTACGGTAAGTGGTGGGTCCAAGCAAGCAAGCAAGCATACATACGCGTACACAATGCTGTCCCACTAGCACGGGGCTCACTCAGGCTCACCCCAATAAATGTGGGGTACTTGTGTTCATGAGGTGCTAATCAACGCATGTGATATTCTAGTAGTGTAGAGTTGTATGGGAATGTATTAGCCAATGTGTTTTCAAGCCTTGGGTTTCTCTTGTTACTATTTCTTGTCCCACTTTTCAAGAACCAGAGATGCAATCGGCAATCAATCAATCGTTGCCAACCGTAGCCTTGTTCCCAGACGCTCAGAAAATGGGAACAAGAATATGCCAACCCCTATCCATCAATGTACAGCTCTTGGATCGCTAACTTAAAGAGGTTTTTGCTTATTTGTAGATATGTTTTATCTACTGGCCTTTCCTGTATATTGTGCTGTTTAATGCTAGTGTAACGACAAACAGCTCTTGAGTGCACAATTGTGTAATACTGGGCAGGCCTTCCACATGCTCAGTCCACACTTGTCCTGGCAACTGCCATTGCACTCATTGTTAACAATAGCAGCCTTTCTCACCTGCATTTACTCAAAAAGTTTTTCCCACCCATGTACCCATTGCTCTTCAGACTAAATTTCTCCATCATGAATAGACGTGATCTCAGCTGGGCCAATACCTGGAAGCTCCACCTCAGTAATACTGCCCCTGCTGTTGAGCAACGCTAGCCCTCCAGTAGGCCCAGATCATCCCCCACAGGAGAGTAGTGGTGTGCAATGCATGGTTATGAGTATCAGCCCTGCATATGCACACTAAGGAGATTAACTTGGTCTTTATCCCATGTTGATAGCTTACTTACAACCAGAGATAAATACTGGCAAGAGTTGGTCGAAAAGCCTAGTGTGTAGTTGACTTCCATTTGTGTGGTAATGATGACTTTTTAAGTGGGATGCCTATTTTTGTATGTTGCTTATAAATGCAATGTGGTTGTTTTCATCCAAATGGGTGCCTATTATTCCGATTTGGCAGTATGTGATGCTTGAGACCTTTCTGCCATCTGGGAAGTCACTAAACAGGCTGTTGTAAGACTGCTTTTGCTGATTGCTATACGTATATACACTAACACAGTTTGCGAGTTAGGTCACACAAAGTTAATTTCCTGTTTCTGGTCTGCGTGCGTATGGCACGCCACACATAACAAAATTATGAAGTCGACTTCAACTTACCAAGTCGTTATATTGCGACTTGCCAAGTATGTCATCTTTACGTCATGGTATTTTAACACAGAAAAATAAAAAGAAGGGAAGAATCCCATTCCCTGGCCCTAGCCCTAACCCTAACCCTAACCCTAACTGTAATACTAGGCCCTAACCATCCAGCTACAAGTCACTGCTGACGACTGCGGTGCACTGAACTGTCTTTAATGCACCAACATTACTACATGACTTTAATGCTCCAACATTACAACATTACATGACGTAAAGATGACGTACTTGGCAAGTCGCAATATAACGACTTGGTAAGTTGAAGTCGACTTCATAATTTTGTTATGTGTGACGTGCCATACGTGCGAGTCAATTTTCTCTGAGGTACTTGACTTACTTAATCAGATGTAATCAGTATTCACTATTCAACATGCAACCACAGTGTTTACACAACCTGCACTCAGTGGCTTCACCATCCAAGCTTTGGCTCCTTGCAGTCTTGTCCCCAGACCTCACCCTCCACGATGCATTTTGCTGTTTGTACACCTTTTTTCTTTCCACTTTGGTTTCCAAAAAAAAAAAAAAAGAAAAAAAAAAAAGGACTGGTGGCCTGGTATTTTTAAGTGACTTGTAGGACCAGAAACAGGAAATTAACTTTGTGTGGCCTCTCTTCCTGGATCTCTTATTACGAGATCCAGGAAGAGGTGGATGGAAATATGAAGGACTTTCCATGTTTCTGCTATACACAGAAATGTATGAAGAAGGATCTATCCTATGCTGTCCCAAGGGGATAGAAAGGCTTCTCCTTCTGCACAAGTTGCACTCTGCACGGTTGAGGTCTGCTCATGATCTCTCATTGATCAAACAGTGTGGTCACAATTAAACTTCAGAGGTAGCTTACACCTGGGAGCATACCACGTTTTCCCCTCATCAGTTTGGCCTTTGCATGCTTGTGATGGCTAAAAACATCATTTAAGATGATAACCTGTCAATGTGCAGTCCAGAGATTACATGTGAAACTCTGTGTACAGCTTGCTGGGCTCCTCACTCAAAGCAAGCCTTAGGCGGGGAGTGGTCCCGCCCTTTCTGTAGTAGGCCACGGGTCGGGAGTTCAAAGGGACCGAAACCCGTGGTCATGCGAGGACCGGAAAGGGTACTCCCCTGAAGACCAGTATTTTTTTGAGCATATCTCCCAAAAAACAGTAACTGCCCCATCCATTTGAGCCATATTTGCCACACCCATTTAAGTCATAAATGCCACACCCATTTAAGTCATAAATGCCCCACCCATTTAAGCTATAAATGCCCCACCCATTTAAGCCATAAAATGCCCCATCCATTTAAGCCATAAATGCCCCATCCCCATCTCCCTTTATGTTTTAACTTCACACTTTATGTATGTGTGAAATTTTGAACATCGATGTGCCAGCGGTGTTGGTGCTCCCCCAATCGACACACAACTCCCTCTCTTTCAAACCACTTTGATAACCTACTGGTGCCTTATTAAGGCGAGCCTGAATGAGCCCCACCAGTGTTCCCAGAATCCAACGTCATGACTTCCTTCGTGATCTTGCTCTCAATTTTACACAATTTTCCAAGGGATGCATGTGAAGTATGATATTGGCATTTTATCCCTGATTGCTCTCTACAATTTCCTATAGATATTGTTATTTTAGAAAAACTTTTCCTAATTCCTAGGCTACTATCAAATTCCCTAAATCTAGGAATATTTCCTAAGTCTGGGAACACTGAGCCCCACACTAGTGGGACTGCATTGCGCTCATGTGCATGTATATACCGTAGTGTCCTGCTAATACGTCCCCTTCGAAAATACGCCGCCCCCCCCCCCCCCCCCTGCATTGCGCTCATGTGCATGTATATATGTATATTTAGACCGACCACTTACCATAAATTGTGAATCAGCGCATTCAAATATTTCACCAAGACTGAATACCCGCATGTATGTGTAGGGGCTACTCCAGACTTTAGTGTCAGCATGGATGGGACCATGGGGAGCGAAGATGACTCAAGTTGAATCCGTTTGCAGCACGCATGGCAGCTTACTTCCAGATAAGTGTATGCTGTGAGTCAGATGACTGTATGACAAGGCCAGCTGTGAGTCACAGAAGTTTCAAGTAAGCGCCATGCATAAACTACCAGTTCAACCACTCGTACACAGCTGGAATTCCCCTGCATGTTAGCTCATGGCTTGAGTGTGAAGCTTTAATAGCTCATGCTTGTGTAGCCATAGTAGCTGATCCAGCTGGACAAATAGCTGCATGTCAGCATGCGTGTTCACCTACACCTGGACTTTTAAAATTTGCTTTTGATCAAGCACTTGATCAGGCTTGCCCCAGGATAATGCAGCATTTCCAAAGTATGTACTTTGAGGGAGGGGAATAGCTTCTCCTTCTTTCTCCACTCTGCATGGTTGTGACGTTTAGTATTTCTGTTGCTGTGGGACTCTCCAAACTGTAATTTACCAGATCCGCCAGTGAGAGTGAAGAACCTTACAGTGATTTGTGCCTGGCTCTTTCTTTTTCCCAGTGGACATGCAGGTGGTGGTCGGGCAGAACATTGGGGTTGATGCATCCAAGGATATTCATGAACTGAGTTGATAGGAGAGAGATTAAAGTGAGAGAGTGTCATCCCCTCTTTTCACCTGAATGTATGAGGTATGCTAGTTTCTGGACTTCGTTTATGCCCTCAGACTGTTGGAGTGGTGTTTAGACCTATACACAAACTTAGCTTGAATATAAATGTGGTTTTGGAGGGATATTACCATCTTGTTTGTGTAATGAGGAGCACACTGCCTGGAGTTGATAAACTTTGCCTTGTTTGTGTGTACTTTTTGCCTTGCTAAAAAGCTTAATTCAAAGCCATAATATTTCAAGCACTATAATGGGAGACTAGTGTGTGTCATGGTAAAGATAGACCCCCCAAAATTGATTGGCTTCTCCCCCAGAGCCAGTGCAGTTGCAAACGCAATAGCGAATAGTCCACAGTCGTACGAGCCTGACTGGATGGGTACATCCATGAATTCAAGGATAAGCTCTGACTTCTCTGTCGCCATGCCCAGTGCCAGGCCTCCAGTCAGTTAGCTATGGGCTGACAATGACCTTTGCCATCCAGCCAGGTGAGTTAATTCAAATTTTGAACAGTGGACAGGGGCACTGGGTTACAATTTCCACCATTGGGACATCTCACCCAACTGTACATGTCTATGATAGCCTTTACTCTTGTGCTGGGACTCACCTAGATTGCTCCTGTAATGCCTAGATGGTACCATGGACTTTTGATTGGAATAGGGTGGAGCTCAGGTCATCCTGTTTCAATCCTCTTGTTCATTGTCTGGCACACAGGACAAGTGATTACCTGCGGACTACAGTACAGCTAACTGTGAATGAAGAACAGATCCGATGTGCAATAAATAGAACTAACAGCTTGTGTGTAGTCTGATTCATCTTTCCCTGATGTAGCCACTGGCAGGTTAGTGGTCCACAGTTGTTACCCTACCCACTCACACAAATCCCACTTCTTGATACTACAAGTAATACTTATATCACGTCTACGAGGGATGTATCCGGTTTAAATCGCTCCGCCCTCGGGCGTCGCGATTTAAACCGGATACATCCCAAGTAGGCGTGGTGTAAGTGTTTTATATACTCCACTTCACCCTTGTTTCTGTGGTAACAGGTGGGTATTATTTTCCATATACTGACAGGAAGTTGTAGATTCTGTAGATTCTGTTCCATATACCACAGGAAGTTGTAAAATGATGCTTCCTATAAGCTACCTTGTTTAGAGTGTAAATTACTTTACATGTTTACTAATAACATACCTTGTTTACAGTGAAAACTACCATGTGTATTTACTAATATCAACAAGGACCAATCAGAGTGGAGAATATAACAGATAAACCACAGTACTATAACGTGTCACCGGTTGCTAAGCAAATGACGTCAAACACGGTTGTTGCCAAGCGTGACGTCATGCAAATGTGTTTAGCTGGCTTCTCAATTCAAATCGAGCGTTGCTGCCATGGCTGAATCTGTAGCGTTGTTTACTCACTGCTAGGCCGTTCAGCTTTCAGCGATGACAAATTCTGCCATCGTAAATCAAAGAACGCAAGCAGGAATGAAGAACTGTAAGTTTTATGGCCCAAACGAGGTAAAATCCCTTTTTTTACGCAGCTCACCGCACGTAAGCGTGATTAAAGCATGGTTCTCACGGCAAGGTGGGATCTTGCTTCCTTAAAGTGCGTGCGGCTTCTTTGATCCACCCATGCAAGGTGACACAAACTTTCTTATACAAACTACCTGTCACCAAGAAATTGACTGTCTTCTGTGTACCTTTTTTGCAGCTGTGGGCAGTCCCAGTCAATGGAGTATCACCTATCTTCATCAAGATCCACCCACTTTGTTCTGGAGGCTGGAGGTCAGTGTTGAAAGTGGGATTAAATATATATCTGGGTTACCCAGCGTGATTCTCACTGGTCCAGGATGTGGGTGCTAACTGATATCATTGTGCTGCTGCACATGCTTTAAGGGTGGTCGGAACTAATTGGGGGTGCGCGTCCGGTTGCTAGGGGGTTGTATGTCGGCAATAAAATGGCTTATAAACACACAGCCTGCTGCAACTTAGCGTCCATATGGACTACTGAACACATGTACAAGTTTATGAGTGTGCCTTGTCCACAAACTGAACAGTAGAGGGGCCAAGTCCAGACCTGTTTGTTGATTTTTAAAGGGACGGATATCTCTGTTAATTGATCTATTATTCACTGTGCTGCCCTGGCACCTCTAGTTGTCTCCATACCAAATTTTTCATGCACACCATGCAGCCTCATGTTGTGCCCTCATGTTGTGCATCTTACACTTCACATGAAGATGTCAGTCACACTAAGACCTCCCAGCTAACGTAGAATGAGTTGTGAACTTTCATGGTGTGCTATACAGCATTCACTGGATGTTACTCTCATGAGGCTTCATATGACTGAACCTACATAGGGAACACACGGACTGAACCCCACCCTGCTTATTCTGACATTGTCCCTGGCCGTACGATCAGAACCAAGAGCCAAAAGAGTTAGTTTGTTCATGTTTCTGGATGGTGGAAACACTTTCTCACCATATTTACACCATCCCACAGTGCTTGTGCCCAAACACATTTCTGCTACACAAATAATATTTTTACATGTATGAATCAATTAGAGTGTGCAAGTCACTGGGGTTTTTTTCCTGGAAAGGGGGGTGTACAAATTATTAGAAATTCTACAGTATGTTACCATGCTCTCTATCTTCCTACTAGGGACTTGTCTCTTTGATCATGTGCAGATTGGGAGGAGCAATGAGAGAGAGCTATACAGAGGTAAAAAGAGCCTACATTGTGTGTGGGAAAACATGCTAAACTACTACCGACATTCCCAGGTTCCTCAATCCCCAGCCTTTGTTACGTACTGTATGTGACAAGAGCTGGTGAGCAGCCTGGGAGTGAGGCAGTCATTGGATCAGCGGCCCAGACATTGAATTATAACTTCAGTACCGGAAGTTTAAGAAGTGATTTGACTGCTAATAACCTGGCACTTACTACTGTCTTTTCTACAGACCAGCTCTCTTCTGCAAGTGCACAGATTCAAGCCAGACTTACAGCAGATTGTATAGAAGAGTTGTTATATACTTCACCAGGATCTCCCTGACCACATGAATGTGCTTTGATAAAAAAAAAGAAGTAACTGTGGCTATAGTGACAGTTGATGAATATAAGCCTTCCTGTACAGTTTGGTGGTGGTGGTTGTTGGGGGGGGGAAGTGCGATGTCAACATGCACATGCTGCATCATGATGCATGGGTATTCAAGCTGAAAGTTTATGCAGTGTGGTTTCTGACCTTGGTAGGCAGTGTTTTGGAGTGAATGATGCACACACTTTTCACCTTATGATACAGCAATAGACACCATTAGTTGCAGCCATTATATACATCTAGTTGACACCCTCAGAGGAGCACTTCAGCTGACCGAGATGAGGATTGGAAGTCCCTGATGTTGGACCGCAGTGATGAGGAGGGAATTAAGAGCACCCCCTCTGACCTTTGACTTCCAATGCCATATATCCTTAGTACATGTAGTGCATGGTTACAAAATAGTAGTGCACTTCTTCACTTTCACCCTGATGACGAATCAGTCAAACATCAGCAAAGAGTTTTCTGAACCATTTACACGGAAGAATTTGCTTTAATTGGCAATGTCTAAGCTTGGTTGAAATATTGAATATCCATTATACGGTCAGGGTATGTCTTCACTGTCCATATCTGTGCAAACTAGCTTGCATGCCACAAGCTAGTGAAAATTGAAGTGGCCCCCAAGTTTTACTATTCAAATCACCAATGTTTTACCACAATAACTTTACAGTACCAATTTAATGGCATCTCATACAGTCACAGCAATTTTCTGATAATGTATCTGTTTACAAAATGTTCAGTACTTCAGTCTTCAGTGGATTCACACTCTGCAGAGTGAGGGAGTGACCTCATCTTTCACTCGGTCCCTCACCTCATCCCTCACTTGTTCCCTCGCTTCATCCCTCACCTGGTCCCTTGCCTTATCCCTCACTCGGTCCCACACCTCATCCCTCACTCGGTCCCTCAACTCATCCCTCACTCGGTCCCTCGCCTCATCCCTCACTCGGTCCCACACCTCATCCCTCACTCAGTCCCTCAACTCATCCCTCACCTGGTCCCTTGCCTCATCCCTCACTCGGTACCACACCTCATCCCTCACTCAGTCCCTTGCCTCATCCCTCACTCGGTCCCTCAACTCATCCCTCACTCGGTCCCACACCTCATCCCTCACTCGGTCCCTTGCCTCATCCCTCACTTGGTCCCTCAACTCATTCCTCACTTGGTCCCTCAACTCATCCCTCACTCGGTCCCTCGCCTCATCCCTCACTCGGTTCCACACCTCATCCCTCACTCGGTCCCTCAACTCATTCCTCACTCGGTCCCTCGCCTCATCCCTCACTCGGTCCCTCAACTCATCCCTCACTCAGTCCCTTGCTTCATCCCTCACTTGTTCTTCACCCTTTCACTTTATCACCCCTAACCTATTCACCCTGACACTCGATCCTTCACCCTGTCATTTCACTCCTTGACACTCCTCTCTTCTTCCTCTACCTTCCTTGCCCTCCTCACCTCCTAAAGATCCTGTGAGGAACAGAGTGAGGGATGAGGTGAGGGATCAAGTGAGGGATGAGGTGAGGGACCAAGTGAGGGATGAGGTGGGGGACCGAGTGAGGGATGAGGCAAGGGACCAAGTGAGGGATGAGGTGAGGGACCAAGTGAGGGATGAGGTGAGGGACCAAGTGAGGGATGAGGTGAGGGATCGAGTGAGGGATGAGGTGAGGGGAGCATGAAGGAGTGAGGAGGTATGACAGTACTAACCTACAATAAAGATCTGATGATCAGGGCAAGACCCCAGATTGGAATGGGCAGATTTGCAGTGGCTCTTTCAAACTGTGGTCACACTGCAGAGAGAAGGGGATAGTTGGCTATCAATATAGTGTCAGTACTGATGATCCCATCAACAAATATTGCATTGTTCAAAGTGGACTATGGTCAGTTTTTTACTGTGTTCATATTCTCATGAGCAAAAGGCGAGCAGAAATGACTTGCCATACTCCACTCCGGGTCCTATGATAAGGAATTTATCACTAGTAACAAGCAACAGAGAACACACAGCTAGATCGATAGTCATTTTTAAAAAGCAACGCTTTATCTACATTGCATTGTAGATTTTCATACAGGTAAAAACAAAACAAAAAGGAGAAGGAAATACAGTGAGCAGTACACAGACCAAGAAAGCAAGGCACTAAGCTTACCAAACAAACAATTAACACTGACAGCTATAAACATATGATGCACATGTGAAGTATGACAATAAATAATCATGTGTGAAATATCGTAAAACATTTCACAGTGTACACATGGGGAAAAATTTAGTCAAAATATATACAGTGTGTAATAAAGACATACACATTGCAACTATTTAATTTTGTCAATATCATCCACAACACGTCAATCGATAACCTAATTTGCATTCACGCACATTTCTGCATAGGGACAATGCAGCCGAATTATTGGTTGAACTAACTATAGTCTATCGCATCACAACATAATGGGAATTCAAATGGACTACAATGTGCAATCACAGTCCTATTCTCAGGTCTTTCAGAATTAATGAGGGAGCAAGACCAGCAAACTTTCATACCTCATTCATCATTGACCACACCAATCATGTCAAACTGAAGATATAGCCATTCACTCGCCACTACTGCTGATGTGGTATCATGTGCCACCATCTGAGAGGAAGAGAGGGAAAAGTCTCAACTTAAGGACACATTTGCCGGATGATGTCCACAACCAAGGAACACTTTAGCTTAAGATGCAACACGCTGGACAATGTCCAGCATGTTTCAGAGATTTAGCCATGCACATATGTGGACAATCAGAACAATGATAGGTTATGTGGTATGTGATAGCACATGTAGAAAAGGTCAATTGCATGTGCTATGCAGTAGTACTGTCATTGGAAAGTAAATAATTTCCAATTTCGCTTCTACTGGATTAGATTCATGAAAAAGTCCAGGAACACAATTTTGTTCTGCTGGATTGGGTTAAAAATGGGAAGATTATTTTGTACTAGCCGCCTCCTCACCCCAGTAACCAGGGAATGCAGTGCACTGTGGTATGAGTATGAGCAAGTTGTATGGTGCACTGGTGGTAATTGTTTGTGCCGTAAAACTGGAGGTGGAAAAAGCCAGGGGAAGAGGCTAGGCATTTAATGAAGGCAGGTTTTGTTCATGAAGGACTATAGCTTGTGCTCTTCTAGGCTGCATACTGTAATACTGCCAGATGGTACTGCTCTGGCTTTCAGACCTGGGGACCTCTCCAAGTCTTGGAGAGCTGTCCTCATGATGGTCAACCACCTTTACTAAGCGAGTCCGCTTGCTGGAGTTTGGCCACTCTCTGCTTGGGGTCTCGGATATTAGATGCTCTACACTGACCCAAGACACTCATCCACTTGACGGCAGACCATGGGCTTGTTCTGTCTCCGTCTCACTATACAACCAGTATCTTACCCCCTCTCAACGTGAAGTGTACCCCCTCTCAATGTGAAGTGTACACCCTCTCAACGTGAAGTGTACCCCCTCTCTCAATGTGAAGTGTACCCCCTCTCTCAACGTGAAGTGTACACCCTCTCAACGTGAAGTGTACACCCTCTCTCAACGTGAAGTGTACCCCCTCTCTCAACGTGAAGTGTACCCCCTCTCTCAACGTGAAGTGTACCCCCTCTCTCAATGTGAAGTGTACCCCCTCTCTCAACGTGAAGTGTACACCCTCTCAACGTGAAGTGTACACCCTCTCAACGTGAAGTGTACACCCTCTCTCAACGTGAAGTGTACACCCTCTCTCAACGTGAAGTGTACCCCCTCTCTCAACGTGAAGTGTACCCCCTCTCTCAACGTGAAGTGTACCCCCTCTCTCAACGTGAAGTGTACCCCCTCTCTCAACGTGAAGTGTACCCCCTCTCTCAACGTGAAGTGTACCCCCTCTCTCAACGTGAAGTGTACACCCTCTCAATGTGAAGTGTACACCCTCTCTCAACGTGAAGTGTACCCCCTCTCTCAACGTGAAGTGTACCCCCTCTCAACGTGAAGTGTACACCCTCTCAACGTGAAGTGTACCCCCTCTCAAAAGAGTATCCCTTCTCAACGTAATACCCCTACACTTTTGGAAACTACCCCCTCCAGATTACACCCCCCTATTTTGACACTGATCACCCCCCATACTCTTCCTGCTCCCCTGTGGAGAGGATAAGTTGGGCAGAGTAGCTAGTCCTGATCTGACCCAGAATGTCTAACCCCAAAATGTCTAATGCCAAAATGTCTAACCAAGTACTACTTAGAACTGTATACAGCCATGAGGATCTACTTAGGATGTTTTAATCAAAAAATCAAAAGCAACAACACAGTGTCTAATAGCTGAGATACAAGAATCAATGTTTCTCTCTCCAGTAGTTAGTTCATGTTGTAGCGATTTGATTTTCTCCTCCCGTTGAAACACCTTCCTCCTCTTGGCTTTACGTACCCCACCTGCGTCCAACTGTTGTATAGTGACTTCTGTTGCAGCTTGCTCTCTCTGAAAAAGTTCCAATACCTCATACAGATTGGGTGTACCTTTCTTGCAATTCTCTTCATTCTGTTGTGCCATCCTTCCAGGTGATTGTTTGTTCGCGGTCCACTGTGGGCATAGTAGTTCCACATACGTGGTCTAAACTGCCCATTCATCCAGGTTTTGTCGAAATAATCGGAGTAACTCTGCACCTTACTATTATCTGGCATCTCAGCTTTAAGTCCATCCCATGACACACGTACAAAATTAGGTGGGACAGAAGCAATGGCTGCACTTTTCTGTATGAAGCGCCTGATAAATTCATCCTCTTAAATACTGTCCACACTGCTCAATACGTGTCATGTTCACTGACCTCTTCAATACCTGTCAATTAGAACTGTACCAGCTCTGTTAGCACTCTGTTAGACATTTTGGGATTAGACATTCTGGGATTAGACATTTTGGGATTAGACATTCTGGGATTAGACATTTTGGGATTAGACATTCTGGGATTAGACATTTTGGGATTAGACATTCTGGGATTAGACATTTTGAGACTAGACATTCTGGGAATGACTCGATCTGACTGTCGTCTAACGCTTTCCGCAGTGCCCGTTGTAACTTGCAGTAAAACAGAGGGACCAGAGGTACTGCCCTGGTGGCTGCTTGCAATCTTCCCAGAAGTTGAGACAGCTTTCTGGCTGTAATCTGGTTACTTTCCAGCAGGTGCCATGTTTCGGCCCTCATCTTCTTCACCTTCCCTGATGGGAGGTTCAGTTCTTGATGAACTGAATTCACTGACAACCCGAGGAACTCTATGGACTGGGTAGGTTCCAGGATACTTTTTGGTTTGTTTATCTCAAAACCTAGGTTCTCTAATAGGTATATCAGGCTTGTAACATCGTCCCGAGCCAGAGTCCTGGACTCTGCCAGAATAAGAATGTCGTCTATGTAGACAATTAGTCGCATTCCCAGCTGAGCAGTGAGTGGCTTTAGGGTCTTGGTGAAGACCCATGGTGTATTGGTATTATGAAGCTACCAGGAGAATACGAGCTACCAGGAGAATACAGCATGTTTGAGCACCAGGAGTGAAGAGACCTCAGAGACTAAGGGGGGAGTAATGTAGATGTGTTAATTGTGCAAATGTGCTAAATTGTGTGAGTGCAGTAGACACTAATGTGTGAACCGGTTTCACCCTAGGTGTAGTATTTAATTAGTGAGTCTTTGTATGTAAGTCCTGTCAGTATTGTTATATCTATCCAGGTATTAAACAGTGAATGCTCAGCAGACTGTTACAGGTTTCCTGGTCACACCACTGAGCTTGGGTTGTTCAGGCTTAACACCCTATGAGGCATACACAATAGTGCTGTGATTCTTACATGACTTGTGTATTCTGTATATATATTATGGTCTACTGTGTCCTGTTTACCATAACCAGTAGTCCATATACTTTTGTCAAAAGCTCATGAAGTTTCAAAATGACTGTGAATTGAAACATCAACCACAATGCACACTTTTTGGTCAAAGTGTTTTGTTGTTCAAGGACACGATTCCTGTAGTATATTGCAACTTCAGTTCATCATCAGTAGCTGCATGTAAAGAGCTCTACCGCCAATATCCCACAAAGTCATCCTCCTATAATGACTGCAGTGATTGGGTTCACTCCACAATTGTGATGGATGCATTATTAGCAAAGCTACTGGAAATTAATAGCTGTACGTACACACAATTCTGTAACATACATGCTTCCTATGTGCACACATCTTACCATTCACCTTGACTTCATTTTATATTTTATAAATGTTGGTAGTCCCAAATCATCACATGCAACAAACAACACCCAGTATGTACATAGTATGCTGTGTTGTCTCCAAACAAGTTGAAGTCTCCACCATATTAGCATCAGTAGAATCTACAGGCTCTTGGCTACATGCTGGTACTTGTCTGGTGTTTGTGCGTTGAGTAGTTCTCGAGATATTGCACGATATCGTTTGAACTCACCTATTTATGCTGCACATAAATCAACCAGCGTACTTTATGGAAAGAAACATGAAATATATTTATATCTCGAGAACTACTCAACGCACAAACTCCGGACAAGTACCAGCATGTAGCCAAGAGCCTGTAGATTCTACTGATGCTAATATTGTGGAGACTTCAACTTGTTTGGAGACAACACAGCAAGAAATGACAAATTTCACCGTCCGATTATTGATCGATCGGACTGGTCCGTGTTCAGCTACGCCCCTGAGTGTTCAAAGCAGCTACCGCTACCAAAATATATTGCGAATTGGGGAGGTCTTGGGGCATCATATCGATGCTAAAATCTCTCCAAAAGCAGCTTCAGAGAAGGCACAAACAACAGTGTCTGAAAATACATACACTTTTCCGAATATTGATGTTTTTCGGACGGCCATTTTATCGCTTCTAGCGCCAACAGGAAACAATGCGCGGGCGTCATTTTTGGTACACCAGGTACCACGTACCTCAGCTACAGTCTTGTGGTATCGCCGAATGTTTACGCAGTTTTCCCTCCGCGTTTGAGTGTCCGAATATACCTGTCGTCCGATGATTGCTAACTTACTCTATATTTCGCTAAATTGGATCAACCCAAAATTAATTAGTGGCAGCTTGCGCTAAGTTGGATCCACCCATAAATTCCCAGAATTAAATTTCTTGTGCTAGATTGGATCATGCGTTTTATTTGAAAAAATACTGTTACACCTACACACACACATACACACGTCAGTTCTTATCTGCCAAGGGTGGCCAGGCTTTCTGTTACTACTGATTCATATCTGTTACTGTCAATGAACACCAAGGATTGTATATACTACTTGGGAATTATTCCCATAATGTCTAATCCCAAAAGGTCTAATCCCATAATGTCCAAGAATGTCTAAAATGTCATAATCAAGGTAATTTTCAAGTGAGCTAATTATGTGGGTACATGCCATAGTAGGCATTGACCACATTTTTGGTTTGTAATAAACTCCATGATAGTAGAATAGGCATGAATGATACATACTAACATGTATGCGGCTATTTATACATAACAAGTACGTACCTCTCAAGATCAATACCTGTCAAGAACTACTCAATGCTTGTCAAGCCCTAATTGATCCAAGTATTAGACATTTTGAGATTAATTGCACAAGGGTTAGACATTATGGGATTAGACATTTTGGGAACCACCCTTCTACAGAGGGTTTCAATAATATTTTCACCATTTTACCACCTTATTTTACTATTTTCAGAATTCATTTGTTTTTCAGATGGTTTCCATCCTACCCTACGACAAGGGGTGGTCACTCCAATAGGCGCTGTAGTCACGGCTGCGACCGGGGTCAAAATATTTGACCATCGTTTTTGTTGCTTGACCGCTTGACCGCACCACAAACGGGACCTTGACCGTTTGACCGCACACACTTGACTACACTATGTGCAATACGCACGCGTAAAACGTAAACATCTTGACCGCTGTTACCGAGTTTGAAAATTGTCCTTGACCGCTTGACCGACACCAAAAACAGCCCTTGACCCCTTGACCGCTTCTTGACCCCGGTCGCAGCTGTGACTACGGCGCCTATGGGAATGACCACCCCTTGTACGACAATCTCAAAAACAAAGTGAGATAATTACAGACTATTTTCAGATTTTCATTTAAAACTAAGACACATTTGTGATGAAATTCAGATAAAATCTCGGCATAGTGTCTTTACATACTATATCACCATCTGTCGCCCCGCCTGCTGTTCTGCCAACCCTATAGTACCTTCTCTCGTGCGAACTTGATGTCAGCTGGCTTTGCAAGTGCATGCATATATGGACAGCAAAAAACCTGGATGTAATACTCTGCGAGCAATGTAGCTACTATGGCTTTGCATGCTTCTGTCCCAAAATGGCCTACACATCAGAAACCCCCCTTCTGAAAATCCTAGTTTTGTAAGGTGTAAGCAAGTTCTAAAGCATTATTTTGTACCAACATACAGACAGATTCTAACACATTTATACCAACATGTACAGATTCTAACACATTTATACCAACATGTACAGATTCTAACACATTTATACCAACATGTACAGATTCTAACACATTTATACCAACATGTACAGATTCTACCACTATTTGTATGAACACTAACATGACTGTAAACAAATTCTAACACATCTGTACAAACATGTAAATAGATTCTAACATATTTGCACAATTTTCTTTTTCTGTTCTGCATGATTGTCCAACTAACTTGTAGCAATTTTGGCTCACCTTTCATGGTAGGACAACCTTGGATCACAAATCTCTGAATCATGTGGACGACTAAATGAACAAAGTCAATATAAACAAGATTAGCAAAAAAATGTGCTCCCTGCCAAAACACTTAATTTTTAGTTCCTCACCTAAAATGAAAAATTTGCACCCTCTCCAAAGCTCCACCCCCAGTCTGACCACATCATCAACACACACAGAACCAGTGAAAGCTTTGCATAATTATGAAGTTGTCATGAGACTACTTCAAATCCAGTCTACAAGGCAAAACTCACAGTTGACGTCAAAAGCAACTAAAGCTAAGCCCAGTTTCAGAAAGCAGGTATTGTAGTGATGATTGGGAGTAGGTTTGTGTCCATGTTAATGGGTATGGGGAGGAAGGACATCAATAACCCGAGGATGGTACAACCCATACCTTTAAGTTAAGAAGCCATGGTACAGCTGGCTTGTATCATAATTGATCTGATTAGTCTGGTGTGAGGCTTCTGCTATGTGAACGGGCTGGACTGTTGTTTAGCAACCTAGTTGTACCACATGAGACAACTAGGATCACAGGTGCCACCACGGTGTACATGGGATTTGTACCCCATGGCGGCTTCTTTCAACTTCCCACGCAGTATGATACAAGTCACTATGTGTACCGTATGTATACATGTTATGTAATTATATGTTGAGTCGGCGAAATGACACAAATTTGTCCCGCTTAGTAGGCGAAATGAGAGTAGGTGAAATGAGATTAGGTGAAATGAGAAGAGAAAATGAGATGACCCCAGCTCCCTAGTCTATAGGCAAGCATATCTAGTTTTGTGGGGGATGAGTTCCGGATTTCTTTAAAGCCCAACCTGGCCACATCCACTATACAATGGGCCTCACACCACTTCACAGGAACACACCCCTTGTTTATTCCGGTTGCCGCCTTGGGAATTAACGTGACACCTGATTATTATGATCAGAATCGGGACGATTTGCTATTTAAGGCTGTCCTCAACGAACACATAAAAAGTTTGCCCGGTGTGAGGGATTACCTCACTGTGACAGCTATTGCCCTTATTTATTAATTTGTGAGTATTTCTGCATGTAGGTTAAGTCATGGTTCCTATAATTTCCTGCTTGTATATTTTGTGGTTTAGGTTCTGTATCAAGGTCAGTTATATTTACCACATTTGTGGAATGTTTCCAGTTGCATCATTTTGTCACCTGTACTTTTCATATAGGATGTTGTATCATCCTGATTGCAGTTAGATCATGTCAGTTTTGTACCTATTTAAGTCAGCTGGGTTTTGCTGTTTGATGTTGAACTAGAAATTGAGTCTCTCCAATTGACATCTCGAGTTGCGCCGCGGCTTAATCCTTCACACCCGGATTTCCTCCCAAGGATGAAGTTGAACGCTGTAATCATTTGTGCAGCCCTGTGTTTGGGCTTGACAGCGGGACAGATGCAGCTAAGGGTATACAGAGGCACTCTCGTGCACTCCAGCGTACCCGAGCAGATCGAAGTCCTACAAAATTATCTTCTAGGATTCGACGCGAACAACCTCGGGGAAGTAAGTGCTACTGCATGCTGTCTATTAGCGTTGATGTAATTATGCTTTTTGGATCTGGCGGGTAGAAGTATGCCGGTTCGCTACAACGATTGCTGACCAAGCCGGTGCTTGACCGATGTAACACAATAAAAAATAAATAAAAAAAGAAAAGTTAACACCACGAAAACAGCTGCTAAGAGTTTCCAGGTTGCTGGAACGTCGTGCTGGCTAGAACAGACTATATTGTGCCCCATCATTCAAGGCCGTACCTAGCATAGGGGCAGGGAGGGCATCTGACCCCCAGAGAACTTGACTTAATTAATTCCGCACTTACTGACCGTGCTTACCGATGGCAGTTCGCTAGTCTCGGAAGCCAGACCCACCAAGGGACCCCACCCACCAACCCCAGCGCGGATCGCTTCGAGTATGCGTGCCCCGTGCGCAATAATGAAAGCGATCCGCGCTGTGGTTGATTGGGTCTAAGCTTGCAGGTCTGTTGACAGCCAAGTGCTGACTAGGCAGTGGCTTTCAAATCTAATGCGTATACTATCACACGACCAGTCAGCTACGCATGCATGCGTTGTGCATGCGCTCGGTATAGGCATAGATAATAGACCTATACGGTATAGGCCCTAGCCAATGGAGACGGTTTCCAGTGTTGCAGTAGCTTGGCAAGCGATGGTGATTATGATGATGAGCATCTCCTCAAGAAGCTAGCTCTGTGTGTTTCTCAGAATGCACCAGAAGGCACCTCAGAGCACAAAAATTTCCTGAGGGAGCATGCCCCCAGACCCGCCTACAGTGAACAACTGCAGGGTGGCCATGTTCTCTACTTCAGCTAATGACATTGCCCCCCTAAATGGAAAAGGTTATGTACCTACGGCCCTGATCACTGTGCCTGGCAGATCCAGTGTATAGTAGAGACAACAGAACTGTGGCAAATGCTTTCGATTCTTGCTCATCTGTGTTCAGTTCAGTGAAAGCACATAAAGCAATTGGTTAAGTGTTGGTAAAAGAGCCGAAATTTGGAGTCAGAAGTTTTGAAGCACCTGGCTAGCTAAACATGGATTTAGCCTTAGTCTAGCCCTTTACTGACTGTAACCCGTGTCAGTTGAGTCATGATGTCATCATAAGGCTATAAATCTCATTAACAGCCTTTGGCTCTATGTTTGGGCATGTTTGTGACTGATCAATCCCATTAACAGCCATGCAAAGACTGGTGACAGCAAGTCTGTGATAGGTCTTTACTTGACGCAGCCTGAACTTACCTGCCCCCACAGTTCTCATGAATATCATTAAATGGCTGCTTTATGGGCTGTTTTGTTCTTTAACTACTGATGACGCTTTTTGGTGTCGTCTGACTTTGGCCACATGTTATCAGTTTGCGCAATCTGTTTTGAGGATAGGTTCTGCGCTAGCAGAAAGGGTGGGACAGGGGGAGGTGGGTGGGTGCACCCCTTTGGGTGACAGTGCATGGCAGCTGTTGCAGCTGGCTGTAGAAAAGTCCTGGTCAATGCCAGGTGGGCCTCTGGGTGACAGTGCGTGGCAGCTGTTGCAGCTGGCTGTAGAAAAGCCCCGGTCAGTGCCGGGTGGGCCATTTGTCTGCGTTCACTGACAAAGGTCTAAGTATGCAGAGGGTGTTGCATGGCGCATGCACGTTGACAGAGGAGGCTTCGTTTTATTAAGAACAAAAGTTATGATTTATGGATGACGTATGCTGCTTTCACCCGGCACCTTACGCAACCCCATGAAATACATGCGGGCGGGAAATGGGAAACAATCAACATAGAGTGGCCTGATTGGAATTGTGCAGTTACCAAATTTTTAACCTTCGTAAAGTGTGGTGCAACAAACTGTACCATGCCGGTGTTACAGTGATAGATATATGTGTTTTCCCAGGGAACATATACCTGAACACAATTTCCAGATTGGGATGATGATGAGCCAAAATTGCTGTTTTTGAGTCCCATGTGAGTTACAAAGGGAAGAGTGATGACCATTTTGACACTTAAGATGTTTTTTTTTTTTTGTAGAACAAAGAAAACCTCTGGCTATAAGTGTAATACATCACCAAACATGTATAAAAGACATTGTGTCAGCTCATTTAGAGAAACTCAAGAACCAAATTTATGTATCTAGCCACTTACAAAAGCTTCAAGAATCAGATCCATGCCGTTTGACCTAGTAGAAGGATTTAGTGGTTGACTCACTCACACCCCTTTTGCACTGTACTTGATGCTACTATATGTCTATCATACTGGAGTCTGTGGTGCCTATATACATAAACACAAGTAGCTATAGCTATGCCTATCATCATGCACATGCAGATGGTATCTCTAGCATGCTACATTGACCAGGCTAGTCTAACCCAGATGGGAGGTATTAACGGAAGTTTCCAATCCCTATCACTTTATTATCTATGGATAAACCCACTCAACTCCCCCCCCTCCTCCTCACACACACATACACACACACACACACACACACACACACACACACACACACACACACACACACACACACACACACACAAAATCTAGATTCTGTTTGTGGCTCCAGCTTCACAGCTGGAAAGTCTTGCTCAGAGGCATAGTTTTGACCCAGATGAAGTCATTACCCTCACTGACAGGTAGCTATGATAGTTAGTTATATCTGCAAGGGAAGAATAGTCTAGTGTTAGGCTGCAGTTTTTTACCTAGACCCTCCACACAACATCTAGTTGGGAAAAAAATCGTAGAAAAGGGAAGGAGGCTCTGGTAAATGGGCATACTATTTCATGCCATTCCACCAGGCTGTTGTGGAACTACGAAATTACATACACAGTCATATTTGAAGTTAATTGCATGCTTGCGGATAACCATTAGAGAGTATTTACATAATAGATGTCATTTTGAAACTGCTACAAAGCAGCCAGTAGGCAGCACAAGCTACTTGATCTCCATATCTGTCATTTCTCCCAAGCTTGGGAGAAATGACAGATAGAGGCAGATCATAGCAGGTACCAAAGTTTGGACAAAGGCTTACCTGTTGCTCAATCATTATGCTTCCAAAGCAATGGTGAGTAGATAGCATGTCAGACAGGGCTCTGTATCATGCACTGTGCCCATCACTGTTTGTTTTGCACTCATCCTGTAGTATATTTATGTGAGATTCTCGACATTCCTCTATTATGTGAGGTTCTCGACATTCCTCTATTATGTGAGGTTCCCAACATTATTATACCTGTTGCAATGCCCATTTACCATACCCTTCCTCTTCCACAAATTTCCCAACTGAAGATTGTGGACAGGACTAGTTAAGCCATATATGGGCCAAGTGTTCCAATAACAGAGTATACAGATCTCTGTCATGGACTTTGCAGAAGTACGAGAGGTGTCTGAAGAATAGCTATCAGTTTAAAACACACACCATCTGCTTCATATCCACTATGCACACATGGCTTCTAACATTTTTCTGCCTCATTTTATGCATGCCTAGTTCATGCGATCACCATTAGTTCTCCCAGTATGTACCTCCAGCACTTCTGCATACACACGCATGCATGTGACAGTTGCAATTACTTATATCGATTTTCGAAGGACAGCTGCATGAAGAGATGCTATATTCAAGGAGCTTTTGTATGGATAAGGCCAGCCACCATATTATGCATGAGATAGCAGTCACTCCCCATCTCCCAGTCACCCCAGCACAGCTGATCGATGAGGCCTGCAGGTATTGGCTGAAATGTATCCTGTGCAGTCAGTGACTTTGCATAACATCTAGGACAGTCCTTTTTTTCAGGGTTCATTGACTGTTCATGTACCAAAACCAAAACTCAGAGGATGTTTGAAGTTTTTGTGCTCAGTATTATCAGTCTTATGAAACCATTAATGCAAGATTTGCTAGTGGCCAGGGTCATGGAGTAGTGCTGAGGGTGTCTCGCTAGTCAAAAGCACAGTTAAAGTTACATGTATGAGTTTACACACATCTATACCAAACAACCTAAGGTATTATTGGCAATCTTGTACCAGTCAGGGTAGCTGTGTTGACAAATGTGAGAACAATCAAAGTGTTGGAGTTGTCACTCCACTCATATATATTCCTTCCTTCTCTCACACACACACACACACACACACACACACACACACACATGCAACTATACATGTAAATCCTTTTTTTTTGCATGCATGTAACACTGTACTTACAGTCAATTTCTAATGCCAGGACTAGTGGACTGTCATACCCACGCAGAACAAATTGAGAATGCTGGTGCCAACTATGAAAAATCATTCCAAGAGTGGGTGATTCAAGATTACTTTCCTACCGATCAACAATTTCGCATGGATCCAGCATATGCAAGGAATGCTTCATCTTTGATAGTGGTATGCAAATATTCTTGTCACAGGAAACACCTATCTTAGTTCTCCTACGTAGTTACCATAATCGCTCCAATTTATGGAGCCTTCTAATTATTGGGACGCAATATTTGATTCGCTCTAATTTGTGAAACAATAAACAATAATTGACTAGCTAGCTAGCTAGTTGCTTTGCAGATCAACTCCCCAAAACAGTATGCAGGTTCACTAGCACAATCCATTTCTATGCGTTTTGAACACGTTCTACATGCGATATCACAAACTGAAACTTTGCAAAGTACTCTTAAACAACTTTCAAGGGAAGACACACCAGATGGCAACATGTGGACTCATTGTACCTACTACTTTTACAGTAGACTAATGTAAGTTGTAAATCAACAAGCTAGACAGCTCAGCCTTAGGCCTCATGCGACTCATTGACTAGACAAACAGTATAGCTGGGACTGTGCCACACTAGAGTGAATTAATTAAGGCCTACTCACGAGTCTTCAGTCATATTGTTAGTAACAAGGCAGTCCATCTTGATCCCATTTGCAAAACCAGGGGCCCACCATCCCTTCAGGACTGAGCAAGCTCGAACCTCGGGTTTACCTTGATGTGCATGTAGCTCTCCGACGCAGTGCACATCTCTATATGAAGTCATAAATCTCGCGTGATTATAGTGGTCTCTGATGGCCTCAGAAGCACTCTCATATGGTCTAATTTTCTTAGGGGAGCATGCTCCCTAGACCCGCATCTCCTAGAACACTGTACGCTATATGCACACCTACACCTACATTTACGTACTATGCGTGCCGCACTAAATCCTCACTCCGTATGTATAGTCCCCCTTCTTCAATCTTTGGATCCGCCCCTGAAACCGTTCAAATTTGGGGAGACTATAAACATTGCATGGACCCGGGACCCGAGGACCTGAGGACCAGGGAGCGGAGACCCAAGTCTTAAGGGCTGTATTGCACTCCAGCAGTTAGCTATAGCGAAGATACAACTATGCAGTCAATCTCTACAAGCAGAAACTCACTGTTATGTCTAGTACGTCATCATTATGCACACTGAAGGTGTTATCGATAGCAGAAAATGCTATTTCAAACTATCCTCTGACTTCTTCGATCCTCAGAGCAGTCTACTATCAGTCTTGCAAAGCCAGACTTCCACACACAAAACGAGAGATTGTGCTATATACCTGTCAATACCTTTATGCATGTGACCTTTGACCCTGGGACTTGTCCGCGTCTAACTAGCCATGCAGCAACATGCTAGTAGCCTTGCATGCAATAAAGGAGACTATTCTTGGTTTTACAGAGTGAAGAAAGAATGACAAAAGCTAGTGGATAATGTGAAATGGCACAATCTGGCATGAAGAACGTCTTTTGTGTGTATAGCAATGCAGGTACCTCAGTTTGCCTTGCTGTTTTTAATATTGCTCCATTACACTTCATTCATACATAATTATTACAATAGAGGAAGTCATTTGCTCTCGCCTGCAGCCTGCTTTGATAGACAAATGTGATGGTATTGAGAGCAGTACGTATTATCTTTCTACCTAGTGCAACATCTCAAAATATAAATCGTGAACTGACCTCTTTAGGTAGGATCAATTCTCAGTTGACATAAGATTTCTCATTAGTACCAAAAATCATAATATTACTGCAAATTGGTTATTTAATTGATCTAACTTGCATTAGGTTATGGCTCTTAGCGTGCTGCCTTATGACATAACTTCATAGTGATCACTGTATACCATAATAGCACAGTCATGTTTACATGTAAGGTGCACTGCAATGCTCTCTATACTGATAATATACAGTTCTGAGGTTTGCACGAACTTTTGCAGTCAGTGTATGTTAGCTACTACACAAACTTTGAATCAAGATAGCAATGCCAGTGACTTTGATTTATTCATTTTTTGGTGCTATAATGCACACAATTCATAATGGTGTACAGGTGATGGAAGAGTAAATGCATGTCACACACAGGTATAGTATGTCGCTACATTGTAGCTACATTTAGTATCTCTTACTTCACTCACAGAGGTGGACTCTTCAGCATGGTACAACAACTGGGGCCTATAATGTTCCATCTACCCAGGAAAGTAACAGGGAATTTGTCAGAGTAATTGGTTAGTTCACTATATGTACATAAACTAGCAGCACAAAACTAGACAAATAAGAAAATTAGCCTCTTTCCCAGGACTCCTGCTCAGCTTTCCGTCACTTACAGTACTGTACTGTAAGTGACGGAAAGCTGGGCAGGGTCCTAGGAATGGGATAACTAAGCAGATACTTCATCATTGGCCTTAGTAAGCATGCAGCACACTGTTGGCTTAATCCTTTGTCATAGCACACAACTAAACTATGTTTGTAGTGGAGTTTGTTAGTGTGATAAGACAACTTAGAAGACCAATTTGACATAAGGTATGAGAATTCGCTGTCAGAGGGACCACACATAAAAGCAATGCAGCCATTTTCCAGCCAGAGTAGCTACACAGGCATTGGTTATAATTAAGCTTCATAATGAAATCATGAGCTGCCTGGTATGAGCACCATGCATGCATGGCCCTTACCTGAAGCTGCCTCAACCACCGTCATTAATTTTTGCTGTCTGCATCCGGCCAAGTCTGTTATGGTATAGTTCTGGTAATTGGTGAAACCAGAAGTAATTTTGTCATTTGAGTCATCTTTACTTCCTGTCTCCTTCATGAGGATGCTGCAGTCTGGCAGTAGCCCTTCACTCTCGCTCTCTTGGCTGAGCTTAAGTACACACAGACATTTGAAATGTTTCAATGCACCAAGGTATAAATTTGCAGTAAGCTGACTGGTGCAAGTAAACAGAAAGCAAGCAAGCAAGCAAATGTACACATGCACTTGTGCAATGGAGTCTAGCTAGCATGGAGCTAATTTATGCTTGCCCAACTAAATTAATGGCCCCAGAAACAGCATTTCAACACACATCCAAGCAGCTGGATTTGGTGAAAATCTATTTCATTATTACTCTCTCATTTACTTCAGCTGAGCTGAACCAGAGGGCATTGGTTGGCAGAACGGCTGCTGTCTTTTCAATACCACAAGTTGCCGACTCAACTGTAGAGCAGTCAATAAATGAAACAATGAGGTATTGTTCATAACGTATCTAGCTTCACATCAAGATGTTGTTACTGCAAAAACTAATTGGTTGTTTTAACCACAGAGTGGTTGCACTGGTTGCAGACAAGCCAAAGAGACAGTGGTTATATACTATTTATTTTGCTGATTACATAAGACATCCAGAGAGGAAGCTTTCCCAGACTATCTTACAACCAGCATCTTGCAGTTAGTAACCACTGAACATCTGTGTGAAGGGGTTACACCAGCTTGTATGCAATAACAACTGTGATCTTGCAGATATAGTGACCACTGAACATCTGTGAGAGAGTCACCAGCTTTTGTCAAAAGCATCATCTTTTTGAAGTGTGGTTGTAGTGACACCCTCACATTGGGCTCAGGGCTCATATTTCCACCCTCACATTTGGGCTCAGGTTGCTTATGCAATTATATCCTCTAGTACCAAAATAAGCTTCTCATAACCACTGTCTCCTCAGCTTGACTGCAACCAGGGCAACCACTCTGTGGTCAAAACAACCAATATTTTTTTGCAGTGAATATACAGAATTGTGTAACACATTTCCACATACTCTGAACCCATTTCATCAAGACAATGCACTACCAGACAGTGTATGGTGTGTGGGTATGACTTATTCTCGGGGTGAATGACAGGGAATTAATGTTTTCTCAGGTGTTAACCCACACAGCCTGTGGGTGAGACTGTTACAGAGCCCCCTTATTTTACCCTGCAATTTAGCTGGACATGCAGCATTACACATAGTGACTCTACTAATGACCACTGGTAGTAGTTCTAATAAGCTGCAATCTGACCTCATTACTAATAACTTGTAGTAACATATTAGCTACTAAATATGTTAGCAGGTCTTTGTACTTCAGGATATACTACTGCTAGCTGCATATTACTACAGCCATGTCATTAGCATTGTTGTCAGGAACTTATGTAACCATGGGCTCAAATACTTGATTCCATCTGTTGTCAAATTCCTCAATCCTGCAAAATGCCTGTATAAGAAGAGCGGTATAATATGCAACTGCGTCAAGAAATCCATTAGGTGGCTTATGGTAAAGCTCTATGGGGCTCTTGAGAATTCACTGTAGTCGAGGTAGTAACTTAAAATGTATTAACAAATATAAATTATTTATTGCAAGCACGAGTTAAAAGAAGTTTAAAACTCTAAAGTGCTATTCAGCAAAAAAAACTGTTATACTAGTCTGGGACACACTTTCTCACCTTGAAGTAATAAGCTTCATTTTATGTCATGTATTATGTTGGTAATTATGTGGCTTTTTCTTTTCCTTCAGTTTTGTTCAGTTCATCCATGACCTTGAGGTAAGGCAAAAGCAAACTGAAAACTAATATTGAAAGTAAACTAATTAGTGAACAGACTGTGATTCTGATATTATAGTGCATAATCATTTTTGGTACCTATAATGAAGTTGTGTATACTCTGCCACAATATGAAATGATTGATTTTTTTTTTCCACAGGATCCGCTGATAGAACCAATGATTTATCCATCAGTTTTAGGCACACAAGGTTTCCCTCCAGGACTAGTGGAAGGTTTGGGCAGAATTGCAAGGGAGCTGAATCTGAAAGTGCAGGTACAATCTTAGCTAGCTAGCTATGAGGTTACTGAGGTTTAAACTAGTTGCCTTGTCGAAGGAGGTAATATGTTCATCTATTAGGCAACACCACCAGCTCTTGTTTAGCTTGATTTCCCAATTGAAAACGTATGCAGGCATGTGTGACCTTCCACCTCTATACAGAGAACGTGTATGTACATATGTGTGAAGACCTGCCCACCCAGAACGTTTTATACTGTTTGTCCACTAATTAGCAGTTAAGGGCACCTCTATGAGCACAAGGATAACTGAGTGTCAGCCTTGTTTACGTACCCTTAGCACTGCATACTTACGTTTTACATCAGGACACTTTTGTTCCCAGGCCAATCATGCATAATACACACAGCACCAACACACCTTTCAGTGGCGTAGGAACCGTAGCGGCCGTAGCGGCTTTGGCCGCTACACTTTTTAGGCCGCAAATTAATATTCATAACCTGCTAAAGTTACTATAATAGCTAAAGCTAGCCTCGTTCCCTGGGAACGAGCCTAAGCTCAAGCAGCCTCTTCGTTGCACCAGTCTCATATGCAGTTACATGCGTACATTTCCGCTTAAAGTACACTACAAAGCAATCAAAATCTTGGCAGTGAGATGGCTTGGTACGAGGCTAATGCACATTTTCACAGAAGCGACGAAAGCTGGGCGGTCTCCTGGGAACAACGACGAAGTCAGTACGTATAATCTTACTGTTTTTCAAATATTTTACTGGACGGTTGGGAAGGTCTGAAAGCTTAAACCCTTGAAAAAAGGCTTTATTTTGCAGTCTAAAGGTGCACACTTTGAAAAAATTCGCCGCCGCGCTACGCGCGGCGAACATTCTTTTACATGTTGTACCGCGCTTCACATGGCCTCTACACTTCAAATTTGCTTCCTACGCCTATGCCTTTATGCAGCTAGAACATGATCATGCATATTACACAAAGCACCAGATACATGTATAATTGGGATGAGCATGAGCGACCCCGACACTTGTGGTGCAAACAGAAAATTGCCTATATGTATATATAGATGGCACATGCGTATTCCATATATATACCCTATTTGTGCGTAATGCAATATTTCTACATTGCATGTTATGGCAGGTAACAGGTTGCTTGTTAAAAAGAGTAGAACGAAGGGAGCAGGACAGAAAGGCTAAACTGTGGCAATAAACGCAACAGAGACTCAAAAGTGCTGAGGAAAGGAAGGCATGATTAGTGAGACGAATAATTATGAATGGATTGAACCTGACGTGCTTTGTGGTATGCCGCCAATGGGAGTGTTAAGTTTACTGAGAGAACAATTAGTTTGTGAGACTCTGAACAAGAGAGAGGCCTGACTTGAGCAAATAAACTCTGCTGAGCAACAGAGAAGAATCTCTGAAACTCCATACCACAACTTCAGCGATAATTTGTGGTACTAACCATATAATCTACCTCAAAGGAAAGGCCTAGCTCCAGACTCCATAGCTGAAAGAATCCTGACTCCAACCTGAATGTGCTCAACAATGGTCGATGCATTCACTATACACTTGAGGAGACAGCGGCGAATAAGACTATACTTGTTCATTCATGTTGAACTCTCATCAACAACTTGTAACTCTCCAGGTGTTGGAAATCTTGTTGGCTGCAGCAGTAACTACCATTCACAGTAATGACAGTATAAATTTGTACTAATGCAGCCCAGATGAACACATGCCCAAGCTGTACTCCTCCATGAACACTTGCATGCATTTGAAACCTAGCCACTTCCCCAGGCATTTCCTGCCTCCAGTTCCACAGGCAAATTATTTGCCGGTGGAACTGGATGTTGGAGGTGGGGAAGAATGAGGCTATTGTTATATGAGATGTATGCAAGGTAGTACTATGAAACACTAGTACAGCATTCAACTCACTCACACTCCCCCCACAATGCACTGCATTCCCCTAATAAATCCTGAGTTAAAACTGATTAGCAAAATTAATAAGCGACAGTTGGAGTGACTAAGATGACAATTTCAATGCTTTGTTTTCCACTTGCAGACACATGCTGCTGAGTCAAATCCTATCCCAGATGGAGGCAATCTAACAATTTTACAAGATTGGGAGCAGGCAGGACTTCTTCCCCCAAACATGGTATGCCAAGCTGTTGGTAACGAGTTGCCACACCTAGCTGTAATTAAGGGACTCAACTCCAGTGTGCCCACACTAAGGGAATGTACCAAACTCAGACTTGTGAAACAGGCTGCTGTCATCTGTAAGGTGATGACTTTTTAAGTTTACTACAATGTAACAACATACTTCTTGAAAGATGGACAACCATCCTTGCAACAACCACTGCAAAACAGTCATGAGGGGTACCTGATTCACTTTGGAATTATAACTTGCAGAACACTGGGTGGGTGGGTGGTTGTGGGCTCACTTGTCCAAAAAACCAACATATTTTACCACTATACACTATAGCCTACACAATATAATCTTGTTTTGGAAGCTACACACTTATTGTATGTGTATTATTTGAAAATATATACTGTTTACAGATGAGTGTAGCTCAAGGCGTGCATCTTCGAGACAATGAACTGGAGTTTTTTAGGGAACGAAATCTTTCCATTGGGCACTGTCCCAGTTCAAACCTCAAGTAAGCATACATGTATCTATTTGTAGCATTCTCTTGGCAAGTAATTACTTTGTATACAAAGATGAGAAATTAGCCTCAATCCCAGGCTTTTATGCATGAGAGGATGAACAGAGCCTCGAACACACTGTTTGGAAAAGTTCACCCACAAGTTGAAAAAGTTTAGACAATAGCTACTATTGTAAGTCAATGAATTTCCCAGATCTTAGTGATGCCTGTGCTACCAACCATGTGCTCTGTGGACAATGACAGCACTCATGCAGCTTCTCACTTGCAGGAGTTACTATGTACTAGTCACTACCTAGCTTAGCTTCGATTGTCTACCTGTAGTCACTTTATAACTTTTTCTCAAGTATATAGCCGACTTGCACGTCTTCGCAGGAGTCTGGCAAAGCAAACGTATGGTACGTACGTAGGCCAACACTGGACAACAGACACTGTGGGTTGGTGCACACTACTGTAAGTTATACTTGCCCAGAACTTACGATTTTATAGACACTTGGTTGGGTGCACACAAGATGCGTTCATCTAACTGTTCCACAACGGTGTCAAGACAGAGTTTGAACAACCACTGTTGAAATAGCCGATGCTTCAACTCACCATCTGCCTCATTTCAGTGGATAAGCTCAAGATATAGTGAAGCAGTATAGTATGCAAGGGAGCTTTATGTATGAATCCATCAACAGGCTCTCTTTTGTCCTTAGACTGAGAACAATGAAGAACATATGGATTTACAATGATACTTGTTTGCCCACAGCTTCAGGAATGGCATTCTAGATGTGAGAAAAGCTCTACGAATGGGAGTCAACATTGGATTGGGAACTGGTAAGGATGTTTGTCTTCTGGGTACGTACCTTTACTCTGACTGTAGGATGCTTCAATCATGCCTTTAGAACTAATGTCGTTACAAAATCAGCAATTAATGGTTGTAGCAGCAGCTGATGGGCACATTTGGAGCACACTAGTCACTACCTGCTGTGTAGACAAGATATTTGGTGTGAATAAGGACATTAGCATTATTGATGGAAATAGTGAAGCCAACTTCTGTCCTAGGGCCCGCCACTGCTTCACTTTCATTCCACATTGGTACACATTACAATCTGCCAGAAGGAGGTTATAAAGGAGAAATTCTTCTCACTGCTACATCTGTCAGAGTTTCTGATGAATATGGCACTTTTCGTTCTCCTGGAAATTGTGTTGACCATGGTTTCTTGTCAACTGACTTCTAGACAAAATCCAAACACTCAGAAGGATGGGAACTTGCCCTCCTTCACACCCTGGTATATGAACACCTGTATTCACTCTTAGTGCTATATGTAACCTACAAGCTGATAACTTTGTGACTAGAGTTACCATCTGCAATATTGTGGCATAGAATCTGCAAGACTGTTATTCACAGAAGTGGAAGAGAGCTCGGCAGTGGAACTATGACTATAACCTGATTTTTTTTAGAGATCCCTTTAGACTATGGACCCTTTCTATATACACTGTGTCTCCTTCATTTCTATTGAGCTCTAGTCTTGTATAGTGTGACTAGAGTTTCCAGAACTGAAGTAACATCTCCCAATGTCATGATAGTAATGATTACACTTGTATTCTCTATGATTCTTCACTCAGATATATCTGCTGGATATTCTCCTTCTGTGTTCAATGCAATGCGAGTTGCTATCCACACTTCAAAGGCACTCAGCCTCACCATCAATACAACAAACTACCAACCACTAACACATCATGAGGCTTTCTATCTAGCCACCCTGGGAGGAGCCCAAGGTTTGCCAGCTTATAGAGAATGAAGAATTAGTACTTCAAAAGAGCTCATATTATGAATATGTTCAGGTAACTCCTAGAATCGTATGGCTCTCTACCACATTTGTTTGATGTCACACTTGGCAAAAGCAGTGTTGAAATCACTTTCTTAGCAACTGGTGACACGTAAAGTTTATAACACACCCGCTTGAGATGCTATACTCATGCCGATACATTCATGCATCCTAGACATGATGTAACTAGTACTTAATTTTGCTGTAATACACAATACCACATGCTCTTTAGCTAAAGATACTGTAACAATGTTACAACCAGTGTAGTGTTTCGGCATGGGTTAGCTCCAACAGTCTGAGAATAGGCTTTCTCCTCAAACATTTTAGCACGTAATGAAACCAATAATGACTGCTTCCTCTTAATTCTCCAGCACTTGGACTGAGTGATACAGTTGGTAACTTTCAGGTCAGTACAATTAAACTACATGACTGCACCATGCTGGCACCAAGTATTGACTAAGATAGCACACACTCTTCATGCAGGTTGGAAAGCAGTTTGATGCACTCCTGGTTGACACCCAGGCTCCTGATGTATCAAACCCGGTATTCTTCACTTTCCGACAGGACTCCATGGCAGTAAGTCTTCCTGCTGACACATATGGTTACAGTGGAACACTTTTTCCTCTGAAATCACTAAGGACATTTCACTTTGGTGCCATGTGTCGCTGCAAATAGCTGTGAGATGGTCCGATTTCTCAACAAGGCGTCCCTACCTATGAGTGGCTATAGTGGTTCCATGCAATGTGTACATATATCGGTTACCCTCATCCCCAGGCCTTTCCTGTTTTTACTTTTCAGTTGATGTTTACAAAATGGATGAAGGTCTGAGAGTGGCAATAATGGACACTACAGTTATGCACACACTAAACCTGAGAGGAAGTTTCATACCATACTCTTGACCACGTACAGGAACATGTCATGTCGTTCATAGCAATGAAGCTCTGGATGATGTTAATGAATATAAACTTCTAATTCCCCACCCCCCATGTCCCCCTTGTGTACACTTAGCGTAATTCACATAATGAATGTTTTCTGTTTTATTGCCACCCTTTCAATTCCGTTTATTTTGTCAACAGAAACCGCGCATAAAAAAATTGTGGAAGCCTGGGAATGAGGCTATCTATTGTGGCTAGTTGTGCTCCAATAATTGTGTCTTGACTTTACACTCTGTTTCATTACAGGACATCATTGAGAAGTTTATCTATCTTAGTAAGTTTCTGTTCAGATCCACAGTGGTAGGGTGTAATGATGTGACATCAACAAAATCTTGATAGGGCTTCTTTAAAGCTCTAATCACATGACATAGGCAGTAGTCAATGACCCAAATATGCCTAGCTGGATCATATACATGTATAGACATGGTGTAGTACTCCTTGAACTGAAATTTCACAGCAAGATTGGATTGAAGACAGGTAAGTCTGCCTTTGGTTATAGTTATACCACAGGTGCCAGGGTTTTATGGCAGTAAACAGACCGAATCCGAGGGCATAGCCCGAGGACAAGGTTTGTTTACTACAGTCATAAATCCCTGGCCACCTGTGCTATAACTATTATATATCCCACCTGATTGGTCCTTTCTTGTTATTACTGTAAACACATCTGTACATGTGCAAGTGTTTACAGTAACTTCAATATTATTTCCACACAACTGTATATAAAATCTGTACTATAGTATAGCAATGTAGTGGACTGTAAGCTAAAAATACATGGAGAGGGAATTATGAGCCATAATCTCCCTTGTAGCCCTCAGGGAAGGAAATTATCACAGTTAAACCCCACCTGTTGTATAGGCAAAACTATAACTTGAGTGGCTTCTCAAAGAGGGGATGGGCATATTTCAAGGGTTATGATATTCACTCCAAAATATGCCCACCTCACACACAGTCTAGTCTTATAGATGTATACATGCAGTGATTCTGCAATTCCTCTCTTGTCATATGCCTGTTTTTGCAGTAGCAAGAAATGCTGCCTGCCTTCATTTGTTAAACTCACTTTTTTCACAGTAGCTACTGCTTCTTCAATGCTTCATGTACAACAATAGCATCAATGGATGGGCATAATTTTGAGAGGAAAGCATCCTTTGCAATAACTTTATTCAAAAAAGGGGGTGGGTCTATTTTCGAGAGATTACGGTATTGAAGTTTAAGTGTGTAAAATGAGGCCTGGTTTCTTGTGTTAGGGTATAAATGTGCTAAATCTGATATAAAATAGTTGACAGAGTTTGCATTTTTGAAATTTGAATGGAATTGAAATGTGTGGAGTTTGGTAATAGGAATTTTTGTGGGAGTTAACATTTAGGACATCTCATTAACTCTGGGAGATGATATCCTCTCACAAATGGAGAATACATATAACTGGGAGAAGATTTTTGCCAAATCTGGTATGTAGTATAACGTTGCTATAAAATTTCACCATATTGGTTTTTGCCAATTGATCATTGCTGAAACCTCACCAACCAAATAATGTTGTCCAAAATTTCTAACAGTTCTTTGACTGAGAGATCTGAAGTGTAGTTGTGTATACACCTTACTTGTAGCCGGAAATAATGCTGGTAAAAAAATTTAACAAGTAACACATTATTTTTTGTACTGCCCAATTCTCTTTTGCATGATTTGAATATTTTAGGCAAAATCTTTAGCAAAGTACAAAATGTTGAGTAAAATCTTGTAAATATTTAGCATGCTGCCTAAATTTAGGCAGCACATTCTCCAAACTTTTTTCAATAACTGTAAGTTTGCATCATTTTGCTTCTAAATTAATGTGAATGCCTAAATTTAGGCACATTCCAGACACAAATTACACTGCAGGTACCTAAATTTAGACAGAGCATATTTTTGTGCACAGTTTAGACTACCTCCATAGCATGGCTGCCTAAATTTTGGCACGCGTTTCTAAAGATTAGCTGAAACTGAAGGCCTTATTATTATCAGACACAGATCATTCTGTATGTGCTGCACTCTGGAGGATGGCTTGCTCTGAACTCAACTCCATGGAGACTGCAGTAAACAAGTTTCTCCGTTGCATTTGGAATCTCAGTCATACTGCCTTGACTCAAAGAATTGCATCTGTACAGAGTGTCTACAATATAATATTATCACAGGTGTACGAATCTTATGAAGGCAGCCAAAAGATGCCCTTCCGTACTTGTACGAACAGTGTTCTGTGATGCTGAGTCTGTACCCTGGTGCTTTCTTGGTTATAACCATCTTTATGGCCACAGGCACATCAAGTTGTACAGTCATTTAGATGATACGATTGCACAATGGCAGAGTTTCATAAATTAGGAGTGACTACTATTACATTCCTGGCTTTAAGAAATGTGATCTTGAGTACATTGTGAACTGTATTAGTACCCTTTAGTTAGTTGAGTCTCTTTGTATCATTTAATTTGTATTTAGCATCTTTTGTGCCTCTTTTGGCATGTGTCTGATAATAATAATAATAATAATAATAATAAGGTCTTCAGTTTCAGCTAATTTATGGCTGCCTAAATTTATGCATCCTTATGTGCTTAAAATCTGATCAAAGTGCATAAGTGTAGGCAACTACACTTAAACAAATAAAGCCATTTTTGGAGAAAAATCGGAGCAAAAAGACAAATTGCTGCAAAAGAGAATGGGACAAGAAAAAAGGGAATGTGTTAAGTGTTAGGTTTGGGGAAATGGTAGACACACATAAGCACAAAACTTTTCACCTTGGTAAATGTTTACTACTTGAATTACCTGGCAAAATTGCATGGTGAAAAGTTTACCCCTTGCAAAAATTTGCCGTTACGTAGCATGCAGCAAGCAATCAAATGTATTTATTTCAGCTCACTCAAATCATCTTTTATTAGGTGATGAGAGAAACATTCAGAAGGTGTTTGTCGCAGGCAGGGATGTAACACCTACAACACCTACGACACCCACAACACCTGCACCTGTGGTGTGCTCAGCTATTAAACCAGTTGTGCCACTTTTTGCATTGTGTATGCTACAACTGGTGCTATCTGTGCTCTAACCATTGTGAACTGGTGGCTAACTGTAAAATGACTATAGACTGATTTATCTTAGCTTCTAGCAGTGTGCCAATTCTCATAGCCCGTTAGCTAGCTATAGTAGTAGCTTACACTTTTGTTGTTAGGACATGATTGAATGCAGTCTTTGCTTATTAGGTAGTTATTATAATTATTTTGTGTAATGCATTTAAAACAGGGTTGTAGAAATTGAATTCTGGCATGTTTTTATTGATTACAATTACTTAAGCCTGAGTTGTAAATTGACACCATTACAATTACCAAGGTTATTCGCAAGTGATGATTACATTTATTATGGTAAAATGACAAATCACATTGTTAAATTATGGTCAAAATAGTCATGAATTAATGTAAATGTGACACAGCATGCTCTTGCCACATGTGTTGAACAGCACATGGTCAGCTGAGTGTGCTGAGTCTGGCAGTACTGTAATTGAACTTGTAATTGATAGTGTTAAAACAAAAACTAAAATGTCATTGTGTTTTAGTAACAAGTAGCATTTTCAATAATTAGACCAAAAAAAACTAAAACATAAAGATTTTAAGAATTACTCTACTAAAACTAGAACCAAAGAGATGTAAGGTTTTGTTCCCATACATGTCGGTCTGGGAACGATTCAGAGCAGTGTTTGTATTTGTAAAATAACCCAAGTGAATTTGTTTCAAATGAAGGTTTCTTTTTAATTATCATATAATTATATAACTGTAACTAAAACTACAACTAAAACTCGATGATTAGGTTTTTGCCACATGCTGGAAATAAAGAGATTTATAGATATTAATTATGAGGTAAAAATAGAGGAAAGTGAAAAGGCTAGTAGTCACCGGTAATCAAACCCAGGATACCTACCTGGCTTAATTGTGCAGCTAGTGCTCTGCCACTGAGCTATGACAACTGGACAACCACCAACCATCACACGCCTCTATAATTACTGCACGGGTGGTACCGAAATGCCTCAGTCACACACCTGGTAGGTACTCTGTATGCATATTGCCTGATGAAGATTCGCAAAGTGCGATTGAAACAAAGCATTCAGTGCCAAATCCTTTCTGATTTCAGTGAAAAGCTTTTCTATTATGCAAGAGCTAACTGAGAATCTATTGAAAGCTTGTCACAGATCTTTACTTCAGCAGAAACCTTTGTAAAAGTTTAGCTGAAACATGAATTTGAAATTTTGCAATCATTCCTTTATAAATAAATCAGCATATATTTGGTGAGTTGCTGCAACCTTATTAATTTTTAAGCTCTTATGCCAGATTGTAAATTATTTATTTTAGTGGAAATCACGTGTGCTGTTTCTCTGCATAATTCTTCCCTTTACTGTCTGACTGCATGTATAATGCAAATCAGTGTCACAAGCAAGCTGCTTCTTTGGAAGCCATCAGCATTGGTGCTCAGAGAGTTCTAAATCAAAGCTTACAGAGGTAAATAAACCTTGAAAAATGTGTACAAAAGGCTATAGATACAGACAAAACCTCCCATTTCAGTTACTGCAGCTACAATACACTGTTAAAAATAGGGTGTAACAGTACACCCTACCCAAGGTGTAACCAAACTCCCTGCCTTGAAAGGGTGTTCAGTTAACACTTTATGGTGTCATACGTACACCTTGGTGATGCCGAATATAAGGAGCTTGTAGAAACCCTGAAGAAAGCTCTTGTCAACAAAGTGTACTGTAGCAGTGCTGACTGCCGAGCAGAACTAGTTCCCCTTGTTAGAATATTGGCTATACATAATTTTATTTTTCTGAAGGTATTCATAAAACTTTTATATTATGTAGACATGATTATTTAGTTGTACTTTAATTAATGGTACAATTTTGCTTGTAGTAATTCTAATACACAAAAAGGAAATTCAATGTTCACTTTCTTAAGTATAACAGATCTCTGAATGATGACGATTGTCTGTGCATGTGGTACTCACTCAGGCTCATCTAGAGCTGCCCAGTTCTATTCAGTCGGACTTGGTGGTAAGCTTTGTGCCACATGCTTTGTGCTCAGTCTAGGACAGTTGTGGGTAGAATGTATTCATATACCCAACAACCTTATCACACATTGAAGTGCTTTGTGTCATGAGAATATTACACCCCAAGATGCAAAATAAAGGACACGTGTAAGTAACTAACTAATATAATTACACAGGCCAGAGGAAGCGTTGGACATCCAATCTGAGTTGATATTCGTTAATAGCATGGTGCACTTACCCCAGGAATGAAACTTTGGTACACCAACTAGTCTCCCTTCACCAGCTACACCACTGAAAGCTCTAGCTAGTCTTCATGGGTCTGCAAAGGTATGTACTGTAGCAAGACTATCCTTATAGATGTCAGAGCTGCTGCATATACCTCTCAGTTCAGCCATACAAAGCCTTAACTTAGGTAGGTGTGACTATATATTAATACGTATAAAATCATTGCGTGTATTGAGCGCGCTATCATGCTTCGGGCTGATATTACGCGTGTTATGCGCGCGAGTATAAAGCATTTGAAGGGGTGCCTCGCTATTCGCGATTTGATAAACTGATGTCTAGCTCCTCCCTTGAGGGTAAAGCTTTTTTTTAAGCCACAAAGCTCTCCTACTTCAGCTAAATTTGCAGCACAAAACCCTGATCTCTTAAGCCTTCTACTTCAGGTCTTGTAGCTAAGTAGCAGTGAACTTTTTTTCCCTAAAGCCTACTAACAAAGATTTTACCTACGTATAGCACTGAACTCTAGTGTTCGAGCCAAGGTAAACCTGCAGCACTGAGCATCTTGGGGTGTGGTTACTTTGCTCGTTCAAATCAGAATTAAAGCAGTTATGGTGAAGTACATATCCTACTATATCACTATGACATGCACTGTTAATTTCTGGTCTACTGCATCCACTGTTGATCTCAGGCTTGTAGCTTAATTAAGAGCATTTGGTCATGAAAGTTTGGATAGTTGCAGAGTACAATTTGGAGAGAAATTTTGAAACCTGGGTCCCACATGCCTTATATTCGGTAATTATATTTGTAGCTACATATTTGAGTTTCAGTTGGCAGAAGGATGTATGATAGTTTCAACTAATTAACTATGGCTTACTCGAAAACAAGTTGTAGCTACTTTGACAAAAAAAGCCATGACTTCTAACTGTACAAGACGACAAGAATGTATAGTAGACACAATTTTCATTCATAATATGAAAATCATTCATCTTCAAAATATGGCCTTGTAGCTGATATCTTACTTCTTGCAACCGATAAATATAAAGTAGACAATGATGTCTATCTGCCTTGTGATGTGGTGTTCAGCACAGCAGCTTTCCCTCTTCTTATATGATTTGCAATACATAACCACTGTCTCTTCAGCTTGTCTGCAGCCAGCCTAACTACTCGTGGTTAAAACAACCAATTGTTTTTGCAATACCTGCAGGAACAACACATCCAGAACTGCCAGAAATTATACTTCATTGCTTGAAGCATTCTTACCACAAACAAGTTACACAAATTGTTAGCCTTGTTCCCAGGCTAACAAATTGCTACAGCCATTTAGGCAATATCTCAAATATTGTTCTTTTGATCAACTCTAGCTAGTCTTCAAAGGTATGTACTGTAGCAAGACTATCCTTATAGATGTCAGAGCTGCTGCATATAACTCTCAGTTCAGCCATACAAAGCCTTAACTTAGGTAGGTGTGACTATATATTAGTGGTGAGAAATCGTACTTTTATCAAACTGTTGATCTGATGTGCCGAAAATCGTAATTAGCCATGTTCCCAGCAGCATGATCAGTCACTTGCATGCTGCACGGTGTGTGTAGCTAATCAGGAAGCATTGATGAAATTTATTTTGTGATTCTCACATCACCTAACAAAGACTGTACATGTGATCAACTATGTAAAGTAATACTACAATTTAGCTATATTATTATAAAGTAATACTACAATTTAGCTATATTATTATAAAGTAATACTACAATTTAGCTATATTATTATAAAGTAATACTACAATTTAGCTATACCTTTTATACTACTGTATAGTTTATTAAAAATCAAATATGGCAGCATTAGCTAGCTACTTTCTTATGAGAATGCTCAAGCAGACCTTTACTGCTCAATTAAACAATGAACCAGAGTGTACAGTGTAAGTTGAGATGTATACACACACCCATACATACAATCCATTGCGCCAACTTTGACTCCACGTTGCAACTGCATACAGTTCACATGCAATGTTGACCTACCATGCTAGCTCTTAAACATGATGTTGTAGGTCAAACATGGTAGGCTGTGAACTGCAGGCAGTTGAGACAATTAGATACGCAACAGTAAGATATCCACAATGAGGCCAACCAAAACATGCAAAAATTGTAAGTTCTTCCTTAAAGTTGCATCATTTAAACTTTCTAGTGGAGTGGTCTGTACATGGTGGGATGTAATATGCATTAACACACAGAGCTACACACTCTATACTCACTAAATTAGAATAATGCAGTTCATGCATATGTAGTGTCAACCTGTCACATAAGATACCTACAACTATAGGCTAACCAAAATATGTGTGTACCTAGTATTCTAACTATCACGTGAGGGGACATGAAACGACGTGAAAGTATTGGTACACCGGGCACCGCGTACCTCCGCTACAGCCTTGCGGTATCGCCGAATGTTTACGCAGTTTTCCCTCCGCGTTTGAATGTCCGAATATACCTGTCGTCCGATGATTGCTAACTTACTCTACTGTGCATCAAGTAAAGGTTCACGAAATTGATTGACTCCATAACCCATGCACATAGGTTGTAGATGGGGCAATCAGTGGCCTGGCTTGTGGATCGGGTATTGGTACCGGTGCTTCAGCATGTTGATTGTCTGGTCGTTGTTCATTTGTCTTGCAGCAAAGCTTTTTTGACAAAGCACTTCCCTTGATCTGAAAGGTAACGAAAGCTATGCCAGTTGAGATGTAGGCAACAACAGCCTGATTTCCACCAGCTTGCTGTATACATATAGTTAGTGGCAACAGAAAAAATACCAAGATTAAAGACTTAGGATGCATTGAGAGCGCCGAGCTTCCAGTTTTTATACACATTGCCCATCATCCATGGCCAAGCAAGGAGACCAAAACTAGCGGCAGAAATCGCAAGAAGATTCTCACTGTTCTCACCAAGAACATTTACTGCAAATACCGGCAGGAGTACGAGTCAAGCTACAAGTAGTAAACCTGTCCAGTAGTAATGTTTTATCATGTAGGGAGCATAGTAGGCTTCTAGGTTATTCATCCAGGACAAGATTTTTATATAAGAAAACTTCTGGAACCACTGCCCTATAAGCGGTATATGGAAGAAAAATGAATGCCAACAACAACATCCCTACCACGAAGAGTGGGATATGTTTTCCATCGGAAGGTTATATCACCATCTGACAACCATGCACACGACTTGTATCTTGTCATGGGGGTATTGGAGGGTAGTGATTGAGAGAGCTATAATATGATAGCACGTAAAACCTTTGCATAGGATAGGAGAAAAAGTGTAGCCAGAACTGCAACTGGATTGCTTCCCAGCATCCTTGACACTCTAGGAGAATGTGCACTGATGAAGATTATGAAGCCAATTACTCCCCATATGTATAGATGGGAAATACAAACTGCAGCCGTGTTTTGACATAGGCATCCATGCCATCATAGAAGCAGGTCTCAGTTCCCAAGTCAAGATTGAGCCACACTATATATGAAAACTCGCAGAAATAAAAGATATACCTGGTGGTAAAAAAGCACTCTGATTTGCTCCAACAATGTTAGCATAGAAGATCAATCCACTGATGGTACCAAGTGCTACAGTCAACCTGCAAAGAAGCATGAAAGCGACCAACACCAGTCCCATCACTGCAAATGGAATGAGGAGAGAAGGACAGGCATCAGAGCAGGGTAAGCATCATGAACTGCCAAGTGCTAGGCTAAGACCTGGTTGACAGGCTCCACACAATAAGCCAGTTCGGTTATAGCTACACTGTCTGTCAGTATACTGTTTGTGGTAAAGTTGATAGGCTTCATTTGACAATAGTCAAAGGGACAGTGGGGATGAAGGATAAGCCCTTTTGATTTTGAATGGTTGTCATATCTCACCCGGAAATCTCCATCATGCAGTATGGTTTGGTAGTTTATATGCTTCACCATAAAAATAACTGTGTATATGCGTGTGTACACAAGGTGTCTGACTTAGGTGTATTTGCAGTATACTAAATCATATGAACATGAAGGCATGGGTGTTGCATGACACACCCTTTTTGCATCAGTACATCCTGTGGCACATCTAACACATCAGTGTGTTGATAAACACAGGAGTGTCCAGTAACACACGATTCCTACTACAAAGTGCAAAAGTGTGTGCTAAATAGCACACTATTTTTAACAGTGTGTACATACTCATCAGACACCCTGGCTACAGGCCTGCTATATATAAGTAAAGCTTATCATTCAGAGTTTATCATCTCTCTTAAGTGCCATAAGTTGATATGGTATTTACAGTTGCTAATCAGGGGGATGTCAAGTCCAGGGAATCGAGATACCACAAGGTTATTGAACTCTAGGCTGAAATAACATTGTGTTCTCATGCACTGCTGGACCTTTTTTAGTGTGGTGCATGCATACCACTTGGTCTGAACGGCACTTACGATATTCATGTACTAACCCAAGCCTGGCAAGCCATACTATGCTTTTACATGCACTGCCAAAAGCTTTGCACCACTGGGTCTTCAATTTCTAGATTTTCAGTGGACAGCAGGGAACCACACAGATTGGTACCAGCATTTGTGAAATTGTCTTTTAACTTCATCACACCCTTCAATATGCCTACCTTCTGATGTGATTGTGGTTTAATCTTCTAAAAGTTGCGGCTAAGCATGTGTGCTGTTAGCTCCCTCCTCATATCCTCAGATACTCTGTAATGGCACCCCTCTTCCCCATATCCTGACTTCTCTTGACCTCAAAGCCACTCACTCTTTACTTCTTTTGCCATTTAAGCAGGGACTTCAGAACATCTTTTTGTATCTCTACTGACATTTACCAAACTCCACAAGTCTTCCACATGCTTCACCTTCAGTCACCTCCCCTCACACATTCCTTCCTCAGGTGTACATACGTAAAGGTTGACATTAAGCAAAGGCCTAGAGCATCACTGAATAGTCATCTGTACTGATCTACAGTTTCCACATTACAGCTGCATCACCATTGAGCCATCTCACCTTATAAATAATGAATACTTTCACCCACTGTATACTGGATGCTTATTTCATCCATTACCAGGCCTCAGCCATGTCAACATAATATTTTAGTTACTAGCTAAGTAGTATGCTATAGAATACTTTTCTGTGTACGTAATGTGCTACTGAAATGAGGGAAGTATGATTATATAACTCAGTGACTCATTAGAATTTTATAATGCTAAAAAATACCTCTAACTCTTGGCAAAAAGGATTTTGGTAGCTGCTGCACCTCCGTACTACGGGGTAGCATATGGCGGCTCACGTAACGTAACTTTTATCGTGTCTGCGGGCATGCTCCTGCAGCAAATATTTTGCTCGGAGATTGCTTCGATAGATTCTGATTCAATATAGACGACCATATGGAGAGAGATTTAGTGATAAGACTTATCGCAGATTTCACGTTTAAAACCTAATTAGCTGCGTGTACGCGTCACAGCCAGACAACTCGTGTTGACCAGCATTAGGCAACACCACCTGACATGTCACGTCTTTGGCAGCTAGAGAAGGAACGGCTACTGAGTGAACTGAAATTGCTGTAAATAGCGCAAATCCGGATGCAGCGTTGCCTTGGGTAGCTTTTCGGGAATAACAAGGCTTGTATCTTGGATTGTATACGTAAATTCAAAGTGCGCAAGTGCAAGTTGGGTCTGCGAAAAAGTGGTCGGGCCAACACCCGACCTGCCCAACCGCTTGCTACAGCCATGCCAACCAGACAACAGGAATAGATTACCCACCACCCATTCAATTCCTATTGCACAAGTGACTCTTTGTAACTAGACTTTCACAATAGCCATATGCCACTGACTTACTATGCTTAGGTACGCTGTCAACCTGCATTTAGGTCACTAATTTCTTTGATTTCTTTCCATTTGAGGTGTGGTTACAATTAAAATTAAATCTCATGTTTTTAGTATCTTTTGAATTACAATATACATCAGTGCTACTCAAGCTGTGACATATATGTTATTTATGAGAAATTGTCTGGTTAGCTACATATCTAGTGCTCAACAACCCCACACCCCCTCCCCCTTCTTTCACTACATTCCTGCGTTCCCAAGACATGGGTGCCTAACATGTACTACGTGGTTGTATGGCCTTGTGGTACGTATTGATTCTCGGAATTGCTATCTTAATGTTACTTTTAATTGCGCGTACTAAATTTAGCGATTTTAGCGACCAGAGTCATTATCGCTAAAATAAGGACTCGCAATTATTATAAATTCCAATAATGATATCTTGAATTAATGTTGGTTTCTGTTTAAAAAAAAACACGCTAAAATTAATACACGCTAAACGAGGTGTATTCAAAATCGCTAAATTAAGTATGCGCAATTAAAAGTAACATTAAGGTATTTTATTACAAAAGGGTATGGTCACAAAGGTCACCACACCATATTATTACAAGTATATTTCCCATACAACCTTAGAAATCATTAGAGGAGGTTCAAATCAAACCATAGGGTCAGTATTTTCTCATAAACCTGTGAACACCAGGGGAGTCAGTAAAGCACGGAATATGGAATAGAATAACACGGCACGTGCAATTGCCATCCAGTGAGGTAGCTCTGCCACTGTTATGTGTTGTAGAAACTCTGAACATTGGGCAGACAGTCAACAGTTGCCTTACAGCCAGAACTAAGGAGCGCCGCGTTAGTAGCCTATGTGAAGGTGCAAGCATTGAAGTTAACTCAACACTATATTTATCTATACAAAAATCAACTTGAAAATCAGCAAACTGCATGTTGGAAAAGATGGCAATGATGAAAGTGGGGGCTTACATTGTATCTATCGACAGAAAAGGTGAGCAGGTGAAACAATACTTTTTCAGTTCATGGCAATGTGTTCCTGTATGCTAGTGAGTTCAAGCTTATGCCATCCTTCTCTGGTATTCACAATCTATCCCAATGCATTGCTATTCAATTGTTAATTCTTTATTGATGCTTTTCAGGAAGTGGTAGCACTGTGTTGTCCAGAAGGGTGCAGTATTGGCTAAGTTGCAAATTAGACCAAATTTGACACCAATTTGACTGTCAAATTGCATAAAATGCTAATATATAATTTTGATGTGTGTCTTAGGCCAATGTGTATAATATGCATTTTGACACACATAGACAGTGTATGTATAATTTGTCTGTTTTGTACATGTAGTTAGTGTGTATAATTTGTATAATTTGTATATTTACCATTGTGTACTGTATAATTTGTATATTTACCATTGTGTACTGTATAATTTGTAGTCAAAGTTGTATATTTTCTGTGTCTAGGGCTGGGTTAGAGAAGGGGTTTGGCATAGGTTAGGGCTGTGTTAGGGCTTGGTTAGAGAATGGGTTTAGCATAGGTTAGGGCTTGGTTAGGGCTTAGTTAGGGGATGGTTTGTGATAGGTTAGGGCTGGGTTAGGGCTGGGTTAGGGCTGGGTTAGGGCTTAGTTAGGGAGTGGTTGTGCGATAGGTTAGGGCTTGGTTAGGGAGTGGGTTTGTGATAGGTTAGGGCTTGGTTAGGCGGTGGGTTTACGAAAGGTTAGGGCTGGGTTAGGGCTTGGTTACGAAAAGTATAGTAATTTGACAAACAAAAATATACTGTATATTGACAATTTTAATCAAATTACTGTATAATTTGAAATTCAAATATGTCTAATTATACAAGTTTGACTTTGTATACAACAGTAAACAGAACAAGTATAGTAATTTGACAAACCAAAATATACGTCAAATTGTAATCAAATTACTGTATAATTTGAAAGTCAAATATGTCTAATTATACAAAATATACAAAATATACAAAGTTGACTGTATACATCACAAACACTAGTAAAAACAACAAAGTATAGTAATTTGACAAACCAAAATATACTGTATATTGTCAAACTGTAATCTAATTACTGTTGTTGTCTGTAACTATACATGCATTAAAAAAATCTGTAGTTAAAATACCATGCAACGCATTATATAGGGATGAAGACTTGCACTGTTATGTTAGCGAGGACCTGTACATTCCAATGCTACCAGTAACATTACACTTAAAGCTTACTGATCTTGCTTTTCAGTATGATATACGTATCGTACGTCGTACGTCCAGTGCACGCGTACGCGCGCCGCGTACGGACACTATACGTGTGCTTCAACAACACGTGCACACCTAGAAAGTTCCGTTCCGAATTCTTTGGTTGCTAGTTGTAGTGAACATGAATACTCGGCCAAATACTTCTAGGAGAGCCCCAAAACCACCGCAACATAGGGAAGACATGCAAGCTATGGCGCAGGAAAGAACGAGAGAGGGCTTGACGTGCGGCAGAGACAGCCGAGCAAAGATTAACGAAGCGGAGAGAGAGCGATAGGGCGCTCTACCCACACTGCCGATGCATAATTTTGTATAAACTTCAGGTTCTCTCCGTTGTGCATATAAAACATGCAGTGCATACGTAACTGCCATACTGCCAAGTGCAACACCAACGATGCACCAACAACTCGCTCACGCTCGCCCCACAATGCACCGCATTTGCCTAGTATTTTATAATTTTGTGACAACTGTAGACTTACCATGTAAATACAGCAACAGCAACGCCAGCTAGCGCTACTTGATCCTCGTCGCGTCATGTCTCAAGCAGTCAATGCGGTTAAATCAAAGGTCGATAGCAACCGATCTGCACATACATGTGCCATATGTTTAATACAAATTTGGATGACTGAAAAATTGATTCGGGCAGAAAACGGGAGGGGATGACAAACAAGTAGTTGATTTGGAGTGGCCTTAGCGGTTTTCCGCGAGGCTTTTGGGCAACTCTATGATCATAAAAGCACACAAAGAGGAAGGCTGGGTGCTTTTAGCGTATTTGTGGTCAAGCTATATACGGTATTTATTTAAGTATTGTATCTACCCACTCTCTGGGCTATTGTAAGTAAGTAACTTCAACCGTTAAAAAAATTTCGCGGATTGAACGAACCGCGAAAATTTAACAGCACGAAAATTTTTTTACGCGAATAATTTCTAACGTGAAAATTTCCGGATCTACCGTATACATGTCATGCATAATCTTAAAGACCGAGTAATGATGGATGGTACAGATAAAGGAATTAAAACTATAAATGCTTGTACATTTTTCCAAACTATTATCATACAATCTTGCATTGTAGTCTCTGCACTGTATCTCTATGATCTATATATTTTAGTCTGTACATATAGCCTAGTAGGTTCCTATTGGCTCAGAAACTCCTCTACAAGTGCGTTGAATCCATTTGTAGGGTACATGTGCAGATGATGCTTACCATCAGCGAGAATGTGTAACTGACTTCCATCAATGTGGTTCTTCATGTACTCGGCATGAGACTGAGGGCAAAGAATATCCCTATCACCATGAACAATGAGAGTTGGACATTTAACTTTGCTCAGTTCATTAGTACATACATCTCCATCTGTTTTTAGGTTGCGAAATGCTCTAAGTGAGTTGATAAACCTCTGCCAGATTTGACTCAGCTTTGGTAATCCATATACTGATATGCAGGCTTCAAGGATTCGGGGGGGCCCACCTTTGCAAATCTTCAAGTTCCTCACTTACTTTCAAGTCATGTTCTGTGATATATGTCCTGCTTCCCCACACAACCAGCTTTCTGATTGCAGTTGGGAACTGTGCTGCTATACAAATCGCTGAGACTCCTCCATCACACCATCCTAATATGGAAAACTCTAAAAACCCCAGTGACTTCATGAGATGATAGGCATCATTGGCGTCCCTCTTCAAATGGTGCTCTTCTTGCAAGCAAAAGTTGCATTCTGGTGGCCGAGAGTTTCCATAGCCTCTTGGGTCATAGGCAACAATGGTGTATCCACTGTCTTCTCTTCCAAAGTGTTCCAACTGAGAGGCAAAAGCCCATCAACATGATGCTACAGCTCCAGGGATACATAGTATTACATGGGGCCCATTGCCTTTCTGCCAGTAACACAACTGAACACCATTCACTGTAATTGTTTGCTGGGGAACAGTGTGATGATCGTCAAACTTCTCAGAGACTGCACTTTCAGAAACACTGCTGTGATGTGCAGCCATGTCATCAGCTTTACATCCTGTTCAAAGCTTCAGACTGTTGATGAAAAAGAGAAAGAGTCTGTTTATGCTAATACTAGCTCACTAGTTCACAACCCTCCCTAGACTTTAGCTATTTGGGCTGTAGATTATCCAGAAAATAGTGGAGTGTGACTTGTCAGTGATATTGCTCAAGTTGCAACTGAAGCACATACTTTGTCAAACAAACTAAACTTTGATGAAATTCAATTTAGACATACAAAGAGGTTCCAAGGGGCAGCTAAGTGCTAACGGCTACCTAACAGATAACAGCTATAAGCAGTATCACTGAAACTTCCACACCAGTTTTAGAGGTACTATACATACTCACTGTCAGCTGTCCTTGCTGGACTCCCCTAGTATACAATAGCTAAGACGTTGCAGTATACAATAGCTAAGACCTTGCAAATTTTAAATACTGGCTAAAACAAACCACAAAGTAGCCCGCATTAGGTACCTTAATTGGGGCTAGCGTGAGCGAGCCCACACTAGTGAGTTGAACGGCGGAATTTTTCTGGTATTATGTATCGTACGTACGTCCATTGCACGCGTACGCGCGCCGCGTACGGACAATATGCGCGTGATCTAACAACACGTGCGGACCCAGAGACTTTTATAGTTCAGCTATCCATGAATTCCTCGGTTTAGGGTTTAGAGTTGTTTTGCTATTTGTAGTGAACATAGTGTGAATACTTCCAGAAGAGCAACAAAACCATCGCAAGATAAGGAAGACGGGCTATGACGATGGAGAGAACGACAGAGGGCTCGACATGGGGCAGAGACAGCCGAGCATAGGCAGGAAAGATTAACGAAGCGCAAGGAGAGAGATAGGGCTGGGCGCTCTACCCTGACTGCCGCTGCATGAATTTGTATAAACATTAGGTTCTCTTTGTTTAACATGCATATTAACATTGCAAACATGCAGTATATTGTGCGTAGTAGCCTCGTACCCAGGCCACGTGGGAGGAGGGAAAAGTGGCCTGGTATCCACTGTTTGCGCACGCGCGAACGATTCCGGAAATTTTCCGCGAACAAGTCCGATTATGGACAAGTTACATGTGGTTGTTATGCGGAGAAATAACCAAACTAGATATACGGCTTGCGGTGTGGCAGCTGTGTTTACGCGGCGATGGCTTCCATTATCAGAAACACATGGGGTGACACGACAAGGACTACGCTACAACCACCGCCGGTTCCACCGTCACTGTGCTTGTAGTTGAAAACAAACGGCAGAGTCTTGTAGCAGATGGAATTACCAAATCCCGTGGGTAGCCACAGGAATACGTCTTTACCATTGTAGATATATTTGATCGCATCCAGCTGCTCTGCTTTCAACGTGAAATCTCCCTTTCCAATACAACAAAGAGCGAACTTGAGCGCTTTATCAAAGTCCTCGCTTTTACCTGCCATGTTCGCCGGATAAGCTCGAGACAGACGTGCTTCGGAGCTATACGGTAAAGATTAACGGTTCGTAAACGATGGTATACGATACCCCATGAAATCATCGGGTTTTCGCGCATGCCAGGCCACTTTTCCCTCCAACGTGGCCTGGGTACGAGGCTATGTGCGTAGCTGTTATGCTGCCTATGCAACACCAACCAACACAACTCGCTCACGCTCGCCCCACAATGCGCTGCATTTGCCTAGTTAAGGGTGGGCGGAACTAGGCAACATTGCTGCCAGCAACAATGTTGCCTCATGTATGGTGCGGTGTTGCGCGCACAGTTGTTGCTGACAACTGTTGCTTGCAATTAGATGGCCGATCTAATCGCTGGTAACAATTAGCTAGTTGCTCGAAACACCGACAATTAGTGACGTCCCACGTAGACACGCGGCGGACGTGGCATGCGCCGGTGTTTCATTACGTATTGGGATCGTCTTAGTTCACATAGCTCCATGAGTTACGTCATTTTTAATGTTGTTATTTTCTTGTTTCCATCCATTTTTATCATAATCTCAGTTACAGTTGGACCTGTTGAGCATAAGAATATTTCTTTCAAGTGTAACCACAACTCTAGAACTTGAAACAGCAATGACAGTTTCGTAGTACCCAGTTGGAATCTGATGTAGAGCCAACCACTCTCTACGCCAGATTTTTAGCCCTTTGTGAAGCAGATTTCCTGATCACATGACAACTGTCCAGCACAGAAATTTTGTACCCACAAAGTATAAAAACTGATCATCCAGTCCCAGCGTTACTAAAGCGGTAAGTATCTTAGGGTTGGTATCAATGTACTTTATGTAGAAAAAGACCCCCAATACTATAAGGGTCTTTTTTACGTAAACTGATCCCCGTATACCATATGGGTCTTTCTTATGTACTACTGATTATGGGTCTTTTTATGTACGAAGTTCCCTATACTATATGGGTCTTTTTTATGTACCAAGCCTCCTATATGTTAGCCTCGTTCCCAGGCTCTCCCCTCGCCCCGACGAAAAATAGAAAAGGAGGGGGAGAGCCTGGGAACGTACACTACCTCAACCCGTTAATTATTTCTGGAAACAAGGGTAGGGTATAGGGTAGTGCAGGGATTTGTTTCCAGAAACGCCAGCAGAAACACGCGTTGGGTGTACAGGGCGAGGTACCCCTGATTAGTTGCTCGAACGAGGCTACCTATATGTATGGGTCCATCTTATGTATTGCTCCACCCATTCTACGTAAGATGGTCCCTATATCAGAAAGTTGGTAGACTCTATGTAGGGATGGCGCGGACCCGCAATATATGCAATACTCAGGGAAAAGCCGTATAACTAGGCCACAAATATGCTAAAAGTTTATTTAAGCGCCCAGCCTTCCTCTTTGAGCACTTTTATGATCTGCAAGACTCATACAGTTGCCCAAAAGCCTCGCGGAAGACAAAAGTGTGCGGTAGTGAAGTGCCTTTTTTCGTATTCTTTCTTCGTTACGACTTTTGTTCAAACAACGATAACTCGAAAACGGTTCAAGTACTCACCGTAATTTTAGCACAAAACTGATGCTTACCACAGCGCGGAGCTCTACGACTACTCAGCGTCTTCATAGCTTCAAATCTACCCTGGTCAATAAAGTTGTTCACAGCACTTCCCGGCTACTGTTCGTTGCGTAGGACGCCATTTTCTAATCTTGTACGCATGCGCACACGCTGTCTCGTTCCCATACCAAAGACCACAGTCATTGGTCTGGGAGTGAGACTAGTGCACACAGGAAATCGCGCGTTGACGAGCAAGCACGGTACGGCTGGCACGGTCTCCCGTAAGTGGAAAGGGCTCATGGACACCACGTGGGTAAGGCACTGCATTCAGTTGCTTACTTATATAGCTACACTAACAAAATACTCACAGCTTTAGTGAAGCTGGGATGGTCAGCTTTTATACTCTGTCGGTACAGTTTCTGTGGTGGTCAGTTGTCGTGATCAAAAACCAGGAAATCGGCTTCACCAAGGGCTCGAAATCTCGTATGGAGAGTGGTTAGCTCTTCCCAACTTGCATATTGCTTGCTTGGAACCACTTAAGCGTAGGTCTAACTACAACTGGGATTCGCATGAAAAAAGTGAAGAAACAAGAAAATAAATTTTAAAAATTAGAAACGTAAAATGGCATGGATGGCATGCCAAAAAGTAGGCAAACAAGGTAGGGATGACATAAAAGTGAAGGCAAATATACAAAAGCCCTATCCCTACATCTTTTTCCACTACAGTTGTATGATATAAAAGTGAAGGCAAATATATGAAGTCCCACCCCTGCATCTTTTTCACACTGTCTATTGTTAGAAGCTGGATTATGCACCTAACTCGATTCCCTTTCCACTTTTGCCCTAACCTAGACTTCCACACTATGAGTAAGCTAGTGGGTTAGCTTAAAGCTTTACCAACCGTAGCAAATTATTGCAATATTACGTGAATGACCACACAGGAATTCCGGAAGCGGCCTAGACGACATGTTGTATACTCCGTGTTATATCTCCAGTTGCAAACCAGCTACAGACTTCTGGTCAAAAATATTGGAGAGCCTTACGCTTTGCCTAGCTTCGCTGTAGTTTTGAAGCTTATACCACTAAAGAACAAGCTTGGAGATAAACCCGAACTTTTGATACCGGAAGTTGCTACCTTCGGTCTGTTCAGGTGCCTGTAACTTGGATGTTACAGTTCTGCTTCCTTTGAAATCTGTAGCGAAGTTAGAGCTTTCATTTAGCTATACATTGCTTTATATCGCTTCTGCGTAGCTTGTATACTTCTCAAGATCGCTCGCGACAAACACGGCCCGGTCGACTGCGATAGCACGACACACTACGCTACGTTCAACTTCCGCCTCATCAAAGTCAATCAAAATGTGCACGACTAGCTTCCGGTATCTTCCGGGGGAAACACCCAAAGGCAGGTAAGTACTCATGACGCCGTTCGGCGTCATTGGTCGGTAAAGAGTTAATGAATTATTTATGGCAAGACAAGCTGATCGATCTGGCCACCTGCATTCAAATCACCGTTTCTTTCCACTTGGGGTGCAGTTAGCTCCAAATAAAAAAGGGTAAAGAGACTTTCTGATAGCTAGTGTTTGTTGTTGTTCAGCACCAAAAATGCATGTGTGACTAAAACACCACTATGAGTGTTGCACATTTTTGCCACTTCCCTGTCATACACTTTCACAGGGCTGGAAATTGATGCTTTCCTTAGATGTAAGGCGACCATGAACTGTGCAGTGTGCAGACCCAAGAGACAATCCTGGAAAAGTTACTTCTGTCCAAGGAACACAACTGAACTTACATGATCAATGCTGTTCTGTGCCTACTAGTTATCATATCGCTAAAATGTGGCATGGGTAAAACATGAAGGAGTGCATGTACATGCATGTATGTGGGCGGGACAGCAAGTTCTGCACCTTCTACAAGCAGTGGCGTAGCCAAACCCGGGCCCACCCGGGTCTGGGCCCGGGCGTCAGCGTCCGGAAAACAGTTGAACATCATACTTTCGTAGTATAGCTATTTGCAATGATGCAGTTTCCTACGCTCTCTTAACCTCACTGTTCGCACGTTTGGCGTTTAGTACTGGTGAAGACCTGTATTGCACGCACGTATGCCAAAGTCTAGTCTCGGAACCAGACCCTCGCACGCGGAGGAGGAGGAGGGTCTGGTAAACTTGCATACATACAAATTTGAAGTCCGCGGAATTTCGGCGGGATGAATCTGATTGGTTGATGACTGTGTAATTACATTTCTGCCCACGAAGGCACGTGTTCGTGTAATAACAACATGGCGAATTTGATTGACGGACCAGCGATTGATACAAGAGTCGAAGCAACCATCGTTCAACAAGCTTAGATATTCTCCAGCGAATCTCGAGCAGCTGGAAAGCTGTTATGAAAGGGATAGAAGTCTTCGGTTTCACTACCCGAGCAGTGGAACTGTGAAAGTCCCTCTGCTACGGTACTCCGGTGAATTTTGGAGCATGGAAGTCACGGAGGCAGACGTAAGTCCATCGTAGTTATTGTAAGCCCTCTGGAGGCGCTCGTGCTTGATGAAGCCGAGGCATTCACGGCAATGGACACAAGTCACGCAAATTTCGTTAGCCAACACCACAGTTCTGGGCTGCCCTGCTATTCGCTGTTTAAATTGCCTGCCAAAAGTAGCAGTGGCGCTCTCCAAGGTACTATCAAACGGTCGCTTCGTTACCAGTATCTTCACTGGCAGCGACAGTCTACAGTAGCTAATTGAGCACGTGCATATTTGTACCCAATCAACACCTTCAATTATTGCATAGGAAGCCTGTAAGGAGGCCATATCCCATAAAGAGTTTATGTATGCAAGTTTACCAGACCCTCCTTCTCCGCGTGCGAGGGTCTGGCTCCGAGACTAGCCAAAGTCATGAGTCAGAACTACTCCCGATTCAAGACCGACGGCATTTCAAAAATAGTCTCACCCCCCCCCCCCCCCCCCCGACCAAAAACAAACGCGTGCAGTGCCTGGGCGTCGTCTGTGCCCGGGCGTCGCCTGTGACCTGGCTACGCCACTGTCTACAAGAACCATTCATGCAAAGTAAGTTGTCGCTGACGATGACTCTAACAAGGGGCAATTGCGGGGCAGTTGTAGCGATTATAATTCGGACTCTTGGGCGCCGTGCCGTAGCTTCGCATGCTTGCCGAAACGTTGCGCGACGTCTGAAGCGCATAGAAACTATTCAGACGATAGAACATTGTGGTCAATGCTTACAAAAAGAGCGGCAACCGCTACTATTGATAACAAGTTACAAAGGTGCATGTTTATCAGGAGTACAAAATTCCCATACAGAATTTCTCTATGGCGTGCAGTCGAAGTTTACCCCCAGGCCCATGCCCGGCCCAGCCCTCATACGTGACGTCATTATCAAGTCGGCGATCGCGATGTCCACCATGTGGCAACCGAGCAACGCGCTTCTGGTGAACTTTTAAGCGCGTGGGCTATTTTTTATTTAGTGTAGCTATATAAGTAAGCAACTGAATGCAACATCTTACCTACGTGGTGTCCATGAGTAGGGCTCCCAACAGAAAAAATCAAAGGTGCACCAGCAAATCTGCTGTGCTAGAACTTCGTCCGATGATCGATGGGTTGAACCTGCGCGCTTCTTCACGCGACACTTCTCTCCATTCTACAACAGAATCGCTGATAATTGGAGGTTAGGTAGAGTAAGGATGGCTGCAGCTGAAAACCAAGTTTGGTGGACAGTGCTGCCTCCCTCGCTTTATAGGACTTCGTCGTCCGTGGATCGGTAGTTTCGTCCGATGGTCGCGACCATCGGACACCGCCCTTTATTGGGGCATAGCGTCCACATTCACTGATCTATAAAGCTCAAATTTGGGGTGCACGTAGGAGTTGCATCAACCTACCTACTGGATCAGAAACAAGGGCCGTTGTTACTCCCATTCGTGCTATGCAGCCGTCCGATAATGTGGGGTGTCCGATAATTGATTGGTTACTCTAAACATCCGAGATACGTAAAATCCGGACAAGTAAATTTAGCAAGCACCAATGTGATTAAGCTTATTTTCCATTGGTAGAGTATAAAAATAGGTGGACCATTTGCGTGGATATCATTTAAATGTATGTTCATATCCCAATATAAAATCATAATGGCCATATTTTGGCACAATATAACCTTCGGAAGAACGGTCATAGAAACTATTGTAACTGTAGTTTACAAACAAGGTCACTTGGTTGTTGGATTTCAGCATACTTGAGTCAAGTTCATTCAATCTTCGATATGTCCTCGGGTCCTCTACCATGAGCCTTTCCCACTACCGCTGGAAGAGACCGTGCCAGTCGTGCTTACTGGTCAACGCACGCTTTCCCGTGTGCACTAGTCTCACTCCCAGACCAATGACCATAGTCTTTGGCCAGGGAATGATCATGAGACAGTGTGTGCGCATGGCGTACGTACAAGATTACTAAAGGGAGGCTCTAACTTGCTATTGCTAGATCTTGGACGATGGCAGTAGAAGGCAAAAACTTTGTTTGCAACGTTTCAATCGCACTTTGGCAATTTTGTATTGCAAGATCTAGCTAGCAATAGCAAGTTATAGTTCAGGAGCAATAACATGACTCTCAAAGGAAGGCTCTTTTAACCCAATCACATGTGGTACCGCCCTAATTGGTCTTTTGACTTATACAGTGCAACTTCCCTCAAGTCGGTCAAGTTACCGGTTAACCTAGGCTAGGATCTGGAACTATAGCTAGACATGACATAATACTTTACTAAAGTAGCCTGCAAAGAATAAGACTGTTTTACTGGTTAAGTTGTTCAGCTGAAATTCAACCACGCAAGTCAAAAAAAAATGAATGTAAAATTTGACCATCAATACCTACACAAAAAATAACATCGTCATACCCAGGCTTCTCATCATGTGCTAGTTCTTGCAGTATGCCTGACAGGCACTTGAGTAAGAAGGACTGAGGCTAACAAAAATAGACGAAGTAAAAAAAATGACTACATTCAACATGACAGCATTGAGTTCTTGGCATGTAAGCATCATATATTATGTCTTTATGTGGGGGTATATGACAGGTAGATCTTGAATGAAGCCTCTGCACATCTGCAAAGAGAAATTAGTGATAGAAACGGTTCCTTATATCACTCCTGGACACTTGTGATAACAGGACAGCACCAAATTGAAAGGCCGTCTACAATCACTGGACTGGACTGGTGGACTGACATTAAAAATCCTTTTTATGCTTTCTAATGAGACTCACTCGCCTGTAGGGTTGCATGATGCATAATATTACCCCCAAAACAGCTCTCTTCTTGGACAGACCTTTATGCCAAAGTAGTAAATTTTTGATGGCAATAACTACTGCATAACTTGGGCTTCATTTCAAAAATTGTCAGGGTAGGGGAGGAGCAAAAGTAAACCAGCAATTCCTTTTTTTACACATGTCTACACTGTGTTTGCTGACCTCCAGTGGGAGGTAGGTGTGTTTCTTTTCCTGTCCGACCTGCAGGCAGGGCAGGTGGGGGAAGCGCAGCTCTAGCTTGTGGTTCTCGCTGCAATCATGTGTGTCCCCAGACTCTGGAACCTGTGAGGAACGAACGAGTAGAGGAGGAGCAAAAGTAAACTAACGGTTAAAGATTTTAGGAAGCAACATGCTATGTTGTTGGTCCTCACAGGACAACTGACATTTGGTAGTCTAGATGATGCTTGTACAAAGGAACAAGTATTACAACGAGCATGCGATCAGATTGCTCATTGTATATATACACTTAAGTGTTACAATGTACAGTATGGTGTAATGACAACTGAAACATTTACCAAATTACCAAACCTCATCTGAAGTCCTAGGAACTGAAGTCAGGTTGCAATTGTCTACACTACATCACTACATCACTACGTCGAGAAAGCCATTACACACTGGGTACAAAGACCATCATGAATACTGTAGGCCTAGTGAGTTATTTGCTCTGGGACCATGTATGTAGCTAGAAACAAAGCTGCAGGGCTTCCACACAACTCCACAGGTGAGTGAGTGTCATTGGAAAGCATAAAAACGATTTTTAGTGTCAGTCCACCAGTCCAGTCCACCAGTCCAGTCCACTAGTCCAGTCCAGCGATTGTAGACGGCCAAATTGAAAGTAGTAAAGTTATGTCCATAGCTATTCCAACTGTGCAGATGGATAATTAGCAACCAAGTAGGCTTCACATTGTCTACTGTAAACAACAGTAGGTAAGGTTCACAATCCAAAAATGGTTTTCTTCATGTAATGTTCCAAAAGTAACTGTCAGCACTACCCGCCAGGTGCTGAGCTCAGATTGCACAGTAACTTTTTCCAAGTCTTCTTCACTTTGCGATATTGTGCGAAAATGCCCACCGACGCAGAAAATTGGGATTACATATTTCTTGTGATGCCCAGTACAGAATTGGGTATTTGGTGCTAATTTCTGTGTACTAAGTGAGAAGGAGGGGGTAGAGAAAGGTGATAATCCACAGTTACTCTACACACTACTTTCTAACGCTTGTCTTCACAAACTTCCACCCTCCATTGAGTGGATGATACATAATATATTAGATGTGAGTAATAACTAAATGGTTTGAGACATGAACAGTGCCTGCTTAAATATGTTGATTTAGGTATGAAAAGTAATTTGAACAGCACATTCATGATCAGGAAAGAGTGCCTGCATGCAGCAATTGAACTCCAGGCACCAGTATTCTTGCTGTAGCCACCTACAAGGTATAAGTATACACTACATAGTACTTTTTCATTTTCTACTAGGTGTATGTGTATACACTATCTAACCAAATGGATGACCAGCCATATACAGTCCAGCTATTGAGGCATATGTTCCACTGAATCCCCCAGTCCCTTTACTGGAAACCTCTACAAGCTAGTTATATCAAGCAGACTGGAATGTCTACTGACTGGACGTCTCGTCCATCAATGTACTCAAACCACTTGAGCAATATCCAACCTTTGCTACTGGAAACATACTACAAATATCAACTAAGTGATGTACTTTTGTATGATATGCACTCCTATGACACTCATCAGTGACATGGGAGTGCATAATAACCCATCAGTGAAGGGGATACGCATTCAGGAATCAAAATTTAGTAATAGTAGAGGTATCAAACTACCCTTGTTGTAAAGGTCCATAAGGACTAAAACTGCTGATACCACGCACAAGTGAATGTATGCAGAACTCTTGTACAAGCAGACGTCCCTGCACGAAATCGTTCACTGCAGTGTTTTCGTATTGCAAGTTGCAGTAGGTACTCACGAATAATGATTTTTTGCTGAGAGAGCAAAAGCTCACGGGATCCAGCTGGGATTCGAACCCAAGATTTTCTGAATACTAGTCAGATGCTCCTACCACTAAGCCACCTGGATGCCTGGCAGAGGAGCAGAAGACAAGCTACATAAGCAGCATTGCCTAGAGGCCTCAGCCATTTCCAACTGATTCTTACTCTTTCAGTGCTGACTAGTATTCAGAAGGTCTTGGGTTCGAATCCCAGCTGGATCATGGAATTTTTCCATGGATTTATTTCTTGCTATAAACATTAATAGCAACAAAGTACTCAGTAATGTTTATGCCCAAATGAATCCATGGTGAAAGGAAAATAATCAGGTGATTTTAATTCACCATGCACAGTGCACTACAGTTTACTAATGCTGTGTTACACAATAAACATACATATAGTCACACAAAACAATCTTGAAGTATAAATATAGTTTTCTTTAACTCACATGCATAGTTTGCAGCATTGAGCGTGCACAGAATCAATATGTTCAGGGTTCACAAACAAAAATACCAGTTAGGGGGCATCTACAAACTATTCTTTCCAAAACTAACAATGTGACATTAAAGGGGATAGACTGTGTGATGTTATAGTGAGCTTGTTACAACACAAGGTACGTATGAGTGGCAGTAAGCTACAGTCATTTACACCTCTGCAGCTAACCACAATGCAACCACTGATGGACACTGGCACTGACTGGCAGTAGTATGCCCAGCTTCAGCTGTCAGTGGCGAAAACAAGTTGTGGACTGCGAAAAGCCTTAGTGCTATAGCTAGGTGACTGTCGTCTGCTTCCTACCCTATCCATGGCTACTGTTTGGGGAGGTTTCACTCAGAGCTTTGAATTGTGTGGCTGATATTTGAGGGCAGTGTCTGATCAACAGTCGACAGTATGGATGACGTTATGAGGTCACAAGTTGCCATCACATTGACTTTGTAGATGCTCCCTTAAAAGGGCCTTATACCAATTTAAGTTTACCTTCAATGGTTATTACTATTTTTAAAATTATGTGATGTGCACCCAGTCACAATCTATTGGTGCTATTAAATGCGTCCAGATGGTGTAAGAAGTCTGTTGTGTATTCAGGAGTAAATCCTTCTCCCCATCCAAAACATCACTATATCTATAGAATTGTCTTGCGTACCTGTCGATGAGAACACGCAGCTCCAGCCTTTTGGTGTCTAGTGAAGAGGAGGTAGAGATGGAGAATCTGGGGGTGGGAACTAGGAGCTTTCCCCGCTACCCTAGTACAGAAACCAGCCTCGTGTCATTCCAAAATTTTTAAAATTAATATCGACGGTAATCAAAGAAGCGCCAAAGTGGCATGAGAAATTTCCGTTGACGTCTCAAAGTTTTTGAAGTTTGCTTGTGGCCAGAATCCCATCCCAAACTGGGAGCAATTACTAGACAGAGATATGATCATTGCATACATTGATAAATGCAAACGATTCAAATTAGAAGTGGATGGACAAATATATAAACTAGATGCAATAGACGCCGGCCTTACATTCATACGGCGCAAATATTCAAAGACGATCCAGAAAGTGGTACCTTTCAGCGGGCCATGAGGATGTCAGACACGATCAAAGGCTGGAAATGCATCTTACGGAAGGTCAAGACGAAACGCCGGATGAAGCGGATGGAAGAGTTAAGTTCCTCCACACTCACTCTGGATGACGTTGACGATGTCATCCAGAGTGAGGAATTATGGAGGGACTTTGTTGCTGTGTGTAACAAACTGGGGGACAACCTGCCAGTTTCCAAATGGGAAATGGATGCCTGCACAGTCATGGTTGCTGCACTGCTAACTTTCAGAAGTTGGCAAAGACCTGGAGCTGTGGCAAATGCCACACTGGTTGAATACCGGAAGAGGACAGAGATCCAGAAAAAGGGGGAGACCTTGACAATTATCAAAGTGGCAGAACACAAAACGGGGCTCTTTGGATTGGCAAAGCTGATAATCCCACCAGATGACCTTTCAAAAGTTCATGCGTACGTCACAACAATCTGCCCCATTCAAGACCCTCAGGGATGCTGCCCGTATCTCCTGTGCCTGGCAGGAGGTAAACAGCTGACCAACTTCAACACTAGGTTCAAAACACTTGCCAAGAACTACGGCCTAAAGCCTTTGACTGCCACGGAAGTCCGCAAAAGAGCCTCAACAGAGGCTGCCCGTAACCTCTCCTCCCCGGAGGCAGCTCTGGTTACACGCCAACTCTTTCACAGCACAGAAACAGACGCACGGTTTTATCAGGCTCTCTCTGGTCCTTCTCATGCCTCTGAGGCATTTTTAAACCTCAAAAAGATGAGGCAGAAGAGAAAAGACAGCCCTCCTGCCCCTGCTCCAGTTTCTTCCAACTGTCCCAGCCATCCTCAGCTTTCTCCTGATCAGGTAGAGGTTACTACCAGCCATCCCAATGTCTCTCCTGACTTAGATGTGACTCCCTCCAGGCAGGTTGACGTGACTCCTTCCACCAACCTATCTCCTCTAAACAACCCAACTACAAAGAAACGTCGTCCTCTTACCCCGGAGGAGGAAGAGATGATAAAGATTTATTTTGAAGATTACCTCACCCACAAGAACACACCTAGCTTATCTCATGCAGCTCCAGCCTTTTGTAAGCACAGTGTCAACACATTCGGCATCATAGAATTCATCAACCACCTATTGTCATGCAGGCCTATCATATGATCAGGTAAAAAGACCGCCTCCCGATTAATAAATGGCATCCTACACAACGGACAGCAGCCAGGCAGTGCTGTGAACATCTTCATTAACCAGGGTGAGCTATGAAGATGCTGAATACTTGAACGGTGAGTACCTGAACTGTTTTTGAGTTGTTATAGTTTGAACAAAGCTTTGAACGAAGAAACAAAAATGGCATTTTCACTACCACACACTTTTGCATTTAGCTGACTTCTGCAAGGCTTTTGGGAAACTATATGAGTCTTGCTCAGAGCATCTTGTCTCATGCTGGAAATAAAGGAATTTGAGGTGGAAATAGAACATATAGAGGTTGCCGTGTCTCAGTGGCAGAGCACTGTTGGCTCAAGCCAGGGGAGTCCTGGGTTCAACTCCCAGTGGCTGCCGGCCTATTTTCACGTTCCTCTATTTCCGCCTCATAACATCTAAATTCCTTTATATGAGTCTTGTTGATCATAAAAGCGCTCAAAGACGAAGGCTGGGCGCTAAAAAACCTTTAAGCATATTTGTGGCAAAGCTATATTTTGCTAAAGTATAGATGCTTTCACAAAGTATTTGTGCAAGAATTTTGATAAGTTGTAAATGATATTCAAGGTGATAACCGGAAGTTCCAGTCACACTTCCTGGTGGGAAAAAACTGTACAGTACTCTATGGAGACAGTTGTTTCACGCTGGTCTGGCAGCCTTGGAGAATTTCAGTCCTGGAAAAAGGTATTTTCTACAGTATGCTAAGGTGTCGTACATTACCTAGCAGAGAGAAGTTCCCAAGGCAGAAACCAGCTCCACGGTTTTTACGACAGATTTTTCTCACACCCATACAGTGCCACATTTTCTTTCATTTCTTCCGCATTCCAACCTGGTGATATCCTTACGATAATCGGAGTTATGTGATTGAAAGACAGATGGCTGATTGGGCTATTCTATTTGATGTCAAAACACCCCCCCACAGATGAGCAATTTGTTTGGGGGATTTCTCAATTCTCTTGAGTAAATGATAGGAATGGCGCTGTTTCTATGGTAATAGCCTGAGTAGAGGATAGGAATGGCATTGTTTCTATAGTAACAGCCTGAGTTCAGGATAGGAATGATGTTCCATACAAACCACCTTGCTTACAGTGCATGTAAACTATCTTGCAACAAGGACCTTTCCTTTGAGGTATAGCCATGTAGCTTACAAACCTGTTCTTGGGTTTGTCCTTGGACTTGGTGATCCTAAATCCCAAGCTACCATGCAATATTTTATACTATCACTGAATCATTGTTTCTCTACATGTAGACAGAAAAGAAATCAAAAAACTGAAAAGCAATGAGCATCTATCCCTACCTTGTTTGCATACTTTTTGCCATGCCATCCCTACCCTACATCTTTTTACATTTTTAATGTTTTTAAAGTCTTGTTTCTGTACTTTTTTGATGTTAACCTCAGTTACAGTTAGACCTAAGCCTAAGAAGAATATTTTAAGTGTAACCACAACACCAGAACTTGAAACGGCATTGACAGTTTAGTAGTAGTTCCAGACATGTAATAATAATGTGTAATATAGCCAGCTAGAACCCGATGAAGGGCCAACCGCTCTCCCTACCAAACTTTGTGAAACCAATCTCATGATTCAGTTGTCATGACGACTGACCAGCTGCAGCACAGAAAACTATCATACTGACAACTGACCATCCTAGCTTTACAGTTCACTAAAGCTGTGAGTAGGCTATTTTTAGTGTAGCTACAAGTAGTTAGCGCCTTACCTAGGCGTTCATAAGCTTTGCCCAATGCCACGGGGGAAAAGACCGTGCCAGCCATGTGTACTGCCCGCTGGCCATTTCGCCTGTGTTAGTCCCTGAAACTTGAACTAAGTGCCTACCCCCAGACCACTCACCAATCCTTCTCTCTGTCGGGGGCTGTTCTGGAGGTAGCTCTGATCATCTTAGAGGTCTGCATCTCAGACAGCTTCTTGATGCAACGCTGCCCAGGTACCAGGTTGCACACCTGCGGCAGAGGCACAGAAGAGGAGTGACAGAAAACATGCAGTTGGGAAGTTATAGTCCCTAGCTCTCTCCCTTTCCACCTTCTAATCGTCACGTGATAGGAGCTAGAGAGCCTGAAAACAAGGCTAAAAAGCTTTTGTACCTGTCACCAGCAACTTCATGATGATCCAACACACAAACCCACAGTGGAAGCTAGAGATCCTGGAAACAAGGCCAGGAAGCTTCTAACCTACACGTATTAATTGGGTCACCAGCAACTTGATTGATGGGATATGGGAACAACCAATCGCAACACTGAGTCAAAGGAGCATACTCAAAGCAGGGGGAGCCTAGGGGAGGGTGCACTTACTACAACCCTGATCCACACTGACCTCCAGTGGGAGGTAGGTGTGTTTTTTCTCCTGTCCGACCTGCAGGCAGGGCAGGTGAGGGAAGCGCAGCTCCAGCTTGTGCTTCTCTTTGAAGTACAGCACAACACTGCAATCATATGTGTCTCCAGACTCCATGGTCAAGGGGAACCTGTGAAGGTGAGGGAGTGGGAGGGAGAGCAACACCATATGTGCTTACTAAAGCATGGACATACATTGCATGTAGATAGCCGACACCAGGAGTTCATTATACTTACCCATACACTTGTATACACATACACGCTATCATACGTATTGTACTTGGGATAGTAATGTTGAGCATCATCTTCCACTGAGATGGCCGAATGCTCTGGTGGAACCCAAACCACACCTCCCGTCCATTGCCCAGGAGGTATGGCTCCCCATCCGGAGGGGCAAAGAACGACCGACCAACAGGAGTGTATCTGGGAGAGAGGTGCGTATGTGGCACAATGCATGTGTGTTATGCCATACAAATGTGTGTACGCAGACACATGCACACACATACACACAGGAAAGTATAAACAAGTACTGATTGTCCTCCCTTTTCAATGAGGTCCAGATTTTATGGTTGGGAGTACAACTACAATACAGAGTGAGGGTAGCATGTAGGGCCACACCCACCTCATGGAGGGAAGGTGTCTCATGACCACATCAAGAGTTTGGATGGACTCGAAGGGCATGCCCAGTTGCTCTCCCCTCAGGACCTGCTCCAACAGCTCCAGGTTCACCTGGGCCACATGCTTGATGCCAACCTGTTGGGACAGGAAGGTTGGGGGGAAAAGGGACGGTGAAAGGGAAGGAAAAGAGGGAAGGGAAGGAAAGGAGGTAAGAGAGGGGAGGGATGGGGCAGTGGGAGGGGAAGGGAGGGGAAGGGAGGGAGAGGAAGAGAGGGAGGGAGGGAGGAGGAGAGAGGGGATGGAGAAGGAAGGGAGGGATGGAGGAAGAAGTGAAGAGGGGGGAGGGGAGGGAGGGAGGAAAGGTGAGAGAGGGGAAAGGGAGGAGGAGGGCCGGGATGGAGAGGGGAGGTAGGGAGAGAGGAGCAATGGAGGGAGGGAGGAGAGAAGATGAAAGGTACATGTAAGAAATGGACTAACAACAAAGGTGGCAGGATAGGATGAACAGTAAAGAAAAGTTTGACTATTGACCAATGTAGAAGAAGGGTACTCACCGTGAAAGTCCTCTCCTTGCCATCACCACCAGGCAAAGTGACATTTAGTTCAACCTGAGGGGTAGACACAAGAAACACAAAGCACTCATCCAGTCCCCACCAACTGTCAGGGAACCTCCAAACGTCCACATACACTGGGAATGACATTTAGACTGATGGTACCCACAGTATGTGTGTAAAAGATCTCCAGTCATGCTCCCAATCCCAATGGTATTATGTATGACGAGAGATTGTACTGTATGTACGTCATGCATATGTTTAGAACTCTTGCCTCATGTTGGCATAAAGAGAATTTGGATGTTTTGAGCCAAAAATAGAGGAAAGTGAAAACACCGGCAGTCGCCAGGAATCGAACCCTTGTTGCTTGTGCAGCTAGTGCTCTGCCACTGAGCTACAACAACTGGACAATCACCAGCCCTCACAATCCGTTCTATCTACTGCACAGGTGGGACTGAAATCCCTCAGTCACACACCCTGCAGCCACTCAGTATGTGCCATCAGAACTCAGTTGGCAGTCGACCGGAAAGTTCTCTCCACCAGGAGAGAACCCATGCTGAGTGGTTTTCTCAATCTAAATATTTTCGCCTGTTGCTATGTGACATACCTTGTGTTGTAAAACACATGATCATTAGCCTTAGCTCGGTTGCTTTACTCACAGCCACCAACCCCTTGCCACTGGCTAGCATTTACATGTATATACGTGTATGTAGCACTACAGACGTGTGCTAGCGATACTATTGTGCTGGTCAGATACCCCAAAATACATGTACAACACACTCGTGTACACATGCACACATGTACACATGCAGGGCTTCACTTAGAAGGGGGGCAAACAGTGGCATTCACTTCCCCTTACAAGTCATGAGTGGCCTTACCACGTACTACTAGTAAATGTGGTAACCAGTTCCATTCATAGACAATCAAAATTTGCTTGAAAACTAATCTCAGAGGGTCTAAAATTTCCTGGGCAAGCCCCTAGCCCCCCCACCCCCCCGTATAGTTTGTGTATAAACCACAACAACACAGTTTTCCTACCCTTGTTCCCAGGCCTCTCAGAGCAGTACCACGAGCTCTTGCCAATACAAAATGTCACAGTGCAAGTTGTGTGAGGTGTGTGAATAAGACGGTGATGCCTCCTCAAACTTTTCAACTATCAACTTTCGCCCTCTCTTGACAATTTTTCCAAATGAATTCGTGCACATGTACATGTACACACATGTACATGTACAGCTTACCTATCACGCCCAATGGGAAGTGGTCTTCTGGAGTAAAGGTTCTTTCTGCGTCAAAGACCAGCTTCTGATGAGCAAAGTACTGTGCTTGTGACATCACCAGGGCCTCCACAATCTCCCTGTTCACTCTCCGGGGACACTTGTCTGGCACTATGGAAATATCATAATGGTAGAGGGATATTCACTTGGAAGTAGTTAGCTCAAAGGAGAATGGGACGTCTGATACGGCCAAATGAGTGTCTGAGGGGAGGGTGGAAGTTGGGTGGTGGTGGTGGTTCATGAGGTGAGTTGACATGCCTACATAATGTGTTGCCTGGCTGGTAAAGCTCAGTACACAGCCCGTCTAGAGGGCAACACACTAGAACGTGTAAAGTAGGTTCTATCATCTCTGATAGGCATAACTGTACCGTATAGTGGGAAATTTTTGCGAGGTCCAAATTTTCGCGATTTTCGCGACCCACGACCAAAATGGGGTTCACTAAGTTCACCCAACTCCATGTGGTGACATCACAATTTGTAATGTTTATTCCTTGCGCATTGCGCGCGCGGATCGAAGATGGAACTGGATCCAGACATGTTAATTGGACCGAAGAAGCTCAGTATAAAATCCCTTGTGAGGTAAACTTTCACTTACAGCTTGCTATAGTTTTACGGGTCGTAGTTTTATACTTACAGTAACTCTGTGAACTAAATTCAGCATAATTTCTGGACCTGAAGAGCTTCAGTACTTTTCTCATGCCTTTTTTGTAGCCTGTGAGTGCAAACAGCTAGCTCAGTAACATGCTGTGTGACTTACTAGCCTAGTCTTTCATGCTCAGGTCTAGCTTCACCAGTCTATACTAGTGACCATGAGCCATGTGCAGATTTTTTATAGTAAGTTCTAGTTTGCATGTGATGTCTGAGTACAAGAACAAATTTTGTGTGAGCATCTTGGGGTACAGTTTCACTTGACCGCATTATTTAAGATACTAAAAACTTGTCCCTCAGCAAGTCATGCAAAACAGTTGCTGGAAGGCATGCAGCAAAACAAAACACCAGAAAAAATCACAGAGTCTGTATTGTGTCCAAAGATGTGCAACATTTTACTGAACTCTAGCGTACATACACTATTTTCAGAGAAAACTGCTCTTGCAAACTGAATCATGCACAGTGCAATCTGTTGAAGTGTACTCCCAAAGTAGTCTCATTGCCATACTCTCACAAATGTCTCATGTTCTGAGGGACATGTCTTGTCAAATGTAATGGTTGCTTACTACACAAAAAATGTCATAATTGCATTTAAAATCTCGATCTCAAAATGCCGACAGTTTAGTGCTGAAGAACATTTACATCTTCTTTAATTTTACCTTGCTGCTCCCTATCACAAAAGCCTCTCTGCCCCCAGTTTCCATGACAATGTTCTTGTTTGGGGTACAGTGTGTGTCAAATTGCTCCACAGACGTTTAAACTAGCATAAGCCTTAGCCTCATTCCCAGCCTCCCCCGTTTTTACCTTCCGTTTGCATTCACAATAATACACGGTAGCGGAAGACCAGCGTTCACAATAATACACGGGAGCGGAAGACCAGCTGGTCTTCCGCTCCCGTGTATTATTGTGAACACAAACGGAAGGTAAAAACACTGGTCTTCCGCTCCCATGTATTATTGTGAATGCAAATGGAAGGTAAAAATGGGGAAGGCCTGGGAACGAGGCTACATAAGCCTGATGCTAAGACACTTATCCTGGTTTCTATCCAACTTTAATATGCTGCTTGCAGTTTCTGCTCTGGAAACAGCAAGCAACCAACGATGGGTACATGACTACATGGCCTAACTCATTTCCGGGCTCCACTAATAAGCTTGCAATAAATCAAGTGAGGATACACTGAGAGTCTGGGAAGGAAGCTAACACTTTGTCATAGCAACCCGCAAAAACATGAGGAATCCTGTCTAACTGGGACCTTAGTCTCACAAGGGGTTGTCACTTATATTCCCATGTAGAAGCATTTGCGACCAGGATCAAAATTTAATCAAGTGATCAAAGCCCTTTTTGGGGGCTGATCAAGGTGACCTCTGAACTGCTCAAATCAATGGATCAAGAACACAGAACGGCCCAAGCAATTAAGCACACATTTTGTGAATCAAAAACCTTGATCCCAGTCGCAAACGCTTGAACACACGGTATGTGACTACCCCTTGGTCTTAGTAGGAAAGTCTTAGTCTTAGTAGGTAACAGGTTAGCTCACAAGCTAGGGACGAACATGATCACAGTATTCAATATTAAAATACTGACTGAACCTGTTGGGGGTTTTTACACGAGTCCAGTATTAGCTACATAATTTTCTTGCTATAAAATTAAGTTGCACAGTCTCTTTGAATACAATACAGACTACCTGATGTCTTGTTCAACTGGTGTTTTGTTGCTGCATGCCCTCCAGCAACTCAAACTCGACTCGAGGATCTAGGAGCTAGCAGAGAGGTGTGGCTTGCGAGACTAATGTGCTACATGTCTGGATCCAGTTCCATGGCGCTCTGCGCGCGCAATGCGCACATTACAGTTTATGACGTCACCACATGGAGTTGGGTGAACTTAGTGAACCCCCGACCAAAATAAGGACCGCGAAAGTGTGAACACGAAATAATTTTTCACACGTGCGTTTTGTGCGCTAGTCTCGCTCGATCTGACGATGGCACTGTATCGCTATTTCAAACTGGCAGACTATGTCCTACCCTCTCCCACGGGACATCTTTCGTCCTCCGTTAGCCCAGCGACGAAAAGGGGGCGTGATCAATAGCTCGCGCGCGCTAAACGCGACAATTAAAACCGGCGAAAATTTCTTCTGGAGGGGAAACGGGATTTTCGCGAAAATTTCCCGCTATACAGTAAGCCTACACCAGACAGTAGGGTTCACAATCGAAAAAAGGCACTACCCGCCAGGTACTGAATTCAGATCGTATAGTAACTTTTTCCAAGTCTTCTTCACTTCGCAGTAAACGCGCGTGCAAATGTTTGTGAAAATGCCCACCTACGCAGAAAATTGGGATTACGTGTTTCCTTTGATGCGCAGTACCGAAATGAGTATTTAGTGTTAATTTTTGTGTACTAAGTGAGAAGGAGGGGGACGAGAAAGGTGATAATCCACGGTTACTCTATATTGTCTTCACAAACTTCCACCCTCCATCGAGTGGATGATAGAGTAGATGCTGGTAATATGAGACGGTGGGTATTATGAGACACTTCAACAAAAGTTGATTATTACCTGTTCTGAGGATAGCACCAGGGACTAACTTACTGCACATAGAATAGTTTGCTTTCTACTGTTGGGAGGAGCTGCCTACAAGGGGGGGGGGGGGGGGGGGGGTCACTCCCGTAGGCGCCGTGTCCAGAACTGCGACCGGGGTCAAGATGCAGTCAAACGGTCAAGGCACTTTCAGGGGTTGGTCAAACGGTCAAGCAGTGTATGCGACAAAGAGGCGTGGCCGATCCTTTGCGCATGCGCAGATAATCCACGGTCAAGGGCAAAAATCTGGCGTGGCAAGGCCATTTTTCGACGGTCAAAATCTTGACCCCGGTCGCAGCTCAGGACACGGCGCCTATGGGAGTGACCCCCCCCCCCCCCCTTGCCTAGCCTACTAATGAACTTTGAACCTTCCATGAATGACCACGTGGTAGAAGTTGCTGCAAGAGTGTGGTAAGCAGTCTCTGAGACTCGATAGGCTTGCTAAATAGCCCATAGATGATGTAGTAATCTCTCTATGAACTAGAATAACTAACATTTATTTTATATACCTGTATGCTCTATGTAGACTAGATCTTTTTTGACATGATTCATTTCTATACATAGATGGCTGCTAAACGTAAGCAGTGGAGTTATGAGAGCATGAAAGCTGCTGTTGATCATGTGCAAAGTCAAGGAGCGTCACTAAGAGAGTCCTCAAGATTGTATAACGTTCCTTTGGAGACACTTAGAAGAAGAGTTAATGGAACTGTAGCAATTGATTGTCGACCTGGGCCAAATACAGTGTTAACCGAAGAAGAAGAGACAAAGCTTGCTGACTACCTCCTTCAAATGAGTGAAATGGGGTACGGATTGACCCGAGAAGGCGTGATGGGTTTGGCATATTCGATTGTCGAGAAAAGCAAACATCCTCATCCATTTCAGAACGGAAGTGCTGAAGGGCCTGGTTCGAAGGGTTCATGAAGAGAAGGCCAAACCTAACCATTAGGTCCCCTCAGTCATTGTCCTATTGCCGAGCTATCTCTGCTAATAAAGAAACCATTACCGACTTCTTTGGAAAGCTAGGTTCTCTTTACGGGAAGCTTAACCTTGTAACAAAACCGATGCAAATATTCAGTTGTGACGAGACGGGAGTGACGGTTGTTTTCAAGCCGAATAAAGTCATTGCCGAATTGGGAAAGAGAAATGTGTATGCCCTTTCTGCTGCTGAGAGGGGGAAAACACACACCATATTGTCCTGTGTATCAGCAACTGGATTTATTGTTCCCCCAATGATGATCTACCCCCGCAAAACCTGTGTCCCAGACAAGTTAAAGGAAGGTGCATTCCCAAACACCCTGTTCAAAAGCAGTGAGAGTGGCTGGAGTAATTCTGATTTGTTTGTGGACTGGTTTGCATTTTTTCTGAAAAGCATTCCTCCAACTCGTCCTGTTTTGCTAGTGCAAGATGGTCATACCTCTCATGTTTCGATCGAATTGATTGAGATGGCTCGTGAAAATGGAGTGTGCCTGCTATGTTTGCCAGCTCACACATCGCACATTCTTCAACCTTTAGACGTCGGAGTTTTTAAATCCTTCAAATCAAGTTTCAACAAAGCCTGCGGCAATTATATGAAGCAGAACCCTGGAAGGGTCATCACTACCGATATTCTGGCCTCAATGGTGGGACAAGCTTTTCCGAATGCTTTCACTCCTGTTAACGTTTTGAGTGGGTTTAAGAAGACAGGAATTTACCCCTTCAATCCAAGCACTGTTGACGATAGGCAACTGGCACCATCGAATGCAGTCTCGAAAAAGAGTACTTTGCCACCACAAGCTGTTTCAGAAGATGACCCAGTCACATCCACTGAGCCGCCAATGCTTTTTTCACCAGAGAAGGAAAAGCTGTTTGCAACGAGGTTCGAAGAAGACTATGACATCCAAGATCCCGAGTATACTGCATGGGTCAAAATTAATCACCCTGAATGCTGCTTAAGCGCTGCAAGTAACTCAAGTATGTCAGCTTCTTCAGATGTGAATCATAAATCACCTACTTCTAAGACGGATGCAACTACCCCACCCAAGTCTGGAGCCATGGTGTCTGGCACTGAAGCAACTACCAGTTCTGAACCACTCAAATCTACGGCATCTGAAAGTGACTTGAGTGACATTCTTGCCCTACCTAAGCTGAAAGAAAAGTCTGGACGAAAAAGAAAGCCTGGTATCAATCAGAAAACTGTTTGTCTTACAGATGATGCTGTGTTTGATAGATTTAAAGCTGAAGACCAAGAAAAGGATAAAGAACTGGGAAAACGTGAAAGAAAAAGAGTTTGTGAGGAGAAAAAAGCCGAGAAGGAGAGATTAAAAAAAGGAAAAAGAACAAAAAAAAGAAACAGAAAGCTAAAGCGAAGAAGGCAAAACAACCAGTTGAAGATCTAGAAACCGTGCTTGAAGGACTCACTCTCGATGATGGCACAGCTGGAGATGATGCAACTGAAGATGAAGCAATTTGCCCCAAATGTGGCACTTCAGACACAGAAAACGAGTTATGGGTCTGCTGTGACAAGTGTTACCAGTGGTATGATTTCAAATGCACCAAGTTGAGAAGTAAGAAACGGCTCCCTGATACTTACATTTGTGATTTATGTAAATAGTTCAAGTTTGTTGTGTATCCCTTAATTGGAACACTTGTCCCATAATACCAACTGATGCCAGTGTTCATACAATCATGATTTCTGTCTCTTTAGAATATAGTTAATGTATTGTTTTTATGATTTTAGATACATGTATTTGTGAATGTGATGTGCAAAAATTTTGAAGTGAATACATGAAAATCTAGCTGAGTTTTGCCAATTTGTAATTTCCTGTCTCATAATCGCCGCAGTTACTCTACATATATTAGATGCGTGTAACAACTGAGACATGAACAGTGCCTGCATAAATACAATATGTTGATTTAGGCATGAAAAGTAATTTGAACAGCACATTCAAGATCAGGAAAGAGTGCCTGCTGCAACAAAACTCCAGAAACCAGAATTCTTTCCGTAGCCACCTACAAGACAAGGTATAAATAAGATAGTAAGTCTTATGGACTACATATTACTCTTTATTTTCTACTACCTGCATATATATACAGTCTAACCAGATGCATGACCAGCCATATACAGTCAGCTTTCTACTGAATCCCCCTGTCGTGTCGTGCACTTTACTAGAAACTTGTACAAGCTAGTCATATCAAACCGGCTGGAATGTCTACATCTCGCCCATTCATGTACTCAAAGCTCTTGAGCAATATCCAACCTTTGGCTACTGGAAACATGCTACAAACATCAAAAGTACATCATTTAGTACTAAAATACTTTTTGTACCGTTGAGCATCACAGGAGTGCATATCATACAAAATAACCCTTCACTGACTTCAGTGAAGGGCATACGCATTCAGGAATCAAAGGTATGACAATTTAGGTGACTTTTGTAATAGTAGAGGCATCAAACTACCCTTGTTATAAAGATCCCTACGGACTGAAATTGCTGATACCGCGCGCAAGTGAATCTATGCAGAACTAGTGTACAAGCGGCGTCCCCGCCCCTTTTCCCATGCATTAAGTAAGGTAAGGGGCCCTAATTTGGGACACTTTTTTCAGCTTTTGCTTACCAATTAACGGCACGTCGCTAGGTAAGTAGCACAATGGACCTGTACGTATACTTCAGGCATCGTACTTTTTGCATTCCAAGTTTGAAGTCCAAAGTCCGCACGATACCCGAGAACGGAGCGACTTTGTTCACGTGGTTCACATAGCAAAATTTGGGGGGGTGGTGCCTAATTCGGGACACTTCCATAAATTGACTGATTCCTCACTGGACTGCCTGTTCTGAGGTCTAGAGGGGTTTAAAAACATTTTCTAGCACTCATGGAAGGTTTTGAAGAAGCATTAAAGTATATAAATGTGTATAAAATAAATTCTACTGGAATCCAGTAAGAATGGTTAAAACTATGCATAAGTATGCATGTTGAAGCCCCAAAGCCTGCTGAGGAAGCAACTGACATTATCATACAATGATTTTCTGCACTCCTTCACCAAGCACTGCACCGACAGCAAGTCTACCTGCTCCAAATTTAGCATATTTCTTTGCTACATGCAGATAGACAGTAGTATTGGGTACGCCAAACCACTCTCCTGCCAACCTAGGGCTCAACTGCTTGGTTTCCACAGCTTTCTGGGACACTGCTGCTCTTTGCTGTTTTGCCTGTACTGACTCGATAGCCTTGGTTGCTATTTCACCGGCTAGATATGCGATATTTGCGCGAAAAGCCCTCCAAATTGTTTAACACAGCTAATTATTACGTAATTTTTATGTAATAGGTGGAGCCAGCGTTCCGAAAATCGATGCGAAGCTGCTGTAGGAGATACTCTACACTTGTACTAAACATTGTTCAACTACAGCTGAGAGCCGCCTGGAAAAACGGTGAGAAATTGGAAGTGTCCCGAATTAGGACCCGTCCCAAATTAGGGCCCCTTACCTTACAGAAAATATAGGGCATCCGGTTGAGGTGACTTTTCAAGTGACACACAAAATCAACTACGCTCAAAAGTAAGCTTAGGTTGGCTACAGTTTATATCAAAGTAGCGCAGGATCAAACTCACTTGGACTTGGAATCCCGTAGGAACCACCACAGCTCCGGAAATTGACGCAGTAGGTCGGCAGTCACTTTCACTCTTGAAATATCATCACAAATGTTCTCTAAAGTTGACTAAACAACAGCAACTTTCTACGCTTTGACTAGCTACAGCTTAGAGAAACGTGTGAGCCTTGAAAAGTTTCGTGACTAAAATTTGACCGGAAACGAAAATTTTTCATTACGTCACTGTCGGAAAACTTTCAGCTCCAGTGAACGCAATGTGCGCCCACGATTAGGACTTGACTACAGTGTTTCACCGAGCGCATGAAATCGTCCATTGCAGTGCTTTCGTATTCCAAGTTACGAACCCTACACAGTCAGCTTACACGGCACCACTGGGAGTTGATGAGGCAGATACGGCTCCGACATTCTTTTGAGAACTTCTCGAGGATTGGATCGGACTGTTGCCAGCGCTCAGTTCACTTCTTTGTCAGGCCTACCGTCTCTAGTCTCGCGGAGCCAGACGCTCCCTTTCCGTGTGAGAGTCTGGCTCCGCGAGACTATACCGTCTCTGTCATAATTTGTCCTTCTGATAATTACTATGACGTCATGCACTAATAAGGAACTAGGGGAAGTACCTCCCCTGCATTGGAACGTTAATGACGTGTTTAGTCATGAATATCGTGCTCATGCAGACAAATCGAGAGCTGTGTAAGGCATTACCTAAGTGTGGCCGGTCACTAACAGCACAGCTAGTTGCTTTGGTACAGTACGGCTGCCAAGAAGTGTTTTCTTTTTACGCAATTCACACTTTGCTTATCTGAGGCAAGAGAATTCCAGCCCTTCAAGACTATATCACCCTTGGTGCTTCAATACAACAAGTGCTGATTGTTGCCATGCACCAGTATACTAAAGTATTTGTACAATGAACATAGCATTGTGTTGAAACTTGCTAGTAAAATAAATGAAGCATGGCTACTTATAGCTACATTTCTAGCAGCATAATCACATTATCGTTTGAGCACAAAAGCATAAATAGCTAGCTAGCTATAGCTAGAATCATTTTATGAGCACAATATTCTTATATGCCAAACACTGACCCAGGCCAACTGGCTGTCTCATGCATGTAATTTGTGAGCTATGTTTCCCAGACATGATAGCAAATGAAAACAACATGTAGGCAGGAGTGATAAAACTAAGGACAACCTATGAAAAGAAAAAACAGTACGTGATGAAGTCCCTGCAGCTTCCATGTTTGGAACACAATCAGGTCAATATATATAATTATATAGTCAGTGGCAAAGTCTAACTTAGAATGTTGGTTGTATACTCTGCTCCTTCTCTGAAGCAACTCATGGGCCTTATAATTAGCTAATTGGCAAATTAGGAAAATTTTTACATCACTCTGGAACTGCACAATGTACCCTGTTGTGGCATGCCTGACACATATTTGTCATCATACGTATGCACTGTTTCTGGTATAGGTGGTGTTGATTTATATGTGGAACATGCATAGACTTTCCTCAGGGAGAACCATGTGTAATGAACCAATATCTCATTACAGTCAATCCTGACTATAGAGCCATGCACCTCTTCTCTAAAACTTTGGCTCAACATCCCATTTAAAGTTTCTGACCTTGGTGTCTGTCCTCCACCAGGAATAGCGGAGGGCAAACATGAAGTTATGTAGCCCAACACTCAGATCCAATATGCATGCAGCTTTCATAGTTACAACACTCAGAGCACATAGCCCATGATGACAGTGGATGTGGGAGATATATATAATTACTGACATATAAATAGAATGCTGAAACCACAATAACTACTACCATAAAAGAGTTATCTATACAATACACCAAGATAAAGTGCAACAAAGTCAGGGTAGGTCTTCCTTTCTTCTGCTGCCTGGTGTAGTTGCTGTTTCCCCTCTGCAGTGAAGCTGTTATTCCAAAGCCTGGAGATCAAGAAGTCACTTTTCATATTATTCTGGAATAATATTATAATGGAATACTATTATAAGTATAATGATACATGTATATGTGTGAAGCCCTCCTTATGCAACTGGGCTCTAAATAATTTGGTGATAAGTTTCTTTTAGAGTGTTTGCATCACCTCCTAAATATATACACAACTTTGGGTTGAGTTATGAACTTCTTCAGTATTATGTTTTAATCCACACATTGACAACCCAGATAAGATAGAACTAGAGGTCTCCAGAGAAGACACACCTATGCTGCTTTACTATGATGGGAGTATTGAGCATCACAACTAGCATTCAATATTAGGCCATTTCAATTTGACTAGCTGTTTAACACATTTCTGACAGTAAAATGCTCTCAATGGATTTGGGTGTTTCCATAATTATACTACACTGCATTCTGTGGATTACTCTGAATACTATAAACAGCCACATTCACAAGTGCAAAATGAACGTGTGCCTTCCCACTGTGGCTACGTTCACAAGCCACATGCTGGGGGGCTAGTCAGGCACTAAGGCTCACTATCTCTTGTATTAGCCTTGTACACAGGCCGCGTCCTGGGTACAAGGCTACTCTTGTATGGTAGTTGGAGACATGGGACAACTTCCACAGGCAAGACAGGCCTGCCATCAAAGTACGCATGTGTAAAATGCTTTGACCTTTGAATGTTGACTTTCATGAACTGTGAAGATGGTACCGGGGCAAAAATTATATTTATCAATCAGGAAATCCATTAAACAGCTAATAAAATTGGAATGCCTTATTTAATGGTAGGTCCAGGAACCAAACTCTGGAGAAGGCATGGATACTGAGTGTATGAATGGATGGTAGATGATCTCTCTCACAATGCAACAGTACACTGGTATCCACAGTAGTTCTGTGCACATGGGCAAGTTGTATCAAGCTAATTGTAGCTAGCTAACTACTATGCAGTTGGTAAATTCTGTACTCCTCCTCCAACAGAATCAGTTGTGCTGCTACCACTTGTGCGGATATCTTTCCTCATTTGCCACCTGTGACTTAGCTAGACTAAAATTTCCACAGACCATGCATACATGGACACTTCTCCAAGTGAACAAGTGTACTAAAGTGTACTCTGTGATAAACACATGTCAAGAGTCTGTGTATGCCCAGTTACCACCATATCTAAAACCCTATCTTGGTCTTGATATGGTACACTGACGTTATTTATTGATTCTCATCAACTGCTTAATCACTACAGTTTATGGACTTTGGTACAAGTTGGTTATACAACTCAGGTTTCAGTCTCTACAGTATACACAACCTCACTCGGTAGTGTATATCCCGTGGAGACCTCCACCTCGTTGTATAATCTATACTAAGTACCCAATTTTGTGGAGTTTGGCTATAAGATGAACTGCTTTACAGGTTCACTACTATTAGTAGAAAGTGCACAGTTTAAATTGGGAACCTACGCTTTAGCACACCAAGCCTGTTTTCATGCATTTAGCAGCTCAAGAATACTGAAAGTATCTGTGCATGTGGTTTTGAGTACTGATTAGCCCACCGGAAACCAACTTCTCTAAATGCTTAGATGATAGTAGCTAATAACTATCTTTGCTACACACCAAAGAACTCTACTTAAGTTTGCGAAATGTTTGAAAACTGATAGGTCCTGCATGTATGATGAGAATTTTCCATTAGCTGAAGAACTTTGAGAAATGTTTGAAAACTGATAGGTCCTGCATGTACAATGAGAGTGTTCCATTGCAGCAATATATTATCTACTGAAGACCAAAATGAAATATGTCAGTACAAAACTGTTATCAGCGCCCAAAACACCAAATGATGTTCATGTTGACAACTGGGGAAATGGTTGGGTATTCACAGGGTATAAGCTAGACTCACAGGAAGCAGAGCCATTTTATGAGTTACATACTTGCACTGTACTTCTTCAAGGTAATTGAACTCTCTGGCAAATTACACTTATGTAACCTATAAATATGGATATGGAAAAATATCTCGTACATATTTACAGGGATTACATAAGTGTAATTTGCCAGAGACCCAGGTTTTTTCGGGAAACTTGGAAACTACTGTAAAGATGCCTGTGTTGTACAATCATAGATTAATAGAGTCATTACACGTAATGGTGGTGAGCTCTGGGAAAGCTGTGGTCAACCAAGCCAGTGTCAGAAAGCCAGTAACGGTGCTGAAGGATAATGTCTTTGCTACAAGGTCTTACAGTTTGTATTTGAACATAAACAAGGGAAAAATGAAGGTTGGTTTGTGAGCAGTGTTGCCATTATGATCTCTCCTTTGGTATCCCTGATGATAAATCAAGTTAGCAGCCTCCATGAGCGAGGAGTTACTGCAGCAATAGTGAGTGGCAGTGATTAGGTAGTTTTGTGACCTAAACCATAAGTTTGAACTCTGAACTTAGGAATGTACTACTTCTGTACAACTTTGAAACAATTTTGTTGAAGGCAGTTTATGTACATTATATGCATACAAAATGTCAATGATCTATTCAAAGTCTACTCTGGATGTAGTAAATGGCCTTTATGAGCCACACCAGTCAATCCTGAGTGTTGCAATGAGAAACAGCACTGTTAATGTTGCTGGAGAGCATCACTAACGTATCACACTGGAAGCCAGGCTAAGCAATAATGGCGATTCAAATGTGAAGCAGTGCTTAGTACAGGTAATGCAGTCACCACAAGGCATTTTCAAAGAATTCAAACCGTTTCAGTGATTCTTAAGCACTTCCAGTATCATGTATGCTGCTACATGCCATTCTTTCTGAATTTCGTCACTGGAGAATTAGGTTAGTTTGTATAGCACTGACCTTGATAAGAAAAAGGTAGCAGCTGGCATGAGTTTGTAGACTAGCCTCATTCTCAGGCTCTCCATGCATGTGGGAAAGTCTGGGAATGAGGTTATGTGCAAAATGCAAGAATCGTGGTGGGCTGGTATACATACAGAGGGGTGTAACGAATTGCTAAGCTTGCTGTAAAAGAACTGTATGCAGGGATAGGGTTGCCTATGCTTGTGAGCAAAGCTATCTGTACAATAGCAGCCTGTGCAACAAAACCTTACAGCTGTACAATAAGCATGTGGCCATGGGTGTTTTGGTACAAACAAACCACAGCGAGGGACGTGTGCTTCCAGGACTTAGCATTCATCGGCAGAGACTAAGTTTCTTGTATAAGAACCAGGGTGATAATGGGGCTAGAGTTAATCTAATGAAAGCTTCAGGATGCACTGCACACTAGCAGCTTGTGCTTTATTTAAGGCCACAGTGTGGCTACAGCATGCATACAGTGTGCAGGTACATGTATGGAAGTGCTGGGCTTCAAACTTTGTATGTAGTTTGCCTAGTGTATACCTATGTAGTGTGTATATATGTTACCAGTGCTTGGTAACAGCACAGATTGCTTTCAGTATACACATGAGGAATGGTCTGGTGCAGTGGCGCAGCCAGGACACAGTCGATGTCAGGGCACAATGTGGCCACACCACGTTTGTGAGAACTTCTATGTAAAATGCAGAAGAAAGTAGGGGGGTGTGGGGCCATGCTCCCCTAGAAAATTGTTGATATTTCGAGCTTCCCAGGTCGGTTCTGAGACTATTTAGGTCATACCCTCGCCTTGAATTGGGTGCACTTCCCACCATGCCTTTGGTGCGGATGTGTGTGCAGTGTAAAGTCACTTTATTACTTGCGGCAAAATCACATGCAATGAGACTAGGGGAGCATACGAGACCTCGTTATTCTGACGATACAAATAGCTATATTGCGCTGCTCGATTTCAAGACCTTTATGCATTTGTAGCGCCTGATTTGCGGTCCGCAACAGTACTTTCGGCGCCGATAATTTTTTCAGGCGCGCCTCCAAATGGTGGGCACAGCCTCTGATTGCTATGGCATGTGCCCCAGTGTGCCCCAGCTTGGCTATGCCACTGGTCTGGTGTCTCTTGAGGGGTTCATGTGCGAGCCAAGAATTGGACTGTGCAACAAGGTTGTAGTAATTAAAAAAACACATGACTACGTAATGATTACAGTTTTATTTCACTTCAAAAAAACTGCTGTAATTTGTAATGCTGAAACAAAAAGCATGTAATTTTTTGGAGTGGATAGCAATACCAATTACAGGTTCAATTACAATACTGGCAGACTCAGCACACCCAGCTGACCATGTGCTGTTCAAGCAAGTTTTGACATGGCTTTGTCAGGATATACACATTAAACCAATTCACGTCTACTTTGACCTGTAATTACAATGTAATTTGTAACTCTGTTATTTTTCCGTAATTTTAATGATTACTTGGAAGTAACCTCTTGAATGCATTCATTTGAAATATACAGTAAGTGGTCTGTCTAAACAAACAAGCACACACACACATATACGCAATGCAGTTCCGCTAGTGTGAGATTCACCCCAATATAAACAGTGTACAATACAAACCAAGGCAGGGATGATATACTCTGCAATACTTTACATCCTATTTTAACCAACAAGACTCAAGCTGCCCAACACAATAAGAAGTACAACTTCAAATTCTCAATGTTTTCACCTTCTTCAGACAGTCTAAACCAAAATACTTGTCACCTGATCACGGTATCTTCCCCACAGCCCCCTTCTCTTCTGTGTCCAACCTACACCCCACTTTCCATTAACCCTTGTCCAACCTATAGCCTAAAACAGCCCTAACCAAGCTTTCGTCTTCCTATCACAGCCCCAATGTGCTGATCATGCCCTAAGCATGTTGTTACTGTGATAATGCACTATTGCCAGGTTAAGAACACTGTTAATAGGGTAAGAATGCCTCTGTCATTATTAAGTGCACAAAAGCCCATAAAAGCCTAGTGTCTTCACAACTTGAAACAATTGCACAACAGCAATTCCCATAAACATGCTTTCACATCCCACCAAATGAATAGCGAAAACCAAGAGAAGATCTAGCAGACTTTGTTCCTGCTGATTTTATATGAAGTCATACACAGTGAAGGCAGATTCAAGTAAGACATGTCAAGCTAGACAGTCCCATGAACACCTCCCATATGGAATTATTCCCGTTTAGTATGTGACTAGAAAAACAAATAGTACACACATCTAAATTACGTAGCTGCAATCTTGGTAAGCATACAGGTGAGCTCATGATGGTGGAGCCATGCATCTTCCACGATTATATGTCTAGTAATGAAGTTGAAGGTGGAACAAAAGTTTACACACTGTAAAATATTTCATTATGTTCTTCTATTACCCAAGTGTGCACAAAAGGATGACAGGTGCAAATAATAAGTATCATGTCAGTGAATGCAGTAGGCATGCACAATCCTATGGTGAAGCAGTCTGTGCCTGAGGGACTGTAAAGCTACTCCTCGCTCCAGGCTCTACACCATCGAGGTTAGGGTGGAAAAAGCAGGTGTGCACAAAAGAACTTGAAAATTACCTACACTGTTAAATTTTAGGTATTGGGATAACACTTTTTGGGGTGTCAATACACTTCTTGAAATATTACACCACACCCAGGTTGCAGGACAACACTCCTTAAGGGTGATACCCAGTAAGTCCATGGTTAGAATAAGAGGATTGAGAGGGCTGGTGGTTGCCCAAGTATTAGTTATTGTCTGGTTGCGAGTGCCACATGGCAAATATTGGCACTGTGTGACGTCAAAGCACGAGGGCCGTAATATTTGCTGTGAGGCATGAGCAGCCATACAATAACTAATTTGTGCCATAGTATATGGAAGGAGCACAATAATGTACGTATGAGTGCTAACAGTGCACGGTGTAATATGAATGTGAACCAATTGGCGCCATAATTTGCAAGAATCAACCAAGAAAGAGTTGCTGTGAAGGAGTTTCTCCGTTGACTTTTTCTTTGAAGGTGACTGGTATGCTGATCTTTGTGTGCTATCCCCCGTGTTGATGGAGTGATCTGGGAGTAATGCTGAAAATTTGTGTTAAATCTCGAAAGAGCAGATCGAAAGAAACTGCAACTTACTACTACAGCTCGGAGGCGCTGTGAAAACAAGCGTAGCTACACTGCGGCGACTGCGGAAGACACACGGTTTGGCACTAACAAGAAAGAGTTGGAGTTGGAGGTGTACAGCGAAGGATTCCTATTCGTTGCAGAGAATCACTGCTATAGCAAATATATAAATGATACTACGATGGCTGTGTGGACTGTCTATGGCACACAGGGGATAGCCACGAGGCTGGGTGAACTTACAGAGCTGTGTGAGGGTTGTGTAAATGTACGGGGCTGTGTGGAATGTACCGAGTTGCTGAAGCGAATGATTGCGTCTTGTTGACCCTTGGAACGTTTTTTCTGTACTTTGACTGTATTTCTTTTCCAAGAATGCAGAAAAAAGCTGTTGCTACTAATTGACCATAGGTATACCTAGGGATTCCCAGTCATTAAGTGTGTGGGAGATCAAAGACGTCGGGGTGCCACTATTCTCATATGGCACTGGGAAGCCCTAGCATGCAGTGCCATATGGCATATACGTATTGGCACACTGGCGCCTTTGATCTTCCCACGCACTATGGCCCAAGAGTCATTACGCAGTGGTCAGAGCACATGGCAGTTGGTGCTGGGGACACTGGGTTTGATTCCCGTGATTGCCACCTTTTCACTTTCCTCAAATTTCTATTTAGCATTCAGTGAAACTACTCAGCATCACCTTAAAAAGAAACTTTCTCATTTGACACCTAATGGAATTTTGACACCACGTACTAGGTAGCCGCAAAGTGTTGAGACCTGACCATTGAGTAACACATGTGCAGTGTATACAGAGGGTTGTGAGGGCTGGTGCTTCCTGGTGGTCATAACTAAGTGCTGTGAGCAGTGCATGGAAGCTCAAGCTGGGGATCCTCGCTTTGTTTCTGGCAGGTGTTGACTTTTTACCATTTTTCTATTTCACCTCATTCCATGCATTTAGTAACAGCCTAACGCAAGATGTTCTATATTTCGTATGTTGTTTGAGTGTACATACCAAGAAGCATCAACATATGGACGACTACAAGGGCAACATATGACATGCCACTCACTTTATTCAAGCCTGCATGGTCATGTAAAACTAGTATTGTGCACACCTACACACTCTGAGCACCTGAGCAACTTCAATGTGAAAGTGTAGAGTTGAAGAGTTTCAAGGTGATGCAAGAACGTTTCAGGCTATCTATTGCAGGTACAAAATTTTACCCACTACAAATGTTACATGTACAAACAAATGTTCAGTAACAAATTGCAAAAATCATCCCATGCTCAAATAAGTTTGAAGAGTTTACATTATCCCACTATGTGTTGTGTACAGTAGGCCAGCTCCAACACTGACACATCACTGTTCCTATATTTTCTACACACTCTAAATTGGGAGGGGCATTTGTAGGTAAATGGGTGGGGCAAATGGGGTAGGGCATTTGTAGCTAAATGGGTGGAGTAGTTATGACTACAAATCCCCCATTAGTCGTAACTACCACACCTCTTTAGCTACGAATTCTCCACCCCATTCAGGCCCTAACTACCCCATGCATGTTACCACAAATTCTCCACCCCATTCAGGCCCTAACTACCCCATGCATGTTGCTACAAATTCCCCAGCTAGATGGGTGAGGTATTACAGCTAAATGGGTTGCGGCATTAGAATACGCTCAAAAGTACTGGTCTTCAGGGGAGTGCCAATTCCAATCATCACATGACTATGAGTTTCAGTTCCTTTCTTCGGTGCTTTTTACGAGAGCATAGCACTACAACCATATCTGTGTGTATGTAGGTGGAGGATTCAGAAAACTGGGGATTGCTCTGCTGCAATAAATCACGCTGATAGAGAGGAATATTTTCTTTACTAGATAAAGTACTGTATTGTCCCGGGCAATTTATCTGGAAAATTTGACAGGGAATTAAATTTGGCAGTTGGGGTTGAAACTGCCAAATTAAAATCAGCCAATAATAGTTTGCTCACAACACGTAATGACATAATGCAGGCAGTAACACTTTGGCCCCGTCCGGCACCCCTCTACACAAGCTGTACATGCAGCTAGCTCGGCCCTGGCACGCTGCCAGTTTCATTTCTTGTAAAGGCGCCACAGCCAAATTTAAATTCCGACAATATTTTTTAAGGTCGGTTGGGGGCCAAACGGCCAAATTTAACTTATTTTAGAATGCTGCATACTCTGCTAGCAACTCATGGGCCTTAGCTAATTGGCAAATTAGGAAAGTTCATACATCACTCAGGAACTGCACATATTAATGTACCGGCCCTGTTGTGGCATGCCCAACAAATATTTGTCATCATGTAAACACACTGTTTCTGGTATAGGTGGTGTTGATTTATATGTGGAACGTGCGTATAGACTTTCCTCAGGGAGAACCACGTGTAATGAACCAATAACTTGTTACAGTCAATCCAGACTATAGAGCCATCCACCTCTTCTCTAAAACTTTGGCTGAACATCCCATTTAAAGTTTGAGACCTTGGTGTCTGTCCTCTACCGGGGACAGTGGAGAGCAAACATGAAGTTACGTAGCTCAACACTCAGAGCCAATAGGTGCATATAGCCCATAAACACTATGATGGATGTGGGGGATATAATATATTACTGACATATAAATAGAATACTAAAACCACAATAGCAACACTAACTACTACTATAAAAGAGTTATCTATACTATAAATAAAGACACTATACACCAAGACTAAGTGCAACAAAGTCAGGGTAGCTCTTCCTTTCTTCTGCTGCCTGTTGTAGCTGCTTTTCCCCCACTGCAGTGAAGTTGTTACCGTAAAGCCTGGAGATGAAGAAGTTACTTTTCATTTTATTCGGGAATAACAGAATAGTATAATGATACATGTATATGTGTGAAGCCCTACTTATGCAGCTGGGCTCTAAATAATTTGGTGATAAGTTTCTTTCAGAGTGTTTGCATCACCTCCTAAACGTATAACTCAACCTAAACATACAACTTTAGGTTGAGTTATGAACTTCTTCAGTATTATGTTTTAATCCACACATTGACAACCCAGATAAGACAGAACTAGAGGTCTCCAGAGAAGACACACCTATGCTGCTTTACTATGATGGGAGTATTGAGCTACCATTCAATATTTATAATAGTGTCTTCATTAGGCCATTTCAATTTGATTAGCTGTTTAACACGTTTCTGAACAGATTTGTTTAATTTGGGCGTTTCCATAATTATACTACACTGCATTCTGTGGATTACTCCGAATACTATAAACAGCCACATTCACAAGCGCAAAATGAACGTGTGCCTTCCCACTGTGGCTACGTTCACAAGCCACATGCTGGGGGACTAGTCAGACGCTAAGGCTCCCTATCTCTTGTATGGTAGTTGGAGACATGGGACAACTTCCACAGGCAAGACCATCAAAGTAATGCATGTACTACGCATGTGTAAAATGGTTTGACCTTTGAATGTTGACTTTCATGAACTGTGAAGATGGTACCGGAGCAAAAATTACATTTATTTCTGATACAGAAAAAAATAAAATCAATCGGGAAATCCATTAAACAGCTAATAAAATTGGAATGCCTTATTTAATGGTAGGTCCAGGAACCAAACTTTGGAGAAGGCATGGATACTGAGTGTATGAATCGATACTAGATGATCTCTTTCACATGCAACAGCACACTGGTATCCACAGTAGTTCTGTGCACATGGGCAAGTTGTATGAAGCTAATGGTAGCTAGCTAGCTACTGTGCAGTTAGTATGTTCTGTACTCCTCCTCCTCCAACAGAATCAGTTGTGCTGCTACCACCTGCGTGGATATCTTGCCTCATTTGCCACCTGCGACTTACATGTAGCTAGACTAAAACTTCCACAGACCATACATAAAAGTAATTACATGGACACTTCTCCAAGTGTACTAAAGTATACTCTGTGATAAACACATGTCAAGAGTCTGTGTATGCCCAGTTACCACCACATCTAAAACACTACCTTGGTCTTGATCAGGTACACTGACGTTATTTATTGATTCTCGTCAACTGCTTAATCACTACAGTTTATGGACTTTGGTACAAGTCGGTTATACAACTCAGTTTCGGTCTCTACGGTGTACACAACCTCACTCGGTAGTGTAGATCCCGTAGAGACCTCCACCTCGTTGTATAACCTATACTAAGTACCCAATTTTGTGGAGTTTGGCTATACGATGAACTGCTTTACAGGTTCACTACTATTAGTAGAAAGTGCACAGTTTAAATGGGGAACCCATGCTTTAGCACACCAAGCCTGTTTTCACGCATCTAGCAACTCAAGAATACTGAAAGTATCTGTGTGGTTTTGAGTACTGATGAGCCCACCGGAAACCAACTTCTCTAAATGCTTACGTAATAGTAGCTAATAATTATCTTTGCCACATACCAAAGAACTCGACTTAAGTTTGAGAAATGTTTGAAAACTGATAGGTCCTGCATGTACGATGAGAGTTTTCCATTAGCTGAAGAGGTTTGAGAAATATATAGGTCCTGCATGTACAATGAGAGTTTTCCATTAGCTGAAGAAATGTAATGTCTTATGAACACACTGTCAGTACCGCAAATTGGTAGAAACCTAGCAACGGTTTCTGGTACTCCACCATATTAGTTGGGATGAAATAAGCTTGCTAAAATCTGTGTGCAAGGACTGTTGAAATCTAGAAGAAAGTACTCCCTACATGGCATAACAGCAACCCACCTATTTGCCATTTATAGCTTGTTTTTGCTGTTGCTAAAAATATCAAGCACAAATTATGTTGCTCGCTGGATGTCTGGGTGGTTCCCTGTGTGCTTAGTGGGGATGTCTCCATTTCTGAGCCTAAACTACCGACATTACTGAAGCAGTGATGTAAAAAACAAAACTAAAGCTGGGCAAGGTTATTTGGCCACAGAATACCCATTACAAATATATAGGTCAGTTCAGTATAGCCCATTCCACTGTTTACATTTACTAATTGTAGCTATGCATGATTGTTGCAGCATATGTACATATTGCAGCAATATATTATCTACTGAACACCAAAATGAAATATGTCAGTACAAAAGTGCCAAAACACCAAATGATGTTCATGTTGACAACTGGGGAAACAGTTGGGTATTCACAGGGTATAAGCTAGACTCACAGGAAGCAGAGCTATTTTATGAGTTACATACTTGCACTGAACTTCTTCAAGGTAATTGAGGTCTCTGGAAAATTGCACTTATGTAACGGCTATAAATATGTATAATTATGGAAAAATATCTCGTACATATTTACAGGGTGTAATTTTCCAGACACCCAGGTTTTTCGGGAAACTTGGAAACTACTGTAAAGATGCCTGTGTTGCACAATCATAGATTATTGGATCACTAGAGTCATTACACGTAATGGTAGTGAGCTCTGGGAAAGAAGCTGTGTCCAACCAAGCCATGTTGTACAGTGTCAGAAAGCCAGTAATGGTGCTGAAGGATGATGGTAAAAATGTCTTTGCTACAAGGTCTTACAGTTTGTATTTGAACATAAATGAGGGAAAACGAAGGTTGGTTTGTGAACAGTGTTGCCACTATGATCTCTCCTTTGGTGTCCCTGATGATAAATCAAGTTAGCAGCCTCCATGAACGAGGAGTTACTGCAGCATTAGTCAGTGGCAGTAATTAGGTAGTTTTGTGACCTAAACAATAAGCTTGAACTCTGAACTTAGGAATGCACTCCAACAACATTAACAGTGCTGTTTCTCATTGCAACACTCAAGATGGACTGGTGTGGCTCATAAAGGCCATTGACTATACATCCAGTGCAGACTATGAATAGATCATTGACATTTTCTACGCACATAAACTGCCTTCAACAAAATTGTTTCAAAGTAGTACAGAAGTAGTGCATCACTAAAGTATCACACTGGAAGCCAGGCTAAGCAATAAGAGTGATTCAAATGTGAAGCAGTGTTTGGTACAGGTAATGCAGTCACCACAAGGCATTTTCAAAGAATTCAAACTGTTTCAGTGATTCTCAAGCACTTCCAGTATCATGGATGCTGCTACATGCCATTCTTTCTGTAGTAGTGGGTACTATTTACCTTGTAGGGACATAGCTAGCATGTGCATACTATTGTCTATTGTACTGCTTGAGTATTTAACACATTATGTTTTTTATCGTCCCATTCTCTTTTGCAGGAATTTGATCTTATTTCTCTAAATGTTTAGGATTTTTCTCCATAAATGGCTTGATTTGTTCAAATCTTTAGTGAAGCTGCCTAAATTTAGGCACTTTGGTCAAATTTGAAGTACATAAGGATGCCTAAATTTAGGCAGCCATAATTTATAAGGTCTTCAGTTTCAGCTAATCTTTAGCAGTGCCTGCCTAAATTTAGGCAGCCATGCTAGGCATTTATTGATAAAAGTTTGGATGATGAGCTGCCTCTAAATATTTACAAGATTTTTACTCAACTTTTTGCACTTTGCAAAGATTTTGCACAAAATATCAAAAATTGAGCAAAAGAGAATGGGACAGTACAAAAAATAATGTGTTATTTATACTGTGTGCACTGGGCTTTTGTGCATTGTGTTGTATCGTAACAATTGAAGTTGAGCTATAGTTCAGTTCTTGACAAAGACTAGAACATGACACTTTCTATGCATAGAATTTAAGCTAGTTTGTATAGTACTGGCCTTGATAAGAAAAAGGTAGCAGCTGGCATGAGTTTGTAGACTAGCCTCGTTCTCAGGCTCTCCATGCATGTGGGGAAGCCTGGGAATGAGGTTATGTGCAAACTGCAAACTGCAAGAATCTTGGTGGGCTGGCAGGCCTGTAGGCAGGGGGGGTTCGAGGGAGTTCACTTGAACCCCCCTCCAAATAATTTTATACACCCCCTAGCTATACATTTTAAATGCCCTAAGTGGTCCACTAGACTCGCTGCTAATGAGAATCATCGCTTCCCAAACGAGTTTTGTTTGCAGCTATGCACCCCATTTGTTCATGGAGGACCAGTGAATGAATGCAGAATGCACACATTAGCTGTTTACGCCGCTGAGATGAAAGGATGCGTGTAAAATACATGCATAAATAAATCTCTATTTTAGGTGCTCGAGAGTTCTAGTGAGTCACGACCAACAATGAAGCAGCACCTGAACAGCCTGGAGTCATACCATCTTTATGAAAATGCATAAAAACGTCTATAGACATCTTGCTGTTTCACCATCTGTCACCCCACCTGCTGCTCTGCTAACCGTAGTACCTTCTGTCGTAAAAATTTGATGTCATAATTATATGGATGGCCCAAAATTGGATGCAATACTCTGTGAGCCATGTAGCTACTATAGTACTACAGCTTTGTTTTTGTCTCAAAATGGCCTCTCAGAGCCTCCAATTTAATAAAACTTCCTGGGGGAGCATGCCCCCAGACCCCCCCTAGTCTTGCATGCATACATACATACACATAGGACACACATGTAACTCCCCTTCTCAAAATCCTGCCTGGTATACATAAAGAGGGGTGTAACGAATTGCTAAGGTTGCTGTAAAAGAACTGTATGCAGGTGGTAATGGGGCTAGGGTTGCCTGTGCTTGTGAGTAAATCTATCTGTACAAAGCAGCCTGTGTAACAAAACCTTACAGCTGCACAATGAGGATGTGGCCATGGGTGTTTTGGTACAAACAAACCACAGCGAGGAACGTGTGCTTCCAGGACTAGGCATTTATTGGCAGAGACCAAAGAGAGAAAAGAACCAGGGTGATAATGGGGCTAGAGTATGAAAGCTTCAGGATGCACTGCACACTAGCAGCTTTTGCTTTATTTAAGGCCACAGTGTGGCTACAGCATGCATACAGTGTGTAGGTCTGTAAGTGCTGGGGTTCAAACTTTGTACACAGTTTGCCTAGTGTATACCTATGTAGCATGTATATATGTTACCAGTGCTTGGTAACAGCACAGATTGCTTTCAGTCTACACATGGTCTGGTGCAGTAGCGTAGCCAGGACACAGTTGATGCCAGGGCACAACGAGGGCACACCACGATTGTGAGAACTTCTATGTAAAATGCAAAAGAAAGTAGGAGGGTGTGGGGGCATGCTGCCTTAGAAAAGTTTTGATATTTCGAGCTTCCCAGGTCTGTTCTTAGGCTATTTTAGGTCATACCCTCGCCTTGAATCAGGTGCGCTTCCCACCATGCCTTCGGTGTGGATGTGTGTGCAGTGTAAAGTCACTTTATAATAATACTTGTGGCAAATTCATGTGCAGTGAGAGCAGGGGAGCATATGAGACCTTGTTATTCTGAGGATACAAATAGCTATATTGCACTGCTCAATTTCAAGACCTTTATGCATTTTTAGCGCCGGGTTCGTGGTCCACAACAGTACTTTCGGCACCAATAATTTTTTAAGGCGCACCTCCAAATGGTGGGCACGGCCTTTGATTGCTAGGGCACATGCCCCAGTGTGCCCCAGCTTGGCTATGCCACTGGTCTGGTGACTCTTGAGGGGTTCATGTGGGATGCAGGAATTGGACTGTGCAACAATGTTGTAGTAATTGAAAAACATATGTAATGACTATGTAATGATTACAGTTTCCAAACACAGTAATTTGTAGTTGATAATTATACTTCCAAAAAACTGCTGTAATTTCTAATGCTGAAACAAAAGGCATGTAATTTTTTGCAGTGGATAATTACAAGTTCAATTACAATACTGGCAGACTCAGCACACTCAGCTGACCATGCATGTGCTGTTGAAGCAAGTTTTAACATGGCAAGAGCATGTTTGCCAGGATATACACATTAAACCAATTCACGTCTACTTTGACCTGCAATTACAATGTAATTTGTAACACTGTCATTTTTCTGTAATTTTAATGATTACTTTGAAGTAACATTGGTAATTGTAATGAGTAGTAATTGACGATTCAGGCTCAATTAATTGTAATCAATATAACAGTACCAGAATTCAATTACTACAACCCTGTTGTGCACTTGAATTGCAGTACTGATATAATTTCAATGAAATACACTCTACTGCCCAAAATTACTCAGTTACCTATTCAGCTGTCTACTACCAACCTTCTACTCTGTGCTGTGTCTATGTTTGAGTTAAAAGGTCATGCTCCTCATTCTGCACATCTCTTAGTCAACTTCTGTTTAAACTGTTATACTACTGAAAAGTATGTTCCACTGATTGGAACTTACTGTAGTGGCACTATGAACCGATCTCACAATAATTAATGTTACTGTTTAGTTCTCTTTCAACACTGAAGGTACACAGTTAGCATTTCATTGACTTCTGTAAGTGGTATCGATACAGACAGGTTTGTGGCTGATAAGTCTTGTAGTTGATTCAATTATCCCCACTTGTTGGTGACCTAATGCAAGTCACTACGAGATTTTAGAAACCCGAGTACAAGGGGCGAGAGTTGCATAATGGCTTAGACCGAGTTGTAATGCACCTATCAATGTTATACCCCACTACCCCCCTATATAAGGGACAGATGGTGGGGATTATATGGGGATTTGACTGAAGAGGGTGCCCCTATAGTTGGGAATTTGATAACCTCTGAGGCCAGTAATCTCCCACCTTCTTTGAGGAGATTTGATCCCAGGGTCTGCCCCGCTGTAGGGGCAATTGACATTTTAATTAGTCAAATCCTCACCTTGCCATACTATGGCCTGGTAGGTGGTGGGACGTAACACTGAAAGATGCATAAAGAGATAGCGAGAGGATGGACATATGGAAGGATGTGATATCTCCAAGTATTTTGGGTACTTAGTGAAAACCGACACCCGAGTGGCTTTGTCTGCCTCAATTTTGTGGGTCCATTTGCTCCAGAACGCTTCAAAGTAACACCCAGAAACAGATGAACTCTTTTTACACGCATCCGATAGAAGTTGCGATCCCAGGTTTTGCAGCAGTATGAGTGAGCGGACATCTGAAAGTCGCGAAGAATTGGACGAGACTGCTACAGGCTTCGCAGCAGTACACAGGCTAAAAATCTCTCAACTTTGGTGCCCGAGAAAGAGAACATTTGTGAAGATGCTATGAAAGAAGTGAGTAAAATGGCCCGTGGTATGTCTGTTCAAGGAGCATCACACTTCACTGTAAACTTAACATCAAGAGTTATAACTTTCATAATGTTTTTGTATATGTTCAACTGTCAACACTGTATGTACACACATTGCTTTTTACTAGCCTTGTTCCCAGGCCCTCCCCCCTCGTTTTTTGTTAATTGCTTTGCATTCAGTATAATACGTACATGGAAGTGGAAGAGCGGCGAAAAACGGGGAAGGGCTGAGAACACTTATCACGTGAATGACATCTGGTGGACGCGAGGTGGACGTAGGGGGGAGGGGCCCACGTTCAAATAATTTACTAGACTTCACCATCAAGTGCTCCAACGATAGCCAGGACCCCAGACGTTCATGAGATCGACAGTACTCGACTCCACCAGTAAGAAACTCGCTCTATGGTTTATTGCACACGAATTTGTAGATGGGCACGGCCCCCCCTACGTCCACCTCACGTCCACCAGACGTCATTGACGTGATAGGTGTTCCCAGACCTTCCCCGTTTTTCACCGTTCTTCCGCTTCCATGTATTATACTGAACGCAAACTGCAGAACAAAAAACAGGGGAGGCCTGGGAACGAGGCTAGCTTTTACTTGGTCTCCTTGTAAATTTCTAAAAGAAACCACACAGTAAGAAGGAAACACTAGGTATGCAATTAGCGGTAAAGGAAATATGTACAGTTACAATTGTTTTCTTGCTAATTAAAGTAGTAGGTGTCGAAGTTTATGATTAGTAACCTGGCACGTTAGACACCTGCTACTGGGAATTATGGGATTTAGTTACCTCATCACATCAAATGGCATACCTGGTCTAAGTGGTACATATTGAACTATGACCAACGAACTAGTCTTGTGTTCAAAGTAAGTTGAGTATCATCTTCAAAGTTGTTCATGTGTCAAACTTAGTAACTGCTACTTTTTTTTACTCTCAGATTAGATAATAGCAAGTGCTACAATGTTGAGAGTCTCTGTGTATATATAAGTATCACCATAGTACAAAGCTATACTGGAAAATATCATGAGTTTGTTTCCGTCTGTATTGTTACGAGTGCGTAACAATGCCAATGGCAACAAACAAGTGATATTTTTTCCGGTATAGCTTTGTACTATGGTGATAATGATTTTATCATATGAACGGTTTCATTGCACTTCAGACGCAGCGCACGTGCCTTGCAGTACCTGATACAGATTCTCGCTTGAATGGTAGTACCGATACGGATTCTCGGGTGACTTGTAGTAAAAGTACGGCTTATTATAAACTGCATGTAGCTGCAAGGCTTTCCCATTGACTCCCATACATCCGCATGAGTTAGACGTATGATAAGATTGGGTTTACATTCATTAATATGGGCAATATTAGTAAACTCATGAACATCAAGCTGTATTGTCAATCAGTTGAATGTGAAGGCTGATTACTCTTGATAATGCACACCCACTGCAAGACAGCTAGTGTAAAGTGCAGTTATGCCACAGTTTTTTGTTCATGGTAAAGAGTAGAGACCTTATCATCTTGTTGGTGATTTAGATACAGAGCCTTTAAGTGGATAACAAATGATAACAGTATGCTACCAAGAGGCCCAAACAGAGCCATGTCAGCAAATGCATGAGAACACCTATATTTTCAGCATACATGGTGACACATTTTTGAGTTCTGTTTAGTAAGGGCTGTGCTAGGCAGACAAGTCAGGCTGATCAGGTTGTTCTTGCGGCATGTTTCCTTCAAATGTACCAGTACCATAATATGCAAAAAGTACCGTACACTGCCCAGTCACAAGAGACTCATGAGAATTGAACATGACTTACTGTAGTGTCCTGAGAGACTTTGATGTCTTGATCAGTTTGGTAAGGGGCTCAATGCTGGCATCAGTATAATGGTTACAATTGAGGCTGAATGGAAGAGGATATGAACATGGTTACAGTCCCATTGCTAAAGCATGTCACTGTGCTACATATATACAGCAAAACTGCACACAAAAATGCAACAGGATTCTATGCAGGTATGCTTCTTGTTATTGTCATGTAATATATTGTATAGCAGTTTGTGGGAAGCAGCTGCTCCAAACCAAAATGATTAGTTCCTGAAATTAAACTACATTCATGTTTCACACACACTTACATGGGCATGTGAAACGTGCAAATACAGGTGCTACAGTGTTTTGTGTACCAGTTTTACTTGTATGGCACACAGGAAAGATGAACACATGGTTGCCTCAATGACAGATGGTAGGCTTAGTAAATGGATACTTCTAGCCTTCTTATATGTTGAGTATCCAAAAGCTGCACTGTACACTCGTACTGCACAGACCATCATGTACTGCCAGACTTGGCTCCAGAACCAGACCACAAAGAGCACTATAGTCTAACTGGTGACATAAAAGTAGATATTGAAACTTTCACGAACTTTATATTGGCCGCTAGATGTGTTAACTACTGATTCCTACCATTTGGTTTGTAGAGGTAGTACTCTGCCATTACTCTGTATTGCTTATTGGAATGAGACTGACTCAGTCTCCCATTAGTGTGGAGTTATGCAAATTCAGTGATGGTGCAGACAATGTAGTTCAAGTATTTTATCTATTTGAAACATATGATTTACTCTGATCAACTGCATCACTGTCTTCGAACCGGGATACTGGCTGTTGAGGGTTTTGGACTATGAAATGCTGACTCATGACTTCCACACTGATTCCTGAGATGTAGCCTTTCCCAACCACTATTACATCCGACCACATGCAAGCCAAGAACACCGATGCACAAAGAGGCAATCAAGCTTCTTAATGGTGGACCAAGCCACACCCACTCACCCTATAAGATCAACAGACAGTTCGACACCATGCAAGTCAATGTCCAGCCCAACCATGGTGCACATAAAGGGACCGAATGGAGGATGGAGACTGGAGAGAGCTATCGAGACTCACCATTACCAACTCTGCCACTGAACTGTACACTTAGCGTATATGTAGCGCCTGTATAGTGTACGTATGCTTGACATCACATGCTTTGTTGTACCAGTATATTATATAGCACCAGATGAGGCCCAATCAGGCCAAAACCTCGGTCATGCATTAGTGAAATGAAGAATTTGTGTTTTGAATCTTTGCTACAAGTTGTACACACCTGCAGTGGGCTTGATAAAGTGTGCGTGGAGCAAGATGATGTACAAATCAAAAGCACAACAAAGCTAGCTGATGCTGAGTGGCCAATGATGTTGAATGGTCTCACAGACTGTGGCAGAGCTTCCTCTCAACTGCCTCCAGTAACAGCTACACATGGCAGACAGCAAAAGCAGTCATACCTTGGAGGTGATTAGGCAAGGGTACTGTCCGAGCATGGCACTCATTCAAGCTCATCCCCACACTGGCATGTATCAATTTTAATTAGCACTGGCATGTATCAATTTAGCAAAAGCTGTTGTAATGTTGGTGTGGAGAAACAACAATGTAACTAAACCCATGAAACAGTACATGATGGTAGGAATTAATGCACTTTATGCCTTGGACATTGTTACAAATTGCTGTGTTATGCCGCGGATTGCATATTCATTGCCCATACTTATTTTGTGAGAAAATTTCGGTAAGAGCTTAGGCACAAGTGTAAATGTAGGTAATACTGTTCCTCGTGGGCAAGTACACATACGTATAAGCTTACTGCCCTCACTGGCACCATACTGTGAACGTATCTGGAATTTAGGTGTGGCCTCATGTTATAGTCCATGTGTAGTGCTGTGAGTGCTTGTATTGGCATCCATATAACAGGTGTACAAACAAGGATGTGGGATCAAAGTGCATATATGTACATGCATCAAATTTCTGAGCTTGACCGAACTATGTACTGCCATAAATTTTATATATGGAACAATGCCCTCCAAGATGCCTACATAGCAAGATTAGCAGCCTCACACTAAGATGCCTGGCAATAACCAGATGCCACATGTAATTCACCCTGCAATTGTGACCACCATTCATTAGAATCTCTGTAGAGTCGTTTCCATGTGAGTATGCAGGCTGCTTTACCATTACAAGTACATGTACATATGCAGCAAATTGTTCTAATGTTAATCCAGGATAACCTGGTGATGGCAGCTTTTCATATATGAACAAAGTGAATATGAAACTGTTGCCAGTAGCAAGAAGTCACATGATGTTCAAGCAGACCATGAGAAGGACCAGTTGCTAGGTACAGACAATGACTGGCTGAAGTTTGTCATAACATGACATTGGCACATACATGTGTAACACGGTGGCACATTTGAATTGCCACACGGTGTAGCAACATGTCACAAGTGAGGTCCTAGAATTCTTGACAACACGTACCATCAATTAATTTATTAATGCAAAAATAATCTGTATCAGCTACTGAAGACCTATATGTTGTATTTACATTAGCAAGAACAAGTAAACTACATGTAAACATTGATCACTCTAAATGTGGAAGGGAACAAATGTCGCCAAATATTGGCCATGGTTTGGTGAGGATGCAATGCAGGAGACAAGATCAACAGAAAAGCACACATTTGCAAGCTTTTCTACCAGGTCTGCTTCCTTCTAGTATCCTGCATACCAACTGTATACACTTGGGGCAACAATTGATAGTGAGCAGGGTGGAAAATCCCGTTTTGCCAAAGAACTAGAATTTGGTAGTGTAAAGTGTGGGAGTACCAACACCAGCTAGCACATCTTTGTTCCTATGGGTGTGGGAGTTTCTGCTCATGAATTTAGGTGTGGAGCTGAAAACTGTTTCACTTGTGTCTTTGTTACTGTACCTGACAAGTCTCCATGCTATTATAGCTATGCTAAGTGGGGGTGGGATTTACAGAAGTTTCTGGTTTGGTTGCTTTACATGGGCTGTATTCCTGTTTCCTGAAACACAGCTTTAGATTTCAGTGGTAGTGTTTCCATAAGTCAAGGATATAATTCACAACTAGCAAAAGCACAAAGTTAAATTATATCGACAAACTGCAAGAGTGGCAACAGCAAACTTGTACACAACAGCCTTTGTTTACTGTAAAGTACAGTGAACAATAGTAACAAGTATCTCTGCATACTTCTGTATCAGTAATTTATTCGAGGCTGCCTTTAATCCCCTCATTCCTACTGACACAACTGGTGAGCATGTCTCAAGTAATCTCCCAATAATTCGCCAACCTTCAAAATAAGCCCACCGCCCTTGTTGGAGAAAAGTTAGTGTATGGGGCCATTATTGTTGTTGAACGTAACAGCTAACTTTCACTGGTATTTATGTATTTGCATTTACCAGTAAGCTATCAGCACAAGACATGAAGACCAACATGGTCTAGCTGGTGGCCTAGTAGTTAAGTACGGTGGGTGCGATTATGTGGTACGAAATACCTAAACATTCAAAATAAGGCCATAATGACAAAATTCATAGTTTCTGGTCACATATTAATCTATGTGGGCGAGCAGTATTTTTGCATTTAATCTTCATTATTCAGCTAGCAGGGACACCCCTGAAAACAGGTAACTACTTTGAGAGTGTATATGTGTTGTTTTCAGTGCCATGTTGCAATTCTGAACTGTTCCATCACAAAGTTCAGTAAGTGCCAAATGCAGCAACATTCTCTAATGTTCCCACTAGCTTGCATGGCTTAAAATGAGCTCGATTGTTTACTTGCCACAATCATGTAATGGCTACTCTCTGAAGGTCATGATAAACTCAAAAGGGCAGCTGCTAGTGGATGGAACTTCAACACTACAATCACGAACTCTGGTATATAAATCTACACGAGAGCAAGATTCTTCTACCATCATGATTAATGAAATAATGCACAAACCAGTATCCATGCTTGATGATACTGCAAGGTTTCTGGCTGCAGAGGGCATGCACAATGACCTTTGCACTCTATTAAGAAAGTTGGAAGTGGCAGGCTATTTAGACGCAGGCAGTGATCAGAAACTATGAATTTTGTTACTATGGCCTAAGCCCACCCCAACTGGCTTCTCACACAAGTGTATTATTTATTGTACTACAAAGGTTGTCCCAATATTACACCATGTACGTCATATTGAGAAAACAGTCTAACATTGCATGTGCATTATATGTGGCAGTCCCGGATAGAAATCAAATATTATTCCGTCGCGTATTTCGAGCGCATCACCAAGTTTGACGCGCTATAGCGCTGAGCTTCCGCTAAGGGCGGGGCTCATACGCGCTATGTAAATGCATGAATATCTGATTTGTCTACGAAGCACGTATGAGCTCCGCCCTTAGCGGAAGCTCAGCACTACAGCGCGTCAAACTTGGTGATGCGCTCGAAATACGCGACGGAATAATATTCGATTTCTATTCGGGACTGCAACATATAGGGTCAGTTTACACAAAAGATGTACCATGGTGTCACCAAAGAACACCAATGGGTAGAGCACCTTACAAGTAGGCTAAAGAGGGGGGTGGGCACTATTCATGTTTTTCCTCATTTGGCCATGAAAGAGCATCCATGTATGTTCACAGCCACTCAATTTCCTTAAATCCATCACTCTGCTGGAGTCAACAGCAGAATCATTGGTAACATACAACAGAGCTGCCAGCCTTCGAAGCTCAAGTCCTGATGGCACACAAGACTTGACTGGCTGAATGGCAACATGTCATGAGCCACTGTAAGCATGGTAGCCTGGCTGCATTATGTAGCTACTTCTGTCTATGCAAAGCCACCTTGTAACAACGATCGAAACAGAGGTTTTTCTACCTCAGATATACACAGCGCTTGAACCTGTGATTCTCAAAACTTCACTGGTGAGTGTACTCCAATAGCCATGTGCAGCTCGCTCAGTGGGGCTTCTTTAGGTAAACATTTACCCTATGCATAAAATTTGGTCAAACGTAAGGGGTGGGCCCTCTTTCAAGGGAAGGTGTACTTTTACGAGACTAATACCTCATTAGTATAGAAATGATTTGCAAATAGTTATGGAGGTATGATCACAGTGGATCACTTCAGTATTTGAATATCTTTGCACTCCTGCAGGGCTGCACTGAGAGTAGCATAGCCTAAATCTCCTATGTTATTGCGATAAAGGCTGTGGAAAGAAGCATAATCATACTCAGTGACTATTACATTCTCAGTATAATGTACTGAATGGGGAAAGAAACCACACATATTGTTGTTTCTATTCTACTCCATTCCTGAGCTTCCACCTATCATTACTGATGTATGATGAGCAATACTGGCATTGCAGAGGAGGTTGGAAGTTAGCAATTAGTGATGCATGTGAATAGCAATTAGTGCTACATGTGAATAGCAATTAGTGCTACATGAATGACAATATCATATGGGCTGCCATAGAGGCCCACAGTAGGCCTCCGCACATTATTCGGGAATTTCTTTGGGAATAATAGGTGCGCTTATAAAATAAGAATAATTCGGGAATAATGGGGTTAAATTTGCCCAATCAAGGTTCAAAGTTTGAACTAACGGCCACGTGCAGACAAACCTGGCTGAGCTGAGCATAGTGAGCAATGGAAGGGCACGAATCGCACGATAGCATGGACGCCAGATGGTTCAATATAACAAATGTGGACTTCAATATTTGCATACTTTGTGTACTATTAATTGTGTTCTTGTATGAAAAAGTTTCAGAAAGAAAAGAATAATAATAGGGGATTATTTGGGGAATTAGAGAATAGAATAATGGGAAGAAAAAAAGGAATAATGTGCTGAGGCCTAGTGCTACATGATTGACAATATCATATGGGCTGCCATAGAGGCCCACAGTAAATGGTGAAATCAGCCCCTGTTGGAAACACTCAGTGGATACTATCAGGTGAGCCACTATGACATTTTATCATATGCAGAATTGTCCGTTGGGAATTTCCAACGAACCACTCAAATGCTTAACATAAAAGGAAGAACTATAGCACACAATCCAGAGCTCACCTGGCAATATCATGCACTGAGTGTCTTTCATTCGGAACAAGGGCTGTTTGTGTAAGGTGATTTCACTGTTCACTGTGGGCAGCCTGTATGATTATGTCATTCATGTAGCACTAATTGCTACCCACTGTATCACTAATTACTAGCTTCCAACCTCCTGACTGGCATTTGGTATCAAGTTATTTGGTCTTGACATTGCTCATACACAGCCGTGTGTTGTGAACATCAACTTCAACTGTTGTAAGTAAATATGTCATCTTCTCTATGCGTAAACTTATATAGTGATCACTGAATAGCAGAAATGCATTCTTGATGTGCTGGAAGTTGACATCAAACTTTTATAAACACTTAACCCTAACTATCCCTGTAATGTAGTAACTAACCATGATATTGCTGTCATGGCAGCTACTAAGAAACCACACCAGCAGATTTTGTTCATGTAGGCCATGAAAGGGATTAGTTACCTATTAGCGCTAATTAGTACAGGGTTCTCGCTAAAAATTTACTTTGCACGATTCAATAAGTAGATCTGATACTGTTTACACACCACTAAACTGTAAAGTGGAAAGCCAGGTCAGCAACAACTGTGGGCAGGGTTTAAGGTGAACCAAATGGTGCTATTATTATTACCATATCTAACTGGTACTGTAATTGGTGCAAAACCATCTGCTAAAAGCTCAGTGAGATGTCTGTGTCAGTAGACTAACCACTGATTGCAGTTATGTGGCTGAAGTTTATAGCTACCAGAGCTTACAAACCAACTACTACATAACACTATGTTGTTGTAACATGTCACCTTTGAGGGCTAGCCTAGCATTCTTGACTATATGTTGACCTTGCAAAATGTGAACCAAAAAGCTGTGCACATGAATATAATTATGCGGTAAACTTCTTTACAGGATGATGGGAAGCCTAGTATTCCTGACTACACAAGCCATAACAGTAGAGGAATGTAACCCGACAAAACACCCAACACTAAAACACACAATTGATGGCTACGAATGTGAAAGAAAAATATCCACAATTGCGACCCATTACCTAGAAGACAAGTTATACTGGGCACCAAGTACATTAAAACTAGTTACATAAGCCCCCTGTATGGAGGTATGAATACCATTAGCTCCTTAATGAGCATTGTACACAACACAAGCACACCAAATACTATATTTCCAAATACATAGACAATACAAATCGAACAAGTAATCTCGCTTGCTAGCTACAGTCAGGGCTACAGCTACAGGTTGCTGACCCAAGACCTGCCAGGGAACAAGCAGAGTTTACATTGATGATTGACTATGATCAGTAGAATCCAAATGGAACAATGGCACCGTTGTGTCTACTCCCAAAACCAGCTAGCTAGCTAGCTATAGCTAATCATCCTCATCCCAATGACATCCGTGCTTGACCATCAGTAAACAGGCAGTGATTCAGGTTGGTTGGTGTCTGTGTTCGGTCAGTAGCAGTGCCAAACCTTGACAGTGGATGACGGTGGGTTCATCTGTAAGCAGAAGTCAATGCTAGTGTGGCTTGTCTTGTCAGTGCCATGGCATGATGGTGTCAAGGCACTTTGCTCGCTGGCTGTGGCCTGTGGCCACAATCAGTACATTCCCAATGATGCTTCAATTTTTATAGTTGTAGTTGCTGCACACTTGATGGCTATGTAGCTTGTGGTAGCTAGCTCACTTGCTCAATCAATTTGCCAGCTTTATGTAGCTGTGCACATAGCTACAACTCTTTGGTATATGCGTACTTACTTCAACAGTAAAACATTACTAAAGAAGACTGTTTACTGTGTGTATGAAATGTATTTATAGCTAAATTACATGGCTAAGAGTGCAATTAGCTCCATCTTGCTCAATTCCAAACCAATTAGTGGACAGGTAGCTAAGTCACAAGTTAGTTGTAACTCGGTGAGCGGAGTATATTTTGACTATCTCACACCTCTACCCTACTCACTGAATTACAACTAACCTGGCCATAATGTATCGCAATGTAGGCAATAGCACATTATGCTCGAATAGTAGCATCAGAAATAAGCCTATTCCCATTGTTCAAGAAAAGGCATTGAATAGGTCATATTGTTGTAATGGGTGCCTTTAACAAGGACACACTAGGCCTAGAACATATCATACCTTGAGCATGTAGGAATTGCTCAGAAATAAAATGATGGCCAAATTATAAGGGGATGCTGTAAAACGCGGAATACAGAATAACGGAATAGTGGAATAACGGAATAACTTTGATTGACCGGAAATGAAATTGCTTTGTAATTACCGACATCGCACGTGTTGAACTGCCATCTGGTGAGATAGCCCTGCCAATGCTAGCACTACTGTCTGTATTCTGGAGTTGTAAAGGGACTACAAATGCTAAAAACTTTGGTGAAAACCTCGACTGTTGCCCTAAAGCTAGGCCTGCCGCTAAAATTAGTGCCGTGCTATCCAGTAAGAAAAGGGGACGAGCAGAAGTGGATCATAGTTGTTGATATGAAAACTAGGCACTGATGGGAAGGACAATAGGATTGCAAGAGGGCTAAAGCCAGTAAACGCGCAGCCTGAGAAACCGCTGCATGTATCCCACGCTCAGATCGCCGTCGGGCCAGCCACGGTGGCAAAGCTCTCTTCCACTCACTTGCAGCCCATGCATGCTAGATGCACGAATATTGAGAGTGACAAAACGACTTCCATTCATAAAGTGAGGCTCACGGAGGCAGTTTCAAGCCTTGGGAACGGACCCAGCTTTGTAAGTCAAACTACAATATTAATATGCGAAATCTTTTTAGTGTAGTCTGCCTACAGCCCTTCTTAGCTCATACAAGGCTTTGTAACCATCGAGGTCTCCCACAAGGCTTACCCGGTGTTTGTAGCTCCTCTGCAACTTCAGATACAAAGAGCGGTAGCAGAGCTACCTCGCTGGATGGCAGTTCCACGTGCAATGTCGGCAATTTTCATTTCCGGTCAATCAAAGTTATTCCGTTATTCCGCTATTCTGCTATTCCGTTATTCCATATTCCGCGTTTTACAGTGTCCCCATTAAAAGTGCACAAATGACACACTCGAAATGTCTGCATTAGATAAGTCAAAAGCTTCTATGAGCCATATCAATCGTTATCAAGTGCTTTCATAAGCAACAGCACTGTTACCTCCCTGCAGAGCATTGCTAACCTACCAGACCAGCAAGTCGCTAACGTTGGCAAATCGTTCATCTTCTGACTTCCTTTGGCCCGGCTAGCACAATAACGGGTAAAGCTATCACAGTACTTCAAATGCGAAGAAGCACCATGTATTACTGGTATTGCACTTGCCACTTATTGTTCTCAGAGAACTCAAACTGTTTCTCAAGCACCTCCCTGCTAATACTTGCTGCTATACACCATTTTTTCCCACGATATTCATAGTCACCGGAAGTTCACCTGAGCACGTGTAGCTCTTGAGATCATTTTGAAATGACGAGGACTGTTCGTTGTCTGTGAACAACCTTTATGCAGAGGTTTACAGAGGTTTCTGGTTTGGTTGCATTACTTGGGCTGTATTCATGTTTCCTGGAACACAGCTTTCGATTTCAGTGGTAGTGTTTCCAGAAGTCAAGGATATAATTCACAACTAGCAAAAGCACAAAGTTAAATTATATCGACAAACTGCAAGAGTGGCAACAGCAAACTTGTACACAGCAGTCTTTGCTTACTGTAAAGTACAGTGAACAACAGTAATATGTATCTCTGCATACTTCTGTATCATTAGTAATTTATTTGAGGCTGCGTTTAATCCACCCATTCCTACTGACTAAACTGGTGAGCATGTCTCACGTAATCTCCCAATAATTAGCCAACATTCAAAAGAAGCACACTGTCCTTGTTGGAGAAAAGTTAGTGTATGGGGCCATTATTGTCTTGCCAACTTAACAGCTAACTTTCACCAGCATTTATGTATTTGCGTTTACCAGTAAGCTATCAACACAAGACATAAAGACCAACATCGTCTAGCAAGTGGCCTAATGGTTAAGTATGGTGGGCGGCTTATGTGGTACGAAATATCTAAATAAGGCCCTAGGAACAAAAATTTATAGCTTCTGGTCATATATTAATCTATGTGGGCGGAAGTATTTTTGAATTTAATTAGTTAATAGGAACACCCCCATTACATTGAAAACAGGCAACTACTTTGAGAGTGTATATGTGTCGTTTTCAGTGGCATATTGCAATTCTGAACTGCTAGATCATGAAATTCAAATAAGTTAAAGTGCCAAATGTAGCAACATTCCCTAATGTTTCCACTAGCTTGCATGGAGTCCGATTGCTTACTTGCCACAATCATGTAATGGCTACTCTCTGAAGGTCATGACAAACTCAAAATGGCAGCTGCTAGTCACGGCTGTTTTTCATGCAACACAAACGTTGACATTTAGTTACATGATCAAACATCATCAGTAAGTTACGCAATCGCGTCTTGAGCTTCAAGCTTCTGTAACTTTGGTATCTATTGGCGAACTTCACTTTTTATAACTAATCAGAAAATTACTTCTGGGTTACTTTAATGCCCATAAGCCACGTGAGTGCTACGGTGTGTTGGACTGTCTGGTTTGAGCAGTGTTTGTAGTGAACTGTGGAGTTTAGGAGGAAATCCCGTTATCTGCAGAAGTGAAATCACTCCCTGTAGAACTGAGGTCTACTAATTTTATGTCGTAACTTTTTTTTGCACCTGAGCAACTGATTGGCAAAACCAGCTATATCGTGGCTTCACATAAGTTTTGTGTACACTGGTTGGTTGTGTATACTAGCTATGTATCAGCCGTCAAACTGCTATTTAAATGGTGTAGTTAGTATGTTCCATAAGAGTTTAGGGATACAAGGCAATAGTCTTGTTCCTAGAGCCTCCCGAGAAATGTAAAGTTTAATAATAAACAGGTTGGAATGGAAGTGCACACTGTGGAATGTCAGGAATTTAAATAATTGATGACACTTCTGGCACCAGTAGAGCCTTCTGCTAACTGTACAGTCACAGAAGTGTTCTAATCCTTTTCATGACTTTTTACAGCAAAGCGAAACACAACTACTAGAAAAGATGATTCTCATGTGGTTAGCGTTTCCAAAGAACGCTCATCAGAATGCTGATCAAAAGCCCATCAGAAATGCACCTGCATATCAGGCGCAGTGAATATTCCACCCAGCCAATTTCTTTTTTTTCTTTGATTTTTCAAGGGTTTGCACTAACAAGACAGCTATAAAACTCTCTTTATATTTCCAAACACCACCCTGCAGGCATCAGGGCACACTTATTCTTGTACTTTTCACAAAGCAGGAAAATAGTCAGGTAAACTGCCTATATCACTTCGGTTCCAATATTTCGAGTCACTGTTACGCCATATAAACTGGATTTTCCTTGCAAACAGTGAACTCTTGGACACCCTACTCTTGTTTTTTCAAAAGACAGAATATTCTAGTCTACACGAGGTAGCATTTTCTGATTAACATCCGAGTTGCTAGAAGATCATTGTCACACATTGTGGAATGTAATCTTCAATGATGTCAAGCATTAAATTAGAAGAGAACAACACCTCAGCATTCTGGTGCACATGAGTAAAAACGGAAGGCAATTGACCAGACACATTTTCCCTGCAGGTACAACAGTGTGGTCTGGGAACGAGACTAAGGCACACATGCATATGATGAACCTAGCCTCATTCCCAGGCCTTCTCCGGCTCCAGTTTTCGATTGCTTGCAGTATGCAGAAATGGACAGGGAAGGCCTGGGAGATTCAGTCATGTGCTATGACATCCGGTATAGACAGATGGCAGAAGAGAGGCGGTGACCGATCGTTGTAACTCACAAAGTTTGCAATAATCAGCCTCGACTCTACCCAAACAATGAGCTGTATTGATGGTCTTCCGAATGCTACAGTCTTGAGTCCTTGGACAATATATTACTGGAAAGGTTTTGAGATTCCTCGTCTGGCATCACCCCCCGTCTGTCTATACCTATTGTTATGTCACATCATTGTGTACATGACAAAATCTCCCAGGCCTTCCTTCCCTTTATGCATACTGCAAGTGATCAAAAACTGGAGCCAGGGAAGGCCTGGGAACGAGGCTATGATAAGCCTCCATCACGTGATTGGAGCAATTGTGCTAGTACATTTGGTGACAGTCTGACCATAGCCCCATAACTTTCTCCACAGATTGGTTGTGCAGTAGCTATATGGGATGGACAAATTTCTGTGCAAGGTACTGTGCAAAAGGTGTGGAGATATTACTAGTAAGCAGAGCCCTCACACCTGATGTACAGTCCAAGCTTTACCATCACCTCAGAAGGCATTATCAACACCAAATTCAGGGAGTACAGCGGCGGCACACATCACTATCACCATGCGTACTACAAAGCAATTTTCCTGGATCTTCTTACTGGACAAGGACAGCTGGATTGGACGATTGAGAGTGTTGGTGCAGAATGGACGATGGAAGTCAGCCAGGAAAATGTTGTACCTAACTGTGATGGAATTAGTGGCTGTACTGCCAGGTACGATGGGAAAATTCCAGTGTGTTCACATGCTATTATTCTCTGAGTGACCATGGTTTATCCTCTCCTTTCAGGACCTTCCACCCACATACTGCTGGTTAAAAATCGTTAAAGATTGCACACATTGTACAGCCGCTTTCAGCATGGCTTGTCAAAACAAAAGGACTGACTGAATTTCATACAATGCTTTTGTGTACGACCTGCCCTCTGGAACATGGTGGAAAATATTGACTGGACCATACATTCAACTATGCATGTCTACCTGGTAGATCTGTGCATTTTCTTTTGAATTTACACTTATGCAGTGGTTTTGCACAGACTCTGTTATGTTGTCCAGCCCTTTTCTTTATATGCTTGTAAATTATTGGGTAATAATCATCTGTATAGAACCTTATTAAAAAGCCCCGTTACAACTCAACTTCAGTTTTTATGTAAAGCACTTGCTATAATCTGCTTATCAGATAGTCCTTTGCTGTGAACTAAACTCTAGATGAGTGAGTGGAAGCTGGTGAAGTACACCCATTCAGCAAGGTTCCCTTGCACGCTGTTCAAAATATGCCTACTCAGTACAGCAACGAGCGAGCAGCTGCTGTGCGGTGGTCTCCAAGGGGTATTTCATATGACTTCCATGCATATTTTACTTGTCATAACTATTCTAAGCATTATTCATAATCTGCTATAACAAAAATTGTCCAATGACATTGAGTAAAACAGATTTACAGTACTATTCTAATTATACCCGTGTAGTGGATGGAACTTCAACACTACCATCGTGAACTCTGGTATATAAATCTACAAGAGAGCAAGATCCTTCTATCACCATGATTTATAAATAACATTGAAATGCCCCTTTCTCAATGTACCCACCTTGCACACAAGGGGTAAGCCACGGAGAGCCATTTCTAGTGTCCACAAATCCTCTTGTGAGCCTTGTGAAGATTCCACTGACCTCATAGAAACTCTGAAAAAAGTTCGTAAGGTGGTGGTTGTGATGATTTGAGCCTAGATGAAATCCTTGCTAAAGCTAAGGTGAACAGCGATGACTATCAAAATGCCCTGTCAGTGTCTAACAATGGTAGTGTTGTTGTACTCAAGTGTAAACCAAATGAATGCAACATTAACAACTACAATCTCCCTGTACTCTTAGTGTGGCAGGCAAACATGGATTTGCAATATGTCCTGAATGCCTATGCATGTGTCATGTATGTGGCCTCGTACATTATGAAAACTGATCGTGCCATGGGTGAGCTATTGAAATGTGTCGCCTCTGAAACTAGAACTGAAGAGCTTAAGGTGCAAATGAAGAAAGTTGGTTCAGCCTTTCTAACCCATAGAGAAGTTAGTGCCCAAGAAGCTGTGTATAGACTACTCTCACTCCCAAAGAAACAGTTGAGCAGGTCGGTTGTGTTTATCGATACCAACCCAAAGAAAGAAAGAATAAGTGTGTTGAAAGACAACATAAAAGACCTTGATGACGATGATCCCAATGTGTTCTTAAAGAACCTACTCGATAGGTACCAGCATAGACCACAGGAAGTACAAGCCATGTGTCTAGCTGAGTTTGCAGCTACTTTGGCCACTGATTATAAACCAAAAGACAATGATGAAAGTCAGAGTGATGTCCTCCCTACAACTACGTAGCAGTAGTGAAGCCAAGTCCTCTCAAATCACACTGACCGATGGTTATGGTAAAATGAACAGACGTGAACGTGAAGCTGTCATTAGATTCCGAAAATACAAGGAGGCTGAGCCTAGTAACTAGTATAGATCCAAACTCATGCTGTATTTCCCATGGTACAATGAGGAAACTGACTTGCTAGGTGGTTATTCAACGTATGAAGAGCATTACCATCAAGTTTGTTCTATTGTTGTGTCCAATGAGAAAAAATACAACAAATGTGGTATTGACGGTACCCAGTTAGATGAGAACAGTCCACCAGAGCATGCATGGAACCAAATAGCCCGACAGTGAAGCAAGTAGAGCTCAATCACTTGCAGAAGGTTCTGAAACCCTAACTGCATTGTCTGAGCAAGATACTACAGACAGTGCCAACCTGTTCACTTCAACTACTACCAGTACCTTACATGCCCGTTTTGAAAGTGCAGCCAACCGGGGAGAACTCCCACCAGATGAGTACAGAAAACTGTTGAGAGGTTTGAACACCAAACAAAGACAGATAGTCATGTTCCATAGAAACTGGTACAAGAAAGCTGTTATTGCCTTGAAACAGAATAAGCCCATTGAACCCTATCGTGTGTTTGTGAGTGGCCCTGGTGGCATTGGTAAATCCCATGTCATTAAGCTAACTCACTCTGATACCATTAAGATCCTCAGACTCTCTGGTACCATAGAACCTGATGATGTAGTAGTGTTACTCACAGCCCCCACTGGTGCTGCAGCATTCATTATATCTGGTATGACCCTCCATTCAGTACTCCTCCTTGGTAGTGGCAAGTACAGTGGTTTCCAGCCCCTTAATCATGACCGTTTGAACTCATTAAGAAGCAAACTGTCTCATTTGACCCTGTTGATCATTGATGAAATCAGCATGGTTGGTGCAAACATGTTGCTGGAAATCCATAAGAGACTACAACAGATCAAAGCTGTTACGCCTGGTATTACCTTTGGTGGTGTTAGCATACTAGCTGTTGGAGACCTTTACCAACAACCTCCCGTATGTCAGTCCCCTGTGTTCAGTACTGTCAGTGACAGCTATGCCAAACTGTACCACTCGGGCTCATTGTGGGTTGATGAAATCCAAATGATGAAATCATGAGACAGCGTGGTGACTCTGAATTCTGTGAGCTCTTGTGTAGAATAAGAACTGCTGATCATACTGATGATGACCTTGCTACCCTGAAGTCTAGAGAAGTTACCTCAGACATGCCAAATTACCCTAATCACGCCCTCCATGTGTATAGACTCAATACTGATGTTGATGACCGTAATAGCCACATGTTGAATGCTCTAGCTCCTAAGAGTCAACAGTACTCGACCAAAGCCTGTGATTCTATGGCTGGTCAGACTGACCATATTGACCTCTCAAACTTGTCTGACAAACGATCAGAAACTGGTGGCCTTCACAGTGTCCTTAAGTAGCAATTGGGGCCAGAGTAATGTTGACAACAAATGTACATGTGTCCGTTGGCCTCGTCAATGCTGCTAGAGGTGAAGTAGTTCGTGTTGTAACCTCTAATGACCACAAAGTCACTCATATCCTAGTTAAGTTTGACAATCCAGATGTTGGTGCTAAAGCCAAACAGTCTAGTCAGTACCGTCACCGATATTCTGATGCTGTTTTCCTGAAAAAGCACAAGGCTGTGTTTCTAGCCAAACGGAGGCGGGGTTCAGAAGTTACCCGTTTACAATTCCCATTGACCCTTGCATGGGCTATAACTATCCATAAAGTCCAAGGTCTCACACTAGACGAAATTGTGGTTGATATGAAAGGTAGCCGTTTCAACCCTGGACAAGCATATGTAGCACTCAGTCGTGTTAAGAAATTTGAAGCTTAGCATATAATGCAAAAGCCATCAAAGCTAGCCAGAATGTAAAGGATGAAATGGAAAGATTGAATAAGAACCTGTTAAGCCCTACTCAATGTGAGGTCACTAGTGGCTAAGCTACCCTGATATTGAATGTGATCACTCCCTTACATCTGCTAGTATCTTTTGTTTCACTGAAACATGGTTGACACCCCAACTTTCATCCCTTGGTAATCACCAAGTAATCCGATCTGACCGTACATCTAGTGATAACAAAGGAGGAGTTCTCATCAGTATACCAGCAAACATGCAAGCATCTAATGAAACTGAGTTCTCACCCAGTGGTGTCCTAATTGAAGCCCTTTCAACCACCCTTTTATTGCCCAATGGATGTTCCATCCGGCTCACTGTAGTGTACAGGTCCCCCAGTGTGTCCACTGATAACCTGCTATGTATGATGTCTGGATTATTACGCCATTTGGAAAGCTATGATATGCCATGCATTGTGTTGGGTGATTTCAATGAAGACCTTTTGGCCAAACCTAACTCAGAGATTGGTAACCCTCATGTCCCAGTATAGATATTCCCAGTTAGTGCACACTCCCACCACAGACAAAGGTACCCTGATTGACCATGTTTACTGTAACATACCACCACAGTTCATTAAGATCCAAGTTACTGATACATACTATTCGGATCATGATACTGTGTTTTCTTCAGTCCTATTATAACATTACTTTCTATTGTGAGCTCAATGCAATGAAAGCCAAATGACAACCACTACAAAAGCCAAGCAAATTCACCATATTGCCACTATCTCAATGTGGACAAGAAAAGGAGTATACAGGTATGTCATACTTTGGTAGATGAAGTAATCAGCTGTTCTTGTTTAGTCCCTGTGCATGTTGAACAAGTGCTAAATAATATCAGCAGATGCTTTTTAACAATGCCTGTGTTATTCCTTCAATTTTATCACACAGAATATAATTCCTTTTCTCAGATTCTTCATCATCATGGCTTGCAAACGAACTATCGAAGATGTTGACAACATAACAGATCTAGAGAAACCGATGCTCAACACTTCTCTTCATGGAGCCATCACTTCACTTTAACCCATTAAGAAAGGACGGAAGTCTCTGTTTTTCGACGGATTGCTCGCAGATAACACCTCAAAAGTGTGAGTAGTCGGCTTTGAAGCTCATCAACAAAAGAAACTAAACGAATTGTACCAGAATAATGTTCCAATTCAGCTGGTCGATTGTGAAGTGAAGAAAGCTCAACATGGTCAGGGGCCATTTCTGGGCCTAAAATGTCACCACAAGTCGTTACTTTAGTCCTGGTATAATCCGCCTCACTTCCACACGCATGGAGTTTGGTGTGCATCGGCAGTTGCAGGTACGCCAGGTGTGAACCATGTGAAGGAGTGATGCATGCAAGCTGGTCAGTGCTTTTAGTCTGGATCCTACTGGCACAGAAATCGCCGAGTCTGCCGGACCTACTCCGCCACCCCTGATAAAGGATCACAGTAAGCTTGCCACCCCATAACATTAGCTGGATAGTGCAAGTTAATCATTACCATTTTCTTTTAACCAGTTTCTCTCAGTCTACACATTCATTCTCAAATGAACTGAAAACAAAATCTGTTCATCCACGGGGTGAATGCTTATGAAATAGCGCTTATACATACTGTGTCAGCAAAGAAGAAAGGAAATTTATTTCCAGTCAAATGTTATTTAGTATTTTGTTTGCCATTGAAATGCTGTACTTGGGAACATATACATACGTACCCGCAAATACTAATGCATAGCAGCTGCACAAGACTGACCACAAGGAAACGTGCTCAAATAAGCCAGTTTCACGTAAGCTTAAATATGTAAAGAACATGGGATGATTGTGATCTTGTGCATGAAATCACATGTGCATGGTTGCCAAATCCTGAAACACTCAAACTTTACTATGGTCTACCCATAGTAAAGGCTAAATAAACTTTTATCCTGCATCCAAGATCAATTAGTGATGACCCCAGTTGTTGTAATTATGAAAAGTCAACCATGTCCTACCTCTGTTCTGTGCAAGCATATGCTATTGATGATTACTTCACACTGATGCTAAAAGTGGAACCACCTGTATTGGACCATGCTGTGTGCTACTTTAGAGACATTTCAGGGGACTCCGGTATATTTTCTGTAGGCATGCCAATGGGCTGTTGAGCACAACATGGCTGCATTCTATTGTTGTACACGTGAATAACAACACCAATAAAATGTCCAGTCATTAAATCCAGCAGCGATGGTGGACAACCTTGCAAGTGAGATAGATAAGCCTGCCTATGGAGGTCATAAAGCATACAACTTAAACTGTCCATTATACAGAATGGAGGGTGTCTACTTTGTTTGTGTTGCTCAACTTCAGTATTCAAATGGCAGGACAATTGAGACTTTCATGAGTGCCTGTTGTACAGTAGATGTCCACTACTGAGGGGTGTCTATTAAGAAGGGTTCCACTGTAGTCATGTGACCTTCAAACGATCACTCTCTTGAATCAATTACTGTATAGTGCTACTAGTTAATTCATACAACTGCATGACATCAATGCTAGCCATCATGGATTATCCCAAAAGCCACCAACCGGACAAGTGGAGACTCATTTTAGATCTATCCTCACCAAAGGGTGGGAGTATAAATGATTGGGTTCTCCTGCAAGCTCTGCAGCCTCTCATATTTGGCAGTGGATGATGAGGCATCTTATGAACACATTGCTTTCATGTGAATATTGCAATTATGCATAAAAAAATTCCCAGACAAGATGCTAAAAACGAATGCCTACATGCTCACAATTTCGCAGACAAGGAAGGAGTTTGATGGTCTTGCCTGGTGGATCTATGATCACAACTACAGACTCAGGGCAGCAGCTTCTGGCAATAAAAACTGGGAAGAGTTGGATCCCCATCTATATAGTCAGTGTTTCACAGGTCAGGCAAAGGAGGTCCAAGCCTGTACCAAGTGCAAATTGTTCAGGAATGACTAATGGACTGCCCCCATGCCAGTCCATTAGTCAACTCAAGGGCAACAGATCTCTGAACCACCAGAACCAACAGAGAGTTCATCCATCAACCAGAGGACCTCCAAGTATTGGGTAAAGTCCGAAGTGGCAGATGCTTTGTATTTGACCACGATGGCTCATGCCCCTATAAGGTGTGCTGGTTCAGGCACATGTGCTCAAATTGCCTTGACCACTAAAGGATGCAAGGAGGCTAGGGGCGTCACCCAGAACACATGGAGAAAGCCCTAGGGCGATAGTGCCAGGACTAGTACATCACCATATTTTCAGTACCACCACACATGAATTCTGCTCAATGACATAACTCATACCCTGTTGGCCATGGGCCCAGGAGCAGCCATGACTCCACAGTGTGGCTCATCAAGAGAGTTATGATTGTGTGTACTTGTGGTACAGGTAGGGACAGTTTTGTTGAAAAGAGCACGTTCCACTGACGTGAGGTTAGTGTGATCTCAAGTCCTCTTCTGGAGAGCTTTCCCTGTTTTGTTCTACACTGATACCTTGCACCAACTAGGTGGTCACTTTTCATACATAGTTTAAAAATAATTGCTGCACTTAGGGATTAGGATAGACCCACTCATTATTGGCATACACACTAGTTGCTGTGTACGTAACCAAAGCTCTGTCATAAACCAATCAAGTAAGTAATTTATGGCTCCCATTCTCTTTGGCACATCAATACTCTTCCATAGATAACAAGCAAGAGCATTCCTAGTAACCCCAGGAGTTGGACAGCTGGGATCACTAACAGGAATTCCCCAGGAATGCCGGCAACCAGCAGTCCAACAAGCACACTTCAGATCTGCTTGCATTAGTCAAATGTACACCACAGAGGTCAAGTCTTCTACCATATCACCTTGCAAGGTCCACGACACCACTAAAGCTCTAGGCATATATAGGAGGCACCCAGACAGGTAATATGTGGAGCACATGTTGTAAGGAACTCAGGAAGGTTTTCACACAAGTACATAAAAATTTCAAGGTCGGAATACTTTTGTAGTCCATCAGTTTCTATGTGGAATATTTTGTAAAACAACAATTTATTTCATGAAATATTTTAACTTTAATATTTCCCAATTTATGGTACATGTCAATACACACACTGGCAGTCACAAAAGCACACTGTCATTAGACCAATTTATCAAACAATAGACACCATGTGTAATCAAACACAAAAAGGGATGCCAAGAGACTGGAGCAGAGGTCCATAGTATTGTGCACTGAAAACTCGATCAAGCAACCCAGATTATACGTAGCTTTAACCAATCCAGCTATAATTCATTCCCGTGGATTCCTAGCTTACACTGCCATCAATAATATGAGTTTTAGATTCTTGCCTCATGCTGAAAATAAAGGGATGTTAGATGTTGTGAGGTGAAATAAAGGACAATGAAAACACCAGCAGTCACCAGGAATCGAACCTAGGATACCTGGCTTGTGCAGCCAGTGCTCTGCCACTGAGCTACAATAATCACCACCTGCAGTTTATATTGTGTAGATGCTAACATGGCAGTTAGAACATGGCAATTAGGAAGTTAGAGAACACATCAGTCATCATGCAGTTAGAACACAGTCATCATGCAGTTAGAACACAGTCATCATGCAGTTAGAACACAGGAATGCAAAACAAAGTACAAAATAAACGGTAATGCTTACAGTCATATAAAGAAAATCAAAGCACTTTGCTGAAGTGCTATCGTCAGAAGACAATTTCGAAGGGATATATTCCGAAAAACACCAAGAACACAGAAGTGGGAAGTTTCAACGTTTAAACAGTGGATTGTGTCCGGCCTTCTATTGGAGGTAATTACATGCTCTTCCTCTAGCTGTCCATTCTTATGCACTCTTACATCCCCCCATTATGTTTGAAGCACCACTCGATACACTTGTAAACATGAGTGGGATCTGTGAGTGAGAGTACAGAAAGCATAGTGTCGCTTCTCCAGGCACACCATCTGGCTCAAATACACCTTCTATGCTTAGCTTAGTTCACTCACTGCTGATGTCTTAGCTTTATCCCCCCTGAAAATCATGCAGCATTGCATGTTACTGCTGAAGCTGATGGACCAATGCACATGGGTAGTCACTGCCCACTCCACTTCTGTAAAATTTCCATGTGCATGTTTTGTGCTTTTGTTGGGATGGGGGGCGGGGGGGGGGGGCATTATGCTCCTGTGCCTACAGACACTGATTACATTAAAAAAATACATCTCCCAAACATCCAACAGTGAATTCATGTAAAAACAATGACTCATAAGAAGGTAGAGGTCCACAAAATATGTAGCTAAATAGCAGTGATCAAACACACCCTGATATGGCAAGAATCCACACTGTGATGTATTGTATTACAAGAGTATGAGGACTCTGATACGTACTTTCCAAGTGGTGAGCATACTAACTAGTTTGCCATATTTGAAATGAAACCAACAGAGTAACTTCAGGAAGTTCTGAGTATCAGTGTATCTTTCAGGTAAAGAAATGTAGTGCTATTCTAAGTCTAAAATTTGCACTGTTTCACCTTACATCAGAGGTGACGTATCTAGATTAGATGCAAGAGGCATTGTATTTCAGAAACGGTGCCTCTGATGTAGCAGATATAAATACCTCAACAAGGAATGGCAAATACAGTGTGAAGTGGTACCTTGATCCTCTCATGCACTTTCCAGGAATTCCAGCCTCACTTCAATCAGTATTATCTTGTACCTACTATGGCTTAAGATTGGTACACACCACAACCTAACTGTAGCTTGAAGCATATGTGGCAGTACCGGGTAGAAATTGAACATTATTCCATTGCTCAATTCGACCTCGTTACCGCGTTTGAAGCACTGTAGCGCAAAACTTTCGAGGCGGGGCTCATGCACGCAGCGAAAATGCATGAATACCTGATAAGTCTATGTAGCACGTATGAGCCCCGCCCATAATGAAAGTTCTGTGCTACAGCACTTTGAATGCGGTAACGCGGTCAAAATACGCAACGGTCCGATTTCTACCCGGGACTGCCACATATATTGTGCTATTTGTGTCCCCACCAATATATACAATTACATTAACATTTCATTTTTAGGCATATTTAGATGCTGAGAGTTTCTTCAGGCAATCAACTCTGAGCTGCTCTCTAGTTTTGGACATTGTAGGTTGCTCAGGCTTGCCCCTCAATGCCTGCATTCACCTCTTAAAGTGTATAGTGTCCTTCGCAAGGTGTGTGTTTGGCTGAAGCAAAAGGATGAAGTGAACCTCACAGAAGAGGGTGAAAAGGCTCAAGGTCTTTCCTCACAGCAGCCGTAATGTAACTGACTAAACATGTTCTACACACTAACCTGGAAAACGTGGGCAAGCGTTGCTAAGCAACACAAACAGAATGCTATGCTGAAAAATCAAGCATATGTATGTAATTACAGTACACACAAATTTATGTAAACTGTAGATATGCCTGTTTGGAGTAAATGCCCCCTCCCCCCCTTTCTTTCACTCACTCATTTTTACATAGACAAATACACATTTGAACGATCTGTTGTGAGTCACTTCTGCAGTCATGTTAGAAAAGCCTGTTTGTTTTAGCCTAGTGAACGCAGCTATCAAGTGTTCGCATGGCACTCCCACTTTTTATCTCGTAGACATGGCTGCATGATAAAATCTGGGAGTGGCCTGGGGACGAGACTAGAGACTAGGGGTGTATAGTTCTGACCAATTGAATATTTGAGTAAGTGCCTACCACCATCAGTAGACGAGTGTAAACAATGGGGAGAGGGCATTAGTGAGTACACCTGTACACCAAGGGGTGTATAGTTTGAATATTGGAGTAAGTGCCTACCACCATCAGTAGACGAGTGTAAACAATGGGGAGAGGGCATTAGTGAGTACACCTGTACACCAAGGGGTGTATAGTTTGAATATTGGAGTAAACACCTACCACCATCAGTAGACGAGTGTAAACAATGAGGAGAGGGCATTAGTGAGTACACCTGTACACCAAGGGGTGTATAGTTTGAATATTGGAGTAAACACCTACCACCATCAGTAGACGAGTGTAAACAATGAGGAGAGGGCATTAGTGAGTACACCTGTACACCAAGGGGTGTATAGTTTGAATATTGGAGTAAACACCTACCACCATCAGTAGACGAGTGTAAACAATGGGGAGAGGGCATTAGTGAGTACACATATGGTACATGTACGTTCTCATGCTTTGATCTTCTAATCTTGTACACTTGTACATGCACGTTCTCATGCTTTGATCTTCTAATCTTGTACACTTGTACTTGTAAATGTATGAGCCTAACCTCACAGAAGAGGGAGAGATGGTTTGAGCTCATAAACAACAATAGCCATGGTGTGACTAACTTATTCCATATTGGCCTGGAAATTCCATATGGCTAGCAGTGGTTGCTAGGCAACACTAAACAATCGTACTACTAATAAGCTCATTATTACACCTACACGTATGTACTTGTGTGCCAGTCCCAAGTAAATATCCCACACAAGTTAGTCTTCTAACCTGAAAATCACATGCATGTAACTGTACTCTCACAGTTACTAGCAATCAACCTATCATCCCATCAGATGTACAGTCTACCTCACACACAAATATTCCATTTCTTGACATATTTGGAGTGATCAATTTCATACTTACTTGAGTTCTTTAAGCTCTTGACACTCTTTGAGGCAACTCGCAAGAGTAAGGACTCCTTCCTTACCAATGTTGTTAACTGCAAGGCTGTGGAAAGAGACATAATTCTCAGTCACCATCCTCTAGGCAACACAAAACAATGGCAATACATAGTACACACAATATGTAATGCAGTGATTGTTGAGAACTGACTTAAGCTAATTAGCACATTTCAACTAATATTGTGGCAAGAGAGATACAATATACTGGTGTCATGACATTTTGGGGACTCTGTGAAAATAGCACAACTGTCTCCCACTGGAAGCGTATCTCATATGATCTAGTAGAAAATGCACACCTCATCTCTCCCACATGTAAATAAGCCCACTCCCCTAGGCTTGTTGAAGATATGTCCTTACATAGGTCATATTTTCTCTGTGGTCACGAGTAAGCTATCAACACAACATAATTGTCAACATGAAACTAAGCACATTCAATAAATCGTATCCAAGTAACAGCAAACCTCCATGGAACACACCATCTCTAATTGTTACAAGTTGGTGTGTTGGGTTTCAATCACCATGAAAGGTACGTATCTCTGGTTCTTGAAAAGGTATAAATATGGGACATAGATTAATTAACCCTTTAACTATTGACAACATGCGTACTCATCATGTCACATGTTATCAGTTGGCACAATTCATTTGGAGATAGATTTTGCACTAGCAAAAAGGGTGGGATAGGGGAAGGGGAGCGGGTATAGTCACAAAGTGCCATGCACACGGCAGCTGTCTTTGCTTGCTGTACAAAGACCTTGGTTGGCACTAGCTGGGCCGTTTCTCCCCTTTATAGTACAAACCACTATAGAAACCACTGCTCTGCCCTTGTAAGGGCTCAATTTTTGGCATTGCAGGGATTTTTTTAATCAGAAGGAGCGTTCAGTGGTCGGAGAGCCCTGACAATTGAACACTAACTAATGTGCAAACCCTAAGAGAATTGATAAATAAATGTGTGGGTCAGGTTTCCAGTTCTAGCTCCCAGCAGAAGTGAAAATACAGATCAAAGAAAAGCTTAAAAAAGACTTCTAGAGATACAACTTGGTAAATAATGGGTTAGCAAGCAGACACTCGGTCACAGCACTGGGTATGAGAAGCAGCTCTCAGAGCGATTAAGGCAGCCTTAAAAGTGCTTTATGTGACGTGCAAGTACAAGAAGGTATTGCAATAATTCACAAAAGTTGATTCACAACTTATGGTCAGGAGATGAAATGATGTGCTGAGTGTAGGTTTGATCTCGTTATTCTGGCCATTAGTCTTTAATGTATAGCTTTTCTTTACTGCTGGTTGTGAAGTAGGTATGTCCAAAGACAGAAAGAATATCATTGAGACCGAGATTGTTTCTGGCAGCAGGTAAGGCTCAAATCACTTTGAGTAACGATGGTAGCCTCGTTCCCAGGCCACTCCCAGATTTTATCTCGCAGCCATGGAGAAAAATCGGGAGAAGGCCTGGTACCAATACTACGTCACGCACCGGAAATGGTGGACTCGGTTAGTACGTAATGTGGACTCGGTTTCGTAATGACGGCAACGTGCCCACGCAATATGCGGGTAATACAGCGAATAGTAAAGCTTGCCTAGGCGTTTTGCCAACAGCCACGGACTTCGCAGGTACCAAATCGCTAACAAAGGATGTGTAGACGTAAGTGGAAGGCGTTATGCGTGTACGTTGACTGAGGAAAGCAGCAGGCTGAGGGCAAGCGCATCGCTCCATGTCAAAGTAGCTAAGTGTCTGCACTCGAACCACTATCCTCAAGGAGGCTCAGAGTCAGGGCTGAATGGCTTAGATAACTTGTACATACCTATACAAGTAGCTTTGCCATCTGTTTCTTAGTCCTGGCTTGAGGATGGTAGCCCGAGTGCAGAGACTTGTTTTACACGGAGCGACGCGCTTGCCCTCAGCCTGCTGCTTTCCTCAGTCGACGTACACGCATAACGCCTTCCACTTACGTCTACACATCCTTCGTTAGTGACTTGGTACTTGCGAAGTCCGTGGCTGTTGGCAAAACGCCTAGGCAAGCTTTACTACTCGATCGCTTTCAATTGCTGTATTGGCCGCATATTGCGTGGGCACGTTGCCCATAATTTACAAAACCGAGTCCACATTACGTACTAACCGAGTCCACCATTTCCGGTGTGTGACATAGTATTGGTACCAGGCCTTCTCCCGATTTTTCTCCACGGCTGCGAGATAAAATCTGGGAGTGTCCTGGGAATGAGGCTATGACGATGGACCTATTATTGCTTCATGTCACCTGGTTATCATTAGAACATGATCTATCTCAGGTGCATTAAGGCCTGACTCCCGGAAGTGCCACAAAATTTTAGCTGAATTTTAAGTGTTGTATTCTTGGTCATATTTACAAAACTGTACAAGCTTTTTCCTTCAAACTTTCAACAGTGATAGTATGAACATTGCTTCATTTGTGTTTGCAACCACACCCACCAATGACGTCACTATGGTAAACAAATTTCCCGGCAAACTCGCGCACTCTTCAACAAACTTTCGTCGAGGCGGCCGACTTCCACTTACCCAAACCGGTCCTGCCTTTCACAGGTACTAGATGTGACAGGGATCATTACGAAAAGCTCTTGGCAAAACCCAGAGTACTCTGCATTCTAAAGTTATGGCTTGCAGAATTACATTTTCCAGCTTAAAAAGCCTTCTAGGCAGCACAACTCGGCCCAAAGCTGCCGTTTCACGCATACCATGCAAAATACCAAGAGGTCAAAAGTAAGACAAACCTTTGGTGGTTCGTGTTTAGTCACAATCACGAGGAACGGAGATAGTCTAATTGGCCGCCTAACGCAAAGTAGTCAGGACCTTCGTTTCGAGCGGCCATTATGCAGCCACGTCAGCAAATATTACATCATGGTTTACTTAGCGCACATTCCAGCGGTTAGTTAGTGTACCGTACAAAGCTGAAGCAGCCACGCGGGCAACACTAATGCGTGCTAGGTAAACTGAAGCATTATAATATCGTTTGCGCTCCAGCGCAATGCGCTAGTGTAAACGTGAATCCTTAGAACGACTGGAGTCAGGCCTTAATGTACCTGAGATAGTGTAGTAATATGGCAACAGTGGCTCATATCTCAGGCTACATCTTCAGTTCCCCATTTTACCGCATTTATTGCTAGTAAAGATTGTTATACAAACTGGGCTGTATTTAATTAGTTGCCATGGCAACAACTTTTGGGTGTCTTTTTCGTGCAGGCAAATCACTGTTAGTGCTATTCTAAGCCTGTATTTTCACAGTTTTCACCTGATGTCAGTGATGATCGAAGCATTGTAATTTCTGATAAAGTGCCTTTGATGTACCTTAGCAAATATGGCAGAAAGGCCACTTTGATCCACTCATACAACATGTCGTAAGTCTTCATACACATTGATGAGCAGGACAAGTAAATGCAAGTTTCAAAACAATTGATCTTCTGCATCAGATGTTAATTTGGCATGGCTGCTATAATTATAACAGAGAACACAAACATGAGAAGGGCAGCTACAAGGTGGCACCCCAAAAATAAGTATGTACCATAGTCTAGTGAAAGAGTGCCCACTTTTGCCCAAAGTTTGCTGTAATGATCGCCAACCCTGGAGCAAGATTTCGATGGGTAATGGGGCACCACTTGTGGACCTTTGAGAAGCCTACCCCAAGTGCTATGCAGGTGACTTTGTGTAGAGGGATGTAGTAATGGTATGGGCGAGCTTCTAGCTACACCAGAGAGTTGCATGTTACTGTTCAGTCAGAGAGTTGCATACTGTCAGGACTTAAGCTTCAGGACTTGAGCTTTAGCTCTGTTGTACATTACTATTGGTTCAATAATTCGGTTATCAACACCATGCAGCAGGGTGATATATTTGAGTGCCAGTGTGTTGTCAGCTAAGCCTCATACACATGAGCGGTCTTTTGTGGCCAAATGCTGAAACACTCAAACTTTATTATGGTCTACCCATATATATAGTAAAGGCTAAAGAAACTTTTATCCTGCAATATCCAAGATCAATTAGTGATGACCCCAGTTGTTGTAATTATGAAAAGTCAACCATGTCCTACCTCTGTTCTGTGCAAGCATATGCTATTGATGATTACTTCACACTGATGCTAAAAGTGGAACCACCTGTATTGGACCATGCTGTGTGCTACTTTAGAGACATTTCAGGGGACTCCGGTATATTTTCTGTAGGCATGCCAATGGGCTGTTGAGCACAACATGGCTGCATTCTATTGTTGTACACGTGAATAACAACACCAATAAAATGTCCAGTCATTAAATCCAGCAGCGATGGTGGACAACCTTGCAAGTGAGATAGATAAGCCTGCCTATGGAGGTCATAAAGCATACAACTTAAACTGTCCATTATACAGAATGGAGGGTGTCTACTTTGTTTGTGTTGCTCAACTTCAGTATTCAAATGGCAGGACAATTGAGACTTTCATGAGTGCCTGTTGTACAGTAGATGTCCACTACTGAGGGGTGTCTATTAAGAAGGGTTCCACTGTAGTCATGTGACCTTCAAACGATCACTCTCTTGAATCAATTACTGTATAGTGCTACTAGTTAATTCATACAACTGCATGACATCAATGCTAGCCATCATGGATTATCCCAAAAGCCACCAACCGGACAAGTGGAGACTCATTTTAGATCTATCCTCACCAAAGGGTGGGAGTATAAATGATTGGGTTCTCCTGCAAGCTCTGCAGCCTCTCATATTTGGCAGTGGATGATGAGGCATCTTATGAACACATTGCTTTCATGTGAATATTGCAATTATGCATAAAAAAATTCCCAGACAAGATGCTAAAAACGAATGCCTACATGCTCACAATTTCGCAGACAAGGAAGGAGTTTGATGGTCTTGCCTGGTGGATCTATGATCACAACTACAGACTCAGGGCAGCAGCTTCTGGCAATAAAAACTGGGAAGAGTTGGATCCCCATACACAGTCAGGTATTTCACAGGTCGGGCAAAGGAGGTCCAAGCCTGTTCCAAGTGCAAATTGTTCAGGAATGACTAATGGACTGCCCCCATGCCAGTCCATTAGTCAATTCAAGGGCAACAGATCTCTGAGCCACCAGAACCAGCAGAGAGTTCATCCATCAACCAGAGGACCTCCAAGTATTGGGTAAAGTCCGAAGTGGCAGATGCTTTGTATTTGACCACGATGGCTCATGCCCCTATAAGGTGTGCTGGTTCAGGCACATGTGCTCAAATTGCCTTGACCACTAAAGGATGCAAGGAGGCTAGGGGTGTCACCCAGAACACATGGAGAAAGCCCTAGGGCGATAGTGCCAGGACTAGTACATCACCATATTTTCAGTACCACCACACATGAATTCTGCTCAATGACATAACTCATACCCTGTTGGCCATGGGCCCAGGAGCAGCCATGACTCCACAGTGTGGCTCATCAAGAGAGTTATGATTGTGTGTACTTGTGGTACAGGTAGGGACAGTTTTGTTGAAAAGAGCACGTTCCACTGACGTGAGGTTAGTGTGATCTCAAGTCCTCTTCTGGAGAGCTTTCCCTGTTTTGTTCTACACTGATACCTTGCACCAACTAGGTGGTCACTTTTCATACATAGTTTAAAAATAATTGCTGCACTTAGGGATTAGGATAGACCCACTCATTATTGGCATACACACTAGTTGCTGTGTACGTAACCAAAGCTCTGTCATAAACCAATCAAGTAAGTAATTTATGGCTCCCCTTCTTTTTGGCACATCAATACTCTTCCATAGTTAACAAGCAAGAGCATTCCTAGTAACCCCAGGTGTTGGAAAGCTGGGATCACTAACAGGAATTCCCCAGGAATGCAACCAGCAGTCCAACAAGCACACCTCAGATCTGCTTGCATTAGTCAAATGTACACCACAGAGGTCAAGTCTTCTACCATATCACCTTGCAAGGTCCACGACACCACTAAAGCTCTAGGCATATATAGGAGGCACCCAGACAGGTAATATGTGGAGCACATGTTGTAAGGAACTCAGGAAGGTTTTCACACAAGTACATAAAAATTTCAAGGTCGGAATACTTTTGTAGTCCATCAGTTTCTATGTGGAATATTTTGTAAAACAACAATTTATTTCATGAAATATTTTAACTCTAATATTTCCCAATTTATGGTACATGTCAATACACACACTGGCAGTCACAAAAGTACACTGTCATTAGACCAATTTATCAAACAATAGACACCATGTGTAATCAAACACAAAAAGGGATGCCAAGAGACTGGAGCAGAGGTCCATAGTATTGTGCACTGAAAACTCGATCAAGCAACCCAGATTATACGTAGCTTTAACCAATCCAGCTATAATTCATTCCCGTGGATTCCTAGCTTACACTGCCATCAATAATATGAGTTCCAGATTCTTGCCTCATGCTGAAAATAAAGGGATGTTAGATGTTGTGAGGTGAATAAAGGAAAATGAAAAGACCAGCAGTCAACGGGAATCAAACCCAGGATACCTGGCTTGTGCAGCCAGTGCTCTGCCACTGAGCTACAATAATCGGACAACTACCAGCCCTCACAATCTTCTATATGTACTGCATAGACGATACTGAAATGCCTTAGTCACACACCAACCAGCCACTCAGTACGTCCGATGTGAGGCAAGAATTTAAGCAAGAGTTCTAAGCATTTAGACTGAGGAAACCACTGAGCATGGGTTTTCTCCTGATGGAGAGAATTTTGGGGTCGACCCCCAACAGAAATCTAATGGCACATACTGAGTGGCTGCTAGTTGTGTGACTGAGACATTTCAGTACCACCTATTCCTTCATGCTCATGGTTTACGTCTATATGCTTTAAAAGTTGCCCCACTATTCTCAGTTGTGTATTGTTCTTACATATGTAACAGTTTTTAATGGTTGTACTGCAGCATTACAGAAAGAGAAATGGAATCTTCTAGAGGTGATCATTGCTGATGCATGGGTAAAAGACTTTTGCAACAGGGAAAATACTCACTCTGTAGCTGTAGATGATGGGTGAACCAGAAGATTGAGTTCAATTGATTAGGACCAAGTTGATATTAGCTACTTGGAATTAGCTATGGTGAGGACTTGGAATGAGGCTACAGACTGACTACATTGAGTAACCAGCTGACCTAACTGGGAGCAAATACGTACAGCAACCAGTGATTAATGTGAGTCTAATGCCCATTATTCAACCCGGATATGTGCACCTATTGTTCTCTGAGCATAGTTCTCTTATGCTTTTGAGTGCCTATTAGTCCTCAAAATTATGATAGCATAATTGTCAAGGCCTATCAATCATGCCCCTGAAAGACGTTGCTAGGTTCTACATTCAGAGTTTTTAATTTTATGTTGTTGAAGAGGTTGCTGATATTTGCTGGATTGGGGGTGGACCCAATAGGCACACTGGTGTTTTTGAGGCAAACACAAAGGGCACATTAGAAGTCTCAAAGGGTACAGTGCCCTTTAGTATAAGGAAGCCTAGTGAGAACACTGCTAATCTGGTGGCCAAATGTGGAAACACTTGAAAGAGCATCCACACCCCCCTTTGCCATACTTGTAAGGTGATCCGGCCATGGGTGCTCTTTTGTGAGACTACATTACTACTTGCGGCTTTGCCTGTTCATAGTACATGCAAAAAAAAAATCTACCATTTTTAGTCATATCCATGCAACTGAAAAGCTGGGGAGGATCTTGGTAACTAGGCTAGCAGTGAGTGACAAGGGTGGTCACTTCCATAGGAACCAGTCACAGCTACATAATAAGTCCAAGGTTTAAGAATCTTGACCATCTTTGGCTGCTTGGCTACTTGACCTCAACATGCAGGGTTGATTGAACGTTTGACCCATTGACCTTGAATGTACACTGTAGCTCCTTGGTCATTTATCATCCTGGTGAAGTCAGCCTTCTGTGATGATACTGTCTGAGCAAGAGTTTTCCGAAGAAAAAGAGCAGATTCTTTGTACCCTTAAAAACCTAAGGTAATATCTGAACTCAAGCCAACAAACATACAGGGTAGCATTTCCTCTCATTTACAGCATGAATATGTCTCTATTGTCATATCGTCAGAAATATTTGATCTGGATCTTTGATTATATGAGATAAAAGTGTTGTTGACAATTTAAACATAGCCTGCATGAGTGATCCAATTTTTGCAATCATTAGGTGTAATGGTACAAAATGCTGAGAATTGTTTCTACGTATGTCCATTTCCTCACTGAGAACATCTTCATTCATTATTAATACTCCTTTGATTTTTTGAGAACAGCTCTTCAAGCTTTGGCAAGCCTTGTGGGAGAGCTTAAAGCTGTAAGAAGTGCCATGAGCTGGCTGCAGTAAGTTTGCTGAATATTTACGTAACTAGTCTCACGTAGTCAGACCTGGCCAAGCAAGAATAAAGCTTGACTGTCCCTTCGTAAGCTGGACTTTATCATTGATAGTAGAGTAGGAGTCAACTGTCTATGGCTCTATAAATGGAAGGCCCTTCAGTCATTCTCGCACTGTGCAGATGGGAACTTTTGACTGAATTGTGAGACATGAAGGACCATGGTGAGATTGCCACCCCCTAACATTAGCTGGGTAGTGAAAGTCAATAGTTACAATTTTCCTGTAAACAGTTTCTCTCAGTCTGCATGTTTATTCTGAAATGAATTGAAAACGAAATCTGTTCATCCACAGGTGAACAATGAATAGCCCATTGCACGTGCTGTGTTGGCAAAGTAAAAAGGAAATCCATTTCCCAGTCAACAAAAGTTCTTTTGTATTCCGTGTTTTGTTTGCCATTGAGATGCTGTAATTGGTAACATTTACGTACATGTAAACACTAACGCATAGCAGCAGTACAAGACTGACCACAAGGACAATGTGTATTCAAATTACTGCAAGTACAGCAAAACAGTACATACAGGTACTGACTACAACATGTATACCCGGTCACATCCACTTGTAGCTGTCAGCATTTTGGAGTGTGGTTTCACTTCCCTGTCAAACTTCCTCTGCCTTCAACTCAACACATATACTCATTCCCAGGTCCTACATTGTTTGCAGTACCGTGTACTATACTGGGAATGGGGCAAGTAAACACAAACACTTGCTTGGAGTCCGCAGTCATTGTATCCAAGTTGTTGACCATACGTATCAAAATGGTGAACACTGCTAATGTTAAATAGAAAAGTGGTGGAAATGCAGATGCACATACGTTTAGAATGCCATGTTACTGCTACATACAGCAACCGTTTAACCTGGTAAATGCGCTGATAAAGTGACAGGCAGACAGAAGGACAAAACTGATTGCTTAAGCTTAACCCCTTCGTACATGAACAGATGGGGTAACAACCCCAATGACCAAATTGGATGAAAAGTGGGGAGATAATTTCAGGTGAAGTCCCTACCACCACCACTTCATACTGGAATACTCTTGACTACACAATTCAAAACCAGTTATTACTGTCATGATAATATACCTAAGGCCTTCATTAGCATATACCATGTAGTCACCAGCACATAATGCTGCAATCACTAGCCCATTGTGTTATTCCAATTCTACAGTTTTCCTTGCGTTATGCCCCATCAAGCACCAAAACTGCATAACAATGGCAGCTAGAGGAACTATGTAAAGTTGAAACTGGGCGGAATTTACCGCCAGTACTACAAATAGTAACATGTACTGTGCATGCTTCCCGGGCTTTGTTAAGCAGAGCTTTGGAATACGAGTGTCAGTCAGCCTAGTATCTTGGCGCTTAGAGTCTGCTCGATCTGCAGTTTGGACCCACTTGGTCTCGTCAAGCTACAATGAAGTTTTTTCAACCCTGGCCCACGAGACTAGCACAAAGCAGCAAACTATTTCATGTCTTCAAGTTTGTTCCAACAGACTGTGATGACATTGTGTTGTCCCATTCGCCTTTCAGACTCACTTAACAGTACATTGATGCTGATTGAAGTACTGACAGACAAACTACGACAAAACAAGAGCACAGCTGCATGGACAGAAGCCATCGTTGCTTCACTATGTGATCGGGTATTGGATTTTTAGTAGTGTTCAAAAAATTCACGCGGACTACGAGCCTCTATTGGAGTTACACACTCTTCCTCTAGCTGTCCATTCTTATGCACTCTGACATCCCCCCATTATGTTTGAAGCACCACTCATTACACTTGTAAACATGGGTGGGATCTGTGAGTGAGAGTACAGAAAGCATAGTGTTGCTTCTCCAGGCACACCATCTGGCTCAAATACTTAGCACAAGACTCCAAGTGATCAAAAAGTGGACAGTGGGAAGGCCTGGAAACGTGATGTTAGTTAGCAGATTCTGCTTTCCAGCAAGTCCAAAACCGAGCTTAGTAACGCAGCTATCACGTGTTCCCAGGCCACTCCCAGATTTTATCCTGTAGCCATGGCTGCATGATAAAATCTGGGAGTGGCCTGGGAACAAGGCTAGAAACAAGGAGTGTATAGTTCCGACTATGTGAATATTTCCTACTGTCAGGTTGGTTAAGGCGGTCCTCTATTCGTAACATGGAAGTATGCAAAAGTATTGCCTTAGTTTCCGGAGATTGAATGGCTGCCACATGTATGCTTCTTAGCTTTGCTGGTGTTATTCTGGCTGTTACTCTGTATTGTTCGGCTTTGTGTTATCGCTGGTTGTGAAGTAGATAGATCTGACTTACCGAAGGCATGCCAATGAGACTGAGTGCAGCTGTTTCTGGGAGCAGGAGAGGGGAATATGGCTTGAGCTACTGGAACGATGATGACCTATCATCTTTGGTGGTTGATGTGGAACGTCAGATGGCTAGATTTGTGGCTAAAACTTTGAGAGTGTGTAGCAGACTACTTGTACTAACGTACTGGAGTTGGGGACAGAGGCTGTTTTTGTGTCACTGGAGAGGTGAGCTTTGATAATAGAAACAAATGCCGAATTGAGGCATATAAACACCTACATTTGCTTCTTGTAGTTTCAGGTTGTATCTGGTACAGTGTCCCTGCCCAGATTCAGATAGCTAAAGCAAACAGCTGTCGTTCAATATCCACTGCATCAGGATTGATGTTCCACATAGAGCAAAATATAATTAAGGCAATTAAACTGTGACCCCTACTGTTTTCGTGATTGTTAGCATGTTGCCATGGTAATACTTGTTTATAATAAACTGCAATCAATTTGCCATTTGGTTGATCAATGATTGTTTAGTGACAGCATGTACTTTGTCTTCGGTACTTGCTCAAATTATGAAGGGCAAAGTAAAAATTGAGCTAAAATAAAAATTGACCACTTAATTAACCACTCTGAACTAGACGAAGTTGGGGGTATTAGAGAGTACATTTGATATATGCTTGTAATCTGGTACACATGTACATTAGCCTCGTTCCCAGGCTTTTGTTCGGGGGAGGAGGAAAGAGAGCCTGGTACACTGAGCATGTGCAAACAGTGTGTACCAGGCTCTTTTCTCCCCGCTCACACACAAGAGCCTGGGAACGAGGCTAACCTGTACATGTACGTTCACATGCTTTTATCTTGTAATCTTGTATACCTGTACTTGTAAATGTGGGAGCCTAACCTCACAGTAGAGGGAGAGATGCTTTGAGCTCATAAACAACAACAGCCATGGTGTGACTAACTTGTTTCATATTAGGAAAACCCCATATGGTTAGCAATGGTTGCTAGGCAACACTAAAACAATGGTGCTCATTTAAGCTCATTATTACACCTACACGTAGGTGTGTGGCAGTCCCAAGTAAGTCCCACACAAGTTAGTGTTTTAACCTGAAAATCACATGCATGTAACTGTACCCTCACAGCTACTAGCAATCAACCTATCATCCTATCAGATGTACAGTCTACCTCACACACAAATATTCCATTTCTTGATACATTACTATTAGATATATACAGTGATCCATTTCATACTTACTGGAGTTCTTTAAGCTCTTGACACTCTTTGAGGCCACTCGCTAGTTTGGAGAGCCCTTCGTCACCAATTTGATTATGTGAAAGGCTGTGGAATGAGACAAAATTCTCAGTCAGCATCCTCTAGGCACACAAAACAATGGCAGTACACACAATATGTAATGCAGTGATTGTTGAGAACTGACGTAAGCTAATTAGCACACTCCAGCTACTGTGTGGCATGAGAAATACAATACTGGTGTCGTGACATTTTGGGGACCCTGTGAAAATGACACAACCATCTCCAACTGGAAGCATGATCTCCCAGTAGAAAGTGCACACCTCCCCTCTCCCCCTTGCTAATAAGCCCACTCCCACTTGTTAAACCTCGGCGCACATACGCAGTGAGGGTTACAGTACTTTGTTTGTCTGTCTGTCTGTTACAACTAGCTTGGCTCACCTGGCGGCTAAATCTCTGAAGTTTGGACACAGATAGGCTTCAAACCGAACGAGGATGTGTTTAAATTGAGCTGATTTCGCCAAGAACGTTTCGTTCAAGAGTTATGCTACGATTTGTTTGCCACGGCGAGCGCTAGTCATCCATATTCTAGTCTAAGAACGAGTTCACACGCCCTGGTCTGGGATCCCGGGAGCCAGAGTACTGAGAGTGCAGCGCAGCGCAGCTGCAGGCCACGCACCGCTTCAGTTGTTGGGACGAGGATGAGACAGCACCGTTGCACGTGATCTTACGCTATAAAAGGGTTTCTGCGTCCATGTGGGCCTGCATGTTTTCGATACAAAGCCCCTTGCGTGACATTGTGATCGACGACTAAAGGAGTTGAAATTCAAGGTATTTGCACCAAAATGCCTTTATTTCGAGCGTGTCCTAACTGTGGTAGCCAGATCCATGTTAGGAAGCTAGCTTGCCCGTGTGGCCATGTGTTCCGTGGAAGCAAGCCACTTACCACTAGGAATGCATCTAGAAAAAGTGATGTTAGTGCAGCAAGAGCCCTAGAAACCGAACAGCAAACTGCCAAGCGTAGGAAGTCTGATAGAGAGCGTGTAAAAGAGACAAGAGCATTAGAAACCAAAGAACAAACTGCCTAGCATAGGAAGTCCGATAGAGAGCGTGTAAAAGAGACAAGAGCATTAGAAAGTGAAGAACAAACTGCCAAGCGTAGAAACCTCGATAAAGACCATGTAGCTCAGAGAAGATCCAATGTATCTGTAGAAGCTGCAATTGACTCACTCTAAGCAAGGTCCCGATTATGTTTGTACGTCTTGCCATCGTTTGATGTATCGAGCAAATGTTGTGTCACTAAACAAGTGTAAGTATGTTAAAGCTAGCCAATCTCTTTTGGACAAAGTTGTTGGTGATGATCACTTGTATGCTAGTTTCAATGGTACCTATTGGATCTGTAGAACTTGTGATTCGGCCTTGTCTAGAGGTCAGATGCCTGTGCAATCAATAGCTAACAATTTGGAATTGAGTCCTATACCATCTGAGCTTTCTTGTTTATACCCACTTGAAACAAGATTGGTGTGCCTCCGTGTTCCATTCATGAAAATGGCGGCCCTTCCTTCAGGAAAGCAGCGATGCATTCATGGTCCTGCTGTTGATGTCCCATCAAAACTGGACAGTGTTGTAACAACATTACCTCGGTTGCCTACTCAATCTGAACTTATTCCCCTCAAGTTCAAACGCAAGCTAGCCTACAAAGGTCACTACATGTATGACTTTGTAACCCCTGAAAAGATTCTTGATGCCCTTAGATGGTTAAAGGCCAATCACCCTCAGTATGCAGATGTTGAACTCAATGAGGAATTGTCCCAAGTATCTGAGAATATTGATTTTGACCTTCATGCTGGCTTTATGAAAAGTACTGTCGAGACTGATGACCCTGATAGCTTGATTGATAGTAACCAGAGTGTTGCCACAACTACCCTGGGTACCTGTACTGTTGACATAATCCAAGATACTCCAGTGAACACTATGAGTGTTGACAATACTGCTTTGAACTCTGTTTGTTCCACCCTAAAATGTGATACTGTTGCCACAGCTGTGTCCCATCTGAATGCCTGTGTTTCCAGCCATAGTTTAGTAATACACGATGTCCCTGGTGATGGCAATTGCCTTTTTTGTTTTGTATTATACCAACTTGAGACCAATGATATCTGTTGTGCAACTGTTGATGACCTAGGACATAGAAAGTCACAGTGATTCTTATATGGAATTTTTGTGTGACCCCTTTGCATCTGATGACCCAAACCATACTGATACTGAGCCTGCTGATGAGGAAGATGTTCAAATCACCCAAATAGAAAACCCAGATGATAAGTCAAGAGTATGTTGGAACAAGTACCTCCAAAGACTTACAAATGGTGCATGGGGAGATCACCATTGTGTAGCAGCTATGGCCAATATGTTCTCTGTAACCATCAATGTGTTTACAGCTACTGGTCGTGGATGTGCTGTTAATGCAGTCACCCCTCTTGATGACAATAGCATCTTTGAAGTAAACATACGGCTTATCATGCAAAACCATTCTGTTGGCCTTGATAGAATCAACATTGTTGATGATTCCCAATCTGACACCCCCATGGTTGTCGACCTTCCTCCAAATACACAGTATACTGACAACCCAGCAAGTACTACTGCAGGTATTGATGATCAATCTCCAAATGCCTTTGATTCACTAATAGATGATAAAACATTCGAAGAAGGAGATGAGCATACTAGACAAATCACAGGTGGCCCATCAACTAGCTGATGTCCATTGAGAACCCCGAAGCCTTTGCTGAAATAGTCTGTGTAGTACCGGCAGAAGGTCAAAAGTCATTGTTTATCATGACTGACCCCAATTTTGAGGCTATGGATGTTATAGCTCTGATAGACCTCACAAACTGACCTATAGAAAGTACTTCAACCAGAGATTGCTGGATGTGGATGGTAGATTTGCTAGAGACACTGACTACCTCTTTGTAGCCCAGTATATTGTGGAGTCCAAATGACTGTAACCATTTCGTTTGGAGGCAGAAACCAGGAAGGGACTTTACAGCCTGTCAGGCAAAAGATCCATCCTTTGTTAGCCAGTGTTTACGTAAAGACAAGGCATACCGGTTTATGAAAAGTATCAGAGGTTCTCCACCTTATTACCAGCATACCTTCTATGAGTTGCTGCTATGATTCATCAGCTAGGTACCCCTACATGGTTCTTTACACTGTCTGCAGCAGACATGAAATGGCCGGACATTATTCAAACCATAGCTACACAGTATGGTTTGTGTACACCGATGAACAGGTAGCTGCTCTTTCCTTTGATGAAAAGTCCAGTTGGATCAGGCGTAACACAGTAACTGCAGCTAGACACTTTCAATACCGCTTAAACACATTTTTCAATGAGTTCTTAATGTTCCCAGCTAAACCTTTCGGAGAAATTGAAGATTATGGTATTAGAATTGAGTTTCAGGCCAGGGGTTCCCCACATGTCCATTGTGACTTATGGATCAAAGACGCCCTTAAGTATGATGAGAACAGTAGTGAGGATGTGTGCAAATTCATTGATCAGTACATTACCTGTTCAATACCAGAAGTGGAAGGGAAACTGAAAGAGCTTGTTTTACAATTGCAAAACCACAGACATTCCTCTTATTGTGAGAGAAACAATTCATGCAGGTTTCCATCCTCCTAGTGATAACACTCTGATTGGAGAGCCTTGTGAGCCTTGTGAAGATTCACTGACCCCATAGAAACTCTGAAAAAGTCCATAAGGTACTTGCAGGTGGTGGTTGTGATGATTTGAGACTATAGATGAAATCCTTGCTAAAGCTAAGGTGACCAGTGATGACTATCGAAATGCCCTGTCAGTGTCTAGCAATGGTAGTGTTGTTGTACTGAAGTGTAAACCAAAAGAATGCAACATTAACAACTACAATCTCCCTGTACTCTTAGTGAGGCAGGCAAACATGGATTTGCAATATGTCCTGAATGCCTATGCATGTGTCATGTATGTGGCCTTGTACATTATGAAAACTGATCGTGCCATGGGTGAGCTATTGAAACATGTCGCCCCTGAAACTAGAACTGAAGAGCTTAAGGTGCAAATGAAGAAAGTTGGTTCAGCTTTGTGTTATTGCTGGTTGTGAAGTAGGCAGATCTGACTTACCGAAGGGATGCCATTGAGGCTGGGCGCTGCTGTTTCTGGGAGCAGGAGAGGGTAATATGGCTTGAGATACTGGAACGATGATGACCTATCACCTTTGGGGGTTGATGTGGAAGGTCAGATGGCTAGATTTGTGGCTAAAACTTCGAGAGAGTGTGTGGCAGATTAGTTGTACTAACATGCTAGAGTTGGGGACAGTGGCTGTTGTTGTGTCACTGGAGAGGTGAGCTTTGATAATAGAAACAATGCCGAATTGAGGTGTAAAAACTATATTTGCTTCTTGTAGTTTCAGGTTGTATCTGGTACAGTGTCCCTACCCAGATTCAGATAGCTAAAGCAAACAGCTGTCATTCAATATCCATTGCATCGGGATTGATGTTCCGCATAGAGCAAAATATAATTAAGGCAATTAAACTGTGACCCCTACTGTTTTTGTGATTGTTAGCATGTTGCCATGGTAATACTTGTTTATAATAAACTACAATCAATTTGCCATTTGGTTGATCAATGATTGTTTAATGACAGCATGTACTTTGTCTTCGGTACTTGCTCAAATTATGAAGGGCAAAGTAGCTAAAATCAAAATTGATCACTTAATTAACCACTCTGAGCTACCATTATTTTAAAAATGGGGGGTTTTAGTGAGTACATGTACGTTCTCATGCTTTGATCTTCTAATCTTGTACACCTGTACTTGTAAATGTGCGAGCCTAACCTCATAGAAGAGGGAGAGATGGTTTGAGCTCATAAACAACAGTAGCCATGGTGTGACTAACTTATTCCATATTGGCCTGGAAATTCCATATGGCTAGCAGTGGTTGCTAGGCAACACTAAACAATGGTGCTACTTTAAGCTCATTATTACACCTACATTTACATACATGTGTGCCAGTCCCAAGTAAATATCCCATACAAGTTAAGTCTTCTAACCTGAAAATCACTGCGTGTAACTGTACTCTCACAGCTACTAGCAACCAACCCATCATCCTATCAGATGTACAGTCTACCTCACACCCAAATATTCCATTTCTTGGTAGGTTACCATTAGATATATGCAGTGATCCATTTCATACTTACTTGAGTCCTTTAAGTTTATGACACTCTTTGAGGCCACTCGCAAGAGTAAGGACTCCTTCCTTACCAAGGTTGTTACCTGCAAGGCTGTGGAAAGAGACATACTTCTCAGTCACCATCCTCTAGGCAACACAAAACAATGGCAATACATAGTACACACAATATGTAATGCAGTGATTGTTGAGAACTGACTTAAGCTAATTAGCACATTTCAACTAATATTGTGTGGCATGAGAAATATGATGCCAGTGTCATGACATTTCAGGGACTCTGTGAAAATAGCACAACTGTCTCCCACTGGAACCGTATCATATGATCTAGTAGTAAATGCACACCTCCCCTCTCCCCAATGTAAATAAGCCAACTCCCCTAGGCTTGTTGAAGATATGTCCTTACATAGGTCATATTTTCTCTGTGGTCACAAGTAAGCTATCAACACAACATAATTATCAACACGAAACTAACGACTTTCCATAATTTGTATCCAAGTAACAGCAAAACTTCCATGGAACACACCATCTCTAATTGTTCTAAGTTAGTGTGTTGGGCTTCAATCACCATGAAAGGTACGTATCTCTGGTTCTTGAACTATTGACAACATGCGTACTCATCATGTCATATGTTATCAGTTGGCACAATTCATTTGGAGATAGATTTTGCACTAGCAAAAAGGGTGGGATAGGGGAAGGGGAGCGGGTATAGTCACAAAGTGCCATGCACACAGCAGCTGTCTCTTGGCTTGCTGTACAAAGACCTTGGTTGACACTGGCTGGGCCGTTTCTCTTCTTTTAGTACAAACCACTATAGAAACCACTGCTCTGCCCTTGTAAGGGCTCAATTTTTGGCATTGTAGGGCTTTTTTAATCAGAAGGAGCGTTCAGTGGTCGGAGAGCCCTGACAATTGAACACTCACTAATGAGTGGGCATGGTCAAGGTTGCAAACCCTAAGAGAATTGATAAATAAATGTGTGGGTCAAGTTTCCAGTTCTAGCTCCCAGCAGAAGTGAAAATACAGATCAAAGAAGAGCTTAAAAAAGACTTCTAGTGATTGGAACGTGGTAAATAATGGGTTAGCAAGCAGACACTAGGTCACAGCACTGGGCATGAGAAGCAGCTCTCAGAGCGGTTAAGGCAGTCTTAAAAGTACTTTTTGTGACATGCAAGTACAAGAAGGTACTGCAATAATTCACAAAAGTTGATTCACAACTTATGGAGATTAAATGATGTGCTGAATGTAGGTTTGATCTCGTTATTCTGGCCATTAGTCTTTGGATGTATAGCTTTTCTTCACTGCTGGTTGTGAAGTAGGTATGTCCAAAGACAGAAAGAATATCATTGAGACCGAGATTGTTTCTGGCAGCAGGTAAGGCTCAAGTCACTTTGAGTGATGATGGACCTATTGCCTTTGGCAGTTGATGTGGAACACTGGTCAGCCTTAGGATGCCTTGAAATATCAAAATCCAGGGGGCATATATGCCCTTAATGCTGTATAAAGGCAATATGGATGGTATAATGGTTAATGACCCACTGAGTGCACCCTCATTTTACTTATTTGCTCTTATATAGCAGTCCTACAGTGGATTATTGCTTCATGTCACCTGGTTATCATTAGAACATGATCTACGTATAGTAATATAGCAACAGTGGCTCATATCTCAGGCTACATCTTCAGTTGTCTGACTATGTTTATTGCTGGTAAAAGTTTGCTTACACAAACTGGGCTGTATCTAATTAGTTGTCATGGCAACAATTTATTTTTTATTTTTAAGCATTGTTGCTATCCTTGGTTCAAAGTGAAAACTCATGTTCGTACCTGCTGCCATGGTTTTACGAGAGAATAACTGTTAAAGGTACCATGACAAATTATTTGTATCTACATACGTAGCTGCCTTAACTGTGCTATAAACATTTTGGAAATCTTGTAACCCAGTGCAGTACGTCACACCACAATGACTGTAGAGTTAAAACAAACTGTTATCGATATCCAACTCAATGGAACTTAATGTGTGGCTACGAAATAAAAGCCCAACCAAATTTACTTCCTCACTTCTGTGTGTAATATGTGGAGATTACGGCACATAATTATGTAGGTTGCCCTACATTTAGAGACAATGGCCAAATGTTGATTGCGTATAGAGTATGAAAGATGTACTACATACAGAATGGAATAACAATTTTTATTATATACCTAGTTAACGTACTGCTACACTCAGCTTCTTACACTCAGTTTCCATATCCCATGACCTTATCTCTAACACCTTACCTTAACAGGTGCTTGGGGGGAAATGTTGGGTGTTGCCAAAATCACCCAACATCCGTCCAAGGAAGGACAGAGTCCTACCCCCCAAGCACCTAGCCTTATTTGAACTAGCAACCTACCACCTACCATAAGCACATCACCTGCCAAACCAACCATAAAGATAAACTGTATAGCAACATAGCAATCAACATTGATACTTAAGTGTCAATCTTGCATTGACAGCACAGTAGACAGTCCCGCTAGTCTCTCCCTCGGTATACGCACATAGGCAGAGCTCTCCCAACGACCAAGTGTCTTAATTAGGGAGTCTTCCACTCCCCGAGCTGCTGCTGTTGTAGCCGCCCCAATTCGGAAGCTGTGTACTGTGAACTTGGATGCCTCCAGCCCTGCCTCCGTTAACGCCTCTCTGACTTTGATAACAAATCGTTCACGTGACAGTGGGCGACCGTCTCTGAACTGGAAGAAGGACCCCGGCTGGTTCCCTCGAATTGCCAGGTATGCTGCCAGCGCTGCCACTGGGCACAACCGATTGCCAGTCTTTCCCAAGAAGATTGATACCCCGTGCCGAAATGGATCCGTCTTTGAGGCTTTAATGTTCAGCTGAGCAATTTGGGGGGCACTCCGGCTGTCCAGTGTAACATCACCGGCACACAGATGAGCTCCTGGGTCAAACTCCTGCCATGATGGGACTGTAATTTCCCCTGACCTGAGAAACCCAAAGAAGCAGGTGATACTTGCTGCCCACAGCATGATGTTATCAGGTTCCCTGCTATTTTGCTCCCACACATGACGAATCCGCAGGAGCACCTCTGGCGTAATAGGGAGCCGAACCCGTTGGGCCGTTGGAGACTTCTTGGCTTGCTCACTTTTAATACCACGGAGCACATATTCTAGAAGGGGCATCTTCTCCCTAAATGGGTCACCCTGACCTGACATGACCTGAAGATGGCAAGCTGCTGATAGGTAACACTTTATAGATTGGTGTTTCATGTCACCTTGAGCTAAGTATGCCACATGTTCACACAAATTCTTCTCTGTTAACGGTAATGGGACTATCTTCCTCTCCGAGCAGAATTTAACATAGCGATTCTTTCCTGCAGTGTAAGTCCGTGTAGTTGATGGGGCCAACGAACATTTTAGATAGTGCTGAACCACCTGCGCCAGGCTGGAGATGTCCAGCTGTTCAGCCTGACCAGTCCTTCCACCAACACACAAGGTACTGGGACCTGCTGTTGCTCTGCCTGGTGAGTCAACGAGAAAAAGGAAGTCAACTGGTTTCATGACAGGGCATTGGCACGTTCATTTAGCTGGCCTGGAATGTGTGATGAGGTAATTGTGCAGCAAAACTTAGCCTCAATGAAAAAGAGGCATCTGAGCATATGAGCCATGTAGGTCTCCTTGGACCTTCCTGCTTTAATGGATGCCACCACTGCCTCATTGTCACAATTGCATTGAACAGTGAGGCCACCCCACTCTTTTCCCCATAATGCAGCTGCCACCCACAATGGGCAACAACTCTTTGGCTGCAATTGGGGCTTTCACAAATTCTGGCACCTCCAGCCAGCTCACTTGAAGCCACCTGTTGTTCCACACTGCACCACATCCCCAAGAACCTGACGCATCACTCCACATGCTCACATCTAGTTGCTCCACACTACTGGAGTACAGCATCGAGACTCCATTCCAGTCTTTTAAGAACACCCCCCACCATTCTATGTCTCCATGAAACTGCTCATTTAGCCGAATAAAATGGTGTTGCTTCTTTGTTCGAGCCAAAAGATCAAATATCCCCCCAAAGAAATCTCCTACCTGGCCGGACTACCTTACAAGCATGGCACAGATAACCAGTCAGCAACTCTAAATCACATTTCTTACTCCGTGATCAATTGCCTCAATTTCTCCAATTTCTCACCAGGGAGGCGCAACTCTAGTTCAACTGTATCTACCTCAATGCCCAAGGCATGTAAGTGGCCCACACACTTGTGGGATGCCACAGGAACTCCCAACTCACGGCATACTGTCAACGCCTTCTCCAAGTCCTCTGCACACTCCATTGACCTGGGGCTGTAATCATCCAAATAATGAGCCACATTGCGCACTCCTCTTGCTTGCATCACCCATTCCAAAGCATCCGCCACTGAATTGAAAATCTTGGGGGCAAATCGTAAACCAAATAGGAGAGTTGTATCTATGTAAATTCTCCCTTTCCATACCATTCCCAACAAATGGCGGTCATCCGGATGAACAGGCACTGTACGGTATGCTGCCTGAACATCCAGTTTGGCCAGTAGAGTACCCTGCCCCAACCTCTGGATGACTGGCACAATGTCATCTACCCGTACATAGGAGAGAGAGCACAACTCTTTGCAGATTCCATCGTTCACGCTCTTTCCCTCCGGCGATGATAAATCTACGATAAGGTGCCATTTTCCAGGCTCACTTTTTGGAATTACTCCAAATGGACTGATCTGCACAAATGGAACATTCTCTGGTGCCAATGGCCCAACCACTCTTCCTGCTGCTTGCTCTGTGAACAGATATTCCTCCACCACATCTGTACTTTCAGTTGCTGACTTCATGTTACTGTGAGCAGGTTTTCAGCTAAATCTCTGGTAATTAAACCCGATTCTGAAGCCCCCAGCAATCCCCCGCAACACAAATCTCGCAAATTCACCATCCGGATGCTGAGCCAATGCCTGCTCGCAGGCCCTCATCTTAAGTGGTGTCTTGATTACTGCCAACTGAGGCGCTATTGGTCTAGCCACCATAGGAGCACACTGCTCCAGTTGCAGCAGCTCCTCTGTATAAGGATTTCCACCCACGATCTTTTTCTGGCCTGAGTGTTTCTGATCACACCATTCGCAACACCCAACCAAATTCAGGTCAGTTGCCTCGAATTATCCTAGAAATAGGCAGAATGTAATTCTAATACCCAAGTATGAGGAGTAAGCCTATGGATCACCACCTACAGCCTGGCTTCTGACTCTAAGGTTCTGGAATACCGCCGCCTACAGACAAGACTGATCACACTCAACAACTGACTGGAGAGCAGATACCCAGTACCCTGTGGGATCCATGGGTTTACCCCTGGAAATAATAGTAATGAGATTACTATACATACCGTATAGATATTCTGTTGAATTATATAGAGTGATAGTGACCACATGATATTACATATCCTTTGTAACTGAATGTGATATTGCATGCATGTGTTCCTCTCTGTTCAAAGCTCAACAATCCTGACCTAAGGGGGTCCACCAGCCAACGAAGTAAACCCTTTCTTTGGAGCACTAGCTCTTCTGCAGGAGACCCTTGGATGACGGCCTGCACACTCTGAGCAGATGTGCCGAAACCTACATTTATCGCCATACCTACAGGCACCGTCGTTAAAATCCCAACAAATTCCCTTCCTTCCCTTAGGAATTTCCTCCAGCCGACCAAAAGTGCCTCCTCCACTCGCCACTTCCGATGAGGCTGCACAGTGGGGCATTCTTCAGTCTCATGTGTGGCAGTACTACAATGAGTGCACAGCAACCTCTTCCTTGCCCGGCCTGTGAATATTTGATTGTAAATGTGTGTGTCAATTTGTAGGGTATCCAACCACATTGATTCCAAAACAGTAGTTTTCATAAGAGCCAACCCAGGTAAGAAAGAAACCACAGATGGATCGGGTTCGCATGTCAATTTTTTCGGAAACAGTGCACTTTTCCGGAAGTGATAAGTCCCGAAAAATGGTACGTGACCAATATCAAGCCATGGGCCTAGTTATCCCCCCAAAAACTTACCCTCACAGACCTAATGTATAACTCACTGTCATGTTTACAGTAGTCTTGTTCGCTGTGGTCAGTGGTCTGGGAACAAAATAATTTTACCAGTTACGGTGAACTTGAATTGTTGGTCAAGTGCCATTTTTCGGAACTTACCACTTCCGGAAAAGTGCACCAATTCCGAAAGAAAATGACATGAGAACTGTAGTTTCTTTCTTACCTGGGTTGGCTCTTATGAAAACCACTGTTTTGAAATAAATGCGCACACTTTCATCTTTTAGTTGGACAGCCTACAATTTGAGACCATTTTCTATCACCCGTGGCTGCAGCCTTGTCCCAGAAGGCCTCATCATATACGTGCCACGCTGGCTCTTCGTATTCACGTTGGGCCCGCAACACAATCAGCAAGTAAGCCAACATCTCCAGCACCATGTCAGGGTACTTCTTCGCCACCACCGCAATGTAAATGTTGAAGCACTGGACCCAAGTAAGCACATCTCGGATTGGCTTCTTGCAGGCCTGAGTGACCTCCAGACCTGGCAGGATAACAAAACGATGTGGATCTGGTTCAGCACTGAGTTTTTCCACCACCCCAAAAGGTTGAAGTTCCGCCATATCCACAAACTCCCACCGCAGGATCTTCTCATATGTCCTTCGTGATATCGCTGGAAGCCCATCACCAACCCACACCTTTGGGAGTTTTGATGCTTCCAAGTCCGATTGGGGGACCAGCAAGCTCATCAATGAACCAGCTGCACTCATCGTATCCACCACTGTCACTTTGGCCCCACTTGATGAAGGAATCCCTGCATTGCTGCTGATTGGCGGTAAAGGTGGTAGCAGATCCTCTGGTGGCAACCTTCCTAATTCCACTGTGGGAGACAGCACCAACATTTAATTTAATATCACAGGCCCTACTCCTCCATAGACACACCAGTTAGAGCTTAACCATCTTGTACCTCTCACCATTGTATGTACATACCAAATCAGGCTTGACCCTGCAAGTCTGCTATCTGCACTAGCACTTGACCATGCAAGCTGGGCTGTCCACTCTGTCCAGCCATAAACTATATCCGGTCGTTTCCATCACCACTCACACTTAATGTATGCTATACTTAATGTATGTCACACTTCTCATCAAACAAACGTCATACTTTGTCCCACCAGCTTTTCAGGCCTGACCCTGCAAGCCTTGACACATATCAACCAATTTCCAAGTTTAACCACTAACTTCTACTTACGGGGCCTTTCTTTTTTGCCTTCTTCACCCATCACTCTGCACACACATGTATCAAGATTCCGTGTACGCCCGAATGTTTCCGAATCGGTCTCTATACTAGCTAGGTCGAATATTGGTCCAGGCAGTTGAAATATCGTTGTCGAAAATTGGTAGTGGTCGAAAATCGGTAGCTTATGCTATGTTTCTCACTCAGGCTCATCCCACGATAATATTTGCCTGTGCTATATGGTTGCTAGGGCACATGTTATAGTCAGTGCAAGTACGTATGACTTTGTTGTACTTTAATGTTTCCTTGCAATCATGTTCTTTATAAAGGGTGTGTCTACTTATGCAATAAATAAAATGTGAACAATCAACATCACTGTAGTAGCATTGTGTAGAAGAGAGCAGAAAGAAAGCACTAGCTATGTATGTTTATAATAGATCTTTTTGCACATACTGTGAACAGGCAAAGCTGCAAGTTGTAACATAGTCTCATGAAGGAGTGCCCATCACCAGAAGTATGACAAATAAGGGGGTGGGTGCTCTTTCAAGTGTTCCCATGTGTACAATGCTATGTTTACAGCACACTAGCACTCAAATCCATCATCTTGCTGGAGTTTACTTGAAAAGTATACTCCACTAGCCATGTGAAGCTTGCTTCAGGGTGCATACTCATTAGAGTAAACTTTGACTCAATACAGGAAATTGAGCCAGAAGTAGGGGGTAGGCACTCTTTTGAGAGCGGGTCTGACAATGGGTTGTGCTTAGCAGTAGTGTAGTTAGTAGCGGAGTGTGTGTTGCAGTTGTAAATGGGACATGTCAGAGTGGAATGGATATGTGACTTTGTGGCTAGAGGTCACGCCTGGGTAGGAGGAAAATGGTTGGAAGTGCAGGGGTACTGCTTGCATCCAGTGTTATGTAGCTGAGGGTGCAGTGTAGAGTGTATTGTCAAGCTGGTGGGTATCAAGGTTTGTAGGGTCAAGCCTTGGACTAAAAAGTTGGTTGGTGCCAAGGTTTGCAGGGTCAAGCCTTGGACGGTGGGTATAAAAGGTGCTAGGTTGAGCATTGCACTGAGCAGTTAAGTGGTCCCAAGGCCAAGGCCTGCAGGGTCAAGCATTGGACTGAAATGTGTGGTGGGTGCCAAGGTTTGCAGGGTCAAGCCTTGGACTGAAATGTGTAGTGGATGCTAAGGTTTGCAGGGTCAAGCCTTGGACTGAAATGTGTAGCAGGCAGCAAGGTTTGCAGGATCAAGCAGTGGTCTAGATGAGAGGTTGAGGGTTTGCAAGGTCAAGCCTTGTAAGTGGAAGGTGGTGGATATCGGGGTTTGCAAGGTCAAGCCTTGTAAGTGGAAGTTGGTAGATATCGGGGTTGTAAGGTCAAGCCTGGTGACCATCATTCATATACATGTTTGTGTATATAGTTCTAGACTTGTGTACTAGCCACAGCTACTATTTAACAGTGATATTTATTTCTTGTAGCATTTCCAATATTGTGGCTACTCTTTGAGGGTGGAGGGCATTCAAGGGCAGAGTGTGATAAATGGTATTTTCACTCTTGCACCAATCAAGTGTAGTCCTGACAACCATAAAACACTTGCAACTAAAGAGGTACAAATGATCTAGATAACAAAACTTGGACTAACTTCTTTGCCTACTTGCAACTAAGTTGCCCTCACCTGCCATGATAAAAATCCAACTTGACACCAAGCCAATCCATTGAGCAAACATATCCTTTCTAAAGCTGACCAAGTGACGGACAAATGTTTGCAATGTCTCAGGTTTGTAAACCCCAGCCAGTCCCACACCACAGTGCTTTTGTTTTCCTTCCACATAAAAAAAAATGTTAAAGTGGCATCTACACACTGCAAACCACACAACTAAACATTTGTGCCACAATTACTACTAGGATTCCTGCTTTTTTCCTGAACACAGTCTATCCTGGTCATAAATCAAGCTGATATAAATAGTAGGAGACATCCACCAGAACTAAGGCCAATTAAAGTTCAAACAAAAGCCTACTATAAAAAAGTGAAAGTAGTTGCAATGAGCAAGTGCTACGTACATGACAATTATGCTGTCCTGTATGACACTCTAAAGTAATGTGACGCTGCATACAGACAAAATATAGGATTTTCCCTCAGCAGACTACGTGCAAGATGAAGAGCCTAGACACTACTGACTAAAAGCATAACTTGCGAAATACTTATGCTCATATGTAATACATGCACACACTCACATAATCTTTTGTGCTCTGGGACAAAGTTTCAACAGCTCAGCAACTGCTTGTACATCAGCATCAGAAAAGCTAGCTCTCCTAAAATGACAGTAAAAAATGAGTCAAAAAAAAAGAAAAAATGAACACTACATTTCATGCTCTACCTTGTTACGTCACCATCATAGCAACTTTCCATTCTATTTGTAACATAACTTTGTGATTAAAGTGAGATCCTTGTGGCGCACGTCTTGACCTACTGCTATGTTATAAACCAGAGGCTCCACTCCTATTGGTGTCTTTCAGGTTTATCTTTTATAAGATACTGTACCTCAGTAGCATGGTTCCTCATAGGGATTTAGCTATAATGAGGTTAGAACTTGAGCTTCAATGGCTGGCCACATTACAAAACCTGTTTGCCTAATGTAATAGCTGTCTACTCAGCTGAACCAAGTAGGAAACCAGATTTAAAGGCATTTCACTGTAAACAGATGTGTGCGGTGCCCTTTTGAGGATAAAAATTAATGTGGAAACACACCCCCCACCTTGAAAAACATGTAAAATGTACTCCTATGGGCAATTTTTCAGCGGCTCTTATTTCTTCTTTGTTTAGTCAGAATAGCACAATAATGGCTGAAGCAATTACAATGATTGAAACTCAAAGGAGCAGCACACGTATTGTACTCACCACATTATAATAGTCATAAAGAAATCGAAAGTTTAAGCATTCCGAGGTGAGTGCATGCTGCTCACGCCATTACTAAAGAACTACATCACCAGAAGTTCAACTAGGCATGCGTTGGGAAAACTGCCAAGAGGAGGTTTACATGAATAAGAAAAAGATAGCAGCTCACATATATGCAAAACACACAAGAGAGAATGTGCTTCCAGGAGAAGCATGTATGTGTGCTAGGAGAAGCAGGTGGTGTACTGCATTGAGTACTGGACTGCATGAGAGAAGTCACTCTGCACGGGATTCTCCTGATGGAGAGAGTTTTGCAGTCAACCCCTGATGGGATACTGACAGCACATACATACTGAGTGGTTGCCAGGTGTGCGACTACAAGTATTCAGTACATGTACAATTTATGTAGCAGCACAAGCCAGGACCCTGGGTTCATTTTCAGCAACTGCTGGCCTTCCACCCTCCTATTTTCACCTCATAACAACATCTCTTTATTGAGCTCAAACTGTTTTGCAACTAAAAAATTATAGCTATCAAATCAGAAGAAGACAGCAGCCAAGTAATTTGTTGCATCTGCAAGTTACAATAAGGTGCCAAATTGGAGAAAGGCTACGCAAGTTACAATAAAGTACCAAATTGGAGAAAGGCTACACACCAGCTAAAATCCTTAAAAACACTCGGTGGGAAAGCTGAAACCAGAAGATTGCTACTCCAGGGAACTTTGTTATAATTATGAATATTGGCAACCCTGAATCATAAGAATCAACATTTTGACAGCAATGAGCAAATATTTACCTGAGGCTATATTGCATTTTCCAATTGAGGTTATTATTGTTTTCGCACAGAATAACTGGATGCAAACCAATCGCAGTAGTGTTCTACAACCTCCATGCACTTTCTGACATCAGTAGCCTGCTTTAACCCACCTAATTGACAAACTCAACAAAACTAGAAGTGTGTAGGATATAAGCTGTAGTGTGGCAGATAATTATTACTCCTACTTGTAGCTTATTTAGTATTGTGGATGTCATCATGCAGGTAAATAAAAATGCTCCACCTTCTCATAAACACTGTGCAGTAAGTTAACACTGCCAGAACTGTATTTTGGCAAAAGCAGTACCAAATAATCTTGCCAACCTGGTGATTCAAATGATTTTTGATGCACATAATTCAGAACTGTTAACTAGCTTTGGTAAGTTCACATCATGAGGATATAAAATAACTTGCCACAGAATACACTAAGATGGGATTTGCTGCATCAAGTGGGGAGCTCCTGCATCAAGTGGGGAGCTCCAACACCAACTGGCACATTATTAATCTTACAGGTGTGGGATTTTCTACACACAAATTAGGTGCGGAATTGGGAAAAAGTGGGGCTGTTATAATTTAAATGGTTAGGGACATTTTGGTGAATTGGGTTGGGGAGTTTTGGTTAAGTGGGTGGAGCAAAAATATGTGGATGTCTAAATGAGTTAGACTTGGATATGCTCCAAAAACATTGGTCTTTAGGGGAATACCCTTTCCAATCATTGCATCACTATGAGTTTTGGCCGCTTAATTACCCATTTTTAATAAGGAGTGCAAACTCTCAGATATGAATTTTGGCCAAGATGTTGCTCCTTACCAGGACTAGACTCCAAGTTCTCTGGTATTCAGTGCTACCTATGGGACTTTTCTACCCATGATACAAAGTTTAACAGTTGGGTTCAAGTTGTGGTTCTGTCTCATGCTCTAAGAAACACGCAAGTCATGATCCCAACTGTAGCCCTTCTGCCAGTCAGACATATTTACTTCACAACATGAAATACAGCCTATACTTGGCAGCACTCAATCTCCATGAACTGTAATATAACTACTGCGAATAATGGCAACATCTTAATTCACATGTCCATAGTGCTACAATTGTATGCAAGTGAGAAAATTATGTAAATTTCTAAGCCATATGTATGCAATTTTTATTTACATATTCTACCTGGAAGCCTTTAAAATACACGCATGTCACATCAATGTTTCGACCACATGCTTAGTATAGGCCAATTGGCACTAGGCTTCTTGTAGGTCATGCACACTTTTTACATAGCTATATTCAACTGAACTATGAGCTATAGCCTGGTAACCAGCATGGCATTTTACTCCAACACCAGTATTCAGAATTTATCTCATGACTCTAGCTACTTCACTGGTTTTTAGTGAAGTGGTTTTGTCAGTGCTTTAGATGCTTTTTACATGTAGCTCACTACAGCCACAGATGTGCTATGAGCTTGCTGTGTGTACACCATGAACTAATAGCGCATATCCGTCCACGTGGCACTGTGCACTCACGTGCATTCAGACAGTACAGCTCGTAACAACACAAGACAATTAATGTAAGTTACCCAAATTGAGCACATATGATTGGGTGAAAGTCATGTGATACATACAAATTAAACTCGGTAATCCAGTCCAGCAATCCAGTCCCAGTGATTAGACATGACCTAGGAATGCCTTAGTTAACCAAACTGAGATGGAACCTACCTTTGCTGGACCAGTCAGACAACTGATTCATGGATTACTAGTACTAATATAGCTGCATAATGAGTACCCATTGCAAAATTTTATTACATTACTTGAAGTTTTCATCCAAAAACTTCCTCAGCTAGAAACAATGCAAAAATGGTGCCTTTGCATAGAGCCCATGCATGTACACTGTGAAATACTGTAAGGATTACTTAATGGTAGGTGTGATGGTCAAAATCTGAGGCAACATTTTCAAGTGGCTAGTAGGCTAAAGTATAAGTATGCTGTCTGCATCAAATTCTTTGTATGACCTTTTCTTAGTGCTACCTCTCATGTACCATACATTCCAGTTTCTTTTGTAGAACATTAAAGACTTCTATTTCCCCTGTAAATTCTCCCAGTAAATTTGAAATCTTCCCAGCGTTTCTTTCAACAAAGTCTCGACTCTTTTCAAGGTTTGCACATCTTTATAGTGCACATCCATAATGGAAATCATGGAGACACCTTTCCTGTCTGGTTGATGATAGTAAAATTAGCTCTTCTGCACATTAGGGGTCAGCTTTACACTTGATGCAATGTTTGCTGCACATGAATAACAATTGCTTCCGTAGCAGTAGTAACAACTTCCCAAGACCCAAGAACAAGCTGTCAACAAAAGTCAATGAATAGGTCATAGTTGGGTCACAAACAGGTGCCTAAGTGGGTTGGCTAGCTAATGCTTCACCATTGCATTACCATGATTACAAGGTTTGTCACTTTCTGTGTCACAAGCTTCTTAGATGTGACAGCTTGGAGAAATTGTTATCAATGCAGTGAATGCCACAGAGAGGTGAGGTACTGTACAATAGAGTCATAAGTGCTGCCTAAGCAGCTCCTCGTGCTGGGTTTTAGTGTTCACACAGTGACGTGCAAAGACTGCCTCCTGCTGACCTCTGTTTTCTGTGAATACAGCCTTGCTTGCCGTGCATAGTCCTTACTTTCACAAATAGCAGAGGAAAGTCATCACACATGCTATAAATACACAGCTATTCATTCTGTAAGTAGCCTGGTTTGTCAGCACAAGTGCTATGCAGGCCTCGTATAGAGGTTGTGTCTGGGCAGAAGACTAATATACCAGATTGCTGCAGGGGTGAAGTGGACTTGTAATAACTTGGTAGATATTGTAGTTCAAACTGCTAAAGATACCATGGAGCAAATTTTTGAAATACACAATGTTTCAACCTATGAAGTGTTCTTCAGGTGTAACACTAAACATTTTGTCCTGAGATATCTATGGCAGTTCAGACTACAACTCTCCATTATGTAACTATGTTTTACTGAATATAACAATGGTCTAGACAAAGTCATTGTTGGACTCCTTCCCCAACTTGTTTTACATGCATGAAGACCGTGAGCAATAACTGCATAGCACCATGGTATAAACTCCTGCACTGTAATAAGCATCAGTTTCATGCTGAAATGACGGTGAGTACTTAAGCCGCTTTCGAGATATCATTGTTGAACATAGTGGTCTTGACAAGAAAGAAAGAATACGAAAAAAGGCACTTCTGCTACCGCACACTTTTGCGTTTAGCTGTCTTCCATGTGGCTTTTGGGCACTTATATGAGTCTTGCTGATCATAAAGGCACTCGAAGAGGAAGGTTGGGCACTTAAATAAGCTTTTAGCGTAATTGTGGTGAAGTTATATGGCTTTTGCTTAAGTATTGCATATATTGCTCATCCGCGCCATCCCTACATAGAGAGTCTACCAACTCTGATAAACGTTGGTTAAATATTATAATACAAATTCTAAAAGTCTACAGCAACAGCACAGGAATCTGGTGGTCACAGAAGGTTTAACATTTGCAGTTTAAGCATAGAATTCCACTGCTACTCTGAGTACAAGGCCAGTACACTTGAACTTCCCAAATCATTTTTCAATTATTATGTTCAGAACCCAGAAAAATCAAGATTGAGACAACACAATGTTACACACACATAACAGATACCATCATTACTAGGTATGCTACCCAGTTGTGACCTTAAGTTGGATCAGATTCATCATAAAATCCTGCAAATGAGCTCTTACTCTGCATAAGAATCACAATATATAGAAACCTGAAAGTTGCCTTGGCTAGCTAGATATGTGTATAGCTGGTTTTTCTAGAATTGGCTCCAGACTTCATCAAACTCTGCAACTAATGAAGACAGTACACCTGCTGAGAGACACATGTAGAAAGAGCACAAAGGAAGACAGCTGCACATCTGTTTCAAAAACACGTTGAAAATGACAGTTGAAGACTCTTTTGGCAGTATTGATGGAAAATATGTGAATGACTCTTGACTCTTTTTAGTCTTCCATCTCTTCACTGATAATCTTTTTTGCAGCTGAAGGTGTTTTTGGTGCAAAATCCTTACGTAACCGCCAGTACTTTGGACTGAAGATTGTGGTAGATATATGTTAATGTCATGTAGAAAGATCACTTACACAGATTCTGGGGCAGTGCTTTGTTGTTATATTGACATGAGAGTTTGGTCAATGTACATAACAGCAATGCACTGCCATCCCCAATCCACAAAGGGATCTAACATGAGGATAAGTGTATTTGGCTTCATTCTAGCCTTGTTCCCAAGCTCTCCCCAAGCGTGAATGAAAAATCGAAAGGAAAGGGTAAAGCCTGGTAAAATTTATCTAGTGGTGGGACGAATGTTGCAACATTCGGAAGTTCATTCGCTTCATCGAACCTTCGAACGTACAGTTATGATTTCGAACCAGTGACCACACCTACATTGCGCCCATCAATTTCATTGGCGGTTGCAAGCAATTGCACAACGGCGCCACGTGTAGGTAGTCAGAATGGCGACTAGCAGCGGTAGTAGCGCTAGTGGCACCAGTAACGCTAGTAGCGCTAGTAGTACAGAAAGATCCGATGTTTGGAAGCATTCTGACAAGACTGGCACCTATGCACCAAACAACTGGCATACCACGGAGGTACAACGAATCTTCGAGATCACCTCACTCGTGTCCACATGGACAAGTATAAGCCTGCCAAGAGGACAGACGATCAACTGTCACTGGAGACCGTCGTGCGGAAGTGCTCTGACGCTAGAGCGAAGTTAATCAACGAGCTAATCGTTGATGTAGTGACAATGGACATAAGACCACTTGCCATCGTCGATGGAGAAGGGATGCGCCGTTTACTGCTGTACCTGGAACCTGGCTACCGTCTTCCTTCACGCAAGCATACTAGTAGTCTTCTAAGGAAGAAACACGAGAAAGCAATAGCCATTTTGAAAGGCAAGTTAACCCAGGATGCCATCGCTGTCTGGCTCACAAGCGACATGTGGACCAGCAATACGATGGAGGCTTACATGCCCGTCACAGCTCATTTTATCACACCTGCTTGGGAAATGCAGAGCTGCGTATTGATGACTAAGCCTTTTCCAGAGCGCCACACTGGCTGAAACATCGCCGACAGCATTGAGCAAGTTGTCAGAAGTTTTGGCATCAACACGGCAAAGGTCAAAGCTGTAGTGCACGACACAGTAGCAAACGCGGAGCTTGCTGGTGATCTCATGTCTCTGTCTCTTGACTGGGAGAACGCTGAGTGTGCAGCCCACAAACTGCAGTTGGCAGTCAATGAGGGACTCCAAATTCCCGCCATTGCTCGTGCTATTGCAGCTGGACGAAAGTTGGTGGGTCACTTCAAACACAGTACCCTTGCTACAGCAGAGTTAAAGGTGCGACAGGAGTGAATGGATGTTCCCCAAAAGAAACTGAAGCAGGACTCTCCTACCCGATGGAACAGCACCTTCTATATGGCCGAGCGTCTGCTTGCAAACAGGTGGTCAATATCTGCTGTTCTGTCAGATGACTCAGTAATAAAGAGGCAGGATAGAGCACTTGACCGTCGCAATGAGCAGTGGGAATTGTTACAAGAGCTGGTGAAGCCACTGCAACTTCTGGAGACAGCAACTGTCTTCCTCAGCAAAGAGACTAATGTATCAGGCTCTGGTGTCTATCCCATCATACATGGCCTAATAACAAACCTTGAGGCAACTGACGAAGACGTGCCTGTGATCAGGCATTTCAAGGTGACAGTGGTGGCAGCATTAAGACAGTATTGATTTTTGATGAGTTCACCAGCATTTCTTTCTGTACTAGACCCTCGCTTCAAAGCCCTCAAGTTTCTATCTGATCCTGAGAAAGAATCCATGAAAGCCCACTTGGTGCAGCTGGCTAGTGAATAGGATGAGACAGAAGAGGAGAAGAATGAGTGTGTTCCTCCAGCAACCAATAAAAAGAAGACAGCTTTGGACTTACTGTTAGGCCCAGAAGAAGCTCAGTGTGAGGAAGAGCAAGGAGCTGCAGTAGAAGAGGTAACACGGTACTTTGGAGAAAAGCCAGTCGCTAGAGAGACAAAACCGCTTGTTTGGTGGAAGATGAACTGCTATTGCTTTCCAAGACTAGCTAAGCTAGCACGATGTATCCCAGCAACATCCACCCCATCAGAGAGACTGTTTTCAAAGGCAGGTCAGATAATCAACAAGAGGAGAAGCTTACTCAAGCCTAAAAATGTGGATGCCATTCTGTTTTTGAACAGTAACTACAAATATTTGTGTCTTTGATTTGTGTATTGGTAGTGCCTGCTGGCTGACAGGTATTGCGTCTTTGATTTGGAACAAGTATTTTGTCTTTGATTTGTGTATTGGTAGTGACTGGGGATGGACCATTGTGGTTATTTATCACATTACCACATGCTGTGCTAAGTGTGCTTGCAAAGATAATAGATCTTTAGTGTAAACTGTAACCATAGGTACTAGAGGCTGTGTAAAGAATGTATTCGAAGTTTGTTCGGTGGAAGCTGTCAAAGGTTCGAAGTGGGGAAATCCCCATTCGTCCCACCACTATTTATCACGTGAGAAATGTCATAGGTAAAGAGAACTTAATTACATGTGGGCGAACGAATGAACTCGCCCACGCTTTACGGACAAAATATATTCGTTCAGTCGTAAAAGCTTAATGGTCGACAGAACAGGACTAGATGCCATTACGCTACATTACCTGGCAGTATGGCAAGCTATATGGTAAGTATACACAGACCCATACATTCAAACATCATGCTAACTTGCTCGCTTACTTGGTAGACTGATTGCTGCACATCTCGGAGAATGGCTTCCAAGGCAATATTAAACTACAAGGTGGCCCTTTCCTAGGCTTTGCTCAAGCTTTCTCTGCCTTCTTGTTTGAGAGTATGGCCAGAATGGGCTCCTAACAAACACAGCTATGTGTACTGTCGATTGCACAACTAAGTGGATTGGCACATCGACAATCCACCTACACTCAATTAAGTCCTCTCTACTTTCTCTCTACCCTCTACGTCACTCACATGATAAGTTATTTGCTCTTCTGTACTGCAAGCAACAGAAAGCTGGGTGGGGCCTAGGAACGAGGCTAGCTTCATTTCAGAAACTGTAATTTCTTGGCTTCAGTCAGCATGCACAAAATTGGATTATCACAAATAAATTGTGACCACAGCTTACATAGAATTAGTAAAATTCCTGGAGTCAATGTACAATGGATGTATTGACAGAAGATATAATTATAATGATTCTGTGAATGACCAATGAACTCTTTTTAGCATTCCACCTGTTCATAATTTGTATTGCACTTTTGTAGCTGAAGGTAAGTGTGCGTGTGTGGCTTCATTCTAGAAAATGTTTTGGCTTCAGTCATTATCCACCAAATGCTTAGCATAAATAAACTATGACTGGCTTATGAAAATTCCTGGAATTAACATAATATGGATTGTATATAACATTAATGATGTACAACTATAAGCAGCATTTCATCTTAAACATAATTCAAGTGAATTAAAATAACAAAGCTTGTGAGTGAATGTAAAAGTGTTTTCAGTTTACCAAATAACAGACTAATCTCTAATTCACTTACTTCCGAGATATGATGTCATAGGTTGATGTCTCATCAATCTGCACAGAAACTAGTGATGTTTCTCTGGCCTTCTTTGCATGTAAGAGTCTACAGAAAGCAGTAGTACCAAACTGTAAACAAATCTTCATACTGAAACCATTTTCATCTTCCTATACATTAGTTTATTTTAGTTCACTTCTCTGCTGAGTCACTATGTGCATTCTGATTCTGATTTCATTTTTCCATGAGTTTCACTATGTAAGTTGTAATTCTGAAGCAATAATTGAAACCCTAAGCATTATTAACAAGAAAATATGAACATTAGAAACGTAAAAAGATCTAGGGATGGCACACCAAAAAGTATGCAAACAAGGTATAGGTATGATATAAAAGTGAAGGTAAATATAAAAAGCCTTATCCAAGCATCTCTTTTACACTAGAGTCACAACAGTAGTGTAAAAAGATGTAGGGATAGGACTTTGTATATTTACCTTCACTTATATATCATCCCTACCTTGTTTGCATACTTTTTGGTGTGCCATCCCTACATCTTTTTACGTAGATGTAGCTGATTTCCTGATTTTCGATCACATGACAACTCACCAGCACAGAATATCGTACCAATAGAGCATAAAAACTCACCATCCCATCATTACCAGAGCTGCATTTTTTAGTGTAGCTATAAGTAAGTAACTGAATGCAGTGCCAAGTCTCATTCCCAAACCAATGATAGCGATGTCAGAGTCTCCAGAAGTATGCCAGTTTTCTTCTACAGAGGCCATATCTCCCCATTGCTATAACGTATCTGCATCAACTTGAGTACAGAGATTTCTCAGAGGCTTGGGTACATTTGCATTTACTAATTTGTGAAAATGTCTGCCTTAGACAAGAATACATGCACTTGTTCCTCATATTTCATCCTTTTTCTGCGCATGTTAATAACAGATTTTGTACTCCTGCTCACAATGACTTGCAATATTCGACAATGTGCAATTATTTTGCCTCCAGACTAGTTGCCTAAGGGGACAGTGCAGGTTTCTGATTGTAACTTTGATCCAACTCCCACGGAAGTGCTACTATTTACAACTGAAAATGTTTTTTTAAAGTATTTATCAAGCCAGACTAACTTTCACAGCGAGTTTCATCACATTGGACTTGCAGTCGCTTGTGGAACGGGTAGTGAATTTCTATCTGACGCACCCTTTTCGAACTTAGTCTCTGCACGATGTGCCTTGCTATCGAACTGTGCATGCGTGGTGGGTGGAGTTAAACTCTTGAACCTTAAGCTAGCGGGAACGACATCAACGTTCCTACTAGCAGCTAAACATGGCTAAAGCTACCAAAACTTTTGCAAATGTAAGAGAAACATCCAAAAATGTCATCAAAATATACCCTAACCTTAACCCTGCATGCATTGCACAACACTTATACTAGTGTATATACATATTATCGGAAGTCTCTTTTACAACATGCTAGTAAATAGTCTCACAAGCCACAAAGAGAGTAAGGGTCTGGTCATGCTGCAACTGACAAGTTGTCTCCCAAAAAATGATTATTGACTGTGCCTGTATTTACTAATCCATGACAATAACTAAAAACAGAGCATGGATCTGATTGGTTGTGGCAACATTCTACTGTACCGACAATTCGATTGTTGCAGCATGACTAGACCCTTACCCATTTTGCAAATGGTGGGCTGTCAAAAACTAACTACTAACATAAGGAGGACAGTATTGGCAAATAAATATTACGTCCTTGTCTGACTTTGCAAATCAGCCACTGGCTTGATTGTAGTAGCAATGGCTTTGCGAATGATGCACAATTCATTTCCGCTCCAATTGCCTGTGTTCACAACTTCACATCTTCAGAATGACTTTAAGAAGAAAAGACAATTTTCTTGTTTAATTGTGCATGTGTGCCTCCAAGGGTTAAGTAGAAAAGGACAACAATTTGGTGTGCCAGTAGAAACTTTCACAGGTGCATATCAGCAAAATAAACACATGCTTTTCACAGTGAAGTGGGAAAATTTCATCTGGATGAGACTTTTTCATCATCTTTGGATCACTTTACAGAGTGGGGCAGTCTGGGAGATTTCTCTGCAAGAAAAGACACCAAGTTTTTCATATTGCTCTCTTCTGCCAAGGTAGATATTTCATGTGCTAAAATCTCCCAGCCGTTGTCATTACATGCTGGCCTTGTGTACAAACTGACTATTCACTGAACAGTCGAGTAGCTCTGCCTCCAATATTGTAATAATAGTTTGGAAAACAATGACAAAGGCCTAAGACATCTTCCTCACTACTGCAGGAGCTATAAAAACACATTGAGTATACTTCTAGGGAAGCGTGCACACTTTGCAACAGGTATTTGACAGTGTAATCTGGTTACGTGAAGTATCTAATTGCTTTCCAGTGGCTTGTATTCACAGTTCACCAGACCCTTCTCTTTTGTGAAAGTGGCTGGGTCTGGCTTCTGAGACCAGGACAGACATGACAAGCTTGGGCCTCAAGATTGTTTATAATGGGTTGGGACAACCGCTGTGTGTCTACCTTCTTTCTACCTGATGTTGCATGATATCACCACACTTGAAGAGCTCTCCCATGCAGGTCTTACCCCACTGTATTTGCATACTATGCAATCAAATACTGGAGACAATGAAGGTTTGGAAATGAGGCGACATCCAGGGGGATCACAAGTCAATAAGTTAATTTTGTACAGTCATGCTATCAGGCTCTCATTTGTTCTGAGATAAAGCTGATGGGAAACCTTTCGGAACCATTGTCTCAGCTGTGACTAGCTACAGTGACTCTGGGAGAATCCTTGACACATAACATGACCAAAAAATTGCCTTTGTCAACCACTACACTAGTTCAATCATTGTGGCAGACTTAGCATCTATTGCTCACCTTGCTTGATGCTGTATGAAAGCCACATCTTGACTTGCTGCTCCCTAGGTTCATGGGTACAACTCCACCCACTCACACATGCGCAGTTCGTTAGCAAAGCACATGGTGCAGAGACTAAGGGTGCAGAGAAATTCGTGAACAGGTACTGCATGCATAATCATGCAAAATTTTCTGCAAGCCACTTGCATTTCTAAGCTCATACAACCTGCCATATGGAATCCATGTTAGAATTGCCGTTTCATGCTCTTCAAAAATCATGGTTATTACCATTCATTTTTTCGCCTGCCACTTCGTAACAAGACTCTGCTAAGAAAATGGTTGACAAATATTGGAAAGAAACGTCTGCCTGAAAGTTCCACAGTTTTCTTGAGCATGGCAAGAACAAGAGAGAAAATGAAATTTCAAAACCAAGTCTGTTGTCCACATTAATCAGTTGGCATGCAAGTCACCCACTCAGCGTCAGCCATACATAGAGCAGTCAAAGAAAGTGCTTGTTAGTGTCAACACTGATGAAAGAGTACTGGAACTTGAGGGCAAAGTGAACTGTCTAGAGACCCAGCTTAAACAAACCACCATTTCTTTTTGCCGTATCAAAAATGATGATGATAAAGTTCGCTTCTACACTGGTTTTCCTTCAAGGAAACACTTTGAGTCCTGTTTTAGGAATCTTGGTCGATGTGTGAATTCATTACATTACTGGGGATCACACTATGCTGCAGACTGTCAGCGGGAATTGAAGTATGCCCCACAGCAAAAACTGTCTCCAGTAGAGAAGTTTATTTTATGACACTGTCGCCTAAGGGTAGGGTTATTTGAAGAAGATTTAGCAGATCAATTTGGAGTACATCTCTCAACTGTCTCCTGTATTTTTATTACACAAGTAATTTTCTTCTATTTTAAATTTAAAGATATCGGCCAAGTCGTGCTAAAGTACATCATATGCCAGAATGTTTTAGGAAGAAGTATCCTACAACAAGAGCAATCATTGATGCCACTGAGGTTAAAGTTGTGCAGCCTTCTGACCCAGCAGAGCAGCAGATGACATTTCTAGTTATAAAACACTAACACCTCATTGATAGGAATCACTCAGTCATTGATAGGAATCACTCCCTCTGGAGCAATTTGTTTTGTGTCTTCTCTCTACTCTGGCAGTATTTCTGATAAGGAACTGACCAGACAATCAGGTCTCCTGTCTTTGCTAGAGAAGGGTGATAGTGTAATGGCGGTCAAAGGGTTTCACATCAGCGACTTGCTTCTATCCCTTGATGTATCATTGAACATTCCTCCTTTTCTCCATGGGAAGTCCCAGCTAGATGAACATGAACTAATTGAGACCAGGAGAATAGCATCTCTTAGAATTCATGTGGAAAGAGCCGCAGAGCATATCAAAAACTTCCACTTTTTCGATAGGCCTATACCAGCAAGTCTTGCATGCGTAGCAGATCAAACATTTTTTGTTTGTGTGGTGATAACTAACTTTTCCCCTCCACTTGCTGAGTAATCAAATACTGAATTGATAATAATGTCTGATAAACAATGTTTACATCTTGCTGTAATACTGTATAATACAAATTACAAAACATGACTTGGTTTCATGCGAGGAAATAGAATCTTAGGTAGAAGAGTGTTGTCATAGAAGTATTGAAGTTTAGGGATGTCTTAAGTTGCCATGCAAGATCTGGATAAATGCGTTCAATTGCAATGCCTTTAGTGTATACACAAAGAAGTCACACCATTTAAATGTAGTGACAGCTAATTGCAGCTGTACTTGGTGGTAGTAGTTGTATTCTCTTTTCAGTTAGAAGTTTCCAGTGCAAAGGGTGCCATAAAAATCGTGATTTGTGCAGGACTGAAGGGGATGATTTTCTCTTTCCGAATAAAGGGATGGGATGCTATCTGGCTCTGCATGCATCTGGAGTTGCTGCTAACCAGCCATGATAAGGGTGGACATACAGACCACACAGTCTTTGGTCCGTACAATTCTTCAGCTGTTTCACTTCCTCGTACCTTTTGCGAGCAGATTTCCCTGTTTCCTTCCCCACAAAATTGGTGCAGGTAAAAACCCAAAAGGCTTTGAGTATTGCACGTGCTGTTGTTCTTGTGGGCCTTTGTAGTATTTTCCCACAGACTGATGCTGTAATTCTGTGCCTCCTTTTCTCAAACCATATAGGATTGTCACTCTGTGCCCTTGTATTTCTTTCCACTTCCTTGATTTGATCTTGGGAGAGTGTCATTTCTTGCTTGAATCTTTCCATCTCTTCTTTTACAGGTAACTGTATGATGTTCTCACTACCTGAAAGGGTGCTGAGGCAAAGGACGATCTGGTGGCTCACTGGTTCATGTGTTGAGTGGTCATGGCACACACTAGCAACAAGGTCAGTGGCTGGACCCAATAGGTGAAGGAAACAACATGGTGTAGCCATGTGTGCTAACTCACTTCGTAGTTGGGCGAGTGCTTCGTAGTCTGGATCTCTATAGCGAAGTGGTCTGGGATCAAAAACAGAAGTGAGTGGTTTATGCTCCTGGCTAGGCTTCTTTCCATACTTCAACTTTTCAGGTTCTAGACTGGGATGAGTTTCACCTTCTTTGCCCTCGGCTGATTCCAGGCTTGTAGTTGGCTGGTACAGCTTAAGAACTGTGGAATCTGTTGTGACTTGCAGAATTTGTCCAGCAAGTAGCACAAAACAGCCCGCGTATGTGACGTCATTATGCAAGTTGGCCATTCATGCAAGAATTTTTTGCTTTCCAATAGAAACCCACTATTCCATATTTAAACAAATGCTATATAGCTCACACCTCAGCCTACGTGCCAAGATTAGTAGCTTCACACTGAATTTCTCAGTGACAATCTATCATGCAAGTAATCAATGTAACACATGTCCAGACCACCATTATTGGATTTGTGTAATGTTGGCATAGAACACCATTCTCATGAAAACTAGAGGTCTTCAGAGAAGGCATACCCAGTGCAATTTCAATGTCATGCAGCAAACTGAACTGTTTGTTACCCATGCGTGCCAATAACTACTGCTATTAATTAATAGCTACACAGATTAACTTTCCTACCACCGCAGGCTATTTACTGGAAGTCTTTATTAGGCTATGGATACCTTCCTTAGTCCGTATTTCCACTTCTTCATGGAGCTAGCACTGGAAACTTGAGTCAAAGCTTTATTGATACATTCCCTGTTGGTTCATGGCCTTAGCCACACACACTCATTAGCGAGCGTTCAATAGTTAGGGCCCTCCAACCAGAGAACATTCCTCTGGACTAAAAGCTGCCTAAAATGCCAGAAATGGAGCCCCTACAAGGTGAAAGGAGCGTTTTCTACACCTGTTTGTGTAAGAAGGCAGACAAATGGCCTAACCGGTGCTGACCAGGGCTTTTCTACAGCCAGCTGCAACAGCCCTCATGTCACCAGTCTTTGCATGGGTATGGTATGTCTAAAAATCCGAATGTTCATATGAGCGTTCGGATTTTTAGACACTAATAACACGCCATATTTCACTCACCTGTCAAATGGTAGTCTCGTGTCGAGACTAGTCAAATTAAGTGAATGCGTAGCCTCGTTCCCAGGCACCCGCCCAGCTTTTCGCAATCCTGGGAATGAGGAGGCTGGTGGATGCAAACATGTGTTTGGAGTCCGCATATGTCCGGTCTCCACCATATCCAAGTGGTTGACCGTATTGAAATTGTGGACAATACCAATGTTAAATACAAAAGAGCTGAAATGCAGAGGAGTGAACTGCTTTGCTCTCTATCAGGTACACATACATTATTATTTCTTAGATTACATTGCTGCATACAGCAATTGTTTAACCCAGTAAATGTGGTGATTTCAAAATTTTTCAAAGTGACAAACTGACAGACGGACAAAACCGATTGCTTAACCCCTTCATGCATGCGCGCGCAGGGTAAAAATTACATGCAGTCACTCCAGTGCAGCTGATGAGGCCTGGTGTTGGCTGAAACACATCCTTTGCAGTGACTGACTTTGCATACCATTTAGGCCTACTTTTTAGGGAGATGTGGACTGTTGATTGTTCATGTAGAGGTGGACTTGCATTAATTTTGTAAGGCTGTTAATAGCCACTTGACCGGACTACTGAGTTTTAATAACTAATAAATAAATAATGCAGCACTACAGAAAAGGAGGAAAGTCTAGCCTTGACACTGCAGCCAGGTCTTTTCCCCCAATTTTAAACTTAGCAACCTAGATCAAGTAAAGATTCTAGGAACTGGAATGGTATCTACAGTGATGCAGTCTGTCTGGTAAGTATACGTATTGTACTCAACTATAGTGTCAACCAGGGAGTATTTACTAATCCTGTACTTGCTTGAGTGTGCATTGCACTTTCTGCAGAAATACACTGTCACTAAGTAGATGGTTATGCAGGCCGTAAGAGATAAGGTAGCAAGAAGTTGTGTGTTTGGAAGCTAATCTCTGTGTATAAGGACTATACTGCAAAGTAAATATATGACTTCATAACTACCTGGCAGATGCCACTTTCCCCAACTCCTTCGACACCTCAAGATTGATTGTTAAACCACCGCATCTGAATATAAAAGTACATGTATAACAACAGTGAATGTGGCAGAGAGGCATTTAATAGAAGTTAAAGTTCTCACTGGAACAGTTCAAGTACCATATACTTATAATGGAGTAAAAGATACAGACCAAGCAACACCACTTCAAGTGTTTCATTAGCTAGTGAACAGTGTTGGCATTGTTTTGGTTACAAAGAGGTATCACAGTAAATTGTTGCAGGCTAAATGGGAACAAGGGGAAATGAAATAAATTTTCGTACTGCTTTCCATAGGTTATCAGTAGAAATGAGGTTGGCAAAGAATAATGTTACTCCCTCCTTTTGTACTAGTTGTTTCTATAAAAACCATCTTTGGCTACGCATAACCCATTTCCGTAACAAGTGTATCTCCTAGTTGCGTTATTTCAAGCAGTCATAACTACATAAATAAAATTAATAATAGCATCTTACCAAAACATTCCAGACACTAATATCTACGTGATCACTGAAAATAATAAAAAATATGTACTCCACACCTGATCATTTCCAGTGTGGAAATTGTGTTCAGTAACTGCAAAACACCTCCACCACTTCTGATGACAGCAAAATCTGTGCTGTTTGTCAATACGGATAATAAAAATGGTAAATGTTATGTCAGTAAAACTGCAAGGAAGAGACACTCAACTTGGATAACAAATAATCTAGCCGTACTACATTTCTATAATTCAGATGTAAAAAAAAAGGTCTCCCACATAAGCAAGCATGTCCATAGCATACTCCTCCTCCTAAGAAACACATACATCGAAAATACTCACATCAAGGATTTCAGTGAATTCAAAGAGGAAAGTTGTGCAATCAGAGCTTCACCAGATGGTAGCTGAGAGCACTTTGTGAATTTAAATCTGTGGACACAAATGTATCATACGGGTACATCAATTATTACCCAGTTCATATACACTCTAGTATTCTCTGTATGTAGAACTACTGTCAAGTAGCGTGTGATATTCATGGTAGTTATTTGATTGCAGCTGTTGCCCAGGGCAACCATACAAAAACTTAATTGTGTGATATTGCACATGTGAAAACTCACAAATGATATAGCAACAAACAATACAAAGACAGCTGCCCATACAAAAATGAAAAGGTTGCACAAGCATGTGACATGGTTGTAACAAGCTTGTATACAAGAAACATGCTATCAACAACCTTGTTTCCTGGTTGTTACAAACTGCACAAGGTTGTGACAAGCTGTCACAGGTGCAAAACTTGTTTCATGTGACATGCATGTTTCGTACATGGAGTGCAGTGGTTTGAAAAACATGCATGCAACATACATGTTTCCTGGCCAGTATCCACATGCAACATGCATACTGTGTGCTACATGCGTGTTGTATGTTATGTGCATGTGGCATGCACATAGTATTCTCATTCATGTGGCTATCTGTTATGCTCTTCCCTACAACTATAACATTTTTATGACAAAGCCCTGCCCTGTGTGATGCTCAGAACACCTACCGTCTTGCCACATTTTGGGAGTGGGAGAGAATCAAGCTGCATGCAGCGAGCTGGTAGTCTTGTACCCAGCTTCCCTGTTTGGTAGTCTTGTACTCTAGCTTCCCTGTTTCCAGGGGTTTCTTTTTATCATCTGCAGCACTGGCATTGTTTGATAGTGCTCTGAGTAAACGTGGTTTACCTGTTCAATCAGTGGCTTCCGCTACAAAGACTGACAGCCATGTCTTAGACTTGAGTCAGTATGCATATTATGTGTATGTGCTGTAACACTATAACTGTTGATCATTGCATGGATCAATCAGAGTATTGGATTTTTGAATTTGAAATTAAGTTGTACAACCTTGTCAGAATGAAATTCAACAACCTTGTAACAACATTGTGACAAGGTTGTACATACTTGTTACAGGGTTGTCTAAGTCTGTTTACAGTTTCATGTACAAAGTGCTGGCAAGGTTGTGACATGGTTGTGACATGGTTGTGACATGATTGTGACATGGTTGTGCCAAGCATGTCCACAACCCTGTTACATCCATGTCACAACCTTGTTGACAAAGTTGTAGCATCCTTGTTGTACAAGCTTGTTATTTCTGCATGGGTGAAGAAGACTACAGCACTGTAGTCGAAACATTGGCATTTGATAATTGATGTAAAAATTCGGGTTGGAATTGAAGAAACCAAAAATCAAAGACAGCTTTGTTTAGTATGTTAAAGTACACAAGAATGTTGTGAAGAAAACTCAAAGCCGTATGAACGCTTGGAAATGGTGGCGTGATTCAATCAGCAAACAGAGAAATGTGGAAGATAAGAGCTATAGACTCTTCCACAGCTTTTTTTTTCAGAGCTTTGACTACTAATTAAAAGACAAAGGGCAGGCCATAGGTATCACCTTAGACAAGGAGTTTGAAGGAGTAAGAAAAGTACTTGAGGCTAAATGCAAAACTTTGAGAAAGCAGTGAAAGGGAAGAAAACAGTAAGCAGCTCAGGAAATAACAGAAGATTAAGGGTGGTCGGAACTGACAACCGTGCGCATCCAAAGGTATGCAAAAAGCTGTTGTCATAAAACAACCTGGGCAATCACTTACTGGAAGCCTCAGGTGCGTCTGCGTTTATATTGCAGCAAGGAGGCTGGATTACTGTACACAAGAGGCGGTTCTTTCTCAGAAAAGCTAGGTGCGGTTTACATAACTCTGTAAAACTCAGCCTGCGTTCACTGGAATTGAACTTTAGTTTGTTTTGCGACATCCTGAGGGAGTGGACTTGACCGTAACAGAACGTGTTTTTTTTTTGTGAAATACGCGCTGAAAAGCCAGGCATTATACTGCGCCGCTAGCCCGTGAAAACGGCGAAGCGCGTGCTTCTGTTTGTCTTACGATGAAAAGCGTTCTGTTATTGGATTCCTCTCGTAATAACAGCTCTGTAGACGATGTTCCAAGTCAGTAAGTTACTCCGTTCGAAAGTTTTATCAACAAATATGTCTGAATTTAGCCGTTCCACTGTTCAGCTTGTGGACAAGGTAGATTCATAAACTTGTACGTGTGTTTAGTAGTTCACACAGACGCTAAGTTGCAGCAGACCCAGTCGTTTCGCCAGCGTTCCGTGACGTCATCATTTTCCCATAGTGCTAATACTTAATCCTATTTTTGCGTAGCGCACGCACCATAGGATGCAAGAGAAAGACAAAATGGCGTCTCGGTTGTGGTGGTTTTAAAGAAGAGAAAATATTGACTACTCTGGTGGAAAACGTTCAGTGAGGACATTGGACGACTGCAAGAACTCATTGAGCTCCTTTTGGAATCGTAAACGATGCGGATAAATGTCATGGATTGTTGATCGAAGTGTATTTTTTCAGACTACTCTTGGAGGTCTTCAGCAAGGTGTGCCACGAGGAAAGCGCGGAATCCATTTTATCACAGAGAAACTTACCGGCGATGACTGCAAGGTAGAGTATATATGTTAATTGTGTATATATGTTGAAATCGTGTCTGTCCCCGATTGCATAGTAGTACAGCGAGCTGTTCTAAGACTGCTGAAGTAGGCATTATTTGGAACTATAGAGCTGTAGCTCTTAGCAACAATTTCGATTGACATAGCATGAAAACATAAGTGAGGGATCTTATAAAATTTTATAATTGAAGATTCCTCAGTTATGTTTTCATTATACAAATTATACAGAGGTCAAGAACAAATCTGCGTACAAAACGTAGAGTTTGCAGGTCACTATTCTTTTCCTTTTGTGTCTCCTCAGGTAGTGTTGGTCCTCTTGCACGTCCATGTCTACAACTGGGTTCAGGTTAAATGATTTATGTTTTGTATGCTGAGTGTAGGGTTGTCTTGGTCATTGTTACAGGGCTGTAGCAAGCTATTTGAAGGAGAGGAGAACAATGGGTGGAAAATCCTGGAGCCTTGTGTAGACTAGGCTACAGTAGCCTTCAAAAGGAGCAGAAGTAGACTGTCCTCTAATCCCATTCCCAGACTAAATATTTTTGTGTGTGCCGTGCGGCCTTGTCGAAAATAGGGTCTGGACACTTCCAGTAGGAAAACTGGGGCCATTTCACATACGGCAGTCAGCAATTATAGGTATTTTGGGGCGAGCCTGAGCAAGCCCCACACTAGCATGACTGCATTGTGCAGTGCGTGTGTATATTTGTTTGTTTGACTGGACTGACCACTTAGTAACCCTTTCAAATATTTCACGAAAATTCAGTGTCCACACCGTGTGAAGGGCTACCACTAGACTGTAGCGTGAAAGAGAATGGGAGCAAGGATGACTCAATTTGAATGTGTTGGACCACTGTGCGACAACGCAGGCTGCGAGTCACAGACGGGTGCCATGGTTTGCTTCAGGTAAGCTGTTGTGTATAAGTGGTCTAGCTTGTCGTTCATGCATGGAGCTTAGTAACCCTAACCCTAACCCTAACCCTAACCCCAAAAGGGTTAGGGTTAGGGTTAGTAAGCTCCATGCATGAACAAAAAGCTAGACCGCTTATACACAACAGGGATTCCTCCTGCTAGCTAATGGTTTGAGTGTGAAGCTTAGTCCAAGCCCGTGTACCCTTAGTATATCTACTACAATGCAACTGGACAAATAGCTGCATTGTCATCGTGTGTGGTCACCTACATATGGGCCTATTAGCTATGATATTTGCTTAACCATCTATTCGCTTAGGATCACCCCAGGATGATGCAGCATCTCACTAGTAATTGCATTATCAGTTGCTAGCAGTGCAAGTTTTGGCACCCAAAAATCAGCAAATTAGCTATCTGTGATGACAAATGCACACGATTGGTGCGACAACATGCTGATAAGTTTTATAATTAGTTCCCAGTTTTCCAATCTATTTTTCAACAAGACGCAGGGCATGTACGAAAAATTTGCTTGACCTGTGATCCAACCGAACTCCAACAGGCAGCACAATTCATATACCAAGTACACTGTATCTCAACTTCGTAAAGAGTTAAGACATATTTGGTGTTTAATCGAGATGATACGCGGCACATTGAGAAATCTGTCTACTTTAAGTTCATAGCGCTATTATTTCCGCTGGCTGCTTCGTATGGTGGTAGAGGTAGCACTTTCTCGCAAGATTCAGGTTCAGATACGGGCCATCTTTGGTTTGTGGTACAAATATGGGCAAAGTGGAGCTACAAGACGATTGTCACAGCGTGAGTACATTACAATCAGCAGTATAACATACTCGAGCTAGAAGAAAAAGCTCAGATTCCACGGAAATATGAAGTGTACAAGTTTTGAAAAAATGGCCTTGCGGGATCAAACATACAAACGGTAGAGAACACGCTATAAACACACAGCCAATGCTGCCTAGCTCTCCTGGCCATTTACTAAGGTCAGATTTTCATAGCTATCATACTTGCCGAGATGCCCTTGGGACCGCTTTCAGCAGTGAGCGATTTTCACTAATATGGGCAGAACGTGCTCCGTAAATTTCTGTACACTTCCTTTACCACTTCGACTGCACACTATTCGTATGGCTAAGTGCTACTAGCAGTACAAAGCAAGTTATGGCTGAGCAAAATTGTAAACTGTTCAGTAACATGCCAGGATTTCCTGGGAATTTCGCTGACTTGTTGCCGCAAAACTGAATTACAGCTGTATTGCAACCAGTTGAGTAATCGTAGTGTATACAAGCTGTTTAGTTGTCTGCTTGTAATTATTAATCTGATTTTGGAGGTAGAATAAACTGCTAAGGTCTGCATGTACTCGGTAACTGTCCTTGGTTTCAAATGTAACCAATGTTCTGCAAGTTGGGCTGTCATGTAAAATGGATTACACATTCGAAGATGCCTTTTCTAACTTACCACTACATGATTTACATATTCAGCTTGATGTTGCTATGTCTGTAGCTTGTGGTGAACCTCATTCCCAGGCTCTTCTCGCTAGGAGAGCCTGGGAAGACATGATTTAATTGTATGTGGGTTTAGAAGTCCACCCATGTGAAAGCACTTGTGTTTGAATGTGCACTTGTGTTCTATGTGCATTGGTGTCCTACTTAGTTAGCCCCCATGTGATTAAGTCATGTCTGTCGTTGACGTCACTCACATGATAAAATGTGCCAGGCTCCCTCCCTTCGTTGCAACAAGAGTCAGGGAATGAAGCTAGCTTGTTGGAACATTTGCATCAAATTACGTTTTTTCCATTCTGCAGGGTGTGATTATGCGTCTTTTGCACACGTCACACAGCCTGTGCGAACTCCTTTGATGCAGGCTGTCTTGGCATGGCAACTTTCCTCCCCCATATCATTTCCTTCTTACCACCATTCTCTCCTTTGCTTCCATCCCCCTTCCCCAACTTCGCATGTTGTTCTATCCTCCCTTCCACATCTCCCCCCATCTCTTCCCATTGTTTCCTCTCTCAGTAGCACATAATTAACCTATATTAATAATTCATTAATAATTCAAAGCCACACCTTACTTGTTGCTCCAGGTGCTGTGTACAGTAAGAATGACCTGAAGAACTGTTGAATGCGCGGAATTTTTTTTAACACGGTCACTTGATTCATGTTACCTGTAGTTGTAGTGCCGAGGCAATGATGTATTAATTACCGAAGTTTGGTTTCTGTCCGAGCTGCTGAGGCGGGGTAAGGGGGCTTGGCAGACAGCGTTGTCGTAGATGCGAAAGTTGCTACCACAGTTTGTTCGCCTGCTGGTGGAGCTATCTTGAAGACAGGCTGGATTATTCCACTGGTTTTGTGATAAACAAACAGTGCTATTTTGTTTTTAAGTAGTTCTGCGCGTTCACTACCAGTTACTTTACCGAGGGACGGGTGAATGTATGGGTCGGTCGAAAAGCGCGAACGGTCCGATTTTTAGCGTTCCTATTTTCCCGCCAAAAAATAGAATTCACGTGATCGTGTACGCTGGCGAAACGACTGGACCGTGCGTTTATAAGCCTTTTTATTGCCGAGATACAACCCCCTAGCAACCGGCCGCGCGCGCGCCCTCAATTAGTTCCGACCATGTACCACCCTTAAGCTCTGGTTGAGTAACCAGCCAGAAATCGCTCAACGCAAAACCTCAGTACAATGCGTTTTGGGTGGAGGAGCTGTAATGAAGATCACCATGCTTGCCTAGGAGACTTTCTTGTGTCAGAGGATGATGAAAGCACAGAATACATTGAATCCTTGATTGTAAGAGGGACAAAAACCAGAACAGGATGTGAATGTGAATGGCAACAGGAATTAAGGTGCTTTCAATCCCTGTATGTATGGCACTGGGACCAGATGTGGTCCAGTTCATTAAGTAAGTCTTCATCCAGAGAGGGCATATGAAAGTAAATCCCCTTTTTAAAGAGAACATTCAATACAAGAGCTAATTTGTAGGTATCCACTCGCTGCCAAAACTTGTCTAGGACCAACAACAGTGTTGTGGTGAGGACATTGATTTGAGCAGCAGCCCAAACATTTTAGACATGAATCCACCAGTTGTCAGGCCACTGCTTTGTCTAGATTGTCATCTTCAGGAAATACAAGTAAAATCAAAAACATTTTATCTGCAGTATCACTGGCAAGAATAAAAATCATACAGCATTACATTTTAAGGTAAACTCAGCCATGAACTGAACAAAACAGGTAGGCTATAGCAAATTTTCTTCATAGAAGTATCAAGCTACTGTACTGTGTAGATGTATTTTCAAGTGAAATAAAGCAAAAAATTTGGCATGCACAAGTTTAGCAGCTACTTTTGGTTGGGTCTAAAACATTGCTGCCCTAGAACTCTCCCATATTATGCTCCTGGTGGGAACAATGTTTACAATATATGAATCAACAATTCCATCCATTCGGTGGCAAATACTAGTCAATAAAATCAGCAGCAAGCCTTCACAGACTGACCAGTTAGACATTTAACAACTCACTCTAATGTTTCTACATTCGGAAACTTTCCAAGGAAGGCAACAAATGCAGTAACAACCTTCTTTCTTATCAACGTCTTCTTGAGACTGAAAACAAGTGAACAGAGAGAACACTAAAATATAAACCTTATCATTACAGTAACTGTGGGGGTTTGATTGTGCAGCACAAGCACTGTCTCCTGGGTTTTGAGGTGTAATGGAGAGTCTATCAGTGTATTGCATTTTTCAGCCACACCCACTCACATTACCATGGCAAGTTCTTCATGCATGAAAGATGCCGCACACCTTTTCTATATTCTAGTTCTGCTATCAGGTGCTAGACGTTTTCCCCTGGCTAACTTTCAGAGTAGCACGTTAGTAGTTCTGCTTCACCAGCAGTGCAAAGCCTGTTGATTAGTTTCAAATACTGTCATCTCAGACAGAAAGAGAGCAGTATACATAGCTGCTGATAACTTAGCACCAGATGTCATGCATGACTATAACTGTTCAACACTTGAAACATTCATTATCTTATCACAATCAAAACTTAGCCCACAGTACCAGTCAACAGTTCAGTAACACACAAAATGTCCTGCATCACGAATATACACTGTACCTGAGACACTTTACATTCAATAGTGGATGACAGCACTCTGATGTCAGCACCTGTAGTTCCTCGCCTCCCAAGTAACAAGAATGGAAACCAACTTTTGTCAGTGTATCAAGAGCATTCTGCATACAGTAAGCAACAGCTACAGAATCAGTGGGAGTAAGAATTTCATCTGAAATACACAGTTCACCACTCATGCTTGAAATGAGTTCACAACAAGCACTCTTGTTCTGTGACTCGTGGATGCTGTGTGACAACAGTAGGGGGTCCAATTCATCCTGCTGCAATAGTACACGGAGGACACTAGTAGCGACATCCCCAGACAGTTTTGTTAATCCACAGTAAAACTTCCACATGACTCGCATGTGCCTGTCACCACCATTTTCCTCTGCTGCCTTCAACTGTTCTGCATCTGGAAGTTTAGTTAAGTGATATGCTGCAAGAAATTCTTGGAACGTAAGATGAGCGAAGCTGTAAGTCTCTTCCAAGCCCTGCTCTACAAGAAGTCTGTCTTCAGTAAGTAGGCCTAGACTTGTCAACCTGAACTCTCTTGATCCAATGTGCTCCTGAATTTCATCTTTGGCAAAGATCTGCTCTGACTGTACTGTAGCAATGTAAGCTAATCTACAAATGTTCTGGAATATCTCCAGTGTTCCTGAAGGTAGTTGCTTGATGTCACTCAATTTGGAGCATGTTATGCCTAATTTCCTCATGTTAAGCAGCAAGGTATGTAACATGAACTTGTTGTAAATGTCAGTTTCAGTGTGTGGAAGAGCGCCAGTTTCTAGATTATCATTAAGGTAAACAACCATAGCTAGATGCAGTGGCAGATAACACATGTGGCTAATGTTTGGATGGTGTTGCAGGTAAGTAGATAAACTTTTTACTTTATCATCCTTCCCCTCATAGTGCTCCTGGATGTATTGTTGTATTTCTGGACGAAGAAATCCGAGGACTTCAACTCGCTGTGTTGCATATTGTCGTATATCATGAGCTGCAGCAGGGCGGGAAGATGCAGTCACTACAGAATTGGGCAGCATTCTGCCAGCAAGAACCTCCAGAACAAAGTTACCAGGAATTAAGCTTTGTGGATATTCATCAATTCCATCAAACACAATGCACACTCCCTTTCCACCTGAGTTAGACACTTCCTCTCCAACAGCATGGCAAAGGTGCCCAGTGTCATACAATTGTAGAATGTCATCTAATTTGACCTCTGGCTTATTATGAAATCTTCGAAGTGGGACCAAAAGCAACAGTGAAATGTCTTTGAGGATCTTCTTGTTTGCCCAGTCAAGACTGACCTTATTCATTAGGGTCGTCTTACCACATCCTGGCCGACCCTCAACCACTATCCTAGCACCACCTTGCAAACTATCAAAAAGCTCATTATAACCAACTCTTTTCTTCTTGCTGACTATATCATCGGCAGATCGCTGAATTGTCATAAGAGTGTAGTCATCGCTAAATGTCAGTCTGTCTGATTTCAATATCGCAAGGTTTATAAATGTTACTTTTCGCATAGGAGGCCAACAATCTTCTTTCTGAAGAGTAGCTCTTTGGTACACTGCACAAACATTGCTACAGTAATTATGATAAGCAGCACCTAAAAACAAAAAGAAGAAATTGCAATATTACAAACTATAGTTTCTTGGGAGCACATGATGATTCCTACCTTTACACCAATAAACCAATCACTTGTTACTGCATGTACATGTGATTCAGTTGTAGTATAAGTCCCACGGGGAAGTACGTATATAGGTTAACACTTCTGTTCAGTGAGTGAGGTGGTAGCATTAAGTTATGAAATTTCAAGTAGCCCTTGACATTAGTTTCCTCAAATCTTGCTTACAACTCAGCATGGTTGCAAGGTCACTTGTATTTATAAATATTCACAGAGGTTTGTATGCTATAGCACAGAATCAAGCTTTGATCAATATTTGGAAGTGACAGTAGTACATATGCGATGATCTGGCAAAGTAAACCTCAGTTTATTGAAGCCTGCACCTAGGCTGTGTTTTTGTGTGATTTTATAACCAGCAACACCTATAAATTTGCATAAAAGCAATGCACAAGACAAACACAAAAGTATGCACCACTAAAATTTGTTAATCTTTCTTCGACCAAATTCAAAACTGGCTCAAGTACTAACCATGGTTCGAGCCAAGAACATTTTACCTCAGCATAAAATGCCCAAACCATGGCATCATCACATCTTCAAATTAAAACAGGTCAGCTTACAGCAACCACAGGAAAATCTTTACCCTAAAAGCAGTTCAATGATGCTGCAGGTGTATATATGAGAACATGTTGTCATAAGTTGTATTCTGGATTGGAATGCTGACAATGTCCACTCTGTAGTCCAGTGTCTAGTTTTATGGGGGTCCCATTTAATACTGTGTGAAAAGTCCCACTTGCAATTAAGAGCATAAAGAGCAACGTGGAGAATGTGTGTTATATCGATCATGTTCATAGCAGAAACTACACCCTTGGAAAGGTCAGCCAGCTGTTGCAGACATACTGTCTAGGTGTAGTTTAAATACCGGCAATATGTAGGCATGAGGCTTTGCTTATATGTTGACCTTTGATTTCATGCTATCATCCCTACTTTGTTTGCATACATTTTGGCAGGCCATCCCTATACATGTTTGTACATTATCAATGTTTGCTTAGATGCTTGCTTAGGCATATCCTGGGAAGACATGACTGTTCGTACACACTGCCTGCATGAGCAGATAATCTCACCATCCATCACCTCAGCCTCTGGCTCCATTATGTCCTGACCAAGAGCTATTCTAGGGCTTAGTTTGGGAATAGGAATTATTATTAAAGTCATAGCATTCACATGCAGAATTTTTAGTTAATTGATGCTCATTACAGTTGGGATTCAGTCAAAGGGTGGTCTGAGGTATATTTGCCCAAGAAACCTATTGATATTGCTACCACCCACATGCCGAAGTTTCTGCCTTCAGAGAGCCAAGTTGTACCATGAATGATTTTGACCATCCAACCAGTTGGTAAAGAATGAACTTAGAGTCAAAGTGGATAAACAGACTGACACTATATCTGGTGCACACAGTGTTGATGCAGAGTAGAACAGAGAGGCACCTCCCTGTCCCCTTTACTGAGTGGAGCTGAAGCAAAATAAAGTATATTACAATGAAACCAGTCTTGATACAGAATTAACAGGGGATGAAGGCTATCCTTGTGGAATGCCCACTGGTACCTTGATGCTCATCATAAGAGGCTTGCCGATAAGAAGAGAAATTAGCATTGTTTTAGTGCTGATAGATTGAGACAGCATACTGTTGCCTTGTCAGCCACTCTTCGGGAACCCTGATTTAATCTTGCATACAATAAACTAGAAAATGTAGAACATTGTGGGGGCGAGCCTGAGCAAGCTGATACAGGATATTATGTCACTGATAAGTGATGTAACACATCAAGTCAATCATCCTCCTACTTACACATCCATTTAGGCATTGACCATTCACAGGGGGCTTTAAAAGTGTTTTTGCTTTGCTTTAAATGTCAAATGTTAACTTGTCATGGCACACAGCAGGATTTGTCACTGTCTACTGTTACATGAGGATAATAAGCCAAAACCTGATGATGCATAAGTATAGGTATCACATATGCCAACAAGTTGCAGCCATTTCTCCAGCCTGGGCTACACATGCATGGACTAAGCTTTACACTGAAATCATGAGCTGAACTTCATGGCGTTTATGAGTGCCGTTTTTTTGCATTGCCCTGACCTGAAACTGAGATAAATATAAGTATCACATATGCCAGCTATTTCTCCAGCCAAGGGCACCTAATGTGGCTACACATGCATGGACTAACCTTTACACCGAAATCATGAGCTAAATTTCTGGCGTTTATGAGTGCCGTTTATGCATGGCCCTAACTGAAGCAACCCAGTCAACCACTGTCCGTCACTAAATTTGTACCACCTGTGAGCAGCCTGCCATCGTCGATAGAAGCACAAACCAGAATTAAGTTGCCACGCGTGCTTCAACTTCAGTCGTCTTCGCTCCGGGTCACCGACGCTGCACTCTGACATGTCTGACAGTCAGACCTTCACTGGCCTTCACATGCTTCATGATATCGATCTTCGTGAAATATTTGAATGCGCTCATTTCAAATTTACGGTAAGTGGTCGGTCCGTCCATAGATAGATACACACATGCGTGCGCAATGCAGTCACGCTAGTGTGGGGCTCGCTCAGGCTCGCCCCAATTAGCTGGTGGAACCTAAACAAAACAATACCACAGCTATTTGGAACAAGTATGCAAGAAATGCATGCTGCTACTGCTGCTACCCATACGAACTCAGAAGATTCTTTGATTCAAACCCTTGAGGCTTTACTTCAGCATGAGACTTCACAAGAATACCAGAGACTCATTTCTAAAGCTTATGGACACAGACTACTTGAGCCATTATATTTGCTGGAATAATGTTCCTGAACACCGTTTTGAAAGGAAGAAGTGGCTATGTTCATGGCACCCGTTATACATGCATATAAACATGGAAGCTGCATTAATGCAGACTTTCAGCATGCAGGAAAATAGTTAAGTTGTCAGGACCCAAGTTCCCTCAAGTGAGTGGCTGGATCTACAGTTCTGGCCTGGCAATTTCTACTCAAAAGTCATATCACATTCTGCAAGTTACCCCTGAAGACTTGCACCACATTCCTGGCCACTATAATTAAAAGTATTACTCAATCTCAATGTTTGTTTCCCAGATGACAAAGCCAAAGTACCAGTTGGTAAGTGATTCATATTTCAATAAGTTGTTGCACTATACCAACACGTTCAAAGGGTGCAGGGTGCAGGGTGCAGTTAGGATTCTAACACAGTGTTGTCTAGAGTAGCTCAAACAACCTTTTTTTCAAAGCCATCAGTTTCATAGTTGCCACAGTCTCATGCAGTGACACAAACAACACTTCTCATACATAACATCATGCAACAAACCAGTTATTAACTCTGTGTGTGTGCATGCGTGTGTGCATGTGTGCGTGTGTATGTGTGTATGTCCTGCCTCTATCTGGTATGTGGCATTCCAGGCAGTGAACTAGTACATGTATTATAGTCAGCAGGTACTATACTTCTAAGTGTATGTAATTGTGTAACCAGTCTGTCTTCAGGTGCAACAAGTCGCCCCTGGTGTGAGGGGTCCACAACATTTCCATAACCCTCTGTGTTTTTTTTTTTTCAATCCTCTTCACACATGCTCCATGGTCAAGAATTATGTACCATGCTTTCAGCCAACTGCATGGATGAAAGAGGTCAGTTTCCTGCCAAATCACTCTTCCTGCGTACACAGTAAGCAGCCAAACCATCAATTAATAATTATCCCTTTAAACCCCATGTTTTAAATGGCGGGCATCATTTGGAAATACCAAATTATTGCTGACTCATCACGTATAGCGAAGTGGTCTGATAATTTGCACCTTGACGTTACATGACTCTAGTAGTGAATCGCTGTTGTAGTAGCGAGAGCAGTTGCTTAAGCTTGAGTAAAAGTTGAAACAAGAAAGTTTGAGAGACTATCTGTATCTATAGCTACACCGTGAGACAGTGTTAAGCGCTAAGGGAGCGCTGCTACTTAGTTGGGTAGTTTTAGAGTAGTACTAGTTATAAGCAGCGTTTATAGTTCGTAATTTGGTGCTAGAGAAGCATAAATACCTCTAAATTTGTTAAATTTCACGTATGCAGTACTACGTTGTGAAAATTAAGCTTATAGCTTCAAAGACAGGAAGTGCTATAGTTACGGGAAGCCCCCCAACAGAAGTACTAGCTCGTGACCAAAGGGTGGCTGCACCATCTTGTTCCTATTATTATTATTATTAACATCATCATTCACACGCCAAAAAATAGGCGCAAAAAAAGTAGATATTATGTAGAAACTAGAAGGTACTGGCAGTGTACACAACCTGTTCTAACTCAGAATAATCAAAGCCAGGAATACACAAATAATCCTTTCTAATCTCTCTTATTAACCCAGCAAGTGCACAGTCCGAGTTACAGTAAGACCTAACGTGTCTGAAACCAAAAAGGTGGTTGTACCCTAGAAAACACCAAGGATGTAAAGCAGCACTAAGAAATACATGTTGAACTAATACTGAAGGGGATAGCTTAGCCGTTTGCAACAGTCTTCCACACCTGATATATACAAGATTATAAATGCTCTGCAGTGATGCTGTCTTATGAGTCAATGCTCGATGACTGCAATAGGGAAGATTCCATATTCTACGCAAAACTTTGTTAAATGCCACCTCTAGTGAATGTAGTTCAGGACATGACACTTTCCATAAGGCAGCCCCATAAAAAGACATACAAAATGACTGAAGTAACATAGACTTCACTGCAGCAGAACAGACTCCGAAATTCAAAAGAAGACAGTTTGCACGCCTGATAAAATCTTTTGTCTTAATCTCAATTTCTTCAGAGTCAGAAAGATTGCAGGACTATGTAAACAGAGCGCATAACAATGTGGCTATGACGTATACACGGTAATATAACTACACTAAAATTTACGACGTGTGTAGATGCATGACTACAGGATATAAAGGGTTAACATTGACAACTGTGCAACTACTGTATGTGTGCCTTTTTCTGAAGTTGAATCTAGACGTGCTTGTGGCAGTGGGATGTTCTACCCATATCAGAGTCAGACTAACCTGAGCACTGAATGCCCAATTTGGCTCTACTGAATTAATCTGACTTCTAAAGAAGTACAATGTCTTTATAGATAGCTTCTTGTACACACACACCATTAGTACACACCATCTCACGAGAACCATTACAGTACCTTGCGTCTGAACTTGACTGTCATCCAGCCTTATTCTCTTGGGTTCCGGCTGCGATAGAGTTGGCATGGGACCTGCAAAAGGAGGAAAAGCGGTAGTCACTTGCTATACTAAAAAACACAGTTGACATGAGACTGTGAAAGGTGGAGACAGTTGCATACTACTTGGCATGAGTCATGTACTGCCATTTATGTACAATCAAAATTGCAAAGCTGCACCCAAAGTTTACATTTGTAAACAGTTCTTACGTATACCTAGTAGGAAATGGGTTGAATCAATTCATGGAAAAGTGTAACCAAATCATGGCTTAGAGAGATATTGAGAAATGTAAAGCTAAGTTGTACGAAGCCAGTTCTCTATTTAGACATGGGTATTATGTGCAGGGAAATATAGCACTTTTACTGGGCTGGCAGGTAGAAGGTATAAAAATTCCGCTGTTTTCTAGACAATGGAAGGTGCATGTTGCAATGAATGAAACTATGCATATAATATTACTTGTAGGAAAACCGTGGTGGATAAAGAGTCTTTGTAAAAGTAAATCAACTACTGGTATGATCTATGACATACGTATGTACCTACACCTCGTTATAGTACCAACTGTACTGAGAACCAAAGTTGTTGGTTTCCTCAAGGTAAAAGTTACAGGCTACTACCAAAGTTTGTTGATTCAGTTTATGTTAACACAGACAATTTGTATTTAGATGAGGGTTGTAGCCAGCATAGCAACAAATTTACAAACTTCCTAAACTGTTTGTAAGTATTTTGCTATTAGGATGAGGATTCCTAAAACTGGAGGTGCATCTGATCTGCATCCCCCAAAATCTCAAGAGCTGCCACTAGTGTGTGCAAAAAGATAGTGGGTACAGCAGTACATATATGCATGTAGGGTTCACTTATAATAAGATAGTTACCGTACATAATCCTCTGACAAAAGACAGAAGTTGTGGAGGTGACACAGATCTAGTGTAACACTGTCAACAGAATGAAGCTACTTTGAAGTTGGAATGCTTACAAAAGTTTCTGTGGAGATCATCTGACAAGTATTTGTATACACATCGCAGGATGCACATGATATGCTGTCTATATAATCATTCCAGATTGCACATGTACCTATATCTATTGTTTTAGTGAGCAAAATAATCCTCCTCAGAGAGCATCTAAGTTTACAACAATTCTGCCCATGCATGTACCCCGTACTACCAATCACTTACGTAATATGTTGTGCATACTGACGTTACTGTTCAGGTTGTCAATGAGTTTTCGGTCATTTTCCTGTGACAGTTGACATCTTCTAGTCATACTGGTCCCTCATCCCCTTTCTATTCACTGAGCAGTTAGCTAACTATTTGGTAATATGGGGCATCTGCTGAATTGTTGAGCTAGTCATGTCATAAGTAATGTTTTAATAACATCTTCATTAGACACACACTGGCATTGGAGACCCATGCGGTACCGGGATTCTGTAACAGTTAATGGCACCAGAGATCATTTGCCAGCTAATCTAGCTCCTAGTCTATATTCAGCTACTGTGTGTATGGAAAGCAGAACGACATGAGCCAAAGGCTGGAAGTTTGTTAGCAAAAGAAACCATCGACACTAGACAAACTTCTCAGCCTCTTCAACTGTCACACCAATGAAGACACATAAGCAGCAATATATTATGGTCTTACCTGACTTACATGCTGTAAGATACAAGTGAGTCTAAGGTACCTTATGAAGCTACAGTAGGAAGCCGAACTTCAGTTATCTGTATCTTCACTTATCCAAACTGCCATAATAATGATATTGATAGATATTTTACTGTGCATTAAATGGTCTGCTTTGTATACAAATAGTATTGTTTCACTTATCCAAACATTTCAGTCATACAACACCCCTCGGTCCCAGCGTGTTCAGATAAGTTACTTCCTACTGTACTACCATCAGAGGACAGACATTGAGATGCACAAAATTGCAATTATTGTGGGCATGGCATCCATTTCCACCATTCTATTTCTTGATTTGACAACATTTGCACCAATCACTAGACAAAGAAATCATGTCAGAAATGACTTAAATGCTCAAGAGCACTAATGAGCTGCAAATTAAAAAAGAAGATTCATAATCTGCTATATGTCTACTAATAATGGACACCTGAACTTAATGTATGACATGTACTTACACTGCTTCATCACATTTATACATGTACATTGCTACTCAAGTCCAATCATAGCCTTGCTCCCAGGCTCTTGTGCATGGGTGGAAAAAATAGGGAGCCTGGTACACACTATACTTAGATCCCCAGGATTTCTAAAATACGCAGCCGACTACTCCCATGTGAAAGATGCTGCCATGCTCCGTGTGGACAATGACAAGGGAGCGATAAAAGCACTCAGTTCTTCAGTTGCAGGAATCCTCCATGCACACGTCCATTTCAGCTAAACACTGCGGCTTGTAACATAATCTTTCCCTTTGAGTGATTACCTCAAACGAAACAATGCAGCCCATACCATCAAGCAACGTTGTTTCTAAATTTAAAACTGCCCGAACGTGTCTCACAGGAAGTATAATCCCACAGTATGGCCTTTCAGCAGGTTAACAGAAATTGGCCATAATTTTAGGGTAGCAGAGTAGTATGCAGGTTACCAAGGAAACTTGGTGCATCAAAAACAGTGTGTACCTCTCTCTTCTACTCCCCCACGTGAGAGCTACAGCCTGACGAGGGTAGTCCAATTGTAGAGTGTGAGGTAGTACTGTAACATATGCAGGTGCACAATCTTACAAAAAGGAACAAAATGCTTCATGGGAGTGGGGCATGGCTTTCTAATTATTGAACCTCCAAAAAATGTTGCACAAAATGTTTACCTGTGGATGCTGTGCAAAATTTTAATTACTAATAAATTTTTCTCCATATTGTGTTAATTACAAGATCACAGCCAATAGAGTAGAATATCTGTCCTTTTAAAAGGTAGTGGTGGGACGAACATTCGAAAATTCGAAGGTTCGTTCGTTCACCAAAGCTTCGATTGTGCGCATGCTCACTTCGAATATGGGCGGGGCCAATAGCACTTCCCGTTGGAGGCCACATGGCAAATTTTAGTCAGGGCTGTTTTAGTTTGTGCAAGGTGGCATGTGCAAGTGATGGCCGTCAACAACTCTGCTACTACTTCTCGCTCTGATGTGTGGAAGTACATTTCAAAGGACAGCAGTTCAGCTAGCGCTACCTGTACACTGTGCGAAAAGGTACTGGCCTATCATGGAGGTACGAGTAACCTCCGGGACCACCTCATGCGTAGTCATCCACGAGAATACCACCACGAAGACAAACAACAGTCTACTCTCGACTCGATTGTGAAGAAGTGTTCGGATGCACGGGCAAAAGTCATCAGTGAACTTTTGGTCGATCTGGTTGCCCTTGATGTCAGGCCAGTTAGATTTGTGGAGGGAGAGGGATTTCGCCGTTTACTGAGGTTCATTGAGCCAGGTTACAGAATACCTTCACGCAAACACATCACAAAGTTGCTGCAGACAAAGCACTTAAAGGGCAAGCAACTCGTCAAGGAGAAGCTTAGACGGGAAGTGTCTGCCCTAGCCCTGACCACAGACATCTGGACAAGTAGCGCCAATGATGCGTACATTTCCTTGACTGCCCACTATATTTCACCTGACTAGATGCTTTGCAGCTGTGTCCTAGAGACCCAAGTCTTCCCTGAGCACCATACTGGCTGCAATATCTCCAACAAGCTCCAAAGTATAGTGAAGTCCTTTGATATTGACTCTGGCAGTGTGATTGCATTGGTACATGATCAGGGGGCAAATATCCAACTATGCGGAAACCTCCTGTTTGAGAAGGTTGGCTGGGAAAGCATCAACTGTGCAGCTCACAAGCTACAACTGTGCATTGATGAAGGTTTGAAAGACCCCACTATTGCAAGAGCAGTGGGAGCTGCCTGAAAGTTAGTTGGTCATTTTAAGCATAGTGCCTTGGCTACTGCAGAACTGAAGAAACGGCAGGAACAGATGGGAGTCAAACAGAAGAAACTCATTCAAGATTGCCCAACACGATGAAACAGTGCCTTTTATATGATACGCCTGTTGGAGATGCGATGGCCAATCACTGCTGTCCTGTCTGATGAAGAGGTCACACAAAGATCAGATCGCTATCTTGACCTCCACTCAGAACAGTGGGAGCTTCTGGGGTACCTGGTGAAGCATCTTGAGCCGTGTGAGATAGCAACAGTTTTTTTAAGCTATGAGACAAACGTCTCAGTGTCCTGTGTGTATCCCATTGTTCAAGGTCTTGTCACAAGCCTCCAAGCAGACGAAGAGGTTCGTTTCCTGTTAAAGGCGAACGTTCGAATGGGGGATTTCCCCATTCGTCCCACCACTACTAAAAGGTGTCTCAAAAGAACAAAGTACTAATCGACAAGATGATATTCCATGAATACCCATGCTTGACAATGTGCAGATGGAGATTAAAATAAGATATGGGCTTGTACTTGAATGGGGCATAATAGCAAGTGTTTATGGACAATTGAGTAAATTCAGCAAAAGCCACTCAGAAAGAAATCACATTTATAGGTCTTATCCAAAACATGAAGAGATGCTACAGATGGCTGATTGCTTTATCTATTGTTTTGGTTGTAGTTTGTCTGGAGACATCTAGTCTTGCTCCCAGCCCCTACTCAGGTGTCTGTCACTAAGCTACTGAATGAGGCTATAGAGACACCACACATCATAGAAGGTTTGGCCCTATTCCTGTGCAAAGGATACAAATCTTGATATACCTGACTGAAAGGATGATGGTATTGATGCGGGATTGGCAGTGGTCACCACACATCGAAGATCTTGCTTCGCTGTGGAATGGCAAACATTGGTTGCGTTACATTTACAGTAAATACAGTAGCTCTGTTCTCAGGCCGCCACCCAGCCTGGTTACAGTATCAATACTGCAAGTGATGGAAAGCTGGGTGGTGACCTGGGACAAAGGCTTCACAGGCAACTGCAATATCAATAAGTTGCTCTCAAGCTATATACATATCTCTATAAGGAATACAATCCCCATCAAGTTAAAGACAATAAACTGCACATAGTCTACTTTCTGACATCCCGTAGATCTGGAAATTTTTGTGTTGTAAAATTTTCATGTTTTATTTTTTCATGTAAAAATATTTTTGTGGTCTAGGACACCCACAAAATATTTTGACGGTATTAAATCGATTCTGCGTTCCCAGGTTTAATGATCTGGAATGAGACAACACACGTCAAGAAACTTGGAGTACAAACAGCTTGTTACATTTGTGTCTACCACGCAGCTGTTGGCGAGCTACTCGTATGCACAAGGGTACCCAGGAATGCTACATACATGTGCTGTGGCAGTAAAGACAGACGATTATCGGATACAGAGAAAGTTGTCACGTGTTTGTCATCAGTAACCTATGGGTACCGAACTTGGAGGTCCTCTCGTGCGAAATAACTATCTAGCTGTGCTAAAACAAAAAGCTGTCTTGCACAAAACAACTATACCTAGCTGCGTTGTGAACCCGCTGTAAAATATCATTCGTTTTTGTTGTAAAATATATTCTGTGTCTTCTATTTTTGTGGTTTATGCAAACCACGAAAATATTTTTATAACGGAAATTTCCAGATATACGGTAATATATCTACATTGCTGGTGACACTTCAGGTAGATTGGGAGCATTAGAGTTTTGAAGTCAACAATATCCAAATACAAGTAAAATATCTCCCGAATGAAAACTGTAGTGATGGGATTCATGCCAAAACATTGCAGAAACAATTAGAAAGTAAACAGATTGTGCATTACTTGTGTGTAAGTCTTATCACTATTGTCTTCAGCAGCAGCAGTAGAAAAAGCAAACTGCCAGTGGCATAGGCAGAGACAGACAATAATTGACTATAGAATATTAACAGTCGGGCAAAAAATGAGAGTGGTAGTCAATAATTGAAGTGATGCTGCAAATATGTCACAAATTATTGCTCATGTTGGGAACCAGGTTTTAGAATCAGGCAACTTGCATTCTTGGCAAAGAGAAGTTGAAGTATAGTTCGGCGAAAGAAGCAAGTCTTCGGACCCTACTTAAATTGACGTTACAGCTCCAGGGACAAAAGTTGGTCGTCATTTCCTTGTTGCAGTAAAGAAGTAGGGATGATACTAAGGAAATGCTTCATCATCGTGGGATGAGCCAGGGCATCACACTGCTGATTTCAGACCACACATCGAGCACACACAGACAGTGCAGCTATTATGGCTACACAGGAACGGAGTAAGCTACACACAGAGTCTGGCTACACAACTGTGTGAAAGTTTGAATGCATCCATTTGAAATATATAGTAAGTGGTCTGTCTAAACAAACAAGCACACACACACATGTACGCAACGCAGTTCCGCTAGTGTGAGATTCGCCCCAATATAAACAGTGTCCAATACAAACCAAAGCAGGGATGATATACTCTGCAATACTTTACATCCTATTTTAACCAACAAGACTCAAGCTGCCCAACAACAATTTCAAATTTTCAATTTCTTCAGACAGTCTAAACCAAAATACTTGTCACCTGATCACGGTATCTTCCCCACAGCCCCCTTCTCTTCTGTGTCCAACCTACACCCCACTTTCCATTAACCCGTGTCCAACCTATAGCCTAAAACAGCCCTAACCAAGCTTTCGTATTCCTACGTATCTCGGCCCCAATGTGCTGATCATGCCCTAAGCATGTTGTTACTGTGATAATGCACTATTGCCAGGTTAAGAACACTGTTAATAGGGTAAGAATGCCTCATTATTAAGTGCACAAAAGCCCATAAAAGCCTAGTGTCTTCACAACTTGAAACAATTGCACAACAGCAATTCCCATAAACATGCTTTCACATCCCACCAAATGAATAACGAAAACCAAGAGAAGATCTAGCAGATTTTATATGAAGTCATAAACAGTAAAGGCGGATTCAGGTAAGACATGTCAAGCTAGACAGTCCCATGAAGACCTCTCATATGGAATTATTCCCGTTTAGTATGTGACTAGAAAAACATGAACCAACGAACGTGAACCAAGTGGCGCCATAATTTGCAAGAATTGACCAAGAAAGAGTTGCTGTGAAGGAGTTTCTCCGTTGACTTTTTCTTCAAAGGTGACTGGTATGCTGATCTTTGTGTGCTATCCCCTGTGTTGATGGAGTGATCTGGGAGTAATGCTGAAAATATCTCGAAAGATCAGATCGAAAGAAACTGCAACTTACTACTACGGCTTGGAGGCACTATGAAAACGAGTGTAGCTATACTGTGGCCACTGCGGAAGACACGCGGTTTGGCACTAACAAGAAAGAGTTGGAGTTGGAGGTGTACAGCGAAGGATTCATATTCGTTGCAGAGAATCACTGCTATAGCAAATATATAAATGATACTACGATGGCTGTGTGAACCATCTACGCCACATGGGGGATAGCCATGAGGCTGTGTGGAATGTACCGAGTTGCTGAAGCGAATGATTGCGTCTTGTTGACCCTTGGAACGTTTGTACATGTACTTATACTTAGTGAACACTCAGTTTTGTGTCTTGTTTATTCTGTACTTTGACTGTATTTCTTTTCCAAGAATGCAGAAAAAAGCTGTTGCTACTAATTGACCATAGGTATACCTAGGGATTCCCAGTCATTAAGTGCGTGGGAAGATCAAAGACGCCGGTGTGCCACTATTCTCATATGGCACTGGGAAGCCCTAGCAGGCAGTGCCATATGGCATATATTGGCACACCGGCGCCTTTGATCTTCCCACGCACTATGGCCCAAGAGTCATTAACTAGTGGTCAGAGCACATGGCAGTTGGTGCTGGGGACACTGGGTTTGATTCCCGTGCTTGCCACCTTTTCACTTTCCTCAAATTTCTATTTAGCATTCAGTGAAACTACTCAGCATCACCTTAAAAAGAAACTTTCTCATTTGACACCTAATGGAATTTTGACACCACGTACTAGGTAGCCGCAAAGTGTTGAGACCTGACCATTGAGTAACACATGTGCAGTGTATACAGAGGGTTGTGAGGGCTGGTGGTTCCTGGTGGTCATAACTCAGTGGTCTGAGCAGTGCATGGAAGCTCAAGCTGGGGATCCTCGCTTTGTTTCTGGCAGGTGTTGACTTTTTACCATTTTTCTATTTCACCTCATTCCATGCATTTAGTAACAGCCTAACGCAAGATGTTCTATGTTTCGTATGTTGTTTGAGTGTACATACCAAGAAGCATCAACATATGGACGACTACAAGGGCAACATATGACATGCCACTCACTTTATTCAAGCCTGCATGGTCATGTAAAACTAGTATTGTGCACACCTACACACTCTGAGCACCTGAGCATCTTCAATGTGAAAGTGTAGAGTTGAAGAGTTTCAAGGTAATGCAAGAATGTTTTCAGGCTATCTATTGCAGGTACAAAATTTTACCCACTACAAATGTTACATGTACAAACAGTATGTTCAGTAACAAAATGCAAAAATCATCCCATGCTCAAATAAGTTTGAAGAGTTTACATTATCCCACTATGAGTTGTGTACAGTAGGCCAGCTCCAACACTGACACATCACTGTTCCTATATTTTCTACACACTCTAAATTGGGAGGGGCATTTGTAGGTAAATGGGTGGGGTTGTTATGGCCAAATGGGTAGGGCATTTGTAGCTAAATGGGTGGAGTAGTTATGGCTACAAATCCCCCATTAGTCGTAACTACCCCACCTCTTTAGCTACAAATTCTCTACCCCATTCAGGCCCTAACTACCCCATGCATGTTGCTACAAATTCTCCGCCCCATTCAGGCCCTAACTACCCCATGCATGTTGCTACAAATTCCCCAGCTAAATGGGTGAGGTATTACAGCTAAATGGGTTGCAGCATTAAAATACGTTCAAAAATGCTGGTCTTCAGGGGAGTGCCAATTCCAATCATCACATGACTATGAGTTTCAGTTCCTTTCTTCGGTGCTTTTTTACGAGAGCATAGCACTACAACCATATCTGTGTGTATGTAGGTGGAGGATTCAGAAAACTGGGGATTGCTCTGCTGCAATGAATCACGCTGATAGAGAGGAATATTTTCTTTACTAGATAAAGTACTGTATTGTCCCGGGGAATTTATCCGGAAAATTTGACAGGGAATTAAATTTGGCAGTCGGGGTTGAAACTGCCAAATAAAAATCTGCCAATAATAGTTTGCTCACAACACGTAATGACATAATGCAGGCAGTAACACTTTGGCCCCGTCTGGCACCCCTCTACGCAAGCTGTACATGCAGCTAGCTCGGCCCTGGCACGCTGCCAGTTTCATTTCTTGTAAAGGCGCCACAGCCAACTTTAAATTCCGCCAATATTTTTTTTTAAGGTCGGTTGGGGGCCAAACGGCCAAATTTAAAGATTTAAAGACCGCCAATATTTCCAGTTATACTGTATATACCTACATTAAGTGCCTATGAGCACTTACAGCTCAAACACCAATAATTGGGGGTGGGCAGTTGCACGAAGGAGGTGGCACAGTACCCTGGATTTTTAAGGTCAACAAACCTGGAATCCAAGCTGATAGACTTCTTTGTCTTGTTAAAATTTTAGCGCACAGTCCGTTTTGAGAGTCTCAAACCGTTCACGGTCCGTAAAATTGGGGATTTTCCCCATTTCCTGTCGGCATTGCCATCCAATAATCAGTTTATAATTAAGTTAGTTAAGATGTGGCCTGGCGGCACCCTTCATGTGGTGCTCGGAACTTTGAAGATAAGCTTAGATCGACTTAAAAAAAAAAAAAAAAAAAAAAGAGAAGGAGTTTAGTAGAGTGCTGTAGTGTCAGTAGCTGTGAGTAGTGCGTGATGCCTGCTTGTGAAAGCAAGCTTGTGTCTAGAAGCAGCAGAAAGGCCACAGTGGCCAAGACTGTATTTGTTGAGTATAGGCCCAGGTCTCGCGGCCGTATGCCTAGTCTAGTTGGTGACCGTGGCCAGGTGCTTCGAGTGCTGGGCTGGGCTTTAACTAGAATACGCAATTTATCGTTTGTGCTACAGTCTGACAGACAAGGGAGCTGAACGGTGGCTATGTGTGGAACAGAGCCGTGAGTTGTTTAGCGACATAAGGGGGAGAGGTGGGGCTAGTAATGCTTGCTTCCACTCGTGAATGAGCCCCTCCCGTAGACAAGCTGTGAATTTTTCGAAATGTGCATTCATTTTGGTGCAGTCAAAGTTGTCCATTCCAAGAGTAGTGACAAACATGAGTCTAGCCTGACTTTGAGAGTAGCTTTGAACAAAAGCTGGCATAGATTGATTTGAGATACATTGGTGGTTGGGACGCTACCTACAGTGAGCGTGTAGATGCGTCCATCGAGTGGCAATTTTGGGTTCATGAATATATTAATGAGCTACTAAAACCCTTTTTAAAATTAGGCAAAGCACGATTGCCCTAAACCAAACCCTAACCCTGAAACTAGGAGTAACCCTGGTCCTGACTGTAACCCAAGTTTATGTTTTTGTTAACCTCCGCCGAGGGACGACCGTGCCACCTTAAATGGTTCAACTATCCCCGTGTAAGTGCCCATCCCAGATCCAAAGCCAAACAAGGTCAGCCCAGTGGTAGAGAAAGCTGTACCATGCTAAAAATCAGTACTGTATTGATGTGTTGTGTGTTCATGTTATTGTGCGCATGCGTAGTTGTAATCATATAGCACATGTCTGTTCTCGAATGTTCTGTACATATAAATTTCAGTCAGTGTATATTGTACGTGTGAGTATAATTTGTCGTCTGATGGTTCCCATAAATGAAGTAGAACTCATGATATAACATTGGCGATGAGGTTCTTGGGGATATCTGCGAGCGATGGTGACTGTGTTCGGCAAGATTGAGGAGTTTGACTCCAGTCACGAAACTGGCCTCAGTACATGGAGAGGCTAGGGTACTTCTTCGACGCCAACAGCAGCGGAAAAGAAGCGCGCTGTACTACTCACACTTATTGGAGCAACCACGTACAGACTCATGCGTAGCCTGGTGGCGCCCAGTAAACCCAGCAAGAAGACATATCAGGAACTGATAGCAGCACTGACAGCTCATTTCAGTCCCACTCCTTCGCCTATCGTGTGCAGATTCAAGTTTCACTCCCGTTGCCGTCAGCCGGGCAAGTCTATTGCTGTGTTTGTCTCTCAACTTCGCTCTCTGTCGGAGAACTGCGGTTTTGGTGACACATTAGAGGATATGTTGCAAGATCGATTAGTGTGTGGAATTCGCGACGATGCAATCCAGAAGCGTCTCTTGGCAGAACATGATCTCAACTTTGCAAAGGCTATACAGATCGCACAGTCTATGGAGATGGCTGCAAAGAATGTATAGGAGTTGCAGCAGCCCTCGGGGACACCTAATACGTCGACAAGTGCCCAGGAAGTGTTAAAGGTGACTCAGCCCAGGCAAGGGAAAAGGTTCTCCCCACCTGCCATCGTTGTGGCAAGACTGGTCATAAAGCGCCGCAGTGTACTGTCAAGCATCTGAAGTGTTTCCAGTGTGGCAAGGTGGGTCACTTACGGAGTGTGTGCAGGAGCAAGAAGAAGAACGAAGGCAGATTACAGCCTGAGCAAGTAGTGCAAGTGCAAGAGGAAGGGGACCTCATTTGCCCATTGTATGTTTTGCAGGCTCGCAACCGTGTTCCACCACTACAGGTGGCGATGGAGATTGACAGTCACCAGTTGCTGATGGAGGTGGATACAGGAGCAGCATACTCTCTTATCTCTGACGCTACCTTCAAAGAGTTCTGGCCAGACAGGAGGTTGGAGAAGAGTGATGTGAGACTCTGCACCTACTCAGGGGAACCCATTGAAGTCCTGGGAAGCCTCACAGTAGCTGTCAAATACCTGAAACAGGAATCTGAAGAGCCCCTCCTTGTGGTGAAGGGGACTGGCCGAACTCTATTGGGGAGGAATTGGATGGAGCATATTGGGTTGGATTGGCCACAAATCAATCTTGTCCAACTAAGTTCATTGCAAACAGTGCTCAGGAGCCACGAAGCAGTATTCCAGGGAGGTTTAGGTGTTCTGCAGGGCTACCAGGCCAGAATCCTGGTGGACCCTGATGGTACACCTCGCTTTAGTAAGGCTCGCTCTGTTCCTTATGCCTACCGGGAACTGGTTGAGAAAGAACTTGACCGCCTGGTGTCTGATGGAATTCTGGAACCTGTTGAGTTTTCTGAGTGGGCATCCCCTATCATACCGGTGTTAAAGAGCGACAAAAAGAGTGTCCGAGTCTGTGGTGACTTCAAGCAGACTATTAACCCTGTCTCCCGTCTTGACCGACACCCTATTCCCAAGGTGGCGGATCTGTTCACTTGACTCTCTGGGGCCAAGGTGTTTTCAAAGATTGACCTGAGCCGAGCCTATCAACAAGTTCCCCTTGAGGAAGAATCACGACAGTATGTTGTAATTAATACACAGAAGGGTTTATTCAGGTATACCAGATTACCCTTCGGAGTCAGCTCAGCTCCAGGAATCTTTCAGAGGGTTATGGAAAGTCTAATGCAGGGTCTTCCAGAGGTTACTGTGTATACATCGACGATATTTTAGTGGCAGGTGCTACGGAAGAGAAGCATCTCAAGAGGCTGGAGGATGTCCTTACCGGGCTGGAGAGGGCAGGACTTCGTGCACAGAAGAGCAGGTGCCAGTTCATGAAGCCATCAGTTACATTCCTTGGACACAGAGTGGATGCAGAGGGACTACACCCTCTTTCAGAGAAAGTGGAAGCAGTTGTGAAGGCTCCCACACCCCGAAATCTCAAAGAGCTCAAGTCCTTCTTGGGACTCTTGTCATACTACAGCAAATTCCTCCCAAACCTGTCATCAGTTCTTGCCCCTCTGTACCGTCTACTCCGTAAAGATGCTCGCTGGAAGTGGTCAGCGGAGGAGGAGAAAGCCTTTCAGTGCTCTAAGGAGGTTTACTTACCTATTCACCCTAGCCTCGTCCACAGGCCCGTTCAGCCTGGGGACAAGGCTACTCTTCACCCCTCCTGGTTCATTTTGATCCAACCTTGCCCTTGATCCTGGCATGTGATGCTTCAGAGTTTGGCATTGGAGCCGTGCTGGCACATAGGATGCCAGATGGTGGTGAGCGACCAATTGGATATGTGTCGCGATCTCTGACCAAGGCCGAGAGGAATTATTCTCAACTTGAGAAAGAAGGCCTGTCATGTGTGTTCGGCGTGAAGCGATTCCATGATTACCTGGTGGGTCATCACTTCCTACTGTATACTGATCACAAGCCTTTACATGCCCTTCTCAATGAGCACCGTGCTACATATCCTCAGGCATCTGCTAGGATTCGTCGGTGGTCCTTGTTTCTCTCTGCATATGAGTACAACCTCAACTTCAGAGACACGAGGTACTGGGATTCGGTGACAGTTAACGGCACCAGAGATCATCTGCCAGCTAACCTAACTCCTAGTCTATATTCAGCTACTACATGTATGGGAAGAAGGAGAACGACATGAACCAAAGGTTTGTTAGCAATAGAAACCATAGACTTGTACCGGCGTGGAGAGTACAAGGCTAGACAAACATCTCAGTCTCTTCAACTGTCACACCAATGAAGACACATAAGCTGCAATATATTATGGTCTTACCTGACTTACAATGCTGGAAGATATATACAAGTGAGTCTAAGGTAGCTTATGTAGCTACAGTAGGAAGTCATTTATCCACACTTCACTATCCAAACCCCCCCCCCCCCCCCCCCCCCCATAATAATGATATTCATAGATATTTTGCTGTGTATTAAATGGAAAGTATTCTGCTTTGTATACAAATAGTATTGTTTCACTTATCCGAACATTTCAGGGATCTTTCACTTCCTACTGTACTACCATCAGCAGACAGACATTGAGATGCACAAAATTGCAATTATTGTGGGCATGGCTTTCATTTCATTTTGTTTCACCACTCTATTTCTTGATTTGACAGCATTCGCATGCTTTGCACCAATCACTAGACGAAGAAATCATGTCAGAAATGACTTTGCATACTCAACAGCTCTACTGAGCTGCAAATTAAAAAAAGAAAACACTTATGAAAAGATTCATAATCTTAATGTACGACATGTACTTACACCGCTTCATCACATTTATACATGTACATTGCTACTCAAGTCCAATCATAGCCTTGCTCCTAGGCTCTTGTGCATGGGTGGAAGAAATAGGGAGCCTGGTACAAACTGTGCTCAGATACCAGGATTTCTGGAAATGTGGAAATTTCTGTAAAATGTTCAGCCTACTACTCCCATGTGAAAGATCCCTGCCACTGTCCACGTTCTATGTACACGATGACAAGTGAGCGATGAAAGCACTCAGCTCTTCACTTACAGGAATCACACACACACATCCATTTCAGCTAAACACTAAGGCTTGTGACACAATCTTTCCCTTTGAAATTCAGTGATTACCACAAATGAAACCATACCATCAAGCGATGTTTTTTCTAAATTTCAAACTGCCCGAATGTGTTTCACAAGGTATAATCCCGCAGTATGGCCTTTCAGCAGGTAAACAGAAATTGACAATAATTTTAGGTTAGCACAGTAGTAGTTACTAATGGAACTTGGTGCATCACAAACATTGTGTACCTCTCTCTTCTGCTCCCCACATGAAAGCTACAACCTAACGAGGCTAGTCCTATTACAGAGTGCGAGGTAGTACTGTAACATATGCAGGTGCATAATCTTACAAAAATAGCAAAATGATTCATAGGAGTGGGGGCATGATTTTCCAATTATTGATTCCCCTGAAAAATTTCCTAAAATGTTTATCTGTGGATAGTCTGCAAAACTGTAATTGCTAATGAGTTTTCCAACATAATTACAAGATCACAGGCGATAGAGTGGAATATCTGTCTCTCTGTAAGTATCTCAAAAAGAACTAAGTACGTACTAATGAACATGCAAGCTAGCTAGCTCCATATAGAAAGGACCAGGTAGTGACACCCCTGCTGTTACAAGGTAGTAGAGCCATCTTTATACCATGTGTTGACAACATTGTGGCCAGCTTGTATCAACCTTGCAATTCAACTTGTGCACATAACCACAATCCATTTACAACCTTGTAATGAACCTGTGCATGTAGACTACAATCTCTCTACAAGGTTGTGTCTAACTTGTAATTATTCAACAGTCTGCTCACAACCTATACACAATCTCACCACAAGGTTGTAACATGCATGTAAGGTTGTGCCTTGGTTGTTACTAGGTGGTTACAACCTCTATATGGGATATATATGGACTTCTGGACATGCTGATGCTTTTAAGCAAGTCAAAGAAACACTTCTATCTTCTCAAGTATTAGCTCACTACGACACAAAGTTGCCAATCAAAATGGCAGCAGATGCATCATCATACAGGATCGGAGCTATTGTTTCTCACGTGTATCCCAATGGAAGCGAAAGGCCAATATAGCAGTCACCTCACATGATGACATTGTCTAAGAAGAGTGAATGGAACAACTGGAAAAGGAACCGTTTTCGTTGGATATCTGTATGGAAGGTATTTCACTTTGGTGACGGATCACAAACTGCTGACAACGATAACGATACTGAGTCCACACAACGGGATTCCTTCACTAGTGGCAACGATGGGCGATCATCTGTCAGCATATCAGTACCAGATTGAGTAAAAGTGCACCAAGGACCACAGAAACGTTGACGGACTCTCCAGGTTTCCTATTCCTACAGTAGGAGCAAGGGAAACACCTGCTGTTGATATCTTCACAGTGGTACAACTTGACTCATTTCCAGTTACTGCAGAGCAGCTTGGAAAAGTCACTCGACAAGATCCACTGCTGAGTAAAGTTAGATGTTTCACCAAATCTGGTTGGTCCCAAGAGGTGAGGGGTTGTCTCAAGCCCTACTGGAACAGGGGACACGAACTCTCTGTTGAAGGTGACTGTGTCTTGTGGGGCATACGAGTGACTGTGCCAAAGAAGTTGCAGAATGAGGTGTTGATGGAGATATATAGAGAGCACCAAGGCATTGCTAGGATGAAAGCAATCGCAAGGAGTTATGTGTGGTGGCCGGGTTTGGACAAGTGTCTGGAAAATGTTGCCAAGAATTGCAGAACGTGTAAGTCAGTGAAGAGTACCCCAACAGTAGCTCCGCTTCATCCGTGGGTGCGGCCCTCAATGCCATGGCAAAGACTGCATGTTGATTTCGCCAGACCCTTGAAGGAAAGTATGTTCTTTGTGCTGGTAGACGCACATTCGAAGTGGCCAGAAGTGGTAGAAATGAAGACTACTTCTGCAATGAAAACAATCGAAGTCAGGTGAACACTATTTGCAGCATATGGACTGCCTGAGCAGGTCATCTCAGATAATGGTCCACAATTCACCTCGGAAGAGTTTAAGGATTTCATAAAGGGAAACCACATCAAACACATCCTGAACACCCCATATCACCCTTCAACTAACGGGTTGGCCGAGGTTCATTCAAACTTTCAAGAAAGGGCAAGTGAGAATAGTTATCCTGAGTTATCGGAGTACACCCCATGCTACAACCAACAGGACACCAAGCAGTTTGTTTTTAAAGAGAAAGTTTCGCACTCGACTGGACCTATTGAGACTGGACAGTACTGTCAGAGTGGGAGAAAGACAGTTATCACAGAAATGTGACCACGATCGTCGTGCTAAAGAGAGAGAGTATTCAGTTGGAGACAATGTTACGACCAGAAACTATGGAAATGGTCCAAAGTGGATGTCCAGTGTGGTGATTGAACGGAGGGGCCCACTGTCGTACACAGTCCAGTTGGAATCGGGACTACTGTGGTGGCGACACATAGATCAGTTACGAGATGGTGTTAATGTTTCCCCACAGAGTGACGTAGAGACATCCACAGGTGGACTAAGCTCCCAAGCATTCACAGAAGAGTCAAGCATTGAGGACAAAAATGCACCAGAGACTCCGACTATGATGACCACTGATTCGAGTCCACCAGGAACTACAAACGCTGGTGAACCAAATCATCCTGAAACTAGCCGGTATCCTCGTAGGGTTCATCGCTAACCTCAGAGGTACTCTGAACTGAACTACACTTAGACTGTACGTATGTTCTGTAAATAGCTTTTATTTTAAGTGAGAAGGAATGTGGTATCTTGATTATTGTTGTAACTAATGTAGCTAGGACAATGTATGATGTCATAATTGGTAATGATTTTTATATGATCTAGTGCACATGTGGAGTTCTGTGTCCTACATCTTATGCAATGCCAGAAATAAAATGGTGTTCTTTACTTGTGTAAATCTTCCGGCATCCAAGCAGTCACGACATGAGCAAATTTCGCCTTGGTGAAAGCACCCACCTCGACCTAACGTTACTTCAGTCATCACTCAGCAGTTTCTACACTTGTCTTATACGGGTATTGCCATTTGTCTGCTCTAGCCAAACTCCTTCGCTTAGCAGTTATGGAACGACTGGAGAAAAGCTAAGCACCAGTTTTCCATGAAGGCCTTTCAACAGCTACTGTACTGTCTAACCTGTTTAATGGTGTAAACATACAAGATAGTTTACGGTGTAAACAATGTAGCTTATAGGAAACATCATTTTACAACTTCCTGTCAGTATACACGGCTGTTTTCCGCACATTCACGCGTGGACATTAAGACACGCCCCCCAAAATTTTTCCTGCGGTTAGCAACGCGTAGCAACCACGCTTCCGGTTTATTTCCTGGGTTTTTCTCAGGCTTCGCGTGATCAGAGCGTGACCGCTGGAGCCATGTGGGCTAACTAGAATTGTACAGAAGAGCCAGCTGTACATTTCAGCGAAAAAAATAGCGAAATCCGATGAAGGACGCCGATGATACGCTGTCCAACGTCGAGCGATGCTTCTTCAAGTAACTGGCACCGTCACCGCTAACCAGAAGCGCTTCAGCAGAAGCAGAGAGTGGCTCTTACGAGAGAAAAGCATGAACTTGTAAGTTGGTATAAAGCTAATACAGTACTTATTTTTTGTAGTGCGGTATGCACTACCAAAGGGGGGGTACTATACTTAATGTACCTGTTAGGCATGTTCACCCGTTGATGCCTGGTAATGCAGCAAGGCTGGTTTTATTGGGAGAAGAGGGGGTCTATAAAGATACATAAAAAGCAAACTAGCTAGGATACCAACAAAGTATTTTCTGGTTTAGTTCCCAGATTATCTTTTTCAGTCGTGTTCCTGGGTTTGGATCCGACGCTGTTAAGCCTTGGTTAGTCTCGCGAGCCAGTGGGCGTGAGACTAACCCCTGGTGTGTTGACTCCATTGTCTCATTCACAGACATCCACGTTCTTTTTTTCAGTGTGCAAATAGGGAGGGGAAGGGCTGGGTGATCTTGACATGTGCCGTGAAGGTAGGTTAACACCTGGGGATTGAGGGCGGTTTATGATTATTAAAATTCAAACTGAGTTGGTCAGTCCAGAGTGTACCGAACATGCTCATGATGCTGCTTTATAAACTAGCCTTGTCCCCAGGCCCGTTCGAAAAATCGGAGAAGAGGGCCTGGTATCCACTGTTTGCACATGCGCTTAATTTCCCGACATTCCGGGAATTCCGGATAATACCGTGCTACCTCCGCATGCCGTGACGTCAGGTACATGTATTTTGCCGTATATTTAATCGTACACTGCTGACAATGGCTATTTCTGTGCAATGCCTTGATTCTGCCGTGTTGTATGCCTTCCTGCGACTTCTAAGCGAAGCGATGGCGCTAAAACACGACAAGAAAGCGTCTATGAAGCATTTGTGCTTGTATCTTATGGGTTTTGGCTTACATTTGTAGTGTGAAGATGGTACTGCGTCGACAGCACAGTTCAAGCGATAAGCGCTGGGGTCAGAAGGCCTGGGCAAAGGGCTAGGAGAGCAGCGCTCGCCTCTTTGGCGTTATACCATAAAAGCCCATATGCCATATATGAACATCATAGTTCATAACCACATGATGTTGGCCGTCATTTGACACATCCTTGCACAATTTCACGTGAGCTGTACGCACTAATTAAGCGCATGCGCGAACAGTGGATACCAGGCCCTCTTTTTCGAACGGGCCTGGGGACGAGGCTACTTTATAAACATTCTGGCCTAGCAGGTCCTGCGACATCAGATACACAGTGAGGTTGTCAAGCTGGTGGTGGAAGCATGACACATCTCTAGATTTCTCGATCCACGTGCAGCAGTAATTGGCACACTCTAAGATATCGTATGGCAGCTGAGTATACTGATTTTAAAACCCTAAGTAGAGTTGGCATACAGGAGTACAGAATTTATTCTCAGACCACAGACTTCAAAAGTCTAATCACAGTAGCAACTCTGCCAGATCATCAGAACAGCAGGACACACTGACGAAGGCTCTCGGGCCGAATCATCCTATGGATGGTTTCTTGTATGCTGTGTCTAGTGCTCAAAACTAAAAAAAACTTATTTTCATCTCAACATAGCAATGAGCCTGTAGAGTATGCTGTATGTTATGTACTATACACTCTTTCTCTGTGTTTCTCCTAGGTGAAAACATTGGTGCAGTAATGGAGACGACAGTTGAACGTCTCACCACAGTTGCCCAGCTGCCACTGTAGAACAATCTTGGGGGGTCATCAAGTCCATCAGTTGTCACATAAACTGGAACAGAACTCTCAGCACCTATTATGTACATTTATACACTGCTGTTTGCCTTTAGCAGCCTCTCCTCACATACATTACTGAGTAAATTTATCTTTATTTTAAGGGCTTGTAACTCTCTAGAAAAAATAAGTACTGTTTAGCTCGGTGGTAAATTAACTACCTGTATCCTTAAGTACTTGTTTCCTGCAGAGCAGTCCCGCTGAAGCGCTTCCCGTGGTAAGATATAAGGCTTCATGCGCTGGTACTACTTACACCCGCATGCGAGGTTCCGCCTTGAAGCAGCTGCGCAAATGGTTTTGTAAAACGCTCTAGTTGCGCAGTTGCAGCCAGGGCTGTTACCATGGCATGTATGAACTGTTAGGAATGTAAATCGGCGAATTCTTGGCATGGCTAGCATGCCTGAGAGTTTTATAAACTGTCGAAGTTTCAGATTAGCTTTGGGGGCGTGTCCATTGCGTACCGTAAATGTACTTACACGCGTTTAATTAATCGCTAAATGTCCGCGAAAAACAGCCGTGTATATTACCCACCTGTTACTATAGAAACAAGGGTGAAGTGCATGGGTGTTTCATTTGAGACATAGCACATAATTAGATAAACACGCAAACATTTCCGGTAGGCTACAAGTAGCCATGGCAGCTTTCGTCCTATGCAAATCACCATCTGCTGTGCAGATGTGTCCATGGTGGGATGAATCAGATCTAGGTAAGGAGATATGTGCAATACCATGCACAATTGCAAGAGTGGTGCCTTGGCAACTTAGTGCCTTAACGACGCGAAGGCTGCATATGAAAAGACACCAGTAAATACATCGGTGTAGGGTTCACTCATTATAAATCACAGTGAGCATGAACAATCCTGTAATGAAACAATGACCAGCTGTGACTGCAAAGCTACCCATCATTCCTGTTCTACAACATGGAGGTGTGATGTTATGCATTAACAAATAAACTGCTCTGTCCTTAATGGTACTGATATACAAACTTACATTCAGCTGTAGATCGAATCATCAGATTCCCTGTACTGCTTGTGCTGACCTGACACACATCTAAACATAATGACTCATTAAGAAGTAACTATTGGTGAAATATACTATAGTACGTGGGCAGATCAAAGGCGCCGCATGCTGTCATATATGGTATAAACACCCTACTGTTGCGCCCGCAGGGAGTATATTTCTGAGTCAGGGGTGTATATTTCGACCGCAGGGAGTATATTGCTGAGTCAGGGGTGTATATGTTATAGTTATATCACACCCAGGAGGGATGTATCTGATTTACAGTCACGAGCCCGATCGAGGGCTCAACCCCGACCACAAAACCGCCAAATTTAATTACCCTATCAAATTTTCGGCTAATGAGGCAAAATATAGGAAATTAAAAAACTGGAAATAGACCGGAAATAGTCATTTTTGATGTTACAAGGCAAATAGAAAAAAGCAAAAAACTGGCAGTCACTGGATTCTAAGGGTAAGTGGAAATCACTGAAGTGCAGAAACCAAAGTGCAGAAACAAAGTATGGAAGCAGAAGTATGGAAGCAGAATTATGGAAGTGAGAAGAAAAGCTGCCTAACGCGGTCTAGTGCCTTACTGACTCATGACTATGTACTTTGACGGCTTGTAGCTAAAGGGTGACTGTCTCCCAGCTATGTGAGAGCCATATCCCAGGGGTCTCAGACTGCAGTGAGCATCACTATCATGATGCCACAGTGAGTGTAGGTAGCCAGACCCAAACCAAAAGCTAACAATGAGTGGGTCAACCATCCAGACTACAGATGCGAGTGTTGTCATACGTAGTTCCTCGCTGAATATCTTCGTCAGTGGCTCAACCAGCTACAGAACTACTCCTAAGATACCAGCAAATAGTCACTGAAGTGACCAAGACAACTCAGCCTGTCATGCTAAACGACTGTGTTAGTGCTCACTGGAGTCCGAGGTCCCAGTACCTGGCTCTCACATCACTTGGAGGTAGTCACCCTCTGCCTACAATGCACAGTCATGAGTAAGCAAGGCACTAGACACTGATAGGTGGCTTTTCATCTTACTTCCATACTTCCATTTCCTTACTTTGGCTTCCGCACTTGAGTGTTTTTCACTTGCCCGGATTCTAACAGGTTGCTAGGCATGAATTGTCAGTGCTCTGACCACTAAGCTACATACAATCACCAAGAAACCAGCAGCCCTCACAATCTTAGATAATTTTATATGTACTGCATGAAATGCAAGACAGAAGTTGTGGAGATGACATAGATATAGTGTAACAATGTCAACAGAACAAGGCCACTTTGAAATTGGATTGTGTACAAAGTTTCTATAGAGATAATCTGAGTACTTGTATACACATCACAAACTGCACATGCATAATCTGCTGTCTATGACAACCATTCCACATTGCACATGTACCTGTCTATTGTTCTCGAGAGCAAAACAATCATCCTCACAGAGCACCTAAGTTTGCAACAAGTCTGCCATGCATGTACCAGTATAGTACACATTTTCTACTTAATTTTTTACTATTAAACATCTGCACCACAAACAGGTGTCTGCATGTACCCAGTACTACCAATCACTTAATATGTTGTACCTGTACAAACAGGTGCATTTTACAACAATAAGAATCTAGTAGTAATGTGAGTTTATGGTAGTCTGAATCTCGAACAACCGATCTCTCGGCCAAAGATTGTGCGGTTACGTTATGCGAGAGTATTCACGGACGAATAGTCAAATCAATCTTTGAGTGCACACAACTTCATAACTTTATGCAATGTTTCGGTCCCAAAGAAGGTCCTACGGGACCGAAACATTGCATAAAGTTATGAAGTTGTGTGCACTCAAAGATTGATTTGACTATTCGTCCGCGAATACTCTCGCATAACGTAGTAGTAACATGAGGCAACACAAGCAATAAAATTCAGGGACAAACGGTCAAAAGCCTGGCACAAATAAATCTGTCCCTTATCTCCTTAATTAACCTTACTAATGAAAACTGCTATAGTCATGCACAAATGAGAAACCAAACTTTTAACTATAACCACCAAAGGAGCAACATGATAGGGAGGAGGTTTAAAAGATGGAACAGACAAGATGTATGTTGCACATACTGACATTACTGTTCAGGTTGAGTCGTTGGTCATTTTCCTGTGACAGTGGACAACCTCTAGTCTTACTGGGCCCTCTCCCCTTTCTAATTCACTGAGCAGTTAGCTAACTATAGGTGGTAGATCTTGGTAAATAGGGAGCACCTGGTGAATTGTTATGTTAAGTAATGTTTTAATAACATCTTCCTTAGACACACACTGGTATTGGGGAGGTACTGGAACAGTTAACAGCATCAGAGATCATATACCAGCTAATCTAACTCCTAATTTCGAACCATAGACTCCTATATCTGACATGGAGAGTATGAGGCTACACAAACTTCTCAGCCACTTCAACTGTCAAACCAATGAAGACACATAAGCAGCAATATATAGTCTTACCTGACGTACATGCTGTAAGATACAAGTGAGTCCGAGGTAGCTTATGTAGCTACTACCTTCAGCCGACAGACTATTCTACCAAGCTAGACCAGAGATGTTTTTTTTTCATATTTATTTCTTGATTCGACAACATTTGCCTGCTTTGCACTGATCAACAGGCAAAGAAACCAGTTAGCTGCCATTAACACAACAGCCAGTAACAAGTAATTCAGCAATTACATATATGCCTATGCTAGGCAATCAAGTTTACATGGTTGCACAACTTACTCTTCGCATGAAGACGTCAGTCGCACTAAGACCTCCCAGCCAACATCGAAGAATGAACTTAGCATACTTTATACATCATTTGCAAAATGTTAGTTTCTCAAAGCTTCATGCGACTACGTACATTAGGGTAGGGAACACACACACTGACCCCAATCCTGACTTATTTCGACATCGTCCCTAGCCGTACGATCAGAACCAAGAACCAAAACGTGTGTTTATTAGGGTTTGTGGAGGTTGGAAATGCTACCTGATCGCATTTGAGTCCCCAACAGTGCAGTGTTTCTGCTGTACAAAGAATATTTCGCTTTTATGTGTACGAATCAATTAGGGTACGTAAATTACTGTTTTTTTCTCTGGAAAAGGGAAGTGTACAAATTAATAGAGTGTACGAATTATTAGAAATTCTACGGTATTTCTGTAACAGGTTGCAGAAACGAACCTCATAGCTAGAAAGAGCAACTGGAAGTATGAAAACTGAAGTATGAAAGTGAGAAAAAAGCCACCTATCCGTGTGTAGTGCCTTACTGATTCATTACTGTGTCTTGTAGCCAAGGGGTGACTGTCTCCAACCGATGTGAGGGCAGATCCTGAGATCTCAAACTCAAGCAAGCATTAACATTGTCATTTAGCATGATACAAGCAGAGAATACAGTCTAATCTTGGTATCGTTTAGCTTGTTTGCTAGTATCTTAGAGTAGTTCTGTAACATAAGGAGCACAGAATCTGCTGGTCAACTCAGTTGGCCCACTTAGGGTGGCATCATGTATACACCCTACCTAGTACCCAGTACATGGTGCCAGTCTAGCATAACCCATGTTAATAACACTTGTTGGAGACCGCAATTCCATGATCTGGCACTCACATTGATAGTGACCCTTTGGTTACAAGGCTTCAAGACACATAGTTGTGAGTCAGTAAGGCACTATACCGTAGGACCGGTTTTAATTGCGATGGTCTAATAATTGTGAATTCCAAGTTTTAGTTCCGTTCGCAAATATTGGAACGCAAAATTAATGGATATACCGGTGCGTGAGCACGTGGCTAGCAATAGTGTTGCAAACAGCGTGCCATATGAATGTGGGCCCATACAAACGTTAACCTGCCGTCACGAGCCTTCGTTGATACTTGAAGCCAGTGAACAAGCTTTCGGTACATGGCCAACAACAAAGGCCACATGTTTGAACTGCAACTTCCCTTGGATCGTTTTCTCCCACCAAAGGGGTCCATACGTACTCGTTTGCAAATATGATGGCCACGAACAACATTCTCTAGGCAGTACATCTCGGGCATGATGACTCGACTTCCAATCTTCTCTAGCTCTCTGTGCTGTCACATGTCGCGTACAATTGATACCGAATGCAATAATTAAACACACAATTGGCTTGAAAAGTGCAGAACGTGAACATTAAATGCCGCAATTAAAACCGGTCCTACGGTACACTGATAGGCAGCTTTCCTGGAGTTTTCTACTCTCAGTTCCATATAAGGCACTTCAATCCACTATGTTTGCCAGACCACTGTTCAGTTGCCTCCAAGTCATCACAAGAGTCAGTTTATGTGAAAGTGTTTGTGCAATGCATCTAGTTTCCTCTGTGTACGTAATTTGAGGATTGGAATATTTATGAAATCCTGTTGCAAAATGACAGATAACACAAGAGCTCAATGTGGTTTAAATTCACACCCATACGTATGTTGGGCTCATTCAGGCTTGCATCAATTAGCCACCAGTCATGTTACAAATAATTTGCTAACACACAGTTGCTTGTGTGCATAAACCAGATATGGCGACATAAAGCACTCATGCCGGCAGTACTTATGCTTCATGTCACAACTGTGCCATATCTAGTACTAGGCGCTCATAACTGTTGAGAAAGTAAATGAGAAATATTGTCTACAGGCATTGGCACTGCCTTGCTTGACACTACAGCATGTGTGCTGCATTACTAAAGGGACTCAGGTAGGACTGTTAGATGGTTCCATGAAGGCTCTCCCATCCGTACTTATATTCACAATATGTACCGTAGTCTCACGAAAGAGTGTCCACAAGTCCACCAAAGAAGGTGGTGGGCGCTCTTTCAAGTGCTTCCACATTTAACCATGAAAGAGCGCCCATGTCATGTATACAGCGAGTCGATGTCCTGGAAGCAAATAATTGGACAAACAATAACGTACAGTGGAGCCATCAGCGGCTTTGAAGTCAAGTCATGTGCACTCCATTAGCCATGCGAAGCTCGCTCCCTGGCTTGCTCCAGGGTGGGCACTCACTCGAGCAAACATATACAGGAAATTGGGCCAAAAGTAGGGGGTAAGCACTCTTTCAAAGGAGGGCGCTCTTTCGCAAGACTACGGTAATACAGAACAGATACAGCACATATACCTGGAGTACATTCTCACCAAGTCAGTTTGTCAATGATAACTTAAACGAGTCTCAAAGTTACAATATAGAATCTCACACTTTTTGCCATTCATTCTGATGTGCAAGTGGGGGAGGGTCTAGCCATGTCATACTAATTCTTTAGCTATAATTAACTTGTAAGTACCATATAGCAGTCAATTTTCGCCAGGGGTCAATTTTCGCCAATTTCGCCATTAGCTTGGAGTGGCGAAAATTTTCATGGTGAAAAATTTTGCCCGGTGAAAATTTTTTTAGCACGTGGAAGTGTTGCTAAAAGTGTGCTCAGTGTGCTGAAGACTCAACTTTGACTACTAACTAGCTGTAACAAATGGCTTTACTGCGCTACATCCAAGTCACGCCACATCGTGGGCCCGCCAGTTGGGGAAATCTGCCTTAACCCTTCTGGACCACTGTCGGCGTTGTTACCTTCGTCAATTGAAGAAGCAAATGCAGCGGTTGAAGCGTTCAACAAGAGGAGAGTGCGAAGTCGAAAAGAGGACCCTACCTGTGCTGCTCTTCATGACAGCCACAGCATATCAATCTACAGCGTTGCTTGGCTCCCATCGACAATCTAGTTCTTCACCAATGGCGGATTCCCAAATCCCCTTATATACATGGTAGCCATGTATGCTACATTCCTTTTCGAAGTTCTCCACGGCAAAATTCTCCGCAGACTCCGGTTCTTGTACCTACAGTCGTTACTAGCTAGCTAGCACACATCACACTTGGCATGCTAACTATACAAGTTTCTAAGGGGTTAAATCAAAATAACTTCATGAAGCCACAGCATATTGATCTAGAGCGTTGCTTGGCTCCCATCGACAATCTAGTTCTTCACCAATGGCGGATTCCCAAATCTCCTTATATACATTCCTTTTCGAAGTTCTCCACGGCAAAATTCTCCACAGACTCCGGTTCTTGTACCTACAGTCGTTACTAGCTAGCTAGCACTCATCACACTTGGCATGCTGACTATACAAGTTTCTAAGGAGTTAAATCAAAATAACTTTGTACTTTAATTTCACCCAATCCGGTGCTGCGCGAAAATAAATCTGGTGAATTTTCCTGCAATGCATAGGCGCAGGCTTTGGCGAAATTTGTTTCTGGTGAAAATTTCCCGCTATACGGTACATAAGTTTGTTTCTGGTATATGCTGTTGTGTTAGAGGAGCATACCTGCCTATACCTCTTCCAAGCACACAACACAGATGTGAAGGAACCAGCATTAAACAAAAGTGATGACATTCCTAGGCCAACTAAGATAACAACACAACGCTCAACAGAAATCAGTCCAGCTTTAGGGTATACTTGGAAGGACTGCACATATGGTGCAGCTATTCACCAGGATTCGTACTCTAGAGAGGTAGTTTCAGCAAAACAAAGACAATAGAAAGACTATACATTTCTAAGTCACTTTCACCACATTTCTAGCGAAACTGTATACACGTACCTGTAAATCGGACACCATGCACCTGTTGCACCTTCTGGGCAATAGAATGAAGATCCATTTCATAAAGAGCTCGGACAATGTCACTCCAAGATGCAGTTGGAGTCATTTGAAGCCATTTGGTCAGCATCTCAAGTCGACAGCGTTCAACATCTCTTGGATGGTTTGCTTCAATAGTTGCTAGAACGCTCTGTGGCAAATTGAGCTTGATACCGAGTATATACCATTGAATTACATCCACCAGTTCTTCAGATAGGTTCTTCAAAGTCAATGAAGGAACTGCAAGAGGAAAAGTGACAACTCTGCTCTTAGGCTCTGAGGCTCTGTCCTCTGTCAAAAACATTTAGAGCCCCTGATAGATTTTGTTTTAACTCACTGGATGAGGTCTTTGGCTAGGTTAACATAGTTAGAGTAAGTCAGCAATCATCGGACGACATGTATAATCGGACACTCCAACGCGGAGAGAAAACTGAGTAAACACTTGGCGATACCGCAAGACTGTAGCGGAGGTGCGCGGAACCTGGTGTACCAAAAATGATGCCTGCACACTGCTTCCTGTTGCCGCTAGAAGCGATACAATGACCATCTGAAAACATCTATTTTCAGACATCATTGTCTGTGCCTTCTCTGAAGCAGCTTGTGGAGAGATTTTAGTATGGATACGATGCCCCAAGACCCCTCCAATTCACAATCAGTTTTCATCGTGGTAGCTGCTTTGAGCACTCAGGGGCTCGGCTGAACATGGACCAGGGTCATCCAACCGATAATCGAATGGTGAAATTTGTTGTTTCTTGCTGTGTTGTCTCCAAACAAGTTAAAGTCTCCACAATATTGGCATCAGTAGAATCTACAGGCCCTTGGCTACATGCTGGTACTTGTCCGGTGTTAAGTACTTCTCAAGATATATCTGTATTACATGTTTCTTTCTGTAAAATATGCTAGTTGATTTATGTGCAGTATAAATAGGTGAGTTTGAACGATATCGTGGAATATCTCAAGAACTACTTAACGCACAAACACCGGACAAGTACCAGCATGTAGCGAAGGTCCTGTATATTCCACTGATACTAGCCTTGTGGAGACTTCAACTTGTTTGGAGACAACGTAGCAAGAAACGACAAATTTAACCGTTCGATTATCGATGGAATGACCCTCATCCATGTTCAGCTGTGCCCCCGAGTGCTCAGAGCAGCTACCGCAACGAAAACTGATTGCGAATTGGAGGGGTCTTAAGGCATAGTATCTATACTAGGCACAGACGGTGAATGGAGAAGGCACAGACAACGGTGTCTGAAAATAGATACACTAATCCGATTATTGATGTTTTTCGGATGGTCATTGTATCGCTTCTAGCGTCAACAGGAAACAGTGTGCAGGCGTCATTTTTGGTACACCAGGTACCGCGTACCTCCGCTACAGTCTTGCGGTATCGTCGAGTGTTTTCTTTCCACGTTGGAGTGTCCGATTACCGTATTCACTCTAATTTATGGAATGTTCTAATTATTGGAACGCCAAATTTTAATTATTTAATTCGCTCTAATTCATGGAACGAATGAATTTTGAAATAAATAACCATTCTAATCGCTCAAATGGGCAAGTTCTATACTATATTTTCTCCTGCTATAATTAATGTCTCTCGCTCGTACTACCAATTTCTTCCTCCCGTTACATAGCAACAGGGAATCTTCAATCCACCTTGAATGAGTGGAGAGCGCCATCGTCTTCTGTATCCATTTCTCCTCCTCAGTCAGAAAATGCCGCGGCTGAATTCTCTAGATAGATGGGCAACAGTGGTATTGTTGTTATCAATGCTGCGTACAACAACGGCCACGGCAAATCTGTCGATCGACCAGGGCCACAGTTCACAGCTGGCGACGATCTCCTCGATTGCAGCGAAGGATGCTCACCCCTGGGAGTCTCCACAGCGTAAGCTAGGGGAGATTTCTGTGTTATCCGTGGCGTTGACATCGTTACAAATTGATCCATCTCGCTTTTTACAGTAGCTTTTCAACTGCTTTTGCGACGTGCAAAACCGCTCTAATTTATTTGAATGCGAAGGGAAACGATTTATAACACATTCTAATTAACGCGGAACGGTTGCCAATACAATTATTTTTGCCCATTCCATAAATTAGAGCGAATACGGTATACATGTAGTCCGATGATTGCTGACTTACTATATATGTACCAATTTTTAGTAGGTTATACACAAATGTGAATTCACTTATACGTTCATATACATATTATTTCACTCACATTGCACAGAAGCATTGCTGTTAGCTTTTAGACATGGCCCTACACCATCATTCTGATCAGAATTTGATTCAGAACTCTCTCCTTCCATAAACAATGGATTTGGATCACAATCACCTAATGTGTGTTGTGCTGCAGATCATCAACAACATTCATTAATTAAATTCATAAGCAACATACACAGCTTATAGCATCAGCACTTGGCTGCAGCTCTCTTCTCTTCTGTGCATATTAACAAGGTGAAAAATATAGTATGCATAATCCAAGGTGGTGATCATCAGCATGATAATCATGGAAATTTTGTGTGGACAGAAAAGTGAGTAGATTGGCACACAAATGAGCAGTTTAGAGTTCATGTGGACCTATGACAGTAGTTCAACTGATTGTGTATGTAAATTTGTAACCACTGTTGTTACAATGTACCGACTAATTGCTTAATAGTTGGCCAGAATCACTTAATCTAACCCAGCTAGGCCACCCTTTCCTTTGCACCAAATGGTGGAGCCTACCGTCATTATTCGAATAGAACGGTAGACAATTAAATAATTTCAAAACTGGCTTCCGCTAGATTAGATTCATAAAACTTCCAGGAAGCCAATTTCTTCGGTTAGATTAGATTCATCTGTGTAATAGAAGCACATTTTCCAAGAAAGGCACTAACCACGCACGGAAGCCTGTTCGCCCCAGGGGGCAGTACTAAATTACCATAGGCTTATATAGGCTCCGGACCTTCGATCGTTCTGTCGGCCAGCAACTATTATCCGTACTTGTTTTGATAAGAACATGGTCTGGGTGCACTACAATGCCCCAGCAGTGACTTCACAAGTGTTGTTTTGATAAGAACGCTTCCTGGTGCACTAGTTCTGCCAGTGACTTGCTGTTTTGTTTTGTTAAGAACGCTTCATGGTGTATACTGCTACGGGCTCTTCCGCTAAATTGGATTAACAAGAAAATAATTAGTGTAGAGGCTTCCGCATAATTGGATTAATAAAAATTCCAAGAATTGAATTTCTTCTGCTACTTTGGATTTACCGTTCTATTCGAATAATGACAGTATATGACATTATAACTTCCAGTCAAAACACGCTTCTTTTCTTAGCTAAGTCAGCTTTACACTTGAGCTACATACCTGGATGCCTGCCTGCGAAATTCTTTTACTAGAGCTATTGTTGCACTTGATGCTACATTAGTCTAAACAGACAGCGCACATCAGGGTCAGAATGAGCATGACTGTACAGTACACTCAAGCATGTAAAGACACAAAGTCTTCTGTACGTAGTGCTTGATTCAAAGATGATTAGCATGTATGGAAAAATCAATAGGCTCATGCAGGTTCAAGTTCCAAGACAAGCTGTGCACTATATTAACAGTCACAAAATGTCTGAACAAGAACAAGCACATGTAGGGATGGAATCCTCAAAAACCAGCCAAACAAGATGGGAATGACACCACAATACGTTCACAACATCCCTACATCTTGTGCCAACTATGCCTTGTGTTTGTTGTTTGTGTGCATAGGAGGGTTGTGGAAGGCAGTGGGGTGGGTAGTGCTGGGTGTGCATATAGGCGTATAGGAAGCAAATTGGAAGTGTAGAGGCCATGTTGTGTCGCACAAAGCGCGGTGGCAAATTTTTCAAAAATGCACATCTTTAGACCGCAAAATAAAGCCTTTTTTCAACGGTGTATAATATTCTAGCCTTGTTCTCACATATCTAATGGTAACATTCATATTTATGTGGAAAACGGTATGATTATAAATTCGTCGTTCCCTGGAGATCGCCCAGCTTTTCGCCACTTGCAATAGTGGTCAATGCTTACTTGACCGAAGTGCATTAGCCTTGTACTAAGGCTGTTCCACAGGCAAGATTTTGGTTGTTTTACAGTGTACCTTAAGCAGAAATGCGTGGCAGATATGGCAGATTTGGGCTGTTTTATATGTGAAACACTGTGGAGTGAGCGGTGCCGAGTTCCTAGTTATGAATTCATTTAGCAGGTGTGAATAGGCTAACTGGCATTTAGAAAGTTTTGTGGTGTGCAGAGTTGGCAAAATGGCACAAGATGTAGGGATGTTGTGAAAGTATTGTGGTGTCATTCCCCATCTAGTTTGGCATGTTTTTCAGGATTCCATCCCTACATGTGCTTGTTCTAGTTCAGAAAACTTTTTTGTGACTTGTTCCTGCTGTTTTTCTTTTCTTTTTGTTTGTTTTTGTTGTTGTTCTTTTAGGAATGTTAAGTGAATAAGAGGTGGGAGGGGAGGCCAAGGGGAAGATCCATGGTCTGTAAAGTACAAAAGTATAGAACTTTGTTGTTCACAAAGAACAAACAGTTGTCATAAATTCAAAAACTTTGAAATAAAATTGTAAAACTAACCATCAAACTTCTCTACAGAAGTAGAAACTGCTGCCCTTGGAAACTACATGTGCTCAGTTGTGTTGAGTCCTCACATACATGTACATAAATTTTCATTTACAGCAGCTCTATAGCAATACATACCTTATAGCGTAAGTCGCCAATTATCGGCCGGCACCTATTATCGGCCAGTTCTTTGAAACTCCCGCGACGTCGTAACGCATGCGCACATTGTGCATATCGCATGCGTGCGCGCGCGTGCTTATTATATAAAGACATCATAAACGGCGGGCACATTGAGTTTCGGCTTGGGTGAAGTTTCTCCTCTCACTTTGTTCCGCTGCTTGTGTTGTGCACGTCGGATCAGGTACCTAACTATTTGTAATACTATGTATAAAAGATCTGCATTTTCTTTTTAAGTCCCTAGGAGTGAACCTGGGGTAGAGTGTGTTCAGTTTTTTACGACTAGGCTGCAGTCCAAAGTGTGTTTGTAGCAAGGCCCAAAGGAAAAATCGCTAGGAGTTTGCTATGTTATTAAGTTTGAGCTGCATGCAAGTACACAAAAATGCGCAATACCCACTACAGTTTTAATACTTAACGATAGCTAGCTAATAATCAGAAACTTTTTTTTTCCTTCATAGCCTAATATCGGGTGATGGGTTGTTCGCCCAGTAGCGACGAGTCTGCAGACGAACAATACGTTGTCCCTTGGAATAAGCAGTGGAGACATGCAAAAAGTACTGTGAGGGCACCTCACCAACTAATTATACTAGATACACCCGGGTACGGCGACTTTTGCCAAATTGTGAAGAAGGTTCCCAAAAAAACTCCTTACAGATGTGAAAAATGTAACTTAAAACTTTTGTTTTAATCCTAAAAAGAAATCATTTTAGGAAGTGGCATTCACCCAAGTATGATGAACTTCGTGGCTATACTTGACACTTTCAGGCTCACCTTAGTGGCTACACCATCTGAACACAAGCCTTCGTGCAGTACTGTTTAGGTAGGTCTGAGTACATTATGTTTACAATGTGATACAGCTAGCCCATGGTACTGTATGTTGATGTGGGATCCCCAAACGTAGAGTGCCCGCATTAATTTCTCAAGAAATGTTTAATTTTGTATTTCTAGAACCTGGTTGTGAACAGTCACTGCCCATATAGAAAAAACTAGGTTGTAACAACCTTGTAACAACCATGGCACAACCTTACATGCATGTTACAACCTTGTTGTGAGATTGTGTATAGGTTGTGAGCAGACTGTTGAATAATTACAAGTTAGACACAACCTTGTGGAGAGGTTGTGTATAGGTTGTGAGCAGACTGTTGAATAATTACAAGTTAGACACAACCTTGTGGAGAGATTGTAGTCTACATGCACATGTTCATTACAAGGTTGTAAATGGATTGTGGTTATGTGCACAACTTTGTGAATGGATTATATAGTTTGAAATAATCACATGACATTGTGTATCATCACAACATTGCACCATACCGTAAAATATCAATACAGGACAATACTGTTATAGTCATTTGTAGGCAGACGCCAGTTGTTTCTTATGCTAGCAGCAGCACTACTTGTTTCCATTGCAGTCTTCACAATCTTGCCAGTTGTGGTTGCAAATGCAAGTTTGATAAAGGACATGATATGATTAATCTGTTCTCGATGTTTAAAAGCTGTTAGCTTTTTCTAAACAAGCTCACATCGATAAGCATCTAACATGAGCCTTTTCCTAAACTCAAGCAAAGAGTTAGCTATATGCACTGTCAGGATTGGCAAAAGTCATCTCAACAACATCCAAATCAACCTCAAGTTCTTCATCAGTGTTCTTTGCCATTTCATTTCTGCATCAGGTGATGATGGGACACTTCCTACATATGTGATTGCAGGTTTAGCATTTAGTGTAAATTTCAGCTTGTGTTTAGCTTTCTGATGCTTCCTCTGTTCTATTTTCATCTGCTTTCCCAACTTGATGCAGACAACAGCTCTGTAATAGGGGAATTTAGAGGAAATAATAATAACTACAACAACAATTATATTCTCTCCTCCCAATTTCAGGTGTACTTCATCTTAAGTTGCACCTTCTAAGCCACTTCAAGTACTGTAAGGTGAAGCACAAAGCATGAGTGCAACGCATCAGACTGACAGTTGTACCACCACAAAGTCTAACACATCAGTCACAAGACCACAAAGTTCGACCCATCAGACTGATGGTCACATGACCACAAAGTCTGACACATCAGACGGACGGTCACATGACCACAAAGTCCAACACAGCAGATCGACTGACAGTCACATGACCACACAAAGTCCAACACATCAGACTGACAGTCACAAGACCAAGAAGTTCAACACATCGGACTGACAGTCACAAGACCAAAAAGTCCAATGCATCAGGGGGACTGACCAAATTTTAATGCCACCCGAATGTATGCTGAAACCCCACTAGCCAACCAACCTCAACATGGATGGCTTTTAGTATCAGAGACAGTATCACGAAGCATTTCCCGTACGTATTCAAATTATCAAATGCAATCCCATACTACTGTTGGTTGCATCTAGCTTGTCACACAAGGTAGCTAGCTACATATACTAAACCAGTGTAAAGTTTATTAAACAAGAATGTAACCTACAGTGCACATTAATCCGCCTTACAACAAAATAGGTGGCAGATGATAACCCACTGGGATATCTTACCTTCAAGCTGGTTCCGTTCTTTCCAGAAAGTTTGCCTATGAGCATGACAGGCTAAGGCTGTAGCCTGCTGCGCGGCGCCGGTGCGCTTAGACCACACCCACTCCGGGCTGTTAAAGGCAGCACGCATGCGCAAATTTGGCAGCACGCGCTTGCGACAGCTGCTTGCAGTGAAGCTGACAGCTGCGGCTGCCTTCAGTAAGAGCCACACGTCGGACACGATCGACGTGCTGCCATATCATCGAAGGCTAAGCGATCGTGAATACAGCGCAGAAGACGCCTACTAAGTTTGTTCTTATCCGTTGATTGTCCGAGTAGGTGTGATTCCCCTCTCCGCCACAAAAGGCGCTGCGCATATTAGGAACAGGACGTTGTACAAAGCTGTACTCCGAAGGATCCAGGAGTAAAGGTAATAGAATGTATCTATAATTACATAAGGGGAAGATAAAATTTGCTTCTCCATGGCCGACTTGCACGATAGGATCACGTTGGCACGCCCCTAGCCCTCTGGGGGTCAGGTTCTTCTCGTTCTCCATACAAAATGTATGGAAAATGACCGCCGTGGTTGATAAAATAGCTTGCTGCTCATACACAGCGTGTCCTTCAGCCATCATTTTGAGATTATCGTGGAGACTAAAAGCTTTGCCACAGTATATAGCTAATGTGTTAAAGCGCTTCGTACGCGGCACAAATATGGCAAATTCTGTTGACAGGATGCTGGAACATCAGCTAAATCGGCAAAAAACTAACTTAAACAGCTTCTGCTTTGACAGCTAGAGAAAATGTTCCCTTTATTGCATAGCAGAACACTCAAGTTCCTGAGATGAAAATACTGTCACGGAGCCATGGCCACCATAGACCTACCCTCAAATTTTAATGACTCACACATATGAAATACACATGCCCACACAACTATAAGCACTGTGCCTACAAGTACTTTTTCTTGCAGTGGTCCACAGAAGCTAGAACGTTCAATCATAACTCAGGTCTGTGATCTTTGTCAACCTGCTCATGGATGGTCAGTTGCTGCACTCTGTCCACTGTGATGATAACTCTGTTTCATCAGGAAATGAGTATACCTACATAGACACAATGACATCTTTAAAGTAGCATGCATGCAGTGGGTATTATCATTTTTATTGCGGATGACTCCACACAGAAACTTTAATGCCAACAGTAACTAGCTAGATTTAAGTGCTGTTTGTACAGCAGCTGGAACTAGCTTTATCCCCCAACGCCCGCCCATTAATATTGTGCACACAAAGCTAGTAGCCATGTTTTTCATGGCTTTTGGCTCACCTGAGTTGGCTGGCATTCCATGATTGGCTCAAATAGTGTTCATGGTCACAGACAATCCCCAACAGAACAGCCACAAATAGGTTCCATCCATCGTCTTTGTACCGTGTTGTTCGCACTCTCCATTCATTTTCTATGGCAATTTCACAGACCCTGATCCCCAGCTGTATCACGTGATTTTCTATCATGCAAGTCGGCCATTCCTCTATACGTTTGGTTGTATACTTTACTTAATTAACTACCGTATTTCCTTGATTACTTCCCGTGGGTACTAGACCGTACTTACCCGCGGGTACAATACCAGGGCGGGTACAAAACGAGGGCGCGTTCAATTAACTTCAGCCAAGTCCGGCGTGCACTCCAGTCGCGCACGTGCGCCATCGAAATGCACACGACTTGACATCTTTGTACAGCACAAATACTAGGTACGTACACTGCAGTAAAGTACGTGAGTACAGACCGGCTAGACAAGTGATCTGAGTCATCCAAGTTGTCCTCGTTGCCAGCAATGAGTGTGGCTACGTAACCGTGTGGGAACTAATCAAGGGCTTTCTTCAGCTCAAGCGTGCTCTCGGGTGCGCGGGGTTAATTCAAGGGCGGGAAAAAAATCAAGGAAATACGGTAACTCTGATCTGTTTACAGCTTCATCAAAATCAGCCAATTTACAATCTATTACCGTAGTTTCGTGAAAGAGCGTCCACCCCCTACTTTTGGCCCAATTTCCTGTATAGGGTCAAAGTTTGTTCGAATGAGCGCCCACCCTGGAGCGAGTATCGCGTGGCTAATGAGTGCACATGTGGAGTTTGAGAAGCACATCCCCAAGCGCTATGCGTATCTGAGGTAAGAAACTTCGTGTGTTATACTTCACTGAAGGTTACTACAAAGCAGCTTTGCGTAGACGAACATAGCTAACGTGGTGCGCACCGCGAGGTAAACTATGCTTACATCAGTGGTGCCGTTCAGAGTGTTATGTGCCGTCAGGACGTAACTTCAAAGCTGCTGGTGGTTCCGATGTATGTTACTGCTTGTCCAATTATTTGCTTCAAGCCGAATTCAAGGGCATCGAGTCACTGTAAACACGAAAGGGCGCTCTTTTGTGATTAAATCCGAAAGCATTCGAAAGAGCACACACCCCCCTCTCTGGTGGACTTGTAAGGTGCTTCACCCATGGGTGCTCTTTCATGAGACTACGGTACTTTTAGCTACCTGAAATGCTGTTTACTCCCTGCATGCGTTTAAGGAAAAGCTTCATGTTTGGCAAGCTACCTCTTAATTGGCCCATTGACAATCCATGCAGGGAGGCTTTAAGTAGGAATTATACACTGCATGGCAGCATTTTAAAATTCTAATTTTGCTTGTTCTAAACAGGGCATGTGTGCAGTCATCCCACCCTGTTGCCAAGAGCTTCCTTGTCAACACTATCAATGACAAGTGTGCCAACTGTTGCAGAAAGTAGCTTTAAGCTATAACATGTGTATAAGTACAGACAGTGATGCTTTTAAATAATATCCCTTTACCCTTTGATGTGCCCACATGCGCCCAAAGTTTTAAAGTATACATGTACAGCTACAGTGGTAGTAAAGAGCCAGAAGCTAATTAACTTGGAAGTGCATACAGGCACTCTCTTTAAACGTTTGTGATAGATACACTTAAGCAGGTTTGTTTTCAACCAAGTTAATACGAATGTCTGAACTCAGCTAGTTTATAAGTTTCTCTCGTGAGCATGTGATTGATTTCTGATCATGCATGCGCATAAGAGGTAAAGGGTAAAGGGTATGTCATGTGCTGTATCCATACATCGTAGATATACATGTATATTTATGTACATACTATGTGATTATTTTACCATCTGGTTGTTTTGCATGTGAAGTATACTGATCGATACACCTATGTTTACAAGCATGTAGCAAGGTTGTACCAACCCTGCAGGAATCACCTGCTTATTTACAACCTTGTGACTACCTTGTTACAACCTTGTTACAACCTTGAAACCAGCTAGCGGGCGTGACAAATCCAAGGTTTGGACAACCTTCTGGCAAGGTTGTCACAACCTTGTCGCAACCTTGTACCAACCATGCGACAACCTTGTTCCAACCTTGCCACTACCTTGTAGCTAGGTTGTTACAAGGTTGGTACAAGCTGGCTGTACTACCTTGTGACAAGGTTGTCACAACCTAGTTTTTTCTATATGGGTGGTACAGCCCATAACTTGTAAGAAACACTCATGGTACTGCCACTTTTGTTAAGGAAACCCACACGTGAAGCAGGATTTGAGAAACTTGAAGGGGCCACTTCTTGCGTGAACTGTGACTATGATTATGCCTAAATAGTATACACTTAAATATGTATGGACTTCCTTGACTTCTGACCAACTTGGAACACCAAGTGTCACAACCACAATCCTCCATGTATTCGTACCATGTGTACGGACTTAACGCTAACAAGCTACTGCAATAATGACTTAGCCTCGTTCCCAGGCTCTCCGCTCGCCCTGACGAAAACAAAAAGGAGGCCTGGTACCGATTCGCACGTGATATCGCGGCACGACGACGTCACAGCAATAATTACAAAAGTCGTGACGCAATCATACAGCCACGTGACTGGCTGACTCAAACAGCTACAATATTACTACTGAAGCAAGTGAGCTGTGACTGCATCGGTGAGACCTTAGCACTACTCAAACAGCAGCGATGGCGGAGAAGTACCCAATATACATGTAGGTAAGACTTTGCCTATTTACTGTTACCATGTTCCGCTTTGAAATAAAAATTGCTACGAGGCTATGAAGAAAGACTTTAGTTGGCTAGCGCTACACTCTGGCGTACAGAATAAAATCACAACCACATTTTAAAGCTCCAACATAGCTACGCAACAATAAATGAGTTGTAGTAACAAACTCCTGAGCTGAGAGTACTTCGCGGCTACTTCGAAATCACGTGAGTGACGTTTCAGGTTATTTAATGGTTAGTGCAAAGTCGTCGTGCCGCGATATCACGTGCGAATTGGTACCAGGCTCTCCCCCTCTTTTTCAGTTTTCGTCAGGGCAAGGGGAGAGCCTGGGGATGAGGCTAACATATGCGCATCGGTTAGTATATGGAATAGTGTGGAATGAAAGCTATGTTCTCCGAAATCAATCCTCCTCTGCATGATTGTTTACTTTAGGGCAACATATATCTCAGGAATTTAACATGATGCAACAAACTTGATATTGGTGTTAAGTGGTAACTCCTTACTGAAATTTAATGCTTTTTTCACAGGACTTGATAACACAGAAACTTCAGTAGGAAGAGTGATGGCAGTTGTATACCCGGAGCTACAAGCCTTGCAGTGTTTTGAGGTAGATTTGAGTTCATGTACAATTTTGTTTACAATGGGATACATTCCCATGGGTGTAGCTCAGCTAAGGCGTTGGCAACAAGTAACCCTTGTAGTACTACTAATGAAAACCTCGCTTTGTGGGTGGGTTGTCAGAAGGAAACAGACAGCGTGAATCTGTGGTCAATTAAAGTCTTTTGAACGGTAAAACTAGACTGTCAGTCTTTGTAGCCTATGAAGCCAGGTAAACCACAAGTTTACTATATCTAAGTTATTCTAGTGGTTTGAAGCCATCCTGGTATAATTCATCACATTACTTGTACCTGAATGTCCACAGCATGCCTAAAAAGAAGTTCAGAAGAAGTAGGGCAAACTCAGCCCCTCCTACAGTTGTTTTGAATCATCCATCCAAGCGAATGCAATGGACAGAAGAGCAAATGTTGTTAGCTATGGAAAGTGTTAGGAAAGGAATGGCTTCAGCTAACAAAGCAGCTATAATGTACAGTGTTCCTCGTTCCACGCTTAAAGATAGACTTAGTGGACGTGTTTCTCATGGAACAAAGCCAGGGCCTTGTCCTTATCTGCAACCCTCGGAAGAAAGAGAGCTCAAAGACTACCTGCACACTGCTGCATAGATGGGCTATGGCAAAACTCGACAAGAAGTTAAAAGTATTGCAGAGAAAGTTGCCAGAGAAAAGGGTTCAAGAAAAAACAGAATTGGAGGTGGAGAAGATTCTTGGAAAGAAAACCCAACTCTGCGACTGCGACAAGGTGGAGGTGATTCCACAGCAGGTGTGCGTATGGATTAATACTGAGAACATTGAAGGGTACTATGCCCTTCTTAAAGAAATATTTGATGAGTTTAATTTTGAAAGCCACCCAGAAAGGATTTACAATATGGACAAGACAGGTATGCCACTTAATCCACGTCCACCGAAGGTAGTAGCAGCTAAAGGCCAGAAGAAGGTGTGATACCGCTCATCCGGGAACAAATCCCAAATTACTGTAGTGGGATGTGGAGTGCTACAGGACAAGTTATCCCACCGTTCATAATCTTTGCTGCTAAGCAGTTGACCGATCTGTGGACATGCAATGAGGTCAGTGGTAGTAGATATGCGGTAAGCAACAAAGGCTGGATTGACCAGGAGCTTTTTTATTTCTGGCTTTGCAAGCATTTTCTGAGCAATGCAATTGCTGGTCGTCACCTCCTGCTTCTCCTTGATGGCCACAACAGTCACTTTGATCCGACCACTCTCCAATTTGCCAAAGCATAATAATCTTTTGCTTGCCTCCCCATACCACACACGTGTGTCAACCACTTGACTGCAGCTTATTTGGCCCTTTAAAACTACGCTGGCAACAGGCAGTCCATGATTTTTATCAAAAGAAGCACGGACACATCATTTCCAAACTCAATTTTAATGGTAGCTACAAATTCAGTAGTAGGAGCTACAAACCCCGAGATGCATATGTCTGACACTTCCACAGCAGGAGCTACAAACCCCGAGATGCATATGTCTGACAATTGAGCCGGAGGCTGAGGTGGTGGATAGTGAGAGTATCCACTCAGGTAATGTGCTTGTACAGTCAACCCACCCAGGCCCGCAACCCCGTCCGCAGGGGATCTCCACTTAGCTACCACAATGTATTTAATTGCGAGAGGAAGGACAGCTGTAGTCAAAAAAAAAACATCTTTATCCATCTCCACATAGATACACGTGTATAAAGTATAAAGCCCTTATCCTAACACACTCACACTCGTAATTTAAAATGCGAATGAGCTTCACACCCATAACGTAACAGTAGTAACTCAAGTGTGAATGAGCTTCACACTCGTCTGGGAGGCTTGTTCTCACAGTAGTAACTCAAGTGTGAATGAGCTTCACACTCGTCACGTAGCTGTGAGTGAACCTCACAGTAGTAACTCAAGTGTGAATGAGCTTCACACTCGTAATGTAACTGTGAGTGAACCTCACAGTAGTAACTCAAGTGTGAATGAGCTTCACACTCGTAATGTAACTGTGAGTGAACCTCACAGTAGTAACTCAAGTGTGAGTGAGCCTCACACTCGTAACTTTTTAATGTGAATGAGCTTCACACTGTGAGTGAGCCTCGCAGATAACACAGAGCAGCCCCAACCGAGCCCTAGCCCTAGCTCAGCCTGATGGAACCGACTACACCCCTAGGCGTACCGTTACTATAGTAAAGCACACGCAATAACTAGCGTAACAATGCCGTTACTAGGATAGGTACGCCATTACTAAGAGAAGCACGCTCCCATTTAAAGCCCGTCGACCGAGTATCACGCACAAACAACTAATAATACTCACCGTGAGATAGTCGCCGCAGTACAGACCCGAATGACCAGCGAAAGAATCTTCGGTAAAGGAGCGCCTACCAGCGAAGAACAAGCCTCCCAGACGTTCCACCGAGACGACACAATAATCCCGTACGTTAACCGTTCGCCCATCCCCTAGTTAATATGATAACTCCACCCATTGAGCCCCACCCCCAATTTGTTTAGAAATTTGAATATTTATAGCACTGTGAATGCCCATAGCACTATGTGCCAACCAAAAGCTGGGCTCCTCAAAGCAAACCTTAGGCGGGGAGTGGTCCCGCCCTTTCTGTAGTAGGCCACGGGTCGGGAGTTCAAAGGGACCGAAACCCTTGGTCATGCGAGGACCAGAAAGGGTACTCCCCTGAAGACCAGTATTTTTTTGAGCATATCTCCCAAAAACAGTAACTAACTGCCCCATCCATTTGAGCCATAAATACCCCATCCATTTAAGTCATAAATGCCACACCCATTTAAGCCATAAATGCCCCACCCATTTAAGCCATAAAATGCCCCATTCATGTAAGCCCCATCCCCATCTCCCTTTATGTTTTAAGGTGGCACGGTCGTCACTCGGCGGAGGTTAACGAAAACATAAACCTGGGTTACAGTCAGGACCAGGGTTACTCCTAGTTCCAGGATTAGGGTTTGCTTTAGGGCAATCTTGCTTTGCCTAATTTTAAAAAGGGTTTTAGTAGCTCATTAATATATTCATGAACCCCAAATTGCCACTCAATGGACGCATCTACACGCTCACTGTAGGTAGCGTCCCAACCACCAATGTATCTCAAAACAATCTATGCCAGCTTTTGTTCAAAGCTACTCTCAAAGTCAGGCTAGACTCATGTTTGTCACTACTCTTGGAATGGACAACTTTGACTGCACCAAAATGAATGCACATTTTAAAAAATTCACAGCTTGTCTACAGGAGGGGCTCATTCACGAGTGGAAGCAAGCATTACTAGCCCCACCTCTCTCCCTTATGTCGCTAAACAACTCACGGCTCTGTTCCATACACAGCCACCGTTCAGCTCCCTTGGCTGTCAGACTGTAGCACCAACGATAAATTGCGTATTCTAGTTAAAGCCCATCCCAGCACTTGAAGCACCTGGCCACGGTCACCAACTAGGCTAGGCATACGGCCGCGAGACCTGGGCCTACTCAACAAACACAGTCTTGGCCAATGTGGCCTTTCTGCTTCTTCTAGACGCAAGCTTGCTTTCACAAGCAGACATTACGCACTACTCACAGCTACTGACACTACAGCACTCTACTAAACTCCTTCCTTTTTTTTTTTTTTTTTTTTTTTTTTTTGTTTGTTTAAGTCGATCTAAGCTTATTTTCAAAGTTCCGACCACCACATGAAGGGTGCCGCCAGGCCACATCTTAACTAACTTAATTATAAACTGATTATTGGATGGCAATGCCGACAGGAAACGGGGAAAATCCCCAATTTTACGGACCGTGAACGGTTTGAGACTCTCAAAACGGACTGTGCGCTAAAATTTTAACAAGACAAAGAAGTCTATCAGCTTGGATTCCAGATTTGTTGACCTTAAAAATCCAGGGTACTGTGCCACCTTAACTTCACACATTATGTATATGTGTGAAATTTTGAACATCGATGTGCCAGCGGTGTTGGTGCTCCCCCACTCGACACACAACTCCGCAACCAGAGCTGGAGTACCAGCTGGAGATGAAATAGTATCGGATCCTCACAAAACCTCTACAGATGACTCCAAAGCAGCCACCCAGCAGTTCAGCATGGGCGATGGCCTCCCACCGGTGCCAGCGAAGGTAGTGGAAAAAATTCTGAGCGGCCAGTTTGTGGATATGGCCGAGCTGCTACGGGACAACTTGGAGGTGGAGTGGCGGTGCAACACGACACAGTCAGCGTCAGCTGGGCCAGTACCAATGACATCCCGACCAGCCCGTAGAGAGGTACCTGACCTACTGAGCTGGGTGCAGTGTTTTGGGATGTTTGCAAGTCTCATGGCCAGCAAGTACCCGGAGAAGGTTACTCAACTACTCGCCTACCAGACTATCATTATCCGGGAAGCTAGACGTTGTGGGGGAGGGGGCTGGCAGGGGTATGATAGAATGTTCCGCCAGCAGGCCGTCTCATCCCCTGGTGTGGATTGGTCGCAGCTAAACTCATCTCTATTTGCCGTGACATTCCTCGCCCAGCAGAACGGCAGGGGTAAAACATGTCGATTCTGCCTAGAAACGGATCATGTAGATGTCGAGTGTGCACTCGCCCCTACAGCTCCACAACCTCGTCAGCTGATTCCGCCACAGGGCCTCCACGGATCACTGTCACATCAAGACCTAACCCCGCGGGAGGGCCGGCCCGGTAGGGGTAGCAGCAGAAGTGTCTGCTACGCCTGGAATGAGGGCCATTGCTCCTTCCCCTATTGCCGTTTTCGCCACATTTGTGCCAGGTGTCACGGAGACAACCGGGCTGTCCGGTGCCGGATGCGGGCAGCGGGGGACTGCCCTGCACAGCTCTAAATCTAGTCATGTGTTCATGCCTGAGTGACTTTTTGTGTTGATGCTGGATTGGAACAGGAACTGTATATTATTGTTGGGGAGGGCGGACGCATGAGTAAAATTAGTGGGAGGGGGACATGAATGGATTCAGTGGGGTAACTCTAATGCGTTGCGGATTATCGCAGGCATCTTTTCCCCTCAGGCAGCGAAGGCGCTGTGGTCATTGGCCGCTACATCTATATGGGCCACCTCCTTGCATTATCTGGGTGGAGACCTGCTCATCCTGCGGACTTACCTCCGCAGTTGCGTTGAGTGAGTACGCCGCTGAACCCTGAGGCATGGACCAGTCTCTTGCAATCCCACCCGGACCGTACGTTCATGGAATATCTCGTACAAGGGATACGTCAGGGCTTTCGGCTGGGATTTGGGTACGGCGAGGTGCAGCTGAGGAGTGCCTCACGCAACATGCAGTCGGCTGAGGATAACGCGGAGGTGGTGGAGCAGTACCTAGCGAAGGAATGTGGGCTAGGAAGGGTGGTGGGACCACTGGCGCTGGATGATAGCATGCATGTCAGTCACTTCGGGGTTATTCCGAAGCCTCATCAACCAGGGAAGTGGCGGCTGATAGTTGATTTGTCAGCCCCAAAGGGTTTCAGTGTGAATGACGGCATTCCTCCTGACCTGTGCTCACTGTCCTACGCGTCAGTAGACCATGCGGTGCAACGCATCATGAGCTACAATCGAGGAGCTCTTCTCGCGAAACTCGATATTGAGAGCGCATACCGGATCATCCCCGTACACCCGGATGATCGCTCTCTTCTTGGAATGGTGTGGAAAGGAAGACTATACGTAGACTCTTCCCTACCATTTGGTCTCCGCTCCGCCCCGAAAAACTGTTTAATGCCCTGGCAGATGGGCTGTCGTGGATAATGAGCTCCAAGGGAACGCGGGACCAACTGCATTACCTGGACGACTTCCTTTTCATAGGGGCTCCGGATACTGGGGAGTGCAAGCAGGCATTAGAGCTTGTGCTGACTACTTGTGCCACCTTGGGAATTCCGGTGGCCAAACATAAAGTAGAGGGTCCAAGTACTTGCTTATCGTTCCTAGGGATTGAGCTTGACACACAAGCATCGCAGCTCCGGCTTCCAGTGGAGAAGCTGAGTAGGCTTCAATCCCTTGTCAAGACATGGTTGGGGAAGAAAGCCTGTCTGAAACGTGACCTGCTGTCCCTGATTGGCCAGTTACAGCACGCCTGTCGGGTGGTCAAGCCTGGCTGCAAGTTCTTGAGGCGGATGATATCCCTGTCCACGGCCGCAAAGGAGCTGCATCACCACATCAGACTGAACAGAAGTTTCCAGTCTGATCTAGAGTGGTGGGCAATCTTTTTACCGAGGTGGAACGGGGTTGGGATGATGTCCAGCATATGCCGCCTTCCCCACTCAGTGCTGATCACATCCGATGCATCAGGAGGATGGGGATGTGGAGCATACAGTTCATCCAACCAATGGTTCCATGCTCAGTGGCCGAAGTGCTGGAGTTCAGTCCATATCACGGTGAAGGAGTTGGTGCCAATTGTGGTGGCTTGCGCATTGTGGGGTGATCAGTGGAGAGGAGCTACTGTGTTATGTCGCTGTGACAATGCAGCAGTCGTCTCTATTGTCAACTCAGGGTCCAGCAAGGATGCTTTGGTGATGCACCTCATGCGAAGTCTTTTTTTTATTACCGCAGTTAATGGTATTTCTCTCTATGCCCAGCATATCCCAGGGAAGCGCAATAATGCTGCTGATGCGTTATCTCGCAACCATATCATTTTGTTTCACCAACAGGTGCCATCCGCAGCCTCACTGCCCCCCCGAACTGTGGCAGATCTTGGTGCTAAGCCAACCAGACTGGACATCGCGGAGTTGGAGAAGTCAGTTCCCATGTATTTTTCAAAGGGCCTAGCCCCTTCAACCCAGAGAACTTACAAGAGCGCACAAGATCGGTACTTAAAATTTTGTGCCGAGACTGCTACCTCCCCTATTCCTATTGTTGAAGGACAGTTGTGTTCATACGTTTCATTTTTAGCGAATCAGGGCTTGAAGCACAGGACAATTAAGTCTTATTTATCGGCCATTCGCCATCTACAGATTTCAGGGGGGTTGGGGGACCCTTTCCATGGGATAAGCATGCCTAAGCTGGAATATGTGCTCAAGGGGGTGAAGAAGCATCAGGCTGAGAAAGGGAGTGGTCAAAGGGAACGGCTGCCTATTACCCCCCACCTCCTCAGACAGATCAAGCAAGTGTGGGAAAAGGAGGGTGACTCACTGGACGTAAAGATGCTTTGGGCAGCATGTTGCCCGCCTTTCTGAGGGCGGGAGAGATGACAGTCCCGAATGATAAGGATTACGACCCAGAGGTTCACCTCAGTATGGGGGACATAGCTGTCGATGACGCTCGCAGCCCTACAGTGGTACAAATAAATATCAAGCAGTCCAAGACTGACCCTTTTCGTTGAGGTGTCAACCTGTTTGTGGGAAGAACTGGCTCCGATCTGTGTCCAGTGGCAGCGTTGCTGAGTTATTTGAGTGTCCGAGGGACCCAGCGCGGTCCCCTATTCCTGTTTGAGGATGGACGGTTCCTCACCAGGGTGCGTTTCGTTGAAGCAGTTCGGAGTGCGCTGCTTTCCGCGGGAGTCGATCATCAGAAATACTGCGGGCACAGTTTTCGCATCGGCACAGCAACGACGGCCGCAGCCAGGGGCATAGAAGACTCCGTGATCAAGACCCTGGGCAGATGGGAGAGCGTGGCCTATCTCCAACACGTTCGTATTCCTCGCGAACAACTGTCCGGCATCTCATGTCAGTTGGCTGCGGAGTAATCTTATATTGCTGTACCCTGGATTATCATATAATTATTAACCCGTCATGTTAGATTTATTTGCTCAGAATCGCGCCTGTGAGATTGTGGTCGTACAGGGGTTCATTGTGGCGGGGTTGCCTTGGGGGAGAGTGGGACCTGGCGGTCCCTCCCTGGGCCAGTGTGGAGAGTTTCTCTCCACAGCTCCCCCCCCCCCCCCCCCCCTGGCAACCAACCCTTCTGGGGTTTAAGCATTCCGGAAGGGAGGGGGAGGGAGTTGCCTGGTCCACACTTCTGCCACACTACACAGAAAGGGGGCCTCCTCCTCTTCTGTGGCTATTAGATGGTAGGGTGAGTGGTTCAGGTAAGCCCCAATAATGTTAAATACAGTTTAATGCAATTAGACGAAGTTAACATTGAGGGGCGCCCTCTGGGGATTGTGATGTAGAGGTGTGCATGGGTGTGGCCAGACAACCACGCGGTCATTGCAACAGTCCAGTCGTGCTAGTGTCACTCCCCCCCCCCCCCCCCCCCCCCCCTTCCAACCCTCTTCTAAAGGGCTCCTTCCTTAGTTCTTCTGCTTTTCACTCTCCATCATGAGAGGCATAGCCGACTATGCATCCACGATGTGATCAGTGCTGGGCCAGTGTGGAGAGTTTCTCTCCACAGCTCCCCCCCTGGCAACCAACCCTTCTGGGGTTTAAGTATTCCGGAAGGGAGGGGGAGGGAGTTGCCTGGTCCACACTTCCACCACACTACACAGAAAGGGGGCCTCCTCCTCTTCTGTGGCTATTAGATGGTAGGGTGAGTGGTTCAGGTAAGCCCCGATAATGTTAAACATGGTATGAATGATCAAGAATTAGGTATCAGGTTGTTGCATATCCAACCAGTGCCAGATCCAGGGTGGCCACAGCCAGCACAGTTTGTACTTACCACTGGCAGTTGCTCAAGCACATGCTAACTTTGCAAAAATTGAATAGCAGCATTCTAAAAGCTGAAAATCGTATAGGTAAAAAATTTCGTACTTTACACGGAATATATGTGCACATATAATTCAGGCATTTCCTCACGTTATTGAGATCTGGCACACGCTAGCATAGGACCAAGACGACTTGTGATGTTCCTTACTGCTTCTATCGCTCCAGCTGAACTTGTGCATAGTGCCAACCCATCAACTAACTCAGGTGCCAAAATGGCCACAGAAGCAATCTCAGAGCATCTAATTAACAAAATGCTTAAACATCCATACTTATACACGCACACTTATGTACGCAGTCATCAGTCATGCCACCCAACCTGAAAAATCCTTTCCAAAATTCTAGATCCACCACTGCCATTTGGTACATGTATGTAACTTAGGAGTACTTGGCAACAGATAGTAACCAGTGACAAACACTGTACCTGGAACAGGATAATTAACTAAGTTCCCATCATATGGTGCAATGTATAGTGCTACAGCATGTTGACACTAACTACTACTGGCTCTGAAATCAACTTGGATAACCTATTAAATAACCACATTAACTATGATTGCTGTCAGCAGTGGTACCAACAAAATCAACTCACTGGTGCACCATAACCTATAGGGCCTGGATTGAGGGTTGAGCTAACATTTATAAGTAGACAAACCTGTCTTCCATGCCTGATATTGTTGCTTTAGTTCATGGGAAATCCTGCTTTGGCCCACTGCACAGCTCCTTAGGGCACCACATAGCTTTGTGAGGGTCGGGGATGGTGGGGCATGGTCTAACCACCTGGACAGTACCTCTTGGAGGTAAGCTGGAGGGCCACCTGGAATAAGCAGGGGTGTGGCTGCAATTGTATCTAGTTCCCCTGACAACAGCCCCAGCTGCACACCAAAAGTTTTCCAATGACTGGCTATTGGCTGGAGATGATTCATAAGGAAGGCCAGATCACCAGGGTCTGCATTGGGAGGAGGTATAATACAATAGCAATTTTAGAACTTCACTATCCAACACTATCATTTTATTTATCCAAAATCTGTGATTTTGCATGGATCTATGTGAAGTCTGATCGTGCATGGAATCTATAACTAAGTCAACACTTTGATGACTTACCAAGCTGATGTAATAATCCAGGGAGGGGAATGTTTGGGGGTGTGGGTTCATTCTCTGCACATATATATAAACGGGAAGTAAAAAAAAAACAATGCTGGTCCGCATTGCGACTACTACTGGAAGAATTATGGTCTCTAGTGGAGACATTATGCACAGGCAGCACTTGAACATGAAATGTACAGTTCGTGTATCAGTGTAACCTAGAATTGATAATACATACTTCATAGTACTAAAACTACATACCAAACTGCTTCTTCTGTTGTGGCATCTCATTGGGATCTTGTTTCATTTTTTTTTTTTGTGGTAGGAGTGATTCACCAGTTGGCATTAACTGCCTGCTACTAGACCTCAATTTCTGTGGACTGTTGTGTGTCTCCTGTGAATGCTGCTTCTGTTGAGGCACTTCATTAACATTTTGTTTCTTTCTTTTCCTTTGTTGCGGAGATGATTCACCAGATGGTGGTAGTTGACTACTACTAGACTGTGGACCAATGCATGCTTCTTGTGAATGACCGGTCACTGCTGCTAAAATAGAAATCAAGATGTGTACCTTAGTGAGTAGTTTATATTCCATATTTCATAATTATGTACTTTATAGTTATGCTCATTATTTCACATTCATTGGCATGTACCTTGTTTCTTTCTTTTCCTTTGTGGTAGGAAGGGTTCACCAGATGGTGGCAACTGCCTGCTACTAGACCTTGGTTTTCTTGGACTACTATGTGTCTCGTGTGGATGACCTGTCCCTGTAGCAAAATTAGAAGAAGTTAATGCACACCTCATAATTATGGTCAATATTTTGTACAATTCACCTATGTATGCACTTAATAAATGATGCCGTGTACCAGGAAGGAAGCATGCGCCTAATAAATAATATGCGCCTAATAGCAAGGTGCGCCTAATAACCAGAGTTTACGGTATTGCGGGCATGGCTTCCATTTTTACCATTCTATTTCATTTCTTGACTTGACAACATTTGCCTGTTTAGCACCAAGGAAATTAGCGATAAAAGCACTCAGCTCTTCAGTTGCAGGAATCCTCCATGCACACATCCATTTCAGATAAACAGTGAGGCTTGTAACACAATGTATTCCTTTGAAATTCAATGATTACCTCAAACGAAACAATGTAGATCATACCATCAAGCGACATTGTTTCTGAATTTAAAACTGCCCGAGAAGTATAATCCTGCAGTATGGCCTTTCAGCAGGTTAACAGAAATTGGCCCTAATTTTAGGGTAGCAGAGTAGTATGCAGGTTACCAAGGGAACTAGGTGCATCACAAACATTGTGTACCTCTCTCTCCTGCACGAGAGCTACAGCCTGACGAGTCTCGTTACAGAGTGTGAGGTATAGTACTGTAATGTATGCAGATGCATAACCATACAAAAAGAGCTAAATGCTTTGTGGTAGTGGGGCATGGCTTTCTAACTATTGAATCTCATTTCCAAATAAGCCACCACGCAGGCATTCAACATCATTTAATTTACACGTGTACTGCGATAATGGGTCTGTCACGAAAATTTAGTCCAGGGCTAAAATTGGTTCAGGCGGACCAAAATTGGCAGCCAATGTTGGTCCCACCCCTGCCAAAAATGGTTGGCATGCATGTGCTGCATTGTAGAAGCTATATACTAGATTCAGCAACAGACAACATCAGCAAGGTGTAATAGAGAATAGTAGGCATCTGATGTACTGAAGAAAGCCTACACACGCGGACGGGAGCACATTTCTAAATCGTGTGCACCCTATTTCCTTTGGGCGAAACATCGGCAATTGTAACTTATACTATGTACTCTGTTTAGCTAGATTTTAGCACTACATTGAGAAGAAATGGAAAGAGACCTACCGTACAAATATAACGTTTGAGTGGAAATTTCATAGTACAAAAGCTATTTGTCTTGTCTGTTACAACTCGGTTAGCTCACTAACAGCATGTCTAGCTACGTCCTTTCTGTTTATTTCGTGTATGCATATACCTACTCAACCTTCTCAACAGTCAGAATAGGGAAGCAGGACTATTCGGAGCAATCCAACTGGTCGGGTGGACCACTGTTGGCTGCCAAAAATGGTCCCCCGGTCCAGTTTTGGCTGCCAAAAATGGTCCTGCTAAGACCACTGTTGGCAAGAGGGGTCCATTTTTGGCAACCAAAAGTGATCAGGGGGACCACATTTGGGCAGGACCGATTTTCGTGTAACAGATATTAGACAAACATGAGACCTACCTTGCTGAAGGGGTTGAGACAGGGCAACTGCTGACTGATTTTCATCAGTTAACTGCTGAGGAAGGTTCACAGCACCCACAAACTGACCACCTACTTGTGAGGTACCAGAAGGTGGAACAAATCCTGTAGAAAGTAACAGTGACATTACATCAACTTGAAAAAAGAGTGCAATCAAAGACAAATTGCATACTTTGGCTCACTCCATTCTGTCTTTTAACATCATATAGCAGTAGTTTGATGGCTGACCATGGTCAGATACAAATAAGGCATATATAGCTGGCATTTATTTTATAGTAAAGCAAATTATGAACCGGGTCTGAGGGATCATAGCCAAAAGACAAAGTTTGTTTACTAAAGCATAAATTCTTGGCAACCCATGCTATGAGAAATACAATCTGTATAATCACTAGCAGCCTATTACATATCCCACCCAATTAGTTCACTGTTCATGAACAGTAATCTATGCTTAGTAATCTGTAATGAGACTACTGTAGTTTGGGAAATTTTCAGTGTTGGAATATTCTCTTACACCTAGAAATGTACGAAAATTAAAGGCTCGAAATATTTTCTACAGCGAATAATTGAAGAACAAAAAATTTTACGGTCCGAAAATAACATGTGCTCGTAGCTAGCTAGATAGCTGGACGTGAAGATCGAGAGCAAACAAGCGAGAAGCGATGTCAATTCTGAACCGAGGAATGCTTTAGACATGTACTGTGGCAGTAAAGTTGGGTGATTATCAGACACTGAGAAAGTTGTCACACTTTTGTGTGAAATTATTCTTTGTAAAAATATATTTCATGTTTCTTATTTTCACGGTTATTTTTTACAATGAAAATTTCCAGATCTACGGTATGTCACACACAAACAAGTATCTCCAAAGAAGAATGGGAGAACAAAATAAAAAGATTCGTTTTCACTGACTCAAAGTACAATGGACATGTTCCCGCCACCCTCCTTAACAGGAACACTTTCAAACACACACACTTGTTCCATACATGGTACTCTGTTATCATCAGTACACTGAGTATATAATTATACTTACTACAGAAGGCTTGAGGTATTTTTTACACAAGTGATCAACTCTCACAAAACCAACTCCCATAAAGGAGCACTAATCAATCGTCACAACGCTGTGATAGGAGGAGCTAAAGGGTCAAAGGTGTATCGATTCAACACTATTCCAACAATTGACCATCCAAGATGGCCAAACATTCTCCATAGTGTATGCTCTCCTCCCTAGCAAGCAGGCAACCTACATAGCCTCAAACCTACAGGCTTTTCATTCCAGATTTTGTCTCATGACTTTGGAGAAAAATCAGGAGGGCCTGGAAGGATTTTGCACATATATGGTGGCACCATCTTCACAGCAGTACCTAGCAAATGCCCAAGACGTCACAACAGGCTGGATGTGGTATGTTATGGAAGTAGTCAACATGTGGAGTGGGGGGCACGAACACTGCTGCCCACATCGTCATTCCCATCTTGGAGGCGAGGCTGGTGTACTTATGTATAGCCTGTGTCTTCTCTTAATACGTGCATGGGATTGCTGGGGGAGGGGAGCTAGGGTGAGATGGACATTTGTCTTGGGTAATGCTTGTGGTGCGGGTGGAGCTAAACAGTTCAGGTGTGGTAATTGGTCATGTTCAGGGCAAGTACTAGGGGAAGGGATTAGGCTGAGGGTGGGGCTAACTGGGATGGGGGTGTGGAGCGGGGAGGGCTGGGAGGTAGAGGTAAAGGTATGAGATGGACTGGCTAAAGACTAAAGAGGAAGAACTAGAAGTAAATGGTTGGGGGGCCGGGGGGGGGGGGGGGGGGGGGAGGGGGAGGGAGAGGCTGTGGCTGACAGATTTTAGGTTACTAGTACGTGAGATGCATGGTGTTACCAGACTCGTAAGCTCCTGGTGTTACAGACAGAATCAGTCTGAATTGGCTGTCCAGTCAGTGGTTCACTCCAGGAATTAATAAGTTCCCAAAAAATGCCCCCTTTGAGCAAATGCCCTCTCCCCTCTTAACCCTCAAGTTCTTACATAAGTATTTCTCCCTTGTGTAAAAGGGAGCATTTTTTGGGAACTTATTAATTCCTGGAGTGAACCACTGACTGGACAGCCAATTCAGACTGATTCTGTCTGTAACACCACCCGTATTGAGAATCTTCTGGGCATGCTTATAGTGAGCTTTTGGTTTAGCTCCGTCGTCGCTTGTGTTTGTAAACACTGCTGGTTTACTATGGTTTACTAATTTGTCATGGCATATAGCAGGATTTGTCAATATCTACTATTTCAAAATGCATAAGTAGCTAAGTCCTCAGCAGAGATAGCCAAGTATCACATATGCCAGCCATTTTTCCAGCCAGGGAAGCTAATGCAGCTACACATGCACGGATTTAAGCTTTACACTGAAATCATAAGCTGAATTTATGGCCGTTTAAGAGTGTCGTTCATGCCACTGTCCACATCTGTATCGCCTGTGAGCGGCCTGCCATTGATGGTCGATAGAAGCACAAACCAGAAGTAAGTTGCCACGCGTGCATCAACTTCAGTTGTCTTCGCTCCGGGTCACCGACACTGCACTCTGGCAGCAGCCCTCACATGCTTCATCAATCTTAGTGAAATATTTGAATGCGCTCATTTAAAATTTACGGTATATGGCCGCAAGTATGTACGTACGTATACGTATACACACACATCTGCGCAATGCAGTCCCGCTAGTGTGGGGCTTGTTCAGGCTCACCCCAAATACCATGGCTTGTAGTGCAATTTAGGATTAATTGCACAAGGTTTGTAATTTCACGAGGCAAAGCCGAGTGACATTACTAACCTTACGAGTGTAAGTAATCCCAAATTGCACTGCAAGCCATGATATCACATATTAATCAAATATCGCATAGTGGGTATTTTTCGGGGGGGGGGGGGGGGGGGGGGGGGGTGTAATTTTCATAGTCGAGTGGGATCTGCAAAAAATCAACCCGCAAAAATTTGTGACTGGTATCCACGTGGGTGTGGTTCTGCAGAGAGTTGTGTCCATGAAACATGATACAGCTACAATAGCAATCCTGTGAATGCAGTTACGGCCTACTCTTATTCTTGATTTAGCCTGCTGCTGTCCATGCCTAGTCTCGTGCGAGTCAGCATACTTCCGCTTACGATACTAGTCTGCATGCTGCTAACGAGTGTGTCCATAACCATAATACTGCACAACTTGACCAAAGTCTCCATTGTGAGCATCTCCAGTATAACCTATAGCTAGCATGCTTCACACTTGGTGAATGTCAATAAATGAATTTCTAAAATTTGCCTTCAACAAAAATTTAATAGCAAAAAATTTTGAATTTTGTCCCGCAATAAATACCCACTAGTCTATATGGTAGGTTTCTCCACCTAAGCTTACACTTGTGTATACAATGATGCTATTCTGAGCGACTAGGTAGTGCACTAGTGGGAAGAGGAGAAGGCGTGGCAATTGGCTGTTCAATCTACAAAGCATGTGAATCAAACGTGAACGATTGTCTGCTCAATCTCGTTCACCAGAAACACACAGCAATCATCTAGGAGAACAGGCCTACAACCTTTTGTTACCTATCAGAAATCCTCCACTAGGCTCCGGTGACCTGAAAGATTAGAAGACATGGTACTGGTCGTCCTATCACAGCTTCAAGGTCAAGACTAGTGATTTTCATTGACAATTCACTGGAGAGCAGTTAATACAACTTTCTGCCTTTGTTTCTTTGGTGTTTTGATTTGTTTGGAATGCCATTGCTACATATATCAAGGCGCCTGTGGTGCTAATCAGATGCAGATTTCACTGCTTGCCCAGCTGAGCCATACAAAAATTCAAATATTATTCACGTGATATTTCACTGCACTGTGTGTGTTATCAAACCAATGCTGCTTTTTTGTGAGTGACAACACCCCAAGATACTTTTATTTTACCACCTGTACTATAGCACTAGGAACAGTATTAAATAATAATGATTTGATTGTCTATCACCATTCTGCAAATGGTCTTGAGTTGCTGATTAAGTATCTCCTATTACACTCATTCCAGCCAATACAACATACATGACAAGATGGGATGAAGTATTGTGTTGAGGGGCACTGCTGTTCCTGTCCCATAAATATTTTTCAGAACTGGGGGACGGGCTAGACCGATGAACTATACAGTATTGTGCAAAGTAACTTCGCGGATAGACAGTGTGGACAGAGAGTTGTGTTAAGGAGCTCCATGCTACGTCCCATGATGTTCCATACATCCCTTTTGGGACTAAGGGATGGGGTGAACAGATGGGACAGAGAGTTGTGTTGGTTGACACTATGGGACATCCCTTGTTCTGTGGTGTCCCTTGGGAACTGAGGGATGGGATAGACAGGTGGCACAGAGGCCTGTGGTGAGGGACACCATGGGATGTTCTTCACTGTCCATACGTCCCTTGGGGACTGAGGAATAGGACAGCCAGGGCCGCCGAGAGGATTGGGAGGGCCCAGGGCAAAATTTATTTAATACATACAGTGGGGCTCATAATATAGATTGTGCTGGGGGGGGGGGACTGGAGGCATGCCCTCAGTGAATTTTGAGATTTTACATGCTCTGAGGTGTGTTCTGGTGATTTCTGAGGCTTCTTTTTCATGCATGCATACAGTACATACATTCATACCTCCAAGTTCCCATCGTCGTTTAGTGGTTTCAGAAAAGTACGACATGAGTTTTCACGTCAGATAAGGTGTGCATTAATTTGAAATCTGCATCGACAGCATAAATGAAGCAAGCAGGCTGACCTGAAATCAACAATACAGCAAAACAAACCCCTTAGAGAAGCTAGACTTGGATGCGAATGATGAAACCAGATTCACTAGATCTTATTTGAAGGAGTTCAGCACTGTGGGGGCTCCCTTACAAACTGCCCCTGTTGGCCCCCCCGTCGGCAGCACTGCATGCATGAGGACAACTGGAAGAGAGGGTTGTGTTCAGGGACACAATATGATGTCCCTTGATGTTTATTTGCCAAAAGAGGATGTCCCAAATTCCCCAGTTGATAACAATGCTGGACATGTGCAGAGGACAGTTTTTACATACACATGGAAGGAACTGAATGGGGAAAATGGTGGTCTCCTTCCATCAAATAAGATCACTCCATGGAGAAAATATTGCTTAGAGAGACATTGGAGAGAAAAGCAAAGCCAAGTTGCACTAAGACAGTTTTCTATTTTTTACACAGAGGTGTCATGTAAAGAAATATAGGCCATTTGATAGAAAAGGGGCCTTCAGGGTGATTTCTGGAAATCTGCACTTTTATGCACCACACCTCCCTGGAAAAGAATGTTTGCTGAAATAACTCATTTATTGTGAAGTTAGATCTTAAAACAAAATCATGTACAAAAGATAACTTTGAGAAATAACAGTTTAAAGTTCGACAAATGTTTTATCCTGGATGTGGGCATGTGTGCATATCACATTCGGATTTTTCTAGCTCGGGCATTTGTAATTAAATTGGATACATCTCATCCTCAGGAAATCGATTGTAACAATTGTTTGGTCAACCATATCCACTTTCTAGCTCAGACTGTGCTAGTTTCCTTTCATCAGTTTGGCATAAGAAATTTGGCTCATTTGAACCAACTCTAGAGATCATGGTACCAAGGTCCAACTCATTTTCACTCCCAGTGTCCATATCAAAATTTTCTGCCATGCATGTTCCTAGGTCATCCAAAACAAACCCATCAAATTAATCATCCTGCTCGGTGAATGCAGCAAAGAGTGCTTCATCTTCAAATGCTACAATGCCATCCCTATGAGTGGCCATACCTCACAGTAGCTGTAGCTAGGCAACTTACACAGAAATACAGCTGCATTTCACATGCCATGATAACTCACACTTAATGAGTGCTTTCAGACAAGGGGTATCAATATATTTAACCTTAGTACACTGCAGTAGCAACTCAAAATTGTAATAATCACAGTCTTGTAAAAAAATTGCATATTAATTTTCACTGCATATTTATATATTTTGTGAGAGTACTACCTTGAAATCTCGCAATAAAATATGAATACTCAAGTGTGTTCTTGTGTGCATGATGAGGGCAGCTGCTAGCATACTATGAATGAACATCAACGAACCACATCTCCCAACAACAAAATAGGCCTAGATGTTATGTATAGCAAAAAACAGTGAACTCCGACTTTGAGGATTTCTGAAAAGGTATTAGTAAGAGTCATTTCTGATCGCCTGTTGTAGCACATGGTGTCATTATGTCGACTCTGGTTGACATACATTCGATGAAAATCTCGGGCGCTTACCTGTGCCCGTTATGAACGCTACTGCTAGGACACCTTCTGATAGGTACAAAAAAACAGTGAATTACAACTCTAAAAGATTCTAAAGGTAACTCAGTATATACCCATAGGAAGCATTTCTAATCGCTTAGTAACTCAGAACAGTTAAGGTGGCCTTAACTTTAATATTCGTAATACGGAAGTATGCGAAGATATTGCAATAGTTTATGGAAATTGAATGGCTGCCAAGTGTAGGCTTCTTAGCTTTGTCAACATTATTCTGACCATTAGTCTTTTCTGCATGGCTTTGTTTTACCGCTGATTCTGAAGTAGGTATGTCCATATATCAGAAGGAATATCACTGAGACTGAAAACTGCGTGTTTAAGAGCAGAAGACAGAATTAAAGCTCAAGTCATTTCGAACGACGATCACCGATCATCTTCGGCGGTTTATGCAGAACACTCGCCGGCCTTGGAACCAAATTCTGAGATCAAATATATGTTTTCATCGATATCTGTATGGAAGGTGTTTCACTTTGGTGACGGATCACAAACCGCTGACATTGATAATGATACTGAGTCCACGCAAGGGCATTCCTTCACTAGTGGCAACGATGGGCGATCATCTGTCAGCATATCAGTACCAGATTGAGTAAAAGTGCACCAAGGACCACGGAAACGTTGACAGACTCTCCAGGTTTCCTATTCCTGCAGTAGGAGCCAGGGAAACACCTGCTGTTGATGACTTCACAGTGGCACAACTTGATGCATTGCCAGTTACTGCAGAGCAGCTTGGAAAAGTCACTCGACAAGATCCACTGCTGAGTGAAGTTAGATGTTTCACCAAATCTGGTTGGTCCCAAGAGGTGAAGGGTTGTCTCAAGCCCTACTGGAACAGGAGACATGAACTCTCTGTTGAAGGTGACTGTGTCTTGTGGGGCATACGAGTGATGGTGCCGAAGAAGTTGCAGAATGAGGGATTCATAGAGAGCACCAAGGCTAGGATGAAAGGAATTGCGAGGAGTTACGCGTGGTGGCCGGGTTTGGACAAGTGTCTGGTCGGAATGTGTAAGTCAGTGAAGAGTACCCCAACAGTAGCTCCACTTCAACTGTGGGTGTGGTCGTCAAGGCCATGGCAAAAAGTGCATGTTGATTTCGCTGAACCCTTTAAGGAAAGTATGTTCTTTGTGCTGGTAGATGGACATTCGAGGGGCCAGAAGTGGTAGAAATGAAGACTACTTCTGCACTGAAAACAGTCAAAGTTAGGTGAACGCTATTTGCAGCATATGGACTGCCTGAGCAGGTCATCTCAGATAATGGTCACAATTCACCTCAGAAGAGTTTAAGGATTTCATAAACCCTTTAAGGAAAGTATGTTCTTTGTGCTTAAGGATTTCATGAAGGGAAACCACATCAAACACATCCTGACCACCCCATATCACCCTTCAACTAACGGGTTGGCCGAGAGGTTCATTCATACTTTCAAGAAAGGGCAAGTGAGAATAGTAGCAAACCCTTGTCATATCAATTGGTCAACTTCGTCCTGAGTTATCGGAGTACACCCCATGCTACAACCAACAGGACACCAAGCAGTTTGTTTTTAAAGAGAGAGCTTCGCACTCGACTGGACCTATTGAGACCGGACAGTACTGTCAGAGTGGGAGAAAGACAGTTATCACAGAAATGTGACCACAGTCGTTGTGCTAAAGAGAGAGAGTATTCAGTTGGAGACAATGTTATGGCCAGAAACTATGGAAATTCCAGTGCGGTGATTGAACGGAAGGGCCCACTGTCGTACACCGTCCAGATGGAATCGGGGCTACTGTGGTGGCGACACATAGCTCAGCTAAGAGATAATGTTAATGTTTCCCCACAGAGTGACGTAGAGACATCCACAGGTGGACTAAGCTCCCAAGCGTCCACAGAAGAGTCAAGCATTGTAGACAAAAATGCACCAGAGACTCCCACTACGACCACTGATTCAAGTCCACCAGGAACTGCAAATGCTGGTGAACCAAATCGTCCTGAAACTAGCCGGTATCCTCGTAGGGTTCACGCCCACCTCAGAGGTACTCTGAACTGAACTGTATGTTTTGTAAATAGTTTTTATTTTAAGTGAGAAGGAATGTGGTATCTTGATTATTGTTGTAACTAACGTAGCTAGGATAATGTATGATGTCATAGTTGGTAATGATTTTCATATGATCTAGTAGTTCTGTGTCCTGCACCTTATGCCATGCCAGAAATAAAATGGTGTTCTTTACTTGTGTAAATCTTCGGGCATCCAAGTGGTCATGACACGAGCAAATTTTGCCTTGGCGAAAGCACCCAGCTCGACCTAACATTACTTCGGTCATCGCTCAGCAGTTTCTACACTTGTCTTATACGGGTATTGCCATTTGTCTGCTCTAACCAAACTCCTTCGCTTAGTAGTTATGGAATGACCGGAGAAAAGCTAAGCACCAGTTTTCCATGAAGGCCTTTCAACAGCTACTGTTTAAGGACTGTCTAACCTGTTTAATGGTGTAAACATACAAGATAGTTTACGGTGTAAACAATGTAGCTTATAGGAAACATCATTTTACAACTTCCTGTCAGTATATTGAAAATAATACCCACCTGTTACTATAGAAACAAGGGTGAAGTGCATGGGTGTTTCATTCGAGGCATAGCACGTAATTAGATAAACACGTAATTAGATAAACACGCAAACATTTCCGGTACAATACAAGTAGTCATGGCAGCTTTCGTCCCATGCAAATCACCATCTGCTGTGCAGATGTGTCCATGGTGATTTGCAGAGGATGAATCAGATATAGGTAAGGAGATATATACCATGCACAATTGCAAGAGTGGTGCCTTGGCAACTTGGTGCCTCAATGACGCGAAGGCTGCCATGACTACTTGCAGTTTACTGTAAATGTTTGCGTGTTTATCTAATTACACGCTATGTCTCAAATGAAACACCTGTGCATATTCTCCACTTCACCCTTGTTTCTATAGTAACAGGTGGGTACATATACCATAATCTCTCGAAAATAGGCCCACTGTCGAAAATAAGCCCACCCCCCTTTTTTGAATAAAGTGGTTGCAAAGGGTGTTTTTCTCCCAAACGTACGCCCACCCATTTATGCTGTAGAAGCAGTACTGTGTAAGAGGAGGAACTAACAAATGAAGGCAGACACCATTTGCTGTTGTTGCATAAGCAAGTGCGTGACAAAAGAGGCATTGCAGAATCACTACATGCATACATAACTATGACTAACTGCATGTGAGGTGGGCGTATTTTCAAGAGAAATATCACAACTCTCGAAAATACACCCACCCCCCTCTTTGAGGAGCCACTGAAGTTCATTACCCATGGACGTCTTTTCTAGACATTATGGTACATGTACTGACAGGAGGTTGTAGATTCTGTTTCGTATACCACAGGAAGTTGTAAAATGATATATGTTTCCTATAAGCTACATTGTATGTTTACTAATAACAACAGGGCCCAATGAATATAACACATAATGCATGTTAGTCTGGGATTTATGGTTGCAGGAGAGCCAGTGATGGCATAGCATGTATATCCCAAGTAGAACAAAGTTTAAACACTGTCTGTTGTTCCATCGGCAAAGACAATGTTCCTCTATAACTAATGCCGTTTGTGCAAATGGATGAACATACATAAACAGACACCAGTAAATACATACATGTAGGGTTCACTGATTTTGTAGCTCATGAAGCCATACTATCAAAGGTGCCGACACTACAATAACACTTGTACCGCCACAGTGACTGCTAAGTAAGCAGGGCAATACTCATATCCCCCAGGATGTGGTTTCATATTAATTAGGGTAATACTCATACCACTCAGGATGTGACAACACAGAAATACGTTACTACAAAAGCCACACAAACAGCATAAACAAAACTACATCAAGTCTTTCAGTTCAATGCCATCCAAAAGGCTATCAACATCTCATGCATAAGGTACAGAAGGTGGGTTCACATTCAGTACAAAGTTCTGAGGTGATATATTCACGCTGCAGTTATACTGAGGCCAGAGAACAGAGACCCAAGCACAGTACCACTCCACTGCTGTTGCAGAGGTGCAGCTATACGTGTCCGCTGCACAGGATATCCAGATTTACGTACTCGAGCAATGCTACATGAACCACTAGCATTCTCTTTATCCACTTCCTCAGCAAACGACCTCTTCCCTTGCACAAGGATACCCGATACTGCCTCTTTCTGTGCCACTGATGGTCGCTCATACAGCTGTAACGCATTTGATTTGTGCCCAGTGACATCTCGGATTAATTTTTCAGGAACACCTGCACTAAAAAGTGCAGTAGCACCTGTAGCACGTAAACTGTGATTAGTTTTTCTCAGTTATCCCTGCCTCTCTGCACATCGTCTCCATATACTTTCTTAATTTTTCCTTACCCACTGGTGAGCATTCATACCATGGTTCATCATCAGAGATTTTCTTGGAAACTGGGCGCAAGTAGAACACATCCATATCCTTTCCCTTTGGTGAAAACTTACTGAAGTATTTGTCCAACAAATACACCAAGCACCGAGGACGAGCCGTTGAGTTTGTGTATACAGGAATTACCTTGTTCTTCTCCTTTGGGTTAACCCCAGACTTGTTTTTCGATCCATTTTCAACATACGTATAGCAATCGGGATTTGAAGAGCGGATAAACTGGGAGGGCTTGAGACCACATTGCTCTTGGCCACCTCTCAAACAAAAAGTCTTGCCAACATAAAAGAACACAGCTCTGCAGATCACCAACCACCTTTGAATCCCAGAGCACCTGTTCTTCATCTGGCGAAACTACTGCAGCGTGCTTTACAACGGCTCCAACGCCTCCTTCGCAAAGCTCTCTATACCTCACTTGTAGCGCACCATTCAATTCCTTGAACGTGGGGTCCTTTCTGTTCATGAAGTTGGGGCAATTTGGATCATATTTTCGGCACTCACGATACAAACCAGCCAACAAATTTGAAACAGACGTAGGCGGATACGGCTGTCCATCCTCTCGACGAGCTTCAACAACAAGCCGCGACAGCCAGTAATTGAGCGATACCTGGACAGGGCACTGCAACAAGTTGGAAGGACACATTTCACCATCGTCACTTGTCGCTCTGTTCCTCTCTACCCTCCACTGTTCAAACACTTTAACCGCCCAGTTCGTAGCTTTTTCCGTGTTCTTCGGAACAAAACCCTTACAAATCTTGTCCATCTCAACACTGGATGTCGGTGAAACAAACCGCTTTGACCCGGTTACCGTTTTCTCCCCACCTTTTCCTTTCGCTTTCTTCTTCGGAGGCTCCTCGAAGTCTTCTTTATCAGAATCACTCTCACAGCATCCCCACTCGGAGCACCAAGGATCTCCCAAACACAACGGTTTCGAACACATCGTCACTGGTTACGAGTATCCTATCCAGCAGCAAGCTAGCTCCTTGCTCAGAAACCGCGGGAGGCAGTTACTATGCCAACTTTATGACACAAAACGGTTCTCCACGCTCATTCGCTACCTGGCTCATAATCGAGCTACAAATTGGTTAAACCATGGCTTCTGGGCGTTATAAGATATACCCTCGGTGGTCAATTGTACCGCCCTTGGGCCTGCGGCCCTCGAGCGGTACAATTGACCACCTCAGGTATATCTTGTAATGACTCAGAAGCCATGGTTTAACTATTACATAAATCACAGTGAGCATGAACAATCCTGCAGTGAAACAATGACCAGCTGTGACTGGCAAGCTACCCATCATTCCTGCTCTACACCATGGAGGTGTGATGTTACACATTAACATATAAACTGCTCCGTCTTTAATGGTACTGATATACAGACTTACCTTCGGCTGCAGATCGAATCATCAGATTCCCTGTACTGCTTATTGTGCTGACCTGACGTACATCTAAGCAGACAAAAAGAATGACTCATTAAGAAGCAACTATTTGTGAAATATTGCAATGCAGACTGCAACGTTTTCATGACTAGCATACTGTCCACATACTGGACTTGAATGGCTTCAAGAAAGTACGTATATACAAATCAAGTCATAAATGCCATACAACATAACACCTCTGTATCTCTTAAAATAAAGACATGTATGTTTGAGGCAAAGTAGAGGAAAGTGAAAAGCTTGTAGTCACTGGAAATACAGCCCAGGTCCCCTGGCTTGAACTGTCAGTTCTCTAACAACTCAGCTCTATATGAGCACCAGGTACCAGCCCTCACAATTATCTAAATGTACTGCACAGGTGGTAATGAATGCTTCAATTACACACCTGGAATTCACTCAGTATTTGCCATCACATTTTTAGTTAGGGGTCAAGCAGAACTTATGCTCTCCATCGGCACATTTTGCCTCAGCTAGAAATACCGTATATCAGGGAGCGCTGCCGTACTTAAACAAAGCCATGAGTTCACAAACTTACATGAAGTAAAACTGGCAGCATGCTCTCACTGAGCTAGCTACATGTGCAGCTGGCGCAGAGAAGAGCTACTGCTGCATCATGTCACTACGCATTGCAGGCGAAAATAATATTGGCAGATTTTAGCCTGGCGGTTACAACCCTGACCACCAAACCGCCAAATTTAATTACCCTATCAATTTTCCGGCTAATGAGGCAAAATGGAGGAAAGCAAAAAAACTGCAAATAGACCAGAAATAGTCATTTTTGATGTTATAAGGCAAATAGAAGAAAGCAAATAACTGGCAGTCACTGGATTCTAAGGGTAAGTGGAAAACACTGAAGTGCAGAAACCAAAGTACGGAAACAAAGTATGGAAGCAATGTACCGGCCAGTGTATTCACTTTTCTTTTAACTTTTCCTTCACATCGTAGGCATTAACATCTCACATCTTGGAGGGTAAAATTCTACGTATTGGTGGTGATACATGCTGCAGTACTTTCCATAAAGATTTCAAACAGTAGAGGTAAAACTATGCTTGCAGTCCACATGGCGTAGGTTATATTACTAAACCACACGTACCTGATGTTTGGCATTTCTGCAAAGGTCGTGTGTACACAATCCTTTTCTTTGTACTACTCATTACTCTCACTTCAATATTATAGCATGTACTTTGGAAGTTAATTCAACAGTTAAATTGCCAATTTCAACTTGGGTACAGACAAACCAACCTTTCCTGTGTAGAAACACTGGTTTGAGATTGACTGCAAGGCTTTCATGGCCACTGCGCTGAAGAGCAACTGTCAGACCTTCAAGAGTTGGTAAAGAATGGTTGGGAGGGGCCCATTTCAACCACTGACTCAGCATCTCTCTGAGGTAACCTGTGGTGCCTTCTTGAATTAGCGCAGGTTTGTGCTGTATTATAGTAAGGTCAGAATCTAGGAGCCCAAGAGAGCCTCCGATGATCCTCCACTGTGGGGCAGCTGATCTCACTATTTCAGTAAGGGTGTGAAGATCTTGCTCAGCCAGGATTGTGACACCACCTACAGTAAACAGACTCAGCTTTCACACGCACACACACACACACACACACACACACACACACACACACACACACACACACACACACACACACACACACACACACACACACACACACACACACACACTTTACACATACACACACAACAAACTAGGGGAATGTAGAACATTGTGGGGCGAGCGTGAGCAAGCAAATGTACTACAGCATTGACTATATTATGTAGCTAAGTCAAGTATCAGATCACAGCACACAAGCCATTCATGCATGGCATGTAGCTAAAACGAGGTTTGTAACTCTACTGTCTACAAAAGTGCTTAAAACGTAGCTTAGAAAAATTGTCACGGCTGCAGAGAAGAGCTTTTCATGGGGTAGTACCACACAACAGTGGCATTGGTCCTACCAGCACGCAGCTACTCTAATAGTTATAGGCTAAGTCAGAACACAGTCTGGCATGCATAGTCCTTCAAGACTTGAGGCATCTTTGAGAAATAGTAGAGGGAAGTCACCATGCATCAGCTATGGAGCAAAATCTCTGCCGCCTACTGCGTTTGGTAAGCTGCATGAGCCTTTCTACACAACTGTTAGCCCTTGTGTACTGAGTAAGTGCTACGCTTCAGCTGTCTATCCCGAATGTCGTCGCCGAAACACAACTGCTATCTCTCGTACAATAGGTGTGCATGCTCCGGCTGTCATTCCTGGCTATCTTTCATAACTGTCATCATTCAAGCTTACCCTAGCTTGCTGCAAGAGCATCAAGTTGTATGAAATCTTACTTATACTCCACATGTGGCCCATGGATATCACGTTATATTACAGCGTCAAGAATATACGGAACAACGTACGACAGAAAACACTATACCGTATTTCCTCGATTTCTTCCTGCCCTCGAATAGATCCCGCACTACACGCGCGAGCGCTGCTAAGCAAAATTAACCCCGCCCTCGAAAGTTCCCGCACTGTTACGCAGCCACACTCATTGCAGGCAACGAGGACAACTTGGACGACTCAGATTGCTTGTCTAGCCGGTCTGTACTCACGCACTGTACTGGCCTGTACGTACCTAGTATTTGTGCCGTACAAAGATGTCAGTCGTGTGTCTCTCGATGGCGCACACGCGACTGGAGCACACACCGGATTATAGGCTGAAGTTAATTGAACCCACACTAGTTTTGTTCCCGCCCTCGTATTGTACCCGCAGGTAAGTACGGTATGAAATTAATAGTACCCGCGGGAAGTAATCAAGGAAATACGGTACGAAAAATTGCAATAGAACTCACTAGTGTGGGGCTCGCTCACGCTCGCCCTAATAAGCCACCATGACAGGCATTCAATTCCTTTACAGGCATACTGCCATAATTGGTCTTTGAGACCTACCTTGTTGAAAGGGTTGAGACGGGGCAACCTCTAACTGATTTCCACCAGTTGACTGCTGAGGAGGATTCACAGCACCCACAAACTGACCACCCACTTGTGAGGTACCAGAAGGAGGAACAAATCCTGTAGAAATTAACAATGACATTACATTAACTTCTGAACTAACTGACTGTCAATTCTGAACTATTTGAAACCCAAATATGGTCTTCCCGATCCCAATGGCCCTTTATCTCTGTGCCTACCTTCACAAGCAATCACCCTGGCCAACAAGATAGCGAGGTCACAAAGGCTACCAAAGACAGCAACAAGAAACGTGGCCAATACAAGAAGTATCATTGAAACATCAGCTTAATCAGACAAAATACAGCAAGTTCTTTTGAACTCCTCTATGCTTCACTATCTCGATCTCTAGCCAGTTGAACGTCCCTCTCACTATTAAAGTACTTCGGCAATTTTTCGTACTGTATGTCCATGAAAATTTTTCAATATAAAAAAATTAACATGTGAAAATTATGCACGTCATGGAGTACGAGAACAGCTTGCCGTGTTCATACGTAGCTACCACACAGCTGTTGGCGAACTACTGATGTGCAAAAGAGAACCAAGGAATGCTTTAGACATGTACTGTGGCAGTAAAGTTGGGTGATTACCGGACACTGAGAAAGTTGTCACACTTTCGTGTGTGAAATTATTCTTTGTAAAAATATATTTCATGTTTCTTATCTTCGTGGTTATTTTTTACAATGAAAATTTCCAGATCTACGGTATGTCACACACAAACAAGTATCTCCAAAGAAGAATAGAAGAAAATAAAAAGATTTGTTTTCACTTACTCAAAGTGCAATGGACATGTTCCTGCCACCCTCCTTAACAGGAACACTTTCAAACACACACACACACACACACACACACTTGTTCCATACATGGTAGTCTGTTATCAGCAATACACTGAGTATATAACTAGGAATACGCATGCGCAGAGTATGCCTCGCACAGAAGGATATCCGGAAATATGCAAGTAGATATCCGTTGTAACCACGTGTAGCGTGTAGGTGCTAGGTGCTGGAGACGAGATAGAGCGATGAAGATGGCAAAGCGGTTGTCTGAAGAATTTCAGGAAGTGAGCGTAGTGTCATGCGAGTATCTGTCAGACTCTTTCTCCTTTGCCTTACTCTCTTCTGATGCAGTGTCCCTTTGTTTCCGTCTTCGCTCTCTAGCACGATCACGCCTTGACTGCTTCTGCTCCATTTCGGCTCTCAGACGATCTTTTTCACACGTCGATCACCTCCTGCTCCCACCAGTACCATGTGGCCCCTGCTCCGTTTCGGCTCTCGCACGCGCACGATCTTTCGATCGCCTCCTGGTCGGACCAGTACCACGTGGCTAGTAGTCTGGGAACGAGACCACAGAAACCACGCCCACGTAATCAAAGTGTGACGGATATATACATACATACAAACGCGAGCTGACTACGCTGCACGATTAGTAGCCTCGCGCTAAGGCGCTCGGCAATTATACTTACTACAGAAGGCTTGAGGTATTTCCACAAGTGATCAACTCTCACAAAACCAACTCCCATAAATGAGCACTAATCAATCAATTGTCACAATGCTGTGATAGGAGCTAAAGGGTCAAAGGTGTATCGATTCAACACTAATCACCATCCAAGACGGCCAAACATTCTCCATAATGTATGCTTTCCTCCCTAGCAAGCAGGCAACCTACATAGCCTCAAACCTACAGGCTTTTCATTCCAGATTTTGTCTCATGACTTTGGAGAAAAATCAGAAGGAAAGCCTGGAAGGATTTCGCACATATACAGTGGCACCATCTTCACAGCAGTACCTAGCAAATGCCCAAGACGTCACAACAGGCTGGATGTGGTATGTCATGGAAGTAGTCAACATGTTGAGTGGGAGCACAAACACTGCTGCCCACATGCTAAACAGTTCAGGAGTGGTAATTGGTCATGTTCAGGGCTAGTGCTAGGGGAAGGGATTAGGCTGAGGGTGGGGCTAACTGACAGTTAGGGATGGGGGTGTGGAGCGGGGAGGGCTGGGAGGTAGAGGTAAAGGCATGAGATGGAACTGGCAAAAGACTAAAGAGGAAGAACTAGAAGTAAATGGTTGGGGGGCCGGGGGGGAGGGAGAGGCTGTGCTGACAGATTTTAGGTTACTAGTACGTGAGATGCATGGTGTTACCAGACTCATAAGCTCCCAGTGTTACAGACAGAATCAGTCTGAATTGGCTGTCCAGTCAGTGGTTCACTCCAGAAAAAATGCCCCCTTCGAGCAAATGCCCTCCCCCTCTTTAACCCTCAAGTTCTTACATAAGTATTTCTCCCTTGTGTAAACACCCCGTATTGAGAATCTTCCGGGCATGCTTATAGTGAGCTTTTGGTTTAGCTCCATCGTCGCTTGTGTTCATAAACACATACACCCAAGGTTTTGGTTGCTCACACTGGGAACACGAGCTTACGCGGGGTTGTCACCTGTCACCACTGACGATGCAAGTTACTTCGATGCCTCTCACTTAGTGCATGTTTTCACAAGCACCACTGATTTCCCGTAGTACATGTTCAGCGGAAGCTGCTGTTCTTCCAGAAACCTACGGCAGTCATCGTGATTGTCAACCTCGAGCATATTAAAAAATTGTGAGGAAAGGAAAGAGGGGGGGAGGGGGGGCTATGTACGAGAAGAATTGAATATTCGAGCAAAAGGCCCCCTAGCTCCCCACTTTTGCCTCAAAGTAGTGGGGGGGCATTTTCAGGAGCTTACAGTACTTGTCTATTTTCTGAAAAAAAAAATTCCATTCAATATCATTTGCTTTGTATGTGTACTGTTATGTCATAGTGTGTGCTCTGATGACATTCCATCGGCAAAAATTGTGATTACAAGCCACTAGAGGTGTTTTGTGGATTAAGTCACAATGGGCACATAGGATTTTGATTAAGCTGAAGCCATCCGACTAGGTGAAGTTGTTTCTATGACTCACCTCACATGAGCCAACACAATGAGAATGAATGCTAGTTTCAACTGCTTTCACTTTAGCAAGTCAGTTCAGTACTGAAGTAAAAGGTGTGTCTACATACGTAAATTATGCCTACAGACATGGTTCCAAAAAATAGAGACATGGTTCTTCACAAATCAGCAATAATAATAACCACCTACCCACATCAAAGGTACATTTTCAGCTGACCAGAAATTTCCATATTGAAAAGACCAGGTTGTGACATCCTTGTTACAAGGTAGTACAGCCATCTTTATACCATGTGTTGACAACATTGTGGCCAGCTTGTATCAACCTTGTAACAACCAGGCTACAAGGTAGTGGTAAGGCTGGAACAAGGTTGTGGCATGGTTGGTACAAGGTTGTGACATGGTTGGTACAAGGTTGTGACAACCTTTCTAGAAGGTGCTCCAAACCCTGGATTTGTCACGCCTTCTAGCAGGCTTCAAGGTTGTAGCAAGGTGGTCACAAGGTTGTAAATATGCAGGTGATTCCTGCAGGATTGGAACAACCTTGCTACATGCTTGTAAACATGGGTGTATACAGTGTAGCTGTGATCAGTATACTTCACATGCAAAACAACCATGTTTCAGGATGGTAAAATAATCACAAAATACATACATATCACTGTCTGTACATACTTATACACATGTAATGTCTAATTATAGCCTAAAGCTTCTTCGGTGACAGTTTGCACACTTAATTGTCATTGATAGTGTTGACAAGGAAGCTCTTGGGAACAGGGTGGGACGACTGCACATGCCCTGTTAAGAACAAGCAAAATTAGAATTTTAAAATGCTGCTGTGCAGTGTATAATTCCTTAAAGCCAACAAAACAAGCATATTGAACTTATGTATGTATGCTGACACAATCTCCCTGCATGGTCAAATTAAAACTTTCGTCATCGTGGCAACCATATATATGCTCACAACAAGTTTGCAAGCTTTCCGCATGAAGCTAAAAAGTTAACAGTTGAAAGTAGGCCCTCCATATTGAGCACGAATGAGGCTAACAATACCTTCATCATCAAGCTTAAAGACAGGAAGTGACCATACTACTTAACAAGTGATTGTCAATGGGCCAATTAAGAGCTAGCTGCCAAACATGAAGCTTTTCCTTAAACACATGCAGGGAGCAAACAGCATTTAGTTTCACTTCAGGTAGCTAAAATACCATAGTCTCACAAAAGAGCACCCATGGGTGAAGCACCTTACAAGTCTGCCAAAGAGGGGGGTGGGCACTCTTTCGAATGCTTTTGCATTTAACCACAAAAGAACGCCCATGTCGTGTTTTCAGGGACTCGATGCCCTCGAATTTGGCTCGAAGCAAATAATTGGACAAGCAATAACATACAGCAGAGCCACCAGCGGCTTTGAAGTCAAGTCCTGACAGCACACACCACTCTGAACGGCAACACTGATGTAAGCATAGTTTACCTCGCGGTGCACGCCGCATTAGCTACATTCGTCTGCGCAAAGCTGCTTTGTAGTAACCTTCGGTGAAGTATAACATGCAAAGTTCTTACCTTAGATATGCATAGCACTTGGGGATGTGCTTCTCAAACTCCACGTGTGCACTCAATAGCCATGCGATACTCGTTCCAGGGTAGGCGCTCATTCGAACAAACTTTGACCATATACAGGAAATTGGGCCAAAAGTAGGGGGTGGATGCTCTTTCACGAGAGTACAGTAATAGCTTAAAATAAATTGTAAATTGGCTGATTATGATGAAACTGAAAACAGATCTGAGTTAGTTATTAATTAATAGTTACAGTAAGAGTAATTAAGGTCATGTAAAGTATACAACCAAACGTATACAGGAATGGCCGACATACATGATAGAATCACGTGATACAGCTGGGGGTCAGGGTCTGCAAAATTGCCAAAGAAAATGTATGGAGAGTGCGAACAGTGCGTTACAAAGTCGGCAGTAGTTTGTGATCAAGATGATGGATGGAACTTAGACTTTTTGTGGCTGTTCTATTGGGGACTATCTGTGAACATGAACACTACTTCAGCCAATCTTGGAATGCCAGTCAACTCAGGTGAGCCAAAAGCCATTGGCTACTAGCTTTGTGTGCACACTATTAACTGGCGGGAGCAGGGGGATGAAGCTAGTTCCAGCTGCTGTACAAACAGCACTTCAAATCTACATAGCTAGCTACTGCTGGCATTAAAGTTTCTGTGTGGAGTCATCCACAAGAAAAATGATTCCGCACTGCATGCTACTTTAAAGACGTCATCGTGTCTATGCAAGTACACTGATTTCCTGATGAAACAGGCTTAATTTTTATCATCAGAGTGGACAGTGCAGCAACTAACCAGGGTTGACAAAGATCTCAGACCTGAGTTATGATTGAACGTTCTAGCTTCTGTGGACCACATGGCTTACTGCAAGAAAAAGTACTTGTAGGCACAGTGCTTATAGTTGTGTGGGCATGTGTATGTGTGAGTCATTAAAATTCGAGGGTGGGTCTATGGTGTCCATGGTTCCGTGATGGTACTTTCATCTCAGGAACTGTGAGTGTTCTGCTGTGTAATAAAGCCCCGGAAACAGCATTCATCTTCGCTAGCTGTCAAAGCAGAAGCTGTTTAAGCCAGTTTTTAGCCGATTTAGCTGATGTTCCATCATCGTGTCAACAGAAATTGCCGTATTTGTGCCCCGTACGAAGCACTTTAACACATGTTACCGTCAGTCTGCTGCGTCGGACTGTGTGGTCATGTTACCGTCAGTCTGATGCGTCGGACTGTGTGGTCATGTTACCGTCAGTCTGATGCGTCGGACTGTGTGGTCATGTTACCGTCAGTCTGATGCGTCGGACTGTGTGGTCATGTTACCGTCAGTCTGATGCGTCGGACTGTGTGGTCATGTTACCGTCAGTCTGATGCGTCGGACTGTGTGGTCATGTTACCGTCAGTCTGATGCGTCGGACTGTGTGGTCATGTTACCGTCAGTCTGATGCGTCGGACTTTGTGGTCATGTTACCGTCAGTCTGCTGCGTCGAACACTGATGATGAACTTGATGCAATTGGGGTTGATTTCGATGTTGTTGAGATGACTTTTGCCAATCCTGACAGTGCATATAGCTAACGCTTTGCTAGAGTGCAGGAAAAGGCTCATGTTAAAAGTAGATGCTTATCGATGTGAACTTGTTAGAGAAAACTAATGGCTTTTAAACATCGAGAACAGATTGATCATATCAGGTCCTTTTATCAAACTGTTACATTTGCAACCACAAGAACTGGCATGATTGTGAAGACTGCAGTGGAAACAAGTAGTGCTGCTGCTAGCATAAGAAACAACTGGCGTCTGCCTACAAATGACTATAACAATATTGTACTGTATTGATATTGTACGGTATGGTACAATGTTGTGATAATGCACAAGTCATGTGATTACGACAAATTTCAAACTATATAACAATCTATTCACAAGGTTGTATTCAACTTGTGCACGTAACCACAATTCATTTACAACCTTGTAATGAACCTGTGCATGTAGACTACAATCTCTCCACAAGGTTGTGTCTAACTGGTAATTATTCAACAGTCAGCTCACAACCTATACACAGTTACCAACAACCTCACAACAAGGTCAACAGTCTGCTCACAACCTATACAAAGTTACCAACAATCGTACAACAAGGTCAACAGTCCGCTCACAACCTACGTTCACACAGTTACCAACAACCTCACAACAAGGTCAACAGTCAGCTCACAACCTATACACAGTTACCAACAATCTCACAACAAGGTCAACAGTCTGCTCACAAGCTACATATACACAGTTACCAACAACCTCACAACAAGGTCAACAGTCCGTTCACAACCTACGTATACACAGTTACCAACAATCTCACAACAAGGTTGTAACATGCATGTAAGGTTGTGCCTTGGTTGTTACTAGGTGGTTACAACCTAGTTTTTTCTCATAAACTTTTACTGGAGTGGCCTACACATGATTGATGAATCAATCTTACACTGTCATCCTAAGGGCTTGACGACTTACCTAGGTATGGAACAATTGAGGTCTAGTTCACTGCCAGCATGAATCTGTACTCTCTAACCTCTAGATGGAGGAGTAGTCTCAGCACAGGGGCATGGCTAGCACATCATGCATATGCGTATGATTGGAACTTCATTGTGGTGTTCTGCTGTTCTACTATTTTGCATATCCTACAGAAAACATGCTGAGGATATATCAAGCCAGAAAAGCATCACCTATGGGAGAAAGAGTAATGGACCCTACAACATCCTACAGGGCTACATTTTGTTGTTGGGATGATTATTTATCGGCATGGAGGTCAAAAGCATAGACAATTAAAGTTGTCACAGCTGAAACCCTAGCACATCCACTAACTTTAAACATGGCTCCATATGAAGAACATGCCTATACTATGTACACTAAAATTTCATAGGTGGTAAATTTTCTTGTATTTTGCAAGCTGGCCTGGCCTATACAAAGCAGATTACTTTCCCTTAACGGAGAGTAACAAAAGCATGAATATCATTAATTTAGATGTTCAATAAGTGACTGTATTTTGTTGACAGACTGACAGACACAATTGCTTAATGTCTGTGCACATACACAAGTGAGGTGAACTCAGAACTGTGATGTGCTTAGAACACCATATCATATTGGTCAAATGCATGTGTGCATGCTGTGGACTATAGTCTCATGCCCAGCCCACACACACCTCCCGGAGATAAACGGCCTGGTGAACGAAGTCGAATTTCTTGGGCATACGTATTTTCAAAAAGTGGTAAGCACCAATGAGATTGCGAGATCATTAATTATTACGTAGCACTTCCCTTAATTACAACAGTAAAATTTGTTCATCTTCATTCGTGTATCCGTACCTTCTTTGAGCAGGTTAGCTGCAAAAATTTTTAAGTGTTGCTAGGTTACAATGTCGCAAAAGCGTGTGCTAGCCAAAGAAATTCGACTTGGTTCACCAGACCATTTCTCCTCGTGAGAGGGTGGGGTTGGGGAATGAGGGAATGAGACTAGCTGTACACGAAGCTACTTCTCAATATGCATACCTTCTTTCTCTCCAGTGAGCTGCTCCCTTGGTAGGAGCAGGTACGGCTGCTGTTGCAGTGGACTGGTGTAGTGTTGCTGCTGCTGTTGTGGACTGGTGTGGTGTTGCTGCTGTTGCTGTAGACTTGTGCGGTGTTGCTGCTGTTGCTGTGGACTGGTGTAGTGTTGCTGCTGCTGTTGTCGACTGGTGTGGTGTTGCTGTTGCTGTAGACTTGTGTGGTGTTGCTGCTGTTGCTGTGGACTGGGGTAGTGTTGCTGCTGCTGTTGTGGACTGGTGTAGTACTGGTGCTGTTGCTGTGGACTGGTGTAGTGTTGCTGCTGTTGTTGTGGACTGGTGTAGTGTTGCTGCTGTTGTTGAGGACTGGGGTAGTGTTGCTGTTGCTGTAGACTTGTGCGGTGTTGCTGCTGTTGCTGTAGACTGGTGTAGTACTGGTGCTGTTGTTGTGGACTGGTGTGGTGTTGCTGTTGCTGTAGACTTGTGTGGTGTTGCTGCTGTTGCTGTGGACTGGTGTGGTGTTGCTGCTGTTGTTGTGGACTGGTGTAATACTGGTGCTGTTGCTGTAGACTTGTGTGGTGTTGCTGCTGTTGTTGTGGACTGGTGTAGTGTTGCTGCTGTTGTTGTGGACTGGGGTAGTGTTGCTGTTGCTGTAGACTTGTGCGGTGTTGCTGCTGTTGCTGTAGACTGGTGTAGTATTGGTGATGTTGTTGTGGACTGGGGTAGTGTTGCTGTTGCTGTAGACTTGTGTGGTGTTGCTGCTGTTGCTGTGGACTGGTGTAGTGTTGCTGCTGTTGCTGTAGACTGGTGTAGTACTGGTGCTGTTGCTGTAGACTTGTGTGGTGTTGCTGCTGTTGTCGTGGACTGGTGTGGTGTTGCTGCTGTTGTCGTGGACTGGTGTAGTGTTGGTGCTGTTGCTGTAGACTGGTGTAGCTAGGAGGTGGTGGATGTTGCTGTGGTTGAGAATATCTCTGCTGTTGCCGGACTGTATCACTGAAATGATCCCTGATATGACTGAGCAGATGCATGCTTGGAGGTGGTGCATACTTGAAATGTTGTGGCAGAAAGCCACGCATGCCTGAAGAAGTGATATGCACACCTTGAATAAAAGTAACATGCACATAATCAACTGTAGACTACAAATAAATATTTGAACTTGGTTTTCAACTGCAGCAGAGCTTTATAACGACTATTTCATACACAAAAAGCTGTACAACTATCCATTAAGATCACTCTGTCAACACTACAATATAGTAACAACACACAAAAGTAAACTTTCACTTCTCTCTGTATGCATACCTTTGCTCTGGTCCCCACCCGAGTGTGGTAGGTATGACTGCTGTTGCTGTGTATTGGCATAGTATTGAGGTGGAAGTTGGACACCACACTGTGGTTGCGAGTATCTCAACTGCTGCTGAAATACACCACTAAGCTGACCCCTAATCTGGCCAGCAGGCTGCATACTAGGAACAGGTGCATACTCAGATTGTTGTCGAGGCATCAACTGTGAGAGTGGTAAACTTTGATGCTGAAAGCCATGAATACCTGAAGAAAGATATAATGAAAACAACTATTATGCATGTCTGACTCTTTGGGGGAGGAGGAATGTACGTACTTCTAAATGGGTGGGTAGATCTAGTTACAGCTGAGTTACTTGTATTTTTTGGATATGCTCAAAATCACTGGTCTTCAGGGAAGTTACTTTTCTTACCATTACACAAATAGTCGACTACAAGTTTCAGTGACAGTGATGACAATTGAGATACTGCAACAGTAGTGACAATAATGACAGTAGTGACAACTGAGACTGATAGCAATTGAGACTAACCACAATGTGTGACTATAGTGACAATTGAGACTACTGTGACAGTGATAGCAATTGAGACTAACCACAATGTGTGATAGTATAGTGACAATTGAGACTACTGTGACAGTGATAGCAATTGAGACTAACCACAATGTGTGACAGTAGTGACAATCGAGACTACTGTGACAGTGATAGCAATTGAGACTAACCACAATGTGTGACAAGAGTGACAATAGTGAAACTGGTGGCAGTAGTGACTATTATGACAGTAGTGACAGCAGTGATAAGCAAAAATGGTAAATAACAACTTGCTAGAGGTGAAGGCTTACAGTAACTACATACACTGCATGCAACCCTGCCTAACTATATCCATCTGAATCTGTGTTCTGAATTATGCACAAACACTACAATCATATAAGACCAACTGCTTAGCCACCACTAGTTTTGAAATAATCATAAAAAACTTCAATCCCAGTGTGCATACATACCTATGTTTAGTGTTTGTTTTTTTATGTACATATGTGGCAGTCCCGGATAGAAATCGAATATTATTCCATTGCGTATTTCGAGCGTATCACCGAGTTTAACGCGCTATAGCGCTGAACTTCCGCTAAGGGCGTGGCTCATACGCGACGTGTAAACACATGAATATCTGATATGTCTATGAAGCACGTATAAACCCCGCCCTTAGCGGAAGCTCAGCGCTATAGTGCGTCAAACTTGGTGATGCACTCGAAATACACGACGGAATAATATTCGATTTCTATTTGGGACTGCCACATATACTAGATGGATATATGGAGTTGTAGCATTGAAGCCATACATTACAAAGGCACCACCAATGGTTTATACAAGACAGACCCTAGTCAATGAAATTAGGGAAGTTAGAACATGGGATTTATAGAAGTTAGAACACTTTTACAATCATCACAATGCACATGCGTGCATATTAGTGTGAGTTGCGCCGAAGTGTGAATGAAGTGGAAATCATTGTGTGAAGGAGATGGCTCTTATTTATGGCCTGCGGATTCCCTTCCATCCCCTAGAGGACCACTATTGATTAGAATGAGCCCTTCTGCTATACAGAGACTCTCCGAAGCCACGGCGATCGAAGTCAAGAGGGAAGCATTCGAAGTTCACACCCGAACAGCAAGCCGAAATCGCACAGTATGAAATCGAGTTTGGCAATCATTTGGTAGGGGTGTGGCTTGAACGGCTCGCGTTTTGCATAAATAAAGACCACGAGGGTCTGGAGGCATTTCCGCAAAATTTTGCACCAGCAAATATTTCCCACTATACGGTACTTTGTACACAACTATATACACCAATTTTCCAAGCAACTCTTTACAGCCGCTGCTCATGCAAAGAACTTAATTATGTCACTATGAGAAAAGCCAAAAGGAGTCACACTGATTCACTGCATTACATCGAGTAAACTACATATGCAAGTTAAGGTATTGGTAGTGAGGCATGGTTTGGTTCAAACAAATTTGCTATAGTCAGGAATCAGTCAGATGAGTTGACAGAAAATAGATAGATACAACAGTGGAAAGTGGTTTCTTGCTATACATTGTGGTGTTTTACACAATGATTAAGATGTAACTGTGGCGATGTAGAGCTGGAAGTTAGCACGTGCATATTGGTACTCTCTGGGTTTATAGATTTGGAGTGCGTATGGGGTGCTATTGGTAGGCTCTGCCACAATACGTATGTTGGCACTGTACATCCATGTATCCATCACATCTGTCATACTTAGAAATGCAAACATCTGTTACGCTAAGGAATGCAATTCATCCCCAGTGCTACAGCGGCACTAGAGGTCTCATTTTATACACTGGGGTCAGCAGAGCACAGCCAGCACACACCAGTGCCAACAAAGCAAAGTCCGAGGGGCCAGTAGAATGCAGTCAATGCCTTGCAACACAAAGGGAGAGAAGGCACCGAGGCAAGGAAAGTGAAGTGAAAGTCAGCGATACTGAAGTTACTACATACACCATGCCATTTTGGCACTAGGCAAAGGGTGCAGCACCTCTCTAATGTCTGCAAACACTCTTTCAAAGCATGCTTTGCCACACTTCATTCATGCCTCAAGCTCTGTCTTCCTCAGTCTTTGACTACACCTATATATATGCACCTTGCGTGCGCGAAGCTTACTCTATGCATGTAACACCAAGTACATTATGTACCTGGTTGAAGCTCTACCATGTTCCTATACTTTTTCCCATGCTGTATCTTATTCCATTTTCAATGTTTTTCAATGGTCCACAAGGATCCTTGCTAGTAGGAACCAGCAACAACATACTGGACAATAATGGTGGAATATTGCAGCATAATATTGTCATAATGAAGGAGCATGATAGAAAGTGATGGGGACAACACAAGGGGAAAGTCTGTGAGCCCTATATCGCCGAGTATAGCTAATTAGTACTCAGGTGTAATTCAGTTCCCACACAAACATTCCAGCTATACAGTGTTGTACACATAGATGACATCATGCCTAACTCCTCACAACTCACACCTATCAATAATATCCCTCAAACTAGTCCCAATCACACTCCACTCACAACATCGCATTTCCCCATACATCTTGTCAAAAAGACCGGTGCCACAACAGCGATCCTGGATCCCCTGTGGATTTTTTCCACCCAAATACCAGAGACATCTGACATCAGAATGCCACTCTAGGGAAATGCTTCATCATTGTGGCGCAAGCCTGAGCGAGCAGTACATTGTGCTGATTTATGTCATGGCACACAAACCATGAATAGCAGCAGGGTTTGCGACTGTCAGCTGTCAGTCAGGGCAGCTACTATGGCTACACATGCATGGACTAAGCTTCACACCCAAATCATGAGCTGAATCTCTGACATTCATGTACGTCTGTAGATCAAATCTGTATCTTCCTTCTCCCTTCCTCCTCACACACAGCTTCCAAATTTGCTGTTTTAAGGTCCTCCAGGCACGGGTAAAACATCTGCCATCCTAGCAGTCACTGTAGTTTGCGCATGACCCTTACCTGAAGTGACCTCAGCCACCTGTGAATAGTCTGCCAAGAAGTTTGTCTATTATGGTAACATAGTTGAGATAATAAACCATACATACCGTAGATGCTGGTTGTTAAGCGCATGCGCTTATAACAGCTGACAGCAAGGAAATATGTGCTTAACAGCGGACATGCGCTAAACAAGAAATAGTCACTTAATAAATGGGTGTGAAAATAGTGGGCGGTGCTTTCGCTGCTTCCGTTGTATCGCTCGTTCAACATGGCAGAGCGTCAAGCAAGTACTTTGGAGAGTGTCATTCATGGCCATCACCTTTGCAAGCAGATCTGGCAGCCGCTTGTCGGAGAGATGCTAGCCTTGGAACGGGAGGAGGGCAACAACCATGACAAATTCGCTGTCAGTCTCCTCAAGGAATCTACTGTCGTTGGCCATGTTCCTCGACAGTTTTCGCGGGTGTTTTGGCACTTCCTCAGGCATGGAGGGACCATCATCACTTGTGAAGTTACCGGTCGAAGAAAGCGTGGTAAAGGACTAGAGATACCCATTCTCTTTGTTCTTCGTACTACTTGACACATTTTGCTCGGCACGTTCGTTCAAAGTTTGTTTAATAAGCGCATGCGCATAACACGTGATGGGCAAAACCCTCAATAATTATGCGCTTAATAAATATTATGCGCTTAATAAATATTATGCGCTTAATAAAGAGCTGCGCTTAACAACCAGCGCCTACGGTATGTAAGTTGCCATGCATGCTTCAACTTGAGTCATCTTCGCTCCGGGCTTCTTTCATGCTGATGCTTAGGCGTTTGCCAGTTTAATCACCTTCAACTCCATGAAAGTGGAGGATAATCGCCGTGTATACAATTGCGAAGATGATGCTTTCTTGCGGCTACCAATTAGTTATGGTAAGTCAGACACACTATGAGGTGCTGTCATTTGCATACTTGACCGTAAAGAAAGCAAGTTGCATGAGTACAGGGCGGGGTAGCTAAGCCGTTGTTAGTCTGTAAGCCTAACCGCAGGCAAGCCGCATCTTTGCCGCAACACTAGGCTTTGATTGTCATCAAACTCAGCAGTTACAACAATGCCCACACACAACTGACAGAGAATGAGCTTTTTATACAGACCATGCTGTGAAGAATTTTCTAGAACGTAGACAATGCCAAATTAGAATACAATAATAAGACAAGAATACACAACACAGAAGGACAATGGAGAATACCAGTTAGTCTGGGCTAAGGAGTTAGGAAAACCAGTCAGTCCTGAGTAAGGGCACCATGGAGTCTCGGCTTACAAGTCTCACCATTGGTATCCCTTACAATTACCAAAATTTATCGGCCTGAGTGAGCGTTGTTTTGTTGTAGTTCTTTTTTCAGCTTTGTAAGTATACTACTTACGAACATGCAATTTTCTGTCACTATATATATAAAAAATATATCTTATTCGTATATTATTCCATGTGGACAAGCTACGAAAATATTACAATTTTACAGAAATATAGCTGAAATGGCAGCCCAACTCAGGTGCATTAAGGACTGACTACTTCCCCTAAAACTGTGAGGCAGTGTAAATCACACTGGATTCATACTATGATCTTGATACTTGGTGAGAGCTTACTTGCCATCAAACCCTATCTAATTATGATGTCATTTTTGACCATGCCCACATCCTTTTCCTAAGTGAAGAGAAATATGTTGTCGGAAAGATTGCAAAACCCAGACCAGTTCCCCCTTGTGCTGGGGCCTCTACTTTTGCTACAGCCAAGAGCAACAACATTAGTAACTAGATCCTGCTGGGGATCCAGAAATTTCTACCTGTAGGAAAAATACAAGAGTTTGTGTCTCACTGATTCAAAAAATTGCATTTTTCAATGACAAATCACGCCATAGCTCTTTCAAATCTTCATCTTTCATGTTCCCCAGGGAGATTCTGTACGAACATACAACAGTGAAACCAACCAATGCAGTAAACTTGGATTTTTCGGTGCGGAACTGCTCCGAGTAAGCGTCACTTTCACGAAGGGCAGCACGAAGTTAACGCTTTATAGTGCTGGCTCGCGACTCAATTGTAGGTGAAGACTGTTCTTTTCTATACTGAAATACCTTCCATCGTAGGTGCCAACTAGCAACTTACACACTGGATGGTCGATACTTTGATGGCAGAAACAGGCACTGAACTTAGCTACATCGATCACTAGTTTCCGCGGATCAATAATACATTTCCGTAATCTTCTCCACATTACGTAAAACCATTTAGTCACGCCTTAATGCACCTGAGAAGCATAAACAGTGGATACCAGGCCGTTTCTCTCCTCCCACACAGCCTAGGTACAAGGTGGTCTTGTCCCCAGACCCCACCCTCTCACAAGGTGAAATGGCCTGGTGAACCAAGTCGAATTTCTTGGGCGAGCGGGCACTTTTGCGACAGTGTCACCTAGCGCCAAACCTGCTCAAAAAAGGTACAGATATTTGAGTAAAGATAAAAAATTTTACTGTTGTAAGGGAAGTGCTACATAATAATCTCGCAATTTCATTGGTCATTGCCAAACAAATTTGACTTCATTCACCAGATCTTTTCTCACCGAGAGGCACACGTGGACTGGGCACGTATGAGGCTTGGTACGATGCTAGCTGATGCTACACTCTGGGAGTAGCCTTTCACTGTCTCACTCTCAAACTAAAGTGTATAATCTTCTTGAAACACTTATGTAAAGGCACTCGATTAAAAATATGTGGTAAGTGGCTACAAACAAGCATACACACGCACATGCGCATGCAGTCTCGCTAGTATGGGCTTGCTTAGGCTAAACCCAATCAGGTAGTGCCACAAGTGCTCACTAATATGCCCCCACTTTCTCTATGAGGAGGGGTCACTTACTCCAATACTGAATTAATCTGAACTATATGTCCCCTAGTTCAACACAAGGTCTCACACGAGGCAGATAACGCTCACAATCCCTGCCATATATAGCTACATGCATCTGGAAGAAAGCCAATAACACGAGTATAATTATAGCAAAGAAAACCATGTTGATACTAAGCTGGAAGGCAGCAAAGTAACTTGCATCATCAGTGGTTATGGAAGGTACCCCATGTAAATTCTCACTGCAAGTGACAGAAGCCTGCACGGTGACCTATGTATAAGGCTAGTGGTTCTGTGTGTGCACATGCTAGGAAGAAAATAAAACACTTGACACTTTTTCACCAAGTAAATCAAAATTAAAACAAATGGCTCACAAAATAAACATTCGCATCACAGGGCATACAAGCAATATTATGGGTAAGAACTTTGGGGTTAAAGAGGAAGGGAGTTTACTTCAACAAGGCATACGTAATAGTGACCACTTATGGAGTGTGTAAACATAATGTATCTGTGTAACAGACAGCTGCTACAACCTACTCAAGTGTGCTGGTGTGGGTTGGTGAATGTGTGGAGCCACTGGAGGAGTGAGGTGGCTGACCAAGGGAGAGGTGGGAGGAGATGGACCTGCATGGAGAGAGTGTCAAAGAGAAATTTACTACTCACGCCACAATCCATGCAATAGGCAATAAATCAATCACACATCTCTAGTTACCTCTTTCGTAACTGTTCAGGTCATCACAGTTTGAATTGCCAGCTAGAAGCACAGTACCAGCAGGCCAGTTACTGGACCAGTGTGAAGTACCTTAATGTTACTTTTAATTGCACATACTTAAATTAGCGATTTTGAATACACCTCATTTAGTGTGTATTAATTTTAGCGTTTTTTAACAGAAACCAATTAATTCAACATATCGTTATTGGAATTTATTAAATTGCGAGTATTTCTTTTAGCGATAATGACTCTGATCGCTAAAATCGCTAAATTTAGTATGCGCAATTAAAAGTAACATTAAGGTATGTCATTTTCTCAGATGAACTATATGTCTATGAAATTGTTGGTTAGCTAGTACAGTGTGCGGCATTGTGGATCCCCTTATTGCCGAACGCCTTAGCGTGAGGCACATAATCGTGCGGGCGCGGCGGGCGCTTATGGGGCCTTAGTCTGAGGTTGTGCTTGTATGTCTGTCCGTAACGGGTTTACGACTGAAGTATACGAGTTTTACGTATAGTGTACGTACCCTCTGGCACGTGTCCTCTTGGTGCGCTAGAGCTCACGATACGATGGAAGACTTAGAAGACTTAGAGGAGAGACGACGATGCCAGGCCAGAGAATGCGCGTCCAGAGGTACAGAAAACGTTTAAGTGATGAAAGACCACAGTACGACAGTGAAAGGAGAAGACTTGCGCGCCAGCAACAAAGCGAGTCACTTTGCTCGCTGACGACCCGCGAACGAGATAGGCAGAGAACAGCACGGCATTGTAGTAGGCAGACTACACAACAAAGGTGAGCTTGCATAAACAGGTTGGAATGATGCCAAGGGCAATGAAAACCATGTAGCAGCTAGAGGTAATTTTGGCCATTATAAACGCGGCTTAACTTCACTCGCTGATCTGTGAACAGGACAGGCGGAGGACAGCACGGCGTCCCACTCACGTCCTCAAAGTCTTCGACATCATCTCGACCGCACTTCGCCATTTCGTCCGATCGTTCCACATGCTTTGCATGAGGCACATGATGCGCATGCGTATACCTAGTAATATTTGTGCAAATTGCAAAGATGAGTGATTCATGAAACCATTCTCTCAAGAAAGAAACTATACACTATTAGCACGGTGTTGTCTGGCTAGTTACAATTTGCAAGCCATTAGGCCACAGTAATTAAGTTTGTATATGCCAGGCAGCACATCACACCAACCCTACATATGACAGTCACAAATAAAAAAAAAGATTATTTTGTTGCATACTTTGATCACTATATTACTCACACGTGTTTCATAGACGTATTAATAACTGCAAGAGTTTATTACAGTAAGAGTGTTCAACTCCCATATGGCTTCTAAAGCAGGACAGTATGACGTAAACAATCAGCAGTGAATATGCTTAGCAGGTATTCAGCATGAAGCCATTCTAGTTAGTAGCTAGTATATACTAGCTGAGTGACCACACTTGGCAAAAGCCCGCCTCTTTGCTGCTGTGTTTACATAGTCTGGTGTCCACATTCCACAGCATCAGGTGATATTTGGCGGCTTCGTTAAAAATTCATAGCCTGCTGTAAGCATAGTTGAGAACTGATAACTAATTTATGTACCAAAACGTGCTGTGTCATCGTGCTGAAGTAGCCAAGAATTACATCACAGATTGCGTTTTCTGCAATGTGATTGGCAGAAAGTAATCAACATTAATGAAGCCCGACGGATTGGCCGAACGTCACCAGACCCTTTCCTCTCGTGGGTGGGTCTGTACACGAGACTAGTGTTTTCAAAGCTTAGTATGTTTACTGCTGATTGCCTACGTCATACTATCCCAAGGCGGATATAGAAACCATGTGGGAGTGGCACACTCTTACTGTATAAAACCCTTGATATCTGATGCATGTACAAAGCATCTATGAGCCATGCCCTTACCAGAAATTTTGCAATACAGTACTTTGAACATGGTGATGTGTTTATTGATGCAAGGTGCTTGAGAGATAGACCCTGCACTAGCAGAACGGAATGGACAGGCAATTCATGCGCATGCCCTTAATTATCTCCGATGCAAGTGTTGATCAGGATGCTAATGACACCTTCAAAGTCACACGGTTACATGACGTCACTATTCACCTAATCAAACCAGCCTAGCTAGCTAGCCTGAGGAGCTTTTATTTTAGCGCCTTGGCCAACAGCCTTTCGCTGTTTATCAATGAAGATGTCTAGCAGAAAGGACAGACGGAAGTGGAATGGAAGCCCAAGTTAAATTTTGCGATGATTTTACCACTAGGTAGTCTCTTCTTCCCGTCAGCCGACTCCACGGTAGCTCACACTGTCTGTTTATAGATTCAAAACGGCTACTGGAAGAGTACAATCGAGTGAGTTTCTTTCCGTGCCATCATGGATAATACAGTATACGTAGGTGGATAGGAAATGCACATAGTATACAGAAGAGTGCAGAAAAATTGTTCATCCATCCTGGTTATGTCCTTTTTGTGCAAAGTTTCTGTTACCTAATCTCAGCAACAAGAGAAGCTACGGCGAAAAGGTGCAGAACTCATAAAGTATAATCGCGGGTGTACTGGGATAGCTATAAGAGTGTTAGCAGTATTGTTCAACAGACATCTGAATTGTCCGTTGTAACGGCCAAATTGGCTACATGCGATGGCTAACTTTGTGTGAGGCAATCTCGGCAACAGAAGAAGCTACGGCAAAAAGCTGCAGGATTCATACAGTGTAGTAGTGGGTGTTCTGGGATAGATATGTGAGCGCTGGCTCAGTGCTAACAGTACTGTCTGCAATTGCCAAATTGCCCAAATTTTGCCCCATTTGATTTAGGGGCAAATCCCCTGTTAGCAGATCTCGGCAACAGAAATCATTACAATGAAAAGCTGCAGGAATCACAGAGTAAAGTAGTTGGTCTCCTGGGATAGCTACATAAGAATTAGCTCAATGCTAGCAATGCCGTTCAATAGCTGACTGAACTTTCCAAAATGGAAATTTTCAGACCCACCATACCAGGTATTATTTTCGAGCATCCACGTCTCAGACAGACAGGCTACTACTTTCTATAGTTGCTATCCCAGTTGATCCATTATTGTACTTCAGCTGTAGCATAGTAAGAAAACCTGGTAGTGTTCAGCTGTTGAGACCAGCTAACAGGGAAAAAACGTTTCTTGGATTGGCAACTAGAGGTGCTGCGTATACTACATCATTTCCTATCCACCTACGTGTATTATCCATGGTGCCATATGCTGCTATGGTAAATCTACGGACAGTGTAACGCTTAGTATCAGAAATTGCGTCACAATTCTCTTCGGGCCTGGGAGTGAGGCAACAGTTTGCCATGTGCTATTCGCCACATCCATGAATTCCCTATCCATTTCGTTCTGTTAGTGCAGAGTCTATCTCTCAAGTACATTGCACCAAGTGACATATGAAATGTGCCACCTTCAAAACAATTCATTAGTAGCTGAAGGGTTAATTTAAGGTGTTCTTGGGGAAAGTAACATAAGTTCAAAGTTCAACTGAGGTCATAAATCCAATACTGGAGTGATAATAACTTACTTGATCCTCTTCTCATGTATTTCTGTCGTATCCTTTTCGCCAGCGTGTTTTCTTCCATCCGTTGAAGAGCTCTCACTACATTCATCCATGAGGCATTGGGCCTAAGTTGGAGCCACAATTTCAATGTTTCCAGCTTCCATCTGCTAGAGGAGTGGTTTCTCTGAATCTCGTCAAGTTTGTAGTCTGGCACACCAAGCTTCAGTCCAAGTTGGTACCAATTAGAAACTGTCGAAAGCTCCTCCCAAAGCACATTAACTTCCATTGCGTCTGATGATGTGCCTGCAGTGGACAAGATTGTGACCTGACCACATACATTGCTGGAGAGGGTATGGACAGTGTAGAGCACTCAGTACTGCAAACTATGCACCATGCAGAAGTCAGAAACCTTACACCACCATTATGCATTTCACAAACGTAGAGCTGCAGTGCATTGGCACTGAACTCAAGACATGTGTAAATATGCACAGATTTTCACTGCACATAGATCCCACACAACTGAACGGTGAGGGAGGTGAGAGCTACTGAGCTGACAGTGGGTTTGGGGCTTCTGTGTGAGGATACTCATTGATAATGAACTTGGCTAACAGGGTTTAATGCCACATGCACAAATTCTTCAAAACAACATCCCTGATAGCTAGCCTCGTTCCCAGGCCTTCCCACTGTCCTGTATTGGAACACACACAGTATGCAGCAACAGAGGGGGAGGCCTGGGAACATTTATCCCGTGAATGACATCAATGTACTACCTAGGTAGACTTAGGGGGAGAGGAACCCACAAACAAAACAGTGTGTTTCATGCACGCATTCTTCAACAAGCGGCAACTTTACCGCTTCATAAACATTTGGAACTCCAACACACGGATCAATGCTGTATGAAAAAGCTTTAAATGCACTCTTTCATTTTAGCATACTGCAAGCAATCAAAAAAAAAAACGGCCAGGGTACAAGGCTACACAAACAGTAGTCATTATCAGATGAATGCAGTACATTCTGGGAACAAACTGGAAGTGGGGACTATCCGGTAACCTTAATGCTACTATAACAGTTGTTTTGGTTTGTAGGATAATGGCCCAGCAGCAGGTTACCAGATAGTAGGGCAAGTTTCTGGACACTGCCAACTTTTCCTTCAACTGTTTACCCCCTCCCCCTTAATGTCACATGTCTACCGTCCAAGCACTCACTACATGGGGCACTGTTCCCTAAGGAACGGTGCTAGAAAAGTATCCGCCACGGAAACAATCAGTTTGCTGGCTGGTGTCAGTGGGTGTGTGGATAATTTGCGTGTCGAGCCTACCATCCGAACATGGCTCAACTACAGTAGGACCTAAAATGCACAACTGTACCAAGGCCCTAATGCGTTTATACTGACCTGGATCCTGTCTCTGAGCCATATTCGCGCGTCACAGGAACAAAAGAAAGGAAAGGGGGCGCTGGATGGAACAGGAACAAACAAATCAGGCAACGTAGGCGAGGCTTCAAGGGCAAATGAAGCCTTTGAAGGCGTGGCGAACCAAGGGCCTATGACTAGGGATGAGGCTATTATGCTCAAAAATTCACCCTTTATGCTATGCTAGAATGCTTCAAACTATGTCCGATTATGCTCTTGGTGTGTCCCTATTATGCTCATGCAGCATGTTAATCAATTAATAGAATTTAGTTAAAACTGCGCCCCCAAGATGCTCACACTAACAAAATTAGCGCTGTTGATCCACCCTTTAGAGCGTAGTGCTACTTAGCTGCTTTTATCATGATCTTTGTCAAAACAAGCTTCACCACAAAGGAGGAGTCAGACATGAAACATCCCTTATGAATAGAAAGGCACACCTCTAACAGTTCATACCCATGCGCGCGCAGCGGAAGCACCTTACGCGCTCAATGTTACCTTCCGATTATTCCCGATTATGCTCGCTCCGCAGAGCTACCGATTATTCCGGAAACTATGCCAGCATATTAGCCGCATCCCTACCTATGACATTCAGGGGGGGTCGGACAAGGTTCGAATTGCACGTGATTTAATTTTACATTCTTGAAATTCCAATTGATCGCGAATACGTGTACTTAGTAGTACACGAGCGACATGGGGTTGGCAGCTGCTGCGTATTTTACCCCCAAAGTCTTCGCGCCCGCTGTATGGCTCGTATTCAGACTATACTAGACGATGAACGAGATGATGGTGTGTTGCCTTCCAGCCTTTTGCCAGTAACCCCTTCAGTTTGGTCCAGGCCTAGACTTGGTAAGCATGAGACCACCTACAGTAGCCTCGAACCCAGGCTTTCCATCCTGATTTTTGCCTCGCGGCTCTGAATCTCCAAGCTGCAAGACAAAATCCGGGACGGAAAGCCTGGGTTCAAGGCTACACGTACAGCTGAAGACAAGTTGTCAAAATCGGTACACGAGACAAGTTCTGGAGGGGTTGATGGGATTCCTTCAGTAGCTTCAACCTGCTACTATCACCCAGTCGCTTGATGCTGCTGCTTACACTTCCAGAAGAGCTGGTTGTTGATCCCCCAGTCTCTTCCTCGCACCAGTCCCACTAGTCATGATAACGCCCGGGCGCAGCAGGGCGCAGTAAAATTTCTACCAGTATATAGCTTGTACTTCGCACACAACTTCGAAACAGTTCGAAATACACAACTATTTGATGCGACTACATACGTGTTTCTTTTCTCTATGCAAACGCCATAGTGAAATAAATGCAACATCAATAATTCCTGTACGTGATCTTGTCCGATCCCCCGGCCCCCCTGTATGACATTGGGGATATAGACTCCTATTGCAGCAAGTGTTACTCAGTTGACTCCACACTGTTAGAAGAGGTATTGAGGTCTATTTTGCAGAAGTGACAGTTCATCCATTGAAGAGGAAGACATGCAGTACGGTCCACAGAAATTAACCATTCCAACTGTCACCATCTAGTGAAACACGAAGGTAAAGTAAGAAACAAGATGCCAATCCAGGATCTCCATAGAAGAAGCATTATTCACAAGAGATGCACAGCTGTCCAAGATCTAGCTAGTACCAGCAATTGCCACACACTCCTACCAAAAAGAAATGGAAGGAACAAGGTATGTGCCAGTGAAGGGCCTCAAACTGTATGTAGTATATGGGCTAGTTACTAGACATTAATTTCTATGTGTCTCCCTCTTCAATGGATGAGCTGCCACTTCAGCAAAATAAAAAGTATAGGCCTAGCTGTAGGAACATGCTGCTGCTAGCTAATAAAAATGGATGAAGGCACTGATGTTTATTGCAAACGTTTAGCATGCAATGAAGTTCAAACTTGCTGTACATGCAAGCTAAGAAGGGTCTGAGCTATCTTGTGATTTTTGTCACATGCATAGGCGTAGGAAGCAAATTTAAAGTGTAGAGGCCATGCTGAGCCGCGCGAAGCGCCGCCAAAAAATGGAAAGTAATTTCGCCGCGCGTAGCGCGGCGGCGAAATTTTTCAAAGTGTGCAACTTTAGACTGCAAAATAAAGCCCTTTATATCAACGGTGTATAATATTCTAGCCTCGTTCTCAGACCTTACCAACTCTCCAGTACAATATTCAATTTATGTGGAAAACAGATTATTGACTTCGTCGTCGTTCCAAGCAGACCGCCGCCCGGCTAGCTTTCGTCGCTTGTGGTAGTCTCTTTGAAAAATCTGCATTAGCTTCGTGCCGAGCCATCTCACTGCCAAGATTTCGATCACCATATAATCGGAAATGTACGCATGTAACTACATATGAGACTGATGCAACGAAGAGGCTGCTTGACCTTAGCCTCGTTCCCAGAGAACGAGGCTAGCTTGAGCTAACTTATAGCACGCAGGTTATGAATATTAATTTACGGCCTAAAAAGTGTAGCGGCCAAAGCCGCTACGGCCGCTACGGTTCCTACGCCACTGACATGGTCGTAGTATGTACGATTCTAAAGTTACAGTTGTATGTCCACACATTAGTTGCATTTGGTCGATTTATGATGTATTCGGCCGACAAGCTTTGCAGGTACGTTGCTCATAGACTGCTTGCTTTGCTACTCCAGTTCTGAAGTAGAGTGGAGCAGTGGTAACCTCCAGTGTTTGATTGGAAGCAGAGGAAGTAGCATATGATAGCAACAATTAGCTTACATTCTAAACCCAAAAAGTGTGGATGCAAGCTAAAGGAACAGCTATATGGACAAACTTGCAACAAAGCTGAAGACATTTGGCAGTTAAAATGGCCCCCTGTGATTCACCTTTCGTCAAACTGGTAACCTACAAGCGTAGCCTGCAAGGTGACCAATTTTTACTTGCCAGATGGCTTTAGCTTAGGTGAAAACCCAATACTGAGAGTAAGGTGTTAGAAAACTATAGTCTCATGCCAAACTGGAAAGTTGAAGTTGGTAACATACAGGTCTTCAAATTTAGGAAGAAATTGAAGTGAGTGCACACCAAACAAATAGATTTCTGTAGTTATAAGATTTGGTAGCTCTTTATCTTTTATCTTATCACCAACTTATACGCAGTCTCAGACTTGGATGTAGTTTTTCTGGTTGTCAGATAATAGGAGAAGGGTCGCCTCCCTGGTAATGAGTTAAACTCAGTGGTGTGATATGTAGAGGAAACAATAAATGCACATTGGTGTACATATTGGGCAATGGAGGCTTTCACCTGCTCAAGTCATCTAAGCACATCAGCAAAATAGTGACAACAGTGCAGTATAAAGACTGAGAGAATCTGCTCTTTTTTCACTATGCTATTTCCCGATAAAACATCAGCAAACAAGTTGATTACGTATTCTTATTACTACTATGTTAGTCCACATGTTGAATGAAATTTGTTGAACTGAGTTTTGTGTAAGGGATACAAACAGCTCTGAAACTAGCTAAATAGAACGAAGTGTAATTATCAGTGTAATTATCCTGCAGTCTCTTACACTGCTGAATGTGGCAGATATGGATTGTCCTTTATGTGGAAGGCTGTGGAGTGAGCAGCGCTAAGTACCGTGTTCATTTAGTGAGTGTGTAGAGAGTTTTGTGTTGTGCATAGTTGGCAGAATGGCACAAGATGTAGGGATGGTGTGAATGTGTTGCGGTGTCGTTCCCATCTTGTTTGGCTGGTTTTTGAGGGTTCAATCCCTACATGCACTTGTTTTCATTCGGAAAACTTTTTTTGTGACTTGTTCCCGTTGTTTTTTTGTTTAGAAATAGTAAGAGAGAAGAGAGGTAGGAAAGGAAGGCAAGGGGAAGATGCATGGTCTGTAAAGTATGAAAGCATAGAACTGTGGTGTTCACAAAGAACAAACAATCATTATAAATTCAAACGCTTCCAAGTGAAATAATTCATTTATGGTGTTTAGAAGCCAAAGCAATGCCTCATAAAACTCAAGTGCAAAGCACATGAGATGCTTATAAATTCCATAGATCCTAACGCTGTGGTGTCAAAGCAATAGATACTCACTGTAAAACTGTTGTGTAATGGTGTCTTACGACTCAATACTACATGTATGTGAGCTCTGTGGGGACGAAGTCTGCAGAGAGTTTTTCATAGCCTCGTTCCCAGGCCTCCCCTGTTTTCGTTCTTCGGTTTGCATTCAGTATAATACACGGCAGCGGAAGAGTGTGAAAAACGGGGAAGGCCTGGGAACACCTATCACATGAATGACGTCAGGTGGACGCAATGTGGATGTGCCCAACTTCAAGTACTAGCTGCAATAGACCACTTCAAGGACCAAGCTACCAATAGGCTGCTAATTGCTGCGTTAGAGGAGTATGAGGACTGAGGCACAATACAAAGGGAGGATGTTAAGAAGACACCAGCCAAAATGCTACCTTCAACTAAACATTGTATGTGGACTATATGCATTTTTGTTGTAAATGACTATAACAAGCAAATTTGAAATGTGAAAGTTGAAAATAAAATTGAATGGAAGTAGAAACTGCTGCACTTTCAAACTACATGTGCTTAGTATGGGAGTCCTCACATTATGACACATACACTTTCATTTACAGCAGCTCTAGCAATACATACCTTCTCCTGGAAACATGCACATCCCCTCTCTATGTTTTGCATGATACTATATACCTGACTTTGGCTGCTGCCCATCTTTCACGGTAAGCTAGATCTAAACACGTACTCAGTTGAGCTTCCGGGGGGCGTACTTGCTATGAATAATCTTATTCTAGCAAAATGGCATATTTGCACTAAGCATTTATAACATCGGAGCGCTTGAGAATCACTGAGGAATAGTTCGAGTTCTACGATAACAATAAGTAGTGAGTGCAATACCCAGTGATTTATGTCGTTTTTTCACGTTTGAATCGTTGTAATAGCTACAGCGGTTATCGTGCTAGCCTGGCTGACAGTTACACTGACAGAAGAAAGAAAGAAAGAAGGAAAGTCAGAAGATAGACGATTTACCCGTTTTAGCGACTTGCCGGTCTGGTAGATACTTCAGCGATGCTCTCCAGCAAATTTAACGGTCCCGTTGCCCATGGAAGTACTCGATGATACCTGATATGGTTCATGGAGGCCGTTGACTAATCTAACACAGACATTTCGAGCGTGTCATCTGTGACTTTTAAACTAGTGGCTAGCGACAGGAACGTTGCCATTTTGTGCGCATGCGCAGTAGTATATTCCTGGCGCTAGCTGAGTATCCCTGTGGGGGTTAGCGACAGGAACGTTGCCATCATTGTGCGCATGCGCGGTAGTATATTCCTGGCGCTAGCTGAGTATTCCTGTGGAGGTTAGCGACAGGAACGTTGCCACGCGTGGGCGTTAGCTGTAGTTTACACGGGATTTCCCCCCAACGAGCGGTTCCAATGATTGTACCACGTGTACCTTTTCGCGGGAAATTCGTGCAATTCGTGCATCTGCTTGAGCATGGCAGAGATCATGACTCACTGTCAAATTGCCGCTGGCCTTGAAAACCTAGGCAAGACATGTTTCATGAACTCTGTTCTTCAGTGTTTGTTCCATACTCCGAGCTTGCAAGGTGTGCTATCAGAATTTGGACCACGACTTCAGCATTGTAAGTATATTTATATACAAGTGCAGGCATCTTATAATAACATCTGATAAAGTATTGATTGTTGGTGTACATCTCCAGTACATGGAACCAGTTCCAGCTTCTGCCTTCTGTGTACACTGCGATCTCTCTCAATACACTGTCTGGAAAGACCAAGTGAGGTTGCAGTCCCAACAACTCTCTACAGGAACCTGAAAGGTAAAGATGCACCGACTATTGTGTGATGAAATAGTGTTCAAAAATCTTGATGTGATTCAATCTGACAGCAATCCTGCCTACATGGGCACCAGGAAAGCAAGAAGATGCTCATGAATTTCTGATAAATGTATTCCAATATTTGAACAGGGAGCTTCCTGTCAGCTGCAATAGGTAACCATGAGGCCTTTCATCAGATACGTACCATCAACAGTAATTTCATACAAATCTTCATTTACCAGTGTCTTTGGCCATCAAAGTCGGTTGGATGAGATTTGTGAAGTCCAGACCTGCACAAAGGTAGTACATGCTCAGTTTAAGAGAATGTACACATACAATCCCCACTCTTCTCATACAGTGACATGCTACGAATGTCATACTACCTCAGAAAGCAAAGAGCTGAGCAACCACATCTCACTTGCTCTTAATGTTAGTAAATGCACACTGCTATAATTCTTATTCTGCAAAATGAATTTTTTTATTTATATCAACGTATATAGGGTTCAAGCTTGGGAGAATGTTTAGTGAAGGCTTTTCAGAGAGAGACGTTGGAAGCTGATAACCAATACTTCTGCACCAAGTAAATTAAAGGGTGTTTGTATGCTAGGGTAGTTTACATAATGAGAGTCAATACCTCTTCAGGTGCCAGAAACTTACAGATGCCAGCAAAGATACAGTGATCAGCAAGACATCGGATCTCCTCATCATTCAACTGAAGCGGTGGGTAAAAGTATTCCATGAAAATAGATGATGATAATTATTATACTTATGATCTTTTCAACAGTTTCAAACAAGTTGCTGGCAAAATGAAAAAGGAAGGTAGTCACATCGCCTACCCTGAACAGCTTTCATGGAATAGTGTAAGCCAATGGTCATACCATACTTTAAGTCTAAAGCAGTGTACCAATTGAAATCAGTTGTTTGTTTTCAGAAACCAACATATCAACTAAGGGGGTTTATCTGCCATGAGGGAGGCACCCTCCAAGGAGGCCACTACATAGCATATGTGAGAAAAGGCACAGCATGGTACAAGATGGATGACTACAAGGTTAGCATAGAGACATTGGGCTTCTATAATGGATTATCACCACCAAGTCAATATGCACTCTCCTTATTGGTACGTAGATTACATGCATAAAAAAAGAAAATATGTTGTCACAGAAGCCCTACCTTTTCTTCTATGAGAGGGTGAGTGCATGTATGTTATGTGAACGAAACACCAACAAACATAAACATGATGTCTGTGCATAACAGGAAGCCGGCAGGCGTACACCAACCTGCACAAAGTCCCTTAGGCTGAATCGCAATGAAGGTGTGGTGATTCAACAAAAGCAGCTCATGCTTTTTCAACTTCTTCTGGAGTCTGCTCAAAACAGTGAACCAGCACCTAAATTACACAAAAGCATACTGCAGTCAGTGGACGAGTTGCGTAATCTACAACAGAACAGAAAGATAAAAGTTCCAACCTTGCAATCAGGTGGAAATCCTTGGTTTCCAACTCCAGAAGGTTTGTAACTGCAAAGCACTGCAGGCATCTATTTGATTTCAGAGTTTATTTCATCTTCCAGATATTTCCAAGTGCCTTGATCTTCTGAAGAACAGCAACATCACTGAGATTGTTGCCACTGTCGAGTTACCTTCTTCCTGGTACAACAGGAGAAAGAAAGTGACAGTGAGCAGGCAAAGTCTGAGAACACTCAGGCAAAGGTGGATGGTTCCAAACAGTGGTTTCTGCTGGCTCAATGATGAAGTAAGTACTGTTGTAGTTACTGTTACGACAGTTACCTATATTAAAATAAAACTCATGTAGGTTGTCAACTGTACTCGGCACTGATAGCAAGACATGCTACATCTATGAACACCAAGGTATAATTAAACAATTTCAGTATGAAATAACTTGCTAATCATCTCAAACATATTTATTACTTAGTCCTCCACAGTGTATCCCTTGACCAGCTTCTTCTCAGAAAAGCTCCTCAAAAGTGGGGTGGAGGGTACTGTGAAAGACTTCTTCAAACATGTAAATTTCACTATAAAGTTCTTGACATGCAGTTTGTGTGGTCTACTCATGTAATGCAAACTGACCATTCTCACTACAGGACAAGCTGTTTAATTTCACAAAATGGATACTTCCAGTACACCTTGGTTTTCACTGGGCAATGCTTGTAAGATTGATGCTAAGTATATGAATGAATGGAGATACAAGCTTATTCTTTGCAGGTGGTTGATTTCTCCAAAAGAGTAATTTCATATGGTGATTCTATCGACTGCTGCAGTGGACTTTCATTGATCAAGAAACTTCTGTAGGTTGTTTTAAAATCACAAAATATGGGAGATATACGTGTCTCGCTCCCTTACATTTTTAGCTTATACATGCAAGCAAGGCACATCAAGGAGACTGGAAAACCTTTGGCATGGAGAGGCTGGACAATCCATCTTTGCTGGGTAAGTGAAGTAATGATCTTGATATTCTGCTTAAAGAATCTTAAATGTGTTTCTACTTACCCGTTTAGGAGCTGCCCAAACAAGAAAATGATTATGACTGTGGGGTGTTTGCATTGAAGGTATGGAATCTGTACATCAGTATACCTAACAGCAATGAATATGCTGGTCTTCACATAATAGATGGCTGAGTGCATTGTTCTTCATCAGAATCCAACATACAACCAGGTACATGTCACATCAAATACATGCAGTACACTGTTGAGTCACCCTCCTTCTCTCTCATCTCATAGAGAGAGATGACCAGGATTCATTATGAGATGCTGTTTGAAATCATCAGTGGACATATCCTGTGAGTCTATACAGCTAGGAATATTTTCTACTGCATGTTAAATATCTGACTACATACCCCTAGACCTAACTGCCTTGAGCGACTTGATTGCTCATACAATGGAGCAGCTATGTTAGCAAGTATGGATGTAGCCCAGATTGACCAACCCACTAGTGCCATCCAGAATGACTCTCCCACGAGCATCACCCAGAATGACCCTCCCATGAGTGACATCCAGAATGACCCACTCACTAACGTCAATCGGAGTGACCCTCCCACGAGCATCACCCAGAATGACTCACCCACTAGTGTCATCCAGAATGACTCTCCCACGAGTGTCATCCAGAATGACCCCCCCATGAGGATCACCCAGAGTGACCCTCCCACTAGTGTCATCAAGAATGACCCTCCCACGAACGTCACCCAGAATGACCCTCCCACGAGTGTCATCAAGAATGACCCTTCCACAAGCGTCACCCAGAATGACCCTCCCACAAGCGTCACTCAGAATGACCCCCCCATGACTGTCACCCAGAATGACCCCCCCATGAGCGTCACCCACAATGACTCCCCCACGAGCGTCACCCAGAATGACCCTCCAGGTGTGAAACAAAGTGACCCTCGCACTAGTGTACACAAAGGACTTGTATGTGACATCTGCAACAAAGTTTATAAACATCGTGGCAGTCTACATCATCACATGAAGCGGGTGCACAAAAGTGACAAACCACATACAACTGGAAGCGAAAGCATTCTTTGCAAAGAAGCACAGTGTAGTTTTCACTGTAGACATCTTGCTCAGTTACGTCAACACTTATCCTTAGAACATGGAATTGAAATGATGACAGAAAAGAAGACATTCAAAAGTGATGAAGGTATGTGTCAACAATGCATGCATGTCAATGAATGCTTGTCAGAAATACTTCCTTTACCAACAGAATTCATGGAGTGGAAGGAAGAGTATGAGAAAGACACAAGGTCTTGGTTCACAAAGGTAACTGGAGTTAAGGGCAAAGGAGAAACTACACTGACATACTACTACTGTAACAGAAGTGGTTTTTTTCAAACAAAAAGTGCAGGTAAGCGTCACCTTAAATCACAAGGCTCATCTAAAATTAATGCTCACTGCACTGCAGCCTTGATAGTGACACGTCACCTACTTGAACACACCATATTGGTTGAAGTTTGTCACTCACACTATGGTCACACTCAAACTTTGGGACACCTCAGGCTACCAGAGGTAGCCCATCAGAGAATTTCTGGACAACTGGCTCAGGGAGTGACTTTTGAAAGGATTTTGGATGAGATAAGGGACAATGTTGGCAGCAGGTTTAATAGAATCCATTTGGTTACAAGGAAGGACATTGCAAACATAGAAAAGACATATGGGTTAAAGGGTGTAGAAAAACATCCAATCGATGCAGTGAGTGTTGGTGCCTGGATTGAAGAGTTGAAAACTAAGGGAGAAGATAACCCTGTGTTACTGGTTAAATCACAGGGCCAATCTCAGCCAGAGAACTGCGATAACCTTGAAGACCGAGATTTTGTACTAGTTCTTCAAACTCCACTTCAAAGGGATATGCTGAAGACCTTCGCACCAAATAGGGTTGTTTGTGTGGATGCAACACATGGGACCAACGGCTATGACTTTTTACTCATCTCTGTCCTGGTAATTGATGAATTTGGTGAGGGGTTTCCAGTAGCTTGGTGTTTGTCAAACAGACAAGACCAGTTTGTTTTGATAAATTACTTCAACAGACTAAAGGAGAAAGTGGGAGACATTGTGCCAGCCTGGTTTATGTCTGATGACGCAGAACAGTTTTACACCGCCTGGATTGCTGTCTTCGGGCCTGGTCCTAAAAAACTGTTATGTACCTGGCATGTTGATAGGGCATGGAGAACAAACCTCAAATCTCTTATTGGAGATAAGGAAACCGAAGCTAGAGTGTACCACAATTTAAGGGTGTTGCTGGAGGAAACCAGCATATCCAAATTTGAAACTTTGCTACAAAAAACACTTCAGCAGCTAAAACTTTCTAAAATAGCACGAACATTTGGTGATTACTTTTCCCAATACTATGCTGAAACAAAACAGCAGTGGGCAGCGTGCTACCGTAAGGTAGCCTTTGTTAATACAAACATGTATGTAGAGGCATTTCATCACGTCCTCAAACACATCTATTTGAAAGGAAAAGTGAACAAGCGAGTTGATAGATGTATACATGTTCTTCTAAAATTTGCAAGAGACAAGGCATTCGAGAGACTTGTGAAACTAGAGAAAGGGAAAGTAACTGGTCGTATACACACCATCATGGCCAGACACCTCACAAGCCAGAAACTGCCAACATCTTTGGTGACAGAGCACAGTGACACCAGCTGGATTGTTACATCCAGTGATAAGAGGCATGAGTACTATGTAACAGAGGAAGGTGATGGGTGTCAAGTTCAGTGCTGTCTAAGGTGCACAAAATGTAATGTATGTGTTCATAGCTACTCGTGTAACTGTCCTGATCATTTAATCCACAATACAATTTGTAAGCACGTTCATCTTGTTGTCCGTTTCAAACAAGAGAAGCCAGATACATTGTTACATGATCATGGCCCAGAATTGGATATTGATCCTCACTCACCTCCACCTGTTAATGAAGTGGGATCAGAATGCATCCTTCGTGACCTACACTGCAAGCGTAGCACAGATTCTGAATCTGAGGTTGTATCACTGAGGGAGAAACTGCAGGAAAAGTTGTCAATTCTTTGTGCTCAAGTCAACCACTGCAGTAGTACAGTGGCCCTCTTATCTGCTAAATCACATGTGACCTCAGCAATTAGTATTATCAAATCATTCAGTCACACCACAAAAGAAATAAAGCTGCCACACAAAACTGGACCTGAACCAAGCAACAAAAACATCACACCTCAACGCCGATTTTTTTCAACTAAGAACAAGTGCAAGCGCCCCACTGTTCGGCTAGTAAAACCATCAACTGAAGAAAAGGACTACATATGCACCTCCCTTCTAAATTCTGGACCATTAACCTCTATTTATGGAGGTTGCAAGGGAAGACTATCTAAGAGGACAAGCAGTAAGTTACATTAGCATAGGCCTAACAACTTTGGCATGCTACAAGCTGCAAAATGTTCATTTATCTTCAGGTATTCTTCAGTGGTTTTGTGAAGAATCGGCCATCACCAGGGCCATCAGCACCGGGCATCCAATTGCAGTTGCAGATGTCAGGCTTGATGACATTCCAGATGAAGTTGCCGACACAGACTTCGTGTGTGTCCAGGAGTACTTTAAGCCTGATGCTTGGGATATGATACAACAAGCAGGTTAGATACTAATCTCATAAACCAGACTGACTACTACAAAAAAAAAACAAAAAAAAAACAAACAGAAGGGTCTGGTAAACTGCATAATATACAATTGTACAGTGCATCAATCATGTTGCAGTCCCTTTTTACATGACACAATATATCACTGTTTGGGTAGAAAAGAGCGTCGAAAATGGCAACAGAGGCAGGGCATTATTTTCTGCTACTTCAGGAGCTGTACAAACACGTTGACTATACTACCGAGGAAGTGTGAGCACTTCAGAATTGGTATTTCAAGAGTGCATTATTAAAATTTGGTACCATTATCATTATCTAGCTAATTGCCTTCCAGTCATGGGTGTTCACCAAACCCTTCCCTGGTCTGAGCCATGAGACTAGTCAGATACAGCATGCTATTGCCAAATTATGTTTCCTTTCTATGCAAGTTGACGCTATCTGTAGTAGTTGGAGGTGCACTTCCTGTGAAGAGATAACTGCCAAAAAGAACATGATTCAGTGTGATTCCTGTGATTTGTGGTTTCACTGGTAAGTGAATAAATTTCTAGCTAATATTGTGACATAATTCAGCTTAGTATATGCTTTTGAACATGATTTTAAAATGTTTCAATCTCCAAAGGTCATGTGTTAACCTCCATGAGGTACCTGAAGAGTGGATGTGCAACAACTGTGGCATCGAGCCAAAGAAGCTTAGGATCGAGCGATAATAATGGAAAGTTACGGATACATTGCTGTATATTTCTACATGTATTCACTACACTTACCTATTGTCTTAGTTGTCTCCATCACTTTGTATTGTTGTTGTCTCGTCTGTACGTTGTCTTGTGTGCGTTTTTCCCTCTGCTTCTGGAGAGCACTATGTCTACACAGATTACAGCTTCATTGTACTATTACACTGTACTGTGTCATGCCATTCGAAAATGAATCACGTGAAAATAATTTCTTATTACGTCATTTTATGAGATGGCAACGTTCCTGTCGCTAGCCGCTAGTTTCAAAGTGCACAAATGACACGCTCGAAATGTCCGCGTTAGATAAGTCAACGGCCTCCATGAGCCATATCAGACATTATCGAGTGCTTCCATGGGCAACAGGATCGTTAAATTTGCTGGAAAGCATCGCTAAGTATACCTGACATCAAGTCGCTAAAAAAGGCAAATCGTCTATCTTCTGACTTCTTCTTCTTCTTCTTTTGCTCACCACGATAGCACGACAACGGCTGAAGCTATTACAACGATTCAAACGCGAAAGATCAGCATAAATTACTGGGTATTGTACCCACCACTCATCGTTCTCAAAGAAAGAAGTCGAATTAATCGGCGATTCTCAGGTAACCCCACGCTTATGCTTGCTGCTATACGCCATTTTGTTAGAATAGAATATTCATAGCGATTACGTCAACAGAAGTTCAACAGCTACAGCACGTGAAGTTGGCATGCAGCTGCGGTTATTCTACTTCCGTAGAGAACTTGACGATCGATTGATTCCCAAACGATTGCATATGTTGCTACTTTCATACAGCAGTTGACGTACTTGTGCTGGATTTGACAAGGAACGCAGTATGCGTAACGTCCACAAGAAACGGGCGCGGGATAAGCAGAACTATCTGCGAAACAAAGAAAGCAAAAGGCAAGCGTCCCGTAACAAGTACTGGAAGAACCCGGAAAAACAAAGGGCATCTTCCCGGGCGTACTCTCTTACTAGTTATTGGAAGAACCCTGAAAAGAAAAGGGCATCTTCCCATACCCGTTATTGGGAGGACCCCGAGACCACAGTGCCTTAGAACAACCACTCACACACACATGCACATACCCAATTAGACAACAGTTACACCCATGATTCCATTGTCAAGTGGATAAGTGCAAACAGCTAACATCCTCCAGAAATCCATCAACATCAACAATAAACTACATAACAAGTCATTTCACTTGGGGTGTGGTTACACAACAACAACAAAAAAACAACAGAAACAAGTCACAAAAAAGTTTGCCAAACGCAAACAAGCACATGTAGGGATGAAATCCTCAAAAACCAACCAAACAAGACGGGAACGACACCACAATACTTTTACACCATCCCTACATCTTGTGCCATTTTGCCACCTGTACACAACACAAAACCCTCTACATTTGTAATTATTAGCCCACACCAACCACAAACAAACATAGTACTTCACTCCATTCAACTATCTCACAAAATAACCCATCCTTCACAAAGCATTACAAAATTACCACTACTCACTTCACAGCCACCTGTGTACATGTACCAGAGTAGGTCATTATTACTTAAATTTATGCAATTCAAATAGACTCCTGCTGAGTTTTATGTCAACTTATGAATTCTGATGCATTGGTATACTTGTATTAAAATCTCTACTGAATACCTTAGCTTGGCTTAAGAAGAGCTGCAGAACAGTTGGCTGTGGGCCTTGCCAAGCAAGCAGCAGTCGATGTCAAAGTACAACAGTCATGCAAAGCCAGTACGAAGTGTTATTCTGATGCATTGGTACACTTGTAAATCTCTACTGAATACCTTAGCCCGGCTTAAGAAGAGCTGCAGAACAGTTGGCTGTGGGCCTTGCCAAGCAAGCAGCAGTCGATGTCAAAGTACAACAGTCATGCAAAGCCAGCGCAATGACAACGATGTAACAGCTACAGCCCTTCGCTTCACATGTCATCATGACGTAATCTAGGTCGCGCCCTTAGCTCCACCCACCGGATGCGGCTTTCACCCGGCACCTTACGCGACCCTACTTTTAATGTGGCCGCCATTTTTTTTCGGGGTCATCCCTACACAGGGGGGTAGGACAAGCTCAGATATCTGATGATGTAATGCCTAGTGAGATCGTCTGATTCCATGCGCTGCAGCCTTTATTGAGTACTTTTTGTGCAGTTTTAGAGAGTAGTTTGCCGCGCTAAAGCTAAACATGTACTTTGGTTTCCTGCTGCAATCGGCAGCATGCAGTTTTCTCGGTATGGAAGGTGAGCTCACCCATATCCAGGGATTTCTCCGACTTTCTGACAATGTAGGGATGTTCTACCCTTAGAACAAAAGTGTTCCAAGCATTGAACCCCACTGAACCCCGGCAAACTTGGATGCTACGAGCATTTACTTGTTTAATCTCTGTAAATCTCCGTGAACTTTCCGCATACCTAAGAATGGAATGTAATTTTTTCACGTGCCTCTCAGAGCTTGTCCTACCCCCCCCTGATCCCTACATATGGCGTACTACCGTACGCCATGATATATGAGAGCATCACAGCTCACAAACCTCAGTTTGGTGCACCCAGTCTGACCTTGGTCACACTACAGATCGATAACTTTACCATGTCATCTGTATCTTTTTTCATATGGCAGGCAACAAAAAGCTGGGTAAGGACTCAGTATTGTACATAAGCAACATAAAACCTTGCTGAAGCTTAGTACAGCAAGGTGGTAATTAAGGGACTGGGAACATGGATAGCTACCATTGTAACAACTCAGCTTGAGTTTCAAGACGTGCCCAGACCCGCATTTCTGAAGGAGCATGGCTCGCTTATTTAGTCGTCAAGGATACAATTTAGGATGAGCTGAATTCCTATACATTACATCCACCACTATGGCATGCCACAAAAAGGTGTAGCTAGTTCCTCCAACAGGAGAGAGATGAGCTTCCTCACAAGAGACCTCTCATCATCTACATGGTTGCCCCCCACTCATTCAATGAACTACACACTACAGACACAAAATTACAAACATGCAAGTTTAAAATGAGGGCAGATTTACCAGTTGGTGTACTAAAGAAGGAAGGTAGCCATACAACTAGCTAGTTGTTGATGTCTTACTGTTTGACTCCATGAAGTCTCGAGTATTGCACCGACTAGCATTTCGTGCCCGTTTCCTCATTTCATGATGGTAATAATAAGGATGGAGAAAGGGTTATTTTTGCAGTGAGAAGGCAGCAAGTCCAGCAACGAGGAGCAAACTCAGAAGACTGATGATATATTTTTACTTCTCCAAAGCATCAGCAGGTGACAGGGCATTTCTAATGTATTAAAGTTCTAGGTTCATTATGTGCCAAGATGCCTCCAGATTCAACCTTAGAGCATACAAATGTTGGAAAATTGTCTGGGGGATCGGAGCATGCCCACAGACCCCCCTAGAACCAGCATGTTTCACACGCTAATCAGCCCCTCCCAAGCAAATTAAACTACCTCACCACCTATGGCTTCCAATAGGAAGGCACCTGGAACAACTGGTATCAAAGTACACACATTTCATAGACAGCATATAGGCACAAGTTATGGACAGCTGCTACAGCTCTAACAGGGGACCAACAAAGATGTACGCACATTTGTCACCACCACTTGCTTCACAAGTGAAGCATCTCCAATGGCTTGGGTCTGACTGGCTAACATGAGGAAACGCAAACAAAGTGAGGTATTGTTTACACAGGAACCAAACAGCCCATAGAAGGCACTGGGTGGGCAGCTTGCAAAGCAATGTTCACGTATTACAGCAGATCAGAAAACAATATATAATACCACTACAGCATAGGCAGCATCCTTACTGAAGACTATTGCAGTGTTCTGTCCCTGCACAGTCCTCAAATGTTCCTAACGACTGGAGCAACCTTATCGATTTTTCATGCCCAACTGCTACAGACAGTCAGAGGCCATTGTCAAGTATTCAACCGACAGCCTGGGTACTGGCATTGTGGAGACAGTCTCTTGTTACCCTCATGCACAAGCCACCTGATCACTCACTACAAGTAGGAAGGAACTGCATGCAACATGTTGTTCTCATGCACTGCTGGACCCTTTTTATCGTGGTGCATACCACTTGGTCTGAACAGCACTTATGATATTCATGTTCTAACCCAAGCCTGGCAAGCCATACTATGCTTTTACATGCACTGCCAAAAGCTTTGCACCGCTGGGTCTTCAATTTCTAGATTTTCAGTGGACAGCAGGGAGCACAACAGATTGGCACCAGCATTTGTGAAATTCTCTTTCATCCTGTTTTACCTTCATCACACTCTTCGACACTTCTACCTTCTGATGTGATTGTGGTTTGATCTTCTAAAAGTTGCGGCTAAGCATATGTGCTGTTAGGTCCCTCCTCATATCCTCAGATACTCTGTAAGGGCAGGGACACCCCTCTTCCCCATATCCTGACTTCTCTTGACCCCAAAGCCACTCACTCTTTACTTCTTTTGCCATTTAAGCAGGGACTTCAGAACATATTTTATATCTCTACTGACATTTACCAAACTCCACAAATCTTCCACACACTTCACCTTCAGTCACCTCCCCTTCCTCAGGTGTACATACGTAAAGGTTGACATTAGGCAAAGCCCTAGAGCATCACTGAATTGCTGTACTGATCTACAGTTTCCACATTACAGCTACATCACCATTGAGCCATCTCACCTTATAAATAATGAATGCTTTCACCCACCGTATACTGGATGCTTTCACCCATTACCAGGCCTCAGCCATGTCAGTATAATATTTTAATTACTAGTTAAGTAGTATGTTTACACAATATTTTCTGTACATAATATGCTACCTGAAATGAGGGAAGTATAATCAATTATATAACTCAGTGACTCATTAGAATTTTGTAATGCTAAAATAGCAGCTGTGTTTGGAGACACTCACAATAGTATGCTCAAACACATCAGCAGAGCGTATTTGTTCTATAATGTGTGTCTCTACTTTTATATATCTGCAGTGGTACCTACTATGGTACATACTGGGTATTGTTTGTTGCATGTGATCATTTGGGACTACTAATGTTTGTAAATGAAGTCAAGGTGAATGGTAAGAGGTGTGCACATAGGATGCACGTATGTTACAGAATTGTACGTACAGCTATTAATTTCCAGTAGCTTTGGTAATAATGCATCCATCACAATTGTGGAGTAAACAATGATTAGCTTAATTATTGTTGGTGAACCCAATCACTGCAGTCATTATAGGAGGGTGACTTTGTGGGATATTGGCAGTAGAGCTCTTTATATGCAGCTACTGATTTTCCCTTCCTTCTGTTTCCTCACCTGTGTGTATGGAGGTGAAAATAGGCATGGTGGAAGACGATGCAAATTTATCATTTTACAATACTTAAGGTCATTCATTGGCATTCATTGGCAACACAGGGTGTCATGTTGGTATGTTAAGCAGTACTCTACAACTGTATATACAGTATATTACGAAAGAAAACATTTTTGAAGGAGTATACATAACACTGCAACAGTCAATTTCATAAATTAGTGTATAATTATAATGGTCTCATTTACACCAGCATGTAGCTATCATAAACCTTTGCAATCTATTGCACAAAAAGTACTCATGTAGAGTCTGCACAATAATTATACTTGCCTAGTGCATGTCTCTAGATCTGTGCATAGCTACTAGGTTTTCATTTATTTGTAGGATAGTGCATTGATGCACAAGATAGAAGACCTATCAATGCAATTCTAACACAGTGAATGGTGTGTAATAAATAGATCTTATCAGGCAATTCTGGCATGGATAAACCTGTTATGGCCGCTCTCAAATACATATAAAAGTTTGCAAGCCTCATGTTTTGTCAAGAGCATCAGTCCTTATATATATTCAACTTGACATAATACTATGGTAAACATAAGGTTGGGAAGTACGTTCACATAATTGACTAACCTCTGCAGTCCCAGATGAAAGTACACCTCCAACGATCAATTCACTAACAAAACTCTTCTGTCAAATAACGTACTTGGCTTGAAGGGCTCTGTCAGTTCTATAAACAGGCATTGTAGAAAATCTTTCAACATGCAATGTTTGTTTTGAAATCTTTGTGAACTTTGCCAAATTAGTCAGATATCACAGGTCCTACTTGTAGTGGTAAGAAATGCAGATGCAAGGATCATGGTGGTTCTGGTATACCTCTGCAAATGGCCTTAGTGGACAAGTAGCTACCTTGTTATTATTAGGTGTACAAGAAGGCATAAATTAGAACAGTATACCAGACAGGTTAGTCGTGCAGTAATAAAGCCTATTTATATATATATGCATATGGCACACAAAATAAAACTTGTGCACTTCAATGTTATAGCTAGCTTTGCAGTTCTGAGTTAAAAAGAAAAGAAAACACTAGTTTTCAGTGAGTAGGAGTTCTCTCAGCTCCATTGTAGGAGGATGGAGGGGTGGGGCATCGACAGCAGACTCCAAAGAGCTTTCCACTGCCTGTCTCTTCCTTCTGTCTCCTCTCCTGATTGTGTGTCTCTTGAAACACTGGTGTAGCTTTGTGGACTTGAGGTAAAGGTAGGTGTGGTAGAGGATGATACAAATGAAGGTAGTGAGTGTAACTCCAGTACTTGTGCAGACTAAAACAGTCTGTTCATCACTTGAGTCCACATTGTTGTAGGCAGTCCAGCCAGAGAGAATTATCAGGTTTAAAATGAAGGATGTTTCTAGGATACTCAAAGCTCGGTTTTTATACACTGTTTCTGGATCACCAAGAATGTTCAACCCATAGCCCACAAGTAGGATACTGTGAACCACAAGCATTAGACCAGTGCAAAATCTGAATTCATCCTTATCTGGTGCTTGATATGCATCCCGTATGGGTAAGAGTTTCATCTTTATCCACTTGAATAGGAAGTGTTTGGAAGCTTGTATGCAGGGTGCAAACAAGAGTAGCAGAGTGAATGGAAGGATGAAGAACACTGTGACAGTCAAGGCCATCAGGAACAAAGCCATGTGCTTGCCTTGAAGAAAAGGGACATTCCCATCATACAGCCAGACAGCTAGTAATCTGCCGTCCCCATAATAGTTCTGCAGGTAAGTGAATGAGAATACAGTAATGACAGTTCGTTGCAGTTTGGCATAGGAATCATATTCAACCAGGCTATAAAAGCTGCAAGAACCTGTTGGAATTTTTTCAGAGCAGATGTTATTGGTGTAACAAAGAAGAAAGCATGGTTTACACGAACAATGTTGGCATATAAAATGAGACCATTGATTGTTCCCATGGAGACAGTGAGGTTGCAGACAATCAGGAACAGCACTAGCATCAGACCAGCTAGTGTGAATGGAAGAAGAACAGTGAGGTGGGCGTTTGTGCACTCCAAATACTGGGAAGTTCCAAATGCCAAACTGAGATTAGATTTGCATCTGCCACAGAGCAGGCCTGAACACCCGTATGCACACTGCTCATCTGATTGGTTAAGCTGTAGCCAAAGTGAAGTGGTTTTACAGTAGTCGAGTGGACAGTTGTCATGTAGTATGATGTCATTTCCATTGGGGTGAATGCTAATCCAAACTGACTTAGTTCTTTGTATCAGTGGTGTTGCACCAGATATGTTGCAGAGTAGATCTTTGTCTTTGAGTAGCGGAGCATACTCACATTCAGCAGTGAGAGTGGACAGTTGGAAGCCAGGAGGCATGGGAGAAGTGTGACATATATAAAAATATGTATGAAATTCTTGTTATAAATGACACCATCTATACTCTTAATTCTATCAGTTCAAGACGTTGAGTGGAGAAGATAGTGTATGTTATAGGTTCATACATGAACACCCAGTTTTTTGAGTTTCTTGTAGTGGAGCAAAGTGGGCTCCTCTAGATATATTTAAATATTCGCAATGTACAGTACCAGGAACTGATCCATTCCTCTGTCCATACAGCACTACTGGAATTTGGAACATTTGCCCAGGATACACTCTAAATCTAGTTGCAAGGAGATCCTTGTGACTACACATATGTACTGCAACAGGATTAGATGATACTTGTGACACTACTGCTGCTTATGATTGTGAATATGCTGTCAAATGCAGTTCTATTATACAGCTGATTGGGGTAAACCAAACACCTGTCAATCTCTCCTCCATACACGGCACTTCATCAGCAGTATTGTTCTCTACGGTGATTTTTGTGTCTTGTGGATGCTGCAGATCCAATAGCTGAAAGAAACATGGCGTGATTGTTACTGTATTATCGTCTTCAACATAGATACCACCTCCTCTCTTGGCATGATTTTACATGATATGAACGTGGGTGTGGGGCATCAGGTATATTGTAGAACCACCTAGTAGAATCATAGCTCCTCCGAAAGTCCCATTATTCTCTGAGAGGTTCATGTGCTTTGCAAAAGTAAAGTGTGCTATCAAAAGCTTGCAGTGCAGTTTGTTTATTCGCCGCAAATGTGCAGTTGATGATTTTAACGTCTCTCACTTTTTCTACAGCAACCACATTGAGGCTGTTAGAGTAGGCTATATCAAAAATTTGTTCTGGTTTCACATGGCTGTTGAGGTTTGGATCAACACTTCTAGCCCGGACATGCTAGGCAATGTGTTGAGTCACTCTATACTTATACCACTTCCAATGCGTTTAGATTTTCTTGAAATGAACAATTCTTAATAATGACCTGATAGTTAGTGTTACTGTAATTCTTATACAGTAATACCTCCTCCAATGTTGTCATAAAACTTTGAATCAGATATGTGCAGAAGAGTCCCATTAGTAATTGGTGGGGAAGGATCTAATACCCCTGGTATGTGATAATATAATTCAAATCCTGAGACATGTTTGTCTTGTAATACTAGTAGGCAGTTTGCCATGGAGCTTGTGATATTCATGATCTTTATACTCTCAACTCTATGATCACCAAAGAGATAGAAGAGAAAATTTGCTCCTCCTTCTGCTATATTTTTGGTGCTGATTACATTTCATATTGAAACATTGAGTTTGTACTTGACTGTGCTGTTAAAAAAAAACATGCTCAACCCACTTGATGCTGTGATTGGTGTACCTCCTGAGAGATCTACACCATTGCTAAATGTACACGAGTCAATACTAATGACATTGCTAGCTACTGTGGCTACAGAATTTGATGGTATCTGATAATGAAGGTACATATTTCCTCCTCTACATGATCCCAGGCCTTAAGAGCAGTTGGTTGAACTCAAGATATAATAGTTGTTGAACATAAATTTTGAGTGGGATATGGAGGAAGTTGGGGTATCGGGTGGGGGAGCGCCAACACTGCTACGCACATCGTAGCTCCCATTTGTTGAGGCAAGGCTCGCATAGTTGTGTAAATTGTGTCTTCTCCTAATGCGTGGGGATCGTTGAGGGAGAGGGGGGGGGTGATGGCCACTTGTTCTGGGTTATGCTGGGGGTGGGGCTGAATAGTTCGATGGATCCAGATAGGGATTCTTCATGCTGGGGACTAGTGCTATGGGAAGAGGTTAGACTGTTAGTGGGGCTAAGTGGAGGGGGAGGTGGTTGGTCCTGGGTGGAATCTGGGGTAGGGGCATGGACTGGGCTTGCGGTAGGTGTGGGGCTAAACAGTAAGGGGGAAGGGCTATGGTTAACAGATTCTATACTACTTATACGGGGCATGCACGGGGTTACCGAGAGTGCCAGCCTAAACTGGCTGTTCGGTGTTTCTTGTATGCTGCTGATGCTGTCATCCTGCGTCTGGGGGGGCTCTGATAGTATCTCCGGGGACGTAATCGGTTCCTCGGTATAGATCTCCCTGGATCGAAGTGCGCATCTCAGGCGAGTTGTATAGTGCAGTAGTTTCAAAAATGACGTCATACTGCGGCGCTGCGGTATAGGCTTATTGATGAGGACAGTAGGAGGGGGTTGGCAAAACTTTATTCTCTGCTTAGTCTTAGAGGCCCGACGTTTCGCTCATCTAAGGAGAGCTTTTTCAAGGGTAAGTACAATGAAATGAAACAGCGCTTAAATATAGGTTTGCTTAGTAACAGCGTGTATGATAACTAGCAACGGCGTGTATCTAGTGATAGCGTGTTTGCCATGGCAACAGCATGCTATCGTAAACTATGTAAGGCCTAAGGGATACAGCATGTGAAAGGCCTAAAGGGACTTCCAATACAAACAAAAAATAAAAAGGGAGGTATACTCCAGGGAACGAACCCTGGAAGGACAACAAAACGGGAGCAATGGCAGTAGGTGTAGGGTGGCTATGGGATGATATTTAGTCCGTAGGGTTCTATTGTTCTTAAGGCCTTGATCCAAGCACTTTCTCTCTTCTTCAGACTTCTTTGATCTTCTGTGCTTTCAACTGGCTGGACTTGGATGTCAGAGGGGATGTGATGGTTCTGTTGGACATGTCTATACAGGCGAGTTTGTACCCAGTTAGCTGGTCTTTTGGTGAACATTTCTCTCAAATGGTTTCTGAATCTATTGTGTAAGGGTTGTGTGGTCATTCCTGCATATTGGACTTTACATCTAGTGCATGTTATTACATAGATGACATTCCTTGTTTTACAGCTGATGGTGTTTGTAATCTTGAGGTTGTGGTATGTACCTTTGGAGGTGCTCTTAATATAAGGTTTGGTATCGAGGGCTCTGCATGTCAAGCAGTTATTACTGCATCTTTTGATTAGTGGGGGTGCATTCAGGGCAGGCAGGGGTTCACAAAGGAGAGTGAGGTCTCGGTCAATTTTGTATACGATCTTTGAGTCCTCTAGTCTTGCTCGGGTAAGCTGTTTTCTGAGGCTCTTATGGGTTCTAAAGGCTACCGTGGGTCTATTTGGGAAAAGTCTAGAAAGTAGCGGGGATTTCTCGATGAGGTGCCAGTGTTTAACAAGCAATCTTCTGAGGCGGTGTGTTGGTAAATGCGGTGAATATGTAGTAGTGAAAGTTAGGCGTTCATCTCCAGCGTGTGGTTTGCTTGCTAGCGTTTTTAGTCTGTCAGGGAATTTAATCCCTCTAATGCTCTCGTCTATGGTCTCTTGCCTATATCCTCTTTTTTTCATATTTTCGACATGCTTCTCTCTGTGCGTTTGGAATGTAGCTTCGTTTGAGTTCGTTCGGAGGTATCTAAGTAGTTCTCCTTTGATGATACCCCGGCCTGTTCCAGGGGGGTGGGCAGATGAGGCATGTACATACTGTTGGGTATTGGTGGGCTTGATATGGGTTTTGATATCCAGGATGCCTTCCTTGGTAAATCTCTCCCCTTTGTATAAGCATAGGTCTAAGAACGTGATTTCGTCTGTTGAAAACTCGGCAGTAAAATTAATGCGCGGGTGTAGGTTGTTGATGCTTTTGATGAACTGTTCCAGGCTTTCTTTCATGTCAGTCCACACTAAAAATATATCATCTATGTATCTCTTCCAATGTATGGGGGAGGGGTTTGTTTCAGAAAGGATTCTGGATTCCAGTGCACCCATGAAAATGTTAGCATAGGCAGGTGCCATCTTTGTACCCATGGCTGTGCCTTGTTTCTGAATGTAAAAATTATCGTTAAATCTGAAAACATTTTTGTAAAGAATGAGTTCTAAAAGCTTTTTTAGCCAACTGGTTGGAGGACACAGAGGGTCCTTGTTATCCCAGTTTTCAATGGCTTGAAGCGCAGCGTGAATGCCATCTTCCGTGGGGATGTTGGTGTACAATGAGGAAACATCCAGGGTACAAAGAATGCAGTCCTTGGGTAATTTAGTGGATTCTATGTATTTAACAAATTTATTTGTGTCTTTTATGTAGGAGGGGAGTGATTTCGCTAGGGGCTGAAGCCAGTGGTCCAAGTAAGCTGAAATCTTTTCAGTTGGACCATCACAACCTGAGACTATGGGCCTAGCTGAGGGTGGGTTTTTATGTATCTTTTTTAGGAAGTACATTTCCTGTGTCCTCACCATTCGTGGAGGTAGGAGGTACTCAGCAGTGGGTTTGTCTATGTGTCCCTCTTGGTACATGGATCTAACAGCTTGGGTTACTTCTTCGGCTACTTGTTTAGTCTGGTCTTTCTGAAGCTCATTGCATGTATCTCTATCTGAAAGATGCTGTAAACCAGTTTCAATGTATTCCTGTCTATCTTGTATTACAACAGTGGATCCTTTGTCTGCCTTTTTGATGATAATGTCTTTCCTTTTTCTAAGTTTTCTGAGGGCTATTCGTTGGCGTTGGCTTAGATTGTTTCTAGTCCTATGTGGTTTCAACTTGGTAGCTTCTATCTTGAGGGCATATATATAGTCTTCTAGGCAATTATTCGTTGATGGGGGGGGGGTATGTAATTGCTTTGGGGTTTAAATTTCCTTTTCTTTGGCCTGTTTTGCTGAAACTCATATTTAAGCCTAAGGGTACGGGCAAATTTGTTTATATCTTTCTGAATGGCAGATGGGTGTGGTATGGGTGGGGTTGGGACAAAACCTAAACCTTTGCTGAGTATCGAAGTCTCCTCTTTGGTGAGGGTACAGGAGGACAAATTTACACAGTGGTCATTGTTTTGTACTCTATTTGGTTTTTGTTTATGTTGATTGTTATGATTATACCTTCTAAATCTACGGCATTCTTTACTGTTACTTTTCAAAGGATATTCAGCTTCGTCACTTGAGCGTAGCTCAGGGGGGCTGGCTTGGGGGCTAGTTGGTGTGCCTGTAGTGGGGGAAGCTTGAGAGACATTAATGGTGGGGGCTTGGTTAGTGGGAATGGAGGTAGAGGTGGAAGAATGAGTGCCATTAGGGGGGGTGGGGGTAGTTTGAGTGACATGAGGGGTGGGGGGGGGGTTGTGTGATTGGGTTGGGATATGGTGGTACTGTGGTGGTGGGGGGTGTGGTCTTTTCTTGTGGCACGTGTGTGCGTGTCGTTGGGTTGGGATGTGGTGGTATTGTGGTGGAGGATATGGTCTCATCCTGTGGTGTGCGGCTTGTTTTCGTGGGAAAGCCGGCTTGTTCCCACACTTGCCGTTTGGGTGTCGTGGGGATTGAGGGTTTGGTATCCGAACATTATTTCTTGAGGCTTTCTTCTCTCTTTTCTCCCTGAGTTGATTTCTTAATTTCTTAGCACGGTTTTCAATGGGAGTTATTTTGTTTTCAATGATCTTTGTGAGCCTTTGTTTGTCTTTGATTGAAAGGCTTGAGGCTTCTGCCTTATTAAACATGCTCTTTTTGGTCAATTCTATCTTAGATTCAATTGTATTGGCTAGGCTCTTATAATGCTCAAGTACCAAGTCTCGTAACCTATTACGATATGGAGGAGTTCCCCAGAACATTCTTACCCACTACTCCATATCCAGTGCTGTTTTCCACAGAAATGTGTGATAGAGTCAGTGAATTGATATGCAGCAAGAGCACTGCAGCACTTGATAGCAATTTTACAAATTGAAATGGCGCAATTGGATAGCCACCGTAAAGTATTGTGTTTCACCATCAAATTTAGAAATGCAGGTTTCAGCATATGATATTCACCTCACACTGGACACACTGTACCCAGTAAGAGTGAGGTTGGAAACACCTTTGACCCACAACACATCTGGTTTGTTAATCTTGTGCAGACCATGCAGGAAGCTTATTCTGGTGTTGGATGTAAAGTAATGTGTGGTATTCTCCAGGTAGTGGGAGAGGGTGTGACATGGGAGTGGAGGGCATGGAGTACTCTCATTAGGTGTTACAAAGTATTCAGTCAGGATGGCATGGGGTGTGACCAAGACAGCTACTACCTGCATAGCCCTCATTGTTAGCTGAGTAACTGCCTGTGGAAATATGAGCATGCATGATAGGAGTTGCAAGCATAATATTTGGTCAAAGATTAACTTTATTGAGTATTAAGGTGGCACGGTACCCTGTATTTTCAAGGTCAACAAACCTGGAATCCAAGTTGATAGTCTTCTTTGTCTTGTTAAAATCTTAGTGCACAGTCCGTTTTGGGAGTCTCAAACCGTTCACGGTCCGTAAAATTGGGGATTTTCCCCATTTCCTGTCGGCATTGCCATCCAATAATCAGTTTATAATTAAGTTAGTTAAGATGTGGCCTGGCGGCACCCTTCATGTGGTGCTCGGAACTTTGAAGATAAGCTTAGATCGACTTAAAAAAAAAAAAAAAAAAAAAAGAGAAGGAGTTTAGTAGAGTGCTGTAGTGTCAGTAGCTGTGAGTAGTGCGTGATGCCTGCTTGTGAAAGCAAGCTTGTGTCTAGAAGCAGCAGAAAGGCCACAGTGGCCAAGACTGTATTTGTTGAGTAGGCCCAGGTCTCGCGGCCGTATGCCTAGTCTAGTTGGTGACCGTGGCCAGGTGCTTCGAGTGCTGGGCTGGGCTTTAACTAGAATACGCAATTTATCGTTTGTGCTACAGTCTGACAGACAAGGGAGCTGAACGGTGGCTGTGTGTGGAACAGAGCCGTGAGTTGTTTAGCGACATAAGGGGGAGAGGTGGGGCTAGTAATGCTTGCTTCCACTCGTGAATGAGCCCCTCCCGTAGACAAGCTGTGAATTTTTCGAAATGTGCATTCATTTTGGTGCAGTCAAAGTTGTCCATTCCAAGAGTAGTGACAAACATGAGTCTAGCCTGACTTTGAGAGTAGCTTTGAACAAAAGCTGGCATAGATTGATTTGAGATACATTGGTGGTTGGGACGCTACCTACAGTGAGCGTGTAGATGCGTCCATCGAGTGGCAATTTTGGGTTCATGAATATATTAATGAGCTACTAAAACCCTTTTTAAAATTAGGCAAAGCAAGATTGCCCTAAACCAAACCCTAACCCTGAACTAGGAGTAACCCTGGTCCTGACTGTAACCCAAGTTTATGTTTTCGTTAACCTCCGCCGAGGGACGACCGTGCCACCTTAAAGGTTACCAGCACTTACCTGCATGTATCACAGCACTTCTTGAGCCATCTAGCCTACTAGATGTTGTATAATGTCACCCAATGGGTAGAATGTAATTTGAGCACTACATAACAGGCTCTTTCATATCAGTATGAATAGTTACTTATTTAGAACAGTTTACTGTAATGTGCATGCCCCATTTTGCTATGCCAGCAAAACACTCACCTTCACACAAGTGCAATGATGAACAAGTGGTAAAACACAACCTGCACAATATGTTTGCTCTAGTTCTATATGCTTTTGCTTTATGAACATATACTGGGTATTGTGTGAATAAAATTAATAATAGTATTTGACTTGGGGCTACCAAGGTTTGTAAATTAAGTGAACTTGTGACTAGTCAAAGCTAGTATTTTCATAAGGACTTTTCTTACAAAGTGTATTTGGAAAACTTTTTGTGTTGGTTTTAATTACATGCTGTGTGTGAGATATGGTGCACACTAGTGTTGTTTTAGTTACTGGTGTTTGTTGTAGTTTTAGTTTTAGTAAATTGGGACCCGAATAAATCACTCTTGAGATGAGAAGAAATTGTTCTAGCTTTAGCTTTAGTAAAATGAGATTAAAAGAAAGGTCAGTTTTAGTGACCAAAAGAAATCTAGCAATTGTGCTTCAATCTCAGCAAGCTTCAGTTAGTCTTACAAGAAGTTGGTATTTGGCAAAAATATCTGAGACAGATATTTATAGACAACACTTACATACTCATATAGACTCTACACTTATAATAGTTACTGGTTTTTATTTTTGTAATAAATTGGGAGCAGAAGAAACCATCTTAGTTTAATAAATTGGGAGCAGAAGAAACCATTTCAGTTTCAGTAACTTGAGACTGGAAGGAATATATTCAGTTACAGTAATACTCGCCAACTCAGTCTTAGATTTAATTGCTAAAATGGCTTAGCCTTTACTAAAATACAAGTTTTAATAATCCTAAACAACACTAGTGCACACTAATAATGACGTTGATTACAATGCTCATGAATCACTCTTTTCCGGTAGCCTCATTCCTAGGCTCTTCCCTCTGCCCTGATGAAAAGTGAAAGAGAGAGTTGTAAAACAGACTTAATTACATGTACTTAACTTAAAAGTTGTTTTAAAATGTCATGACCTTCTAATAATAAAATTTAAGGACTTAATAATCATTGCCAGGAAGCAAGAGTGACAATGTAGTGAAAAAGTACTGAACTTCACAAACTATCAAGTTCATAATGAATACGGAAGACGAGTGATCCTGGGTGAGTTTATGCACTTACTACTACAGTAGCTAAATTGAATGATATATAAGTATTTGTGTTAATTCCCATCACAATTGTTTACATTAGGTGCTCTGAGATCGCTTCTGAGGCCATATTTGTACTCAAATGCCACTAGTCCGACTAGAGTACATGGCGGGAGTAATATCGTCATTCGCCACGATACACGTCAGTTGTCACAAGGCATTTCAGTCAATATAGTCAACCTTGTACGTGTCGGGCCTGATGAGGTGGGCATCTTATAGACGAACTGACAACCTGGAGAAGAACAGTTTCTACTTTGTACTACACTCTGAAACTAGTTTAGTGATCACTCACTGCAAAAGCGGTCACAAAGGTCACCACACCTAATAGCTTGAAGGGGGGGCACATGCCCCTGGTGACCCCCCCCCCCCCCCCCCCCCCCCCCCCTCCCGGTTCCGCTGCCTATGTACAGTTCGAAACAGCTTTCAGCTTCCATGCATAAGTAACTGAAACTGGCAAACTGCATGTGTGAAGCACCTATTTGTACATGTTTACTGTGTAACTGCCAGAGTCATGTAGTCTCATAATTTAAACATGAGTGAGTGGAACCATACTCTATGCACAATCCAGCTCCACCAAAAAGCTCAGCCAGAGCTCCTGCCTGTTGACATACTTGGGGTCCCATGCACTTAATCGCCATAGAGTGCCATGCCCTCCATCATTCTTTGCTTTCCGTGTGTAAAGCTACCAAAATGGCCAAATTGGCATGGTATGCACTGCAAAGGGAGGACTGTTCTGTTTACTTCACACACTACGTCTGATGACTGATTTCAGTTGTTGTACTTTACGTTGCATTTTCATTTCATGTATTTTCACTCAGTATAAAATTATCTGAAAGGTGTGTACTGGCTGTTTATAATTTGCCTATCAATGTTATGTCTCACTACCTCTCACCCGGGCCATAGTGGGCTATAAAACATCAATTGCCCCTACTGCAGGGCAGACACTGTAATTAAATTCCCTTGGAGAAGGTGAGAGAGTACTGGGGATTTGACACATACAGTTCAACTATGCACTAAACGAAAAACATGTGGCATCCTCAGAGGAAATCAAATTTCAACCATAAGGGCAGCCTCTTCAGTTAAAACCCCCCAAAATGCCCAGTATTTGCCCAAGTGGAGCCTATCATTGAAGGGTGAATAAAGGAAGTCACTAGATCCTGGATTTCACTGGTTCACTTCTAATACTTTCAGCATCATTCGCTGGGGACCCTCGGTTCACTGATTCACTTCTAATACTTTCAGCATCATTCGCTGGGGATCCTCGGTTCACTGATTCACTTCTAATACTTTCAGCATCATTCGCTGAGGATCCTCGGTTCACTGATTCACCTCTAATACTTTCAGCATCATTCGCTGGGGACCCTCGGTTCACTGATTCACCTCTAATACTTTCAGCATCATTCGCTGGGGATCCTCGGTTCACTGATTCACTTCTAATACTTTGGTGTCGTTTGCTATCAAAAAATATATATGAACACAGTGTCGGGTAAATTGTCTATCAGAGTATATCTGTGTTTATGCTCCTCGTATAGGTACTAATCCAATACTTATACCACATTACGTCATTTTCTACATATTTTATTGAAGGAACAGTGGAGTATAATAGTCATGGTAGCTACTCCTATTATGTAAAATAATTGTAACATAATAGCTAGTTTGCACAAAACTTGCATGATGTACCAGAATAGTTTGCACAAAATTGAGGTAGTTACTTCGTGTTGCAAGCACGAATTATAAGTATTCATAGTGCGAACTTGTATTATAATTTAAATACTACTGTAAATACCCAACACTACTTTCACTACTTTAACTACTGTCTCTATTGTCACTTCTTTCTCTACTGTCACTACTGTCTCTACTGTCACTACTCTCACTCCTGTCTCTACTGTCACAACTCTCTCAACTGTCACTACTGTCACTACTGTCACCACTGTCTCCACTGTCACTACCGTCTCCACTGTCTCCACTGTCATTACCGTCTCCACTGTCTCCACTGTCACTACTGTCTCTACTGTCACTACTGTCACTACTGTCTCTACTGTCACTACTGTCCCTACTGTCACAACTGTCATTACTGTCTCCATTGTCACTGTCTCCACTGTCTCCACTGTCTCCACTGTCACTACTGTCATTACTGTCACTACTGTCTCCACTGTCTCCACTATCACAACTCTTTTCACCGTCACTACTGTCACTACTGTCACCACTGTCACAACTCTCTCTGCTGTCACTACTGTCACTACTGTCACTACTGTCTCCACTGTCACTACTGTCTCCACTGTCACTACTGTCACTACTGTCTCCACTATCACCACTGTCACTACTGTCTCCATTGTCAGTACTGTCACTACTGTCTCCACTGTCACCACTGTCACTACTGTCTCCACTGTCACTACTGTCACTACTGTCTCTACTGTCACTACTGTCACTACTGTCTCCACTGTCACTACTGTCTCCACTGTCACTACTGTCTCCACTGTCACTACTGTCTCCACTGTCACTACTGTCACTACTGTCACTACTGTCACTACTGTCTCCACTGTCATTACTGTCTCCACTGTCATTACTGTCATTACTGTCACTACTGTCACTACTGTCTCCACTGTCATTACTGTCATTACTGTCACTACTGTCACTACTTTCACAGCTCTCTCCACTGTCAACTGTCACTCCTGTCACTATTGTCACTAATGTCACTACTCTCACTACTGTCTCCACTGTCGCCACTGTCACTGGATGTTAATGTTACATATTGCCATTTTGGAAACCTTTCTAGCACGTTTTTAGTTATGTTTTCTTGCCTCTGGTTGATGATTACACTTTCAAAAGGGATAGAGGTTATATTTGAATACATGTATCCTTCCATACCCACCCATCACTGTACCAGATACCTATTTTGAGCATTGACAATGAGAGATATATAGTACCATTGATATGGTGTAACTACTATGTGACTGGTTTTTGCTTATGATTTTTGAGCTCATATAAACGCACTTGTACTTGACAGTTGAAATCTGTGTTTTGTTAAACCTTTCCACCTCTACAATCATTTTCAATGCTGTAAATGAGCATCTGGTACAGTTGTAATGATGGCTGGGTAGTATGTAAAATACTAAGTAACTGGTTTTCGGTTGAAATGTGTGCCTCCATTACACAAACACACATGGATATGATCTCGCAGAAGAACTTTGTGACAGTAGTGACAAGATTGACAGTGGAGACAGTGGAGACAGTAGTTACAGTGGAGACAGTAGAGTCAGTCGAGACAGTGGAGACAGTAGTGACAGTAGTGACAGCAGAGAGAGTTGTGACAGTGGTGACAGTAGTGACAGTAGTGGCGGTGGAGAGAGTTGTGACAGTATGACGGTGGAGAGAGTTGTGACAGTGGAGACAGTAGAGACAGTGAAGACGGTGGAGACAGTTGTAACAGTGGAGACAGTGAAGACGGTGGAGACAGTAGTGACAGTGGAGACAGTAGAGACAGTAGACACAGTAGTGACAGTAGAGACAGTAGTGACAGTAGTGACAGTGGAGACAGTAGTGACAGTGGAGACAGTAGTGACAGTAGTGACAGCAGAGAGAGTTGTGACAGTGGTGACAGTAGTGACAGTAGTGACGGTGAAAAGAGTTGTGACAGTGGTGACAGTAGTGACAGTGGAGAGAGTTGTGACAGTGAAGACAGTGGAGACAGTAGACACAGTAGTCACAGTAGTGACAGTTGAGACAGTGACAGTTGAGACAGTTGTGACAGTGGAGATTTTAGTGACAGTAGTGACAGTAGTGACAGTGGAGACAGTAGTGACAGTGGTGACAGTGGAGACAGTAGTGACAGTAGTGACAGTGGAGACAGTAGTGACAGTGGTGACAGTGGAGACAGTAGTGACAGTAGTGACAGTGGAGACAAGTGACAGTGGAGACAGTAGTGACAGTGGTGACAGTGGAGACAGTAGTGACAGTAGTGACAGTGGAGACAGTAGAGACGGTAGTGACAGTGGAGACAGTAGTGACAGTAGTGACGTAGTGACAGTTGAGACAGTGACAGTGGAGACAGTAGTAACAGTGGAGACAGTAGACACAGTAGTGAAGTAGTGACAGTAGTGACAGTTGAGACAGTGACAGTGGAGATTTTAGTGACAGTGGAGACAGGAGTGACAGTGGAGACAGTAGCGACAGTGGAGACAGTAAAGACAGTGGAGACAGTAAAGACAGTAGTGACAGTGGAGACAGTAGTGACAATAGAGACAGTAGTGACAGTGGAGACAATAGAGAAAGTAGTGACAATAGAGACAGTAGTGACAGTATAGTGTTGGGTATTTACAGTAGTATTTAAATTATAGTATAAGTTAGCACTATGAATACTTATAATTCGTGCTTGCAACACAAAGTAACTGCCAAAATTGAGTGATAGTTACTGTCTTAATGTGGTATAAATTGGATATACTGTCATATCACCACCACCTGTGGTCAGAAAACCAAGTAACTTACAATTGATCAGATTGAACAGCCGCTCATTAATAAATTTCTCTACGTGCAGATACTTCCAGTTTGCATTGTTGTGGTCAACATATACTAAATGGTCCAGAGCATTCGCTCAGCATAGTTAGAGCTACCCTTGTAATGTGGTGAACAAAACTGCATTCTATTAATGATCCGAGCTATAGCAAGATGTCCTAGAAGGTTGGAAGTCGGTCAAGTGTTTTGGCTACAGTATATAAAAGAGTAGGGGGAAAGGAATGAGGGGACGGGGGAGATGGAAGGAGGAGAGGGGGGTAGGGAGAAAGTGAGGGTAAGATCTTGACAATTATCTTTAACATGAAAAAATAAGATACAAAATGGGAAATATAGTTGGACCTGAGTTCGATTCCCTGCATGCATACGAAGTAGCTGTGTGCCTTTATAACAACACCGTTTTTGTGTGCAAGTGACAAACACATTTGTGAATGTCGCTCTTAAACTTATTTTCTCCCACTCATCCTCCCTCCCTCTCTCTACCTGCAATGTCCACATCCTGGGTGTATGTCATGACTGGCAGGTTCTAGATACCAGGGAGTCGTGTATCAACTTGGCCACTCTCTATGTCAAGCAAAGAGAAAGGTGAGTGAGGGCTCAGTACAGCACTGCCATAATGGTGCATGGTCAGCATGACTACTTCTGGGTGAGGGATATGCATATTACAGCATGACAAGATTACCCCCTTTCAGCTATGGAATCGTGACCAGCAGCACATCTTCAGCATTAGCTTTGTTCTTCAATGGCTGAGATTAGCTAATGCCTTCAATACAACATCTGCAGCTATGGCATTCCACAAGAAAGAGGAGCTCATCCAACAGGAGCAAGAAGAGCTTCATCGTAAAAGACCTGTCATCATCTACGTACATTACTGCACCCACTCATTCATACAGACTCTGCACACCACAGAAGCAATACCAGAGCCAGAGTTACCAGTGGGCATCACCCTATAATGTGTTAAGGAAGAAGGAAACCCTTACATTCAACTTTGCCAGTTTGCCTCATTGCTGGTAGCTGCTCTTGATGCATGCAAGGGAGCAGCTTACAGAGTGCTTGTCATCAATGCACACCAACAGCTGTCCAGCTGTGATACCAAAAATTAATAGCAAAATGTATCCTTAGCTATACAGTTTGATTTGATGTACATCAAAGCTATTACTGTGGTTTCTACATAAAATTAATACAAGTACACAATTGTCTATGAAGGGTATAAATTTGTCCTTGGGCTTGGCCATCAATTATTTAGGTAATGAGTATTAACTGCCTGGACTGTAATTTGCATGGTGGCTGCAAGTATTGCTATACCCAGCATCTGTCTAGCCAGCCCTTCTCTATTCAAACAGGTTAGGATTATAATTGCTATTCAGACAAGAGAAATGGGTAGTACAATACAATAGTTTATGCAGCTAGGATATGGTGAGGCTTTGCATAATGCAATGTATATAGGCTTTGAGGCTTTGCATAACGCAACGCATGATGAGGTGGCAAAATGCTTTTGTGCTATTTGCACTAAGATTTCTTCATGCATGCCATGACATGCTTTGTGCTCCTTGTGAGCAATGTCAACCAAGCTTTCAACCATCTCTAGGATCGTATACCCGTGGGTGCAGAGTTTGTGCCTTTTCTAGGCACTTTGTTCTAGCCTGCTGATGATCATATTATTATAAACTGGTGTAGCTATGTGACTCAAGAACTGAACACAAAGACTATCAGAGATCCATAATTATTAACTAAACAAAATTTTGATTATTTTAAAACACAAAAATTGGTGCATTTGTGTACCACAGCAGCTGTCTGCAACTTCCACCAAATTGATCTTGGCAATTGAACTGTCATGATTCTGCACCTGTATACATGGAGCACAGATACTACAGCCTGGCTATGAGGTCTGTGACTAAGTGTATTAACGTTTTGGACTAGGATGGACCAATACACCATGAATAACATTGAACACGCAACAGCAGACAATTCAGCATGTTGCTGTACTCCTAAGACTTCATGAATACTGCCTGACATGATTTTTGCAATAATCATCTTAACACTACACTGCTATATATATTGGAACGAACAAAAATGCTTTGGATCCAAATATAGCCATCCATCCCCAGCAGTCAATTGTCAGAAAGGAAAGTAATTCTCTTCCAGGTCTCACTTGCAACAAGCCGACAAGATTTATAGCGCAGTGATCAAGAAGGGAGTGAAAGAACGGCATAAGGGCTACCCGTCCTGCAAAGGTGGCAAGAAATCTTGAGGGTAATCATTAATGAGACTTTGGAATGTTATAGTGGTGCTTGCAAATTACTTTGGTGGTACATTTGTGTGGTAACCTGGCCACAGAGTTCAATGGAGCAAGATACTGTTGAACTGACAAGAGCTTACAACAATGCGAGTTTACATAGATACAGGAAGTAGCCAAAACAGGAAATGGGTAAAATACCACGTGGAATGTTTTAGGCATGCATGCATAATATAATAAATGAGTCAATGTTCTGAGTTCAGGTAGTGCACTATGACACTTCCCCCCTCTGAGATTGGAGGAAGCCGAAAGTCAATGTCCATAGTAGTTGGGGTGTGAACGTGATCGAGTCGAACGATGTACTGGGTGTACTGGCCGGAGGTACCGCAGGAGGTGCGGGTGGGGAAACTCGGGTTGGAAGGTATGTCATCCTGGGGCAAAGGAGAGTCGTTCAGGGGCGAGGGATCTGCACTGTCCCGCCGAGCACGTACAGCGTCCACATGCCTGCGGACTACACGTCCGTCACCCAGCTCAATGTGATAGGAGAGTGGACCAGTAACCTTGGTCACAGTTCCCGGGATCCAAATTAGAGGGGTAGAGGAGAAATCTTTTGTGTAGACGAGATCTCCGACCTTGAAGCTCCGTAGCGGCTTGGAATTGTTATGGGAAGCTGCCTGCTCGGCCTGCTTCTTCTGGACATGTTGTTGTAAATCCGGAAACAGACAATCGAAACGTGACCTGGGTCGACGGTTCATCAGTAGTTGAGCTGGGGCAATGCCCGTGGTCGTGTGAGGGGTGATGCGATAGGTAAAGAGGAACTTGGAGAGTCGCTCTTGTAGTGAGTCTCCCTTTGTTGCTTTAAGTCCACGTTTGACAGTTTGCACTGCTCTTTCGGCCAGGCCGTTACTTGAAGGGTGGTAGGGTGCTGTAGTTACGTGAGTGATACCATTCTCGGACATAAAGGCGCAGAACTCCTCACTTGTGAAGGAAGAACCATTGTCGGTGACTACTTTCCGAGGAAGACCGTGAGTCGCAAACACCATGCGTAGTTTTTCGATTGTATTGGCAGAAGAGATAGATTGCATCAGATGAACATCAAGCCATTTGGAATGGGCGTCCACAAGAATCAAAAACATGTGGCCCATGAAGGGTCCTGCAAAATCAAGGTGCAGTCTGCTCCACGGCTCTGAGGGCCATTCCCAGGAGTGAAGGGGGGCAACAGCCGGGGCAGGGCGGGATTGCTGGCACACCGAACAAGACTTCACTAGGTTGTCGATCTCTGCATCCATTCCAGGCCACCAGATATAGGAACGGGCCAGGGCTTTCATCTTGCTTGCACCCAGATGAGTATTGTGGAGCTCTTCCAGCAAAGGCTGTCGACCCTGAGGAGGGACTATGACGCAGGAAGACCACAAGATGCAGCCATCAAGAACACTGAGCTCGTCCTTGCGACTGGCATAGGGTTGGAACTCGGAGGTGAGCTTGTGTGTTGGCCAACCAGAGAGTGTGAATCTGTGGACGCAGGAGAGGATAGGGTCTTTGGCTGTCCACTCCTTGATGGCTTGGGCATTAACTGCCGAGGAGGACAGATGATCCACGACACAATGACATCTGCTGGGACACAGTCATTCGAGGTAGAGACTGGTCTAGGGAGCCTACTCAAAGCGTCCGCATTTTGAGCTGCTTCCCTGATTTGTATCGGATGGAGTAGCGGTATGCCGAGAGAATAACTGCCCATCGAACGATTCTTGAGGGAGCCATATTCGGGATTCTGCTGGTCTCACCAAACAAAGTTTTCAAAGGCTGGTGGTCGGATTCAATGGTGAAGTGTCTGCCGATGAGGTAGCAATGAAACTTCTTCACCGCAAAGATGATGGCTAAGGCTTCCTTCTCTAGCTGAGAGTAATGTTTCTCCGCTGCCGAGAGGGTTCTGGAGATGTATGCAATGGGCCTTTCTTTACCACCATCAACAACGTGCGACAGGACGGCCCCGACACCATAATCTGAGGCGTCGCATGCCAGCACCAGAGGCTTGGCGGGGTCGTAATGGGTAAGAAGAGCATCTGACTGCAGTGCGTCTTTGGCACATTGGAAGGCAACTTGCTGCTCGTCATTCCAGATCCACCGTTGATGCTTGTTGAGAAGAGAGTAGAGGGGAGTGAGGTTGGCTGCCAGATTGGGAAGGAACTTGTGGTAATAGTTAATCAATCCCAAGAATGAGCGAAGCTGTGTGACATTAGTTGGGGCAGGGGCCTCTTTAATGGCTTTGACCTTCTCTTCCGTTGGGCGTATGCCCTCTTCATCAACTACATGCCCCAGATACTCAATGCTAGAGCGAAGGAAAAAGCACTTTTGCTTGTTGAGTCGCATCCCAGAGTTCTCCAGGCGTTGTAGAACCTCAGCTAGGCGGTTTCGATGCTCATCAAGTGTACAACCGGCAACCAAGATATCGTCGAGGTAGACGCTAACTCCGTCCAGGCCCTGGAAGAGCGTTTCCATGTGGCGCTGGAAAATAGCCGGTGCCAATGCCACGCCAAACGGTAGGCGATTATATTGGAATAAGCCACGATGAGTATTGACGGCCACATACTGCTTTGAGGCTGTATCCAGGGGCAACTGAAGGTACGCGTCTTGGAGGTCGAACTTTGAGAAATATTTCCCACCGGACATAGCAGTTAGCAGCTCTTCCATTAGAGGGAGGGGGTACGTTTCGGTAGGAGCAGCCTGATTGATTGTGAGCTTATAATCCCCGCATATTCGTACTTTGCCATTCTTTTTGAGTACAGGAACAATTGGGGCAGCCCAGGTAGAGTGTTTAACAGGTGAGATAATGCCTTTGGACTGCAAGTCGGCTAGCTCGGCCTCAACCTTGCTCTTTAAGGCAAAGGGGACACTTCTCGCTTTGTAGAACTTAGGTTGAGCATTAGCATCCACCTTCAGCTTCACAGGGGGACCATTAAAGCATCCAAGCCCCTCAGAAAACACTGGTGCATGTTTATCTAACAGCTCCTGTAGTGGGCTGGCCAGCTCTAGAGACCTAATCTCTTTGAAGTTATCTAGGTCCACCCCAAGTGGAGTAATTAGGTCCCTGCCCAGCAGGTTGGGGCCTGTCCCAGAAACCACATGCACAGTTAGATACAACTGTGTACTTTTGTACCTGATTGTAAATGGAGCGGCTCCCAGCACAGCTATGTCCTGCCCTGTGTATGTCTTCAGCTTGCTGCTGACTGGTTCCAGGGTGGGGGCACATGAGGACTGCTGTAGTCGTTGGAAGGTGGCCTCGTTGATGATGGAAACTGCAGCTCCGGTGTCGACTTCCATCTCGACTGGGGTGTCGTTGATGTGGAGGGTGACGGTGAATGGAGGAGAATGTTCATCTTCAATGGTATTGAGACTGTATTCATCCCCGCTAGAATTATCTTCTTGTTCTGGCTGCTCTTGAATGTAGTGTGTCCTCTTAGGAGGCTTCTTATCTGATGAGGGACCAGTGGCTGGAGGATCACTCTTTGCAAGAGTGCGAGCCTTAGCACGGCACACCCTGTCCAAGTGGCCTTTCTTTTTGCAGTGCCTGCACACCTTCTCTTTGTGTGGACAGGCAGGAGCCAAGTGAAGACCGCCACAACGGTAACAGGTTGGGGAAGTAAAAGAAGAAGCAAGTTTGACTCCTTTCTGCGTGTAGTGAACTGGTTGCAGGGGTGCAGAACCACCTAGTTTCTTGGCGTCGTCCTCCGCTGACTCAATGGACTGAGCGAGAGCCAGAGCGTCCGTGTATGAGATGTCACCTTCGGACAGTAACTTGCGTTGGATGCCCTGGTGGTTGACGCCGCAGACCAAACGATCACGTAACATTTCTTCCAAGCGTTCTTTCGAGCCGAAGTTACAGTTCATTGCGAGCTCTCGGAGGGCTGCGATGTAGTCGGCGATGGACTCGGACGGCTTCCTAGTACGCGTATTGAAATTGAACCGATGCACGACGACGGACTGCTTCTTCTTGTAGTGCGATTTTAACAGCCCAACTAGTGAGTCAAAGGAGATATCGTCTGCATCCAGCTTGCCGTTGGGGACCAAACTCCGCAGTAGCTTGAAGGTCTGATCGCCACAGACAGTCAGGAGGATCGACCGCTTCTTGGTAGAATCGGTAATATTGTTGGCTACCATGTAGAAACGTAGTTGTTCCTCGTAGACTTCCCAGTCATCGGCTTTCGGGTTGAACGCCTTAAATTTGCCGTAGGTAGCCATAGTCAGTTTCACCTCGTCGCCAGGGAATGTGGTAACGTGGCCACAGAGTTCAATGGAGCAAGATACTGTTGAACTGACAAGAGTTTACAACAATGCGAGTTTACATAGATACAGGAAGTAGCCAAAACAGGAAATGGGTAAAATACCACGTGGAATGTTTTAGGCATGCAGGCCTGGTATTGGCCGAAACGCGTCCTGCGCAGTGGGTGACTTTGCATAACATCTAGGCCTGTTTTATAAGGGAGATGTGGTTCGTTGATTGTTCATGCATAATATAAAAGTCACAAAAAAGTTTGCCAAACGCAAACAAGCACATGTAGGGATGAAATCCTCAAAAACCAACCAAACAAGACGGGAACGACACCACAATACTTTTACATCATCCCTACATCTTGTGCCATTTTGCCAAAACTGTGTGTTTGTATTTGTTTTTTAGTTGTGTGTAGAAGAGGGTTGTCTTGTAGATGGAAGGGTGTGGCGTGGGTGTGTTGTGCATAGTGAGTATGTTGTGTTGTTGGTGGTTGCTACTGAGTGTAGCAGGTATGGTCCAAGTTGTGTGTAGAAGGTGTGGAGTGAGTGAGGAGTGGTGAGTGTGTGTGGTATGTTGGAATGTGCATTATGTTGTTAAGTTTTATGCCTGTTTAGCATGATAGATATGGGTTGTCTTGTATACAGGTGGCTGTGAAGTGAGTAGTGGTAATTTTGTAATGCTTTGTGAAGGATGGGTTATTTTGTGAGATAGTTGAATGGAGTGAAGTACTATGTTTGTTTGTGGTTGGTGTGGGCTAATAATTACAAATGTAGAGGGTTTTGTGTTGTGTACAGGTGGCAAAATGGCACAAGATGTAGGGATGGTGTAAAAGTATTGTGGTGTCGTTCCCGTCTTGTTTGGTTGGTTTTTGAGGATTTCATCCCTACATGTGCTTGTTTGCGTTTGGCAAACTTTTTTGTGACTTGTTTCTGTTGTTTTTTTGTTGTTGTTGTGTAACCACACCCCAAGTGAAATGACTTGTTATGTAGTTTATTGTTGATGTTGATGGATTTCTGGAGGATGTTAGCTGTTTGCACTTATCCACTTGACAATGGAATCATGGGTGTAACTGTTGTCTAATTGGGTATGTGCATGTGTGTGTGAGTGGTTGTTCTAAGGCACTGTGGTCTCGGGGTCCTCCCAATAACGGGTATGGGAAGATGCCCTTTTCTTTTCAGGGTTCTTCCAATAACTAGTAAGAGAGTACGCCCGGGAAGATGCCCTTTGTTTTTCCGGGTTCTTCCAGTACTTGTTACGGGACGCTTGCCTTTTGCTTTCTTTGTTTCGCAGATAGTTCTGCTTATCCCGCGCCCGTTTCTTGTGGACGTTACGCATACTGCGTTCCTTGTCAAATCCAGCACAAGTACGTCAACTGCTGTATGAAAGTAGCAACATATGCAATCGTTTGGGAATCAATCGATCGTCAAGTTCTCTACGGAAGTAGAATAACCGCAGCTGCATGCCAACTTCACGTGCTGTAGCTGTTGAACTTCTGTTGACGTAATCGCTATGAATATTCTATTCTAACAAAATGGCGTATAGCAGCAAGCATAAGCGTGGGGTTACCTGAGAATCGCCGATTAATTCGACTTCTTTCTTTGAGAACGATGAGTGGTGGGTACAATACCCAGTAATTTATGCTGATCTTTCGCGTTTGAATCGTTGTAATAGCTTCAGCCGTTGTCGTGCTATCGTGGTGAGCAAAAGAAGAAGAAGAAGAAGTCAGAAGATAGACGATTTGCCTTTTTTAGCGACTTGATGTCAGGTATACTTAGCGATGCTTTCCAGCAAATTTAACGATCCTGTTGCCCATGGAAGCACTCGATAATGTCTGATATGGCTCATGGAGGCCGTTGACTTATCTAACGCGGACATTTCGAGCGTGTCATTTGTGCACTTTGAAACTAGCGGCTAGCGACAGGAACGTTGCCATCTCATAAAATGACGTAATAAGAAATTATTTTCACGTGATTCATTTTCGAATGGCATGACACAGTACAGTGTAATAGTACAATGAAGCTGTAATCTGTGTAGACATAGTGCTCTCCAGAAGCAGAGGGAAAAACGCACACAAGACAACGTACAGACGAGACAACAACAATACAAAGTGATGGAGACAACTAAGACAATAGGTAAGTGTAGTGAATACATGTAGAAATATACAGCAATGTATCCGTAACTTTCCATTATTATCGCTCGATCCTAAGCTTCTTTGGCTCGATGCCACAGTTGTTGCACATCCACTCTTCAGGTACCTCATGGAGGTTAACACATGACCTTTGGAGATTGAAACATTTTAAAATCATGTTCAAAAGCATATACTAAGCTGAATTATGTCACAATATTAGCTAGAAATTTATTCACTTACCAGTGAAACCACAAATCACAGGAATCACACTGAATCATGTTCTTTTTGGCAGTTATCTCTTCACAGGAAGTGCACCTCCAACTACTACAGATAGCGTCAACTTGCATAGAAAGGAAACATAATTTGGCAATAGCATGCTGTATCTGACTAGTCTCATGGCTCAGACCAGGGAAGGGTTTGGTGAACACCCATGACTGGAAGGCAATTAGCTAGATAATGATAATGGTACCAAATTTTAATAATGCACTCTTGAAATACCAATTCTGAAGTGCTCACACTTCCTCGGTAGTATAGTCAACGTGTTTGTACAGCTCCTGAAGTAGCAGAAAATAATGCCCTGCCTCTGTTGCCATTTTCGACGCTCTTTTCTACCCAAACAGTGATATATTGTGTCATGTAAAAAGGGACTGCAACATGATTGATGCACTGTACAATTGTATATTATGCAGTTTACCAGACCCTTCTGTTTGTTTTTTTTTTGTTTTTTTTTTGTAGTAGTCAGTCTGGTTTATGAGATTAGTATCTAACCTGCTTGTTGTATCATATCCCAAGCATCAGGCTTAAAGTACTCCTGGACACACACGAAGTCTGTGTCGGCAACTTCATCTGGAATGTCATCAAGCCTGACATCTGCAACTGCAATTGGATGCCCGGTGCTGATGGCCCTGGTGATGGCCGATTCTTCACAAAACCACTGAAGAATACCTGAAGATAAATGAACATTTTGCAGCTTGTAGCATGCCAAAGTTGTTAGGCCTATGCTAATGTAACTTACTGCTTGTCCTCTTAGATAGTCTTCCCTTGCAACCTCCATAAATAGAGGTTAATGGTCCAGAATTTAGAAGGGAGGTGCATATGTAGTCCTTTTCTTCAGTTGATGGTTTTACTAGCCGAACAGTGGGGCGCTTGCACTTGTTCTTAGTTGAAAAAAATCGGCGTTGAGGTGTGATGTTTTTGTTGCTTGGTTCAGGTCCAGTTTTGTGTGGCAGCTTTATTTCTTTTGTGGTGTGACTGAATGATTTGATAATACTAATTGCTGAGGTCACATGTGATTTAGCAGATAAGAGGGCCACTGTACTACTGCAGTGGTTGACTTGAGCACAAAGAATTGACAACTTTTCCTGCAGTTTCTCCCTCAGTGATACAACCTCAGATTCAGAATCTGTGCTACGCTTGCAGTGTAGGTCACGAAGGATGCATTCTGATCCCACTTCATTAACAGGTGGAGGTGAGTGAGGATCAATATCCAATTCTGGGCCATGATCATGTAACAATGTATCTGGCTTCTCTTGTTTGAAACGGACAACAAGATGAACGTGCTTACAAATTGTATTGTGGATTAAATGATCAGGACAGTTACACGAGTAGCTATGAACACATACATTACATTTTGTGCACCTTAGACAGCACTGAACTTGACACCCATCACCTTCCTCTGTTACATAGTACTCATGCCTCTTATCACTGGATGTAACAATCCAGCTGGTGTCACTGTGCTCTGTCACCAAAGATGTTGGCAGTTTCTGGCTTGTGAGGTGTCTGGCCATGATGGTGTGTATACGACCAGTTACTTTCCCTTTCTCTAGTTTCACAAGTCTCTCGAATGCCTTGTCTCTTGCAAATTTTAGAAGAACATGTATACATCTATCAACTCGCTTGTTCACTTTTCCTTTCAAATAGATGTGTTTGAGGACGTGATGAAATGCCTCTACATACATGTTTGTATTAACAAAGGCTACCTTACGGTAGCACGCTGCCCACTGCTGTTTTGTTTCAGCATAGTATTGGGAAAAGTAATCACCAAATGTTCGTGCTATTTTAGAAAGTTTTAGCTGCTGAAGTGTTTTTTGTAGCAAAGTTTCAAATTTGGATATGCTGGTTTCCTCCAGCAACACCCTTAAATTGTGGTACACTCTAGCTTCGGTTTCCTTATCTCCAATAAGAGATTTGAGGTTTGTTCTCCATGCCCTATCAACATGCCAGGTACATAACAGTTTTTTAGGACCAGGCCCGAAGACAGCAATCCAGGCGGTGTAAAACTGTTCTGCGTCATCAGACATAAACCAGGCTGGCACAATGTCTCCCACTTTCTCCTTTAGTCTGTTGAAGTAATTTATCAAAACAAACTGGTCTTGTCTGTTTGACAAACACCAAGCTACTGGAAACCCCTCACCAAATTCATCAATTACCAGGACAGAGATGAGTAAAAAGTCATAGCCGTTGGTCCCATGTGTTGCATCCACACAAACAACCCTATTTGGTGCGAAGGTCTTCAGCATATCCCTTTGAAGTGGAGTTTGAAGAACTAGTACAAAATCTCGGTCTTCAAGGTTATCGCAGTTCTCTGGCTGAGATTGGCCCTGTGATTTAACCAGTAACACAGGGTTATCTTCTCCCTTAGTTTTCAACTCTTCAATCCAGGCACCAACACTCACTGCATCGATTGGATGTTTTTCTACACCCTTTAACCCATATGTCTTTTCTATGTTTGCAATGTCCTTCCTTGTAACCAAATGGATTCTATTAAACCTGCTGCCAACATTGTCCCTTATCTCATCCAAAATCCTTTCAAAAGTCACTCCCTGAGCCAGTTGTCCAGAAATTCTCTGATGGGCTACCTCTGGTAGCCTGAGGTGTCCCAAAGTTTGAGTGTGACCATAGTGTGAGTGACAAACTTCAACCAATATGGTGTGTTCAAGTAGGTGACGTGTCACTATCAAGGCTGCAGTGCAGTGAGCATTAATTTTAGATGAGCCTTGTGATTTAAGGTGACGCTTACCTGCACTTTTTGTTTGAAAAAAACCACTTCTGTTACAGTAGTAGTATGTCAGTGTAGTTTCTCCTTTGCCCTTAACTCCAGTTACCTTTGTGAACCAAGACCTTGTGTCTTTCTCATACTCTTCCTTCCACTCCATGAATTCTGTTGGTAAAGGAAGTATTTCTGACAAGCATTCATTGACATGCATGCATTGTTGACACATACCTTCATCACTTTTGAATGTCTTCTTTTCTGTCATCATTTCAATTCCATGTTCTAAGGATAAGTGTTGACGTAACTGAGCAAGATGTCTACAGTGAAAACTACACTGTGCTTCTTTGCAAAGAATGCTTTCGCTTCCAGTTGTATGTGGTTTGTCACTTTTGTGCACCCGCTTCATGTGATGATGTAGACTGCCACGATGTTTATAAACTTTGTTGCAGATGTCACATACAAGTCCTTTGTGTACACTAGTGCGAGGGTCACTTTGTTTCACACCTGGAGGGTCATTCTGGGTGACGCTCGTGGGGGAGTCATTGTGGGTGACGCTCATGGGGGGGTCATTCTGGGTGACAGTCATGGGGGGGTCATTCTGAGTGACGCTTGTGGGAGGGTCATTCTGGGTGACGCTTGTGGAAGGGTCATTCTTGATGACACTCGTGGGAGGGTCATTCTGGGTGACGTTCGTGGGAGGGTCATTCTTGATGACACTAGTGGGAGGGTCACTCTGGGTGATCCTCATGGGGGGGTCATTCTGGATGACACTCGTGGGAGAGTCATTCTGGATGACACTAGTGGGTGAGTCATTCTGGGTGATGCTCGTGGGAGGGTCACTCCGATTGACGTTAGTGAGTGGGTCATTCTGGATGTCACTCATGGGAGGGTCATTCTGGGTGATGCTCGTGGGAGAGTCATTCTGGATGGCACTAGTGGGTTGGTCAATCTGGGCTACATCCATACTTGCTAACATAGCTGCTCCATTGTATGAGCAATCAAGTCGCTCAAGGCAGTTAGGTCTAGGGGTATGTAGTCAGATATTTAACATGCAGTAGAAAATATTCCTAGCTGTATAGACTCACAGGATATGTCCACTGATGATTTCAAACAGCATCTCATAATGAATCCTGGTCATCTCTCTCTATGAGATGAGAGAGAAGGAGGGTGACTCAACAGTGTACTGCATGTATTTGATGTGACATGTACCTGGTTGTATGTTGGATTCTGATGAAGAACAATGCACTCAGCCATCTATTATGTGAAGACCAGCATATTCATTGCTGTTAGGTATACTGATGTACAGATTCCATACCTTCAATGCAAACACCCCACAGTCATAATCATTTTCTTGTTTGGGCAGCTCCTAAACGGGTAAGTAGAAACACATTTAAGATTCTTTAAGCAGAATATCAAGATCATTACTTCACTTACCCAGCAAAGATGGATTGTCCAGCCTCTCCATGCCAAAGGTTTTCCAGTCTCCTTGATGTGCCTTGCTTGCATGTATAAGCTAAAAATGTAAGGGAGCGAGACACGTATATCTCCCATATTTTGTGATTTTAAAACAACCTACAGAAGTTTCTTGATCAATGAAAGTCCACTGCAGCAGTCGATAGAATCACCATATGAAATTACTCTTTTGGAGAAATCAACCACCTGCAAAGAATAAGCTTGTATCTCCATTCATTCATATACTTAGCATCAATCTTACAAGCATTGCCCAGTGAAAACCAAGGTGTACTGGAAGTATCCATTTTGTGAAATTAAACAGCTTGTCCTGTAGTGAGAATGGTCAGTTTGCATTACATGAGTAGACCACACAAACTGCATGTCAAGAACTTTATAGTGAAATTTACATGTTTGAAGAAGTCTTTCACAGTACCCTCCACCCCACTTTTGAGGAGCTTTTCTGAGAAGAAGCTGGTCAAGGGATACACTGTGGAGGACTAAGTAATAAATATGTTTGAGATGATTAGCAAGTTATTTCATACTGAAATTGTTTAATTATACCTTGGTGTTCATAGATGTAGCATGTCTTGCTATCAGTGCCGAGTACAGTTGACAACCTACATGAGTTTTATTTTAATATAGGTAACTGTCGTAACAGTAACTACAACAGTACTTACTTCATCATTGAGCCAGCAGAAACCACTGTTTGGAACCATCCACCTTTGCCTGAGTGTTCTCAGACTTTGCCTGCTCACTGTCACTTTCTTTCTCCTGTTGTACCAGGAAGAAGGTAACTCGACAGTGGCAACAATCTCAGTGATGTTGCTGTTCTTCAGAAGATCAAGGCACTTGGAAATATCTGGAAGATGAAATAAACTCTGAAATCAAATAGATGCCTGCAGTGCTTTGCAGTTACAAACCTTCTGGAGTTGGAAACCAAGGATTTCCACCTGATTGCAAGGTTGGAACTTTTATCTTTCTGTTCTGTTGTAGATTACGCAACTCGTCCACTGACTGCAGTATGCTTTTGTGTAATTTAGGTGCTGGTTCACTGTTTTGAGCAGACTCCAGAAGAAGTTGAAAAAGCATGAGCTGCTTTTGTTGAATCACCACACCTTCATTGCGATTCAGCCTAAGGGACTTTGTGCAGGTTGGTGTACGCCTGCCGGCTTCCTGTTATGCACAGACATCATGTTTATGTTTGTTGGTGTTTCGTTCACATAACATACATGCACTCACCCTCTCATAGAAGAAAAGGTAGGGCTTCTGTGACAACATATTTTCTTTTTTTATGCATGTAATCTACGTACCAATAAGGAGAGTGCATATTGACTTGGTGGTGATAATCCATTATAGAAGCCCAATGTCTCTATGCTAACCTTGTAGTCATCCATCTTGTACCATGCTGTGCCTTTTCTCACATATGCTATGTAGTGGCCTCCTTGGAGGGTGCCTCCCTCATGGCAGATAAACCCCCTTAGTTGATATGTTGGTTTCTGAAAACAAACAACTGATTTCAATTGGTACACTGCTTTAGACTTAAAGTATGGTATGACCATTGGCTTACACTATTCCATGAAAGCTGTTCAGGGTAGGCGATGTGACTACCTTCCTTTTTCATTTTGCCAGCAACTTGTTTGAAACTGTTGAAAAGATCATAAGTATAATAATTATCATCATCTATTTTCATGGAATACTTTTACCCACCGCTTCAGTTGAATGATGAGGAGATCCGATGTCTTGCTGATCACTGTATCTTTGCTGGCATCTGTAAGTTTCTGGCACCTGAAGAGGTATTGACTCTCATTATGTAAACTACCCTAGCATACAAACACCCTTTAATTTACTTGGTGCAGAAGTATTGGTTATCAGCTTCCAACGTCTCTCTCTGAAAAGCCTTCACTAAACATTCTCCCAAGCTTGAACCCTATATACGTTGATATAAATAAAAAAATTCATTTTGCAGAATAAGAATTATAGCAGTGTGCATTTACTAACATTAAGAGCAAGTGAGATGTGGTTGCTCAGCTCTTTGCTTTCTGAGGTAGTATGACATTCGTAGCATGTCACTGTATGAGAAGAGTGGGGATTGTATGTGTACATTCTCTTAAACTGAGCATGTACTACCTTTGTGCAGGTCTGGACTTCACAAATCTCATCCAACCGACTTTGATGGCCAAAGACACTGGTAAATGAAGATTTGTATGAAATTACTGTTGATGGTACGTATCTGATGAAAGGCCTCATGGTTACCTATTGCAGCTGACAGGAAGCTCCCTGTTCAAATATTGGAATACATTTATCAGAAATTCATGAGCATCTTCTTGCTTTCCTGGTGCCCATGTAGGCAGGATTGCTGTCAGATTGAATCACATCAAGATTTTTGAACACTATTTCATCACACAATAGTCGGTGCATCTTTACCTTTCAGGTTCCTGTAGAGAGTTGTTGGGACTGCAACCTCACTTGGTCTTTCCAGACAGTGTATTGAGAGAGATCGCAGTGTACACAGAAGGCAGAAGCTGGAACTGGTTCCATGTACTGGAGATGTACACCAACAATCAATACTTTATCAGATGTTATTATAAGATGCCTGCACTTGTATATAAAAAGTCACAAAAAAGTTTGCCAAACGCAAACAAGCACATGTAGGGATGAAATCCTCAAAAACCAACCAAACAAGACGGGAACGACACCACAATACTTTTACACCATCCCTACATCTTGTGCCATTTTGCCAAAACTGTGTGTTTGTATTTGTTTTTTAGTTGTGTGTAGAAGAGGGTTGTCTTGTAGATGGAAGGGTGTGGCGTGGGTGTGTTGTGCATAGTGAGTATGTTGTGTTGTTGGTGGTTGCTACTGAGTGTAGCAGGTATGGTCCAAGTTGTGTGTAGAAGGTGTGGAGTGAGTGAGGAGTGGTGAGTGTGTGTGGTATGTTGGAATGTGCATTATGTTGTTAAGTTTTATGCCTGTTTAGCATGATAGATATGGGTTGTCTTGTATACAGGTGGCTGTGAAGTGAGTAGTGGTAATTTTGTAATGCTTTGTGAAGGATGGGTTATTTTGTGAGATAGTTGAATGGAGTGAAGTACTATGTTTGTTTGTGGTTGGTGTGGGCTAATAAGTACAAATGTAGAGGGTTTTGTGTTGTGTACAGGTGGCAAAATGGCACAAGATGTAGGGATGGTGTAAAAGTATTGTGGTGTCGTTCCCGTCTTGTTTGGTTGGTTTTTGAGGATTTCATCCCTACATGTGCTTGTTTGCGTTTGGCAAACTTTTTTGTGACTTGTTTCTGTTGTTTTTTTTTTGTTGTTGTGTAACCACACCCCAAGTGAAATGACTTGTTATGTAGTTTATTGTTGATGTTGATGGATTTCTGGAGGATGTTAGCTGTTTGCACTTATCCACTTGACAATGGAATCATGGGTGTAACTGTTGTCTAATTGGGTATGTGCATGTGTGTGTGAGTGGTTGTTCTAAGGCACTGTGGTATATACATGACTGTCTACCTGTTCTGTTGTATGACAGGGTTGTAACACTGTATGTTGTGTGTTGTCCAAGGAACAGTTTCTATAGCTGGTTATACATTGTGGGCAGGTGTGTGTAGGTTGTGTATGGTGGGTGGCAGGTACATAGGTCATAAAGAGGTAAGGCATAACTGTGGTAAAGGAACCCTTGGAGAGTAAGAGTGTTTTTCCGGGTTCTTCCAATACTTGTTACGGGACGCTTGCCTTTTGCTTTCTTTGTTTCGCAGATAGTTCTGCTTATCCCGCGCCCGTTTCTTGTGGACGTTACGCATACTGCGTTCCTTGTCAAATCCAGCACAAGTACGTCAACTGCTGTATGAAAGTAGCAACATATGCAATCGTTTGGGAATCAATCGATCGTCAAGTTCTCTACGGAAGTAGAATAACCGCAGCTGCATGCCAACTTCACGTGCTGTAGCTGTTGAACTTCTGTTGACGTAATCGCTATGAATATTCTATTCTAACAAAATGGCGTATAGCAGCAAGCATAAGCGTGGGGTTACCTGAGAATCGCCGATTAATTCGACTTCTTTCTTTGAGAACGATGAGTGGTGGGTACAATACCCAGTAATTTATGCTGATCTTTCGCGTTTGAATCGTTGTAATAGCTTCAGCCGTTGTCGTGCTATCGTGGTGAGCAAAAGAAGAAGAAGAAGAAGAAGTCAGAAGATAGACGATTTGCCTTTTTTAGCGACTTGACTGTCAGGTACTTAGCGATGCTTTCCAGCAAATTTAACGATCCTGTTGCCCATGGAAGCACTCGATAATGTCTGATATGGCTCATGGAGGCCGTTGACTTATCTAACGCGGACATTTCGAGCGTGTCATTTGTGCACTTTGAATGTGGCCGCCATTTTTTTTCGGGGTCATCCCTACATATGGCGTACTACCGTACGCCATGATATACTTACAATGCTGAAGTCGTGGTCCAAATTCTGATAGCACACCTTGCAAGCTCGGAGTATGGAACAAACACTGAAGAACAGAGTTCATGAAACATGTCTTGCCTAGGTTTTCAAGGCCAGCGGCAATTTGACAGTGAGTCATGATCTCTGCCATGCTCAAGCAGATGCACGAATTGCACGAATTTCCCGCGAAAAGGTACACGTGGTACAATCATTGGAACCGCTCGTTGGGGGGAAATCCCGTGTAAACTACAGCTAACGCCCACGCGTGGCAACGTTCCTGTCGCTAACCTCCACAGGAATACTCAGCTAGCGCCAGGAATATACTACCGCGCATGCGCACAATGATGGCAACGTTCCTGTCGCTAACCCCCACAGGGATACTCAGCTAGCGCCAGGAATATACTACTGCGCATGCGCACAAAATGGCAACGTTCCTGTCGCTAGCCACTAGTCACTTTGAATGTGGCCGCCATTTTTTTTCGGGGTCATCCCTACATATGGCGTACTACCGTACGCCATGATAAATGAGTCAATGTTCTGAGTTCAGGTAGTGCACTATGACAATTTGTCATATATAAAGTTCGTCACAATTTCACTTTGACATTTAACCTTTTTTTGGAGACGGTGTCCGTTTACAGTAGTATTATGTGGTATGAAACTTTTACATTTACAGTTTTTCTCTCTTTTGATAGTGTATTCTAGCTATATACTGTGCACAGACCATAACATCCCTGCAACAATGTAACATAACGTAATTACTGTACCAATGTAAGAGTTATAGGCTGATACCAGGAATTATGAAGGCACAGCCTCACGAAATAGGTATCTAATTCTAGATACATACATGTGGGTATACATTGACTCATAACAGCCAACTATATCAGATTCTGTTCACAATATACATAAGATGCATGTCGTCAGTCATTCATTTTTCAGTGGATTCACACCCTGTAGGGATCAGAGAGTAATGGAGCTGTGAAAGGTGAAGGAGTAAAGTGACAATGTGGAAATAGTGATGAGGTGAGGGACCGAGTGAGGGATGAGGTGAGGGACCGAGTGAGGGATGAGGTGAGGGACCAAGTGAGGGATGAGGGGAGGGACCGAGTGAGGGATGAGGTGAGGGACAAAGTGAGGGATGAGGTGAGGGATGAGGTGAGGGACCAAGTGAGGGATGAGGTGGGAACCAAGTGAGGGATGAGGTGAGGGACCGAGTGAGGGACCAGGTGAGGGTGAGGGATGAGGAGAGGGACCAAGTGAGGGATGAGGTGAGGGACTGAGTGAGGGACCAAGTGAGGGATGAGGTGAGAGACCAAGTGAGGGATGAGGTGAGGGACCGAGTGAGGGATGAGGTGAGAGACAGAGTGAGGGATGAGGTCAGGGACCAAGTGAGGGACCGAGTGAGGGATGAGGTCAGGGATCGAGTGAGGGACCGAGTGAGGGATGAGGTCAGGGATCAAGTGAGGGACCGAGTGAGGGACCAAGTGAGGGACCAAGTGAGGGATGAGGTCAGGGACCAAGTGAGGGACCGAGTGAGAGACCGAGTGAGGGACCGAGTGAGAGACCGAGTGAGGGATGAGGTGAGGGACTGAGTGAGGGATGACGGAGGGACCGAGTGAGGGATGAGGTGAGGAACCGAGTGAGGGATGAGGTGACGGACTGAGTGAGGGATGAGGTGAGGGACCGAGTGAGGGATGAGGTCAGGGACCAAGTGAGGGACCGAGTGAGGGATGAGGTCAGGGACCGAGTGAGGGACCGAGTGAGAGACCGAGTGAGGGATGAGGTGAGGGACTGAGTGAGGGATGACGGAGGGACCGAGTGAGGGATGAGGTGAGGAACCGAGTGAGGGATGAGGTGACGGACTGAGTGAGGGATGAGGTGAGGGACCGAGTGAGGGATGAGATGAGGGATGAGGTGAGGGATGAGGTGAGGGATGAGGTGAGAGATGAGGTGGGGGACTGAGTGAGGGATGAGGTGAGAGATGAGGTGGGGGACCGAGTGAGGGATTAGGTGAGGGACCAAGTGAGGGATGAGGTGTGGGACCGAGTGAGGGACCAAGTGAGGGATGGGGAGAGGGACCAAGTGAGGGATGAGGTGAGGAGAGCATAAAGGAGTGAGGAGGTATGACAGTACTATATAACTTACCAGGATAAAGATGATCTTATGAGGGAAAGAGCCCAGATTGAGATTTACAATGGATTTTCAACCAGTGGGCACACTGCAGGAAGGAGAAGTGCAGGGGTTAGTTGGCTATCAGTATGTACTGCCAGTACTGATGCCAGTGCTCCCATCAACAAACTTTATCCACGCAACAAATGGTGACCAATCACCAGCTTCCTGTAGCTAGCTGTTCAGAGTAGTTGTATAATTATTGCATGGTTCAGAGTGGACTATGGCCAGTTTTGTACAGTGTCCATATTCTCATGACCAAAGAAACAACTTGCCATACTCCACTCTGGTCCTACATATGATAAGGAATTTATTACACACTAGTAACAAGTGATAGAGAACACAGAGCTATAAAAATACACTGTAAGTTGCACGTGTAGTATGCCAATACCTGTGAAATATGGAAAAACAATGTACATACGGAAAAAAATTTATATTTGTCAAAGTATATACAGAGGGTAATAAAAAGACATACACATTGCAAGTATTTAACTTTTCAAATATCATCCACAATACCTCAAATTGATTACCTAATTTACATATGTTCACACTCTTTCTACGTAGGAGCCAATGCAGAAGATTAATGGTTGAACTGACTATAGTCAATTGCGCTACAACTTATAATGGACTACAATGTGTAATCATAGTTCTTTTCTGAAATCTTCCAGACTCCACCAGAAATCATATTATATTGCCAACACAACACTACGTACATGTAGCCCCATTCCCAAGCTCCTCCCCAACTCTTGTTTTTCATACATTATGAAAAGCTGGAACAAGACTAATAATGTACATGTACAATGTATATGCATATGCTTCAAGTAAGTCCATAGATTACATTAGGCTGTTTACAATGTATCTATGGAAACAAACAAAGCTCTATACATGCAATGTACACATTCTATCACCTTTCCTTCAGCCAGTCACAGCACTGTTAAAGTAACTATTGTTCTTATATAATACTTTAAGGAGGTGAGACATACCATATCAGAGCAAAAGAGGCGGGTGTGGTGATGCTTCTAGACAATGACAAACGGTGATGCCTGGTCCTCCAGCTTCATGCAAGCTTCACGCACTGAACGTAGTTCATGCTGAAGCACCTATTTGTGTGTGTGTGTGTTGTGTGTGTGAGGGTGTGTGTATGTGTGAGGGTGTGTGTGAGGGTGTGTGTTGTGTGTGTGTGAGGGTGTGTGTGAGGGTGTGTGAGGGTGTGTGAGGGTGTGTGTGAGGGTGTGTGTGTGTGTGAGGGTGTGTGTGAGGGTGTGTGAGGGTGTGTGTGTTGTGTGTGTGTGTGTGTGAGGGTGTATGTGAGGGTGTGTGAGGGTGTGTGTGAGGGTGTGTGTGTGTGTGCATATGTCAACATGAACTTAAAATTGATACATCTTCATCTGAACATCTACATGTAGATCCAACACTGAAAACATGATCTCCCTCCTCAAGATCTGACACCACAAGAGACAGAATGTCACAGCAACTACTACAACATTCCAAGAATCATGAATATTGTCACAACAAGTGCTCTGTGGATGAAAACAAGGTTTCCAACTAGTACAAATGTAACACATTGTGAGTCTGAGGAAGCAACACAAAACAGTATTGTTTGGCTAGCTGAGGCTTCACGAATGCATTACCAGATTACAGCATACAGATCATGCATGTTGTAGCTAACAGAGATTAAGTCTGGCCTCCTGCTGACACCTCTGTTGACTTGGAAAAATCGCTATGAATGCAAAATACACCGTCAGCTATTCAACTTCGACAATCAAACAATCTCTTCCACCTTCTCTGTTCTGTAAGTACAGTGGAAGCTCCCTTAACAGACACCTCCCAATAGCGGCCACCTCACTTACACGGCAACTTGACACGCTCCCGATTGAAGCGCTATTAATACAATACTTAAGAATACTACCAAATGCGGACACCTCACTATTCTGTAAGCGGACAGGTCTTTCAGTCCCTCTAGTACTAGGACTGTACAAAATTCACTCGATAATGCAGACGCTGGCATGCCTCTCGCACAAGATTGTCCGGCACTGCTGATTGATTCACTAACTGGACATTATAATATAAAACTGGTACGCATGGTTCTAGCCTCTGGTTATCCCTACTTGCCATCGTACAGCAAGGGAGAGCTCGTGAACGCGCCTTCGTAGCACTCAGCGGCACAAGTACACATTGCCACACCTACCGGAAATATACTGGAAGCTTTACTCATGAAACTTTAGATGGCACCAACCATATCCGCATTATAGGGGTTCCACTGTAGCCAGGTTTGTCTGCACAACTTCAGCCCTTGTACAGTAGATGCTCACGCTCCAGCTACTCCTCGTAGTGTAGCAGGTACATGTACTCCTCCTAAACGTGTCTCTCATAGTCAACTTCACCCACACCCACATGAGGCAAGACCTCCTCTAAACCTAACACCATACATACATGTATGTAAACATTCTCTCCTCTGTCCTCTATATTTCAGCCCTCACCTGCTGGAACTGTCCCTCACTGACACCATCACGGTAGAAGATGATCCTGTGGGGCTTGAAGCGGGTGCTCTTGTAGAAGTTGATGAGCATCTCCCTCACCATGGAGGCCAGCTCTGAGATGATCTCCTGATGGTGCTGCTGGATACGCACTGTAGCGGCTAGGGTGAGCATCCATGCTGGCCACCAGCTAGTGTGAGAGAGTATATGGGTAGTGTGAGGGTAAGGATGAGTATGTGTGTGTGTGAGTGTGCATGTGTGCGTGTGTGTGGGTGTGCATGTGTGCGTGTGTGTGGGTGTGCATGTGTGCGTGTGCGTGCATGTGTGCGTGTGTGTGGGTGTGCATGTGTGCATGTGTGTGGGTGTGCATGTGTGCGTGTGTGTGGGTGTGCATGTGTGCGTGTGTGTGCATGTGTGCGTGTGTGTGGGTGTGCATGTGTGCATGTGTGTGGGTGTGCATGTGTGCATGTGTGTGGGTGTGTGTGTACATCTACACTTGCTGTTTGTTTGCTTGGATAAACCGCTCTCATAATACATCTTACACATATATGTTACATTAACACTAGACTCAATCACTTCCATAACTGTTTAGCTGTACATGTACATGTACATATGCGCATGTACACTGCATAACTGTGTGGTGTGTAGTAGCTGTATACACCTGAGCAAACAATCTCACAGACTAGTCAATACAGTAGAAACTCGATTATCTGGGTATCCATTAACCGGAAACTCAATTATCTGGATTTCAATTCTGACCGTCACATGATCTAAGACTTGACGATTATTAACGTGCGCGAAAGCTAGCATACTTTCCAAGCAGCAAGGTAGGCTTGCTACTAGGCTTCCAAAGAGACAATGAGTGGTACTCGACCTTGCCACTAAGGCAGAGATTTATGCAAAGTCACAGCAAGGTGCGTCTCAAGCTGCACTGAGTCAGGAGTACAACTGCCCAACGTCCACGATCAATGACATCATGACAAAGCACGGTTGCTACCTTTTTAAAGGTGAACCCCCATCTAAAAAAAGCGAAGAATGCTAAAGTCACCCAGCTAAACTGTCTTTACAGTGTATTTGCAATACATTTCATAGTGATGATCAATTATCCGGATTTTCGGTTATCCGGAATGGGCTTGGTCCCGGTGAATCCGGATAATCGAGTTTCTACTATATGTTACAACTCACAGCAGCAATGGATGGCTTTCTCTCATCTCCAGCTGGAGGGTGAGTAACATCAGCTCCCATGAATATCACTCGACTCTGGAATACTGTAGGTCTATGTACATGTACATATTGAGAAAGATGATAGGAGGAAGGAAGGAGAAATGGGGGGAGAAGAGTGAGGGAGGAAGGAGGAAGGAAAGAAAAAGGAAAGAAAAGAGGGAGGGTGAAAAAGAGAGGGAGAGGGAGGGAGAGGAATGGCAAAGGTGAGTTTTGGCTGGTTAGCCACAATTTAAAGTTTATCTCATCAAAATCCCATTCCTAAGCTTTCTAATCCCTCAAACAGTACATGTACCTGATCCCTGGTACGAGGATGCTGTTGATGCCTCAGAGCTTGACGTTGATCTTGAGACACAGGTTGGAGAGGGTTTGTGGGGAGGGACGGATCACATTCTTTACCTGCACACACTGTGTGGCTACTCCCAGCAAAGTGTCTCCCACCCACTTCACCTCCGCTGTGTGTGGTGTGTATGTGTATGTGTGTGTGTGTGTGTGTGTGTGTGTGTGTGTGTGTGTGTATGTGTGTGTGTGTGTGTGTGTGTGTGTGTGTGTGTGTGTGTGTGTGTGTGTGTGTGTGTGTATGTGTGTGTGTGTGTGTGTGTGTGTGTGTGTGTGTGTGTGTATGTGTGTGTGTGAGTGACTGTGTGGCCAAGTGGTTAAAGCACTTGACTGTCAATCGAAAGATCACAGGTTCAAGTCCCACCAGTTACCACAGGAGAAAAAAAACAAACCTTTCTTTCTCCACTTGGCACCCAACCCAGGCCCAAGTAAAATAGTAAATTGGGAACCTGGCTTAGGCTGGGGAAGGACAAGACCACTGGCTGTGCCTAATTCCACTGAGGTACAGGTGGGACTTCGGGTGCCCACACCACAGTGGAGGGGCATAGTCAGTGCTCCTGCGAGTGCTTGGCCCGGCTTCAGGAGTTTGTCTAGCGCTCGGCCCAGTGTTCCCTGAAGTAGCGCACAGGGGTCCCAGCCTTAATTGGTCTGGGGGGGGCATAGGGGAGCTCCTTATGTTTGTCCTTTTGTCCTTTTGTGTGTGTGTGTGTGTGTCGTGTGTGTGTGTGTGTAATTAGCACTTATGGTACCGCCACTACTTCTGCACATACTTCCCGTGTGTATTGGACAACACGTGATGATTACAATCACTCGTACGGTAGTAACAATTTTCGAAAACGAGAATGACTGCTGCACAAACAGTATACTCGAGATGCTACTGCACACAGACACATGTACTGTATGTTCCATGCATGAAATTGCACAGATCACTCTTGTACACAGTTTGAGAAATGTGCAATGTATAGCTACCAGCTTAATGCACACTACATGTATTACATACACAAACAAGAGCAAGAAATCATAAACAGCTGAAGACTCATCGTGTCTGTAAACAGTTGCTAATTTAACACCTAAAGCTGTGAATACTGCTGACTCAATTAAGCAAGAAAGTGCTCAAACTCTTTTTCTCATGAGAGAGTGGGGCCTGTGCATAAGACTAACCAAGGTCAGTCAAGCCTTGTGATTCTTTATGGGTTGGCCGGTACACAAAACTAGTTTGACCCCCTCATATACAGTGTTGGCGGCTACAGGACTTGGAGTTAGCCCAGGCATGAGTGGCACAAAGCAACTTTGGCTGTCGATGTACACCTATTTTGTGTCCACTGGACCATGCTACTATAAATACCACGTTTAGGATTACGTCCCCCAGTAATGCCCCCTCACTATAAAAGCTTGCAGTGTGCAGCACTGAGAGTTGAGACATACACATGTAAAGAGAAGCTGGCCCATTTGTTTATTGGCCGTGTGTGTTAGGCTACAGCCGCAAAACATGCATGAGTTGAGAGGCATGACACAAACTTCCACAGCGAGAAGCAATGAGGAGCGGTCGTGCACGCGTGGTCAGTTTGCGAAATTTCCAGTCAAATTCCGCTTCCACAAAAAAACTAGGAGGGACGAACCGCAATGCAGAGGGACAATTCGTAACATTTTTGAGGGCCTGACGAAGGCTTTTTCAAAAAGCACCTCTCACTTTTTGAGAAACAGTCTTTTTCGCTAAAACTTCACATATCACACAAATATTAACGTCTGTATACTTACAACAGTTGACGCTATTCCAAAAAACCTCTCCATCATGCCTTGTGTTGTCCATTTTATAGCATTTGCGACATTAAACCGCTTCATATACAGTGCTCCAAAGCAAGAGAGCAAAATTTTTGAAATTTTTCAAATTATATAGTAAAGCCCTCCTATCATCTTATTTACACATATAAACGGTACAAATCATCGTTATTTGCATGTACACGGCCTGCACTGCGAGTTCTAGCTTCTCTATATACTTGCCATACTTAAGAAGAGCCGTTGTGACGTCACAGATAATTTGTGATGTCACAGATGTGCACTACGATGACAAAAAACCATCAGCCAGCTAGAATTTCTCGTATTCGAACCGAGTATTAGCTACAAGTTCGATTAACTAGGCTTCGTGGAAAATGTGGCAAGCTCAACTACAACCGGTTCTTCTCAGAGCCAACTCACAACTTCCTTGATCACCCCAGCAACCAGGAAGTGAGTCCTGGGAGTCAAACAGTACTGCACAATGTCAGCAATGTGCACTCTACCACGAGAAACTGTAAGATTTTATACTCTGCACCTAGAGCCAGTGAACGCGGATCAATGAAGACAGCAGCCATACTGTTCACCTAGCCACGTGTTGTGGTTGATGACATCATGAAAGGAACGCCCACCCATGATACGTCACTAAAATGGCTGAAAGTTACTATTTCCACGCAAAAGTGCTCCCATACCTTCCAGGAAGGTTTCTATTCTAAGAAAAGTACTTAAAACAAAACTTTAACCTATCTAAAAGCCATCTTTCACGTAAATCCTGTTAACTCGGAGTTTTGTGGCTCTACTATGCTAAACACTTTTGCCCCTCAAAAATCAGTTTTTAGGGATTTTCCTGACAGTGCTTGGGAGTGAAGCTTGTTGACTACCCTCATAACAAACTTCCAAGTAAAGGCTACTTTCACACCTCATCTGGACACTTAACGTCAAGAAACAGGGCTATACTATGCTAAACACTTTTTCTGAATGAGGTGACTTTTGGCAGCCATATTGACGAGGAGACATCACGTGACACTTAATTAAATTACGGAAAACATAACAAGTGTTGGGTCATTGCTTTTATGTACTTTGTAAACACATTTGATGTGTGTGTCAAGCATTACAGCTAAAAGTTTCCAAAATTGAAAAATTTGCTCTCTTGCTTTGAAGCACTGTACATATATAGATGCTGAACTCTATTTTTAGCTGGAATAAAAAGACACCTCTAACGCGGCCGTTTCAAGTGAAAATTGTAACGTGCGTACATGTACGTACATTTAACCCTTTAACTACTGAATTATACTTTCTAGAGATCTTGTTTAGACTAGTCACACCTTTTTTCACCTGTATTTCCGCTTCTGCTGTGAGTTAGTGCTGGAAACTTGAGCCACAGCTTCTTCCACATGCCCTTTACAAGTTCATGACCTTGACCACACGCACTCATTAGCGAGCGTTCAATAGTCAGGGTCCTCCAACCAGAGAGTGCTCCTCCGGACTGAAACCTGCCTAAAATGTCAGAAATGGAGCCCCTGCAAGGCGAAAAGAGTGTTTTCTAGGCCCGTTCGTGCAAGAAAGCAGAGCAGTTGCCCACCTGGCATTGACCAGGGCTTTTCTACAGCCAGCTGCCACAGCTGCCATGCACTGTCACTCTCCGGGTGACACCCACCCACCTCCCCTCATCCCACCCTTTCTGCTAGCACAGAACCTATCTTCAAAATGGATTGCACCAACTGATTACATGCGGCCGAATTTCGATGACGACTATAGTTGTCATTAGTAGTTAAAGGGTTAAAATATACGGTAAGTACACGCGTGTGAGCGGTATCCCGTAACCTTAACAAGAAACAAATGTAGTACTGTATTTCACCCATCCCATCTGCAAACACGACCCTCTTCCTCCCTTCTCTCCCCCACAAACATACCTAAGTCTGTCCTCAGGGCACTGGCGGTAGGTGCCAAAGATGACCAGAGTCCAGGAATGTATCTCCACTCCTTTGTGGAACTGCTTCCAACGCATGTCCCATACACCTACACATTGGGACACACCGACAGTGAGACACATAACTAGGACATTGAGACACTAGGTATACACATCACAACCACATTCTGTACCATAGAAAATAGGCAAGAAACTATGCAGCGGCACATTGTGACATACATGTACCATAGTCTCACAAAAGAGCGCCCACCCCCTACTTTGGGCCCAATTTCCTGTATAGGGTCAAATGAGCACCCACCCTGGAGCGAGCTTTGTGTGGTAATGCCAGTAATGGGGAGTGCCTTTGTGGAGTGTTGAGAAGTGCTATGCACATCTGAGGTGAGAAACCTCGCTTACACTTTACTAAATGGTGGCTTTGCGTGGAAGGACGTAGCTAATGCGGCCACACTCGCTAGCCACTCATGGCCCAGTGTACTGCCGCTGATAGTGTTGCGTGCTGTTAGAACTTGAGCTTCCAAGGCCGGCGGCTCCGTTGTACGTTATTGTTCATTGTATACTTCAGCGAATTCGAGGGCAGTGAGTCGCTGTAAGCATACATGGGCCCTCTTTCGTGGTTAAATGTGGAAACGCACGAATGAGCGCCCACCCCCCTCTTTGGCAGGCTTGTAAGGTGCTCCGCCCATGGGTGCTCTTTCGCAACACTACGGTACATGTACAGTCTGACAAGTGTGACACTGCGACACTGGCACCACACTGTGATGGTCTTGCTGTTGACTTTATCCTGAATGTGCTATGTACACGTACCTTTCTCTGGCTGAGCCTGCACTCCAGCCTGCAGAGAGAGGAGGCACAGTACGTTGTGACAGTGATACTGCTTGTACCGTTCATGTATGTGAGATAGATGGACATCAGATGACAAACAAACGGATATGGTTACAGATATTTCCTTCAATACGTACATGTACATGTATATGTGTACATGCATGTATATCGTATTTCCTCAATCACATTCAAGGTGACATCTATTCCTAGGTGACAGCTATTCCTTTGGAAAGCAGGTGGAGATTGATAAACTGGCTACCTAACTATGTATGGTACTACCTACAATAGACCAGGTGCTATGGACCTGGCCAGGGCACTATTAGATAGATAACTTTTTGACTGATGACTGCTAGAGGATGGCCCACTCCATACTTTGGCACAATTTCTTTCTCTAATGAGCACCCACCCTGCAGCGAGCTTCGCAGGCTAATGGAGTGCACCCGTGGAGTTTGAGAAGCACGTACATTCTTAAGTGCTACGCATATCTGAGGTAAGAAACTTGTGTTACACATCACCAAAGGTTACTACCAGACAGCAATTTGCATAGACAAATGTAGCCAATTCGGAGCGCACCGCGAGCTAAACTATGCTCATATAGTGCTGTTCAGAGTGTTGTGTGCCATCAGGACTTGACTTCAAAGCCACTGGTGGATCTGCTTTACATTATTGTTTGTCCACTTTTTTTCTTCAAGGACACTGAGTCGCTATAAACATGACACTCTTTCATGGTTAAATGCAGCACTCGAAACAGCACCCACCCCCCTTATTGGCGGACTTGTAATGGTGCTCCACCCATGGGCGCTCTTTCGCAAGACTACAGTACATGTATAATTTTAGTCTCATACCTAGCACTAGTACTATATAGAGGATAGTGTCAAAGAACAGCATGTACGGTAGTCTCCATTTAACACTACAGTGTTCATTAGCAATTGGCACACATCATACTTGTTTGCCAACCTTCCCCCCGTACTGCAGTAGAGGTGGGGGAAGGATCCGCCCAGTGACAGTCACCATCTTCTGGTCAATAGAGATACCAAAGTCCTGCACATAGGGATCTTCGTTGAAATTAGCACGGGCAACCTGGGGAGTGGGAAGGGATAGTACAAGCAGGTCAGCGCAGGTATTGGATACAGGACCCACAGGACCTGCAATGTTTGGTTTTGCTCTTCCTATGTTCCATGTTTAACACATAAGGGAAAGCCCTGGAAACCTAAATATGAACATGTGTATACATGTACATGCAGTACTATTAACGTCGCGGGAGAAGTCACTCGGCGGAGGTTACGAAAACATAAACCTGGATTACAGTCAGAACCAGTGTTGCTCCTAGTTTCAGGGTTAGGGTTTGGTTTAGGGCAATCTTGCGTTGCCTAATTTAAAAAATGGGTTTTAGTAGCTTATTAATATATTCATGAGCCAAAATTGCCACTCGATGGATGCATCTACATGCTCACTGTAGGTAGCGTCCTAACGACCAATGTATCTCAAATCATTCTGTGCCAGCTTTTGTTCAGAGCTACTCCCAAAGTCAGGCTAGACTCATGTTTGTCACTACTCCTGGAATGGACAACTTCGACTGCACCAAAATGAATGCAAAATTTCAAAAAATTCACAGCTTGTCTACGGGAGGGGCTCATTCACGAGTGCAAGCAAGCATTACTAGCCCCACCTCTCCCCCTTATGTTGCTAAACAACTCACGGTTCTGTTCCCCACACAGCTCCTCTGCAGCTTTCTAGTCAACGGCAATGTAATACCAATGATATATTGCGCATTCTAGTTAACCCTCTAATACCGAAAATAAAATTCTCATTCAACGTTTCTCACCAGCTTCCTAGTATATATGGTGATACACTGCGCTAAGCGCTTTCCGTGGTCAACTAAAACTTGGGGGACTTCCCTCACAGTTATCAGCAGCCCCAAACGTGCAGTTATCTAAACAGGAAAGGGTGGGGATGAACGAGGCGGGGCCAATTACGGACCTAGCCACGTGCGAGGACGCCATTTGAACAGCTGTACAAAAGCGCTCATTCTCTCAAAGGATACAAAAGTTTGTTGATTTTTACTAGGCTGACGGAGAGAGGGGACCAACAGGGACTCGTAACTGAAGTGCTATTTCATGTAAGCTTAGAACGAAGGTAGCATAAGCCTTTTTAGTCATAGCGTTCGAATGGCCAGCAATGGTGGACTCGTTGCTGCCCAAACAGCTACCGCCGTGCTGCTTAGCAACATAGCCCGCCTTTACTACCGTAGTTACAGGATGTGGAGATACTTACCTACCACCTAGAGTAGTATCAATCTCTCTCACCTCACGTCCAGGGAGAAAGAAGCAGTAGAAATTGTCACTAAATTGTTACCAAAAGTGCACTATCGGTGTTAAAGGGTTAAAGCCCAGCCCAGCACTCGAAGCACCGGGCCACGATCACCTACTAGGCTTGGCATACGATCGCAAGACCTGGGCCTGCCCAATGAGTACAGTCTTGGCCACTGTGGCCTTTCTGCTGCTTCTAGACACAAGCTTGCTTTCACAAGCAGGCACTACGCACTACTCACAGCTACTGACACTACAGCACTCTACTAAACTCCTCCTTTTTTTAATTATTTATTATTTTTTTTAAGTCGATCTAAGCTTATCTTCAAAGTTCCGACCACCACATGAAGGGTACCGCCAGGCCACATCTTAACTAACTTAATTATAAACTGATTATTGGATGCCAATGCCGACAGGAAATGGGGAAAATCCCCAATTTTACGGACAGTGAACGGTTTGAGACTCCTAAAACGGACTGCGCGCTAAAATTTTACCAAGACAAAGAGTTCTATGGGCTTGGATTCCAGGTTTGTCGACCTTGAAAATGCAGGGTTACCTGCCACCTTAACTGTATACTTGCAGTGTTTCAGAGGGGAAAGGTTAGGTGCATGAAATCACTTTGTTTACATACAGTACATGTATTTCTTAGACACACACTTCCATATACTTACATGTAAGTCAACAGCACACTCTAAGTAACATTTATAACACACTTAGCTGTACTTTATGGCATTTAATTTGTTGCACGAGTATGGTTAGGTGCATGAAATCACTTTGTTTACATACAGTACATGTATTTCCACACTCCATATCTAAGTCAACAGCACACTCTAATGGGAATTACGAAACTGAGCGGGAACTTCCCTTGCACAGTTTCAACAAAGCAGATACTGTTTCATTCCAACTTTACTACTGACTGTACTGACTGCTCTGTGGAAGGTTACTGTACGGGCCCTTGCATGAAATGGGCACTTGCATGAAATAGGCACTTGCAGTGCAGTTACATACATGGAAAGGTTACTGTACAGGCCCTGGGCATGAAATGGGCACTTGCATGAAATGGGCACTTGCATGAAATAGGCACTTGCAGTGCAGTTACAAGTGTACATGTACATGGAAGATCTGTCAAAACTGGAGGGGTGGGCACTTACACAAAATGGTCATTTGCAAAGGGCAATACGGTTAGTGGTTTCTCTGTTGTTGACTCTTTAATTTGTTCCCTGTTTGGCTCCAGGAAACCTCATCATTACAATTATAAATGCGATCATGAAACAGCCCAGTTATGTTTCTAATTACTGCCCACTCACCAATCTGTTGATCTCCTTCTCTCTGTCGGGGGCTGTTCTGGAGGTAGCTCTGATCATCTTAGAGGTCTGCATCTCAGACAGCTTCTTGATGCAACGCTGCCCAGGTACCAGGTTGCACACCTGCAGCAGAGGCACAGAAGAGGAGTGACAAAAAACACGCAGCTGGGAAGTTATAGTCCCTAGCTCTCTCCCATTCCACCTTCTAATCGTCAAGTGATCGGAGCTAGAGAGCCTGAAAACAGGCTAAAAAGCTTTTGTACCTGTCACCACCAACTTGATGATGATCCAACATGCAAACCCAGAGTGGGAGCTAGAAATCCTGGAGACAAGGCCAGGAAGCTTCTAACCTATATTAATTGGGTCGCCAGCAACTTGACTGATGGGATATGGGAACAACCAATTGCAACACTGAGTCAAAGGAGCATACTCAAAGCAGAGAGAGCCTAGGGGAGGGTGCACTTCCATGGCATGGGCTCTCTTTGCTAGCATTTACACACTCTACACTGACCTCCAGTGGGAGGTAGGTGTGTTTCTTCTCCTGTCCGACCTGCAGGCAGGGCAGGTGGGGGAAGCGCAGCTCCAGTTTGTGCTTCTCTTTGAAGTACTGCACAACACTGCAATCATATGTGTCTCCAGACTCCATGGTCAAGGGGAACCTGTGAGGGTGAGGGAGTGGGGAGGGGAGCAACACCGTGTGCTTACTAGAACATGAACATTTGTAGATAGCCAACACTAAGGGTTCGTTATACTTGCCCACACACATGTATACACATACATTCTATCATATTTATTGTACTTGGGATATTAATACACACACCAAACTGGACACTGCTTACGTTTGTGCAGAGGCTGGTCTCCTGGTGACATTGCAGACCCGATACTTCCTCTTGATGGGACCGACATGGGTCACCTCTACCTTCAGACCTGAGGAAGAAGGATGCAAGAACCACTCGGCTATGAGGAAAGACTCCAGGGTTGGATAGAACACTGGTGGGTTCTTACTGGTATCACTATGACCATTTGGTATAGCTGCAGAGTTTGTGCATGTACAGACCTTTGATCTCCTTTGCAAACTTGACCCTCTGTGAGTCTGACAGAGGTCTCCTCTGCTCCTGAATGTCCTGCAACTCGAGCACTTCACAGAGAAAGTCCAACACTGGCTGCTGCTTGTAGAATGCAGTTGCCGAGACTGCACGGTGAGGGAAATAGTGGGAGAGGGTGAGAGGTGGAGGAGGGAATGAGGGGGAGTTGAGAGGAGGAAAGGAAAGGGAGAGGGAGAGGATGGGGACAAGGTGGAGGTGGAGAAGAGAGAGGGGGAAAGAGGAAAAGAATGAGGCAGAGAGGAAGGAAATAAGGTGGGAGAAGATAGACAGAAGAGATGAAAGTGTTTATACAGCCAACTTCCTATAGATGTCTTCTTTCCTGTCTCTTCCCACTCATGACACTCGGACTCACCATCAATGTTGAGCATCATCTTCCACTGAGACGGCCGAATGCTCTGGTGGAACCCAAACCACACCTCCCGTCCATTGCCCAGGAGGTATGGCTCCCCATCCGGAGGGGCAAAGAACGACCGACCAACAGGAGTGTATCTGGGAGAGAGGAAGTGTACAGTGTGTATGTGGCACAATGCACGTGTGTTATGCCATACAAATGTGCGCGCGCAGACACAAAAACACACACAAGTACGCACACGTACACATAGCAAAGTATAAACAAGTCCTGATTATTTAAGGAAAAGTTCCAAAGAAAGGGCGCATTAATTTCCCCCTTTCAATGAAGCCCAGACTTGATGATGGGTAGTACAAACAACAGTACATGGTGAAGGTAAATGTAGGGCCACACCCACCTCATGGAGGGGAGGTGTCTCATGACCACATCAAGAGCTTGGATGGACTCGAAGGGCATGCCCAGTTGCTCCCCCCTCAGGACCTGCTCCAACAGCTCCAGGTTCACCTGGGCCACGTGCTTGATGCCAACCTGTTGGGACAGAAAGGTTGGGGGGAAGGGACAGAGAAAGGGAAGGAAGTAAAGGAGAAGAGATGAAAAGATAGGGAAGTAAGTGAAGGAAAAGAGGGAAGGGAGTAAAGAGGTGAGAGAGGTGAGAGAAGGGTGGGGGGAGGAATGGGGGAAGGGAGGAGGAGGGAAAGGGAGGGGAGTGGATAGAAAGGGGAGGTACATGTGGGGAGAGGGAAGGGGATGGAGAAGCCAGGGAGGGATGGAGGAAAGAAGGGAAGAGGAGGAATGGGGAAAGGGAGGAAGAGGGAAAGGGAGGAAGAGGGAAAGGGAGGGAGTGGATAGAAAGGGGAGGTACATGTGGGGAGAGGGAAGGGGATGGAGAAGCCGGGAGGGATGGAGGAAGGAAGGGAAGAGGAGAAAGGGGAGGGAGGGAGGAGAGGTGAGAGATGGAAAAAGGAGGAGGGAGAGGGGATAGGAGGGGAGGTAAGGTGAGGGAGGGAGGAAGGGAAGGAAAAGGAGATGAGAAGAGAGAAGATGAAAGGTACATGGAAATAAAATCGACCAACAAAGGTGGCAGGATAGGATGAACAGTAAAGAAAAGTTTGACTAATGACCAAAGTAGAAGAAGGGTACTCACCGTGAAAGTCCTCTCCTTGCCATCACCACCAGGCAAAGTGACGTTTAGTTCAACCTGAGGGGGAGACACCAGCTGAAACATGACACACTCACCACTCTCCACCAACTGTCAGGGAGACTCACTGCTACCCAAATGTCCACATACATGCACACTGGGAATGACTTTTAGACTGGCGGCACCCACAGTATGTGTGTAAAAGATCTCCAGTCATGCTCCCAATGGTATATGTAGAGATATACAACTGCATATACATATATATCCACTAGTGTAGATGCAAGGCATCTTGGGGCGAGCCTGAGCAAGCGGTACAATACCACATGGATGCCATATGGGTAGTATAGTCCCAGTGCACACCCTCCATTTCCTTTCCAGCGTATAAAAAATCTTGCAAAGAACCAGCGTATGCAAGGAAGACTACTTGAAGACTAGTACAAAGAATGTGCCCTGAGACGAATGCATGAATGAATACTAAGCCAGAGACGAAACAACAGCATTGCACAACAACGTTTTCAGAGTTGTGGTGTAATGTTGAGAAAAGCAGATCAGTCAGTGTGCGAACACGAGAGCAGGCAACAAATGTCAGTCCACAGGCAAACTCTTTCATTCCAACGTCGATCACCACTTTGTCTAGGGTAAGGCCCTGTGCCTTGTGGATAGTGACAGCCCATGCTAGCTTTAGTGGCAGTTGCAATCGTGAACACTGGGCACTTGATGCAGACCAGGTGTGGCGGATGGGGACAATAGGGACTGTTCCGTCAGGAAGGGTGGGGCCTGGGCAGGAATCAAACCGTAGCATAACAGGAACTGGCAGGTTGGGTGGTGCTTGACCACTTTTGTAGCAAATGGCTATTACTGTTCCCATGGCTCCGTTGACCAGTCCAACTCCAGTCCAAAGGTTGGAAGTGAGCATGACCCGAGCACCATGTGTATATGCAAATAACTGGGTCTAGTCCAGCTGCATCATCAGACGAAGCCTTGGATGCATTTGGCCCTGTGTGAATGGCTTTTGAGCAGCGTGCCTAGCACGACCTCTCTCCCTTCGCTTTCTCGTTCCTTTGTTCCGCTGTCTCTGCAGCACGTCGAGCTCTGTCTCTCTTGTTTCTGGGCCGTCTCTGATCTTCGGCGACTTCCTGTTCCTGCGCTGGCTTGAGAGCTCTTCTAGAGCTGCTCTGGGTATCCATGTTCAACAAAACTTGTAGCCTAAAACGCTGAAGGTGGATCAAAACTCAGAAGTAGGGCTAGACTAGACCAAGTGCTCTTTTCGATATTCCGTCCGCACTTGAACTCGGCGTGCGCAATGTTTCGGGTTAAAAGAGTCAACTTGCATTTACGGAACGACGTACGACGGATATATATATATTATATACATGTATATATGAAAAATTCACCGTTCGACTCGCTAGTGTGGGGCTCGCTCAGGCTCGCCCCAATTATGTGTAGCTACAGTACATGCACTTTTTACATATGTTCCAGCACATGTATAAAGCAAAATCACTGGGGCCCAAACACAGATTCATCATATGTTTGTGAGGTGACTGTTGCTACATGACATACCTTGTACTGTTAAACATATGATCATTAGCCTTAGCACGGTTACTTTATTCACAGCTTTAGCCCCCAACCTCTTGCCACTGGCTGGCTTTGTACAACACACTCCTACACATGTACACATGTGCAGGTCTTCATTTAGAGGGGTGCAAAGAGGGACATTCACCCCCCTTGGAACTTGCAAGTCAAGAGTGCCTTACCAGTACTAGTAAATGTGGTAACCAGTTCCATTTATAGATAGTGAAAATTTTACTTGAAAAGGTGAGGGTCTAAAATTTCCTAGGGGCAAGCCGCCAGCCCCCCTGTATAGTTTGTGTATTAAGCACAACAACACGGGGTTGTCCTGTCACGCCGTGGATGGTCCCCCCTCAAAATCGGTCCCCCCGGACCGTCCGTAGCAGAATATTTGGTCCCCCCGGACCAAATATCGCAGCCATACCTGGTCCCCCCCTGCCGCGGATGGTCCCACCCCTGGCGGTCATTAATTAGAATCAAAGTTCGTGCCTAGGACAAGTGTTCCATGGAAAGATGGATATGTCCAATCAGCTTGAAGCCGAGTTTTCGAGGCGAGATAAAACGATGGGGCTTTCCACCTGTGCGCAATTGAAACTATGGACTCGAAGAACGCCGAAGATCAACTACCGATGGAGACTGCGGACGAAGATCAGCCCGCACCGACGCAGGACCGCGACGACGAAGTTGCACTGGTGGAGAAAGCGTACTTTTACCTCACCGAGAAGCGGTACCCAACTGACTGCACTAAAAACGAGAAGCGAAGTATTCGACGGAAGTCTGAGAAACTGGTGGTGAAAGACGGAGTTCTGTATTACAGGAAGAAGGATGGGAGCGAGGTACGAAGTGTGTGTGCGCAGTTTACTACCTGGTTAAGAATCTATGTGTCTGACATTTATAGTAATAGTTATGTATGCATAGACTAAATGTGTTTGTTAACCAGTCATCAATGTTCCACAGGTTCGGTTTGTTATGAATAACAAAGAACGCACAAAGATCCTGGAAGCGTGCCATAAGGATCCAACATCAGGCCACATGGGCACCAAGAAGACTCTGGCCCGCATCACACAAAGGTTCATATGGCCAGGAGTAGCAAAGGACGTGAACCATCTTGTAAGTACTTTATCTAGTGCTATTTCTAGACGTCATGGCCATTTTTCATATGTTTGAATCCATGTTGACTTATCAATATGTGCTTTAGGTTGAAGCTTGTGATGTCTGTCAGAGAACTGGGAGGAAGATGAGCAAGGCAGCTCCAGAGCTTCACCCAGTACCTGTTGTCTCGCCTTGGCATCATCTGGGCATTGACTTTATTGGGCCGCTTACTCCATCCGCACATGGTTGCCGATATATTCTTACCTTGAGCGACTATTTCACGAAGTTTGTGCAGGCTTTTGCCATGGAATCAAAACATGCCACAGGAGTCGCCAATGCACTATTCAAGGTATGAATCTGAGCAAAGACTGGAGACATGTAGACACAGCTCTAGCTATATAGTACTATGGTGGTGCATAACCCAACTCTTACAATTTATATCTTGCTACTCCTGACTTTCATAGCTTTTCATGAGGTTTGGCTTGCCGAAGGTGATCACCTCCGACCAAGGTGGAGAGTTTAACAATTCTCTGGACACTGAGCTGATGAAGACAATGGGAATCGACCATCGCCTGACAACACCTTACCATCCACAGGTGATTTATGTTAAACATGCCATGTTCAAATATTTACAGGAATGCTTGTATGTGATTTACTTATGTCAGCTTGTAAGCTTACACAAATGTTATGTTTGTTATTCAATGTGCATAGGCAAATGGTCTGGTGGAAAGATTTAATCAGACGATCCAGAATATGCTTGTCAAGTTTATCGACACCAAGAAAGAGAGCTGGGAAGACTACCTTGACACTTGTGTGTATGCCTACAACTCGGCAAAGCATGAGTCATCCAAGTTCAGTCCGTTTGAGGTGATGTTTGGAAGGAGGGCTGTGCTCCCAATAGATCTTGATGGGGCTAGAGCATGTGAAGATGAGCTGTTGGTGATGGAGGACTTCAACAATGAAGAGCTGGAGAGAATGATGGAGGAGAGAAGAGCAAGACTAGACGTAGTTCAAGCGAATATTGTTGCTGCACAGGAAAGACAGAAGGAACAGTATGACCGCAAGCATTCCAACCCAGACGTGTTCCGAGTAGGTTCACTGGTGCTGAAGAAAGATTTCACTCGCAAAAAGCGTGCAGGAGGAAAGCTAGACCACAAATGGCTTGGGCCCTACAGAATTTCAGGTGCCCTTGGCAGAGGCCTCCATAGGCTAGAAGACGTCAAGAATCCTGCCAAAGTTGTCAGTAGGGTGAATGGTGTACATTTAAAGCAGTATCTTCCTCCGACAGTGCAGGTATGTATATAATTTTATTTGATTTTATATTTGTGTGCATCTATATGGAGTGCCTTCATCTACAGTTACCTACTACATTACATGTATTAGTAGTGCATCGATTTACATGCACATGCAACATTCTGTTCCAGCCTCCTGCCAACTGCAACAATAGCAGCCATTCCGGCAACGACTCCAATGATGGCAGCCATTCCATCAACGACTCCAACGGTGACGCCCATTCCAGCAACGACTCCAACAGTGGCAACAGTACCACCAACTCACCTACCAGAGATGATAGTGACAGTATCCCACCACTACCTCCTCCTATGCCACCACTAAAAGATCTTGCTAGGTTTGCCTCACCCCTTAAAGGCTTTGGGGACCACAGCATTGACTGCAATGACACGCTCCCATCAATTCCTGATGACCTCAGTGATTTTGGCGCACCTTTCTCAAGTACACCTACAACAAATGAAAAACAGCCTACCAAGCCCGTATTGCTGCTTTCACCTGAGCTTTCTGCCCCTCTTAAATCCAGGTTTGGCCAAGAAACTAAGCATTCATGTCGCAATTCTGCTGCTAAGGACTTAATGTTTAAGCACCGCCAAGCCAAGTGCCATGTAGAGCCATCCAAGCCTTCTGTGTGCATCAACCTGGATTCATACACACCCAAAAGCCCACCACACAATGTGAAAAAGTGGTTGAATAATGATCTGTTCCAGCTCGATCAATCAGAGAAAGCTATCTTGTTAACACCAACAGCTTGGCTTACAGATAGGATCATCGATGCCTCCCAGAAACTCCTGCTTCAGAAAATGCCAGGTAATACAGGCTTCCAGAGCGTAACACTGGGAAGAACTCTTCATTTTGAAGTGCAGTCGAATGAATTTGTGCAAATTTTACACAATGGCCATGGACATTGGCTGACAATTAGTACCGTTGGTGTGACACACCCAGAAGTTTCTGTGTACGACAGTATGTATCCGACCACGTCAACACACGTAAAGCATCAGATCGCAAGCCTGCTTGCAACTAGTCAAAACGGAATCAGGCTGAGACACATGGACGTGCAAATGCAAAGTGGGGGTTATGACTGTGGGCTATTTGCAATAGCCTTCGCTACAGCACTCGTCCATAGAGAACAGCCTGGACGCTTCCTGTTTGACCAGGACAAAATGAGGCATCATCTGCTCAAGTGTCTGCTAGAAGGAGAGCTGACACCATTTCCTGTGAAGAAGACACGACGAAATGCATGTCGAGTAAAAAGTTGGGACACCATAGAGGTTCATTGTGTTTGTAGGATGCCTGAAGTCAGTGGTGTAGAGATGATCGAGTGTAGCAAATGTAAAACTTGGTACCATATTCCATTTTGTATTTTTGTACCTATAGAGGCTACCCAGGCTAGGAAGGAGTGGTTTTGTCCTAAATGTACATAGTTTAGTTAACTCAATAACTATATTTAATAACTTGTTGTAATTTATACTGTACATACATGTATTTATTATATTATTGTTACTTATGAAGTTATCTTTGAACGCTTAAAGTATACAAGAACGGAGAGGGGAAGGCTTGGGAGATTTCGTGGAATTGAATCTCGGACTCCACAAATGCCCGCAGGGAAATAGTGAAGAAACAAACTTCGTATCGTGCCAATCTTAAGGCAGACTAAGTGTTAGAGTTAGTTATAAGCGGCCACACTTCATAGTTTGAGTAGTTTGCTCTGTAGTTAACAATTGTGGTTAACAACTGGAGGGGGACCAACCACGGCAGGGGGGGACCATTCACAGCGCCGTGGATGGTCCGGGGGGACCACTTTTGAGGGGGACCAACTATAGTATGACAGTCCTACCCTTGTTCCTAGGCCTCTCAGAACAGTACCATGAGCTCTTACCAATACAAAATGTCAAGGTGCAAGTAGTGTAAGGTGTGCGAATAAGACGGTGACACCTCCCAAAACTTTTTAACTGTCAACTTTTGTCCCCCCCGGACATTTTATGTACATGTACATGTACAGTATACAGCTTACCCTATCACGTCCAATGGGAAGTGGTCTTCTGGAGTAAAGGTTCTTTCTGCCGTCAAAGACCAGCTTCTGATGAGCAAAGTACTGTGCTTGTGACATCACCAGGGCCTCCACAATCTCCCTGTTCACTCTCCGGGGACACTTGTCTGGCACTATGGAAATATCATAATGGTAGAGAACACAATTGGGGATCTTCACTTGGAAGTGGTTAGCTCGAAGGAGAATGGGACGTCCGATACGGCCAAATGAGGGTCTGAGGGGAGGGTGGAAGTCGGGTGGTGGTGGTGGTTCATGAGGTGAGGTGACAACCGCTGCGGGTGGCCAGATTGGCACCACTGTATGTGTACATTCACGTGTGTGTGTGTGTGCGCGTGTGTGTGTGTGTGTGTGTGTGTGTGTGTGTGTGTGTGTGTGTGTGTGTGTGTGTGTGTGTGTGTGTGTGTGTGTGTGTGTGTGAGTGAGAGAGAGAAAACAATGTCTAGATAATGTGTTGCCTGGCTGGTGAAGCTCAGTACACAGCCTGTCTAGAGGGAAACACACTAGAACGTGTAAAGTAAACTCTAACAGTCATATCTGATTTATAGTACATCATGGTACACCAGACAGTCAGCTTACACGGCACCACTGGGAGTTGATGAGGCAGATACGGCTCCGCCATTCTTTGGAGGACTTCTCGAGGATTGGATCGGACTGTGGCCAGCGCTCAGATCACTTCGTTGTTAGGCCTACCGTCTCCGTCACCGTCGCCATTATTAGCCTTCTGATAATTACTATGACGTCATGCACTAATAAGGAACTAGGGGAAGTACCTCATCTGCATTGGAATGTTAATGACGTGTTTGGTCATGAATATCGTGCCCATGCAGACAGAGAGCTAAGAAGGGTGTGGCGGGTCACTGACAGCGCAGCTAGTTCAGTAAGGCCATACCAAATTAATTTTATGTTTCACGGATTGCTTAGGTCAGAAACATGACCTGGTAGGCAGGCAAAAATGACCAAACTTCTCATAAATTTAATTAGGTACCACTCAGCCACACAAAACTGCTCGCCATCCTCCATTCTTCCCACGTGGTGAGTACTTAGCCTCGTTTCCAGGCCTTCGCGCGTTCGTCGCTTGCAGTACGAAGAATGCATGTGTACATATTAATTGCATTTTAACATTTTTTTTTCAATTTTCAAGAAAAAGACCCGGCCGGATCCGTGAAACATCAAATCAATTTGGTATGGCCTATCTAGTTGCTTTGGTACGGTACTTAGCTGCCAAGAAGTGTTTTCATTTTTTGCTGATGTGAGGCAAGAGAATTGCAGCCCTTCAAGACTATCACGCTTTAGGGCCGTCTGGACTGGACTAGTAGAAGTACTGGACTGGTGGACTCAGTGCCCGCTTTTCGGCATTGGGAGCCCGGAGCCTGGGTATGAGGCTAGCCTATAGGGCTGCATGATGCATTATATAAACCCCCAAATATGCAACCTTTTATGCACAGAATGATTTGATGCCAAGCTAATAATTTTTTTCAATGACAATAGCCAATGCATAACCTGGGCTTCAAAATTGTCAGGGAGGAGGGGGGGAAGCAAAGGTTGCATGTCAAAGATTTGATGGAGCAGCACCCCTATGTTCTTTTGCACTTTACCTCCTCGGAACAGAGATTAGCAGTGTAGATGAGGCTTGGTGTGTAAAAAGAAAGGAACAAAGGGTATTGCTCACTAATATACACTTGAGCATTACATAGCTTCGGATTTTTCAAGTGAGTGCCTGGAAACGAGGCTGGCTATAGAGCACTACAGTGTAGCTGTAGTATGCTAACATGGTGTAATGAGACCTCTTTCACTGAAGTCAGGTTGTTTAGCACTATAACATATGGGATGAGAAATCCATTACATGCTGGGTACACCTTCACTAATACTGAAGGCCTATAGTAAATTATTAAACAGTGTAGCTATATACAGAGAAGGCTGCAGGGTTCCACACAACTCCATAGGCGAAGGAGTCCCATTAGAAAGCGTAAAAAAAAATCAGTCCACCAGTCCAGTCCACTGATTGTAGACGGCCTCACCCTTGATGCTTCAATACCACAAGTGCTACTTGGTGTTACGCACCAGTATTTGTACCATGATGAATATTTTGTTTTTGAATCTTGCTAGTAAAATGAATGAAGCATGGCTGTACTTATAGCTACATTTCTAGCAGCATAATCACATCAACGTTTGAGAACAAAAGATAGCTAGCTAGAATAATAAGCCATTTTATGAGCACAATATTCTTATGCCAAACACTGACCCATGCAGGCCCACTGGCCGTCTCATGCTTACATGTTCTGTAATTGGCAAGCTATGTGACGAAGTCCCTGCAGCTTCCATGTTTGGAACACAATCAGGTCAGTATAATATTATATATACATGAAATGGATCAGAGGAAACTTTTCTGTTGCACTAACAGATCAAACACTTCACCAGATGTAGAGGAATTTAGGCCGTTAAGTTTGCAATTATCTTTTGCACCACATACTTCCTGAAGCATCAGCAGAGCTGTTCTTGAAAACAAGGTGGATGTCAATGTTTTGGCCAGGGAGTTGAAAGAAACATTCTTAACTTGTTTTGGTATAAATTTGACAATCGGAGTGCTGTAAATCAAGGGGTTACTATTCATCACATAAATGGCTCCTCCTAAATTTGCATGATTGTTCTCCCAACACACAGTTGTGTGAGGCAAGGAGAGAGTTGAACTAATAGCCAGATATACTGCACCTCCACGGCTCTCTCCTGTATTATCTAGTCCTGCATTGTATCCATTGTTTGTAAAGCTAATGTTTCCATTGAATGTTACTTTTAAAGCTTGTAGAGATGGCTCCACCCCGCATTGCAAGGTTGCTGCAAAAGCTGCTAGTAGCAGTGAAACTAAATGACCTGTTCCTAACTGCATAGATCACATCATTGTTTGCTGAATTACCAGCGAAGTTGTTGGTTCCATTAAAGGTGAATATACTGTGTGATACAAAGATTGCACCACCAAAAGTGTTAGCTGAGTTGTTGAAAAAGTATTGCTTCCAATGCAGGTAAGTACATTGGATAATATGTGGATTGCACCACCAAATTTTGCGGAATTATGTGCAAAATTATTAGAACCATTGAAGTCCAGTATGGAATTGGAATTTGCATGGATTGCACCACCCTTAATGCCTGCTGAGTTGTTGATTAAGTTGTTGGTCCCATTGAAGATAAGTATACATTGCCTGAAGCATAGATCACGCCACCATGCTTCCCCCTCTCCCTCCCTCCTCCCCCTCTCCTCCCTCTCTCCTCTCACATGAAAATCCCATGAAAAACAAATTTCATGGTAGTTTAATACAGAGGGTGACCTATGAAAATGTAAACATTTAATGTAATTAGGCATGGCATTTTCATGGCAGTTTTTCTGGTGGTCACACTGTTCCAATGTTCTTTCTTGCCATGTAGGTGTTCTTGAGTTCAATGTTTATCGAACCCAGTCGGCCAGTGTCCCCCTCGGAGGATCCTATACCCTCAGCCATGAGGGAGCAACTTCCACTTCCATGGAATTAGAATTTGCATGGATTGCACTAAGTCTTAATGTCTGCTGAGTTGTTGATAAAGTTGTTGGTCCCATTGAAGGTAGCTAAGCATAACATTGCCTGATGCATAGATCACTCCACCATGCTTGATTGCTGAGTTGTTGATGAAGTTGTTTATTCCAGTTAAGGTGCATGCTACTTTTTGTTCTGTGTAGAATACACCACCATAATGTGCTGATTTATGACTAAAACTACTGGTACCATTGAAACTCAATAATATATTGGTAATAGCACCACCATTATTAGAGATGTGTGAGTTGTGTCAGGGGTTATTGAAGAAGTTGTTGATTTCGTTAAGTGTAAAATTGTCGTTTGTGTAGACTGCGCCACCATTGTAAGCAGAGTTGTGGTTAAAATTACTAGTACCAGTGAAAGTCATTAACATATTGGTTTTTGCATGGCTGCACCGCCATATTTTGACAAGTTGCCAACGAAACTGCTAGTCCCAATAAAGTGTAGTGAGCTTGTTGATGCATATATCGCTCCAGCACAATAATACTTATAATTTGCTGTTTGATGATTTCCGGGTTTCCAATGAATGTTAGGTTGCTGTTGAAGCCAGTAACACCACATCCAAATTCACGTAACTCATCATCACTGGTTAATAACTGACATGCACATTGAATTCACTCTTCCCTGCCAGAGTAATGATGGTGTTATGTACTGTAAGTCCATTGCCCAGGTTGTCATGGAAGAAACAGTTAACTAGTTTACCATTCAGTGTAGACTGTAAAAATAAGTCTACTACTAGGTCTAGGACTACTAGCTCGATAACCAACATAACTCCAGGACCTGTTGAAAGAGGTAAGAGCTAAAGAATAAATGTTGAAGTCCACCATATTTGTATGAACCTGAAGCCAACTTACCCATTGCGAGTGACTGTTGCTATGCCGTATAAAAGAGACTCACCACGCATTGTCGGCCTGGCTATACTTTGGCAACTGCAATATTCATATCAAGAATGTGGTCACCTGGCAAGAACACCATAGTGGTGTTGGAGGTAAAATATAGTTCAGCTTCTTGTGCATACAGCACTTAGAAAGTGTGGCACAGTGGTTTAAATTGTGAGGGCAAGATGACCATGAGGTGGCAGTGGGTGTGACACAGTACACATTCTCAGCAGAGCAATAGGAGAGGGTGTTAATGAGCAGTGCTGCCACAAGAACAATGAATGGTGTGGACTGAGCCATCATGTAAAATAGCTGAAAAAAGAGAGGGAATTGCATTTATGGTCCCACTATTACAAGGTATTTTACAAGCTTTTACTGTAAAGTATACAGGTACATGGACCTCCTGTACTGTGCTTGTGTGATCTAATGAACTGCTTGTGTGGCAAACCTAAATATCTTCTGTCACTTGCAATATGAGGCTGTGCCAAAATTATTAATATAGGCAAGTAGTAAGATATAGCAAATCACATTTACTTTTTGTGGCCCACACTGTCACTTGACACACACTTGCACTCGAAAACTGAAAGTGATGAATGGTAGCTATAGGTCTTTTACAGGAGAGTAAACCAATCTGCTGTCACGGTTCAGATCATCAGTGCATACAGCAAATGACTGTTCTGGCAAAACAGTCAACTTAAAATGAGTGATTTTTTTTATCAACTTGACATTCTTGTGTACTGAAAAAAACAGTCAACTTAAAATGAGTGATTTTTTTATCAACTTATGATTCTTGTGTACTGAAAACTTGCTCACATATTGTCCTTACGTTTGGGAAGGTATGCTTGAAAGCAGGGCCTGTGTTTCATAACAATGCAATTTAGATAGCAAAACAGGAAGTATACAGAGCGAGTGTTTTTGAATCAACAAAAACAATTATCATTACTAGCTAGCTAATGAAACACACAAAAATTGGGTGTATCAGTTAGCTATGTTACTAATTCGGAACTATTAGATTATTTACTACATCTATCTACTGTTAATATTTTGAGGAATACAAAAACAGGAACACATAGCTCAAACACTGCTATGGGTAGGCTGTATTAGGTCTTCAAGCCAAGGTTCACGAAGCTGATCAAGGTTTGCAGATTCTGTGAGATCATTTATAGGATTATTCACTGCTTGCTTGGTCAGTTTTATGTTCAATTTCTTGAACTCTAGGTTCAGTTTAGGAGCCTTCTTCCACAGCTTGGTGTCCCTCATTTGCTGGAAGATGTGATAGGCGAGTATCCCAATGAATGTTGCAAGGGCTATAGAGACAGAGGTGTACCCAACTGCAAGCTGATTTCCTCCTGAGTGGTTGACGTGATAGGTGGCACCAACTACAATGATCAAGTTCAGAGTAAAGGAACTTTCAAGTGCATCTAGACACCAGTTCTTGTAGACCCCACCACTGACCCACGCCCATATTTGAAGAATCCCAGTTCCCACTAATATTGCTAGCAAGTTAACACTGGGGTCTTGCTGATAATTGAAGGCAGACACTAAAAGAAGAACAAAGCGAAGCACAAGCAACAGACCAGGTCAGTAGCGATGTTTTGCTTTGTAGGGAGCATGGTATGAATCCATGAAAGGATTCAGTCTGGCACTTTTGACCCACGAGAAGAGCCTCAGGTGCGATATTGCCTGCAGCCACTGACCAAAGAGAAACAACATAGTGTAAGGAAGAAAGAGAAAGAGGAAAACAACAATTGACACTAGGAATAATGGAATGTGTTTCTTAACGAGATAGTCAATGTTGGCATCATGCAACCACACACTTCTATTGTGTGTTGGATATTCAAGGTTGGTGAAATAGACTGTAGCAATCAATGTGCAAATAACCTTTGTATATGAGAGGAGGATGAGTGTTGCCAAGACAGAAACTGGGTTACTGCCAAGCAGGTTTGCAAATATTTGTGAGAAATTGCTAACAAGAATTATGAATCCTACTAGCAGCCAAAGATATACAGGGAACACAAACTGCAGCCATGTTTTGCTGTAAGCATCCAGTCCATTGTAGAGACACGTCTCGATACCAAAGTCAAGGTTTAGCCATGCAATGAAAGCTGATAAAGCAGCAGTAGATTTCACTGGTAGAAAAATGGTACAATTTACTCCAACAATATTGGCATAAAACACTAGGCCACTGAGTGTTCCTGTTGCTACAGTCAGTTTGCAGACAAGGAGCAAGAAGACCAGTGCTACTCCCATCACTGCAAAAGGAATGAACAAAACAAGATAGAAATTTGTGCACTTTCTGCATTGATGAGTGCCTAGTACCAGACTGTAACCTTCCCTAGCTACAATGTCCACACAAGAGGCCTGACCTGTTGTATGCACACTGAACATCTGTATTGTTGAGAGGAAAGACCTTTGCATCATTAACACAGTAGTCAAAGGGGCACTGTGGGTGGAGAATTAGTTCATGAGATAGACGGTCATACCCAATCCAAAAGTGTTGGCTTGAATCACGTGTTATTTGTCCTACTCCATTTGTTATATTGCATTGATTTATATTGTGCAAGTCTTGGCTCACATACACATGATTTTGCTGACTCGGAAATGTTAAATCCAGGTGGACAGGTCTGATTTATTTCTACCAAAAAATACAGTTGTTCATAGTTTGAACATGGGCTACCTTCTGGATGCAGCCATATGAACACTTCCCGAGACAGTGAAACACAGTGTAGTTGAGTTTAGTGCAAGTGTTGTTTGTATGTTGGAGATATTGATAATCTAGAAGGTTAACTGGGTCGGAGTCTTCATAGGGTATTGCTGTGCTCCTCACTGTGCTGAAAACAGTTCCATTTCTTTGTCCTACAGTGACTGTGGGCACAGAAAGCTGAAATGTTTCACCAGGATACACTGGGTATGGAATAAAATATGATTGAGACTCCCTGCAGTCTGGAATGTTATTGTTACATCCACATACGTGAAGTGGGTCAGAGGAAATCTTTGAAGTTGTGCTGTTATCAATGTCAGCTTCATATTGAACTAACATATCAAACATATCACCTGATCTATAATTTAAGTCTAGGCCAGTTACATGTAGTTTGCAGTTATCTATCGCACCACCATATAACACACTTCCTGCATTATCAGCAGAGTTGTTCTTGAAAACAAGTTGGACATCAATACCACTGGACAGATTCTGACCAGGGAGTTGAAAGAAGCATTCTTCTCTTGGTACATATGCAGCAAGAAATGGTGCAATCAGAGTGCAGTATGTGAGGGGGTTAACATCAGAGACATAGATGGCTCCTCCTAATGTTGCATGATTGTTCTCCCAACACACAGTTGTGTGGGGCAAAATGGAGAATGTTGAATTAAGAGCCAGGTATATTGCACCTCCACGGCTAACTTTATTATCTGCATTGGTGCTATCATGTCCATTGTTAGTATAGCTGATGTTTCCATCAAATGTCAGTTTGCTGTTATGATTTGCTGAAATTGCTCCACCTTGAATTGCAGAGTTGCTGATGAAATTAATGGTTCCAGTGAAGGTAATCACAACATAGTCACGTGTTGAAATTGCACCACCACTGGGTGCTTTGTTAGTAATGAAATCACTAATTCCTGTGAATTTCAATAAAGTCTTGTTTTCTACATTGATTGCACCACCGACATCATTTGCAGAGTTGTTACTGAAACCAGTAGTTCCAATGAATGTTAGTGAAGTGTTGAAATATGCGGAGATCGCACCACCACAATAATTTGCTGAGTTGCCTGTGAAGTTGTTGGTTCCATTGAATATAAGCACAGCATTACCAAAAACTGAAGTGCCAATTGCACCACCATTACTAAAGTGTCCATTTGCTGAGTTGTTGATGAAGTTGTTGGTTCCACTGAAGGTAAGTACAATATTGATTTCCATATAGATTGCACCACCAGTCCAATCTGCTGAGTTATCACTAAAAACACTGGTTCCAATGAATGTCAGTGAGGTGTTGGTTTCTGCACAGACTGCACCACCCTGCAGTGCTGAGTTGTTGACGAAATTGTTGGTTCCATTGAAGGTAAGTACAGCATTTCCATGTGTGTAAATTGCACCACCACCAAATTCTGCACTACCTCTATGTACATGGTTGCTGATGAAGTTGCTAGTTCCAGTGAAAGTAAGTACTGTATCGTGTGATGTGTAGATAGCACCACCCTTATTATTTGCTGAGTTGTTGATGAAGTTGCTGGTTCCATGAAAGTTAAGAACAGTGTTGTTTGTTACATAGATTGCACCACCACCATGTGCATGTTTTTGCTTTTTGCTTGCAGACTTAACATTGTCAATGAAGTTGTTAGTTCCAGTAAAATGTAGTGAGCTTGCTACTGCCAAAATTGCTCCGGCACCTACTTCAGAAACTCCTAGATTGTTATGCCTATTCTTGAGGAATGTAGTGTTCCCAGTAAATGTGAGGGTACTGTTGAGAGCAGTGATAGCACATCCTATAATTCACACCTCTCACTGAAGGACTGACATCCACATTGGTTGTGTACAAATTCACTGTTCTCTGCCAGAGTGATGCTAGTGTTATGTACTGTAAGTCCATTGCCAAGGTTGTCATGGAAGAAACAGTTAACTAGTTTCGCATTTTGTGTTGATTGCAACAGCAGAGCAGAGTTACTAGCTGAACGTATACCATAACTCCAGGACCTGTTGTAAGAGGTAAAAGCTAAAGAATAAATGTTGAAGTCCACCATATTTGTGAAGCTGAAGCCAACTGACCCATTGTGAACAACTGTTGCTATGTTGCCTGAGGAAGACTCTCCATCAGCCTGGTTGCATTCGCAACTGTGATATTTCTATCAAGAGTGTGGTCACCTGGAAAGAACACCATAGTGGTGTTGGAGGTAAAATACAGTTCAGCTACTTGTGCATACTCAGAGAGTGTGGCACAGTGAATTGAATTCTGAGGGCAGGATGAGCATGAGGTGCCAGTGGGTGTGACACAGTACACATTCTCAGGGTAGCAGTAGGTGAGATTGTTAATGAGCAGTGCTGACACAAGAACAATGAATACTGTACAGGTGGAGTGAGCCATCATGCAAAATGACTGCAGGGGAAAAAATGCATTCTATTTATAGGTATTAATTTTGTGATCCCACAAGTTTTCAGACCATATTTATACAGTACACATTTCAAAAAGGCAGTAGCAATGTCACAGTAGTTTAAGCAATTGCAAGTTATACTTGAGGTTCAGAATGTATATGTACACGAGGCCCATCCACCTACATATGTTTACAGGAGGCCCCTCCACCTACATATGTGCAGCAAACACTAAATGATCTTGGATGTTGCTCCTGTGTATTGCACTTGTGCAGGCAATTAAATTAGACATAATCACATAACCTACCTTTATTGTGGTCCACACTAGCTGTCACTTGATACAAACTTGAGCTCAATTTCTATCACTCCATCTAGCTAGGAAAATTGAGACCAACAATTAGTGGTAACAGGATAAGAAAACTGTCAAGAATCAGAGTTGCCACATGTAGTAAGTCTTCTAGCAAACAAATACAAGTGCTGTGCTATAGCCACTTTACTGTATTACATAAACAGACAAGTTTAAGCTCAAATAAGCTCTTCTGTACTCCAGTGTATTAAATGATTTTCACATTTGCTGCATCACCATTACTATAATTTGCTCAAACTTTATAGCTATAGACCCCTTCAGCACAATTTTTCCTAGAAATGAGTGGAGGTGTGTCTAGTACGCAGTGGAATGTAGACCTCATAAAAAGTTGCATTTAGTTGGTCATTGCTCTTTCCGAAATAATGAATTAAGTCCATGCAACTTGATGTTACTGTTGTAGTTCAAGGTGCATGGGCAAGTTAGACATAATCATATACCATGCATCAACATACCTTTACTTTTGGTAGAGCATGTGGTAGCACACACTCACTTGATACACACTTGCACTGTAGTTAGTGACTGGTATATAGTACCTGCAGCAAATACTGTTCTGGGTCTAGAAGTAAAATGAGTGACTTTCTGAGTTTTTACGAAACTTTTATGTACTAGGAATTGTAATGTTTTGGGAGGACTTTAGCTACACTAGTGATAATCCTCGTTTGGCACACACAATATCATGCATGCAGCATAATACTGTTCTGAAAAACAGTTGAATGGCTTATCTTTATGTGATTCTTGTGTATAGAAACTGAAATGTTTTGGGAAGACTTTACATAAGTGATAGTACCTCTTTGTTTTGTATATGTGACACACACGTTTTGGATAAAGATCTTGTGTGTACAAAACCATGGGAATTTGAAAACTCAAAATATACCAAGGGATCATTGTTCTTGTTGTTTAAGTAGCATCACGTATTAGGTTCTGGTGCTAAAAAATCATTGAAGATTTTGTCAAAACAGACATTTGAGTGCCTAGCTACGTATTTGATGATAAAAGTTGGAAATATACATGTATAGTTATGTGCACACAAGGTGCCAGGAATTTTATGATTATATTTTCTAGATTTATAGGTATATCTTGCTGAGTTCAGAAAATGTCAGATGTCCTGGTCCTTGCTATATGTGAAATATCATGCTGAGCCTAAGACACCAAATCCATCAATGATGAAACATACCTTTAGCCCTAGTGACAAAGTAGCTATGATTTCGGCATTTCCATATTTCGGCACTGTCTCCTCAAGTGCATGTCTATATAGTGGATATTTGCTGAGCCCATAGAGCTGTGGAATCAGGATTCTCTCAGCTATGGAGTATGGAGCCAGGTCTTTTTTGATGTAGTCTATATTGTCAGCTCATCTCCTGAGTACAATTACTGGAGTTGTGGTATGGAAGTTTCACAAGCTCTTCTCTAGCTGTTGCTCGTATTTGATCGAGTCACGCAGGCCTCCGTGATTCGAATTCTCACAAGCTGATCGCTCTGTACACTGAGCACTCCCCGCTGGTGGCAGAGTCACGAAGTACGCCGTCAATAATCAGTCTCGGTCTCGCTAGTAGTGCCTCCCTTTCCTCACCGTTTTCAAGTCCCTGTTACGTTGATTCCCACTGTTCAGCCTTTCTAGTCTTGTCTCTTGAGCAAGCAGTAATACATGAACCCAATATGCAATGCGGAAATATTGCATCGAGCACAAATAGGGCAGAATGCATATACGGAATACGCACGTACCACATATATATATATAAATAAATATATAGACAATTTTCCGTTTTCACCACAAGTGTGGGGCTCGCTGCGCTCGCCCCAATAAAAGAAAGTCGCCGTTAGCATCGCTAGAAAGGGGCTCGCTCACGCTCGCCCCGATTGTGCCCAGGAAATGAGCTGACAATATAGACTACATCAAAAAAGACCTGGCTCCATACTCCATAGCTGAGAGAATCCTGATTCCACAGCTCTATGGGCTCAGCAAATATCCACTATATAGACATGCACTTGAGGAGACAGTGCCGAAATGTGGAGTCACAGGAAACCAATGGAATATACTTGTTCGTACTAAGCTGTTGAACCCTCACCCTTGACTTGCAACTCTTCAGGCCAATTGCTTGGAGACTAAATTTGATACAGCTGTAGCTACTACCCCACTGTAACAACACAGAGTGTGTACAATGAACCCAACCACATAGCTATCCAGATGAGCACATAGCTATACCCAAGCTATATGGCTCCATGAACACCGGCATACATTTGATACCCTAGCCTCACCCCTGGGCATTTCCCGCCTCTACTGTTACAGGCTACAGCTGGAGGTGGATTGAGAAGACCTGGGAACGAACCTATTGTTATGTGACACTTAGCGTATGCAAGTGGGTAAATGTAGTGCTATGAAACTCTAATGCATCATGTAACTCATTCACGCTCGCCCCACAATGCACTGCATTCCCCTAGTATATATATTATATACTAGCAGAATGCGTTGCATTGTGGGGCGAGCCTGAGCAAGCAGTGGCATGAAGGCGAGAAGAGCAACGATTCTGGTTGGTCATTCCTTTTGCACTTATGTAACAGAAGTAGGCGGCACTTTTCTGCTGTATTCGCACCCATCAGTCGTTGGTCTGATCTCTGGTACCTCAGCAGTGAGCCTCGTTCCCAGGCCCCGCCCAACTTTCCGTAGCTTTTCTGTGCTGCAAGCGACGGAAAGCTGGGCGGGGGCTGGGAACGAGGCTACAGTCTCGCGAGACTACCTCAGCAGCTGCTTTATCTTTTGTCCTAGGCTTACCAGTCTGTGTTCCTTTTGCTCTGCTGTTTCAGTAGCGCGGCGCGCTCTGTCACGTTCGATTCTACGTTTCCTTTTCTCCTCCGTCGTTTGCAGGGTCCTTGCGGGTCACTTCGAGAACAAGATGGTGCCATATCGTCAACCCTGAAGCTTCACTTCGAGAACACGATGGTTCCATATCAACTACCCTTAGATTTACGTTGGGCTTGTGAGGCTGCCGAGAAATAGCTACACGTGTATTTTCAAATTTTTCACAACGCGAGTATTGTTATTCAACGAATACGAATGTATTTACGGTACGACGTACGAATACATACATACATACATACAGACACCGCTTGCGTTCAACACGTTAATGTGGGGCTCGCTCAGGCTCGCCCCAATTATGTGTCGTGCGTCGTGCCGCATATCCTAAACTTATCCAACTTAACGCATGCGTTACGTGCACGTAACGTCAATGAAATACGTATATATGTATACGTGTTCTACAATGGAGTCGTATAGCAATTCTTCAGCAAGAGTCCCCGAGTCATCACGGAACAGAGAAGACAGACTGCAGTGAAGACAGACTGCAGTGGAACTTTCATGCAGAGATTGCTGCGTTGGAAATGCAGAAATGTACTACATGCTCGGAGGCGTTCCCAGGCCTTCAGCTTCGCTCACACTCTACTGAGTGTATGCGCTGTAACCGAGACAAATATGTGCCAAAGCTGTACTCGTCCATGAACAACATGCCACGCCGCACCAGCCGCACCGCACCACCCGCTCTGCACGCGCTTGCGCATCCATCGCATTCGAGCTCACGCTCGCCCCCACAATGCTGTGCATTCACCTAGTAGCTACTTCGCAAGCTATGAAATAATTGACTGCTAGTTAACAGTATAGTAGAGATACAAACGCGGTCGGGCTGGTCGGGTTTTGGCCCGACCACTTTTCCGCTGACTAAACGTGCACGTGCGCATTTTGAACACGCGAAGTCGTACGCGTATACGTGTAAGGACTAAGCCGACCCGTCTCGGAAACCGGCCGCCCAACATCGTGCAACTTTCACTGACAAAAAGGTAGGCTAAGGCGTTGCTTTAGGATTTTCAGCCATTTCAGTTTACTCTATATGGCCATTCTCAGTTACTGCGACGAAACCCGCGTGCTGCCTGCAGCACGTGCGCGCAGCTAAGTTTACACGCGGAATCTGAATCACTAGCCTCGTTCCCCAGGCCCCATCCAGCTTTCCATCGTTTGCAGTACGTACTGCCAGCGTCGGAAAGCTGGGAAAGAGCCTAGGAACAAGGCTACCCATTCAGTACTCGATGTGAATCAGAATCCTGCTACAGCTAAGAAACGACCTCCGAGCAAATTTTTTTGCTGCTGGGGCATGCCCTTCCATACGAAGCTATTACGTGCACTAAGTTACGCGCAATCTGCAATCACTACCTCACAGAGAGTGCGTATAGCAACTATTGAAATTCTGTTTGCTAAGAATTGCAAAACATGAGATTTGGGCCTTAAAATGGCCTCAGAAGCGATCTCCTAGCGTCTAATTTAACAAAATTTGCCTGGGGGAGCATGCCCCCAGCCCCCCATATATACTACATGTGGTATGTTTGGCCACACCACCTTGAAATAGCTTGGTACAGCCATGGAAGCAACTGTGGGTGGGCTGTAGCAGGTCTTCAAGCCAAGGTTCACTGAGTTTACAGACTCTGCGGGGTCATTTATATGATTATCTACTATTTTCTTTGTGTTTGGTTTTTTGTTTAGTTTCATGAATTTTAATTTAGGCACCTTCTTCCACAGCTTGGTGTGCCTCAATTGCTGGAAAATGTGGTAGGTGAGGATTGCAATGAATGTTACAAGTGCTATTGTGACAGAGGTATGCCCAACTGCAAGCTGATTTCCCCCCTGAGAGTTTGACATATAAGTGGCAGCACCTAGGATGGTCAAGTTCAGAGTACCCCCAGTAAATGAACCTTCCAGTGCATCTAGACACCAGTTCTTGTAGACTCCACCACTGACCCAGGCCCACACTGTGAGCATCCCACTTCCCACTAATATAGCAGGTTAACACTGGGGTCTTGCTGATAATTGAAGGCAAACACTAAAAGAAGAATGAAGTGAAGAACGAGCAGCAGTCCAGGTGAGTAGCGATGTTTTGGTTTATTCGTGACTGTACCTGCAGGTGTCTAATTTGAGTGGGTGGAGCCCGAGCATGTGTCACTAGGCCCTTTTTCTAATTTGAGTGGGTGGAGCCCGAGCATATGTCACTAGGCCCTTTTTCTAATGTGAGTGGGTGGAGCCCGAGCATGTGTCACTAGGCCCTACACCCGCTGCATTTGGGGGTACACGGTTACTCACCTGAACGTAGATGCTGCAGTACTGAACCATCTGCAGCAGCAAACCCAACTGACCCCTCTCCAAAGTGTCCGGCTCATCGCAACCACGTGCACACGAAACTAGTCTCGCGCATGCGCATATGCCCAACATCCTCCAGCTTGAAGGATGAAGAGGCCGAGAAACCTACAGAGGAGGAACTTGAAATGTTATACTAAAAGTTATCTGAATGCAAGGAAGTGCCTTCACTGAAGTACTGGAAATTGCATGAATTGTGCAAATATGCAATAAAAAGCGTACGTACCATATGAACACATGTGGTCAGAAATTTCAAATTCCTAAATGTTCAGCATCTTCTGAAATGCATTTTAAGAGTATTCCCATGTTAGGGGAGGCTAACTCAACATTTGTGGGTTAGACCACTATGCTTCTCAGCCCTTCAATTGTGCCAGGCTATTGTGATGCATGGTCAGAAAGTGGTAGTTTGCCCAAACCACTCACCAATCTTTTCAATGAAGAACTTATGCATCATATTCTCAACTTGTTGACAAAAGTGAAGAAACACTCAGGAGTATTGCTATTTCTACAGAGCGGGCTAAGTCACTTGAGTTGTTGACTAGAGGACAGTCGCATAGCAAACTACGCAGTATCGGTACAGGGCAGGATCAGTGTTCTCACCAGAATTTACTGGCCAAAGGGCACAAATTGCACCTCATGACCACGCCCCTCATCTTGAATATAGTAATTGTCAGTGCCAAATACCTGTTGCATGTGTACCTTGTGAGTACTGCCTCCCAAAGCATTTTCAATGTTCCTCCAAGTTCTATATTCAGACCCCAGACAGTTCTTAAGTTCAAGTAGTTAAAGTAGCTGTTGAAAATATGTTGGTTTTGAGGTGGACCCAAAGGGCACATTGTTGGTTTTGAGGCAGACCCAAAGGGCACATTAGAGCCCCCAAAGGGTACAGTGCCCTTTGGAAAAGGCCTAGCGAGAACCCTGGGCAGGATGTATCACTGCCTCAAAATTTAAAATTGCAGTGCATATAGATGCATGTGGCACACCCATCACAATCGCTATTCAAGCGAATTTGTTACCCAGAAAGTTTCAAGTTCAAGACACAAAGTACCTGTTGGGTATTAGAACATGAGAAACAAGCAATAGCAGATTACTGTGCACATAATAAAGACAGTCATTCATGTCTTACATTTACTAAACACTGCATATCCTCATCTGGGTGCCACTCCTGATGGCATTGTACAATGCATGTGCTGTGGAAAGGGTGTTGTAGAAGTGAAATGCCCTCACAACTGTAAAGACAAGAGTTTGAAAATAGCTAGTGATAATTCATTAAAGTAACTCAACCAGCGTACTTTATGGAAAGAAACATAGATATCTCGAGAACTACTCAACGCACACCGGACAAGTACCAGCATGTAGCCAAGAGCCTGTAGATTCTACTGATGCTAATATTGTGGAGACTTCAACTTGTTTGGAAACAACACAGCAAGAAACGACAAATTTAACCGTCCGATTATTGATTCGAATCGGACTGGTCCATGTTCAGCTGCGCCCCTGAGTGTTCAAAGCAGTTACCGCTACGAAAATATATTGCGAATTGGGGAGGTCTTGGGGCATCGTATCGATGCTAAAATCTCTCCAAAAGCAGCTTCAGAGAAGGCACAAACAACAGTGTCTGAAAATAGATGCACTTCTCCGAAGATTGATGTTTTTCGGACGGCCATTTTAACGCTTCTAGCGCCAACAGGAAACAATGCGCGCGCGTCATTTTTGGTACACCAGGTACCGCGTACCTCCGCTACGGTATCGCCGAATGTTTACGCAGTTTTCCCTCCGCGTTTGAGCGTCCGATTATACCTGTCGTCCGATAATTTCTACTGCCAAAGTGAGGAACATGGAACAATGATTGGTTGTGACAATGAAAAATGACTGGTTTCATATTGATTGTCTCAATATTTAAAATATCCCTAGTGGAAATTGGTATTGTCCAGACTGTAGGAAGAACGTGTAAATATTTATGCTGCAATGGAGATAGATTAGGATGTAGCTAAATGTACACCGAGTATCATGTATGTGGATAGTTCTTTAATGAACAGTGAACAGAAATAGAGTTTTATTACTCATTGGGAGTCATTATAAATCATACCAGGAAGCAACACAATAACACAATGAGAAAAGGTATTTGTTTCTCAATCAATACAAGTCCACTCAGTCTTAGACAATGTAGCTAGAAGTCAACTAAAACTTGAGGGTTTCCTACTTGTGCCCAGAAAAGCTGTGTGTGGCATGAGACTACCTAATTTCTAGTCTCAGAATTGTCAAAAATTGCTTCATTGGCAGAGTATCTCCTCCACACTATGTGAATGGACGGTTCTAGCTACCTGCTTTGAAGGTCAGTCTGATTGCCAATTCATTAGAGATGTGATATCTGTGTCAGTCAAAGTTACAAATGTCAATTTGTAACAAGTAACGTCAACTTCTACACCCAGAAGTCTCATATTTATACATAATTGTATAATGTACATAAGCCATGTCAGCGTGGCAGTGAAGCTAGCTGATTAGGCATGTCCACTTAAGTCAGGAGGGTGGTTCAGGGACTCTTCATGTCTGGAAACTTGGAATGCCAGGAGTGGAGAAGTCAAGTGCTGAATGAAGGTGACAGCTGGTGACTCTGAAAGCAAAATAGACTGATCACTAGCCTCATTCTAAGGCCTCCCAACTTTATTCATTTCACCACATGTGGTGTATGTGTTTTTCTTTCAGGTATACCAGTTAACCTCTTAAGGCTTGCTTAGTGGCTTAGTGGCTAGTTAATGGGCTAGATTTCATTCCCGGTTCAACAATTGCCGTATTTAGCTAGACTTCCACACCATGTGTAGTGGGTTAGCCGTTTACAAGCAATGTCATCAAAAGAGGGCCATACTTTTGATTTTATTAACGGTAGGACAAGCTGGTTTGTCCGCTTGCATTCAATTTACCAATTGGGCTGATGACCAAAAATTGAACATGGGAGCTAGAAATTATTAAACTTGTCACATTCTGGGAAATGACATCAATTTAACAACAAAGGAAAAGTCTAAATGATAGCAATTAACACATGCAGGATGACACAAAGTATGATAGCCCACAAAACCTACAGCAAAACTGAACGAATTAAAATATACATGTTGGCTGCAGGGACATTAAATACTGAAATAATTGCAATAAGAAGCATATAATTTACAAATGTAGATATTGCGGGGTGAGCATGTTTTGTCTACCTGGTATTTATTTTACAATATTAATATGCAAAGTCACAGAAGTAAAGATTTACGTAAATTTTTATAAGACAGTCACGTTTTGGCTAATAGTGATGCACATGTATTATCACATGATCACTGAATATACCAGGTTTGAGCTGCAACTATAATCTGTTCTAGAATACAAGCAATGTCATCAGAAGAGGGACGCATTCTAGGGCTGTTGTGAAGACACTGTTTGATCAACTTAATGAGGTCATGTTCTCCACCTAGCTTCTGTTGCAACTGGTCAATGTATCTCTGACGCCTTTCAACCTCAGTACGAGCACAAAGGTTTCCATTGTCATCACAAAATGTTGCTGGAAGCAAGTCACAGGGGAACACTTGTGTGGAAGTGAAGAGGGATAGGTGACCAAAGGAAAATATATCAAGTTTCTTGTTGAACTTGGCATGATCTGAACAAGCTTCAGGAGGCATATAGATAATGGTGCCAGGGACATGGGTTGTACTTTTGAATGCTGAGCTGCATGCAGGGTCAATGTCAATGATGCGAGAATTACCGAAATCGCTTATCTTTGCCACTCTCTCAGAACTGAGCAAGATGTTTTTGGCTGTAAGGTCATGGTGGATTACAAGTGGTTTGTGCTTGTGTAGATAAGCCAGCCCTTTGGCAATGTCATGTAGAATGGAGACCTTAGCATTCAGGGGAAGATTTGCATAGGAAGGGTTGAGGAGATAGTCATGAAGATTCGTCTGCAGCTGTTCCATCACTAGTGCTGGCAACTTGGAGTCGGGCAGGAGGCAAACGCCCTGGTATTGTACAATGTTAGGATGACGAAGGCTAAACAAGATGTGAAATTCAGTGAAAACATCTTGTAAAACTGGTCAGGGTTCGTGCAGATCTTCACCGTGAACCTCTTTGCTGCATATATTGTTCCTTCAATATTCACTTGCTGAACATTGCCGTATGCTCCAGAACCAAGCTGTGTACCAGTCAGTTGCGCTTTCTTGACATATGACCTCAGCTCAGGGTCTTCATCCCACCTTTGGTCTGCAAATCAAATAGTTTTTAGTCACACAAACAATTCAGAGTTTCTGTTGTTCTAGTGATGACAATATACCATGCAAGGTAGATTGCACTACATATCTGTACAGTACTTGCTAACACATGCAAGTTCGCCAGGTGGTACACATACGTATACATATGTCTGCATACCAACCTTGCGCAAACAGGCATCACATCATCAGAAGCATATTAGTTGATTTTATGAACCAAACATGGGTTATTCTAGTGACAGAAAAATCAAGATATATACAGCAGATTGGTGGTGTCCTATGGTAGTGGAACTAAACTTTAAGAGGAACTGGTCCAGGTTATCTGACCATGATTGCAAGCCACTTGCAGGCAACAAAAGACATTAAAAAGTACTGTGATGCACAACAAAATACTTTGCAGGCCAGGGGAAGCAATGGAGATCCAATCCAAGTGCTCGTTAAGGGGTTACAATAGATTGGGATGCAAGTATTATGGTCTGATGTTGCTGATCCTTAATTCTCATGTAGGAAGCAGTTTCATGCTTTGAGTTTTAAATTAAGCTTGCTAGCCATAATGCTCACTTTAGACATAATGGGCGTTAAGAGAACTGAGAACTCGTGAGAAGGATGGCTGCATTTGTCACCACCTACCTCTGAGCCCAGAGACACTTGGACGCCCTGTAGCGCAAACCCTGCCTCTAAGTCTTTTACCTTTTCTCCATGTAGACTACACAAGCTGAGAGATTATTTAGCTGTCAGTTGATACCAATGCAATAGCACAGTTATTATCATCTCCATGCTTACCTCACGTGCAACAATCTAAATATCCATTCTAGCTCACTCTCACTCCTCTCAAATGCATGTGTGATATGTGTTCTATGACCAGTCTATAACCCCAGTGCCTGAGAAGACAAACCTGCTTTTTGAGTCGGATATTGCTGCTCTAGTGCTTGGGCAATCCTGCTTTGGTCCACTGTAGGGCTCTTCAGGCCATCACATAGCTTTTTGAGGGTCGGGAATAGTGGTGGACGACTTAACCACCTGGAGAGTACCTCTTGGAGGTAAGCTACAGGGCCACCTGGAATAAGCAGGGGTGTGGCTGCAATTGTATCTAGTTCCCCTGGCAGTAGCCCCAGCTGCAGACCAAATGATTTCCAGTGACTAGCAATGGGCTGGAGATGTTCTATGAGGAATGCCAGGTCATCAGGGTCTAGGAGAAAATTGTACAGCAGCAATTTGAAGAACTTCAAAATACATAAACAATCTGTGATGCCTACAAAGGCTGGACACTGAATCTTGAAAACTAGCATTCTCAGAATGCGGAACACAACTTCTAATTGAACAGCTAATAGCCCAGTTGCATGTAAGCAGAAATATTGCCAATGATGTCACTGCTGGGTGCTCTGCTTTCCAGCAATGTTATCTATGGAGATGCAGGTATGACAACTTTCAAAACTCCCACCACAGTGTGTCCTATTTTAGCAATAAGGGAATACAAATACGATTGTTTATGTGTATACAATTGGTCTTTGTTTGAAGATGATATGGCAAGCATTGATAGGTAGGCTGTCTAGTCTGACCAATGTTAATGAGGTTTTATCTACCCTAATCAACAATATCACTCTCCCTTTGCTCTGAGTTAAAACCAGGCTGAGCAAGAAATGACCACTGTTATTGTGTACCTGTATACAAAGTATGGGGCACTTGCAGAAGGAGGAATACATGTGTCATTGCCTGTCTGCCCTTCTCCTGCACTGACTGCATGGAATTCAGTCAGTGAAACTACTCAGATAAGCAAATTAACGGCCAGGCTCTACTTTGCTGCACGAGGCTTTCTGCATGCATGTAATAGGATGATGGGACACTTCAACCATCTGTCTATTCTCAATCAATCAATCAATCAATCAATCAATCAATCAATCAATCAATCAATCAATCAATCAATCAATCAATCAATCAATCAATCAATCAATCAATCAATCAATCAATCAATCAATCAATCAATCAATCAATCAATCAATCAATCAATCAATCAATCAATCAGAGTGTGACAAACTATACTTACTGTTGTAAATTAATTTTGCTTCATATGTAGGTTTAATGTATACCTATACTTAGTGGTTCACATTGGGTGCACTGGAGACCAGGGAGCTTTTAGAGTTTTGGCTCACAGTTATATGCATTGGTCTTCAAGTAGACTGGAGGAGATGGATGATAAAGCAATGACGTATCTAGTCCTTACAATGTACCGTATAGCGGGAATTTTTCTCAAGCATAAAAATCATGAATGTATCACAAACATGCCAGAAAATTTTAATTTTGTGCTAGGGTTGTGATCACAACTCCAACAATTTTACTTTGTGTACTACTCAAAATGGCAACTTCTTAGTGTGTCATGCAGCATCAAAGCAATGGTAACACAAATAAAACGTGGGCCACTTTTGTTGGAGAAGAACTGCTATGCCAAAGAGTGGATAGTAATTCTGAGGATCCATTCGTAGTGGCGGTGACAAAAGCCGAGACTAAGTTGATTGTAGGTCACGTTTTATGATTAATTTCCACCTGATGTCTCTATGACGAATCGATCCTCTGTTGAGCTGCAAGATACAGGTGCTATTTGTAAATAAATGATTGCAAGAAGACATTTTTGTAGGAAGAAATTTTCGCAACTTGGCATTTGGTCGCAATAAAAATACAGACATTCATGCAGAAAAGTCTATTATACTTCATAATTACAGGAAGTCGGAAACCTGTACGCTTGTGTCCACTGTTCTACATTGTCTTGCCTCACTGAACCAAGCATCATTTTAATTGAGACCTAATCTTCCTGCTCTCCATGTTATTGTTGATGATGAGACAGCACCTTTAAATTTACTGCCATGCCAATGGAAGCATCCTAAAAAGTCTGCCATTTTTGCACAACATACCCACCAGAACAACCCTATGGAAAAAATATAGATTTCAAGAAAATTAGTGATGATAGGGTTCAAGAGGTTAAGAGAAAGAGGTATCAACAGTATTTGTCTTTGGTTCTCAGTATGTTCATAGGTTCATTCCATGTCAAATCAACACAAAAACCCTGACATTGGAAAAGTGAAAATTTGGTGAAAAATTGACTCATTGTCTTGCTCTAACTCTGAAGACATAGACATATGAATCTGAAACTCACTACGGGTGAATGTCTCAACAGACACTACGTTACACCCCAAGATGTGAATTAAGGGATCTATGTAATATAATATAATACACAACTAACCTTTAGTACAGGTGTAAAAAAAATAAATAAAAGCACTGCTACGTATCTACTAGTGTCTGCAAGGAAAGGGAGCCCAAATAGGAAGAAAAAGAAAACACTGCCCAATGTTGACGATCGAACCCAAAGGTTAGATCACCCGGTATATACTGCTAACATTGTACTGTAACCACTTCATAGGCTATTTAGCACTTTTATTGTTTGGCCATTGAATCTCAAATCTGAGTGCATATTGGTTAGTGCCATGGTGCACCTACCCTAGGAATGAAACTTTGGTTCACCAACAACCATGGGAAAGTGGTGCTAAATGAGAAAAATACAAACGGTCTCCATGGTAGTAGTGTTATGTCTACCTCATTGATCTGAATTAGGTGCTATGTAAACAATAAAAGCCTATGAAGCGGTTACAGTACAATGTTAGCAGTATATACTGGGTGGTCGATCCTCAACATTGGGCAGTGTTTTCTTTTTCTTGGGCTCCCTTTCCTTGCAGACACTAGTAGATACGTAGCAGTGCTTTTATTTATTTATTTTACACCTGTACTAAAGGTTATGCTCATGTCTGGCTCCTCCCTTGAATCCTAAAGATGAAACAGAAAGCCATTCAGTAAAGGGAACCACAACAAAGCCTATGTAGATAGCACTGAACTCTAAAGTGTTCTACCTAAGGTAAACTTGCAGCACTAACCTCTTATGAGCATCTTTGAGTGCGGTTATACCGTATGGCCGGAAAATTTGGCGGGAATTAAATTTGGCAGATTGCTCCATATGGCCCTGTACAAAAAAATTGGCGGATTTTAATTTGGCGGTTTGTCTAGTATTATCTGCGAGCTGAGCATGAGCCAGCGCGACGTGATGTCATGTTATGCGCATGCTATAGCGCTAAGCAGACGTACGCCGCACGTCGCACGTATGCGAACGAGTCTAGTCCGTTAGCTGTACTGTAGCGCTAGCCAACCAGCTGCTCTTTCTGCCCGTACCTTTGCGGGTGTGACTCGTTTCGTTCTTGGGCTTCCTATACACCAGCGTTTGCTTCTTGTAGTTCTCTCCCTGTGAGGGAGGGGACCTTCGTGCGTACCGCTGGACGAAAATACTTGAGTAACGCCATAGTCTAGTCCACTTGACACTAGTTTACGCTCGCCTTGCAATCGATCGACGATGTCGACTGATTGACGTCTTGTGCCCGGACGCTTGGGCACCGATTCGATATTTTGGGCAAAAATTTGGTGGAATTTAATTTGGCAGCTCGCTTGTCCGACCGCCAATCCGCCAAATTTAAGTCTCCGCCAAATTTTACGGCCAAACGGTATGCTCATAATAACATGGGAGTCGGTTTATTTTGTATGTGTGAGTTGATTTGAGCCATTACTGCACGTTTAATTATGTGGAATCATTCTCACACGAAGGACTATTGCCAGTTTAGTCCTCATATTATTCAGCCTAAAACTTCCAAAAGCAGAAACAAGACATTACACTGAGAATGAACCATTTCATCAATACTATGCACATATACAAGGACAAATGGCCATCTGAGAGCAACCCTGGTATGATTTTGTGATATACATCATGTTTCAGTTTTGCATATAAGTAGAGCATTTTTGCCTTGTAGTGTGTGTAGGTTGAGAACAAAATAACCCTTGAGCAGTTCATACCTTGCTAACCAGTGCTTGGTTACACCGACTACACTATAATTCTTTATTGTGAACCCTTGTCAGCCATTTCAGAAACATCTGCCTTATCTTGTATGAATCAACCTACATACGTTAGTTAACTATTGGGTATCTACCGCCAATACCGTAGACTCTGGTTAATAAGCGCATGTGCTTATAAGTGTAAGCGGTTAGCAAATATGCACCTAATACAGGATAGGCACTAAATAAGGGATGCACTGAAAGCTACACCCTACAGGCGGGCTTGCCATGAGTGCGCAGTAGATCGTTAGATGTGGTCACCTGGCAAGTACTGACATAAAATCAGAAGGCTCCATCCTCCTCTAAGAGAATGTGATTCACAGCCACTGTGCATTCAAGGAGATATGCGGGGCTCTACATGTCGTACTGGAGAATTTTACTAGGCCTAGTAGTCCAGTCGTAAGCCGTGAAGGATGTGGCTTGTGACTTTGTGCTTGCCAGAAGCAGGAAGAGCCTGTGTATCTCTTCTTTCTTTGACTTCAGGATGACCATCGAGTGTGCTGGGTATTCTCGATGCCATGGTTTTCACTCGATCTCTTGCTGCCAGTGTGTACTCTATTCAATGCATGAATGCTTTGTACCAGGAAGGAAGCATGTGCCTAAGTAAATAATATGCGGCTAATAGCAAGGTGTGCCTAATAACCAGAGTTTACGGTATTAACATGTTAGTCCATTTGGAGTACATGCGACCAAAAACCTTAACTCTGTTGTATACTGACCCCATGTAAATGATTGGACTGCATGTATATGTCGGGCAAGCCTGATGGACTTTCAGTGAAAACCTTGCTTCCATCAATAATACCAGAAAATTGAAATGGATGGCAGGGCCCAAAGATACAATCCGCAGCAGTAATCCAATTGTAAGTTAGCAATATCTGTCACTAGAACGCTAGATCCAATCTGGTGGAAGAAATTCAATTCTTGCAATTTTTGCTAATCCAATTATGTGGAAGGCTGCTGCACTAGTTATTTGTGTGTGAATCCAATTTAAAGAGTATAGGTACACGAAGTGCTCTCAACAGAACGAAACAGCAAAGTAATGGGCAGAGAGAAGCTGCTTAGTGCACCAGGAAGCGTTCTTATCAAAACAACACTTGTGAACACACAGGCAAAAGTGTTATAGTGCACCCAAACAGTGTTCTTATCACAACAAGTATGACAAAAGTTGCTGACAGACTGGGGACAGTCAAAGTTCTCTGCACTTGCACACTTCTGGGAAAGCACCTTGGTACTGCAAGCAGTTGAGACAAGAAATGCTGAGGTAAGGGACCTCCGGTGTGGCGAGTGCTTTTCTTGGAAGACATGCTTCAAATACAACCATGGATCTAAGAAATTCAGTTCTTGGAATTTTTAGTGAATCTACTATAGCGAAGCCACATTTGAAATTATTTAATTTTCTACTGTTCGAGCGAAGTAACTGCACCCCAAGATGCTAATATTAAGTTGTAAGAGGTTAGTGCTGCAGGTTTACCTTGGCTCGAACACTTTAGAGTTCAGTGCTATACATAAGTGAAATGTTTGTTGGTAGGCTTTAGGAAAATAAAGTTCACTGCTACTTAGTTACAAGACCTGAAGTAGGTTTTAGAGATCAAGATTTTGTGCTGCAAATTTACCTGAAGTAGAATGCCTTAAGAGTTCAGAGTTTTGTGATTTCTTAAAAAAGCTTTAGCCTCAAGGGAAGAGCCAGACATCAGTTTATCAATCGTGAATAGCAAGGCACGCCTTGACCTGCTTTATACTCGCGCACTACGGGCGTAATAAAAGCCCGAAGCGCGGTAGCGCGCTCAATACACGCAATGATTTTATACGTAGGTATATTGAACGTGTGACGTCACGTAAGCGGAAAAATCGCTTCGGGAGTCGCTGTGAGGGGTGACAGTGGTGTAGCTGGTGAAGGGAGAGTTGTTGGTCTACCAAAGTTTCATTCATGGGGTAAGTGCACCATGCCATTAACAAATATCAACTCAGATTGCATGTCCAACGCTTCCTCTGGCCTGTGTATTATATTATATTATTTACGAGGGTCCTTTAAGTTGCATCTTGGGGTGTAACTATTAGAATAATGATGGTGTGATCATTGGGTAGCAGGCAGGACATACTGAAAAACAAGATCAGTAAGCTTTAAGTGTAATGGTAGCGTTGGAATGTGCAGGTCCTCGCTAACATAACAGTGCAAGTCTCATCCCTATGCGTTGTATTTTAACTACAGATTTTTTTATGCATGTCTAGTTATAGAGAACACAGTGCTACCACTTTCTGAAAAGCATCAATAAAGAATTAACAATTGAACCATTAAATAGCAATGCATTTGGATAGATTGTGAACATCAGAGAAGGATGGCATAAGCTTGAACTCACTAGCATACAGGAACACATTGCCATGAACTGAAAAAGTATTATTTCACCTGCTCACCTTTTCTGTCGATAGATACAATGTAAGCCCCCACTTTCATCACTGCCATCTTTTCCAACGGCTTGCTGATTTTCAAGCTGATATTTGTATATAAATCTTATGCAACAGATAGAAGATTGAGGCATTGAACCTTACTGTGGCATGGTAAAACCATGGCAATCTCTCAAAATTCCACATCTGCAAAACCTTTTGCTCTGTAACTTGGGAACATAGTGTCACACAATTTCACATTGATATATGAATTTCCGGTTTTATACAGATTTTTATTACATGTAGGATGTTCATCAGTGGGTAATATCCAAAGACAAAAGGTTAAGGAAGGTAGAGATGGAGAATCTGGGGGTGGGAACTAGGAGCTTTCCCCGCTACCCTAGTACAGAAACCAGCCTCGTGTCATTCCAAAAAATTTTAATGAATATCGACGGTAATTAAAGAAGTGCCAAAGTGGCACGAGAAATTTCCGTTGACGTCTCAAAGTTTTTGAAGTTTGCTTGTGGCCAGAATCCCATCCCAAACTGGGAGCGATTACTAGACAGAGATATGATCATTGCATACATTGATAAATGCAAACGATTCAAATTAGAAGTGGATGGACAAATATATAAACTAGATGCAATAGACGCCGGCCTTACATTCATACGGCGCAAACTATTCAAAGACGATCCAGAAAGTGGTACCTTTCAGCGGGCCATGAGGATGTCAGACACAATCAAAGGCTGGAAAGGCATCTTACGGAAGGTCAAGACGAAACGCCGGATGAAGCGGATGGAAGAGTTAAGTTCCTCCACACTCACTCTGGATGACGTTGACGATGTCATCCAGAGTGAGGAATTATGGAGGGACTTTGTTGCTGCGTCTAACAAACTGGGGGACAACCTGCCAGTTTCCAAATGGGAAATGGATGCCTGCACAGTCATGGTTGCTGCACTGCTAACTTTCAGAAGTTGGCAAAGACCTGGAGCTGTGGCAAATGCCACACTGGTTGAATACCGGAAGAGGACAGAGATCCAGAAAGAGGGGGAGACCTTGACAATTATCAAAGTGGCAGAACAAAAACCGGGGCTCTTTGGATTGACAAAGCTGATAATCCCACCAGATGACCTTTCAAAAGTTCATGCGTACGTCACAACAATCCACCCCATTCAAGACCGTCAGGGATGCTGCCCGTATCTCCTGTGCCTGGCAGGAGGTAAACAGCTGACCAACTTCAACACTAGGTTCAAAACACTTGCCAAGAACTACGGCCTAAAGCCTTTGACTGCCACGGAAGTCTGCAAAAGAGCCTCAACAGAGGCTGCCCGTAACCTCTCCTCCCTGGAGGCAGCTCTGGTTACACGCCAACTCTTTCACAGCACAGAAACAGACGCACGGTTTTATCAGGCTCTCTCTGGTCCTTCTCATGCCTCTGAGGTAGAAGAGAAAAGACAGCCCTCCTGCCCCTGCTCCAGTTTCTTCCGACTGTCCCAGCCATCCTCAGCTTTCTCCTGATCAGGTAGAGGTTACTCCCAGCCATCCCAATGTCTCTCCTGACTTAGATGTGACTCCCTCCAGGCAGGTTGACGTGACTCCTTCCACCAACCTATCTCCTCTAAACAACCCAACTACAAAGAAACGTCGTCCTCTTACCCCGGAGGAGGAAGAGGTTGTGTGTCGAGTGGGGGAGCACCAACACCGCTGGCACATCGATGTTCAAAATTTCACACATACATAAAGTGTGAAGTTAAAACATAAAGGGAGATGGGGATGGGGCATTTATGGCTTAAATGGATGGGGCATTTTATGGCTTAAATGGGTGGGACATTTATGACTTAAATGGGTGGGGCATTTATGGCTCAAATGGATGGGGCAGTTAGTTACCGTTTTTTTGGGAGATATGCCGTCAGTCAAAAAAAAAAATACTGGTCTTCAGGGGAGTACCCTTTCCGGTCCTCGCATGACCACAGGTTTCGGTCCCTTTGAACTCCCGACCCGTGGCCTACTACAGAAAGGGCGGGACCACTCCCCGCCTAAGGCTTGCTTTGAGTGAGGAGCCCAGCTCTCGGTTGGCATGCATACAGCTAAGAATATTCTAATTACTAAGCAAATTGGGGGTGGGGCTAAATGGGTGGAGTTATCATAACACTAACCAGGGGGATGGGCGAACCAACGTACCGTCTCTCGCTGACTCGCTGTCGTTCCGTGCGTCTGGGAGGCTTGTTCAGCGGTAGGCGTTTCTGTACTGAAGACTCTTTTGCTGGACACTCGGGTCTGTGCTGTGGCGACTTTTTCGCGGTCAGTACTATACTAGTTTGTGTGTGCATAGCCATAGATAATAGACCTACGGAGAAGGGATTGGAAACGCGCAATAATTTCCCATTCCGGTGCGCGGTGCGGTCACGTGATCTACAAATGGCGCTAGCGTCTTGTAGCGAGCACCTGCCAGAACTCTAGTGCAGCGTAGCCATACCTACAACTGCCGATTATCTAGCAGATTCGTGCGATTCTACAGTTCTTCGCTGCTAAGGCATGTACAGTACCTGGTAAACACCTGTAACTGTGAGAAAAACAGTACATTCTATGCATGGTACCCGGCAGTACTTTTACCCCTTCCATTCTCTCAGCTGTTACCTACAATCGAAACATTACTGTAATGTAGACATACAGCAGTAAGTATATGTTCGATCTGTGTGGGGTATGTGCAGCTTGTAGCTGGAACTTGCTGGAAAAACTACAAACTCAAGTACTGGTCGTGAAGGCTAAATCTGTATAATATTTTTATGTAAAGCACTATTCAAAGTTTCCTAGTTTAATCTAGACATTTACCATGTACACAGGTAACATACAGAATAATTGGAATTGTTGTTGCATTAACAGCAAACTTGGAAAAACTACAAAACCACTAAAAACGACATTATTTGCCTTCGAAAACTAATCAACTCTCATGAGCTCCGCTGCTGCATCCTTGCAATTAAATTCCACGACTAAAATAATGCCTTGAGAGCCTTACTAGCTTGGTACGTTGCTTCACGAGTTCGCAGGACTTCAGTATATGCTGTGCTGGTAGGGCAATTTCACCATACAACCGTAACGTGCTCTAGTTCCGGGTAGTGACGTCAATGCCCGGATAAATTTGAGGCGTTTCCAATCTCTATTATCTATGGTGTGTGAGACGCGGTCGGGGGGCTTTAAATGGGAGCGTGCTTCTCTTAGTAACGGCATACTTACCCTAGTAACGGCATCTTTACACTAGTTATGGCGTGTGCTTTGCTATAGTAACGGTACATCTAGGGTTATCTTTGAGGCTTATTTTGAAGATTACCTCACCCACAAGAACACACCTAGCTTATCTCACGCAGCTCCAGCCTTTTGTAAGCACAGTGTCAACACATTCAGCATCATCGAATTCATCAATCACCTTTTGTCCTGCAGGCCTATCATATGATCTGGTAAAAAGACCGCCTCCTGATTAATAAATGGCATCCTACACAACGGACAGCAGCCAGGCAGTGCTGTGAACATCTTCATTAACCAGGGTAAGCTATGAAGATGCTGAATACTGCCAACTTCATGATGATCCAACATGCAAACCCAGAGTGGGAGCTATAGAGATCCTGGAGACAAGGCCAGGAAGCTTCTAACCTATATTAATTTGGTCGCCAGCAACTTGATTGTTGGGATACGGGAACAACCAATTGCAACACTGAGTCAAAGGAGCATACTCAAAGCAAGGAGAGCCTAGGGAGGGTGCACTTCCATGGCATGGGCTCTCTTTGCTAGCATTTACACACCATCCACACTGACCTCCAGTGGGAGGTAGGTGTGTTTCTTCTCCTGTCCGACCTGCAGGCAGGGCAGATGGGGGAAGCGCAACTCCAGCTTGTGCTTCTCTTTAAAGTACTGCACAACACTGCAATCATACGTGTCTCCAGACTCCATGGTCAAGGGGAACCTGTGAGGGTGAGGGAGTGGGAGGGGGAGCAACACTGTGTGCTTACTAGAGCATGGACCTACATTGTACATGTAGATAGCTAGCCCTCACCAGGAGTTCATTATACTTGGCCACACACATGTATACACATACATGCTATCATACTTATTGTACTTGGGATATTTATACACACCCAAACTGGACACTGCTTACGTTTGTGCGGAGGCTGATCTCCTGGTGACATTGCAGCTAGACTCGATACTTCCTCTTGATGGGATCGGCATGGGTTACCTCTACTTTCAGACCTGAGAAAGAAGGATGCAGGAACCACTTGGCTATGAGGAAAGACTCCAGGGTTGGATAGAACACTGGTGGGTTATTACTGGTATCACTATGGTCATTTGGTGTAACTGCAGAGTTTGTACATGTACAGACCTTTAATCTCCTTTTGCAAACTTGACCCTCTGTGAGTCTGACAGGGGTCTCCTCTGCTCCTGAATGTCCTGCAACTCCAGCACTTCACAAAGACAGTCCAACACTGGCTGCTGCTTGTAGAACGCAGTTGCCGAGACTGCAGAGTGAGGGAAATAGTGGGAGAGGATGAGAGGTGGAGGAGAGAATGAGGGGGAGGGAATGAGGGGGAGATGAAAGGAGGAAAGGAAAGGAGAGGGAGAGGATGGGGACAAGGTGGAGGTGGAGAAGAGAGACAGAGGGGGAAAGAGGAAAAGGATGAGGTGGAAAGGAAGGAAATAAGGTGGGAGAAGATAGACAGAGGAACAAACAAGAGAGGATAAACGTTTATATAATAGAATAGCCAACTTCCTCTAACTGTCTCTTCTTTCCCCCTTTCCCCTCTCTTCCCACTCACGACACTCGGACTCACCATCAATGTTGAGCATCATCTTCCACTGAGATGGTTGAATGCGCTGGTGGAACCCAAACCACACCTCCCGTCCATTGCCCAGGAGGTATGGTTCCCCATCCAGAGGGGCAAAGAACGACCAACCAACAGGAGTGTATCTGGGAGAGAGGGAGTATACAGTGTGTATGTGGCACAATGCACGTGTGTTATGCCATACAAAGGTGTGCACACACATGCACACACACACACACACGTGTGCACACGTACACACAGCAAAGTATAAACAAGTGCTGATGAGGGATTGTGCCATTGCCCCCCCCCCCCCCCCCTTTCAATGAGGCCCAGATGTGATGATGGGGAGCACAAATACAGGTCACAGAGTGAAGGTAGCATGCAGGGTCACAGCTCATATGGAGGGGAGGTGTCTCATGACCACATCAAGAGTTTGGATGGATGCCCAGTTGCTCCCCCCTCAGGACCTGCTCCAATAGCTCCAGGTTCACCTGGGCCACATGCTTGATGCCAACCTGTTGGGACAGAAAGGTTGGGGGGGTGGGGAAGGAATGGAGAAAGGGAAGGAAGTAAAGGAGGATAGACAAAAAGGGAGAGAAGTGATAGAGGAAGTGAAGGAAAAGAGGGAAGGGGGAGGGGGATTGTAGGGAGAGGGAAGGGGAGGAGGGATGGAGGAAGGAAGGGAAGAGGGGGGAGGGAAGCAAGGGAGGGAAGGAGGAAGGGGAAGGAAAAGGAGATGAGAAGAGAGAAGGTGAAAGTACAGAAATAAAATTGACTATAACAACAAAGGTGGCAGGATAGGATGAACAGTAGGCCTCAGCACATTAGTCCTTTTTTTCTTCCCATTATTCTATTCTCTAATTCCCAAAATAATCCCCTATTATTCTTGTAATTATTCTTTTCTTTCTGAAACTTTCTCATACAAGAACACAATTAATAGTACACGTAGTATGCAAATATTGAAGTCCACATTTGTTATATTGAACCATCACTCCATGCTATCGTGCGATTCGTGCCCTTCCATTGCTCACTATGCTTAGCTCAGCCTGCACGTGGCCGTTAGTTCGAACTTTGAACCTTGATTGGGCAAATTTAACCCCATTATTCCCGAATTATTCTTCTTTTATAAGCGCACCTATTATTCCCAAAGAAATTCCCGAATAATGTGCGGAGGCCTAATGAACAGTAAAAGTAGAGTTTGACTATAATGACCAATGTAGAAGAAGGGTGCTCACCATGAATTAGTCTTCTCCTTGCCATCACCACCAGGCAAAGTGACATTTAGCTCAACCTGGGGGGGAGGCACCAGAAACACAAAGCACTCATCACTTCCACCAACTGTCAAATTTCCACACTGGGAATGACTTTTAGACTGGTGGCACCCACAGTACATGTATGTGTGTAAGAGATCTCCAGTCATGCTCCCAATGGTACATGTATATGTATGATAGACTGTATGTACATGCATTAGGTGTAGCTACAGTACATGCACTTTACGTATGTACAGTACTACAGTGTTCCAGCACATGTACAGTAAGTGATCAGTACTCGGACACCACCAATAATCAGACCTCGCACACAAAGAAATAAGGCAGTAAATTTTCGTAGTTTTTCGCTGTGGACAAAGGGGGACGAATGCCTAATGTGTAGCTCAGGGTGTCCACAGCAAAATAAAAACTACGAAAATTTACTGTCCTGTCATTGAGGGAGCGACCCACTCAACATCTCAGCGACACTCTTCAGCACCCAAGGCAGCTACGACGACAAATATCAGGCGTGCAGCAGCAGGGTCTTGCTGCTGCCCAACGGTGCAAAAATCTTTCACCTTTCTAAACAACCCCCTGCACATGTACACACATGTACATGTACAGTATACAGCTTACCCTATCGCGCCCAATGGGAAGTGGTCTTCTGGAGTAAAGGTTCTTTCTGCCGTCAAAGACCAGCTTCTGATGAGCAAAGTACTGTGCTTGTGACATCACCAGGGCCTCCACAATCTCCCTGTTCACTCTCCGGGGACACTTGTCTGGCACTATGGAAATATCATAATGGTAGAGAACACAATTGGGTATCTTCACTTGGAAGTGGTTAGCTCGAAGGAGAATGGGACGTCCGATACGGCCAAATGAGGGTCTGAGGGGAGGGTGGAAGTCGGGTGGTGGTGGTGGTTCATGAGGTGAGGTGACAACCGCTGCGGGTGGCCAGAGGGGCACCACTGTATGTGTACATTAGCATGTGTGTGTGGACACATGAAGTACATGTGTTTGTATGTACGCATGTACAAATGTCTGTATGTACGCATGTATATGTATGTGTGTGTGAGAGAGAGGGGGAGAACAATGCCTACATATGTGTTGCCTGGCTGATAAACCACAGCCCGTCTAGAGGGCAGCACATGCACTAGAACGTGTAAAGTAGGTTCTATATATCATCTCTGACAGTCATAACTGATTTATAGTACAGTCATAGTATGGATCAATTGGAATACACGGCACCGGAAATTCGGATTAGTTAGCGCACAGGTAGGGTAAGGGTTAGGGTTGGGCAGGTGAACAGGATTTCCAGTGCCATTTCCGGTGCCGTATATTCCAACTGATCCCTAATAAGGAACTAGGGGAAATACACCTGCATTGAATGTTCGGTCATGAATATCTATATATCACAGACACCAAGTTAGCATGGGTAAGTCTGGGTGCATGGCTATAATAGAGAGATTTGTGGCTGGTCACTAACAGCACAGCTTTCTTACAGTAGCTGCCAAGAAGTGTTTTCTTTTTATGCAATTCACGCGCTTCACTGATCTGAGGCAAGAGAATTTCAGCCCTTCAAGACTGTCAACCTTGCAATTGGTGCTTCAATACAAGTGCTACTTGGTGTCATGCACCAGTACTAAAGTATTTGTACAATTGCAATGATGAACATTGTGTTGAGTCTTACTAGTAAATAAATGAAGCATGGCTACATTTCTAGCAGCATGATCACCACAATGTTTGAGCACAAAAGCATAATCAATCTATAGCTAGAATAATAAGTCATTTTATGAGCATAATATTCTTATGCTGAACACCAACACATGCAGATTCACCAACTCTCTCATGCATGCACGTCCTGTAATTGGCGAGGTATCTTTCCCAGACATGACAAGTGAAGACAACATGACATTGTACAGAAGAGATGGGCAGGAGTGATAAAAATTTGATAAAACTAAGGACAAGCTATGACTGTATAAAAAAGAAAAACATTGATGATGTTCCAGCAGCTTGGAACACAACCAGGTCAATAGTTAGTGGTAAAAAGTCCGACTAGCTACTTTAGAATGTCGTATACTCTAGCTGTTCCTTCTTTATTTTTACATCACTCAGGAACTGCATGACATGTACCTTGCTGTTGCATGCCTGATATTTGCCATTATTTTTTAATGTATATGGAGAGGATCACTCACTCGATCATGATCAGTGATCGGACAGAGAAATTCTTTTCTGCACTCCACTCAACTATCTACAGTATATACATGTTTAATGAGACCAAGGGTTCCACCAGTTGTTGCTCATATCTTATTATGACAAATCTAGCAGTGGTTGGAATTGGCATGCACCAGACGGGCTGAGGGGTTCTGGGTCAGGGGAGGCCAATACACTAGCCTCGTTCCCAGGCCGTTCCCGGCTCCAGTTTTGATACTGCAAGTGATCAAACTGTAGCCGGGAACGGCCTGGGAATGAGGCTACCAATACACAGAGTTGCCTCATCCAGGATGTGTTGGCAACTTGATCTTCAGAATTTTGGAGATAGCTAGCTATGTGGATCAGGATGATACAACCACCATCCCATTTGTGACATTCTGCTTTAGAGCAATGGGTATACAGTATTTGAGGATATAGTCAACTACATAGGCATCTTAGCATCAGATCTGAATTTCAGGCTGCGTTAACATTGACTATATATGTTATAAGGTGGAGAGCATGCATGCAAGGTGATGTCACCTTGCATGCATGCTCTCCACCTTATAATATATGTGACTTGGATGTGGTAATGTAGTTATTACTGACATTAAATAGAATGTTGAAACCACAATAGCAATACTAATTCTACTATAATGTAAAACTAAGATCAAGTGCAACAAAGCCCGGGTAGCTCTTCCTTTCTTCTGCTGCCTGTTGTAGCTGTTTTCTCCCCTCTGCAGTGAAGTGATTCCAAAGCCTGGAGATCAAGAAATCACTTTTCATGTTATTGTACGGTAATAGTGTATATGATGACACTCTACTTGTGTAGCTGGGCTCTAAATAATTTGATGAGCAAAATGAACTAGAGGTGCCCAGAGAAGACATACCTATGCTGCTTTACTATGATGGGAGTATTGAGCATCACGACTACCATTCACTATTTATAATAGTGTCTTCATTAGGCCTTTTCAATTTGATTAGTTGATCAACAGATTTTCTGAACAGTTAAATGCTAGGTGCATTGAGAGTTCATTAGCGATTGCTATTAACCCAGGCAGAGTAAAGCCGAGTGGAATAAAGAACAAAATGAACTAGAGGTCTCTAGAGAAGACACACCTATGCTGCTTTACTATGATGGGAGTATTGAGCATCACAACTACCATTCTGATAGTGTCTTCATTAGGCCATTGCAATTCGATTACATGTACCTGTTCAACAGACGCTCTCAATGGATTGGTATAATTTGAGTGTTTCCATAATTATACCATACTGCATTCTGTGGATTACTCCAAAATACTATAAACAGCCACATTCACAAGCGCAAAATGAACGTGTGCCTTCCCACTGTGGCTACGTTCACAAGCCACATGCTGGGGGGCTAGTCAGGCGCTAAGGCTCACTATCTCTTGTATTAGCCTTGTACACAGACCGCGTCCTGGGTACAAGGCTACTCTTGTATGGTAGTTGGAGACATGGGACAACTTCCACAGGCAAGACAGGCCTGCCATCAAAGTAATGCGTGTACTACGCATGTGTAAAATGCTTTGACCTTTGAATGTTGACTTTCATGAACTGTGAAGATGGTACTGGGGCAAAAATTACATTTATCAATCAGGAAATCCATTAAACAGCTAATAAAATTGGAATGCCTTATTTAATGGTAGGTCCAGGAACCAAACTTTGGAGAAGGCATGGATACTGAGTGTATGAATCGATACTAGATGATCTCTTTCACATGCAACAGCACACTGGTATCCACAGTAGTTCTGTGCACATGGGCAAGTTGTATGAAGCTTGTAGTAACTTAGTCTTAGACCTTAACTACAATAGATTTCCATTCATCTCAAACGACACGAAGTACAAGGAAGAATGAATAAAAGAGCTCATACATGATCTTAAATAAGGTACCATTAATGACGTCACACAAATACAATAACTAAATTACACTACTAGTTCCTGTCCCAGTTAATAACGGTTACCTCATCTCCCCCCCCCCCTCAAATTCCTACTTGCTGTAATGGTCAGGGGGATGATGGGTTCGATTTGAACGTCGAGGTCCCCTAGGTTCAGTAACAACTGGTGAACTTTGAGATGTTGAGTCCACAACCGGTTCAGGAGAATCAGGAAAAATCAGAGGATCAATCAAATCAGAGTTCTTGTGTTCAGTGTTCGCAGACTGAGTCTGATATCGAGCACGTAGATTGTCCACATGACGACGAATCTCTCTACCATCTGTAGTCTTCACAAGATATGACAAAGGACTAGTGGAATGCAACACAGTGGCTGGAATCCATCTCGGAGATGAAGTAAAATTTTCAGCGTAAACAAGATCTCCAGCTTTGAAGGTGCGAATAGGAAATGAGTTATCGTGAGTCTCTTTCTGTTTTTCCTGTTGCTGTACAACTCTCTTGTTCACATCCGGGTAAAGAAAATCTAGCTTTGTACGCAAACGACGCTTCATCAGCATTTCAGCTGGTGGAATTCCGGTGGTTGAGTGAGGTGTAATGCGATATTTTAGAAGGAATTTGGACAATTTCTCTTGGACAGACTTTCCAGTTATTGACTTTAAACCTTGCTTAAATGACCTCACTGCCCTTTCGGCTAAACCATTTGATGAGGGGTGATACGGTGCAGATTTCACGTGGACAATACCATTACTTTCCATGAACTCTTGAAATTCTTGACTAGTGAATGTTGGTCCGTTGTCTGACACAACTTTCTTGGGCAGTCCATGGACAGCGAAAATCGATCTCAGTTTCTCAATTGTCTGTGAGGCTGTGATTTGCGACATGATTTCCACATCCATCCACTTAGAATGGGCGTCAACCAGTACGAGGTACATTTTCCCCATGAAGGACCCGCGAAGTCTATGTGAAGGCGAGACCAAGGTTCACTGGGCCAACTCCAAGGATGGAGTGGAGCAGAGGGTGGAGCTGGACGCGATTCCTGGCAAACTGAACATGCGCGGACTAACTGTTCAATGTCAGCATCCATGTTCTGCCACCAAATACATGCTCTGGCCAACGTCTTCATACGACTTGCGCCGGGATGAGTCTCGTGAAGTTCATTTAGAATTGCTTTGCGTCCTTGAGGAGGTACAATTACGCGAGTGCCCCAGAGTACACATCCGTCTAAAAGTGAGAGTTCGTCTCTGCGGGTGAAAAATGGTTTCAACTCTTTGTCTTTCAGGTTTTCCGGCCAGCCTATGAGAATGAATCGTTGCACTTGGGACAAGGTCTTGTCTTTGCTTGTCCATTCTTTGATGTGCGAAGCAGTCATACAAGTTGAAGAGAGATGGTTGATCAGGAGGGTCATTTCAGGAGTTTGCCCATCATTTATGATGGTTGCAGGTCGTGGAAGTCTACTGAGCCCATCAGCATGACAAAGGCGACTTCCTGCCTTGTACTCGATATTGTACTGGTAGGCTGAAAGAGCTAATGCCCATCTCTGCACTCGTGATGATGCCATGGGAGGAACAGACTTGGACTCGTGAAACAAAAAGGAGAGAGGTTTGTGATCTGACTGGATTGTAAACTGCCTGCCGTACAAATACGGATGAAACTTCTTCACACCTGAGACAATGGCTAAAGCCTCTCTCTCTAATTGGGAGTAGTTCTGTTCAGCTTGATTGAGTGTTCGAGAAGTGTATGCGATCGGTCTCTCTGTGCCATCTCCCATGACATGGGACAACACTGCTCCTATCCCATAGGGTGACGCATCGCAGGCTAGAACCAACTGTTTCTTTGGGTCGAAATGCACCAGGACAGAGTTGTGCTGTAGAGCTTGCTTTGCTGCGTTGAAGGCCTTCTCCTGTTCCGCCCCCCAGGTCCACTTCCTGTGCTTCAGCAAGAGTATGTACAATGGTCTCAGAGTTGTTGAAAGGTTGGGAAGGAACTTGCTATAATAGTTGACCAGCCCGAGGAAAGCGCGTAACTCAGACACATTCTTGGGTGTAGGGGCCTCTTTTATGGCACGAATCTTTTCATCCATCGGGTGTCGACCGTCTGCGTCGATGTGGTAGCCCAAGAAGTCGATCTCTGGTTGCATGAACGAACATTTGATGTTTTTGAGTGTGAAATCAGGCTCTTCCAAGCGTTGAAGTGCTGCATCTAAATTCTGGAGGTGTTCTTCCTCCGTCTCTCCAGTGACCAGGACGTCGTCCATGAAGGCAACCACCCCTTCCAATCCTTGCAGTACCGAGTCCATACACCTCTGGAAAATGGAGGGTGCAGTGGATACTCCGAATGGTAGACGATGATACTTGAAAAGTCCCTTGTGTGTGTTTATGACGACATGCTGTTGGGATGCCTCATCCAGAGGAAGCTGTAAGTATGCATTCGACATGTCAAGCTTTGAGAACACTTTGCCTCTGGCAAGAGCTGCCAACAAGTCATCCACAACTGGGAGTGGGTAGGTCTCTGCAATGAGTGCTTGGTTCACTGTGACCTTGTAGTCACCGCACAGCCGTACTGTACCATCCCTTTTAAGTACTGGTATGACTGGAGCTGCCCACTTGGAGTACTTAACGGGGGAAATGATGCCATCATCTTGCAATCTCTCCAGTTCTTTGTCTACTTTCTCTTTAAGAGAGAAAGGTACCTTCCTAGGCTTGTGGTATTTGGGTTTCACCTTCTCATCCAAATACAGGTGAACTGGTGGACCATTGAAGCAGCCTAATTGCTCAGAAAAAACTTTGGAGTGTTTTTGTAGCATTGTCTGCAAGGCTTGGGAAGGCTCCACTCTGTTTAGACAGTTGCTGTCTAACTTGACCTCAAACAAGGTTAGCCAATTCCTACCCCAAAGATTTGGCCCGTCCCCAGAAACCACATGTACTACTACATCGCATTTCTTTGCTTTGTACCTTGCTTTGAGGGTTGTGGTTCCCAGCACTGGAATGGCCTCTCCTGTGTAAGACTTGAGTTTGACTTTAGGGGGTTGAAGTGGAGGCAATGCACCATTCTTGCTGATTCTCTCATAAGTAGCTTGGTTGAGAACTGACACCGAGGCTCCTGTGTCGAGCTCCATTTGTACCTGGACATCGTTCAGGTGTAGATCCATGATGATTGGTTCTTGTTCAGAATTCCTGAGAGTTTTCAAAACTTCATAGGCATCATCACGATCCACCTGCTCGTTTGCAGTACCTGTCTCCGTTCCTACAAATTTGTTGGTTTCATTCTGCTTCTGCTCTGCTGGCTTCCGTTGCTTGGCTCTACTCGACTTGCACACACGTGCTAAGTGGCCTCTCTTCTTGCAATTATTGCATACTGTGGTTAAATGTTTGCATACCGTGGCAAAGTGAGGTCCACCACATCTGTAGCAAGTAACGGCATCTAACTTCGGTGGGTTTCCGCTGGCCTGATATTGAACGAGCTGAGGGATAGGCGGATTCCGCAGATCTTTGGAATCACGTTCTGCTGCTTCGATCGATAGCGCCAATGCATAAGCTTTGTCAAAGTCCAGACTCTTTTCTGCCAACAGCTTTCGCTGTATTCCTTCGTGATTTATTCCACAGACGAGTCTGTCTCGTATCATTTCCTTCAGGGTGTCCCCGTAGTTGCAATCTTGCGCAATGTCTCGCAAAGCGGCGACATAAACAGCGACAGTTTCCCCACTGTTGCGAGTACGGGTATTGAACCTGTATCGTTGTACAATTTCAGAGGGTTTTGGCTGGTAGTGAGACTCCACGGCGTTTGTGATGCGTTCGAACGTTGCAGTGTGCAACTCATCGCCAAGAATGTTGCGAATCAACTTGAATACGGAAGGAGCCACATTAGACAACAGGATCGCTCTCTTCTGGTCATCCTCAGTGACCTTGTTTGCCGCAAAATAGTACTGTAGTTGAGCGATCCACGTGCTCCAGTCTTCTTTCCCAGGGTGGAACTTTGGAATACTGCCGTGAGTGGCCATGGCTCGGGTTAGTTCGACCTCGTCGCCAAAATGTAGTAACTTAGTCTTAGACCTTAACTACAATAGATTTCCATTCATCTCAAACGACATGAAGTACAAGGAAGAATGAATAAAAGAGCTCATACATGATCTTAAATAAGGTACCGTTAATGACGTCACACAAATACAATAACTAAATTACACTACTAGTTCCTGTCCCAGTTAATAACGGTTACCTCAAAGCTAATTGTAGCTAGCTAGCTACTATGCAGTTGGTAAGTTCTGTACTCCTCCTCCAACAGAATCAGTTCTACTGCTACCACCTGTGTGGATATCTTGCCTCATTTGCCACCTGCGACTTAGCTAGACTAAAATTTCCACAGACCATACATAAAGGTAATTATTACATGTACACAGTGGCGTAGCCAGGACACAGCCGATGCTAGGGCACAGCATGGGCACACTACGTTTGTGCCTCCGTTTGTGGGAATTTCAGGCAAAATGTAGAAACAAACTTGGGGGGTCTGTGGGGATGCTCCCCCAGAAAATTTTTAGAAATTTTGAGCTTCCCAGGTCAGTTCTGAGGCTATTTCAGGCCATACCGTCGCCTTGAATCAAGAGCACTCCCACTATGCCTTGGTACGGATTTGTGCACGGTGTAAAGTCACTTCATTACTCTCGGCAAACTCGCGTGCAGTGAGATCAGGGGAGCGTACGAGACTTCGTTATAATAACTAAGTCTTGTACGCTCCCCTGATCTCACTGCACGCGATTTCTGAGGATACAGATAGCTATCTGCGCTGCTAGATTCAAGACCTTTATGTATTTTTAGCACCCGATCGCGGTTGACAGCGGCACTTTCGGCGTCGATGATTTGCAAGCGTGCCTGCAGTTGGTGGGGCATGGCCTCCGGTTGCTGGGGCACGTGCCCCAGTATGCCCCAGCTTGGCTACGCCACTGCATGGACACTTCTCCAAGTGAACAAGTGTACTAAAGTATACTCTGAGATAAACACATGTCAAGAGCCTGTGTATGCCCAGTTACCACCACATCTAAAACACTACCTTGATCAGGTACACTGACGTTGTTTATTGATTCTCGTCAACTGCTTAATCACTACAGTTTATGAACTTTGGTACAAGTCGGTTATACAACTCAGTTTCGGTCTCTACGGTATACACAACCTCACTCGGTAGTGTAGATCCCGTAGAGACCTCCACCTCGTTGTATAACCTATACTAACAACTTCACTCAGTAGTGTAGATCCCGTAGAGACCTCCACCTCGTTGTACAACCTATACTAAGTACCCAATTTTGTGGAGTTTGGCTATAAGATGAACTGCTTTACAGGTTCACTACTATTAGTAGAAAGAATTGGGGAACCCACGCTTTAGCACACCAAGCCTGTTTTCATGCATTTAGCAGCTCAAGAATACAGAAAGTATGTGTGGTTTTGAATAACCAGAAACCAACTTCTCTAAATGCTTACATGATAGTAGCTAATAACTATCTTTCCCACATACCAAAGAACTCTACATAAGTTTGAGAAATGTTTGAAAACTGATAGGTCCTGCATGTACAATGAGAGATTTCCATTAGCTGAAGAAATGCAATGTCTTTTGCCTCTATGAACACACTGTCAGTACCGCAAATTGGTAGAAACCTAGCAACAGTTTCTGGTACTCCACCATATTAGTTGGGATGAAATAAGCTTGCTAAAATCTGTGTGCAAGGACTGTTGGAATTAGAAATCTAGGAGAAATTACTCCCTACATGACACAGCAGCAACCCACCTATTTGCCATTTATAGCTTGTTTTTTGCTGTTGCTAAAAATATCAACTACAAATTATGTTGCTCGCTGGATGTCTGGATGGTTCCCTGTGTGCTAAGTGGGGATGTCTCCATTTCTGAGCCTAAACTACCGACATTACTGAAGCAATGATGTAAAAAAATAAATAAGTAAAGCTGGCCAAGGTTATTTGGCCACAGAATACCCATTACAAAAATATAGGTCAGTTCAGTATAGCCCATTCCACTGTTTACATTTACTAATTGTAGCTATGCATGATTGTTGCAGCATACATACATATTGCAGCAATATATTATCTACTGAAGACCAAAATGTCAGTACAAAACTGTTATCAGTGCCAAAACATCAAATGATGATCATGTTGACAACTGGGGAAATGGTTGGGTATTCACAGGGTATAAGCTAGACTCACAGGAGTTACATGCTTGCACTGAACCTCTTCAAGGTAATTGAGGTGTCTGGAAAATTGCACTTATATAGATATGTATATGGAAAAATATCTCGTACATATTTTCAGGGGTTACATAAGTGTAATTTGCTAGAGACCCAGGTTTCTTCGGGAAACTTGGAAACTACTGTAAAGATGCCTGTGTTGTACAATCATGGATTATTGGATCACTAGAGTCATTACACGTAATGGTGGTGAGCTCTGGGAAAGAAGCTGTGTTCAACCAAGCCATGTTGTACAGTGTCAGAAAGCCAGTAACAGTGCTGAAGGATGATGGTAAAAATGTCTTTGCTACAGGGTCTTACAGTTTGTATTTGAACATAAACAAGGGAAAAACGAAGGTTGGTTTGTGAGCAGTGTTGCCATTATGATCTCTCCTTTGGTGTCCCTGATGATAAATCAAGTTAGCAGTCTCCATGAACAAGGAGTTACTGCAGCAATAGTGAGTGGCAGTGATTAGGTAGTTCTGTGACCTAAACAATAAACTTGAACTCTGAACTTAGGAATGCACTACTTCTGTACAAGTTTGAAACAATTTTGTTGAAGGCAGTTTATGTACATTATATGTGTACAAAATGTGAACGCAAAGTCTACTCTGGGTGTAGTCAATGGCCTTTATGAGCCACACCTGTCAATCTTGAGTGTTCCAATGAGAAACAGCACTGTTAATGTTGCTGGAGAGCATCACTAACGTATCACACTGGAACCCAGGCTAAGCAATAATGATGATTCAAATGTGAAGCAGTGTTTAGTACAGGTAATGCAGTCACCACAAGGCGTTTTCAAAGAATTCAAACTGTTTCAGTGATTCTCAAGCACTTCCAGTATCATGTATGCTGCTACATGCCATTCTTTCTATTCATAGAATTTCATCACTGGAGAATTAAGCTAGTTTGTATAGTACTGACCTTGATAAGAAAAAGGTAGCAGCTGGCATGAGTTTGTAGACTAGCCTCGTTCTCAGGCTCTCCATGCATGTGGGGAAAGTCTGGGAATGAGGTTATGTGCAAACTGCAAGAATCTTGGTAGGCTGGTATACATACAGAGGCGAGTAACGAATTGCTAAGCTTGCTGTAAAAGAACTGTATGCAGGGATAGGGTTGCCTATGCTTGTGAGCAAAACTATCTGTACAATAGCAGCCTGTGCAACAAAACCTTACAGCTGCACAATGAGAATGTGACCATTGGTGCTTTGGTACAAACAAACCACAGCGAGGGACGTGTACTTCCAGGACTTAGCATTCACTGGCAGAGACTGAGTTTCTTGTAAAAGAACCAGAGTGATAATGGGGCTAGAGTTATAAAGCTTCAGGATGCACAGCACACTAGCAGCTTGTGCTTTACTTAAGGCCACGGTGTGGCTACAGTGTGCATTTCTGTAAGTGCTGGGCTTCAAACTTTGTACGCAGTTTGCCTAGTGTATACCTATGTAGCGTGTATATATGTTACCAGTGCTTGGTAACAGCACACATGAGGAGTGGTCTGGTGCAGTGGCGTAGCCAGGACACATTCGATGCCAGGGCACAACGTGGGCACACCACGTTTGTGAGAATTTCTATGTAAAGCGCAGAAGACAGTAGGGGGTGTGGGGGGCATGTTCCCCTAGAAAATTTTTGATATTTCGAGCTTCCCAGGTCAGTTCTTAGGCTATTTTAGGGCATACCCTCGCCTTGAATTGGGTGCACTTCCCACCATGCCTTCAGTGCGGATGTGTGTGCGGTGTAAAGTTTATTACTTAGGCAAATTTGCGTGCAGTGAGAGCAGGGGAGCATACGAGACCTCGTTCTTCAAATAGCTATATAGCACTGCTCGATTTCAAGACATTTATGTATGCATTTTTAGTGCCTGATTCGCGGTCAGTGGCGGATTTAGGGGGGGTAAGGGGGGTGCAAATGCACCCCCCTTTGGCGGCTAGTAATGTATTTTGCGTACATAAATGATTATGCAGCAGTGGCATGCAGCAACAACAACCAGGCACAGTTACACACTCACGTATCAGTTCCTTACTGATCTCCAGACGTTTGACTAGGCCTAGAGTTGCTTCGAGATATTCAGTTCGGCCCGAGGGGTCCGCCAAGGCGTGCCTCGGCGTACGAGATTTCGAAATCCACTGGATTTCACGTGAATTTCGGATTTCAGAGTGGATTTCTGGATTTTAGTTTGGATTTCTGCCGACAGGTTTCTTCTTGTATGTTTTTGGATATTTTAGTTATAGTCAGTCCCAAAATTTTTAGTTGTAGTTTTGGTTGACTAAATTTTAAAAAGTCATACTAAAATGTATTTAGTTAAAGTTATAGTTAACTAAAACAACACTGTCGGACAGTGTACGAGATTTCTTTTGTGACGGATCCCTCGGTTCGGCCTTCCAGCTATATTTTGTATGAATGCGTTCACGTGACCGAAAGTGGGCGTGGCAACCCAAAAATTTCCGGCGCGCTTTGCGCGCCAGTGACTGAACCCCCCTTTCTAAATTTCTAGATCTGCCACTGGCAGTCCACAAATGGTACTTTCAGCACCGATAATTTTATCAGGCGTGCCTCCAAATGGTGGGCACAGCCACTGATTGCTAGGGCATGTGCCAAAGTGTGCCCCAGCTTGGCTCTGCCCCTGGTCTGGTGACTCTTGAGGGGTTCATGTGCGATGCAAGATTTGGACTGTGCAACAAGGTTGTGAAATAACACTGTAATGACTACTTAATGATTAAAGTTTTCAAACACAGTAATTTTGTAATTCATCATTAATTTTCACTTCAAAAAACTGCTGTAATTTGTAATGTGGAAACAAAAGGCATGTAATTTTTTGCAGTGGATAGTATTTACCTATTATAAGTTCAATTACAATACTGGCAGACTCAGCACACTCAGCTGACCATGTGCTGTTCAGGCACGTTTTGACAGGGCAAGAGCATGCTTTGTCAGGATATACACATTGAACCAATTCACGTCTACTTTGACCTGTAATTACAATGTAATTTGTAACTCTGTTATTTTTCTGTAATTTTAATGAATACTTGGAAGTAACCTTGGTAATTGCAATGAGTAGTAATTGACGATTCAGGCTCAAGTAATTGTAATCAATATAACCATGCCAGAATTCAATTACTACAACCCTGTTGTACACTTGGATTGCAGTACTGATATAATTTCTGAAATACACTTTGCTGCCCAAAATTGCCCAGTTACCTATTCAGCTGTCTACTACAAACCTTCTTCTCTATTGAAGGCTTCCATGATCACAACCAACTATCTTTCTCACAACTTGAATGGTAGGCAAGGCTGTAAGTCATCTGTGCTGTGTCTATGTTTGAGTTAAAAGGTCATACTCCTCATTCTGCACATCTCTTAGTCAACTTCTGTTTAAATATAAACTGATATACTACTTAAAAGTATGTTCTACTGATTGGAACTTACATGTAGTGGCACTATAAACAGGTCTCACAATAATTAAGCTGTGTTACTGTTTAGTTCTCTTTCAACACTGAAGGTACACAGTTAGCATTTCATTGACTTCGTAAGTGGATACATGCAGAGACAGATTTGTGGCTGACAAGTCTTGTAGTTGATTCAATTATCCCCACTTATGTGTAGATTGGTGACCTAATGTGAGTCATTACGAGATTTTAAAAACCTAAGTTGGAGGGGCGAGAATTGTGTAATAGTGACTGAGGCGGAGCCGAGGTTGCTATTGCGCAATTCTCGTCCCGACCACAAGGGTTTCAAATCTAGACCTGACCATCAGGGTTTCAAATCTCGTAGTGACTCACTAAATGGCTTAGACCGAGCTGTAATCCACCTATTAATGTTATGCCTCACTACCCCCCTATGAAGCAGATGGTGGGGATTATATGGGGATTTGACTGAAGAGGGTGCCCCTATAGTTGGGAATTTGATAACCTCTGAGCATGAATCTCCAGTAATCTCACACCTTCTTTGAGGAGATTTGATCACAGGGTCTGCCCCACTGTAGGGGCAATTGACATTTTAATTAGTCAAATCCCCACCTTGCCCCACTATGGCCCGGTAGGTGGTGGTGTGGCATAACGTTGATAGATGCATAAAGAGATAGCGAGAGGATGGACATATGGAAGAATGTGATATCTCGAAGTATTTGGCTTCTTTGTGAAAACCGCCACCCTGGTGGCTTTGTCTGCCTCAATTTTGTGGGTGTAGGTGATGACTTTGAGGGTCCATTTGCTCCAGAATGCTTCAAAGTAACGCCAGAAACAGATGAACTGTTTGTGCACACGTTCCAATCGTTGGATAAAAGTTGCGAAGGGTTTTTATCCTAGGTTTCGCAGCAGTACGAGTGAGCGGACATCTGAAAGTTGCAAAGAACTGGATGAGACTGCTACAGGCTTCGCAGCAGTACACAGGCTAAAAATCTCTCAACTTTGGTGCCCGAGAAAGAGAACATTTGCGAAGATGCTATGAAAGCAGTGACTAAAACAGCCCGTGTATGTCTGTTCAAGGAGCATATCACACTTCACTGTAAACTTAACATCAAGAGTTAACTTTTTTGTATATGTTCAACTGTCAACACTGTATATACACACATTGCTTTTTACTAGCCTCATTCCCAGGTCCCTCCCCCATTTTGTTCTTCGGTTTGCGTTCAGTATAATACACAGAAGTGGCAGAGCGGCGAAAAACGGGGAAGGCCTGGAAACACCTATCACATGAATGACATCTGGTAGATGCGAGGTGGACATGGGGGGGAGGGGCCCACGTTCAAATAACATACTATACTTCATCATCAAGCGCTCCAACGATAGCCAGGACCCCAGACGTTCATGAGATCAACAGTACTCGACTCCACCAGTAAGAAACTCTTTATTACACACGAATTGTAGATGGGCACTGCCCCCCCCCCCCCCCCCCCCCCCCCAACGTCCACCTCACATCTACCAGATGTCATTCACGTGATAGGTGTTCCCAGGCCTTCCCCGTTTTTCACCACTCTTCCACTTCCATGTACTGAACGCAAACTGCGAACAAAAAATGGGGGGGAACTGGGAACGAGGCTAGCTTTTACTTGGTCTACCTGTAACTGTACATATTAATATGCCTTTACTGCTAATTGCATACCTAGCGTTTCCATCTTACTGTGTGGTTTCCTTTAAAAATTTGGTTTCTTGCTAATTAAAGTAGTAGGTGTCAAAGTTTATGCTTAGTAACCTGGCACGTTAGACACCTGCTACTGATAAATATGGGATTTAGTTACCTCATCACATCAAACGGAATTATTCATACAGTGGTTTAAGTGGTATTGAACTGTGACCAACGAACTAGTCTTGTGTTCAAAGTAAGTTGAGTATCATCTTGAAAGTTGTTCATGTGTCAAACTTACTAACTGCTACCTTTACTCTTAGATTAGATAATAAGCAAGTGCTACAACGTTGAGAGTCTCTGCGTATATACAAGTATCACCATAGTACAAAGCTATACCGGAAAATATCATGAGTTTGTTTCCGTCTGTATTGTTACGAGTGCGCAGCACGAGTAACAATGCCAACGGCAAAAATGTTTTCCAGTACAGCTTTGTACTATGGTGATAATGATTTTATCATATGAACCTTCGGTTTCATTGCACGTTCAGACACAGCACACGTGACTTGCAGTACCTGATACGGATTCTCGGGTGACTTGTAGTAAAACTATGGCTTTTTATAAACTACATGCAGCTGCAAGGCTTCCCCATTGACTCCCATACGTGTGAGTTAGAGACGTATGATAAGATTGAGTTTTACATTCGTCAATTCATGAACAGCAAGCTGTATTACCAATCAGAGTTGAATGTGAAGGCTGATTACTGTAATAAACTCTTGAGCACATCCACTGCAAGACAGTGCAAGTCCAGTTATGCCACAGTTTTTTGTTGATGGTAAAGAGTAGAGACCTTATCTTGTTGGTGATTTAGATACAGAGCCTTTAAGTGGACAACAAATGATAACAGTGTGCTACCAAGAGGCCCAAACAGAGCCATGTCAGTAAATGCACAAGAACAGCTACGTATATTCTCAGTATACATGGTGACACATTTTTGAGTTCTGTTTAGTAAGGGCTGTGCAAGTCAGGCTGAACAGGTGGTTCTCGTGGCATGTTTCCTTCAAATGTTGTACATGTACCATAATATGCAAAAAGTGCCGTACACTGTCCAGTCACTACAGACTCATGAGAATTGGAACATGGCTTACTGTAGTTTCTTGAGAGATTTTGATGTCTTGATCAGTTTGGTAAGGGGATTGATACTGGCATCAGTGAGATTGTTCCCATCGAGGCTGAATGGAAGAGGATAATTATGAACATGGTTACAGTCCCATCGCTAAAGCATGTCACTGTGCTAAGTATATACAACAAAACTGCAGTAAAAATGCAACAGGATTGTATGCAGGTATGCTTCTTGTTATTGTCATGTAATATATTGTGTAGCAGTTTGTGGGAAGCAGCTGCTCCAAACCAAAATGATTAGTTCCTGAAGTTAAACTACATTCATGTTTCACACACACTTTACATGGGCATGTGAAACATGCAAATACAGGTGCTACAGTGTTTGTGTACCAGTTTTACTTGCTTGCCTCAATCGACAGATGACAGACTTAGTAAATGGATACTTTTAGCCTTCTCTATGTAGTATCCAAAAGCTGCACTGTACACTCAAACTGTTATATACTGATTTCTACCATTTGGTTTGTAGATGTAGTACTGCGCTATTACTCTGTATTGCTTATTGGAATAAGACTGACTCAGTCTCCCATTAGTGTGGAGTTAGACAAATTTTGTGATGGTGCAGACATGCACAGTCAATGTACTGCAAATATTTTATCTATTTGAAACGTATGATGCACTCTGAACCACTGCATCACAGTCTTCGGACCAGGATACTAGCTGCTGAGGGTTTTGGACTACTTAATACATCCAACTACATGGAAGCCAAGAACACCAAAGTACAAGGACGCAATCAAGCATCTTAATGGTGGACCCAGCACCTCAGGAAGCCACACCCACTCACCCTATGCATACATGCACTGTCTGTATAGCATGGGTATGGTTGACATAACATGCTATGTTGTACCAGTATAAAGAGCCCTGCACGTATGCATTATGTATACTGCAGGCTAGCTACATAGCAAGATTAGTAGCCTCACACTAAGATGCCTGGCAATGCCACAGTAATTCACCCTGCAGTTGTGACCACCATTCATTAGAATCTCTGTAGCATAGTTTCTATGTGAGTATGCAGACTGCTTTACCATTACAAGTACATGTACATACGCAGCAAAGTGTTTAGCAAGCTCTAATGTTAACCCAGGATAACCTGGTGATGGCAGCTTTTCATACATGAACAGATTGAATGTGAAACTGTTGCCAGCAGCAAGATGTCACATGATGTTCAAGCAGACCATGAGAAGGACCAGTTGCCAGATACAGACAAATTGCCAGTTGCCAGACACATACAAATGACTGGCTAAAGTTTCTCATAACATGACACTGTCACATACGTATAACATGGTGGCACATTTGAATTGCCACATGGTGTAGCAACATGTCGCATGTGAGATCCTAGAATTCTTGAACACAGCACCATCAATTAATTTATTAATGCCAAAATAATCTGTATCAGCTACTGAAGACCTATGTTGTATTTACATGAGCAAGAACTAGTAAACTACATGTAAACATTGATTGTTCTAAATGTGGAAGGGAACAAGTGTAGCCAAATATTGGCCATGGTTTGGTGAGGATGCAATGCAGGAGACAAGATAAACAGAAAAGTACACATTTGCAAGCTTTTCTACCAGGTCTGCTCCCTTCTAGTAGCCTGCATACCAATTGGGACAGTGAGCAGGGTGGAAAAAAAACCCCGTTTTGCCATGGAGATAGAATTTGGTAGTGTAAAGTGTGGGAGCACTAACATCAGCTAGCACATCTTTGTTCCTATGGGTGTGGGAGTTTCTGCTCATGAATTAGTTGTAGAGCTGAAAATTGTTCATATCACTTGAATGTTATTGTACCTGATAAGTCTCCATGCTATTATAGCTATGCAAAGTGATGTTACAGAGGTTTCTGGTTTGGTTGCTCTACTTGGGCTGTATATAGCCTCGTTCCCAGGACTGTTCATTGTCTGCATGTGAACAACCTTTATGCAGAGGTTTACAGAAGTTTCTGGTTTGGTTGTGTCATTTGGGCTGTATTCATGTTTCCTAGAAGACAGCTTTCGATTTCAGTGGTAGTGTTTCCACAAGGATATAATTCACAACTAGCAAAAGCACAAAGTTAAATAATATCGACAAACTGCAAGAGTGGCAACAGCACTTGTACACAACAGCCTTTGTTTACTGTAAAGTACAGTGAACAATAGTAATACGTATCTCTGCATACTTCTGTGTCATTAGTAATTTATTAGAGGCTGCCCCTTTAACCCCGATAGCGCCCGTATGCGCTCGAGTTAGCTTCCGGCTATTTATCGCCACAGCTGCACGTTTTTGAGTTAGTACATAGTTATTATAAGTCACAGGAAGTCGATCGAAGCATAATTAGCCGGGGTGTCCCATAGGGACTTTCCCCGGAAATCGCGTTCGAAGTTTGCCTACTGATCGTGTTGAACTTAGCATTGTCACAAAACAGCTTGTATCCCACGGGCAACTGGTTCTACAGAATTGTTTCTAGCTAATCATCTAAACAACAATGAAAACGTACCTTCGCTGGAAGTTTGGCCACGGATTTCCAGTCATTTTCATTGGATATCAAGTACCCGCTCTTCATCTGTTGTAGCTTACTCGAACTTCACTGTCAACTCCTATGACTACTTCCTGAGTGAAGCAGGTTTGTTTTTGACTAAGCTAAGCCTAACTATCAACTTGTGAACTCAACTAGTTTACAAGATATAACGCTATCAATCATCATGATGCAAAATCGCCATTTTTTCACTATCTTGTCTCGTGGCTACGGGATTGATTTCTGCGCATGCGCGTCGGGGGCAAAGGGTTAATCCCCCCATTCCTACCGACACAACTGGTGAGCATGTCTCACGTAATCTCCCAATAATTCGCCAACATTCAAAAGAAGCCCACCGCCCTTGTTGGAGAAATGTTAGTGTATGGGGCCAATATTGTCTTGCTAACTTAACAGCTAACTTTCACCAGCATTTATGTATTTGTGCTTACCAGTAACCTATCAACACAAGATATAAAGACCAACATCATCTAGCAAGTGGCCTAGTGGTTAAGTATGGTGGGTGTGCTTATGTAGTACGAAATACTTAAACATTCAAAATAAGGCCATAGTCCTGTGACAAAATTCATAGTTTCTGGTCATATATTAATCTATGTGGGCGAGCAGTATTTTTGCATTTAATCTTCATTATTCAGCCAGCAGGGATACCCCTGAAAACAGGCAACTACTTTGAGAGCGTATATGTGTTGTTTTGCCAGTGTATTACAATTCTGAACTGTTCCATCAGAAGTTCAGCAAGTGCCAAACATAGCAACATTCCCTAAAGCTTCCACTAGCTTGCATGGCTTAAATGAGCCCGATTGCCTACTTGCCACAATCATGTAATGGCTATTCTCTGAAGGTCATGACAAACTCACAATGGCAGCTGCTATTGGATGGAGCTTCAACACTACCATCATGAACTCTGGTATATAAATCTACACGACAGCAAGATTCTTCCACCATAATGACTGATAAAACAATGTACAAAACCAGTATCCATGTTGCAGAGGGCATGCACAATGACCTTTGATAAAAAGCTGAAAGTGGCAGGCTTTATAGATGTAGGCAATGACCAGAAACTACGAATTTTGTTACTATGGTCTGCGCCCACCCCAACTGACTCCCCACACAAGTGTATTACCACATTTATTAAAACGCATGATCCAATCTAGCACAAGAAATTCAATTCTTGATATGGCAGCTGCTAATGATACCATAAGGTTTCTTGCTGCAAAGGGCAAGCACAATGACCTTTGTACTCTATTTAGGTTATGGGTACAAGTTCATGAATAAAATTAGTATGTTAAAAAAACTTGCCTGTAAAACATTTCCTACAAAAAAGCTACTGGATGTTTACAACAACCAGTCACTACAGAGGGCATTCGGCTATAATTCAGCATAACAGTAACTTCACTACACAGTCGGGTGACAGTAGGCGGCTGCTCGGTGGAGTACAAGTACAAACTTCCACATCAGTTCGCCCACGTTGTTGGGCACAGAATGCCGTATACCAGCGTTTTATCTATTTGTACGACATCGCTGCAGGGCCACATGAAGTGTTTTCGAAAAAAAAATTTCCAATTCGCCGTGGTTTGTTTGTGAAGTTACTGGGTACCCATTTTTCAAGTATCCAGTAGCCTTTCAGCCACTGCCGCCCTGTTCTATTCCAAGATATGAGCAAAGACGCTTTGCGTGGCCCTGCAGTGAGTTGCTCTGGCTCTTTTTAAGTCATAAATAGCACCTAGTTTCTCATACCATTGTAGTAAACTGACGTAGAAGTTTGTACTCGTACTCCACCGAGCAGCCGCCACTGTCCCTTGACCATGTACTGTAGCAAAGTTAGTGTTATGCTAAACTATAGCCGAATGCCCTCTGTTGTTGTAAAAATCCAGTAGCTTTTTAGTAGGAAATGTTATATACAGGCATGTTTGTGACATACTAATTTTATTCATGAACATGTATCCGTAACCTTAAGGTTACGATGAACAAGCTGTGCGTGCGCTTATTTATAACTATATTCATGATGTATACCCGCAAGTCCAAATGCATTCCTACCGTTACTAACTTTGCGTCAATTTTAGCGAACTACTTCTATTTTCTGCGGAAGATAACAGCTCAATGGCCTTCCGTACTAAATTTTCGAGGTCGACTCGTCAAGTTTTGCCAAAAAAGTTCTGGACAAACCGTCTGAAAATGGCTTTTTCGGTCGTGGTTTACGAAGACTGCTACTCAAAATTTTATGTAGCGCCTACATTTCGAGCGCTGCTTGAAAATTGCCATCGACTCGACCTAGATACTTGTGCTAGGAGACTAGTAACCAAAAACGGTGAGTTTGAGGGCCGTCAGTAAGCAGATATTTGACGCAAGAGAGTTTATGTGAAGGCTTTGTTCTGGATGGTGTGGATTATAAGCTGCTAGAGCTGTTATGACCCAAAGAGCATTGTGTATAGCCTGGTCTTCGGTATCTCCATAGGCTTTTGAAGTGCTAAAATACCTCTAAGCACTCTAGAGTTATAACGCTGACATTCAAGTGCATTTATTGAATTCTGAGATAGGACAGGTTGTTCATCGTAACCAAGAAAGCTGGAAATGGCAGGATTTTATAGATGCAGACAGTGACCAGAAAATATGAATTTTGTTACTATGGCCTACATGTAAGCCCACCCCAATTGACTCACACAAGTGTATTATTGTGAGACTATTGTACTACAAAGGTTGCCCTAATATTACACCATGTACATCATTTTGAGACAATGGTCCAATCATTGCATGTGTGTTATATAGGGTCGGTTTAATGTACCAAAGGTTCACAAAAGAGTGCCCATGTGTGGAGCATCTTACAAGTACGCTAAAGAATTGGGCGGGTGCTCTTTCATGTGTTTCCGCATTTTGCCATAAAAGAGCGTCCATGTATGTTTACAGCAACTCAATGTCCTTAAACTCGTCACTCTGCTGGAGTCAACAGCAGAATCATGGGATGAAAAGCAACATACAACAGAGCTGCTAGCTTTTGAAGCTCAAGTCCTGATGGTAGACAGTACTCACACTCAACTGGCTGAAAGGCAACATGCCATGAGCCACTGGCATGGTATAGCTATATAGTGAGTCTGCTTCTGTTTACGCAAAGCCACCTTGTAATAATGATCGATACAGAAGTTTTTCTACCTCGGATACGCACAGTGCTTGAGGCTATGCTCCTCAAAATTTCACTGGTGAGTGTACTCCAATAGCCATGTGCAGCTCGCTCCAGTGGGGTTTCTTTAGGTAAACATTTATCCTATGCAGAAAATGTGGGTACACTTTCAAGGGTAGGTGTACTTCTGTGACACTAATACCTCATTAGTACAACCATGATTTGTTGTATCACTTCATACTCACTCCAGTATTTGAAGTTCTTTGCACTCCTGCAAGGCTGCACTGAGAGCAGCACAGCCGGCATCACCTATCTTGTTGTAAAAAAGGCTGTGGAAAGAAGCACAATCATACTCAGTGACTATTACATTCTCAGTATATAATGTACTGAATGGGGAAAGAAACAACACATATTGTAGTTTCTATTCTACTCTATTCCTGAGCTTACACCTATCATTACTGATTTATGATGAGCAATACTGGCATTCCAGAGGAGGTTGGAAGTTAGCAATTAGTGATGCATGTGAATAGCAATTAGTGACATGAATGACATGATCATACAGGCTGCCATAGAGGTCCACAGCGAATGATAATAAAATCAATTTAAAACAGCCCCTGTTAGAAACACACTCAGTGGATACTACCAGGTGAGCCACTATGAGATTTTATCATACACAGAACTTTCCGTGGGGATTCCCAACGAACCACTCAAATGCAAGAACTATAGCACACAATCTAGAGTTCACCTGGCAGTATCTACTGAGCGTCTTTCATTCTGAACAAGGGCTGCTTGTGTAAGGTGATTTCCTTGTTAACTGTGGGCAGCCTGTATGATCATATCATTCACATAGTACTAATTGCTATCCGCTTTATCACTAATTACTAGCTTACCACCTTCTGACTGGTATTGGTACAAAGTTATTACATAGCTGATATACTGTTGTGAACATCAACTTCAACTGTTGTAAGTAAAGTTGCGTCTTCTCTATGTGTAAACTCATACAGTGACCACTGAATAGCAGAAATGCATCATTGATGCACAGGAAGTTGAAATCAAACTGACAAGTTTTTATAATATCTAAGAGCCTTAATATCTAGTAGCTAACCCACAATAATGGTGTCATGGCAGCTACATGTACTTCTTTCAACTTAAAAACCACACTAGATGTTGCTCATGTAGGCCATGAAAGGGACCAGTTACCTATTAGTGTTAGTACAGGGTTCTCGCTAGAAACTTACTTCGCATGATTCAAGTAGATTGTTTACATACCACTAAACTGTAACGTGGAAAGCCAGGTCAGCAACAACTGTGGGCAGGGTTTAGGGTGAACCAAATGGTGCCATTATTATTATTACCATATCCAACTGGGGTGCAAAACCATCCGCTAAAAGCCTAGTGAGATGTTTGTGTCAGTAGACTAACCACTGACCACTTATTGCAGTTAGGTGGCTGAAGTTCATACCCACCAGGGCTTACAATACAATTACCACATAACACTATATGTTGGTGTAACATGTCACATTTAAGGGCTTGCTAGCCTAGCATTCTTGACTACACAAGTTACTGCTGGTTAGAATGACTGACCCCCCACACTGTGTAGCATGTACAGTCAACTCATTTATGTATTGCTGTAGCTTCTGTATGTTTATAATTATTGAGCCTTCAATTTTTACTGTAGGTGTGTGTGCCTGTGTATCAGTATCACTGTCCTTGATTGTCCGTCCGGGGAGATTCTTCATGTACACACGGCCGTGGTTGTTCCTGTGGTGTCTTTTGTTCTTCTGGTTCCCCATAGTCTAGAATTTTACAGCAGACTTTTACTTGTAACTATGCAGTTTAACTTTCCCGCCAAAAATTTGTATTAGCCTGTAACAGCTGTGCTGGTTGCGTGGGTGGAGCAGGCAATTACTAGCGCCTGCGGTTAACAGTCCGCATACAAAGTACTGACTTTGGCGTCAGTTATTTCCTGCTGGAAGAACATCTTACCGTATATTACACTGTATTGGAATTCTACGAAGACAGGCACAGGGTGGCTCGAAGAGTTTTCGCTGAGACGACTTACCGTTTTTGATATACGCCTAGATTTAGTCGCTTGGTCGGTCGAAAACCACCTGGGTCTTGAATAGAAACGCGTGTCACTCGCTTCCCCTGGCACACAGCGACGAAGTTGCTCCGAGCCACCCTCAAGTAAGTTGAGTATTACCTGTAGGTGTTGAAAAATTGTACCTGCAATCCTCTCTGAAGACAAAATCTGACGCCAAAAGTCACGAACTTTTGTCATCGCCGCTTGCCTTAGTACGCTGTACATAAGAATTAATACTATACTGGTTAAAAGGTACTCATAGTACTGTTATATGTCGCTTCTATTGCGTGCTGTAACTGGATCCTGCACAGGGTAATATTCTTCATGAATATTAATGACAAACTATATCCCGTAACCTTAATGAGCATTGTACACAACACAAGCACACCAAACACTGTATTTCCAAATACATAGACAATACAAATTGAACAAGAAAACTCGGTTGCTAGCCACAATCAGGGCTACAGTCACAGGTTCCTGACCCAACAACTAGCTGCAGGTTGCTGACCCAACAACTAGCTACAGGTTGCTGACCCAACAACTGGCATAGGTTGCTGACCCAACAACTGGCCAGAGGTTGCTGACCCAACAACTGGCCAGAGGTTGCTGACCCAACAACTGTAGCTACAGGTTACTGACCCAACAACTGTAGCTACAGGTTGCTGACCCAACAAATAGCATAGGTTGCTGACCCAACAACTGGCCAGAGGTTGCTGACCCAACAACTGGCTGCAGGTTACTGACCCAACAACTGGCATAGGTTGCTGACCCAACAACTGGCCAGAGGTTGCTGACCCAACAACTGTAGCTACAGGTTGCTGACCCAACAACTGGCATAGGTTGCTGACCCAACAACTGGCCAGAGGTTGCTGACCCAACAACTGGCCAGAGGTTGCTGACCCAACAACTGGCCAGAGGTTGCTGACCCAACAACTGGCCAGAGGTTGCTGACCCAACAACTGTAGCTACAGGTTGCTGACCCAACAACTGGCAGAGGTTGCTGACCCAACAACTGGCAGAGGTTACTGACCCAACAACTGGCCACAGGTTGCTGACCCAACAACTGTAGCTACAGGTTGCTGACCCAACAACTAGCTACAGGTTGCTAGCTGCAAGTTGCTGAGTAATACATGGTGCTTCTTCGCATTTGAAGCGCTGTGATAGCTTTAGTCGTTGACTACTGTAGTGTGGTGTGGGATCCTTCTGCTGCATACCTCATCAATAAACTGGAATCAGTTCAGAGGCTTGTGGCAATGCTGACTACCAAGCACTGGTCGGCCTCACCTGACAACCTTCTTAACTCCCTGAACTGGACCACCTTGCGAGCTAGAAAGAAGCAAAAGGTCATGGTCTGTTCTCAGAGAACTTGAACTGTTTCTCAAGCACTCCCCTGCTAATACTTGCTGCTATACACCATTTTTTTCCCCACGATATTCATAGTCACTGGAAGTTCACCTGAGCACTTGTAGTTTATGAGATCATTTTAATGCGTTTAAAATGACAAGGACTGTTCATTTTCTGTGAGCAACCTTTATGCAGAGGTTTACAGAGGTTTCTGGTTTGGTTGCATTATTTGGGCTGTATTCCTGTTTCCTGAAACATAGCCTTCGATTTTAGTGGTAGTGTTTCCATAAGTCAAGGATATAATTCACAACTAGCAAAAGCACAAAGTTAAATTATATCTGCATACTTCAGTGTCATTAGTATATATTTGAGGCTGCCTTTAATCCCCCCATTCCTACCAACACAACTGGTGAGCATGTCTCACGTAATCTCCCAATAAAATCCAAAAGAAGCCCACTACCCTTGTTGGAGAAAAGTTACTGTATGGGGCCATTATTGTCTTGCCAAATTAATAGCTAACTTTCACCAGCATTTATGTATTTGCGTTTACCAGTAAGCTATCAACACAAGATAAAGACCAACATAGTCTACCAAGTGGCCTAGTGGTTAAAGTATGGTGGGTGGCTCATGTGGTATGAAATATCTAAATAAGGCCATAGGAACAAAATTTATAGCTTCTTGTCATATATTAATCTATGTGGGTGAGCAGTATTTTTGAATTTAATTAGTTAGCAGGAACACCCCCATTACATTGAAAACAGGCAACTACTTTGAGAGTGTATATGTGTCGTTTTCATGCCATATTGCAATTCTGAACTGTTACATCACGAAGTTCAGTAAGTGCCAAACGTAGCAACATTCCCTAATGTTTCCACTAGCTTGCATGGCTTAAATGAGCTCGATTGCTTACTTGCCACAATCATATAATGGCTACTCTCTGAAGGTCATGACAAACTCAAAATGGCAGCTGCTAGTCACGGCTGTTTTTCATGCAACGCGAACTTTGACATTTAGTTAAATGATCAAACATCATCAGTAAGTTACGCAATCGTGTCTTGAGATTCGAGCTTCTGTAACTTTGGTATCTATTGGCGAACTTACTTTTTATAACTAATCAGAAAATTAATTCAGGGTTACTTTATAAAAAAACTGCGCCCCTCACAGTAATTCTGGTAAAATTTGCATATGCCACATGGGTGCTACGGTGTGTTGGACTGTCTGGTTTGAGCAGCGTTTGTAGCAAAGTGTGGAGTTTAGGAGGATATCCCGTTACCTGCAGAAGTGAAAGCACTCCCTGTAGAACTCAGGTCTACTCATTTTATGTTGTAACTTTTTTTTGCACCTGAGCAACTGATTGGCAAAACCAGCTATATCGTGGCTTCACATTAGTTTTGTGTACACTGGGTGGTTGTGTATACTAGCTACATATCAGCCATCAAACTGCTATTTAAATGGTGCAGTTAGTATGTTCCATAAGAGTTTATGGATACAAGACAATAGTCTTGTTCCCAGAGCCTCCCGAGAAATGTAAATTTTAATAAACAGGTCGGAATGGAAGTGTACACTTTGGAATTTAAATAATTGATGACACCTCTGGCGCCAGTAGAGCCTTCTGCTAACTGTACAGTCACAGATTCTGAAGTGATCTAATCCTTTTCATAACTTTTTTACAGCAAAGCGAAACACAGCCACTAGAATAGATGATTCTCATGTGGTTAGCGTTTCCAATGAATGCTCATCAGAATGCTGATCAAAAGCCCATCAGAAATGCACCTGCATATCAGGCGCAGTGAATATTCCACCCAGCCAACTTTTTTTTTGATTTTTCAAGGGTTTGCACTAACAAAACAGCTGTTAAACTCTCTTTTTATTTTCAAACAGCACCCTACGGGCATCAGGGCACACTTAGTCTTGTACTTTTCACAAAGAAGGAAAATAGTCGGGTAAACTGCCTATATCACTTCAGTTCCAATATTTCGAATCACTATTACGCCACATAAACTGGATTATCCTTACAAACAGTGAACTCTTGGACAGCCTACTCTTGTTTTTTTTCAAAGGACAGAATATTCTAGTCTACACGAGGTAGCATTCTCTGATCAAGATCCGAGTTGCTAGAAGATCGTTGGCACACAGAGTGGAATGTAATCTTCAATGATGTCAAGCATTAAATCAGAATAGAACAATACCTCAGCATTCTGGTGCACATAAATTAAAACAGAAGGCAATTGACCAGACACATTTTCCCTGCAGGTACAACAGTGTGGTCTGGGAATGAGACTAAGGCACACATGCATATGATGAGCCTAGCCTCATTCCCAGGCCTTCTCCGACTCCAGTTTTCGATTGCTTGCAGTATGCAGAAATGGACAGGGAAGGCCTGGGAGATTTAGTCATGTGCTATGATGTCAGGTAGACAGAGGGCAGAAGGGAGGCGGTGCCCGATCGTTGTAACTCAACTTTGTAATAATCATCCTCAAATCTACCCAAACAACGAGCTGTATTGACGCTATCTTTCGAACACTACAGTTTGGAGTCCTTGGACAACATATTACGGGAAAGGTCGTGAGATTCTTCGTCGGGCATTGCCCCCTGTCTGTCTATACCTATTATTATGTTACATCATTGTGCACATGGCGAAATCTCCCAGGCCTTCCTTCCCTTTATGCATACTGCGAGCGATCAAAAACTGGGGCCAGGGATGGCCTGGGAATGAGGCTATGATGAACCTCCATCACATGATTGGAGCAATTGCACTAGTACATTTGGTGACAGTCTCCACAGATTGGTTGTGCAGTAGCTATACAGGATGGACAAATTTCTGTGCAAGGTACTGTGCAACATGTGTGGAGATATTACTAGTAAGCAGAGCCCTCACACCTGATGTACAGTCCAAGCTTTACGGCCATCACCTCAGAAGGCATTATCAACACCAAGTTCAGGGGGATTGCTACAGCCACGGCACACATAACTACCACCATGTGTGCTACAAAGCAATTCTCCTGTATCTTCTTCCTGGACAAGGACAGCTAGATTGGACGATTGAGAGTGTTGGTGCAGAATGGACACTGGAAGTCAGCCAGGAAAATGTTGTACCTCAGTGTGATGGATTTAGTGGCCATGCTGCCAGGTATGATGGGAAACTTTTAGTGTGTTCACATTCCATTATTCTCTGAGTGACCATGGCTTATCCTCTCCTTTCGAGACCTTCCATGCACCCACAGATTGCTGGTTTGAAAAGGTTAAAGATTGCACACATTGTACAGCTGCTTTCAGCATGGCTTGTCAAAGCAAAAGGACTGACTGAACTTTCATACAATGCTTTTGTGTACGACCTGCCCTCTCGCTGTTGTCGGTTGCAGGACTGACTCACTCACCATACCTTGCAGCTACGAGTTTACGTGTATAGGGTATCATGGAACTCAACCGAACTGTGGATGCCTTGAGGACAAGGAGTGAAATTGTAAATAGCTTGCACAGCTACCAGGTATTGTACTGATATTGCATGGCAGCTTATTAAATCACATGACAGTTATTACTAAAGTGGGAGCATCCTATATTGATCACATGAATGATGACGTGCTGGAAGACGACAGCTTTTCTCACGAATGCTACCAGGCTCTCTCCTCCCCCGTTTTTGAGGAGAGAGCCTGGGGATGAGGCTGGGATTGGACAACCCCGGATGTATTATTGCAATTATTGCATACCCTTAGTACTTACATAGAACTGGTCAATTACTGTAAGTACACATACTTGAAGTCATCAGAGAATACATCTTTACACATTATTTCAACACTAGCTCTGTTTCTTAACAAAGTTACCTATGTGTGCCCATGAAACAAAACCTGTTGTAGTACACAGTGTACATTCTGTTTTCTATTAGCATGCAAATGACAAGATTAATTCTCTATGAAAATCTAGTCCAGTCTCGTACCCAGCCTGTCGCACTCACTTTTGGCTGTCAGCATTTTGGAGTTTGGTTTCACTTCTCTGTCAAACCTCCAATGCCCCTCAAGTCAACACATATACTCATTCTCAGGTCCCCACACAGCTTTTTGTTGTTAGCAGTATTGTGTACTATACTGGGAATGGGGCTAGTAAACATAAACATTTGCTTGGAGTCCACAGTCATTGTATCCAAGTTGTTGGTCCATATCAAAATGGTGAACAATGTTAAATAGAAAAGTGCCGCAAATGCAGAGGGTTGAACTGCTTTGGTGTCTATAGGTCTCACATACATTTAGATTGCCATGTTACTGCTGCTTACAGCAACCATTTAACCTGGTAAATGCGCTGATAAACTGACAGGCAGGAAAAAATCAGTTGCTTACACTTAACTGCTTTGTTTTATGCGCAGATCGGGTAATGATCCCAATGACCAAATTGAAAAGTGGGGAGATAATTGCAGGTGAACTCCCTGCCACAGCCACTACGTATTGGAATACTCTTGACTACACAATTCAAAACCAGTAATTACTGTCGTAATAATGTACCTAAAGCCTTCATTAGAATTTTACAACATAATGCTCAAGTACTAGCCTATTGTGTTATTCCAAGTCCAAAGTTTTCCTTGTGTTATGCTCCATCAACCACCAAAAGTGGATAACAATGGCAGCTAGAGGAAGTCTAGAGCGTGTAACTACAGTGGAACCCCGCTTAACGGACACCCCTGAACAGTGGACACCCACGAAATAACGGACAATTCTGAAAGTCCCGACTGTCCTTTCATTCACTTCAATACTTAAGCAACCCCTGAATAGCGGACACCCCACTACTCCGTATAACAGACAGTTTTTGTGGTCCCAACTGTACGCAAGCAATACTCAACGACCCTGATTTAGCGGTCACTCGTCGACCTTTTCAGCAAGATTGTCCACCATCACTGCTGTAGTTAACAACTTGACATTAGATTAGTGCTGTTACTGGTAGTACTAGCCTCTGCTTAGCCTTCCCTGCCAGCGTACAGCAAAGGAAAGCTCTAAAAACGCAGCCACGTTGTACTCAACAGCCAGATTACGCAGTACCATTTCCTACCAGAAATATACCGGAAGCCCCTGAGTTAGGGACACCTCACTATAAGGGACAAAATGTTGGTTCCCAATGGTGTCCATTAAGTCATACTCCAAAAGGAATTTAGACTTTGCTATGTTCTACATTCTGAGGCCAGTCAGCTTTTCAGTTCAAGTAGTTCAAGTGGTTGCTAATTATCTGATGGTTTGGGGGTGGACCCAAAGGGTTATTATATTGCTGTTTTTGAGACGACACAAAGCACATTAGAAGTTGAAAAAGGGTAAAGTGTACCTCTGGTAGAGATAACACTGCTAATCACTAAATGGGCAGGTACGCTTACCTATAGACTAAGAAGGTTTTATTAAAAGGGGGCTGTTTTCAGTATATAAATAATGTCAATCTAGGCACATGTAGTTGTGGGCTTTCTACAATCACTGGACTGGACTGGTGGACTGGACTTGGGGACTGGACTGGTAGACTGACACTAAATTTATTTTGATTGTTTCTAAAAAGATTTGCTTGCCAAAGGAGTTGTGTGGAAACCCTGCCTTCTCTTTAGCTACATGCTCCAGGAGCAAGTAGCTCACTAGACCGATGAAGGTTTTTGTATTTGTGTCCCAGGAAATTATTTAACACTGAGAGATGCTTTAACATAATTAACGGAGGAGAAAGTAATTACATACACACTGGTGCTCCCTCAAATCTTTAACATGCAACTTTTTTTCTCCCCCCGACAACATTTGCCAAGGCTATGCATCTGCAGCTATTGTCATTGAAAATTGTGCAAGAAGAAGACTGTTTTGGTGTTAATACCCTATAGGGAGTGAGTCTTGTTAAAAGGTGTAAAAATGATTCTAGCGTCAGTCCATCGTCCAGTTCACCAGTCTGGTCAAGTAGTCCAGTTCAGTGATTGTAGACAGCCGTGGCTGTGGTGGTAATATCACAGTGGACCATTCACAACAGTGCATCCTTTCATACTCACTTCAGTACTTGCAGTTCTTTACACCCCTTCAAAGCTGCGGTAAGAGCAACAGCGCCCTCCTCACCAAAGTTGTTGTCGGTAAGGCTGTGGAAAAGAAGATAATGGTCATTAATATACTCTCAATACGTAATGCACTGAATGGGGAAAGAGACTATACACACTTGACTATTCATGGTTTAATTTTCCTACTACGTACATAAGAAATATATATTTACACTGAATGGAAATCATTGGAAATACTTCAAATGGGTTTTCTTATGACAAGGGACAAAACAGTCCACATCCAACAGTACCCACACCACCTCCACACCACAAAACAATGTTATTCAATTTCAATACAAGCCACATGACAAGTTGAGTTAATTTGAGAATTTTTGCACAATGACATATTCTTGTATTAATCTTGTAGTCTGGGCCACAAAGGTATCTGATGGAAGGGTAGTAACTAAGCTGTCCAAAATACTGTATCCAAACATTGAAACTTGAAATTTTTTTGGCTAAGGTACGGTCTATGTCTGTGGTAGATATTGCTTGGTAGGTTAAGTCTATTACCTGTTATACATTCAATATTCAGACCTATCGCCCACTTAATTAGCACAAACAACTAATCCATTCCTGTTACTGCTTTGTACATGTTGGTGACTCACACTGCTGTTATCATTACTGTTTCCTATTACGCCATGCAATCTAATTATTATGTTGCTGGGCCCAACTGACTTAAATTTTGGCAGATGCTACTCAAAAGCTATAATTGTCTATTGCACATGCATGAATTTGCAAGCTGACTTGGTTGGAGTGGTGTCATTATTTGTATGGATAATTACAAGTGTACTCATCAAAACAGGGCCTGACGATGAAGAAGCCCAAGATCAATTGTAGATCGGCTGACTTTTTTTAGAGAGCTGTTAGTGGGTACGTCTTGCAGTGAAACTGATCATACTATTATTAGCATGTTTAAGCCTACCTACCAACCTTCTTTGAAAAGCCATCTGGCCTGAGCAACAGAAAAATAGATTGGTACACTACACAGAAATATTAGACTCAGGCAAGGTAGAACTAGCAATTTGAACAGATTCATTACAAGACCTGGTAATCTGCTACTGCCTTACAATATCATTTCCTATTGCACTTTATTCCTGAACCTACACCTTCTGCCACTACTGATGTATGATGAGCAGTACTTTCATACTTGTACCAAGCTATTGGGACTCCAAGCTTATGCACATCAAGTTTAACTGTTCCAAATAAAACCAACAAGGCTTATCTTCTAAGCGCTCTAACACATAATTCCTGTACCATTACGGATTGGAATGTTCCAATATTCATCTATCTAGTAGATATGTTGGTGAAAAGTGTCGCTGAACGTAAGTCCATGAGTGCTGAAGATACTATTCGTTTATTATTGAGGCTCGTTCGTCGATCTCGTGTGGTCTGTGGTGTACTTTGTCGTCACCTTGAGACATCTCTGTGTGCAACTGTAAAACAGGTGAAAACCTTCCGACGGTGTGCTCTATTTGGAGTTTCGGGCGAGGCCAGCACATACGTTCAGTCTTTTGTGGGTGCTGCATGCTTGCATGCGTATATAGTTGGGTGTTTTGCCCTGTTGTTATAACTTTGTTGTGATTCAGCTACTGAGCAGTTGCTCATGACTATCAATAGTGGGGTTCTTGCCTACATCGAGGCTTTCCGACAATGAGCAGATATTGATTCTATCAGCAATCATATTCTGGGTAAATATAGCTCTTCCTTGATCCGTTCTGCTAAGGATGTGCTTTGGGAAGGTTGTAGTGAGGATCTTGGCAGGCTTAAGCTGGAGAAGAAGGCCAGATGTAGCTCCCCACTCACTCACAAGAGCTAGCTGATTTGGATGACATACTTGAGGCATTCAATGATGACGACTGCCTACCTGAGATGCTGCTCAGATGAAGATCTTCTTCAGATGCCTCGGCTTCTTCCACTGCATGGCACAGAACAAGTGGTTGAAGAAGTATCCAGCTTCCGTGAGGTAGTCTGCTCCCGTCTTGAAAATATTGATAGTCAACTAAAACCCAGTAGTCCCTCGAGCCTTTGTGTAAGACCTGCTGGGACAGCCCAGAGGAACCCCCCTGATCCACTTGAGCACCGCTGTAATTTAATTTTGTTTGGTGTTGGTGAGGAGGAGGATTTGACTGTCGTCCCTAAGGTATTGGAGGCAGTTTCTGGTAATATAGTACCCATCAAGGACATGTTCAGGTTTGGAAGGAAGACGAAACAGGTTCAGTCTACTTTAACCCCTCAGCAGAGTGGTACATAGCTCTGCTGTTGTTCACCCTAGACCAATTTTGATTAAGCTTAACTGTCCATGGGACAGACGAATCATTCTGGTGGGTAAGAAGACGCTTTCTGGTGTTGAGGGGATGGAAAAGTACTCCTGCAACCTGACCTATCCTTAGATGAATGAAAGAGATGCAGAGATGCATATTTTGTCCAGAAAAGTGGGAGTGCTCGCTCAGAGAAAAATGACTGATTCTGGCTTATCTTCAGTAAAAGAGAATCTTTCTATTGTCTCTTACAAGTGTCATGGTTTTAATAATGCAATTTCTTACATGCCAGTCTTTCTTGATTCTTTTGATGTGATTTTATTGCAGGAACACTGGCTGTCTGAATCAGAATTAATCAAAATGTGTTTTAGTGGTTTTGTGACTAATGCCATTTCTGGTTTTGATGACTCAGTACTGTTACATGGTCAACCATTTGGGGGTTGTGCCATTCTCTATCGTCAAAACTTTGTCAGTTCCATTAAGCAAGTTAAAACTCCTTCTCGTCGTTTTTGTGCTGTCATGATTGACTGTCACAATTATAGCTGGTGATTGGAATACAGATATTCAGCATCCCACAGTTTCACACACACTGTCTCAGCCTTTCTCGGTGAACTAAACCTGTCTCTTGTTGACCTTATTTCTGATAATGTCAGTTTCACGTATTCCAGTCACGGTGGATTCATTTCTTGGCTTGACCATGTTGCTATCTCCACTTCTTTCTCCTCTGTAGTCACTTCTGTGCATTCAATCATGGATGGCAGAAACCTGTCAGATCACAATCCCCTTGCTTTCTCACTTAATCTGTCTGCTATTGTTGTGGATTGTCCATGTACAGTATACAAACCTACTTCAATTTCTCAAAGACATCTGTCAGTATCAGAGCATTGTTGCACACTCGCTTGTTAGTTTAGGGAGTATGCTGTCTGATGATATTGTCTTGTGTTGCAACCCTTTATGTACTTCTCACCAAACTCTGCTGGACGAGATCAGTTATGAGCTGGTTACTTGCCTTAAAAGTGCTGCTGACCTTACAGTCCCTAGTGCTGGCACTGGTCGGCATCCTAGAGTTGCTGGCTGGTCCCAGTTTGTCAAGCCTGAATTGACAGCTAGTCAGTGGTGGCATAAGCTTTGGCTGGTTCTCCCTCAGCTGGTGTTTTGTTTCAGCTTATGCTCATAGAAGGTACAAATATGCTGTTCATCGAGTCTGGAGAAAAGAGGAGTATCTCAAGCGAACAAGGCTTGCTGAAGCTCTGCTCAGTGATCCAAATTGCAACTTTTGGTCTGAAGTGCGTAGGTTTGTTGGCCATCATAAATCTGTTCCTGCACCTGTTGTTGATGGTGTCTCTGGTCCAGAAAATATTGCTAACTTGTGGTGCAGTAACTTCAAACAGCTCTACAATACTCTCGATGGCTCAGCTTCCACAGACGTGTTGTGTGCTCTTGACTCTGGCATCTCCCATGATGTTCTTTATCAGACATCCATCTCGGCTGAAGTGATTGAGGTGGCCATAGGTAAATCGAAACGTGGTAAATCTGATGGTGATACTTTGATGTCCGATCACATCATTGAAGCCCCTTCTTCACACTGTCAATTTCTAGCTTGCTTGTTCACATCAATGCTGAGACACGGTTTTATGCCATCATCCTTTCGAGATCTACTATTCAGCCAATACCCAAAGGGTCCAAGGATCCATCCTTGTCTGCAAATTATCGCGGAATTGCTCTTGCCTCCTCTCTCAGTAAAGTCATGGAGTGGTCTATTCTTCTCACCTGGGAGTCGTTCCTCACTACCAGTTACCTACAGTTTGGGTTTAAGTCAGGCTTTTCCACCACACTATGCACTGGTGTATTGAAAGCTGTCATCAACCGTCATTTAAATAATGGTTCTAAAGTTTATGCCTGCCTGATAGATGCCTCTAAGGCTTTTGATTTGGTTGACCACCGTATTCTCTTTGATAAGCTGTTGGAAAGAGGTATGCCTAAGCCTGTTGTCCACCTGCTATTGCGCTGGTATAAGTCTCAGCAACTATGCGTTCGTAGGATGGGGAGATCATCAGACTATTTCCAGGTTACTAATGGGGTTCGTCAAGGTGGAGTTCTGAGTCCGATTCTGTTTACAATTTATCTTGATAGTCTTTTGGAACATCTTCAGGCTAGTGGCAGAGGGTGCTATTGGGACAACCACTTCGCTGGTGCCCTCTGTTACGCTAATGATCTCACTATCCTGGCCCCTTCTCCTGATGCTCTCAGGAAAAAGAAAGCTGACTGTGAGGCTTTTGGTCAATCTCATGGGCTACGTTTTAACACTTCTAGGACTCAATTGATCTGTTTCCGACAAACAACTTGCCCTGTGCAATGTCATTTTTGCTTTGATGGACAATCTTAGCCGGTTGTTGACTCTGTGGTTCATCATGGTAACACTCTTCAGTTTAATCTGTCGGACAAGCTTGACATTCATTTGAAGTCAATGTCGTTTATCCATAAAGCTAATACAGTTCTTTTCCGTTTTAAATGCACCAATCCTCTGACTAAGATGAAGCTATTTCAATCTTACTGCCTTTCACTATATGGGAGTTGTCTGTGGAGGCTAGACTGTGAGGAACTCAACTCACTTAGTGTTTCCTTTAATAATATCATCAGAAGGATATGGAACCTCCCTCGTATTAGTCGTACTTCTATTGTCCACTTAGTTGGCTCTGTTGTCAGTATCCACAATATTGTTTATAATAAGTTTAGTAGTTTATGCACTTCTGCCATGCCCCATCCTTCTTCTCTTGTTCGCACTATTTTTACTGACAGTTCTCGCGCCTGTAACTCAAACTTTATTGGTTACAACTGTTCGTATGGCACTAGTCGTTGTAAGTCTTATGCATGTGTTCACATTGCCATGGGAAACCTAATCAGAGAAATTCGCTCCACGCACAGTTTTATTCCTCATTTCAGCCACAGTGAACTGGAACCAATTGTATCAGCTGCTGTATCTTTACAATTTCTATGTACCCTTATCTTTGCACCCTTCTCGGTGTGTTTATCATAATAATAATAATGACAATTATGTGGTAGAGTTTGTCATAAACATGACGATTTTACATTAATTATGAACTATCATATAACTTGATGTCATAACAAGTCACCTTTGAGGGCTAGCTAGTATTCTTGACTGCACAGTCAATTATCACTGCCATAAATTGGTGAGTATGAGTGAGCCCCACACTTGTGGTGAAATTACAACATAGACTAAAATATTTGTAATTCCCATTACAAGGAGAAACTGAACTCCTGCTACACACTGATAACTGCTGTGGGCAGAGTACTTCTGCAGTACTTGGCTTGGTATACTCTAACTACATGGTACCAGAAGCATCCAAATTTCATCTATGATCCTTGGGCACACAAAATGTGCACCTTGAAATTTGAAGGTATTTTAGGTTGTCTGGTCTTGTACAGATGAAGCATTAAATCATCCTCAGCTCATTGATCCTGTATTACAACAACTCATTCATACTCACACATTTATGAGTCAGTATTTTAATCCTATGCCTCACATCCTATCATACATATCAGGTCTTTTATATCACACATGGAATGGTTTCATTACAAAAACACTCTTCTAGTCCGAAAGATGTCCCAATCTTTCAAGATTAGGGTCTAGATATTCCAACTGGGCAACTCCCACAAGAAATTCCACTTAAATGCCTTTTCTATTGAAAGGCAGTGGTACTTATATGACAAATAAGGGAAGCACTATTGAAGCTGCCAATACTACATGTCCTAAGCCAAGCCAAACTCTATTTCTTCAACTGAAGTGCAGTCCACAGAAGCAGACACTCTGTCAATAATAGCTATCTGATCAGTGCATAGTGAAGAACCTTTGTTGAGACACATGCATAGCCACCTAGCTAAATTTGGGGAAAACATCAGAAAGATCCCTCTTTACAAATTTGGTCACATGTGATACACAGATACCCTGCAAATACATTCTGCCCTATTTCTACCAATGGCTCAGAGGTGGATACGAAGAGTAAACCTATGGTCTGTTCTCCAGTTGAATACATCTTAAACCAGAGGACAGTGATTAGTGTCTGAGTCTCTGAGCAGAGACAGCAAATGAATCTCACATGGCAAAAAAATGATTGGTCACCATGCGAGCTTAAAAGGAAATTGACAGACAGGCCTGGTTTTGGCAGTTTAGTTACTCTTGGAAAGAGGACACTGTAGTGACACTTAACACAGTCCTCCTCTTTGGTCTTAATTCCCAGTACTCTATAACACAGGCCTCCCCAAGTAACATGAGCATCTAGGCTAGAAACCAAGTCCCTGGCCAGATTGATCCCCTGAGGTTGGTGCTTCCACCCTGATTATTCTAATACCTCTATGTACCAACAACATATTGCATTTCCTCCACTCTTCCCTTCCGGTACTCTTGTCCCATGTTTATATTCCTGTATCAAAGCATTCTTTCCTCTTTCATGTATCATCTCTTGTCAGACAGCCATGGTATATAAAGACTCACCTCACAGTCATCAGTCAGATCCTGAAGAAGACTCATCCTGAAGTCGAAATATTGAGAATTTAAGCCACTCGGCTGTCTACTTTTCAAGTGTCTACTGCGAACGTGGACCACCTGCAACAACGATGGACACGCCAGCTACCTCGCGGAAGCGCCCTGCTTCCTCGCCCCTCAACACTGAAGCTCGCCAGCCTACCGCTAGAATTGGGAGCATCTCTCCGCCTCGCACTTCGCGCTCGGCCCCCACCTCTCCCTCTCCCACTTTGCCATACTGTAAGGTGATCCAGCCATGGAATAACTTTTGTTGGCCAGAAATGGATTCACTTTGTAGTTTGCTGACACAGCATGTGCAACTGCCATCAAGCTATTATCTGTGCCTGGAGTTGTAGAGGTGCACCAAAAGCTGGGCAAGCCTTGTGGGAGACCTTAAAGCTGTAAGAAGTGCTGTGAGCTGGCTGCAGTAAGTTTGCTGAATACTTACATAACTAGTCTCACATAGTCAGACCTGGCCAAGCAAGACTAAAGCTTGACTGTCCCTTCGTAAGCTGGACTTTATCATTGATAGTAGAGTAGGAGTCAACTGTCTATGGCTCAATAAATGGAAGGCCCTTCGGTCATTCTCACACTGTGTAGATGGGAACTTTTGACTGGTAAGATTGCCACCCCCCTAACATTAGCTGGGTAGTGTGAGTTAATAGTTACCATTTTCCTGTAACCAGTTTCTCACAGTCTGCACATTAATTTATTCTCAAATGAATTGAAAAATGAAATCTGTTCATCCATGGGGTAAACAATAAAATACCCCATTGCACGTGCTGTGTTGGCAAAGTAAAAAGGAAATTCATTTCCCAGTCAACAAAAGTTATTTTGTAATCCGTGTTTTGTTTGCCATTGAGATGCTGTAATTGGTAACATCTACGTACATGTAAACACTAACGCATAGCAGCAGTACAAGACTGACCACAAGGAAACATGTGCTCAAATTACTGTAAGTACAGCAAAACAGTACGTATATGTACTGACTACATCATGTATACCCTGTCACACCCATTGTGGCTGTCAGCATTTTTGGAGTGTGGTTTCACTTCCCTGTCAAACTTCCAATCATCTTCAAGTCAACACATACTCATTCCCAGGTCCTACCCAGCTTTTCATTGTTTGCAGTACCGTGTACTATACTGGGAATGGGGCTAGTAAACACAAACATTTGCTTGGAGTCCGCAGTCATTGTATCCAAGTTGTTGACCATACGTATCAAAATGGTGAACAATGTTAATGTTAAATAGAAAAGTGGTGGAAATGCAGAGGATTGAACTGGTTGTTAGTCTCCCTAAGGTGCACATACATTTAGATTGCCATGTTACTGCTGCTTACAGCAACCGTTTAACCTGGTAAATGTGCTGATAAACTGACAGGCAGACAGAAGGACAAAACGGATTGATTAAGCTTAACCCCTTTGTACGTACATGTGCAGACAGCGTAACAACCCCAATGATCAAATTCAAGAGCGCATAATGACGTCATTTTTATTTGGAAGGGAGGAGGAAGAGCGTGTAACGGGCAAAAATTCAAAACAGGCAGAATCTCCCGCGTGTACTAAAAATAAAACACACCTTCGCACAAGTTCGCACTTCCACAATCTACAACCTCACAATGCAGTGTTACCCTCGTATTCAACAAGATGTGAACGCTCCAAGCTTACCTGGCAAGTTCTACCTACACAGCAACGGTTGTCGGCCCTTTCCAACGCGAGGAACTTTGTGTTACGATGCTATCCACGCCTGACAGTCGAAGAGGCCCGCGTAGCCTTTCAGTCAAACTCTTGAGCATCTCCTTGGGTAACCCGCAGTCCTTATCCAACCCATAAGCCACAAACTCGACTGTTTAGCAGCTACTTTTACCCACACTTTCACCCGCACACTAGCTACAACTTGACCAGATGTGCTATTTATAGTACACGCGAAGGATTCTGCTTTCACCATGGCCAGAATAGGAAGTTACATGCTCTTCCTCCTCCCTCGATCCTCCAAAATAAAAATGATGTCATTATGCGCTCTTGTCAAATTGCATGAAAAAAGTGGGGAGATAATTGCAGGTGAAGCCCCTACTATAGCCACTACATTTTGGAATACTCCTGACTACACAATTCATAAACATATAATATACCTGTCATAATAATGTACCTAAAGCCTCCATTACAATTTTACATATATCATGTAGTTACCAGCACATAATGCTCAATCACTAGCCCATTGTGTTATTCCAATGTGTTATGCACCATCAACCACCAAAATCACATAACAATGGAAGCTAGAGGAAGAGTGTGTAACTATGTAAAGTTGAAACCGGGCCAAATAGTAACATGTACTGTGCATGCTTCCCGGGCTTCGCTAAGCAGAACTTTGGAGTACGAGTCAGCCTAGTATCGTGGCTCTTAGAGTCTGCCCAATCGGCACTTTGGGCCCACTTGACCAAGTCAAGCTACAATGAAGTTTTCTCAACCCTGGTCCACGAGAGTAGCAAAAAGCAGCAAACTATTTCATGTCTTCAAGTTTGTTCCAACAGACTGTGATGTCATTTTGTTGTCCCATTCGCCTTTCAGACTCACTTAACAATATGTTGATGGTGGCTGAAGTACTCTGGCTGACAAACTAAGACAAAACATGTGACTGGGTGTTGTATTTTTAGTAGTGTTCAAAAAATTCACCCGGACTACAGTCTTCTATTCGAGTTACATGCTCTTCCTCTAGCTGCCCATTCTTATGCACTCTAACATCCACCCATTATGTTTGAAGCACCACTCATTACACTTGTAAACATGGGTGGGATCTGTGAGTGAGACTACAGAAAGCATAGTGTCGCTTCTCCAGGCACACCATCTGGCTCAAATACACCTTCTGTGCTCAGCTTAGTTCACTCACTGATGCCTTAGCTTTAGCCCCCCTGAAAATGATGCAGCATTGCATGTTACTGCTGAAGCTGATGGACCAATGCACATGGCTAGTCACTGCCTACACCAATTCGGTAAAATTTCCATGTAAGCATGTTTTGTGTTTTTGTTGGGATGGAGGGAGGGAGGGAACTACGTATGTTCCTGTGCCCACAGACACTAATTACAATCATAAATAATACCCAACATGTGACTCATGTGAAAGTAGAGCATGCAGCCAAATAGCCCTTGTGATATTGCAAGACTCAAGTCCAAACAGTAAACCACTGAGCAGATGGTGAAGTATTTTACTAGGTGTATGCATGCACAGAGTAAGCCTCATGCACACAATGCACATAATATAGACGTGGTCAACGACTGAAGAGGCCAGATCTTGAGGCATGTCGAGGCATGAACGAAGGGTGTGAAAGTGTGCTTTTGAGGCATTTGCAGATATTGGTGAGGTGTTGCAGCCTTTGCCTAGTGCCAAAATGGCATGGCATAGTAACTTTACTATTCCTGTCTTTTCACTTCATTCTGCTGCAAGGCATTGACTGCGGTCTTCTGGTCTCGGACTCCGCTTCCTTGAGCTTCGGTGCTTTTGCTTTGCTTCGTCTAGTTGGGTTTTTTTCGCTGTCATGCACTGGCTCCGCTAACCCCGGTATGAAACGATAAAACTGCTAGCCGGCTGCAGCGCTGGGGCCGAATTGCAACTATGAGACCGCTAGTGCTGCCACAGCGCTGGGAAAACATGATCTTTTAATTGCATTCCTAAGCATGACGGATGTTTGCACACAAATTGCAAGTGGGATAGATGTTTGCGCACAAGCCACACCCCACCAACTGAAAACAGTGTACAGCCTACACTGCAAGATTAGTAATCCCGTGCTAAGGTGCTTGGCAACTATAGGAGTGTGAAGAAAATGATACTTTCCAAGTAGTGAGCATACTAACCAGTTTGCCATACTTGAAATGAACCCAACAAAGTAACTTCAGGCAGTTCTGAGTATCAGTGTATCTTTCAGGTAAGCAAGTGTAGTGCTATTCTAAGTCTAAAATTTGCATTGTTTCACCTTTCATCAGAGGTGACGTATCTAGATTAGATGTAAGAGGCATTGTATTTCAGATACAGTGTCTCTGATGTCGCAGATAGAAATGCCTAAACATGGAAGGGCAAATAAAGTGTGAAGTAGTACTATGATCCACTCATGCAAGATGATAGAAGTCTTGGAATTCTAGCCTCACTTTAATGTTGAAAATGAGTACATACTTTACCGATTAGTACGCACCATGGCCTAATTGTAGCTTGAAGCATATGTGACAGTCCCGTGTAAAAATCCAAGGTTATTCCGTCGCATATTTCGTTGCATTGCTGTGTTTGAAGTGCCACATCACTGAACTCCCATGGGTGGGGTTCATACGTGTTTCATAGATGCATGAAGATCTAATGAGTCTATGAAGTGTGTACGAGCCTTGCCCTTAATGGAAGTTCAGCAATATGGCGCTTTGAATGCAGCGATGGGATCGAAACACACAACGGAATAACCTTCGATTTCTACATGGGACTGCTACATGTCCTGTGCTATTCGTGTCTCCATCTGGTTATACAATTAAATTAACATGCCATTTTTAGACATGTTTACATGCTGAGAGTTTCTTCAGGCAATCAACTCTGTGCTGCTTTCTAGTTTTGGATAGTGCAAGCCTGCCCCTCATTGCTTGCATTTATCTCTTAAAGTGTATAGTGTCCTACACAAGGTGTGTGTTTGGCTGAAGGAAAGGTATGAACCTCACAGAAGAGGGTGAAAAGGCTGAAGGTCTTTCCTCACAGCAGCCATAATGTAAGTGACTTAACCTGTTGTATATATATACACTAACCTAGAAATGTGGGCAAGGGGTAATTACTAGGCAATAGAAAAATCAGGCAGATGTAATTACACTACACACCACAGGAATTTATAGCTTCTTGTTAATACGCCTCTTTCAAGTAAATGTCCGCCCCCCCTCTTCTTTTACTCCCAAATTTTTACACAGATAAATTTTAAACACTTCGTTGTGAGTGGCTTCTGAAATAGCTTGCAGTCATGTTAAAAAAAAACGATTTGCCTAGCTTAGTGAACCGTCAGTTATCATGAGTGTGTAGGTATACACATGGAACCACTAACCTCATTGACAGGCTAATGATTTTTAGCTGCCCAAGTTGCAGTAGAAAATAGTATGTTTTATCTCTTGTCAACACAGACATAAAAAATTTGCAATGGTACATCACCAGTGATGTTGTTCTTGTGGATAGCTACCAGATAAACTCACATTGAACCAAGGTAGCCTTGTTCCCAGGCCACTCCCAGATTTATCTTGTAGACATGTTTGCATGATAAAATCTGGGGGTGGCCTGGGAACAAGAAAGCAAGGAGTGCATAGTTCTGACCATTTGGGGTAAATGCCTACTACCATCATTAAAATGAGTGTAAACAATGGGGGGAATTGGTTAGCACACATATGGTGTAATCTTGTACATCTGTACATGTACATGTAAATATTTGAGCCAAATGTATGAGTCTAACCTCACAGTAGAGGAAGAAATGGTTTGAGCTCATAAACAACAATAGGTGTAACTAACTTGCTTCATAGTGGCCTGGAACATTCCACATGGCTAGTAGTTGTTGCTAGGCAACACTAAAACAATGGTGCTCATTACTACACCTACATGTGCAGGGTTTCATACAGGATTTTGAGATGGGGGGGGGGGGAAGCAGGATGGTAGCAGGATGATAGTAGTGTGTGAAAATGTGCATGCCTAGTAGTGGGGTGTGGGGGCATGCCCCCCAAGGAAAATTTTGAATTTACATCCTCTCAGATTGCTTCTGACACAATCTGGGACAAAATTTCCAAACAAGATTTTGATGACACATACTTATGTTCAGTAACATGTAAATAGCTAATATAATAACAATACTATTTCAAGATTTCTCTGGGGGGGGGGGGGGGGGGGGGGGGGGGGGGAAGTTGTGGCTGGGGGGTGGGAAAATTCCAGGGCTGCCCTCTGTATGAAACCCTGATGTACGTGTGTAGCAGTCCCAAGTAAAACAAGTTAAGTTTTCTAACCTGAAAATCTCATGCATGTAACTATACTACTGAAGCTACTAGCAACCAACCAATCATTCTTACAGATGTACAGTCTACCACACACCCAAATATTCTATTCCTTTTACTCTTAGATACATACAGTTATCCATTTCATATTGAATACAATACTTGTCATAAATTTTGGGGACCCTGTGAAAATGACACAACTGTCTCCAAATGGAAGGATATCTCATATGATCTCCTAGTAGAAAATGCACACCTCCCCTCTCCCCCCTGTGAATAAGCCCACTCCCCCTGTCGCTTCTCATTCAGCAGTGATGTTCCATGAAGAATTGACATTGTTTCCAAGTAACAAGGGTGGGTTAAGGTACTGAGCATCAGAGCAAGTAGCTGTTCCAGCAGAGACAGGTTGCCAGCAAGCATATTGATCGAACAATGTGAGCAGAAAGGCTTACTTTGTACGTTTACAGGGAGTAACGCTCCTGTTCGGAGTTATTGTAGGCTTGTCCTCTCCAGCAGCAAGGCAGTGGCATTCAATGAGAGGACAGATCGCTTTACAAAGCTGTGACTTCCATGCGTACTGCATAGCTACCTTAGTGATTGCTCCACCCTTTGCATCCCAATCATTTCTGCCTAGAATAACAATCAGTAAAAAAAACTATCAAGGCATACCCCCCGAGATTTAGGAAACGTAACTCCAGCGATATTACATTGAGAAAATTTCCTACAAGCCCTAAAGAGTTTTAACTAAACATGGACAGAGTTTAATGTACATAGTAACATATACTCAGTCACTTCACAGTAAGGACATTACTAAATTTAGCAATGTGTGCATTGTGAAGTTATGCTGACCAAGTAGCATAACAAGAAGAATAAACGTTAACATTAATCACAAACTTACTCAATCGTTCGTGCTTTGGGGCAAAGATTTAACAATTCAGCAATTACTTGGATATCAGGTTCATGGAGGTGACACCTGAAAGGAGAGCAAAATGAAGAGTCAAATAGAAACTTGTGCTCACTCTATCGATTAAAATGATCATACAGTGGAACCTCTATAATGCGGACACCATTGGTGCCATCTAAAGTGTCCTGAGTAAAGAAGTGTCCCTACTTCAGAGGCTTCCGGTATATTTCCGGTAGGTGTGGCAATGCATACTCATGCCGTTGAGCACTACGAAGGCGCATTCCAGAGCTCTCCCTTGCTGTATGATGGCAAGAAAGGATAACCACATGCTAGAGCCATGTGTACCAGTGTTATTATAATGTCCACCAGTTGGTGAATCAATCAGTGGTTCTGGACAATCTTGTGCGAGAGGCCTGCCAGCGTCCACATTATTGAGTGAATTTTGTACAGTCCAGGTACTAGTGGGACCGCAAAATTTGTCTGCTTTACGGGATAGCAAGGTGTCTGCATTTCGGAGAGCTGTAAAGTATTACACGTAATGCAAATTCAATCTGGACGGCAAAATGTTGTTCTGTATAATGAGGTGTCCACTATAGAGAATGTCCGTTAAGGGAGGTTCCACTGTACTCATTTTGAATGAATATTTCACAAATTGGATACAGAATAGAGATGTGTCTATTATGTTAGCATAATTTTCCAGGATACTTGGTACAAAGCATAATTCGAGTAGCTATAATGTGCATGTAGTGGTCAAGTATGGTAGTGGACTTACTCAAGTCGGTCCTCAAACGCATTATTCACGACACGGAAGTATGTGAAAGTATTGCAATAGTTTGCAAAAGTGTTGTGTTATTTTGAGCGTCACTCTGTATTGTTTAGCTTTGCATTATCGCTGGTTGTGAAGTAGGTACACCTGGCTTACCGAAGGGCTGCCACTGAGACCGAGGGGAATACGTATGGCTTAAGCTACTTGAGCGACGATAACCTATCATCTTTCCCAGGCATACTAAGGCCTGGCTCAATAATTTTGCGTGATACGGAGAGATTACGATAATACATCATTGGTCCACAGAAGTGACCTTGTGGTTCCGATGTGAAGTACCTTTGTTTTGCGCTTGCTTTTGTGATTTAGCGATGAAACTAGAACGAAGTTATTAGTTGTTTGGAATCTACAGTGGATCGGTAGTTCATGGCGCAGAGAATTAGTCTTCGTCCCCCTTTAAATCTCGTGCCAAGCTCATGAAAATGGCAGAGTAGGTGTCGAGATGGCGATGGTGATACCGAGATGGAGGTCTTGCAGCTGTTGCAGGAGCCCATTTGTGTCTTCTGGAGGAAGGTACCCATGCTTACTCTACAATTTTATTTTGGGAAATCGGCAGCAGGCTACTGTAGTCTTTGGGCAAGCCAAAAAGCGCCTGGACCACACCCCCGAGAAGGCCTCTTTTGTCAGTTGTGAACAAACGCAGCTATGTTTCAAATTTCCCAAAACAAAATCAGGTGACATTGTACTTAGCCTTCATGCAAAATTTCATGCTCAAAAGTGCTCTCTAACATCCCCGGAATTGCTGCTTTAGTACCCACAACAGACATATTGTCAACGACTATACAGCATCACGTGATAAATGGGTGTGGTCAATGGTGAAGCCTTATGAATCCACACTGATGGACCTCCGCTTGAGTGCAGACTAGAACCCTATGACACTTTTATGTGCAAAGATATAGTATCATCACAAAGATGACAAACATTTTTGTCAAAAACAAGTTGAGCCAGGCCTTAATATAGACGGTGTGCCTCTACAATGCACACACACACATACACATGGCAGTACCACACAGCTAGCCTACAAACCAGAGTCCAATACTTAGAGAATAAAAGCATTTTAATGGTACAGTTCTCACAGTGGAAAGAAGCACCAAATGCGTAGCTAGAATACAGGTAGACAGTGTGACTTGCTTGTTCTTGAGCATAAGTACTACAGTTCAGCTACAAAGGGGTAATCACTTGACAAAGAGGGAATTAGATCTATGTGCACAATCCAGCTCTTAACATATAAGCATAGCCATTGCATGTAGAGTCAGGTGAAGCTAATTGATTTGCAACAGTATAGTATTCTGCCTACCAAGATGCCTGTAGGGATGCTATTTGGATAATTGAAGCCACATAGAGGATAAACAAAGCCAGCTAATTTCCATAAATTGTAATAGCAGAGGCTGTGCCAACACCTGAGCCATGGTGGTTAACAATTGCAATGGCATCATCTACGGTACAGTAAGAAGGAAAAATCCGAGGGGATAATATGGTGACTGAGGCTTGAGCAGTTTGCAATTAAAATTCTAATGATATTATAGCCTTAAGTTGCCAGTTAGCCGCTCAAAGCTGTCTTGGCTGGCTGCAGAAAGGCCTTAGTTGGCACTGGCTGTCCCATTTCTCTCCTTTTTAGCACATGTCGTCATAGAAAACCACCCCTCTGCAATTGTAGGGGCTCCATTTTCGGCACTGTAGGTAGTTGTAGTCCTAAGGAGTGTTTGCTGGTCAGAGATCCCTGACAACTGAACACTCAATAATGAGTGGCTGTGGTCAAGATTGTGAACCCCATACGATTTGATAAAAGAACCTTTGGCTCAATTTTCTTGTGATAGCTCCCAGCAGAACTGAAAATATGAACCAAAGAAGGTATCCATAGCTTAATAAAGTCTTCTAGAGAATGAAACTTGGTACATGACAGGGAAATTTTTTGAACAATCCTACAAGGGCTACCATGTCAGCACACCCAAATCAAATGTCACTTGTTCTTACTGTGATAATGCAATAGTTGTTCAAAGGCTTTTGTAAATCCATAGAAATTATGGACGTGGTACACACCCTTTATATCTAACGAGTAAAGGGAAGTTACAACACAGGCATAGCACACATCGCTGAATCTAACAATACCAGAGCTGATCACTTTTCCGTGCAAAACCTCAAGCAGATCGACCTCCACTCCCTTCTCGCGTAATCAGCCATCACTAACAGCTCCCTGCACTACAGTGGGACCCTGCTTAACGGACACAGCTCAACAGTGGATATCCATGATAAAACAGACAATTCTAAAAGTCCCGACTATCCTTCCATTCACTTCAATAGTGAAGCAACCCCTGAATAGCGGACACCGCTACTCCATATAACGGACATTTTTCGTGGTCCCAATTGTACGCAAACCATACTCAACGCGACCCCAATTTAGCAGACACTTATCAACCTTTTCAGCAAGATTGTCCATCATCGCTGCTGTAGTTAACAACTTGACATTACATTAGTGCTGTTATTCGTAGTACTAGCCTCTGCTTAGCCTTCCCTGCCAGCGTACAGCAAAGGAAAGCTCTGAAAATGCAGCTATGCTGTGCTCAACAGCCAATTACGCAACCATGCCTACCGGAAATATACCGGAAGCCCCTCAGTTAGGGACACCTCGCTATAAGGGACAAAATGTTGGTTCCCAATGGTGTCCGATATAGAGGGGTTCTTAACCAATGACATGTAATATTCATGTTACCACAGGCCCATGGATTCTCTAGAAGCAGGTTCTGTGTAGAAGGCCACTACCTGTTGACCTATTTGAGTTCCATAGTACCATCTATTATGGTAACTCTTCAGATCTCTGACATCTACCAGCAGGATCCTTCATTGCCAGATTGCCATCGTACACTGCTGACAGATGAACGTAGCAGCAACATCTATGGACACACCAGCTTACCTTGTACTCCTACTGTATTCATACAAATAAAACGCATGATCCAATCTAGTCAAGAAATTCAATTCTGAGAAATTTGGGGTGGATCCAACTTAGCGCAAGCTGCCACTAATTAATTTTGGGTTGATCTAATTTAGCGCAATGCCAGGAATGAAACCTCTCAGGTGTCTCAGTCAGTTTATTTTGTGACAACAAAAGGTGGTCAAGAACGGAAAACTATAAACACAGGACCCAGGGACCTGAAGACCCGAGGACCTGAAGACCCGAGGACCTGAAGACCCGAGGACCTGAGCACCCAGAGGCTGTTACATTTAGCTGTTACGTATAAGACATAAATCATGTTCTAAGCTCAAACTTATGTGGCCGTGTTGTTATATAGTCCACATTGCTATACATACAAAAGATACTCTTCACACCAGATTATATGCCATTTCACATTATCCACTAGCTTCTTTCATTCTTTCATTCTTTCTTCACTCTGTAAAACGGTCTCCTTTATTGCATGCAATAAAGGAGACCATATAGTATCTGAGGTAAGAAACTTTGTGTAATATTTCACAGAAAGTTACTACAAGGCACCTTTGCATAGACTGACGTAGCTAATGTGGTGAGCACCGCGAGCTACACCATGCTCATGGTGACATGGTCTTGTGTAGCCAGACTCTCACCGGGAAGAGAGAGTCTGGTGAACTGCCCATATAAGACTTGCTCCAATACCCACCCCAACTAGGGTGGGCGATAAGTGCCTTCATGGCCAGAGCGTTGCCACTGGTAAAAAAAATCTCTCACCCATTTCACTTACCCCTACATGAGGCACTGGTTATCGCTATTGCAAAAGCTCCCTCTATGCAATGGGGTGGGAAAACTGCGTAGGTAGAGTTAAACCACCTACGTACCAGCCCAGAACCTACCGTCATTATTCTAATTGCATCTGCTGTTTTATTAGAATAATGACGATATTGAAGGCATCTTGTGTACAAATGCATGGAAGTTAGGGAAGTTGGGAATTATAACCAGCAGACTAATGCAATCACCACTCAACATCAAGGTATGCTTGTATGGTTGCATGTCATGCTGAGGTAAATGAGTGAACTGAGACAAATCGTACCTGGCGCACCACTTTGCATGCAAACACATGTTTTCTAATAACCTATAACCACACCGTCACACAAGACCAGCTGCAATTATCACAAAGCAATGTAAACTCTGTGGTACTCAGCTAGGTATCGCCCACCCCAGTTGGGGTGGGTGTTGGAACAAGTGCCGTTCAGAGGGTTGTGTGCCATCAGGACTGGACTTCGAAGCCGTGGGTGATTACGTTGTACATAATTGCTTGTCCAATTATTTGCTTCGAGGGCATCGAGTCACTGTAAACATGACATGGGCACTCTTTCATGGTTAAACGCGGAAACACTCAAAGAGCGCCCACTCTTTTGGCAGACTTGTAAGGTGCTCCGGCCATTGGTGCTCTTTCGTGAGACTACGGTAGTTGTATTTTCGCTTTAGCTAACTGCTTCAGTGGAGCACAGCCCTTCAAGACTGTGGGTCCTTGGGTTCCCGGTCCTAGTGTCCTCAGGTCCTTTGGTCCCGGGTCCAGTGTTTATAGCCTCCCATCAAGAAAAATTTCCAGAAGAAAGAGCTATCCCATAAATGCAACTTTGGAATTTGTAAGACTTTTATTGCTGCAGCTACTACTGTCTATCAAGAACGTCACCGCTGGACAAGACTGATACCTGAAGGCCAGCCAGGAACTCCTTGCATTTGTGTTTTGACCAAACATTTTTCACGTTTAAATCCATTGATTCAAATGAAATTTCATTACTTGAATTACTTGGTGAAGCTAAATTAACCATGCCCACTCAAATTTTTTCATTTGCCTGCGTTTTATTCAGTATTCTAATTCCGAAACATGTATAGTACGTCCATGTTTCCCAATGTTAGACTTTTGATCAGCTTTTGTGTACAGTTACTAGTTGCTCAGCAGAAAGGTCTTTCAGTGAACTATGAAAGTTTGTAGCTGCCGGATTGATTTAGTAGTGTGACTGACATCTTTATGTGAAAGGTAACTTCAGTAACTTGCTCGCCTAGCATAGTGGGCAGACATGTTAGAAAGAGGTTAAGGTCACTAGCTATACCATCTGTTGTACACTATGCTAGCTATAGCTACATTTACACGTAACAATTTTTGCAAGCCGGTTTACGCTTAAGCTGGCTTGGAATACGCATTCATGTGTATACACGAGAGCCTTGATTTTATTCATTGCGTAAACGCTAAGTGGTTTCTAATCCGATTAAAAGTCAGCGCTTTAAATAGAATTCTGTATGAGGAGAAAGAAGCCAAGTCGACGTCGACAGCGAGGGAGAACTTCACTTCCACTGCATCAGATGCAAACTAGTCTCATTTCCAGGCCTTCCCACCGTCCATGTTTGATTGCTTCCAGTTGTAACATACTGGAAGTGGTCAAAAACTGGACCATCGGAAGGCCTGGGAATGACACTACTGCAAATCAGCCCTGTTCTAACCTCTTACCTCCTAATCTGACTGAATAGTTCCATAGATTCATTGCATCAAGTCGTTATACTGCAATTGCACAGACACAGAACCCACTCAGCTGCCACTTAGCGTTTACATGCATTGCGGTTGTGCCTAAACCGCATTGAAACCAGCTTCAAACCACATCCCAGAAGTGGTTTGCGAACCGGTTTCTAAATATCGGTTTAGCGTGTTTACACTCGGAGTTCCCAAGCCAGTTCAACAGAAACCAGCTTGGGGAACTGGCTTAAGTGTTATGTGTAACAAGTTGTCCATCAGTTTTCCTTCCTACTTGGAAGCATTTGCTTGTAATTGACTTGGATAAATTCCATACACCCCCCGTTTCTAAAAATTTACACCCTAACCAATTCGTACACCTAAAATAAGTTTCTCTAATAAACTATTACAATATGCCAATTTGTCAAGGTATACAATGTATACTGTCAATGTATATAGCAACAGAATTTGTAGTCATGGAGTATCACTTACCAAGACAAGTTAATGTCATAAGTGGGTGCCTGATCGATCTGCACAGAGACTACCACTGTTTCAGTCTCTCTCTTTAAGAGTCTAAAAAGGGTAATAAACAAAACTCAAACATAAACAACCTCAGATCTTCATCTTCAACTGGTGTAGTATTAGTGTAATGATCAAGCTGTGTACTTGAGAGATAATCAATTAATGATGGTCTAGATTTTTAAATTCCATGAGGATATAAGCGGCTACAATCGTCATGTTAGTGCTAAAGATACATGTCAGGAGGGTACTATATACTCAGGTGTATTAAGGCATGACTTAATGGTTTTACGTATCGTGGAGAAGATCACAGAAGTGTATTATTGATTTGCAGAAGCTAGTTATGGGACGTAGCTAAGTTCAGTGCCAGTTTTGCCATCAAAAGTAACAGTGTGTTAGTTGCTAGTTGGTACCTACGACGGAAGGTATTTCAGTGTAGAAAAGAAATGTCTTCACCTACATTTCTGTTGCGTGTTAGTGCTATAAATTATCGAATTCGGTGCTGCCCTTTGTGAAAGTGATGCTTACCCAGAGCAGTTTCGTACCAAAAACCCATGTTTACTGTAATGGTTAGTTCCACCAACTGAAGTTCTTACAAAATCTCACGGGAATGCGAAGGATGACGATTTGAAAGAGCCATGGTGTGATTTTGTCATTGAAAACGACTGATGTCCTGAATTGGTAAGACACAAACTCGTACACTTTCTGCACTGGTAAAAATTTCTGGATCCCCAGTGAGATCTAGTCTCTACTGTTGTTGTTCTGGCAGTAACAAAAATAGAGACCCTAACACTAGGGGGAAATGCTCTGGGTTTTGCAATTTTTCTGACAGCATTTTTACTCTTCACTTATAAAAAGGATGTGGGCATGGTAAATAATGATGTCATAATTAGATTTAGTTTGATGGCAAGTAAGTTTTCACAAAGTGTCAAGATCATAGTATGAATCTAGTGCAAGTTTTAAGGAAAGTAGTCATGCCTTAAAGCACCTGAGTACACTCTAACTTTGTATCACTATATTTTACATGTTACCATTTTGCTTTGCAAAGATTTTATTCATAGACTTGTCCCACAAAGACTTGGCAGCATACCACTACAAGGTGTGCCACAGGAGCCACCAAAAAAAATAAGAACATACCTACATGAACAATCAATGAATCACATATTTCTCCAGCCTAAACGTAATACAAAGTCACCTACTGTGAAGGACGTATTTCACCATACATATGTATAAGATTAAGCTGATTTTACTATGCAGTTACTTGCCTTGTGCTAAAGAAATCAGCAAGTATACATTTATAGGCAATCAGACTCATGAAATGAACACTGCAGAATTCTGTTACTGTAAATTCAAGATAATACACCCCCCTTTTTAGTATGCTACTTTGAGTCAAAAGTGGGGAGGGGGCATTTAATTAAATATTCAATTTGTCTCAACCACACATCCCCTGGTACAATGTGAAGCATGAGATCAACAGTACTCACGATGACTACCCCGTGGCTACCTGGAAGAATGGCAGCATTGCTGGTCGTGTACAACGGAATCTCAGCAGCATCGAGTAGTACTAAGCCAAGAGGCATTGAATCAACTTGCATCGTCAGTACATAAGTTCATACAACAAGCGAAAGAAAATGTGGGCAGTGACCTATGAACAGCTCAGTGTGTGTACACTTTCATGACAACTGGGCTGAACTAAAAGCTCACTATAATGCATGCCTAGAACACACTCATGACAGGGCATTTAAGCAAGTGAAAATTACCAACCAAGGAACTTGAGTGTTAAAGAGGAGAGGCAGTGGGCACATTATTGCAAGCTTACAGTATATCTAAACCTACCCTTAATCAAAACCAACTAAATTTTTAACCTATGCCATGGGTATTTAATGCAGTAAATTTTGACTTTTACGGGGATCTAGTTTTGAAAGCCAATCCAAAGGTACTTTCAGTCATTCCCAGCAAATTTGTAGCTCTGAGCACACCCACCCATTAGCAAATTTTCAAAGGCCAGGACCCTTGACCAGTGAATACTTGTTCAGACAAAAAAATTCCAGAAATGAAGCCCTGACAAGGTAAGAGGAGCATTTTCTAAGCCCATTTGAGTAAAAACTTATGTATATACTAGAGTAAGTTAGCAATTATCGGACGACAGGTACATTCACACGCTCAAACGCGGAGATATCCATGTTTCTTTCCATAAAGTACGCTGGTTGATTTACTTGAATATGTGCAGTATAAACAGGTGAGTTCGAACGATATCATGCAATATCTCGAGAACTACTCAACGCACAAACACCGGACAAGTACCAGCATGTAGCCAAGAGTCTGTAGATTCTACTGATGCTAATATTGTGGAGACTTCAACATGTTCAGCTGCGCCTCTGAGTGTTCAAAGCAGCTACCGCTACCAAAATATATTGTGAATTGGGGAGGTCTTGGGGCATCGTATCGATGCTAAAATCTCTCCAAAAGCAGCTTCAGAGAAGGCACAAACAACAGTGTCTGAAAATAGATACACTTTCCCGAAGATTGATGTTTTTCGGACGGCCATTTTATCGCTTCTAGCGCCAACAGGAAACAATGCGCGGGTGTCATTTTTGTTACACCAGGTACTGCGTACCTCCGCTACAGTTTTGCGGTATCGCTGACAGTTTATGCAGTCTTCCCTCCACGTTTGAGCGTCCGATTATACCTGTTGTCCGATAATTGCTAACTTACTCTACTAAAGCTCAAAACATACTGTAGTACCTGGGTTATCTAGTTTTGTATATCTAAACCTACCCTTAATCAAAACCAACTAAATTTTTAACCTATGGGTATTTAATGCAGTAAATTTTGACTTTTACGGGGATCTAGTTTTGAAAGCCAATCCAAAGGTACTTTCAGTCATTCCCAGCAAATTTGTAGCTCTGAGCACACCCACCCATTAGCGAAAGCCAGGACCCTTGACCTGTGAATACTTGTTCAGACAAAAAAATTCCAGAAATGAAGCCCTGACAAGGTAAGAGGAGCATTTTCTAAGCCCATTTGAGTAAAAAGGAAGAATGGCCCACCTGCTACTGAGCAAGGCCTTACTACAGCCAAGCACAACAGCTACCAAAACTAAGTGGAATGATGTACCTAACCACATTCCTGTGCTAACAGGAACAAAAGTGTAATAATGTTGCCAACTCAAACTTATGTATATACTACTAAATCTAAGCTCAAAACATACTGTAGTACCCGGGTTATCACACATCCAGTTTAGTAAATAGCTTGAGGAAAGATACAGATCTGACAACTGGCACGTCAAGGTCTTCAAAGACAAGATGAATGGTCATTCTTACCTAGCAGTTGTTATCTTGCCAAACTCATTCGACACTTCAAGGGCAAGTTTAACACCACAACATCTGCATAATAGGGGAATGGCAATAATGAGCAATGCATAATGCCTACAAACACTGTTCACTCCAGTTCATCACATAAATCACTTGAGTCTATGAAGCAATCCTTTCCTTTAGAGCCTATATTGCTAAATTTAACTCGTGTGTACGGGAGGGGGAGGGGGGTGAGTAGCCCCAAGAGCCATTTTGTAATGATTACCATCCTAAGCTAGAAAAGAGTAAGATGGAGGGAGTATATAGAGAGATTACTGAAATAGTCATATGTTAAGTGTCCGTTTGTTGCTCTCTTGTTGAGTGATTTGCTGCTGGAGAATAGGGATCCATAGTCAGTCATACTAGAAACTTTACTCGGAGTAAATGTAAAGTGAAGGTATTCATTTCGTTTAATTGACATTATCACTAAAGATCACCTGAACAGCTACTTGCTGCTTAGCCCATCTATATTACTACATCCACAGAGAGAAATAACAAATTACTATAAAGAATGTCTTTAAAAGTGTTCTGGAACCGTGAAAAACTACACCATTTCTGAACTTTTTCCAAAAAGCAACTCAAAAGTCACACTATACTTTGCTCAATTGGCTAGTCAGAAATGACTACAGCTAGCATTTTATGCGAGAATTTCAAATTTTCAGTGTCAATTGTACTAAGCTTTGCTTGGTCAAATCAAGGGTGCATTGAGCCGCCGAAGGCGGCAAGAGGGCAATGCAACTTCTCTTAGTCTACATATAGACATCGTAGTGCTGAGTGTTACTAAAATAACGTTTCCGGTTGAGCATGTGCAAAATCGTATATGGTAAGAATACTGACATTCAACGGAAAGCTTTACTGCAGCAAGATGACAATATCGGTAGTACTTAGGAAGGAAGTGCCATCCAAGCAGACCGTCTCTTCCCACTCTCAACAACAGCTGAACGTATGCCACCTATAGCACCTTCTGTATCCTAGAAATCTTCGATTTCCAGTTTTCACACTAAGTCTTTGCCAAAGATGAGCGCTAGTGATGGTCATTCTAGTGAAATGCGTGGCACGAGAATTATGCATTTACATGTAGCGGAAATTCATTTGAAAGCCATATTTAGTAACACTTAGTATTTTGCCGTTTATGTACATTGCATGCCCTCTCGCAGCTCGATGCGCCCTTGGTCAAATACAAATGAAAATCAAAGGGCTATCAAGGGAGCCCCATAGTCATAACTGTGACCGCAGAGCAGTCAATAGTCAAATCTGGATAGAGCTATGTAGTGAGGTAAAAAGTCAGTGGCCGTAAACCAATAGAGTCAATGGTCAATCTGCTGAAAAGAACTTGTCAAAGATTGGACCCACTGTCATAGTGGTACATATAGTGTATATGCAAAGTGTCAGAGGAAATGATTCTCCCTTTCTGTAAGTTTCTACAAAACAGAGACACAGACCTTGGTATGCCATAAATTCAAGTTGCAAAGTTTGTGTGATATGCATCATTAAGTGTGAAATGTATCCAAACCTGATCAACTCTACTGTGGAAATCGTTTGTAGAAGCTGCAGAATCCCTCCTCCTCTTTGGATGGCAATAAAATCCATGCTGTGGTAACAGACCAATACATAAAATATATGTCAAACATGCTTAAGTCACATGGAGTTGCCATATATATACTTACAAACATAACTTTGTACATATTTATCTCCATATGGGATCTCATTATGTGTAATTGTAAAGCATGATTTGCAGTTATATTTGGAATGAAAAACAAGAGCAATGCAGAAAGTAACTGTATGAGACAAGGACTGATCGCAATTACTGCACTATGATCCTAAATACCATAACAACTTCTATTGGAATACTGTAGTGGTACAAAAGCTTAAGCAACTATCAATCTGATAAATACACAGCATTGCTTTCAAACTGAAGGATGCACAACACTTGAATACCACAGCTTCATTAAGACAGGTGTCAGAAGAGACAGTGCTTAGAGACCAGTCTTACTCACAAAATAAAGATTACTAATTTTCTGGTACATATCTTCCACATCAACATATAGTAACACACCTTCAAACACCCTTCTTTTAGCTAGTTTTACATTTCAAATACAATAACAGGCTGAAAAGCAGTGGTAGTACGGCAAATGATCACTCAAACAGTATGCAACCACTTATAAAAGCTAGCCTCTGTCTCATACCCACCAACACCGAGTGATTAAAACTGTCACTTACATTATCCATGCACTACATCTGCATGGCACTTTGCACTGACAAATTAGATAAGTATTAATAGTGTAGCTAATAGTAACATGGTTGGCCAAATTCATGGTCATAAATGTTTACTTTTCTATAGTGTACACTGTATATCTCATATATGAAGTATTACATGTGCATGTGTCAGCTAGACTCAGAAGAATACTATTGGCTGACCAACCCCTACTACACCGCTTGCAGACAGGAGATCAAATATTCTATAATTAGGAGATGGCTTCTTCTTCTACATATGCACTTGCTCATGCATAGTGCAGCAGTGTAATGAAGAGATGGAACTCTAAAATATGTTAAGAGTCATCTACAGAGTTTTCATAGTCATTTCTTCATCCTCCTGTTCCAGCTGTTCAGTGTCTTGAAGTAGATCTCTAGCTAGCCTCCTTCATGGCCTTCGGACAAATCTCTTGACAGGTGGCAGTCTTTCATTGGTTGTATAGTTCAACAAGATCTGTACACAATACACGTACTTATAAGGTGCAGTCACTAATGTGTTGTCTGCAGAAGTGTTTGCAGCCAGGATGAAAATAGAATCAAGAGATCAACATATTTTGCAACAGTTGATCACGAGAGGTAACCTCTGGATGGCAAAAGTCAATAAACCAACGTTACAAAGGAGGCATCCTACCATTTGTGATCGGAGCCACTGTAAATCAAGTGATCAAGAGCTATGAAAGGGGACCATCAAATGACCGAGATGGAGGACTGGAAGTTCTTGGTTGCTGTACCACAGTGATGAGGAAACAGGAGGAGAATAGCAATCCTTACTGACCTTTGACCTCTGGTGACATGTATCCTCAGTAGTGCATAGCAACATAGTGTATGTTCACATTTCTTTACTTTTGCCCAGATGATGACGAAACATTTGACTAAAGTATCCCGATCTTAAGTTGGTATCAGAGAAAATCCCTTTCCATTCATGAGCCTTTGTAAGTTGTAGAATGATGTACGTGTTTGTCTGAGAATAGCTGGTAAGGGGTAAGTTAAACAACAACTGTTGAAAAGTGGGGGTGTAATGCCTGTAGGGATGTAGCTGGGATCTCTAAATATAGGGATGCGGCTAATATGCTGGCATAGTTTCCGGAATAATCAGTAGCTCTGCGGAGCGAGCATAATCGGGAATCGGAAGGCAACATTGAGCGGAAATGAGCGTGCAAGGTGCTTCCGCTGCACGCATGGGTATTAAGCTGTTAGAGGTGTGCCTTTCTATTCATAAGGGATGTTTCATGTCTGACTCCTCCTTTGTGGTGAAGCTTGTTTTGACAAAGATCATGATAAAATCAGCTAAGTAGCACTACACTCTAAAAGGTGGATCAACAGCGCTAATTTTGTTGGTGTGAGCATCTTGGGGCGCAGTTTTAACTAAATTCTATTAATTGATTAACTTGCTTCATGAGCATAATAGGGACACACCAAGAGCATAATCGGACATAGTTTGAAGCATTCTAGCATAGCATAAAGGGTGAATTTTTGAGCATAATAGCCTCATCCCTATCTAAATATCAGTGAGAACTGGATAACACACTTTTCTCCTAATCACTGACCAAGTACAAGCGTGGCTGTGTTAGGTCTGCCCAGCTATTACATGCAAAGGTGCCTGGGAATGGTGGTTGTAAGTTGTCATCTAGGCTGCAATACGATGGGGAAACAATAAAACACGGAATATGGAATAACAGAATAACAGAACAATGGAATAACTTTTGTTGGCCAGAAATGGATTCACTTTGTAGTTTGCTGACACAGCATGTGCAACTGCCATCAAGCTGGCAATACTATCTGTGCCTGGAGTTGTAGAGGTGCTGCAAACACTGTGGGAGACCTTAAAGCTGTAAGAAGTGCCATGAGCAGGCCGCAGTAAGTTCGCTGAATATTTAGGTAACTAGTCTCGCATAGTCAGACCTGGCCAAGCAAGACTAAAGCTAGACTGTCCCTTCGTAAGCTGGACTTTATCATTGATAGTAGAGTAGGAGTCAACTGTCTATGCCTCCATAAATGGAAGGCCCTTTGGTCATCCTCACACTGTGCAGATGGGAACTTTTGACTGAATTGTGAGACATGAAGGATCATGGTAAGATCGCCACCCCCTAACATTAGGTGGGTAGTGCAAGATAATAGTTACAATTTTCCTGTAACCAGTTTCTCTCAGTCTACACATTTATTCTCAAATGAATTGCAAATGAAATCTGTTCGTCCACAGGGTAAACAATAAAATACCCCATTGCATGTGCTGTGTTGGCAAAGTAAAAAGGAAATTCATTTCCCAGTCAACAAAAGTTATTTTGTAATCCGTGTTTTGTTTGCCATTGAGATGCTGTAATTGGTAACATTTACGTACATGCAAACACTAATACATAGCAGCAGTACAAGACTGACCGCAAGGAAGCTGTGTGCTCAAATTACTGTAAGTACAGCAAAACAGTACGTACATGTACTCACTACAACATGTATACCCTGTCACACCCACTTGTGGCTGTCAGCATTTTGGAGTGTGGTTTCACTTCCCTGTCAAACTTCCAATCACCTTCAAGTCAACACATATTCCCAGGTCCTACCCAGCTTTGTGTTGTTTGCAGTACCATGTACTATACTGGGAATGGGGCTAGTAAACACAAACATTTCAGGCCCGTAGGCAGGGGGGGTTCAAGGGGGTTCACTCGAACCCCCCTTTCGGCTTCCAAAAGATTTTATATGTACCGCTTAACTGTACATTTTAATTCCCCTACTGTTTGAAATTGGTCCACTATATAGCCTCGATGCTATTGAGAATCACCGCCGTCCAAACAATAGGGATGCGGCTAGGACCGAAACCCGTGGTCATGCGAGGACCGGAAAGGGTACTCCCCTGAAGACCAGTATTTTTTTTTGAGCATACCCCAAAAACAGTAACTAACCGCCCCATCCATTTGAGCCATAAATGCCCCACCCATTTAAGTCATAAATGCCCCACCCATTTAAGCCATAAATGCCCCACCCATTTAAGCCATAAAATGCCCCATCCATTTAAGCCATAAATGCCCCATCCCCATCTCCCTTTATGTTTTAACTTCACACTTTATGTATGTGTGAAATATTGAACATCGATGTGCCAGCGGTGTTGGTGCTCCCCCACTCAACACACAACTTCTGAACATGCAGGTACAGATAAAGTCTGTCGGCCTTGCCAAATGGGGAACCCGCAGCATCCTTCAATGGATCCACCCGAAGACACACGTGTTCTAACAACCATAATACCTCAGGCATGCCTTAGACCTAAATGCAGAGGATTGAACTGGATGTTAGTCTCCTTAAGGTGCACATATGGTTTAGAATGCCATGTTACTGCTACATACAGCAACTGTTTAACCTGGTAAATACGCTGATAAACTGACAGGCAGGCAGAAGGACAAAACTGATTGACCCCTTTGTACATCTGCAGACAGGGTAACAACCCCAATGACCAAATTGGATGAAAAGTAGGGAGATAATTACAGGTGAAGTCCCTACCACAGCCACGGAATACTCTTGACTACACAATTCAAAACCAGTTATTATTACAGCTTTAGGTACATTACTACTGTCGTAATAATGTACCTAAAGCCTTCATTAGAATTTTACATATACCATGTAGTTACCAGCACATAATGTTCAATCACTAGCCCATTGTGTTATTCCAATTCCAAAGTTTTCCTTGCGTTATGCCCCATCAACCACCAAAAGTACATAACAATGGGCAGCTAGAGGAAGAGCATGTAACTATGTAAAGTTGAAACCAGGTGGAATTTACCACCAGTACTACAAGTAGTAGCATGTACTGTGCATGCTTCCCGGGCTTTGCTACGCAGAGTTTTGGAGTACGAGTCAGCCTAGTATCCTGGCTCTTAGAGTCTGCCCGATCTGCACTTTGGGCCCATTTTCAAGCTACAATTTTTCATGTTTTCTCAACCCTATTTCATGTCTTCAAGTTTGTTCAAACAGACTGTGATGTCATTGTGCTGTCCCATTTGCCTTTCAGACTCACTTATCAGTACATTGATGCTGGTTGAAGTACTCTGACTGACAAACTAAGACAAAACAAGAACACAGCTGCATGGACAGAAGCCATTGCTGCTTCAACATGTGACCGAGTGTTGTATTTTCAGTAGTGTTCAAAAAATTCACCTGGACTACATACAGTCTTCTATTGGAGTTACACACTCTTCCTCTAGCTGCCCATTCTTATGTGCTCTGACATCCACCCATGTTTGAAGCACCACTCATTACACTTGTAAACATGGGTAGGATCTGTGAGTGAGACTACAGAGAGCACAGTGTCGCCTCTCCAGGCACACCATCTGGCTCAAATACACCTTCTATGCTCAGCTTAGTTCACTCACTGCTGATGCCTTAGCTTTATCCCCCATGAAAATGATGCAGCATTGCATGTTACTGCTTAAGCTGATGGACCAATGCATATGGCTAGTCGCTGTACACTCCACCTCTGTAAAAATTTCCATGTGTGTTTTGTGCTTTTGTTGGGAAGGAGTGGGGGTGGGGGGCATTATGCTTCTGTGTCCGCAGACACTGATTACAGTCAAAAATACTACGCATCTTCCAAATATCCAACAGTGAATTTATGTAGAAACAATGACTCATGTGAAGGTAGAGGTCCACAAAATATGTAGCCAAATAGCAGTGATCAAACACACCCTGATATGGCAAGAATCCACATGGTGACGTATTTTATTGCAAGAGTATGAGGACACTGATACTTTCCAAGTGGTGAGCATACTAAGTAGTTTGCCATATTTGAAATGAACCCAACAAAGTAACTTCAGGTAGTTCTGAGTATCAGTGTATCTTTCAGGTGAACAAGTGTAGTGCTATTCTAAGTCTAAAACTTGCACTGTTTCACCTTACATCAGAGGTGACGTATCTAGATTAGATGTAAGAGGCATTGTATTTCAGACACAGTGTCTCTGATGTAGCAGATATAAATGCCTAAACATGGAATGGCAAATACAGTGTGAAGTGGTACCTTGATCCACTCATGCAGTTTCCAGGAATTCTAGCCTCACTTCAATCACTACTAGAGTAAGTTAGCAATCATCGGACGACAGGTATATTCGGACACTCAAACGCGGAGGGAAAACTGCGTAAACATTCGGCGATACCACAAGACTGTAGCTGAGGTACGTGGTACATGGTGTACCAAAAATGACGCCCGCGCATTGTTTCCTGTTGGCGCTAGAAGCGATAAAATGGCCGTCCGAAAAACATCAATATTCGGAAAAGTGTATGTTTTTTCAGACACTGTTGTTTGTGCCTTCTCTGAAGCTGCTTTTGGAGAGATTTTAGCATCGATACGATGCCCCAAGACCTCCCCAATTCGCAATATATGTTGGTAGCGGTAGCTGCTTTGAACACTCAGGGGCGCAGCTGAACATGGACCAGTCCGATTCGATCGATATCGGACGGTGAAATTTGTCATTTCTTGCTGTGTTGTCTCCAAACAAGTTGAAGTCTCCACCATATTAGCATCAGTAGAATCTACAGGCTCTTGGCTACATGCTGGTATTTGTCCGGTGTTTGTGCGTTGAGTAGTTCTCGAGATATTGCACGATATCGTTTGAACTCACCTATTCATGCTGCACATAAATCAACCAGCGTAGTTTATGGAAAGAAACATGCAATATATTTATATCTCGAGAACTGCTCAACGCACAAACTTCGGACAAGTACCAGCATGCAGCCAAGAGCCTGTAGATTCTACTGATGCTAATATGGTGGAGACTTCAACTTGTTTGGAGACAACACAGCAAGAAATGACAAATTTCACCGTCCGATGTTGATCGAATCGGACTGGTCCATGTTCAGCTGCGCCCCTGAGTGTTCAAAGCAGCTACTGCTACCAAAATATATTGCGAATTGGGGAGGTCTTGGGGCATCGTATCGATGCTAAAATCTCTCCAAAAGCAGCTTCAGAGAAGGCACAAACAACAGTGTCTGAAAATACATACACTTTTCCAAATATTGATGTTTTTCGGACGGCCATTTTATCGCTTCTAGCGCCAACAGGAAACAATGCGCGGGCGTCATTTTTGGTACACTAGGTACCACGTACCTCAGCTACAGTCTTGTGGTATCGCCGAATGTTTACGCAGTTTTCCCTCCGCGTTTGAGTGTCCGAATATACCTGTCATCCGATGATTGCTAACTTACTCTACCTTGAAGATTAGTATGTACAATGGCATAATTGTAGCTTGAATCATATTTTGTGCTATTTGTGTCTTTGTGCTATTTGTGTTTAGATGCTGAGAGTTTCTTCAGGCAATCAGGTTGCTCAGGTTTTCCCCTCATTCCCCTCTTAAAGAGTATAGTGTCCTTCGCAAGGTGTGTGTTTGGCTGAAGCAAAAGGATGAAGTGAACCTCACAGAAGAGGGTGAAAAGGTTCAAGGTCTTTCCTCACAACAGCCATGATGTAACTGACTAAACATGTTCTATACACTAACCTGGAAAATGTGTGTATGCACATGGAACCACTAACCTCATTGACAGGCTACTGATTTTTAGTTGCCCAAGTTGCAGTACAAAACTTATGTTTCAGCTACTGTCAGCACAGACATGAAAATTTGCCACGGTATATGACCAGTGTTTTGTGGATAGCTACCAGAAAAACAGGTAGGTACAAAATCTGGACTCTGGACTGGACCGTGGACTGGACTCGATTTTGGACTTGATAGTGTTCCAATTCTGCCATTTAAAGAATGCTGGATTGCCCAATAGGCAGGGGATTGGCATAACAGTAGGAACAGACATTTGTGCAGCCTTCAGCAAGACTAGCAGGTTGGTTTAAGCCATTACTCTGCTCATACACCCTTCCAGCCCAGCTGGTTGGCAAGGACTCATAGGAGTTACATTATGTAAGCTTTAGAAAATCCACAGAGATCCAGCTGGCAGTTAGTGTCGTGCCCAGACCCCACCCCTCACAGAGGAAAAGGGTCTGGTTACAATACAACATCCCGCTCGACCCTTGAGAGGCGTAGCCAAATACCATAGTCATAAATTGCAAGCGAGCGCATGGGAAAATTGCATAGTGAGAAGAGTGAGAAATGGTTGTACCATGGAGTGTAGCACGCCTTTTTGTACGCTGTGCGGAATATCTCTGCCGCTGTCATCCAAGCGAAGAACTATGTCTACTTCAGTTGAAGCGAACAAAGAAGCTGTCGAGTTCATGCTCAAGTTTGTTTCTGCGACGCTGAGTGACCATGATGGCAACCGATTTCGTTCCCAGTACGCATGCAGGCCTTGTTTTGCCAAGCTCGAGAAGGGAAGCAGACACTACAGAAACACTATTTCGCTCATCAGCAAACTTAGAGCTGCTGCACGAGCAACTGGAAGCATAGAAGTCGCCGTGAATGAACCATTTCCTTCACCAGCTGATTCATCTACTTGAGTTAGCCATGGCACTCAGACAGAGTCACCACAAGCGACTCAGAAGAGGACTCGGGAGTGTGAAGATGCGGAGCCTGCACCCAAAAGGCCAAGGGTTACACTCAGTGATGGAGACTCGGATATTGAGCACCAACAACCTGGGATTACAGTCATTGTAAAACCGGCTGTGAATGAACCAGATTCAACACCAGTAGCTCGGAAGAGGTTATTGGAGAGTCAAGATGCAGAATCTACTCCAAAAGCACTGAGGCTCACCCTTGGAGAAGGCAGTGAAACGCCCCCAGGACCAAGCAGAGCAAATTTGTCCCCAGCAAGTGTCCTCAAGGTTAGCAGAGCATTTTTTTGTAACTGTGGGTTTGCAACTATTAATCTTCTGTCTCTTTAAACTTGCACCATAAAGCAGAGGTTGCAGCAAGCATATTGTATGTGGTACAGCCAGCCCACTGGCCTGTAGGGGTCTCTAGGGGGATGTATACAACTTCACCAGTTGACAAGTTACATGTGTAAATTAATAGCATGTACTGATAACTTCCCATAAGTGCCTTTTTACCTATTTGCTGCATGTGACTTAGTAGTTTCTCTCATGGTGTAGGTCACCCATGTTCGACGGGGTAAAACAGTAAAGAGTTACACTGTACGAGAATCACCATTCAAGAGGATTGCAAAGACACTGCGATACAAGCAGCCTACGTACACAGCACGAACCTGTCTGGCACTACCAGCTGTAAAATCGGAGGCTTTGAAGCAGGTAGTTGCAGCAGTGAAATCAGAATGCAGACGCTTTTGTCAGCTAAAACCAAAACCTTCAGTTTTGCGCATGAAGTCTTCTGATGAGCTCAAGTCCTTCACATGGAAAGCAGTAATACTGGAGCTGAAACAAAGGGCACCGATTCTTCTAGCTGTTTTGCAAGCTGCAGCAGAGTCATATCGACAAAGGCTACCCCGTCAAACATTGGGCAGACGGAGAAAGAAGGGATCAAAACTCATGAAGATGGCAAGAGAGAGTGTTATCGGAATGGTTGCAGCAGTGCTCCTAAAAGAAAGAAATCAAAACATGCGCAAACCCCAGACTGTCATCAGTGCTCTATTGTATGCTGGACATGCTTCAAAGAAGGTGATTCACACTTTTTGCTGCATGGCTTCTATGTACCTCTTGAAAAACCTATACTGGTAGAAGGTCATAGTTCCCAGGTACTCAGTAATTACTGTTTTGTCATGGACTATAATTTCATCATGTCTTTTCAGGTGTACACCCGTCTGAGCAAGCTGGGAGTTTCAACTACCCACAAAACAGCTCTGCAAGCTGTAAAGAAACTAGGCAGAAACCATGATGCCCAAGTTATCTCATGGAAGAAAGTTGCTCAACCAGAACCTGATTACATCATTGTGGGTGATAACATTGACAAGAATGTGACACCACGAGACATGAGAGTGGGAAACCAGGTGAAGTCTCTGCACTACTTTCATTCGTATGCAGTAAAGGATCGAGTTGACCCTGGCAGTCTTTCTGGTGACGGTCATGTCAGTGATGTCAACACCCTCGCAACATCGTCTGTTCTACCTACTGTTGATGACTGTGTTCGTATTCGCAACGATTACATCATCTTGGCCGCAAGAGTGATTGTTGAGAACATTTCCCACTTCAGCTTCCTACAGAAGTGTGTGGTAAAGCACATTCCACACAAGTTTTCCAAGGAAACTGCCAGAAAATCTGTGATAGTAAGTAAAATAGTAAGCCAAACATCAATTTTCTTAATCCACGGGTTTTTGTTCTTGTTTTTATCACAACGTCTCCCTGCAAGTGTATACATTAAGTATTTTCATCACATGTAGGTGCCACTTGGGGTAGCACCAAAAAACGAGAACAAAAATGAAGAGATGGTGGAGATTGTGGAGCTACTACAACAGTACGTCCCAACAGACAAGGCTTTGAAGCATGTACACACAGTGGCACTTGGTGGTGACCAGCTAACAGTGGAAAGATGTAGGGGAAGCCAGAGTGCAAGAGTCACCTCTGATAATCAGATTGAAGCACTAGAAGGCCTTCATCCCTTTGCTGCAGACTGGCACGCCGAAGTTATTCTGCTACAGGTTGGATGTACAAGTATACATTGCACCTACACTCTCTAAAGTACAAAAATGTATTACTTAGTTTGTCATTCCGCTATATCATGCATATTTATTCACTCATTCCTTGTGTCATAGGCTTTTTTTGAGAGGCTATACCATGGGGGTTCAAACCTGGATGGGGGGGGTCTTCTGCAGCTCCGCAACCTATTGAATCGGCGAAATGTTGCAAAAGATGTAACTGGTCGTTTCAATGCAACAGTTAACTTCTTTGAGCTTGTTGTCCATTGCCACATCATTGCTGCTGCACTTCACTTTTTTGGCATGAAAGGGATTAATGATTCACCAACCTTCAATGCACTTCCTTCTCGCATGCCGAAATGGAATACTGAAAAGCAGTGGAGAGTTTTCTCTAACATTCTGGGCCGGCTTATTGACCGCTACGTCATCGTCAATAAATTTGCTGACCTTCATCCCCAACCAGCCATTCCAAGACCAGTCATGTCTTCGCTACTCACTACTCTCAGCGACAATCCACATGCTTTCCGTATTTCCACAGAGCATTGTTACATTGGCAGTTTGCCTACAAGGCAAATTTCAAAAAGACGACCTCTACCAACCTGGCTCCGTGCCCAATCCAGTCATCCTCAACCCTCACACGAAGTCATGCAGGCATCACCAGATGGTGTCTTTAATTATGCAAGTGCTGTTCTGAACGATGGTCTTCTTTTGATGGAATTTCGGGATGCCATTCATGAGGGAGATGGTGAGAGAATATTGTGGTGCTGGAAATTCATGCTCCCATACTTTTTTGCAACTGGCCACACAAAATATGCCCTGGAGGCATTCAATTTGTTGGTTCATGTTCATGCAGCAGCCTCACCTAGAGTTGCACACCAAATGATGTGGAGTCGTACAGTCAATACCCAAGGACACCAAGGCCAGAACATACCGATCGATTTACATATGGAGCATCTCAATCGATGCCTCAAAGAGAACATCAGCGGTCTTGTGGCGAACATCACAGAAAACACTGTTGTTCAAAACTCAAAGTCACTGAAGGGGGTTCTTGATGTTTGTTCAAACTTTGATCAGGTTTGTGGGGTGACTCCCGACTCTATTTACCACACCAGAAAGGGATCACAGACAGATCGTGACATGGTACTGGCAGAGCTGACATCAAAGTCACGTGTGTTTGACTATGTACCTGGCCGACAACAGTACTCTGCTTCCTCCAGTAATCTCCCCTTAAATGTTGCCCAGGCAGTTGATGTAAAGGCCCTCTTTCAGTGGATTGATCAGCACAAAAAAAAACTGGCCAAGAAAATCAAGTTACGCAAAGTGCTTAGACGTTAAAAGACTGCTGCATGCAAGACATACATTGTGTTTATTATTCAAAAATTGATAAATGATGCAATGCACAGGTAACTTATCTGCATGACATAATGATACCAAAAAAAACATCTGCATGCTCATGTGAAGTAACACCCAACTTGATAAGGTCTTCTGTACACTGTACTAGTGTATAGTCTTGAACAATACTCTCTATCAAGCTGTGAGTGATGCCAGTAGAAATTTCAATTCCAACCATTAATGATGCACTTGGAACTGCTGCCCTTTCACAGAGCTGCCTCCTGTATTCCAGCAACTGAGCCCTAATGCATCCCTGCTTATCTGTCAGTAATCTGGTGGTTGTTGTACGGCATGTGGGTTTCTTCACAAGTTTATCGGCTAACTCCTTGAAGTACACATAAGATTCTGGAAGATGGCAAGATCCACAGGAGCATGTGATTGCACACGTCACAACACAGGCACTTTGTTGCTGGGTACCTGATACGACCTGTGATGCCAAAGTCTCTCATCAGTACCTTTCTTCTGCACTCAGATTTATTAATGCAGTACTCTTTCATTGACGATGATACACCTGGTCTTCCACAAAAATCAACTGGTGTATAAAACAACATGGCAGTAGCAGGTTTTCCATCCCGACCACTTCTACCAACTTCTTGAATATAAGTTTCAATGTCAGCAGGGGGACCCCAATGCATAACATGGCGAATATTTGGAGAATCCAATCCCATTGCAAATGCAATGGTTGCAAAAAACAGTTCGAACAGTTCCATTTGGGTCTGTGAATGATGTTACAATGTGCCTCTTCATATTCTCAGCAGTACAAGCATCATACTTTTCGCATATCCTACAATATGACTGTGGCAAAGCTTCTAAGGATGTAGCAGGAACATACAGTGCATTTAGATCATTTAATTGCAATGCTGCTTCTTGAAAAAGTTCAATTGTTTCTGCATATGAGCGGCAAAATACCAGATATCTATCCGCAGAAACCCCACTGATAGTGATGGATTGTACGATTGGTTTCACAACCAATGTTGTATCGCAACTGGTCGGTTTGGGAAGAACTGCTAGAAAAAGATTTGGGTTGTTAGGTATCTCAGAAATGATGTAGGGATGTGCCATTTCAAGGCACTTCAGCACATTTGCTTGTGTTGCTACATTCGCAGTGGCAGTCAGGGCCATAATGTTCGTTTTGTGAGGAAGTAGAGAACGAATCTCAGCAATGTTGGAAAATTCTTGCCGAAATTTGACACCCCTGTAGAAAAGTGAATTACTGTATCTTTGAAAACTCAAATAATGTACCAATTCCTCATCATTATGGGTGGTGTTTAAATAGAGGCACTACATGCGCATCATAAACATTTCTGTCATGGTCCACTACATGGCCACCCTAGTGCATATACTAGCCAAACACTACTGGAACTTGCCACTTCTCCACGCAATGGGATTCATCAACAGCAAGACACACAACATGTCTCTGGTAGATGTCAGAACGAAACATCTCTCTCCATCTCAGGTTCAGTAGCATTGCTTCAGGGCTCATGTACACTAGCTGATACTTACCACTAGCTACACCTTCCCTAACAACTTCGTCCTTTTGTGCTATTCCAATATAAGCTGCCTGCAATCCCCTAGCCAAATATTTTCTAACTTGGTCTTCCATTATGGACTGGAGCGGGCAAACTACTACCACGATCGACGGAAAGCCAGTTTCTGCTCTCAGTATGTCAAATACATAGGGAAGAGCAGCATAGCAGAGCGACTTGCCAGAGCCAGTTGGCAAAATGACAAACACATCTCTCCCAACCATGAATTCTCTAATTGCGTTGACTTGGTTCTCAGTCGCCTGGCTGTAATCAAGTCTTCGAACTGCTTCACCAATCGCCTTGTTGATGGTCATCTCCGTAAAGGACGCGTTGAGTCTTGGAAAGCACCATCGTCATTTATAAACCGCACTATTTCTGACACGTGGAGCTTCGAGTAATTATTACTCTAACTGTGCTCTGATTGGTCATTTCATATGCCAGACGGCTACGTCACTGGGTCGAGCGGGATGTCGTATTGTAACCAGACCCTTTTCCTCCGTGAGGGGTGGGGTCTGGGCACGAGACTAGCTTGCAGTCAAACCTGGGACCTTGTGAATACTAGTCAGATGCTCTTACCACTGAGCCACTGGACTCATGGCGGAGGAGTAGAAGCAAGCCTTGCAACAGCCAGGCTGGAGGCCTCAGTGACTTCAGTTGTCGGGTACACCACCTCAGCCTCTTGCTCTATCTTCCAACGCATTGCCTAGACCTTAAACGCTCACAAAAAATGCATAGAAATCCGTATAATCACCACCTTTGGCACAGCACAAGACTGCAAGTAATCAAAAAATGGACAGTGGGAAGGCCTGGAAATGTGAGGTTAGTTCGCAGATTCTGCTTTCCAGTCTAAAATCAAGTCCAAAATTGAGTCCATAATCCAGTCCATAGTCCAGTCCACTGTCCAGTCCAGAGTCCAGGTTTTGTAGCTACCCCAGATAAACTCACTTTGAACCAAGATAGTCTTGTTCCCAGGCCACTCCCAGATTTTATCTCATCGCCATGGCTGCATGATAAAATCTGGGAGTGGCCTGGGAACAAGACTAGAAACTAGGAGTGTATAGTTCTGACTGTGTGAATATTTCCTACTCTCAGGTTGGTTAAGGCAGTCCCCAAATGTATGATTCGTAACATGCAAAAGTATTGCCCTAGTTTGTGGAGATTGAATGGCGGCCGCGTGTACGCTTCTTAGCTTTGCTAGTGTTATTCTGGCTGTTCTCAGCTTTGTGTTATCGCTGGTTGTGAAGTAGATAGATCTGACTTACCGAAGGGATGCCATTGAGACTGAGCGCTGCTGTTTCTGGGAGCAGGAGAGGGTAATATGGCTTGAGCTACTGGAACGATGATGACCTATCGTCTTTAGTGGTTGATGTAGATGGATAGATGGCTAGATTCGTGGCTAAAACTTTGAGAGTGTGTAGTGGACTAGTTGTACTAACGTACTGGAGTTGGGGACAGAGGCTGCTGTTGCTGCCACTGGAGAGGTGAGCTTTGATGATAGAAATAAATGCCGAATTGAGACGTAAAAACACCTATATTTGCTTCTTGTAGTTTCAGGTTGTATCTGGTACAGTATCCCTACCCAGATTCAGATAGCTAAAGCAAACAGCTGTCGCTCGATATCCATTGCATCAGGATTGATGTTCCGCATGGAGCAAAATATAATTAAGGCAATTAAACTGTGATCCCCACGAGATTGTTAGCATGTTGCCATGGTAATACCTGTTTATAATAAACTACAATCAATTTGCCATTTGGTTGATCAATGATTGTTTAGTGACAGCAGTACTTTGTCTTCAGTACTTGCTCAAATTATGAAGGGCAAAGTAAAAATTGAGCTAAAATCAAAAATGACCACTTAATTAACCACTCTGAGCTACCATGGATTCTTAAAAATGGGGAGTATTAGTGAGTAAATTTGGTACATGCTTGTAATCTTGTACATACATTCTCATGCTTTGATCTTGTAATGTTGTACACTTGTACATGTAAATGTGCAAGCCTAACCTCACAGAAGAGAAATGGTTTGAGCTCATAAACAACAGTAGCCATGGTGTGACTAAGTTGTTTCATATTAGGAAAATCCCATATAGTTAGCAGTGGTTGCTAGACAACACTAAAACAATGGTGCTACTTTAAGCTCATTACTACACCTACATGTACATGTGTGGCAGTGCCAAGTAAATCTCATACAAGTTAGTCTTTTAACCTGAAAATCACATGCATGTAACTGTACTCTCACAGCTACTAGCAACCAACCTATCATTCTATCAGATGTACAGTCTACCTCACACACAAATATTCCATTTCTTGATACATTACTATTAGATATATACAGTCATCCATTTCACACTTACTGGAGTTCTTTAAGCTCTTGACACTCTTTGAGGCCACTCGCAAGTTCAGAGAGTCCTTCATCACCAATAGAATTACCTGCAAGGCTGTGCAAAGAGATATTATTCTCAGTCACCATCCACTAGGCAACACAAAACAATGGCAATACACACAATCATTTGTAGTGATTGTTGAGAACTGACTTAAGCTAATTAGCACATATCAACTAATCTTGTGTGGCATGAGAAATATGATGCTAGTGTCATGACATTTTGTGAAAATAGCACAACTGTCTCCAACTGGAAGCACATCTCATATGATCTCCCAGTAGTAAATGCACACCTCCCCCCACCCTTGTAAATAAGCCCACTCCTCCTTGTTGAAGATGCAAGTAAGCTATCAACACAACATAATTATCAACATGAAACTAAGAACTTTCAATAAATCGTATCCAAGTAACAGCAAAACCTCCATGGAACACACCATCTCTAATTGTTACAAGTTGGTGTGTTAGGTTTCAATCACGTATCTCAGGTTCTTGAAAAGGTATGGGACATAGCTTAATTAACCCTTTACCTACTGACGACATGCATATTCATCATGATGCTGCATGTTATCAGTTGGCACATTCCTTTTGAAGACACTAGCAATAACGGTGTGATGGGGGAGGCGGGTATAGTCACAAAGCGCTGTGCACATGGCAGCTGTCTTGGCTTGCTGTACAAAATCCTTGGTCGGCACTGGCTAGGCCGTTTCTCTCCTTACTGTAGAAACCACTGCTCTGCCCTTGTAAGGGCTCCATTTTTGGCACTGTAGGTGGTTTTAATCAGAAGGAGCATTCACTGGTCAGAGAGCTCTGATAATTGAACATGGTCAAGGTTGCAAACCCCAACGAATTGATAAATAAACGTGTGGGTCAAGTTTCCAGTTTTAGCTCCCAGCAGAAGTGAAAATAAAGATCAAAGAAGAGTTTTTCTAGAGAATGGAACTTTGTAATTAGTAGGTTAGCAAGCAGACACTAGGTCACAGCACTGAGTATGGGATGCAGCTCTCAGAACGATTAAGGCAGTCTTAAAAGTGCTTTATGTGACATGCAAGTACAAGAAGGTATTGCAATAATTCACAAAAGTTAATTCACAACTTATGGAAATTAAATGATGTGTTGAGTGTAGGTTTGATCTCCTTATTCTGGCCCTTAGTCTTTGATGTTCAGCTTTGATGTATATGCTGGTTGTGAAGTAGGTACGTCCAAATGACAGAAAGAATATCATCGAGACTGAGATTGTTTCTGGCAGCAGGTAAGGCTCAAGTCACTTTGAGTGATGATGGACCTATTAGTCTTTGGCAGTTGATGTGGAACACTGGTCAACCTTATGATGCCATTTCTGTGAGCAGGAAAGTTTGAAATATCAAAAACCAGGTGGAATATATGCCCTTAATGTTGTACCAAGGCAATATGGATGACCCACTGATCACCCTGATTTTACTTCTTTTCTTCTATTTGCTCTTATATAGCAGTGGTACAGTAGATTATTGTTTCATGTCACCTGGTTATCTTTAGAACATGATCTATAGTAATATGGCTATCATCTCAGGCTACATCTTCAGTTCCGCATTTTACAGTGTTTATTGCTAGTAAAGTTTGTTACACAAACTACACAGCACTAATTAGTTGCCATGGCAACACCTTGTCTTTAGAATAAGAAAGCATCGTTTTCATTGTTGGTACGAAGTTGGGTTGTCGGGAGCGCCAACACTGCTAAGCACATCGTAGCTCCTTAGCGCCAACACTAGCCTAACATGCCAGAATGAACAATTAATATCTGATATATATAGGCAACCGTGGGTCTATTGGGAAGAGTCTGGAAAGTAGCGGGGATTTCTCAATGAGGTGCCAGTACTTAACAAGCAATCTCCTAAGGCAGTGTGTTGGTAAATGTGGTAAATATGTACCGTAGTGTCCCGCTAATACGCCCCCTTTGAAAATACGCCCCCCCCCCTCTTTTCCGCCAAAGTTCCTGCACAGGGTAGTTTGACTCGTTATAACGCCCCCCGGTGAGCGTCTTCTGGAACATCAAAACTACACGTGCTTACTATACGTTGCAAGTGCGTTCAGTAAGACTATAGTAGTCGGTGAATCTTTTGTAAGTTTTGTGGCTTTTAGAAAAGCCGGTTAGATGTTCCAAGTTTTAAGCTGCTAGTTTAGAAAACAGGTTTATCAGTCTGTCAAGGTGTTTTTGTTTCCCTCTGAAGATGTACACGCACGGAACCACAAGTCCTTTCCCATCAACTTCAGAACGTCTTCTGTCACCATTGACGATGCAAGTCATCTCGCTGCCACTCTTGTGCAAGAAATACCAGCAGACTCTGGAAGTTTCCCGTGGTACATGACCGACAGTGTTGCCGTTCTTGAGGACAGCTACAGCGAAGTCGTCGTGAATGTTATTGACCTCGCGTTGAACTGGCAGCTCTTCTCCGATGTAGGGAGACCACGCAGCTTTGTAAACGTGATGTCCGCGAACAGTATACTCTCGATCCTGAAAGTCGTCGCCATAGTTAGTTGGAAGTGTCCTAATTGCGTACATAGCACTTGCGTAAAATCTTTTGGGGGGGGGGGGCTTATAGTCGAGACTAATTGCATCCTCGAATATAAGCCCCCCCCCCTACTTTAGGCGGGATGTAGTGTACAAAATGGGGGGGCGTATTAACGGGACACTACGGTAGTTGTGAAAGTTTGGCGTTCACCTGCATAGTGTGGTTTGTTTGCTAGCGTTTTTTGTCTGCCAGAGTATTTAATCCCTCTAATGCTCCTGTCTATGGTCTCTTGTCTGCATCCTATTCTTTTCATATTTTTGGATATGCTTCTATTTGTACATTTGGAACATAGCTTTGCTTGAGTTCGTTCGGAGGTATCTAAGTAGTTCTCCTTTGATGATACCCCGGCCTGTTCCAGGGGGGTGGGCGGATGAGGCATGTACATACTGTTGGGTATTGGTGGGCTTGATATGGGTTTTGATGTCCAGAATGCCTTCCTTGGCAAATCTCTCCCCTTTGTAGGTCTAGGAACGTGATTTCATCTGCTGAAAATTCTGCAGTGAAACTAATGCGTGGGTGTAGGTTATTGATGCTCTTGATGAACTGTTCTAGGCTCTCTTTTGTGTTAGTCCATACTAAAAATATACCATCTATCTCTTCCAATGTATGGAGGAGGGATTTGTTTCAGAAAGGATTCTGGATTCCAGTGCACCCATGAAAATGTTAGCATAGGCAGGTGTCATCTTTGTAACCATGGCTGTGCCCTGTTTCTGGATGTACAATTAATCATTAAATTTGAAAACATTTTTTGTAGAGATTTGAGTTCCAAAAGCTTTTTGAGCCAACTGGTTGGAGGACACAAAGGGTCCTTGTTCTCCCAGTCTTCAATTGCCTGAAGCACAGCATGAATGTGATCTTCCTTCAGGATGTTGGTGTATTGTGAGGAAACATCCAGGGTACAAAAAATGCAGTCCTTGGGTAATTTAGTGGATACTGGAAGGGAGTGACTTCGCCACAGGCTGAAGCCAGTGGTCTAAGTAAGCTGAAATCCTTTCAGTTAGACCATCACAACCGGAAACTAGTAAACCCCATGTTCATACTGCCACATATTCATGAGAGAATAACTGTTAAGCTACCATGTAGTCACATACGGCTGCCTTAACTGTTCTGAACTGCTGTAAACATTTTGTTACCCACTACCGTCATACCACAAATGGCAGTAAAGCTAACTTGGTTGTTGTTGTCTGACTCAATGGAATTTAACAGGTGGGCATGAAATAATTACTTCATCACTTCTGTTTGTAATATGTGGAGATTATGGCACATAATTATGTAGGTTGTCCTAATTTTACATCATTTGAGACAACGGCCAAATGTTGCTTGTGTATACGTACATACAGAATGAAATAGCAGTTTATTATTATTATTATTATTATTATTATGAGAAAGACGCCAACAATAGGCGCAGATACTACAGTTAGTGTTATTAATTAATTAAGACTCTTCAAAACTTCAGAAACAGTTTGTCCATTCTCAACCTGATATGGTCCTAGTTGGATATACTTCAGGATATGCTCCCATTTCATATCATATTCAATCTTGTCATCCTTTGTGCAAATCGGACAAATCCATTCAAGGCGTTCATCCCAATAATGGGTATATGTGCACCTTGCACCACGTCTACAGGAGCCTTGAAGATGATAGCAACACAGATCACATTTGTGCACACCACATGCAATAGCACCACGGTGCAAGACTGGGATAAGCACATCGGTATATTCAGGCATGAAAGAAGGTGGTTGCCTAGTCTGGCCTTCTCTTTCCTCATAGCGCACAAAATGATGAGTGTCTATTACTCTCTTGATCACTCCTAAATGTGGATGACAGCCGGCTGAAGGATCTATGTCGAGTGAGACCACATTGTCTTCTTGCCATGCAGTAGCAGAGTTGTCCTTGGGAGAAATAGATGGTCTATCCAGAATAGTAGAAGCATTGTCCTGAATAGCCTGGTCGGGAGATTCCTCAGGACTTGGATGAGGACAGTTTTTGGAACTGGTTTCTCCAGTGCCAATATTGCTGTTAAGATTTCCCATGGGAGAACTAGCTAGTTTATCCTGAACAGCCTGACAAGACTCAACAGGGTCTGGTCTAGGGCAGTCTCTGCATCTGATTTCTCCAGAATCCATAGCTGATGACTTGTCTACTTCAGTAACAACCTGGGGCTCCAAGGAGTTACTATGCTTTGAAAGAATGAATTTCTTTAGGTAAATGGCATCTCTGCATTTCGTAGAAGGGTTATTTCTCTGCTTCTGGCCAGAGGTATCCGAATTAAAGAGCACCTTTGAGTTCAAGAGGCCTCCAATGGTCACTGATGTGACAGGCTTCCATCTCAGTTGCACAAGCAGTCCCTTTTCAACTTCCTGTACTTTCCAGGATAGTGTTTTGGTACTAGCTAAACCAGCTTCAATAATAGCTGCTACAACCAAGTCAGGAAGCTGATCCATAGACTAGGTTCATTTATATGCATACACAATAGTATTCAAGATAGCTGTACAATTGATATGGGCTGTAGGAAAATTTGCTTCAAACGAAAATGAGTGATTCCACCCTAGTAGTACAGGATCTAATTACAGCAAACTGCTAACTTACTACTTTGCCATGGCACACAGCAGGATTTGTCACTGACGACTGTGCCAAATTTGATAACGCATAAGTAGCTAAGTCCTCACCAGAGATATATATAAGCATCACATATGCCAGCCATTTCTCCAGCCAGGGCAGCTAACGTGGCTACACATGCATGGACTAAGCTTTACACTGAAATCGTGAGGTAAATTCTGGCATTTATGAGTGCCGTTTATGCATGGCCCTACCTGTAGCGACCCAGTCAACCACTGTCCATATTAAATTTGTACCGCCTGTGAGCGGCCTACCGTCGTCGGTATAGAAGCAAAAACAAAGAATTATGTTTCCACATGTGCTTCAACTTCAGTTGTCTTCGCTCCAGGTCCCCGACGCTGCACTCTGGCCTTCACATGCGTCACAATATTGATCTTCGTGAAATATTAAAATTTTGAATGCGCTCATTTAAAAGTTATGGTAAGTGGTCAGTCCATAGATAGACACACGCATGCGCAATGCAGTCACCTAGTGTGGGGCTCGCTCAGGCTCGTCCAATTACACAACAAAAACTTCATTGATGTAAAATGACTACAATATGATTCACTTATGAAAATTGCATATGCACTCTTACTGTCAGTAACTTCAGGCAGTTTTGGGTGTCTTTTTCATGGAGACAAATCACAAATAGTAATTCTAAGTCTACATTTTCACTGTTTTCACTTAATGTCAGTGGTGAAGTATTCAGATTAGATGTAAGAGGCATTGTAATTTCTGATAATGTGCCTTTGATGTAGCTTAACAAATACGGCATGAAGGCGTCTTTAATCCACTCATACAACATGTCATATGTCTTCAAACATGTTGATGAACAGGACAAGTAAATGTAAGTTTCCAAAAAAATTTATCTTCTGCATCAGATGTTAATTGGACATGGCTGCTGTAATTACAACAGAGAAATTAAGAAAATACGGTAATAAAAAAAAATCATTCCAGTGGAGGTAGGACATGGTTGACCTTTGCTAATCAAAATACCTGGGGTAATCACTAATTGAGCGCAGTATTTCAACAGACAAACTCACTTCACTTTCACTGGGAGAGCTCCCACTTTCAAATCAAGATTCAAAGCTTGGTCTACCCATAATAAAGGCCAAACAAATTTTTATCCTGCAGTATCCAAGATCAATTAGTGATGACCCCAGTTACTTTAATTATGAAAGGTCAACCATGTCCTACCTCCTCTGCAATCATTCTGTGCCAAGCATATGCTGTTGATGATTACTTCAGTAAAGTAAAAAGTACAACAGAGTGTAACCTAATGCTAAAATACTTCTACAGTGGAACCACCTTTCTGGGACCATGCTGTGTGCTACTTTAGAGACATTTCGGGGATTCCAGTATATTTTCGGAATGCACGCTAATGTATACTTGGGCTGTTGAGCACAACATTGCTGCATTCTATTGTTTTACACGTGATTAACAACACCAACAAAGAGTCCTGTCATTAAATCCAGCAGCGATGGTGGACAACCCTGCAAGTGAGATAGATAAGTCTGCCTATGGAGGTCATAAAGCATACAACTTAAACTGTCCATTATACAGAACAGAGGGTGTCTACTTTGCTTGTGTTACTCAAGTATTCAAACAGTTGAGACTTTCATAAGTGTCTGTTGTACAATAGATGTGCACTACTGAGGGGTATATATTAAGAAGGGTTCCATTTTAGTCATGTGACCTTCAAACGATCACTTTCTTGAATCCAGTTACTGTATAGTGCTACTAGTTAATTCATAAAACTGCATGACATCATTGCTAGCCATCAGGGATTATCCCAAAAGCCATCAACCGGGCAAGTGGAGACTCATTTTAGATCTATCCTCACCAAAGGGTGGAAGTGTAAATTCCCAGACAAGACGCCAAAAATGAATGCCTACATGCTCACAATTTTGCAGGCAAGGAAGGAATTTGAGGGTCCTGCCTGGCGGATCTATGATCACAACTACAGACTCAGGGCAGCAGCTTCTGGCAATCAAAACTGGGAAGAGTTGGACCTCCATCTACACAGTCAGGTATTTCACAGGTCGGGCAAAGGAGGTCCCAGCCTGTGCTAAGTGCAAATTGTTCAGGAATGACTAATGGACTGCCCACATGCCAGTCCATTAGTTATTCAAGGGCAACAGATCTCTGAGCCACCAGAACCAACAGAGAGTTCATCCATCAACCAGAGGACCTCCAAGTATTGGCATGGGTAGAGTCCGAAGTGGCATAATTATGCTTTGTATTTGACCAGGATGGCTTATGCCCCTATAAGGTGTGTCAGTTCAGGCACATGTGCTCAAAGTACCTTGCCCACTAAAGGATGCAAGGAGGCCAAGGGTGTCACCAGAACACATGGAGAAAGCCCTAGGGCGATAGTGCCAGGACTAGTACATCACATGTTCAGCTGTGGCTCTCATATATTAACCACATTTTCAGTATCACCAGACATGAATTCCGCTCATTAACTCATACCCTGTTGGCTATGGTCCCAGGGGCAGCCATGACTCCACAGTGTGGCTCATCAAGAGAGTTATGATTGTGTGTACTTGTGGTAAAGGTAGGGACAGTTTGGTTGAAAAGAGCATGTTCCACTGACGTGAGGTTAGTGTGATCTCAAGTCCTCGCCTGGAGAACATAGCTTGCACCAACTAGGTGGTCACTTTTCATATGTAGTTCAAAAATACTTGCTGCACTGAGGGATTAGGATAGACCCACTCATTATGGGCATTCACACTAGTTGCTGTGTATGTAACTAAAGCTCTGTCATAAACCAATCAAGTAAGTCATTTATGGCTCCCATTCTCTTTGGCACATCAATACTCTTCCATAGACAACAAGCAAGAGCATTCCTAGCAACCCCAGGAGTTGGACAGCTGGGATCACTAACAGGAATTCCCCAGGAACGCAGGCAACCAGCAGTCCAACAAGCACACCTCAGATCTGCTTGCATTAGTCAAATGTACACCACAGAGGTCAAGTCTTCTACCATATCACCTTGCAAGGGCCACAACACCACTAAAGCTCTAGGCATGGGGAGAAGCCCTCATGAGGCACCCACATGCACAGGGAATACGTGGAGCACATGTCGCAAGGAACTCAGGAAGGTTTTCACATTGAGTTTAACTACATACAAGGAGCATGTCTGTAAATTACCAGTAGGGAATATGAAGTCAGCCAGTGGAATGGTGGAAACAAATGGGAAGGAGTCAAGCCATTTATCAAAATAAGCCACCAACCGGGCAAGTGATTGCACATTATGTAGCCCATCAGTTTCTATGTGAAATATTTGTAAAACGACAATTTATTTCATGAAATGTTTTAACTCTAATATTTCCTGATTTATGGTACATGGCAATATACACACACTGGCAGTCACAAAAGTACACTGCATAGTTATTAGACCAAGTTATCAAACAGTAGACACCATGTGTAACCAAACACAAAAAGTGACAACAAGAGACTGGAGCAGAGGGTCCATAGTATTGTGCACTGAAAAAACTTGATCAAGCAACCCAGATTATACGTAGCTTTAACCAATCCAGCTATAATTCATTCCCCTGGATTCCTAGCTTACACTGCCATCAATAATATGAGTTCCAGATTCTTGCCTCATGCTGAAAATAAAGGGATGTTAGATGTTGTGAGGTGAAATAAAGGAAAATGAAAACACCAGCAGTCACCGGGAATCAAACCCAGGATATCTACCTGGCTTGTGCAGCCAGTGCTCTGCCACTGAGCTACAACAACCGGATACCTACCAGCCCTCACAATCCTCTATATGTACTGCACAGATGATACTGAAATGCCTCAGTCACACACCAACCAGCCACTCAGTACGTCGGTGTGAGGCAAGAATTTAAGCAAGAGTTCTAAGCATTTAGACTGAGAAAACCACTCAGCATGGGTTTTCTCCTGATGGAGAGAATTTTGGGGTCAACCGCTAACAGAAATCCGATGGCACATACTGAGTGGCTGCTAGTTGTGTGACTGAGACATTTCAGGACCACCTATTCCTTTATGCTCATGGTTTATGTCTATATGCTTTGAAAGTTGCCCTACTATTCTCAGTTATGTTTTTAATGTTGTGTATTGTTCTTACACATGTAACAGTTTACAATGGTTGTACTGCAGTATTATAGAAAGAGAAATGGAATCTTCTAGAGGTGATCATTGCTGATGCATGGGTAAAGACTTTTGCAACAGGGAAATACTCGCTCTGCAGCTGTAGATGATGGGTGAACCAGAAGATTGATTAGGACCAACCTGAATTAGCTATGGTGAGGACTTGGAATGAGGCTACACACTGACCACATTGAGTAATCAGGCGACCTAACTGGGAGCAAATATGTACAGCAACCAGTGATTAACGTGAGGCTAATTGTGATAGCATAATTTGTCAATCACGCCACTGAAAATCGATTTAGACGTTGCTATATAGGTTCTACATTCAAAGCTTTTAATTTTATGTTGTTGAAGAGGTTGCTAATATTTGCTAGATTGGGGATGGATCCAATAGGCACACTGGTGTGCTTAAGGCAAACACATTAGAAGTCTCAAAGGGTACAGTGCCTTTTGGTATAGGAAGCCTCGTGAGAAAACTGCTAATCACTAAATGGGGTCGACAGAATAGAATAGTATAGCATTTTCAGTACATAAATACTGTCAACCTAGATATGTACATACATATACAAACTATACATGTAGTTGTGGTGGTGGACAAATCACAATACCGTAAACTCCGGTTGTTAGGCGCACCTTGCTATTAGGCGCACATTATTTATTAGGCGCATGCCTCCTTTCTGGTAAACGGCATCATTTACTAAGCGCATGTGCATTAAATAGAGTACACCATGGCGGCGGAGATCGAGTCATGTCGAATGAAACCATGGCATCAACAGTCAATAACACGCAGCACACTCGATGTCATCCTGAAGTTAAAGAAAGAGCTACACAGATTTTTCCTGCTACTGGCTAACACAAAGTCACATCCTTTGCAGCTTACGACTGGACTAGCTATATACTTAGCCTAGTAAAATTTCTCCCGTACGACGCGTACAGCCCCGCATAAATACACAATGGCTGGGAATCATAGCCTCTTCAAGGAGAATGGAACCTTCTGATTTTACGTCGATACTTGCCAGATGAACGCGTCTAACGATCTATTGCGCACTCATGCGTGGTCCACCTGTAGGGCGTGGCTTTCATTGCATCCGTTATTTAGCGCATATCCTCTATTGGGCGCATACTTGCTTACCACTTACACTTATAAGCGCATGCGCTTATTAACCAGAGTCTACGGTAGTTGATCACTTCATACTCACCTCAGTACTTGAAGCTGTTTACACTCCTCCAGGGCTGCAGTAAGAGCAACAGCCCCACCTTTTCCTATCTTGTTTCCATCAAGACTGAGGAAAGAAAGATAATAGTCACTCTCAATACATAACGTACTGAACAGGGACCGAGACTGCTACACACATGACAATTCATGAACAATCAAGCCTAAAAAATAGGCCTAGATGTTATGCAAAATCACCCACTGTGCAGGGTGCATTACACATGGTTCAATTTTCCTATATACCATAGGAGAAATATTTACACTGAATGAAGACCACTGTACATGTTTTCTTAAGACAAGGAGCAAAACAGTCTACATTCAACCACAATCATTAATGCGCATACCTTCACCTCCATACCACGAAAAATTATTCAAATTCAATACCAGCCACACAACAAGTTAACTTGAGAATTTTCGCACATACTGTAAATTGGGAAAAGTTCGGTGTTAAATATTTCGTTGGTCCAGTTGATGAAATTTAACTCACTAAAAATGTTTGACAGTGATCTATAAAACAGCACAAATTTACAGTACAAAAATAACACATCCAATGTACTGAAAGACAGCTGTTTTCACTGCTCTGCTTTTGGCTCACTTCACTACTATTCTGCATTCGTGATGTTAATTCGAAGCTACTTGAAGCTGAAGGGTTGTTGTCAACATGTTTGCCAACGCAAGCGATTGCACTTGCAAACATGGTGGTGGAGAAGGTTATCGTGGACAAAGGCCTCTTAGCAAGAAGCACAGTCAGTACTTAATATACATGGTAGTCTTTTGATGCAGCAAGCTCCTTCGTACTCTTCCATGCCACTAAAATAGCACAAACAACTAATCCATTAACCTAATGGGTATGTTGCTGGGCCCAACTGACCCAAATTTTGGCAGATGCTACTCAAAAAATGATAACTGTCTACTGCTCGCGCATGAATCTGCAAGCTGACTCTGTCGGAGTGATGTCATCTTTTGCATGGATAATTACAAGCATACTCACCAAAACAGGGTATGGAGGTCAAAGAAGAAGCCCAAGATCATCAACTGTAGATCAGTTGACTTTTTGTAGAGAGCTGTGAGTGGGTACATCTTGGAGCGAAACTGATCATGACTATTATTAGCAATTTTAAGCCTACCTATTGACCCTCTTCAAAAAGTCATCTGGCCTGAGCAACATAAAATTAGATTGGTACACCACACAATGCCAGATCAGGCAAGGTAGAACTTGCAATATGAACAAATTCATTACAAGACCTGCAAATCTGCTTTTTCCTTACAATATAATTTCCTATTCTACTCCATTCCTGAACCTACACCTTTTACCACTACTGATGTATGATGAGCAATACTGTCATATCTGTACCAAGCTATTTGACCTCAAAGTGTTACATAGCTCATGCACATCATCATCATGTCAGGTCTTTCACATCTCACCTTCTTAATCTGCAATAGTTTCACTACCTACTCTTCTAGTCCAGAAGAAGATGTCTCAATCTTTTGAGATTATGATGTAGATATTCCAGTTGGAGAACTCCTGGAAGAAGTTACACTTAAACACCTTTTCTATAGAAAGGCAGCGCTCTAAGTCAAGCCTTCCAATGCCAAAGTCTATTTCTTCAACTGAAGTGCAGTCAACAGAGGCACAAACTAACAAGATACATTAGTGGTTATGTTCTGAATCAGTATGTCGTTGTCCAGGGCACAACAAACATTCAAGTTCAGAGAGAAAGATGTAACTGTTTCGTCATTTTTGTACTCTGTGGTATGGCAGTTTGTTAGTGATTGATTGAAAGAGCTGACACTCTTTCAATAATACGCAAGTATTAGTGGGATCTGATCAGTGCATAGTGAAGAGACTCGTTGAGGCACTTGTACAGCCACCTAGCTAAATTCATGGAAAAAATCAGAAAATCCCTTTCTACAAATGATTAGCCACCTGAGGGCTTAAATGAAACTGAGAGACAGGCCTGGCTTCAGTGAATTATACACTCCTAAGCATGCTCCTTCTCTTTGTCCCTTCTTACAGATAGGCTTCAATTCTAACTGACACATTGTGTACTAGTGTCACTTAGTAGCCATCACCATGGTAACAAAGTATTTGTCGTTCATTATTTAAACTCATGAAGGGTTTGGGAGCTAATTAGTGGATAGGGGAGACAGCTACTAAGTATGTCAGATCTTTTTTCACACTTGCTGTAAGATCGCCACCCCCTAACATTAGCTGTGTAGTGCAAGTTAATACACTGTAAAAACATTTGGGTTATTTCAACCATATTATGGTCATCTCAATTGCATGCCTCAGTGTTGTGTACGTGACACATTACAAACTTCAAGGGATGCTTCCAATTTGATTGAAAGCTTAAGTGTAGTTGAGACACTTCTCCTTTTAGGAACTTCTTGCAGAAAGCCTAGCTATTTGGCTACATTCCTGGCATTTCTACCATAACCATGCAACCAAGGAACTCCTCCAGGGGCGGATGTGTAGGATCTAAGAAACACCAGACCTTACCAGAAATGCTGATTTATAGGCTTTCTGCAAGATGATCCTAATTTAACAAAAGGGAGAAGCTTCTCAACTACACTTTGATTCAAATTGTAAGCATCCCTTGATGAAGTTCATAGCTAATGTTTCACTTACACAACAGGCATGCAACTCAGATGACCAAAATATGGTTGAAGTAACCCAAATGTTTTTACAGTGTAGTTACAAGTTTCCTGTAATCAGTTTCTCTCAGTCTGCACATTTATTCTCAAATGAAATGGAACCAAATCTGTTCATCCACAGGGTGAACAATGAAATAGCCCATTGCATGTGCTGTGTTGGCAAAATAAAAAGGAAACTCCATTTCCCAGTCAACAAACATTATCTTGTAATCCGTATTTTGTTTGAATGGGGCTAGTAAACATGAATATTTGCTTGGAGTCTGCAGTCACCGTCTAGATTATGGGCCACTATTGGAGTTACACACTCTTCCTCTAGCTGCCCATTCTTATGCGCTCTGACATACACCCATTATGCTTAAAGCACCACTCATTAAACTTATAAACATAGTTGACATCTGTGAGTGAGAGTACAGAGAGCATAGTGTCGCTTCTCCAGGCACAGCATCTGGCTTCAAATACACCTTCTATGGTTAGTTTAGTTCACTCACTGCTGAAACTTTAGCTTTATCCACCCTCAAAATGATGCAGCATTGCATGTTAATGCACACACTTAGTTGCTGCACAGTCCACTTCTTTACTACAGTGGCATAGGAACTGTAGCGGCTTTGGCCGCTCCACTTTTTAGCCCAAAAATTAATATTCATAACCTGCTATAAGTTACTTATAGCTCAGCAGCCTCTTCGTTGCAGCAGTCTCGTATGCAGTAACATGCGTACATTTACGCTTAAAGAACACTGTCAAAATCTTGCCGGTGGAGTGGCCTTAGCATGCGAGGCTAATGAACATTGACCACTACTGCAAGCAACGAAAAACTGGGTGGTCTCCAGGGACAACAATGATTTTATGATCTTACTGATTTCCATTGAGTCTTAAGACAGTTGGGAAGGTCTGAGAACAAGGCTTATTTTGTAGTCTAAAGGTGCACACTTTCGGAAAAATTTGCCGTGAAATCATCAGCTACAAATTTTTGCCAACACTTCGCACTAGTATTTTCGAATGTAATCAGTGTCTGTGGCCACAGGAGCATAATGCCCCTCCCCCCCCCCCCCTTCCCTTCCTTCCCAACAAAAGCACAAAACATACTTACATGGAAATTGATGTGGCTTCTGTGTGCTTGTTTTGTTTAAACATAGGTGTAGGAAGCAAAGTGGGAGTGTAGAGGCCATGTGCCGGGATACATCTCCCAAACATCCAACAGGGAATTCATGTAAAAACATGAGAAGGTAGAGGTCCACAAAATATGTAGCCAAATAGCAGTGATCAAACATACCCTGATATGGCAAGAATCCACATGGTACGTATTTTATTGTAAGAGTATGAGGACTCTGGTACTTTCCAAGTGGTGAGCATACTAACTAGTTTGCCATATTTGAAATGAACTTAACAAAGTAGCTTCAGGCAGTTCTGAGTATCAGTGTATCTTTCAGGTAAACAAGTGTAGTGCTATTCTAAGTCTAAAATTTGCTTTGTTCCACCTTACATCAGACGTGACGTATCTAGATTAGATGTAAGAGGCATTGTTTTCAGATACAGTGTCTCTGATGTATAATTGCCTCAACATGGAATGGCAAATAAAGTGTGAAGTGGTACCTTGATCCACTCATGCACTTTCCAGGAGTTCTAGCCTCACTTCAATTATCTTGTACCTACTATGGCTTAAGATTGGTACATACCACAACCTAACTGTAGCTTGAAGCATATCTTGCACTATTTGTGTCCCCATCAAATTATACAATTACATTAACATGTTATTTTTAGGTATATTTAGATCTCGAGCTTCTTCAGGTAATCAACTCTGTGCTGCTTTCTAGTTTTGGACATTGTAGGTTGCTCAGGCTTGCTCAGGCTTGCCACTAGATGCTTGTGTATAGTGTCAGAAGGTGTGCGTTCAGCAAAAGTATGAAGTGAACCTGGTGAAGGGGCTGAAGGTCTTTCCACACAGCAGCCGCATATACACTTAATCTAGAAAATGTGGGCAAGGGTTGCTAGGCAACACAAACATAATGAAAATCAAGCATATGTACGTAATTGCACGAAACACTTGAATAACTGTAGATATGCCTCTTTGGAGTAAATGTCCCCCCCCCCCATTCTTTTACTCCCAGATTTTTACACAAATAAATACACATTTGAACGATCTGTTGTGAGTCGCTTCTGCAGGCATGTTAGAAAAGCCTGTTTGTTTTAGCCTAGTGAACGCAGCTATCAAGTTTAACCCAGCTGCCTATGTGGCAACATGTTGATGGCGTAAGTAAAGATGCCGAAAGCAAAGGGCTCAGCTAGCAAGAAAAAAAAAAAAGAAAAAAAAAGGGGTGTATAGTTCAAATATTTGAGTAAATGCCTACCACCATCAGTAGACGAGTGTAAACAATGGGGAGGGTGCATTAGTGAGTACACAAATGGTACATGAACGTTCTCATGCTTTGATCTTCTAATCTTGTACACCTGTACTTGTAAATGTAGGAGCCCAACATCACAGAAGAGGGAGAGATGGTTTGAGCTCATAAACAACAATAGCCATGATGTGACTAACTTGTTTCATATTGGCCTGGAACATTCCATGTGGCTAGAAGTGGTTGCTAGGCAACACTAAACCGATGGTGCTACTTTAAGCTCATCACTACACCTACATGTACATGTGTGACAGTCCCAAGTAAATCCCATACAAGTTAGTCTTCTAACCTGAAAATTACATGCATGTAACTGTACTCTCACAGTTACTAGCAACCAACCAGAGTCATTACATCATACAGTCTACCTCACACCCAAATATTCCATTTCTTGTCAGGGTACCATTAGATATATGCAGTGATCCATTTCATACTTACTTGAGTTCTTTAAGCTCTTGACACTCTTTGAGGCCACTCGCTAGTTCAGAGAGTCCTTCATCACCAATCTGATTGTTTGCAAGGCTGTGGAAAGAGACAAAATTCTCTAAATGTCTACTACCATCACTAGATGAGTGTAAGCAAATGGGGGGAGGGGAATATTAGTTAGTACATGTAGTAACGTACATATATTCTTATGCTTTGATCTTGTACTCTTGTTTTGAATAACTGAGAAAATGCCTACTACCATACATCATTAGACGAGTGTGGTTTGGTACACCTGTACTTGTAAATGTGTGAGTCTAACCTCATAGAAGAGGGAGAGATGGTCTGAGCTCATAAAACAACAGTAGCCAAGGTGTGACATTTTGGGCCAGAAAAATTCCATGTGGCTAGCAATGGTAACGCAAAAACAATGGCACTACTTGCTTATTACAGTACATTGCAATACATGTACCTGTGTGGCAGTCCCAAATAAATCTTGGACAAGTGTTAAGTCTTCTAACCTGAAAATTACACACATGTAACTGTACTTTCACAGCTACCAACCGGAATCATTCCATCATACAGTCTACCTCACATCCAACATTACATTTCTTGAGAGGTTACTAGATATATACAGTGATCCATTTCATACTTACTTGAGATCTTTAAGCTCTTGACACTCTTTGAGGCCACTTGCAAGTTCAGAGAGTCCTTCACCACAAATGTTATTACCTGCAAGGCTGTGGAAGGAGATATAATTCTCAGTCACCATCCTCTAGGCAACACAAAACAATGGCAATACACACAATATTTAATGCAGTGATTGTTGAGAACTGACTAATTGTAAGACAGCCATGGTATATAAAAACTGATAAAATCTGGGAGTGGCCTGGGAACGAGACAAGAATTAGAACCAAGGGGTGTATAGTTTGAATATTTGAGTAAATGCCTACCACCATCAGTAGACGAGTGTAAACAATGGGGAGGGGGCATTAGTGAGTACACAAATGGTACATGAACGTTCTCATGCTTTGATCTTCTAATCTTGTACACCTGTACTTGTAAATGTAGGAGCCTAACCTCACAGAAGAGGGAGAGATGGTTTGAGCTCATAAACAACAATAGCCATGATGTGACTAACTTGTTTCATATTGGCCTGGAACATTCCATGTGGCTAGAAGTGGTTGCTAGGCAACACTAAACCGATGGTGCTACTTTAAGGTGGCACGGTCGTCCCTCGGCGGAGGTTAACGAAAACATAAACTTGGGTTACAGTCAGGACCAGGGTTACTCCTAGTTTCAGGGTTAGGGTTTGGTTTAGGGCAATCTTGCTTTGCCTAATTTTAAAAAGGGTTTTAGTAGCTCATTAATATATTCATGAACCCAAAATTGCCACTCGATGGACGCATCTACACACTCACTGTAGGTAGCGTCCCAACCACCAATGTATCTCAAATCAATCTATGCCAGCTTTTGTTCAAAGCTACTCTCAAAGTCAGGCTAGACTCATGTTTGTCACTACTCTTGGAATGGACAACTTTGACTGCACCAAAATGAATGCACATTTCGAAAAATTCACAGCTTGTCTACGGGAGGGGCTCATTCACGAGTGGAAGCAAGCATTACTAGCCCCACCTCTCCCCCTTATGTCGCTAAACAACTCACGGCTCTGTTCCACACACAGCCACCGTTCAGCTCCCTTGTCTGTCAGACTGTAGCACAAACGATAAATTGCGTATTCTAGTTAAAGCCCAGCCCAGCACTCGAAGCACCTGGCCACGGTCACCAACTAGACTAGGCATACGGCCGCGAGACCTGGGCCTACTCAACAAATACAGTCTTGGCCACTGTGGCCTTTCTGCTGCTTCTAGACACAAGTTTGCTTTCACAAGCAGGCATCACACACTACTCACAGCTACTGACACTACAGCACTCTACTAAACTCCTCTTTTTTTTTTTTTTTTTTTTTTTTTTTTAAGTCGATCTAAGCTTATCTTCAAAGTTCCGAGCACCACATGAAGGGTGCCGCCAGGCCACATCTTAACTAACTTAATTATAAACTGATTATTGGATGGCAATGCCGACAGGAAATGGGGAAAATCCCCAATTTTACGGACCGTGAACGGTTTGAGACTCCCAAAACGGACTGTGCGCTAAAATTTTAACAAGAAAAAGAAGACTATCAACTTGGATTCCAGGTTTGTTGACCTTGAAAATACAGGGTACCGTGCCACCTTAAGATGCTACACATAACTTATTCAACATGTCACATTTGTCAAGTCAACCCAATCCAGTGCTACTACAGAACAAACATGACACCACTAATCATATTCTTGAGGACCAATGAACGGAATGTTGCCTAGGGGTGCCTCACAGAGCTAGCTAAATTCAACCTATTAATATGCATGAGGGGAGAGATTGCCTGACTTCCACCCGGAATTACACGCCTTTAATGAGATTCATTGATCTCAATTCGGACATTAACAACATCCACAAGTATCCACAGAGGGTTAATGAGATTCATAGCCATGTTCTGTTCGGGTTTGGGTCCACGAAAGGCTTAGGTCATACTCATGAATATTCAACATCATTTACCCATTCCTTTCAACCCCAAGCCAAGCTGCCAATACTTCAACAGAAGTTCAATAATGAGGTTCATGAGAGTCAACATACTCTAACCCTCCCATTGGACAGTTGACTGAACCCAGGGTTGTTCATGGGTAATGCTGAGGTCTAGTTAAAGCCAACTCATTAATATTCATGAGGTGGACAGAAACACCCCAGATTGTAGAGCTCTGTCGGGCTTTAATTAGATTCATAGGCTCAATTAGGGTTAGGGGGGTTCGGGTTAATGAGATTAGGGTTAGGGATTTTAGGGTTAAGGCAAACTAGGGTTAGGGCTAGGGCTAGGCTTAGGGTTTTAAGGTGGCACGGTCGTCCCTCGGCGGAGGTTAACGAAAACATAAACTTGGGTTACAGTCAGGACCAGGGTTACTCCTAGTTTCAGGGTTAGGGTTTGGTTTAGGGCAATCTTGCTTTGCCTAATTTTAAAAAGGGTTTTAGTAGCTCATTAATATATTCATGAACCCAAAATTGCCACTCGATGGACGCATCTACACACTCACTGTAGGTAGCGTCCCAACCACCAATGTATCTCAAATCAATCTATGCCAGCTTTTGTTCAAAGCTACTCTCAAAGTCAGGCTAGACTCATGTTTGTCACTACTCTTGGAATGGACAACTTTGACTGCACCAAAATGAATGCACATTTCGAAAAATTCACAGCTTGTCTACGGGAGGGGCTCATTCACGAGTGGAAGCAAGCATTACTAGCCCCACCTCTCCCCCTTATGTCGCTAAACAACTCACGGCTCTGTTCCACACACAGCCACCGTTCAGCTCCCTTGTCTGTCAGACTGTAGCACAAACGATAAATTGCGTATTCTAGTTAAAGCCCAGCCCAGCACTCGAAGCACCTGGCCACGGTCACCAACTAGACTAGGCATACGGCCGCGAGACCTGGGCCTACTCAACAAATACAGTCTTGGCCACTGTGGCCTTTCTGCTGCTTCTAGACACAAGCTTGCTTTCACAAGCAGGCATCACACACTACTCACAGCTACTGACACTACAGCACTCTACTAAACTCCTTCTCTTTTTTTTTTTTTTTTTTTTTTCTTTTTAAGTCGATCTAAGCTTATCTTCAAAGTTCCGAGCACCACATGAAGGGTGCCGCCAGGCCACATCTTAACTAACTTAATTATAAACTGATTATTGGATGGCAATGCCGACAGGAAATGGGGAAAATCCCCAATTTTACGGACCGTGAACGGTTTGAGACTCCCAAAATGGACTGTGCGCTAAAATTTTAACAAGAAAAAGAAGACTATCAACTTGGATTCCAGGTTTGTTGACCTTGAAAATACAGGGTACCGTGCCACCTTAAGCTCATCACTACACCTACATGTACATGTGTGACAGTCCCAAGTAAATCCCATACAAGTTAGTCTTCTAACCTGAAAATTACATGCATGTAACTGTACTCTCACAGTTACTAGAAACCAACCAGAGTCATTACATCATACAGTCTACCTCACACCCAAATATTCCATTTCTTGTCAGGGTACTATTAGATATATGCAGTGATCCATTTCATACTTACTTGAGTTCCTTAAGCTCTTGACACTCTTTGAGGCCACTCGCTAGTTCAGAGAGTCCTTCATCACCAATCTGATTGTTTGCAAGGCTGTGGAAAGAGACAAAATTCTCAGTCAGCATCCTCTAGGCAACACAAAACAATGGCAATACACACAATATGTAGTATCATGGCGTACGGTAGTACGCCATATGTAGGGATGACCCCGAAAAAAAATGGCCGCCACATTAAAAGTGCACAAATAACACGTTCGAAATGTCTTCGTTAGAGTAGTCAAAGGCCTGTATGAGTCATATCAGGCATTATCGAGTGTTTTCATGAGCAAAAAGACTGTTAAGTTTGCTGGAAAGTATCGCTAAGCACCAGACCGGCAAGTCACCAAAACGGACAAATCGTCTATCTTCTGACTTTCTTTCTTCTTCTTCTTCTGCCTTTCACCGCGATAGCACGATAACGGCTGGAGCTTTTACAACGATTCAAACGCAAAACAACAGGATAAATCACTAGGCATTGCACCTGCCACTTATCGGTCTAAAAGAAAGAACTCAAACTTATCGGCGATTCTCAGGTAATCTCACACTTACGCTAGCTGCTACACGCCATTTTGCTCGAATTAAATATTACTCATAATTACGTCACCAGGGTTCAACTGAGCACGTGGTTCAGTACTTCGTAGAGAAGGTGAGAATTGAGCGTTGCAGTTTGCAACCACGAAATCAGATTGTCCTCCTATGCCTGTTATTGGAAGGACCCTGAGACGAAAAGGGCGTCCTCCCATGCCTGTTATTGGAAGGACCCTGAGACGAAAAGGGCGTCCTCCCATACCCGTTATTGGGAGGACCCTGAGACGAAAAGGGCATCTTCCAGGGCATCCTCCCATACCCGTTATTGGAAGGACCCTGAGAAAGGAAGGGCAGCTTCCCGCATATCCTCCCATACCCGCTATTGGGAGGACCATGAGAAAGGAAGGGCAGCTTCCCGCGTATCCTCCCATAGTAGTTATTGGAGGAACCCTGACAAAAAAAGGGCAGCAGCTCATATGACTAATTTGAAGGCTGCAAAAGCCAAGCTCAAGTGGTATAGACGGTACTATGCCAGCTAGTGTTTTAACCATCAAGTACTTCATATGACTTAGAACACTAGCCACTGATATTCAATTTCAAGTTTTATTGTCAACTTTCACATTTCAAATTTGCTTGTTATAGTCATTTACATGCATATAGTACACATACAATGTTTACTGCGAGTTGATGGTAGCACTTTGGCTGGTGTCTTCTTAACATCCTCCTTTTGTGTTGTGCCTGAGTCTTCATATTCCTCCAACGAAGCAAGTGGCAGCCTATTGGTAGCTTGGTATACTCAAACTCAAGTAGCACCGAGTCAACAGTGCATGGCTTCATTCCAAACTTCTGCACTAGAGGTGGCCACAGAACTGGCGGTTGTTCAGCTCCACAGACCTCTATGCGTTCGTTTCAAACCGATTTAGACTATAGCTACCCACCATGCATCAAACAGTTCTGTAATGGGGTCTTACGACTCAATACTCTGGTGACAGTCTATGGAGGGTTTTTCGGTGAACCCATTAGTAGTCCATGTGAAATGAGCACAGGATTTATAAGCTTGCATGCAAAGCCTTATTAAACTCATCTGCTTTTCACTTGGTTTTTATGAGGCTTTGCTTGGACTGTACTTCTAAACCCCCCGAAGTTTGATGTTTGGATTGACGATTTCACTTCAGAGCGTTTGAATTTATGACAATTCTTAGCTCTTTCTACTATTATACTGTACACACCATGCATCTTCCCCTCGGCCTACCCTCCTATGTCACTTCTCTCTTACCATTCCTAAAAAGCAATACAAAAAAAAAGAGCAGGAACAAGTCACAAAAAAGTTTTCTGAATGAAAACAAGTGCATGTAGGGATGGAACCCTCAAAAACCAACCAAACTAGATGGGAATGACACCACAACAATTTCACACCATCCCTACATCTTGTGCCATTTTGCCAACTATGCGCACCAGTAAACTCTCTAGCCTATTCACACCCACTAAATGAATACTAGCTGTAGTTAGCGCTGCTCATTCCACAGCCTTTTACATAAAGACAATCCATATCTGCCATGTTCAGCAGCAATAAAATTTCACAACATAACTTACTCCAACAGACCCAGTTCATGCACTCGACAGTTTCTGCATTCAAGACTAGTCTCACAAGCCAGACCCTTTCCGTTCCACAGTGCAGATCGCTTTTTCAGTATCGGCACGCAGAGGAAGGCACTAAGAATCGTCATAAATGCTTTGAAGTGAAATTGTAAATCCAAACATCAAACTTCTTCCCTCTGTGTGCCGCATACTGAAAGTGATCGGTGCTGCGCAGAAAGGGTCTGGCTTGCAAGACTAATTCAAGACAGACCATACCTGCCATTCTCAGCATAGCAACTACATCACAACCACCCACAACATAACTCACCCCCCATGCACATCAACATGCACTCCACACCCAGCACTACCCATCCCACTGCCTTCCACAACCCTCCTATGAACACAACTAACAAACACAAAGCATAGTTGGCAAAATGGTACAAGATGTAGGGATGGTGTGAAATTGTTGTGGTGTCATTCCCATCTAGTTTGGTTGGTTTTTGAGGGTTCCATCCCTACATGCACTTGTTTTCATTCAGAAAACGTTTTTGTGACTTTTTAACTACTGATGACGACGTGCGTACTCATCATGCCATATTATCAGTTGGCACAATTTATTTTGAAGACATTAGCATTAAGGGGGGAATAGGGGGAGGGGGGTGGTCATAAGCCACGCAATTACTCAGTTATGCCATGGAAAGGAAGGCAGAGTCCACCGTATCCGGCGGCTGAAAAATGGAGCTCGAGCGTCAATCCCCACTTGTGCTAGGGGCGATTAGCATACCAGTCTGAAACATTCCATAATCGGCTAAAATGATGTATTTTCAGATGCTGTTTCCTGTTCCTTTTCTGAAGCAACTCTCGGCAAGATTTCTGCACTGTAGGAGAGCTGCAAGACCCTGCTGCTGCACACCTGATATTCTTCACCGTAGCTGCCTTGGGCACTGAAGGGTGTTGCCGAAAATCGAGTGGGTCGCTCCCTCAATGATCGGACAGTGGATTTTCAATTTTTTTCGCCCTGGACACCCCCAGCTATGCAATAGGCCAACAATACTAGTATTAGCAATCTGGTTATCCAATGCAGTCATATCACAGAATGACTGTAGACCAAATTCAATGGAACTATGTGTGGGTATAAAATAAAAGTTCATCTAAATTTACTTCCTCACTTCTGTGTGTAATATCAGCTGCAGAAGAATTTGAATTAAAACGAGTGATTCCACACTGGTAGTACAGGATCTCATTATTACACAACAAAACCTTCACTTAATGTCAGTGGTGAAGTATTTAGACTAGATGTAAGAGGCATTGTAATTTCTGATAAAGTACCTTAGCATCGTAAATACAGCATGAAGGTGGGACCTGCTACTTAGAGACATTTCAGGGCTATAGTGTACAACCTTGCAAGTGAAATAGATAAGTCTGCCAATGGAGGTCATTAACTATTGCTTGCATACAACTGGGACCACTTAAAGTGTATGTTATACAGAACAGTGGCTGTCTACTATGCTTGTGTTGCTCCAGTATTCAAATGGCAGGACAGCTATAACTTGTCTGTTGTACAGTTTATGTCCACTACTGAGGGGTGTCCATCAGAGGAGGTTGGAAGCTAGTAAATATTGACACACGCGATGTAGCAACTAGTGCTACATGAATGACCTACGTACCTGTACCGTTGGCATCTTCGGAAGGCTTCTTCAGAAGAAGCCTACATGTTTGTGTACCGTACGTAACCATACAAACTGCCATAGAGGCCCATAGTTAAGATGAACTCAATTTACACAAACAGCTTTTGTTTGTTTGGGATGAAACTCGCTCAGCGGATACTGCCAGGTGAGCTCTAGAAGATCTGGGGACAAGATCATCTGATTGTGTACTGATGGTTTCCTATTTACACGTACTTGGGATGGAGTCTTGCTTTTTCTATGCTACAATGGTGATTGATGTTACATGAGGGGTTATAACCATATCCTAGCTAGGACAGCCTTTGTCGTTAAATGAAAGACTACCTATCAGCTTCCATGGTCTTGTGTGGGAGGCAACAGTGAATGATCATTACTTGGTGTGGTAATTGGCTCAGCAAGCACACTTGTCTGTTGCTTAGCAACCATAACAAAAATAAGGGTAGGTGAAGGTGAAAATGGCCTTTGCTTAGCAGTTAGAACTGTAGTGAAAAGAAAGTGGGGTGTGTCAATCAATGTGTTGGCTAACAACTAATAAGAGTTGCATTCCCCAGATGAAACAGCATGAGCCCAAACAGTGTGGAGAATAAACTGTTACTGACTGTATGTACAAGTGATGTAAAGTATATTGTCAGTCACTAGGGGTGCGCTTATACTGAAGCAAACCACAACTCATTAGAACAAAAAGGTTCAATCTCATACAGTCACCATGATGCAACTGACCTCACGATTGCTAAGCAACACACAAAACATGGTAAATGGCAATGTTGCACATCACTAGTAACTGTATATCAGCTATATACAAATCAGCCTTGTGAATACTTACATAAGTGACATAATGATGCCACTTGTGAATAGCTCTAAACCTGATCTGAATCTTTCTTATACATGGTATATATAGCTAACTACTTGTGAACCAACCAAACAGAACACTTCATACTCACTTTAATGCTTGAAGCTCCTTGTACTCTTTCAGGGCTGCACCAAGACCAATGCAGCCTGCATTTCCAATCTTTTCTCCCCGAAGGCTGTGGAAAAAAAACACAAAGTGTTCAGTTTCTTCCTACATAAGGCAACAGTCTACACTGGCACTTTCTGGTAATTATTCTCCACTACTGAAATCTTACTGATACAGTTAAACCACATTAATATAGTCTGGGAAAAACACACAACACAAATGTAAAGCACTAGCGAGGAAAGAACAGCAGCTTACATGAGTGAGACCGGAGGACTCAAAAGTGTCGTACAAAATTGATAAAGACCCCAATTTCCTTGGGAACCTCCAGTTCACCTCATGCAGCTAATAACTACAATAGCTGTCTAAAATGTAAAGCCGTCATCACCAAATTCTATATCAGCAGTAACTCAAATGATAAACACCACGACTTAGAAAGTGGAAAATCCAATTGGCTGTTTCTTCTTCTTCTTTATAACCTCCACTTAAGGAAAGTATCCCTGTTTGGGCAAATTTCTGCAGTCAATTGTGGGGGCCTAGTCCAAACGGAGAATCAGGGAGCTGCGGGCGCTCTTTAGTTGGGTCAGGAAATCGACGTTTGAGTGGGTGTGTCTTTAATCCATTCCAGGCCTAGTATAGTCTCGTGACCAGCCGGATTTTCCGGCTGGTCACGAGACTAGGCCTAGTACAACCTCGGCGAATCGCAATGGGTCTGCTTCCAGGTCTGGGAGATGCGGTTTTATCGTTTTGGGGGTAGCACTTAGAAGGCGAGATCGGACAGGTGAGAGGGCCGGGCACTTGGCTATGAAGTGGAGGGGGTCTTCGGGCTCGGAGTGGCAGAGTTTGCAGGTAGGGTTATTAGGTTGGCTGCGATCTTCCCTCCATCGAAAGCGACTGGCATCTGCTTCTAGCCCATCGCACCCTACTAGAAGGTGGATCCGAAAGTTGCTCCTGCAGGTTGCGAGGGTGTCCTGGAGGGTGATGGTCCAGTGTGGGGCGGGTCTTCCAATCGGTAAATCACAGTCACCTAGGGGATATTCCTCGCATTGATCTAGCATGGTGATGTATGCTCGGATGTTCAGGAGCCATTTGATTGATCGTTTCCAGGTGTCTTTGTTGCGGGGTGTACTACGAAGCTGTTTGATAGAGGGGAGGCAGAGCTCGTCAAGGAGGTTCCCCCAGGTGACAGTGATTCCTTTCACTGCAAAAACAACTTGGTTAAAATAACCTAAGAGTGTTTACTCCAGTTTCAGGGATCATTGAACTGGTGGGTATTATACTATGAAGAGAATTTTAAAATTATAAACACCATCCATCACCCACTCAAAATTCCATCAAGCTTCATTGAGTAGCGAAGAGCTAGCACAGACACTTGTCTGCTTCCTAATGCACATGCATACCACTTCTTATGGTCCATCTGCTAGCTATTATCTGGTTCCATAACTATCCACCATCCCCCTCACAATTCCACAGCTATGCAGTATGTACCACAGTCAAGTACTCTTTGCTTCTTTATGGAGCCTGATGGAATTGTGAGGGGATAGTGGATGGTAAAATGATAGTGAATTCTCTTCATATATAGTACTCACCAACCCTGAAACTGGAGTAACCACTCAGAGGTTATTTTAACTGAGTAGTTTTTGCAGTGTTAGCTCTGGAGTTTATAACTTTGGCTTCAAGCAGCTGCTTGGGGAGGTCACTGGCTTGCATGTTGATGATGGAATTTATGAAAGCCAGCTGTCATTGGGAGATGTAGGATGAAATGGAATGGGAACCAATCAGGCTCTGGAGAGCTGCCGCTGGACATCTGAAAGGGAGGCCTTGGAGGTACGGAGGATCTTACAGTGGGTGCGTTCAAGAACGTTTAGTTCGGTACTGGTGAGTGACCACAATTCTGAGCCATAGAGCATGATTGGGATGGATAAAGTCAAGTAGAGCTTGTACGATGTGATAGGGTGTAGACATCCAAACCTGGATCCTACAGCGTTAAGTGTGAAGAATGCACTTCTCCCTGCTGTGCTCCGCTCTGTGGTGGTGCGTGCGTGGTGGAGAAGGAGACTGATTGGAGGATCCCAAAATGGTGCACCTCATCTGCTTCTTGCACTTTCTCACTCCCTAGGTGCCATTCCCGTATCTTGCTTGAGTCCGTGAACGGGGAGACTCTCCAAAGACCATGATGAATGACTTGCTTGCGTTTAGGTTGTACCGCCATTTCCCTGCATAGGAGTGTACGATGTTTAGCATGGCTTGGAGCTCTTGAGGAGATTCTGCAATTAAGGCAAGGTCGTCAGCGTACATAGGTGCTCCGATGTAAATGGAATTCACTCTCACTCCAAGTCCTGAGGTGGAGAGGAGGTCGAGGAGCTCGTCAACGAAGATGGAGTAGAGAAGAGGTGAGAGGATGGCACCCTGTCTGACACCTTGGTGAATGGGGAAGCTGGCAGAGGTGGCGTTGTTCCAGGCAACGGAGCAGGAAGAGTTCTTGTACCATGTATAGAGTAGATGCCATATGCGCATGGGGAGTCCCTTGTTGTGAAGCTTAACAAAGAGACCTTCATGCCACACAGTATCAAAGGCTTTCCTGGCATCTAGAAAGGCAACATATGCCTTCTTGTTTCGTTCTCTTGTGTGTTGGATGGCCTCTTGTAATTGTAAAATGTAGGTGGTGTGAAGACAGCTGTATCCAGACCTGAAGCCACCTTGCAGTGGATTTAGTGATATATCTGGTGAGATGATATTGATGAGCACCTTCTCAAGGACCTAGCTTACTGATGGATGACAGCAGAGATATGTCTCTGTAGTTGGATGGATCATGTAGGTCCCTGTCATGGCCTTTGGGGATGGGTATTACATGGCCGTGCAAGAAGGATGCAGGGATGTGTCCAGCGGCAAGTATGGCATTAAAGGTGTTGGTCAAATGTATAATGAGGGAGGGCCTTCCAAAATGCAGGTCCTCAGCCTCGACCTCATCTGGGCCAGGTGCTTTGTTGGAGGCAAGTGTTTCAACGGCCCTGGCTACTTCACCTGGAGATACTGTGATGTCTTCACCAGGTGGGATGGTGAGTAGGTGTTGAAATTCCTCAGTGATGGTGGGGTGGAAGGTGTCATCAAAGGAGGAGGATGGAGTTGGGGAAGCAAGATCTTGGAAGTGAGTTTTCCAGCCGTCCATGACCTCAGGGCCTTCATAGGTCTTTCCTCTAGAGACTAGTTGAGTGGTGGGGACCATTTGGTGGCCATTCTTCTGTCGGATGGTACGAAAACGTTTCCAGGGGTCAGTGTTGTGAAGGTCTAGAGAAGCAAAGAAGTTCTCACGTTCTTCCCTTTTTTAATTTTAAAAAATTTTTTAATTTTATTTATACGAGTTTTGTACACACCAGGAGTGTATACAAGGGTGAAGCCACCTAGCCATGTGGCTAATATAAAGCAAAACAAAGAGTGAGAATACAGAAACAAGACAAACGAAGAATAATGTGCAAGCACCAACAGAGATACCAATTGAACAGTTACAGAAAATTAGAGAAATTTAGCCTCTTCTTGAAAGAGCACAAACTAGGGGCACAAACAATGTCCATAGGTAGACGATTCCACAATGGTACAACACTAACTGAAAAAGAGGATAGGTGAGCAGTCGAACGGCAAGTAGGGTGGTACAGGGGAAGAGAGTGATTATGCCTGAGGTGTGGAAATGGATGGGGGGTGAAAAAGCATGGTGGAAGTATCAAGTAGCCTTTCAAAATGCGGTTACACAACAACAGTTTCTGCTTTGTCTTAGAAGAGAGCGGAATCTTCCCTTAGAGGATTTGTAATGATTGCGCACAGGATGGTCTGAGTTCCTGGGTTTGCCAGCAGCCCTCCACACTTTATAAGCCCGTTGGGAAGCTGGTTGTGCCTGGCAAAGTTCGTCATTCCAACCCTGCTTTTTGTGAGGGGAGTACTTTTTAAGTGGGATGGAGTTGTAAGCTGTCTGCAGCATCAGTGTTGTTAGGGTGGTGAGATGCTGATCGATAAGTGTTGGGTTTTTCAGACACTCTTCCAGGGTTGGGCACTTTATTTGGCTGAGTTGTACTGTGTAGAGAGCTTCTATCTCCATAGATGAGAGTTTGTCCCAGTTTGGCTTAGAATGTGTCTGGTTCTGTGGCTCTACAGGGCTGGGTACTGCATATGCAAAGCTCCATCTGTGCCAGGATTGGAAGATGGTCCAAGGTGTTAATAGGGTCTTCTTCAGCCACTACACACTTGGAGATGGTTGACATGACCACACCAGGTCACGTAGTCAGGAGAACATAAAGCCAGCTGATTGGTCCTAGACATGCCCTCCATAGACATTTATAACAAAGAAGCTACAGTCTGCTCTCAACAAAAATGAGAGTTCTATGCAGCATTGTTCATGAAAAAAGTACTGAATAGCAGCAACTATGTGCATGTATTTTGAAGAGGGTATGGTTGCATTGCTGCATGAATCGACTCAACATCAATTCTTACTCACTCTTTGTATACTTTCATGAATCTTTTACTCAATGCACCAAGCACACCACAACACAGCTACTTCTTCACTACATGCAGTACTAGAAACATATTCATTAGCACCATCATTGTTCCAATAGTGCTGTTGCATGTCCAAGCCATGTAAAATCTTATACATGCCATACACATTGTCAGGAACATTTTTAACTCTCGGCGCACATGCGCGAGAGGGTTACAGTAGTTGTGCTGTGTGTCTGTGTGTGTGTGTGTGTGTGTGTGCGTCCCCGTTTTCTCTATTCTGCCTTCTCGCACTTTTAGGCGTCCAACGAGAGGTATCAGCGGCTACAGTGCGGGAAATGCAGTAAAATTAAAAAGCCGTTTTCTCTAAAACTGCTTAGTTCAAAAGTTAGAAGTGTTATAAACTTACCGCAACTAAGTCAGCCATTTTCTTCACGTGCAATTTTTCCGTATACCTCTCCGTAACACGTACGTAACGGTAAATGTGTGATCACGTGAGTTGGAGCACGCGGTATTGTGGTTTTTTCCGTCAAACTTAGACGTTTGTGACTGTCTTTTATGAGAGGTTCAGAAAGGTATGCCCACAGTGTAATACCGTAGTGCATGCAACGAAGTGCAATAGGTCTATGCGTCTGAGAAAGGTATGCCCACAGTGTAATACCGTAGTGCACATGAAGAGGTCAGTTTGTGACTGTTGCCATGCCTTCGCATCGAAGAAAAGGAAATCACAGTGTACTACTGTTGGGGAGCCTGAGAACGCAATGAAATATAGTAAAGCCTTACTGTCTGAGGAAGAGTTATTAGTGACGAAAGAGAGAGACAAAGTCCGCAAAGCGAGTAAGAGAGCTTCTAAAACACGTGAGCAGGCTTTGCACAGGCAAGAACAGAACCGAACACATCTAGCTTGCGCCGAGGGTTCTGCACTTCAGTGTTGTTCATTGATGTTGTTAACAGGTGGCACAATTTCAGAACTAGTACAGATGCAACTGATAGATTACCTTACTCAAACAGTTCGTGCTATATTTATTGTTTTTACAAAGCTCAAGGAGTAAAATAAGAGCATTACTGTGGTAGAAGCTATGTACATCTACTACGTACGTTGACTTGAAATGAGTCACATGTCAATAGTTAATAGATAGTCTATGTGGTGATGTGTACTAGCATAAATTTTCCCTGTAAAATACTTGTGAATCACTTTTTCAGTGGTTAGAATGTGTAATTATTGCCGTTCAGCACATATACCTCACTGTTGTGTCAGACCTTTTCATAGATTATCAACAAAGATGCAAAGCAAGCATGATCTATTGCTACTTGGAACAATCTTTAAGCCCAAACAGTGGGAACTATTTGAACAAATGTGAAAATGTTCTCCTGTGAATGACCACTGTATGAGAATACTGTGTCACAACACACATAAGGCTGCTAAACTCGTCATCAGGGACACCAGTGAAAGATTACACAACATCACAGCTACTTGCGTAGGCACCAACTAGCATCACTGACATACTAAAACTAGCTGTTTGCTGTGCAGACTGCCTTGAATATTTTATCTGAATTATGATCCAACACTAGCTTTACAAACATTATATAAATGTAGTACAGTGGTCATGTTTGTGCAAGCAGTGGATACCAGGACACTTCCCCTGTACTATATATGTAACCTGCAAACAAGGCCATTTAAGGTAGAGTTTCAAACTGTGGAGTAATACAAGCCTCAAGAAGGTAGTATTGGAATTAGAATTTCTTCAAACTGAGCTTGAGAGGAATGCCAGGTACCCTATATTTCTGGACATGATCACATTTGAGAGACACCTTCTAGACACAGGATAGTCATTGAACAAGCTTTTACGTAAATGACGAACTTTATTAATCACTAATACATAAAAGTGCTCATCAGCATCTTAAACAACAAAACTGCATCTGAATGCAATGACCATACACATGTATAGCAATGAAGCTGAACGGATTAGCTTACTTAATTTCTATCTTCACACTGTCTAGTGAATCGCTCTTCAAAGCTGCATCCACGTTCTTCTCTCTTTTAAACCTTGGAGCAGTTGTAAAATAGATACAGAAAAGTTATGCAGCTAAACACACATTAGTTCTAGGGTCTGAACGTATTACGTTCCTTTCTGAAGAGCTACCATCACTTTTACATTTGCTACTAGATTCCCTGCCCACTTCAACTTACTGCAGTCTTGAAAAGCCACTTCTGTGTAGTACTACACCCAGCCCAGGTAAATGCATAGAACCATCTGGTTGAGTGACTTCACACATCCTACACAAGTGAATAGAGGCGGTAACTGTAATGAGATCTTAGACTTGTCCTTAGACTTGTCCTTATTAGACTTGAAATGTTAGTAGTACTATCTGTCAGTTGTACTAGTTGTCAGTTGCTTGTTGGGGCGAACCTGAACGAGCCCCACACTAGTGGGACTGCATTGCCGAAGTGTGTTTTTAACGTACGTGCTTGGTTGCTTTCAGCCACTTATCGGAAATGAATGGAAAGGAAGGTTACATGTGCATTTCAATTTTGTCCACGTGTACTTTAATTTGAAATCTGAATGTAAGTTCACATAATGGACTCCTCACTACCTAACTCAACGCCGATGGATCTACTGAGTGCGAGAGAGAGATTGTGCCAGGAGCGAGAGGAAAGGGCTACCGCCAGACTGCACCATCGGCGCCAAAGAGATCGGGAGTGATGGCGATCAGAGCAGGCCAAGGTAAGACATGCCTGGGTAGATAGACAATGCGTACGCGACCACGAATGCAGAACAGTGGAGCAGCCTGAGGCTAGGCAGGGCAGGCTAGATAGGGAACGTGAGAGCATCCACGAGTGCAGAGCAGCAGAGCACCCTGAGGCTAGGCGGACCAGGCTAGATAGACAGTGCGTGCGCAATGACAAATGCAGAGCAGGAGAACATCCCGAGGCTAGGCAACTAAGGCTAGAAAGACGACACCCTGAGAGCTGAATGTGGTTGAAGCTGTGATCAGTGGATCATTCCTGGCCGTTTGAAGCTCCTTGCTAAGAGCATGTGGCTAACAGAACGTAAGGTTGAAGACACTAGGCTTTGCTCAATGGAACGCACCAGCTTCCCTGCTTAAGCTTCATCAGCATGTCATGACCCCACCACAATGCCAATACTGCAGCCAGTTCGTAGCCCTTCCCTCTCTCCGCACCTCCACTACCAGATGAACTACAGGCTGGACGATATCTCTGCTGGGTCTACTGCTGCATCCCTTCCTGGTTATACTACTGGTTGACTACATAATATATATGCAACAAGTGCATACTTACATGATATCCATTGCCTGTTCAGACTGGTTGTGTTAAGCAAATAATGAAAGCTCAACAGCCACTAAGCAGCCACCTCCACCAGTTGGGAGGTACATGTATAACTCTGCTTGAACTACTGTCCTACCACCCCAACACATGTATTGTTCCTTACCAAAGAACAGATAAACACTTCAAAGACCTGGAATGATGCTGAAGAACAGAACGGACTCTCTTTAATGTTGTAGAAATGTGCCAGTTTTCATTTAGGTTTTTTCCCACGAGCTTTTTTCTCTCCGAAAGGGTTTTTGCTCTGGGTTTTTTTCCCTTGATTCATGTCCAGCCGGCATGAATCTAAATCAAACCTTTATCTTGGCTCCTGCCACTGTTGTGCATTTGTGTATAAATAGCACGTATTTTCATTTGCACACATTTGACATTTAAAGCAAAGCAAAAACACTTTTAAAGCCCCCTGTGAATGGTAAATGGATGCATAAATGTCCAGGACTGCCACGGACTTTCCTAGCTGTCCTAGATATACAGAAATGTAGTGTACTGCTTCTGAATATCCCGGAACGTCCTAACTTGTCCTACCTAGAACAATGCCTAAAGTCCCAGGTCTCAAATTTCCCCTCAGGTCCCGAGATATCCTGGTATGTCCTGAATTGTCCATCCTAAGACGATGGCCAAGTCCCAGGTCTCAAATATCCCTTCACATCCCAGGATATCCCAGGATGTCCTGAATTGTCCATCCTAAGGCGATGGCCAAGTCCCAGGTCTCAAATGTCCCTTCACATCCCGGGATATCCCAGGATGTCCTGAATTGTCCAACAAGTCCCAGGTCTCAAATGTCCCCTCAGGTCCCGGGATATCCCAGGATGTCCTGAATTGTCCATCCTAAGACGATGGCCAAGTCCCAGGTCTCAAATATCCCTTCACATCCCGGGATATCCCAGGATGTCCGGAATTGTCCATCCTAAGGCGATGGCCAAGTCCCAGGTCTCAAATGTCCCTTCACATCCCGGGATATCCCAGGATGTCCCGAATTGTCCAACCTAAGACAATGCCCAAAGTCCCAGGTCTCAAATGTCCCTTCACATCCCGGGATATCCCAGGATGTCCCGAATTGTCCAACCTAAGACAATGCCCAAAGTCCCAGGTCTCAAATGTCCCTTCACATCCCGGGATATCCCAGGATGTCCCGAATTGTCCAACCTAAGACAATGCCCAAAGTCCCAGGTCTCAAATGTCCCCTCAGGTCCCGCGAGGTCCCAGGATATCCCAGGATGTCCTGAATTGTCCATCCTAAGGCGATGGCCAAGTCCCAGGTCTCAAATGTCCCTTCAGGTCCCGGGATATCCCAGGATGTCCTGAATTGTCCATCCTAAGACGATGGCCAAGTCCCAGGTCTCAAATGTCCCTTCACATCCCGGGATATCCCAGGATGTCCTGAATTGTCCATCCTAAGACGATGGCCAAGTCCCAGGTCTCAAATGTCCCTTCAGGTCCTGGAATGATGCAGTACATGCTCAGACACTCATGTAATGCATACAGAAGTATACATAAAAGAGGCTAGTGATGCCATATATAAAGGAGGCTAAACACTGTGTAGGTGAGTTCCGCACTCTGTAACGCAATTTCAGAGCTGTTAAAGAAAAAAGAGACAATTTAACATTCCATGGCTAACAATCTAAATATAAATACATATAAACCTGGGCCTTATTATGCAATGCAAAATCACCTATACCCGCCCACTTTACTAGTATAATGATCTTAAGGAGATATATGTGACCATCTTACCTGTTCATCACTTGAAGGTGGAAATAGCTTCCTGGGTGAACGCCTGGGGGACCTAGGGAGCCGGGGTGACTTGGAGTGAGGAGGGGACTTGTCCTTCAATGAAGCAGTTGGGTTGCTTCGTTTTATTCCAGTCATTCTATGGAGGTCACGAACAGAACACCATTAGTGGGTATCTTTGTCAGGATGTGTATGCACATAACCTTTTGCCTTGCAGTAAGGGTAGGTACATGTATGTAGGTGCCTATCCTCCCTGTACAGATGTGTGTTTTCTTGGTAAGTGTGTTGAAACAAGAAGGGTACCCCCAATGTTGTTACAAGACACATGAAAACTTACGGCTTAATTTCCCTCTGAGCGAGTGTGCTTTCATACTGGGCCAGTGTTATGTTGTACTTTAACAGCTTCTTTGAAAAGTCAATTTTGTCCTCCTTAGAATCAGGGAGAGGTGCCTTGGTAAACTCAAATTGCCATAAGACAAAAGAGATGTGAGATGTGATCTGTGGTACAAAAACAGTGGCGCATTTGTAACACCCAAGCACAAGCTCATAATCATTCTTGTAAATTGTTACTTGGTCCACATGAAATTGCTTGCTAATGCAACATCTACTTACAGATGATGTTCCTTTACTTCCAGTCACCTCCAACACTTTCCCCAGGCCTTCCTCGTGTAAATGGTAGAATGCTCTGACTGCATCATCTTTGTTTCCCCGTTTTCAAAATTTTTTCAATGCCAAAAGTGGAGTGAGGTAGAGTGTTTTTCCAGGAAGGGACAGGCAGAACGCTGCCGTTTCGTCATCTTTGGAGACAGGGTCTGCTTCAAAACCCACTGAGGACAAACAGAATTCACATTAACAACATACACAAGTACATATGAGTGGATTAATGATAAGCTGTATATTTTATTTCATGTGCTTTAATTGACATTCCTAAGGCAACGTACCTATCTTGTGTGTCTGCAACTCCTCTTCAATCAGCCCCTTGCCTGCAACAAAGGCTGTTTGCTGGCATGCTGTCTGAACAAAGTTTACTGCTGCTTTCACAGCTATCTCCAACACCTCGCTACAGAGAGGATCTTCACTGTTGATGCTAAACAGCATGTGTAGAATGGTAGCAATTCGGAGGACATGGCCACGACTCTTGCTTAGCATTCCTGTGAGTAGAGTTGATTTCATGTTGCTCAAAATGTCTATGTAGATTCAACCACTAGCTACATAAATGGTTAGGACGTCTTGCCTCATGGTGCGAATGAAGAAATTCGATGTTTGAGGGCAAAACAAGGGAAACTGAAAGGCCGGCAGTCACCAGGAATTGAACCCCTGGCCTGAGCCACCAGTGCTCTGCACAATCCTATGTATGTACTGCACTGGTGTTACAAAATGCTTCAGTAGCACATCATTTAAACAAAACTTTTCTGAAACATACTAACTTTTGATTTCATGCACATATGGGCTCTCCAATTAAGGTGGCGGTGGAAGTCTCTCGGCGGAGGTTAACGAAAACATAAACCTGGGTTACAGTCAGGACCAGTGTTACTCCTAGTTTCAGGGTTAGGGTTTGGTTTCGGGTAATCTTGCTTTGCCTAATTTTAAAAAAGGGTTTTAGTAGCTCATTAATATATTCATGACCCAAAATTGCCACTCGATGGACGCATCTACACGCTCACTGTAGGTAGCGTCCTAACCACCAATGTATCTCAAATCAGTCTGTGCCAGCTTTTGTTCAGAGCTACTCCCAAAGTCAGGCTAGACTCATGTTTGTCACTACTCTTGGAATGAACAACTTTGACTGCACCAAAATGAATGCATATTTCAAAAAATTCACAGCTTGTCTACGGGAGGGGCTCATTCACGAGTGCAAGCAAGCATTACTAGCCCCACCTCTCCCCCTTATGTCGCTAAACAACTCACGGCTCCGTTCCACACACAACCACCGTTCAGCTCCCTTGGGTACCAGAGTGTAGCACCAACGATAAATTGCGTATTCTAGTTAAAGCCCAGCCCAGCACTCGAAGCACCTGGCCACGGTCACCAACTAGGCTAGGCATACGATCGCAAGACCTGGGCCTGCCCAATGAGTACAGTCTTGGCCACTGTGGCCTTTCTGCTGCTTCTAGACACAAGCAGGCACTACGTACTACTCACAGCTACTGACACTACAGCACTCTACTAAACTCCTTCTTTTTTTTTTTTTTTTTTTTTTTAAGTCGATCTAAGCTTATCTTCAAAGTTCCGACCACCACATGAGGGGTTCCGCCAGGCCACATCTTAACTAACTTAATTATAAACTGATTATTGGATGGCAATGCCGACAGGAAACGGGGAAAATCCCCAATTCTACGGACAGTGACAAAGAAGTCTATCAGCTTGGATTCCAGGTTTGTTGACCTTGAAAGTAACAGGGTTCTCTGCCACCTTAATGCAAATTCCCACAGAAATTAGGCCACAAGAGGTTAATTTCCTGTTTCAGGTCTGGGCTAGGTTACCTGACTTATGTAATCAGATGTAATCAGTATTCAGCCTGCAACCACAGTGTTTACACAACCTGCACTCAGTGGCTTCACCATCCAAGCTTCTATATTTTTTAGATGCAAAGTGTCATAGTCTTATGCCTAGACCTCACCCTCCATGATGCATTTTGATGTTTGTACACCACTTTCTTTCCACTTTTGTCTCAAAAATAACAACAACAACAAAAACGCTTGGTGGCCTGGCCATTTAGTGACTTGTAGGACCGAAACAGGAAAATATCTTTGTGTGACCTTAATCACATGGTTTGATTGGGTATATAATCATATAGGTATTTAAAGTATGTATTGTAAGGCTACGTATATACCAACTGTGCAGATTTATCCCAAATTGCACGGCTATCGACCAATCAAATGCGGATTTCACTTTTTGCACTGCTCAGCTGTGCAAAAAGTGAAGTCCGCATCTGATTGTAGTACCGCAGGCGCCTGGATAGATGTAGCAATGGCGTTGTAAACAATTGGGAGAATTCAAATGCGAAAGAAAGCAACGGCAGAAGGTTGTATTAGCTGCTTTCCTGTGAATTGTTGACAAAAATCACTACTCCTTCGACTTCGAAGCTGCAATAAAACAGCCATTACCACGCCTTCGAATCTTTCGGGTCACCAGAGCCTGGTGGAGAATTGCCTGTAGGTGGCCTGTTCTGGTAGCCGATTGCTCTGTTTTTCTTGGTGAACGAGATCGAGTAGAGCATCATTCAGGTTTACTATGCCGCTTCGCATGCTTCGTGGCCTGGTACCCGTGCCGAATACGAGGCTATATGCTTTGTGGAGCGAACGGTCATTTGCCACACCTTCTATACTCTTCCGACGGCTGCACTAGCGCTAACTAGTCGCTCTGCCCTCCTCTTGAACTCACTGGGAAGTTGTTTCAGTTCGTTTTCTCATGCAGTAGTACATGTAACTATCATAGTGTGAAGAAACAAAGAGAACCTATATGATTAATATGTGATACCATGACTAACAGTGCAATTTGAGGATTAATTACACTCATAAGATTAGTAATTTCACTCGGCTTCACCTCGTGAAATTACAAAACTTTTTGTGCAATTAATCCCAAATTGCACTGCTAGCCATGGTATTACATATACATACACGAACACAATGTCAAGTGTTTTGACCTCAAATATGGAAGGTCATTACAACTTGATGTATGTGCCAAGCTAACGTATACCTGGTAGCAGTTGATCCATTCCTGCCATTGATTTCAGGCATTTCTGAACCTCATCATAGTACTGGCTGAACGTAGTTGAAGTACTTGACATTTGAACACTCTTGGGGGTAACTCCTGACCAGGTTCATCTGGTTTCCTCCACTGTCTTGCCAAGAGATTCGCTGCAGATGCAAATTTAGGTAGTGACAAGTATGAAGTAGTGCTAACTATTGATTACTACATACAATCACGTTACCGCAAAATTTAAAAACCATACCAAAGTTTTATAGTTTTCTCTTATAAGGTATTCATTGAAATTTTCACCCAATGAAAATAACCAGCTGTAGGTTGTGCACTTATATTCTGGACGAAGTCCCGATCCACTTCCCCTAGACTTGAAAAGTCCTCAAATAGTGGATTGGGGAAAAACCAAAGGAATCGATGGGAGAATCCCTTTTCTGCAGTTGCCGGCATCTCAATCAATCCCCTGGCTACTCCTGGCTGCGTAAATCCACCCACAGTCAATTGCGTTGAAGACATCACAAAGTTGGCATCACCACTGACTGTACATGTGTGAGAAACAGGTTATAGCATTACTTGGTTGTCAATATTATGTAGTCATACTTACTGTTCCCATGCAACCATATCAGCTTCAAATCTATTGTTGGATGTTGCTTAGCAACCAAATGTTTGAATGTGAATAACACTAAGTAGAATGGGTAGAGGTGTGTCAGTGGGTTGCTAAATAACATTCCCCAGACAGAACAGAATTTCACCCTTTGGTCTGCAAAACCTAATTGCAAGTGGCACATACACATGTATCATACTCATCAAGTGACTGACCTGTATCCCTTCTCCATGGATGTGCATTGTAGAGCTGTAGGAATAGTGACAGCTCGTGAGAATCTGACAATCCGCGTCCACGATAGAGATTGATCTGAGTCAAAAATGCAGACATTTCATCGTAAAAACCAAGCAGTCGGCAGCAATTCTCGCTCATCAAGGCACCCATTTTCTCAAATGTGGCGTCATCAAAAACCCACGTTGGTTCTTCATCAGTTACGCCACACATCACATGTATCTCTTGCATCATAGAGTACAGGTGTCGAAAGAGGGTTGATTTCCCACTCCCAGTTGGCATAGATACGGTCAACCATGCAAGAACTGGTTCAGTCCAGTCGGTGCCAGGGACTTTCACAACTGATGGGGATAGCACAAAGCTGCCAAGTACAACATATCCACAAAGGACAGCTGTGGGTGGCAGGTTCAGTGCACTTCCGACTCTTTCACATCCCTATTGTAAGAAGTAGACTTCAGTAGTTTCACTGTGTACGTAATTGCCGCTAAACTGCACCCCCAATGAACTAAACATGGTCTTAGTTCTTTTCTGGTTAGAGCAAGACACAAATTGATGTTTGTAAGCATTCTATATTTCATTGAAGTTTTAAGTATACACAGAGGTGTATTTTCTGCTGTGCATTATGTAAAAAGCAATGGAAAGAAGTGTATTAAAGTGAAATTGCTGATAGTACACTAGTGAGACTGGGAAAAAAACTTAACTTAGCCTCCTTGTGATGGCAAAAACATCAGTTTGTACCCTTAGTTTGTCTGCTCCTGTTTTATCTACTCTTGTTTTGTCAATTCAATTTCTTGAAGGAATACTCTTAAGTTAGGTAAAACAAAGTTTAATAACAAATACTACAAAGAAGCAAAAGGAAGGGAAAAATATTGAGTAGGCAAAACAGCAGTGGACAAAACAGGAGCAAAAGTTCCAGTGCAGAGTACAGTCATTAAGGTATAGTAGTCATGCTTGCTAAAAGTGCTGTACTGTGCTGGAATATGTTTCTGGAAATGAACATTGTATGTCCAAATATCAATTTCAAATTTAGCTTTTTCAGGGAATTTGAAGCGCTTTGTAAGTGGGTTGTCAACCGTTACAAGAGTAAAGTAAACTTGTGGCTCTTGAGACTGCCTGACAGTCACATTTACTATAAGTGTCCATTTCCTTCTACAACCTGCAGCAAAGCGCCAATATACACAAATATCACAGTAAGGCTTCAAATTAAGTGGGTGATTAGCCTAGAATGGGTGTACTATGATACAATTCAACCAAGTGGTGCGCAGGTGTTTCCAAGTGGTATACCAGACAAAGCAGGTAAACACAGTCCCCCGACAGTATAAACTAGCAATACCAACAGCATCAGTATGATATTGTCAATCCAGTTTGCATAGGGGGAAAATGAATAGAAAAAAGCATGCGTGCTCACTTGTTTTAGAGTTTCTGGGTACAGTGACCAGTTCAGATCAATCTTCCAACAGTTCTCCAGCCTATGCCTTGTTTCCTTCATCTTGCTCCATGTTTCAGGACTTACAGCCATTGCCACGTAATTTGACAGTGACACTGCTGTCTAACTGAACTGAGTCTGAGAAAGCACATGGTGCAGCTGGCTTTTATTTGATAACAGTGGTGAACGCCCATGTGCACTGCATGCTGATATCATGCAGGATGATGTAATGTATCTAGCTAATTCTGGTGGTACTTTTCACTTTGCACATGTACATAAGCATTCAGTGTAGTATAATGTTATCAGGATGCTGCAAGAAGCTAGTGCTATATGCAGTGATGCATCTGTTCTAAGAAGACTCTCCTTTGCTGCAGTCACTCTACATAGGGATACTCCAAGGTACTGGGAGTTAGTTGCTAGTTTTGGTTTCTTGAAGTCATCAGGCTGTGTAATTCCATCAAGTGAGAAGATCAAGGTTCTGTTAGAAAATGTTAAATATTTGGATGAGGATGCTTTTGATACTGACAGTAACCTCCTAAAAGAGTTGATACAACATGAAGGCTTTCAAGGAAAGTTGCTTGGGATCGTACTCATATCAGGTAACCACAAATGCAAGCTTTGTGGAGGAAACTTACTGGTACGAGCAGCTAGGCCAAGTTTTCCAGTGGTTTACAGCAATGACCTTGGAACTGTAACTGGTACACACTTCCGTAAATACTGTCAAAACAATTGGAAAGGTTGTCCATTCACACAGCACTATGGATTTCACACAAAAGGCAATGAGTCAGAAGCAGTATACGATGACGACTTTTCACAGCTTCCGTATTTCGTCTCATCACACATGACCGTGTTCCAAACAAAGCTGCTGTGCCACCTTACTGCTGAGATGTTACTGGGACAAATCTCATACCGACAGAGATCTGACATCTTCAACTATGTTCATGGATGCGATTCGGCAAAAAAGCAGAACACGCAGGCTATTCCACGTGAATGTGACGTGAAAGGCACCAGTTTCAACAGGTATACATATACATATCTAATCTTTTAATGCTACCCTATGGTAATCCCTCCTACATACACGGTACACTGTTTCAAAATTCTTTGTCACATAAAAGATTACTCATACACATTTACCTGTATGTGACAGTAGGTAGTAGCCTCATTCCCAGGCTTCTCCCATTATTTGTTCTCCACTTTGCGCTCACACAATCACCACTCTTCAACTCCCTGTGATTTACTGAATGCAAACCAAAGAACCAAAAAAAAAAAAAACAGGGAAGTTCTGGGAATGAGGCTAAGTAGGTAGCCAGTAACACCTTTTTGTTCAACAGTGCAGATGAATGCATGGATCGTGGACAACTGGACAGACGACGCCTTGAAGAGGCACACATGAGGTTTTGCATCCTGGATGTATTTAAGCGGTACCCGCAGACATTTCCTACCTGGACAATCACTTCCAATTTGCAGCAGACCCTAGATGACATTACTCCTCTCAATTACAATGCATTTGCTACAAGATATGCAGGTTAGTTGACTACTGGTTATTAGGATAACTGTTGAGCTACAAGTGGTTACAACTACCAAATAATCAGATGGAATTGCATCAACACTATATTTCTAAGATATCCCGCTTGTATACTAAAATTGATAAATAAACGCTGGAAAATGCCTTTCAGTCAAAACATAGGCCAAGATTTCAAGTTGGTGATGAAGAAATGTCTCCTTCATTTACTGGAAAACTCCTATTTAGGACACAAAATTGTGTGTAGAGTCCTTTAGTTTAAGCTAAATTCTTGTATAATTGTGTTGTTTTCCTGTCATCCATCAGAGCATGAGTGTGGTTTTCCTGGGTGCCGAAATGTGCTTGTCATTGATGGTAACATGAAGAACAGGCGTGACGTATGTGCTGCAAGTGAGGCTGGATTTACAGAGTACGAGGGATTGCCAGGAGTGATTAAGACTGGTTGTCAGCTATCACCTGGGTATCAGTCCAAATACTGCTACGAACATGCCCCAAGGATCAGCCCAAGGACATCTGGAGAAGACCAGACACTTGAGTGTGGTGGAGAAGGCATTGTGAGGCTAATCACTGCCAAGAAGCAGACTCGCAGTGAGACATATTATCAGGTACATGAAACACATATTTGTCTGTATATTATAGTGGTAGACAGTATTAAGTACCATCAACAAGTGTAACAGCATGATTTCTTTTAGGTTGCTTGGCTGGGACGGGAGGAACAGATGACTTGGCAGCCTGCATCGACACTACCACAAGCACTAATTGATGAGTTTGAAAGTGTCATGGTTAGTACGGGAGCAATAATCACCGACACCAAGTTTGGTGTAGCCCACCACACACTTGTGGTAGGAAGATCCAGTGCTACAGATTCTTCGCCACCAAAGCGACTGAAGACAACTGCCCTAACTTCTGACCCAGGGTATTGTCGTATAAAATAATTATACATTAGTCTGTGTAACTTATATACCGGTATATATATGATATACAAGTCTAAAGTGCACCCCAAGATGCACACAGAATCCAGAGTTTAGTGCTGCACACTTCAGAAATAGGATTCTGTGCTACTTAGCTAGAAAATTTTAAGCTTGTTTAAACAATATTCATTGCTACTTAGCTTAATAGCTTATGGCTTCTTCAAAACACATTTCACTCCCAATAGTCTCATTCCAAGACACAATTTTTGCACATGCCCTGTGGCCACATTGAAAAACAAGGTCTTGAACACCTTCACTAAGAAAACTGGAGCCTAAGTAAAAGTGTCATATGCAGGCAAGTTGATACACCAATGTGATTGCTTGTGGAAAGGTTCCAAATAACACCTGTGATTACTGACTGCCATATACCATCTGGTCCCAGTATTCCTAGTGAAAGTGTCCCGATCCTATTTTTCAATGAGAACGCAGGTCATGAATGACTGGGGATGAGACTACACTGTCAAGGGAGGAGCCAGACATCAACTTAGCTAATGTAAATAGCAAGGCCACCTTCACCTGCCACGTCCATTGTTACCCCAAAGCGTTGTAGCATACATGAAGCATGCAGTGAACCATGTTAAGTTAATAAGTTTCGTAGTGCAGCTTGCGGCTGGTGATTTTATGAATCCATTGTGTACAGATTGTATTACTTGGAACAATTATTTCTTATCTAAACGGAAATTTGTTCCTCAATTTGTCTAATCTTACTGTCTGACTAGCTGGCTTCTCTGACAGTTGATCACAGCTGCACATAGGCTACATAATGTTTGTTTTGCTGTACTCTTGCATTTGGCAGTGCTTGGTCTGTTGTCAAAATGCATTAAATACTGAATATGAACTTATTACAAGGACAGGTAATTGTTAACATCTTAATACAATGGCAGTTATTCATTTATCGGAAATGATATACAGTCATGAGGGCAGGGCTCTAATTAGAGTATCGTCGCGAACGTGGTGAAGTGTTTACTCAAGGACAGCATTGGCCATTGCTGTTTGAAGAGTCTCTGGCTTCCCGTAAGTACAGTGATGAATATCTGTGTTGCTCTAGGCTAGATCAGACTGAAAGAAACAGCAGTCTTTTGATGGTCTACACTCCGTAATTTACGGAGTGTAGACCATCAAAAGACTGCCTCTCAGGATAACTGTTGCATGCATGCGCTCGGCGGGTAGGTCGACAGATGGCGCTCGTACGCCAGTTGTTTGCGTATATCGCTTATAAAAAGTAGATATTTGTGAAGTACAAAGTCTCTTCTACACAATCTGGCGCAAGTCCAGCTTGAATCGGTGCCTGGAGGAGAGAGCTGGTCTGTAGAAAAGACAGGAAGTAAGCGCCATGATAATTAGTGGCCAAATTCCACACTCCGTAGACTTTCGCTACTGAAGGCAATTATCTGGGCCGCTGGCCCAACGACTGAAAAGGCCTCACTAAGGTGTTTGGTTCATGATATAATTCGGTAGGAAGAACCTACTGTCAAACTCTAGCAATGGAGTGTGCAGCAGGCATTTTTATGAATCCCACCACTACAGCTAGCTACACTGCACACAGGCGTCCAGGAAGGTCCTTAGTACACTGACAACACCAGTCTTGCAGGCCCGACCCACTTCCGCAAAAGAATGGTGAACTGCGTACATGTATACAAGCCGTGTCCTACCACACTGTACAGTGGGTACAATCACATTGCAGTATTTTGTCACATGACGCATTACATGACTGTAGCAGTGTTGAAAATGGTGAAAGAGAGCTAGGGTATCTTTTCCGCTACTACAGAAGCTGTAGAAACACTTCTCGGGGAGCGTGCTTACTCCACAACGTAATTCAAGAGTGCATTATTTGAAATCTGGTTACGTCATCCAGCTAATTGCATTCCAGTAGGACATGGCTTGTACACACAGTTCACCACACACTTCCCTTCTTTGCGGAAGTAGGCCTGCAAGACTAAGACAACACCATGTGCTAGAGATGAGTATGAGGATAGCGATGAGCAGCAGTAGTGTTTGCAATGAAGTAAACACTGGCGTACTGTACATGGTAAAAACGATGAGGACTCATTGAGAAGGTAAGCTAGCTGGAGGAGTAGCTGAGCTGGCCACTCAAAATCAATTGGTAGTTTTTTGCATGTGATTTCCACACTAAACTACAATTTAGTTTGACGTGGCTTTACCATATACGCTAACATAGATATCTATCTATGACGCTAATGTTTACTTCATTGCAAACACTACTGCTGCTCATCGCTATCCTCATACTCATCTCTAGTACTAGTCTCGGTCCCAGACCCAAAACCAACCCCAGTGCGGATCGCTTTCAATATTGCACACATTATACTGGAAGCGATAGACATGTCGGATGAGGTTTGGGGGTGAGACTACTCTAGTACATGATGATGTCTGTGTACAGTGTAGCTAGCTGTAGTGGTGGGACACCCTTTACATCTCAAAATGGGGATTCATAAAAATGCCTGCTGCACACTCCATTGCTAGAGTTTGACAGTAGGTTCTTCCTACCGAATTATCTGATGAACCAAACACCTTAGTGAGGCCCTTTACAGAGTGTAGACCATCAAAACACTGCTGTTTCTTTCAGTCTGATCTACTACAGCAGCCTAGAGCAACACAGATATTCATCACTGCACTTACGGGAAGCCAGAGACTCTTCAAACAGCAACGCTGTCCTTGAGTAAACATAGTCTCGCAAGCCCGACCCACTTCCGCTAGAGAAGGGAGAGGGTCTGGTGAACAGCTTATACAAGCCTTGTCCCACCGCACTGTACAGTGGGTACAATCAGATTGCAGTATTTTGTCACATGACGCATTACATCACTGTTTGAGTAGCATAGCAGTCTTCAAAACGGCAAACATGAGCTAGGGCATCTTTTCCGCGAAGCTGTAAAAACACTTCGACTATACTTCTCAGGGAGCGTGCTTACTCCGCAACAGGTAATTCAAGAGTGCATTATTTGAAATCTGGTTACGTCATCCAGCTAATTGCATTCCGTTGGGACACGGCTTGTATACGCAGACTAGAGTAAACACTTCACCGCGATCGCGACGATACTCTAATTAGAGCCCTGCCCTCATGACTGTATATCTAATTATTCATTTCCGATAAATGAATAACTGCCATTGGTACATGGTTTGGCCAACCACACAGGATTTTTAAAGTTGGATCCACTTCATCAGACATTGCGTGCAATACAGAAAAGGACAAGACCAGACTCCATGACCGTACAGCAGGTGAAATTACATCAAAGAGAACTTCTATGTCTAAGTATATGTTAGATCCTTTTTCACATATACTGCAAAGCGGTGAAGCCACTAGTAGTATGTATGAAAGAGGATCTAACATTGTTCAACATCAACTTAGAAACCATTGTCCCTGTCCTTGTTAACTGAGTAATGGCCTCCTAGACCCTCCATGAGTCTCCATAATGAGGGAAGAAAAACCTGTTTCCATGGTGATGGCTACTAGAACTGTCTAGAGAGAGGCCTATAATTAGCCTCATTCCCAGGCCTCGCCCCCTTTTTTTTTTTATTCGGTTTGCATCCAGTATAATACACGGAGGCGGAAGAGTGGCGAAAAATGGGGAAGGCCTGGGAACACTTATCACATGAATGACGTCAGGTGGATGTGAGGTGGACGTGGGGGGGTGGTGCCTGACTACAAGTATGTGTGCAATGAACCTGAGAGCAAGTTTCTTACCGGTCAAGCCGAGTACTCACGATCTTGTGAGCGTCTGGGGTTTTGCCTAGCGATGGAGCACTCGATGATGAAGTAAGTCTAGTATGTTTTGAATGCAGACCCCTTCCCCCATACGTCCACCTCACGTCATTCATGTGATAAGTATTCCCATGGGAATACTTATCACATGAATGACGTGAGGTGGACGTATGGGCAGGCATTCCCCGTTTTCACCTCTCTTCCACTTCCATGTATTCTACTGAACGCAAACCGAAGAACAAAAACAGGGGAGGCCTGGGAACGAGGCTAGCTTATAACTCCTATAGGTTAGGGCTGATGAACACAGAAAATCAATTTTGAATGGGCAATTTTTGAAATGTGTGCATCAGGTTTGGAGCAATTACTGTGCTCGATATACCCTCATAACTCACCCTCTTTCCAAGAAAGTACCTGGTTACAAGGGTAGGCTCACTATTTTGAAATAATTGCACTCTTTTCTATATGTGTAACTATATTAATTAAGCCCATTGTTTTAATCTAGTTTCTCATCCTCAATGTCAATGTATAAGTAGTCGGCATGCCGCAAAAAGAGCTAAAAGATACCTATTTCTAAAAGCTTGCAGTGCATACCCCACAGATGCTATGTCTCATACTTCTTTCACAAGAAGCATGACCTCTTGAGGGCAGGAGCTGCAATTTTTGTAGTGGCTGCTCACTTGCATGGACTTTTGAGGGACTCTCTACGGGTGGTCATTTTACACACTGGTGTCAGGGCATAGTCTGACATTGTTATGCAAGACCATTTACGAGGGAGAAACATAAACCCATTACCTTAGGCAACCTACTGCTAATGTGAAAATGAGCAACTATGTATATTGCCTAAGTAATGCTAAATATAGTGATAACAGACAATGTTTTCTAAACAATCTTACAGGAATATTGGCTGGAGTGCGTCCCTGTGGTATAATTGTTTTACTTGCAGAGCTGTTTAGGGCTGAGTCAAAGTCATAGGTATATGCTAATTTGCATGAGTTCATGAGAAGACACCCAAGAGTCTTGGAAAATATTGGTAAGAGCACCTATAGCCACTAATTCAGTATGCTGAATAATAGTTAAAAAGCCAACAATTATCACCTGACTGAACTGCCATGCCCTGCATGTAGTTGAGAAGGCCAAATTTCTTACTTCCTCTAGAGTTCATATGCTATGATGATGGCTGTCACCTGCGCATGTTTGCCCAGCAAAGTAACAGGAAGAATGTGACTCCAACTGCGCAAAAACTGTCCAAAGTTGAAATTGTGATTGACAAGCTACATATGGAAGGACATACTGATGAGTGGTGCAAGGCCAACTGTGATCCTCATCTTTTCAAGGCGTTGGACAAAGTAAGTATCTGTCAGATAAACACTCCTGAGTTTTATTAGCCATCACCATGGTAACATGTCTTTCTTCCCTGGGATACTCATGGAAGGTCTAAGAGCTCATTAATGAGATAATAAGGACAAAAATTATGGCTACTACATACTAAGTATGTTAGATCTATTTCGCACATACTGCTTTTGTTGCTTCAAAGTGTATGCAAAAAAAAGGAAAAAGTCTATATCTTGTAGATGCTCATTGCTACGTGTAGTAATAGCTTGGAGAGTTTATTGTAGCTACAGCTGATGAAGGTCCACGAACCGAAACATTCTGTAACAATTGTTGTAAATCTGCTACGATAAGCTCTCCAAGTTAAAGGAAAAGTCTAGCATAGTAGTGTAATCCTAGAATCAAAGAGCCATACTTAGTCAAGTGCTAACTGTGAGCCACCTGGTTGTGAATCCTTACACAGTCAACTAAGAAGATGCTTCAGGACGAACCTCCATCAGTGAGCAATACATTGCTGATGTATTATTTGTCATGGCACACAATACAGCCATGTGTGTCATGGTCCATAGTTGCATACGGAAACCGGTGCGTAATTGCATAAAGCAGAAGTTACCATGTGCTTTACACACTGAGTTGCCTTCACTCTCTTTCATGCAGACGCTAAACGTTGCTGTAGCCCTTCACTGTCGCTCTCAACTGAGCTTAAGGCACACATGGATGTTCAATCTTTTTTAAAATGCGCATTTGTAGTAAGTGGCCGCAAACAAGCCAACAAGCAAGCACATACATGCATGTGCGCAATGCAATCCCACTAGTGAGGGTCTTGGATGAGCAGCGGAAGCACTCCACCGGGACGCAGTTTCCGCTGGTGGAATTCATTTTTTCAAGCATCCGGGGGTTTTTTGGGGTCTTGTAGTTAGCTTGCTCCTCCTCGCTCAACTCAAACCATATTGCCAGGGCCTCCCCTTCCAGCAAGGTCGGAAGCTTCAAAAACACTTCGACGCATCCCCATCTGCAAGTGTTCTAGGAACCATCTGCTGCTACCAATGTAGTCGTTTCAAGTATTCATTGAGATATATACAGCTTATATACAAAATCAGTTGTCTCAACAAGGTCTATATGCAGCGCTAATAGTATCTGTGGTTATGCAAGTTCATTAATGCCTATGCATGTAAAATACAAATACTGTACAAAAACTAAAAGATAGTATCTAAACCACAGTCCTACACACCATTACATATGCATAAAAACATCAGGCGAATGTAACATTTCATATCAAATTTTTGAACGTGCAAAATGCTTCCCATCTGTGTTGACACTGTTATATGTACATAACACATTTCTCCAGGTTGACACTGAGGCATGTGAACAGTGTTTTTCTTGGCTCTCTCGATATGCTAAAATAAGTAGGAAGATGCAACGAAGCACTTTTTTGTTCTTTGTATTATACATGTGCGACATACACAATGTAAGGGAAGAGAGCAAATTACGAAGAAGCGATTTCATGTGATTAATGTTGATTATACTTGATTTGTTCTGTAAAGTTACATGTTGCCTTTATTGTTTTATTAACTGTACTCTCAGTTTGATGTTCACTGAGAAATATGAAATGATTTTAATTTGTGTCAGGAATGTTTTCAGAAGTACTTCAAGTTCATGCTTTGGACATCCAATACAGGATGTCCCAGGACATCTTGGACCTGGGACTCTGGGACCTTACACTGTCTCCACGGCTGGGACATCCTGGGTTGTCCCATGCAGGATATCCCATACACTGCCTCCATGGCTTGGACATCCCAAGATGTCCCAGGATATCCCAGGACATCTAGGACCTGGGACTCTGGGACCTTACACTGCCTCCACGGCTGGGACATGCTGGGTTGTCCCAGGATATCCCAGGGCATCTTGGACCTGGGACTCTGGGACCTTACACTGCCTTCATAGCTTGGACATGCTGGGTTGTCCCAGGATATCCCAGGACATGTTGGACCTGGGACTCTGGGACCTTACACTGCCTCCACGGCTGGGACATCCTGGGTTGTCCCAGGATATCCCAGGACATCTTGGACCTGGGACTCTGGAACCTTACACTGCCTTCATGGCTTGGACATGCTGGGTTGTCCCAGGATATCCCAGGACATGTTGGACCTGGGACTCTGGGACCTTACACTGCTTCCATGGCTTGGACATCCCAAGATGTCCCAGGATATCCCAGGACATGTTGGACCTGGGACTCTGGGACCTTACACTGCCTCCATGGCTGGGACATCCTGGGTTGTCCCAGGATATCCCAGGACATCTTGGACCTGGGACTCTGGGACCTTACACTGCCTCCATGGTTTGGACATCCCAAGATGTCCCAGGATATCCCAGGACATCTTGGACCTGGGACTCTGGGACCTTACACTGCCTCCACGGCTGGGACATGCTGGGTTGTCCCAGGATATCCCAGGACATCTTGGACCTGGGACTCTGGGACCTTACACTGCTTCCATGGCTTGGACATCCCAAGATGTCCCAGGATATCCCAGGACATCTTGGACCTGGGACCTTACACTGCCTCCACGGCTGGGACATCCTGGGTTGTCCCAGGATATCCCAGGACATCTTGGACCTGGGACCTTACACTGCCTCCACGGCTGGGATATGCTGGGTTGTCCCAGGATATCCCAGGACATCTTGGACCTGGGACTCTGGGACCTTACACTGCTTCCATGGCTTGGACATCCCAAGATGTCCCAGGATATCCCAGGACATCTTGGACCTGGGACCTTACACTGCCTCCACGGCTGGGACATCCTGGGTTGTCCCAGGATATCCCAGGACATCTTGGACCTGGGACCTTACACTGCCTCCACGGCTGGGATATGCTGGGTTGTCCCAGGATATCCCAGGACATCTTGGACCTGGGACTCTGGGACCTTACACTGCCTCCACGGCTGGGACATCCTAGGATGTAGTGGGATGTCCCAGCAAGTGCTGTCACATAAGGGACAGTCCGTGGCAGTCCTAGACCACCCTGAATGGATGTGCATGTTGGAGGATGTTTGACTTGATGTGTTACATCACTCATCAGTGACATAATAATCCTGTACCAGCTTGCTCATGCTCACCCCCACAACGTTCTACATTTTCTAGTTAAACTATAAAAATAGTAATTCCACATCTGTAGTCAATGGAATTAATACACTGGGCATGATTAGGGTCATGTCGGTGTGAACATAGATAGTAGTACAACTGAAGAAATAAAAATTTCCAGCACAAAGTTATAAAAGCAGGGATTGAACCATTGCTGTGCCTCATAAGATACTTGTATAGGATTTACACATTCTGTTATACCAAGTACACCTGCAGTCACAATTGCATATATATACATGTACCTCACAACCGCTTCTTCAGAGCTGCTTGCAGTGTATTCTGCAAGTAGAAGTTTCCTCCAAACCCTGAAGTACAAAAAACATATTATGATTGGCCATGTATTTCTCACGCTACAGCTACACCTAAGAATTGGTATGTTATATAAGACAATAATCATACACACAAACATAACTTCATACAAAGATGTATGAACAATCAACGAACCACATCTCCATAAAAAATAGGCCTAGATGTATTGCACAGTTACTCACTACGCAGGACGCATTTTGCCGGGCCAATAGCAGGCCACATCAGCTGCGCTGGGGTGACCGGGAAATGGGGACTGCTATCGCATGCACAGAATGCAGTCAGGTAGCTGGCCTTCCCCAAAAGGTCAGTAGAAACACCTTGAAAACACTGTCTCTTCATAGCCTCGAACCCAGGCTTTCCGTTCTGGATTTTGCCTCGCAGCTCCAAAAGCTGCGAGACAAAATCCAGAACGGAAAGCGTGGGTTCGAGGCTAGTCTCTTCGTGCAGCTATCCTAGTCTCATCCCCAGCCAGTGGTGTCTGTGCACAAGACTACTATCGTAATCGTCACGTAACTTCAAAGTTCATGGTTGAATGCACGTGACCCAAAGGGCATGGCACAAGAACAGCACAAAGAAAGACAGATAATTGTTTCTATCACACAAATATAGCTTGTATCAAGGTAGATCAAGCACTGCAGATTACTGTGGGATAACAGTGCAAAACTGATTCCCAAAGCAGCCCTGAGGTATTGACCGAGGTCCAGGAATCCATCATGGACATTGCAGGCACCTCAGACACCGTGGACACTCCAGGGACTTCAGACACTATTGACACTGTAGTGACTACGGTCATTACGTTAAAATGATGTAATGTACCGGTTACATAGAGAAACAACCAGGAATCCATAGCATAATTAAGATCCAGCTGAACTGTGATTGGTGTATTATCCAAAGATAACCACCTCACCTCCTACACATCAACACAACAAGTTTCTCAGACAGATGTGAGATACCACACGTTATCGACCACGCTTCATGGGCAAAAGTCAGATAAGCCTACTGTAGGATAGGCAACAGTGCAAGATTGACTCCCAACAGCCCCTAGGTAGCGGTCGAGGTCCAGCAGTTATGGAGAACCCAGCCAAACTGTGTTGGTGTTATATCCAGACAGATAACCAGATAACCACCTCATCTTCTCCGCACCAGCACATAGGATTTAGCCCACTGACAGTCCCACTATCGTAACATGTACAGTTAAACAGACACACACACACACACAAAAAGGGCCGAGCAACAGTGGAGGGTCCAGTGCTCCATTGAAGGGCAGCAGGCAGAGAGACACTCAACACCACCATGTTGCTATTTCGTGCGCCTGTGCGCTAAGCAGGGGACTCCATCTACGATGCGCAAACGTGTACATGCGCGTGCATAAAGAAGAACTGGAGGTACCAAAAGTGCTTATGGACAAGGCCTGATTTGAGTGAGGCATAAGATAGACAGAAAAATGTTAAAAGCCATCCATGCCTAGCAAACATAAGGCAAACAGTGTGCGCTTAAAGGCTGTGTGTGCATAAGTTAAGTATGGTAACTACATGTGTCAAGCTGTGTTAAACAGAAGGTAAGGCAATGCACTCAGTAATGATATTCTTCGGGCGCCTCCTGTATGCACTTCTTTAAAGTCCAGGGATAACGATGCACAAAGGTCTTGCAGTTGCTAAAAGTTCTTGGTATATGTATCCTTGTCCAAACAATCTTCTTGTGAGTAGATTAGATCTGTAAACAAAATCTTGGTAAGTACAACATATCCTCAACACTATGCAATCAACTTTGCTGTTCACATGCAAGTGCTCCCCTTCCTCTCATCTCCCTCCTTCTCCTCCTCTCTCTGATACGTAATAGATTACTTTTTGGCTACAAACAACTACCGTAACCTCTCGAAAATACGCCCATGGGCGTATTTTCGAGAGGTTACAATTGCTGCTTCTTCGGTGCTTCTTGCTTAACATAACAGCATGTACTGCAGCATAAATAGGTGGGCGTACTTTCGAGAGAAAAGCACCCATTGCAGCAACTTCATTCAAAAAAGGGGGGTGGGCGTATTTTCGAGGGTGGGTTTATTTTCGGGAGATTACGGTATGTGCCTAGTATGCTGGACATTAGTGCTGACCAAGAGGGCATCATATGTCATAGGGTCACTGACTTATTTGAAATGGCATTAACAAAGAAATGAAAACTTAGCAACATGTGGTTTGTGGCCATCTTAATGGGAGGAATTTTTTGTAGTTAGTCAAGAAGCTGAAATGTTCATGATTAACGTGCTCAATCTTTCACATCTGCTAAACAAAACTTAATCATGCTAGGAAAATACATGCTTGGTAAACATGTTGTCAATAGTGAGATGTGCTTACAGTAACCAGAGTCTCATTTTCAAGAAAATGGTATGCTGACAGACCACATAAAAGTTTTAGCAGCACATTACCTTTTGAGTGAAGCTCTTTACTCTTAGGTTAATCGCATACATGTACAGATAAAATAATCCAAAACAGAGCGCACTTGTTTGACCTTACAATGAAATATAATAAATAAATGAAAAATTTATGAGGGGGTCTGCTCCTTCAATACCAGACTCTGAAAAACCCTGGCATTCTCTATTCCTTCTCTAAATCATGATTCTCTTAACTTCAGATGACAACAGTACAAGCAATCTGTTTTCCGCTGCAAGAAGCCAGTTGTGTTACTAGTTAACTATACTCCTAGTCAACAAATTGAGTGCACAGTGATGGGCTTATATGTTGTCTACATAATAGACTCCTAGTACTGATATTACACTTAAGGAAGCAATGTCTATTCTGAGGTCCATGGTCACACTATGTGGCCGAGTAGACTGATAGTCTGTGATGTTGGAGCTGTTTCAAAACTGGCTAGCAAGGGACTAGAAAAGTATCATCTCTCTTGTGTAATGAGTTGCTGAAAAGAAATTACTACAACAATGGATGAAGTTCCACCTTGCAATTGTTGTCCAGGAGACCCACCTCACTCAGGAGAGCTTCATATAATTACAACAGCCAAGAAACAAATGACAATTAAAAAACCACATCACAAACCAGACCAATGGGAAGGTTTTTCAGAAACATTAAAAGTCACTGAATTCAGCTTTTTACTAGCATTGCAACAACCTTAAAAGGCACTCCAATTGTGAGTAGCCTCATTGCCATACACAAAAGTGGGTCTAGGAGTGGGATTAAAAACTTCATGGACATTTGTTCAAATCTGGAGCACTACAGTTTACAAAGCAATCTGGTCACTGGAGCCTGCAAGCAGAGTAAGAAACCAAACTCACCACTGAAGGAGTAATGAACCCTGATTTGTTCTACCTCCTACAGGCAACCCTGGGCATCACAACTTGTGATATATCACAGGACGTAATGGACAAAGTAAGCACCAATCATCAAATATAACTAGGTGCATGTCTCCCACATTGCCTAATTAGCCATCGAGCGAGGAGGCACAGGTACAACATGGCATTGTTTCAAGCACACACATAAGCTGTCTCATTCTCACCCTCTCTCTCTTTCCCTCTGTATCTTTCTCTCTCCACACATGGGTGTGAAAGCCTGTATCCCACAGTCTGATCATGTGCAACTTTATAAAATGAACACGTTCACAGGAAGTGACAGAATAATTTCCTTCTGATATGAATCATCTCAGAATGAATTTCATCAGGGCCTCCATCAGCTGGGAATTCAGGATGAAGCTGGCACCAACAGCTATACAGTCATATAGTTTGATACAGGCATGACACACAAGAGGTGCACCTCTGCTAAAACTGACACTGACACACCATCCCAGGTGATTGGGAGAGGGGAGAAAAACAGTTGAAAAGGAGAAAAGGAGAGATTTGATTGGCACAGAATAGTACCAAAGGGATACTTGTTTCGATAGGAAAAATTGACAAAGCCGAAGAATGAAAGACTGAGGATAAAAAAAAAACACAACAATCAGCTTAAGATTGTGGGTCAACCTTGGAAAGTGCACACAAGCAGTGGTTAGAAGTTGTTGGACTCAGTCAGATCTGGCATATTAGTTGCATGCATTCCCAGACCACCAATTCTGGCATGCGTAAGTGAATTTATATGTGAGATTTCTGTCACTACTGAAAAGTTCTCTGAATTTCTCAGTGGTGCTTCTACTACAGTTACCTGACTGTCTTCAAGGATTTGCAGAGCTGGTAGAGTTCATACACACCAGATGACCTGAGAACTTCAGTGTCAACACTAGAATGGCAAACAGTAGGAAGGATTAACTACCATTAAATTTTAAGTCATAGGCAGTGTACTTACTCCAACTCCTTTAGGTGCAGCATATCCTTCAGTGCAACTCTCAGAGACTCACCAGCTTTCGTAGCTAAAGAGTTGCGCTGCATGCTAAAAGGATTTTTTCAAAACAATAAATGGTATTGATAGGCCCATTCCTAGACTCCTCCTACAAAGGAGGGGGAGAGCCTGGAACATTTTATCATATGCATGATGTTAGTAGACACGAGACAGACACAAAATAATTGTGCATGGGCATTCACGAAAGTTTCCCCACTTAGTTCAAAGCCAGTGATTGCAGCAAGAACATGTACACATAGCTACAATGGTACAAAAACTGTGGGCTACATCAACCATAAATCACAAGGTAGGCTGGTGTAGTAAATTCTCAGTGTGTCAGACACGGCACCTAATAGGCTGAAGGTGAAGAAATTTCATGATTTGTTGCATGTTGTAAGCTCATGAGTATCATTGACACCAACTCAAAAAATCTATGTGGGCAATTGCATATTGCTGAGTGCAAAGATGAAGGTAACACACTAAAGCGATAAAATGTACCCAAAAAGAAGACAGTAGTAGTCTTGAAAGCACTTACCTTGAATGCCTGGCTTAGTCCACCCCCGCAGGATAAAGTTGTGTCAACCCTTGACATCATGCATGTGATAAAATGTACTGGGATTTCCCCCTTCTTAGTAGGGAGAACCTGGAAATGCATTTCAATATCTAGTGTACTTTGCACTGGAGAGTGTGATATCAAGCATACCCCCACTGTGGATAAGGAGTACAATGGTTGTACAAAGCACACAACTTCAGTGAGCAAATTTCCCTATTGCTGTGCTACAGAAAGAGTGGCAAACTACCTGATTGGGAGCAGAGATACACTAGTGAACGAGAGATTTAAACAATGGAAAATAAACTACCTTAGAACTTCCAACTGAGTCAACTTAGGCAACAACGGAGCCAACTCAAGAAACTCCTTCAATTGTAATCCACACCTGTCAATGCTGTAATCATGAAATAAAATGCAACCATGTGGTATCCATTGAAATCATACCAGTAAGAGGTAAGTCTGGTGAACACACAACTGTCACTGCATAGGAGTACGGCATGTGCCACAGGCATGTCTAGTACGTATACATGTTACAAAAGTGACAGTTTTGATCATTGGTTTCATGCTGAAGTGAAAACGTGATGCAACTTTCAAACTTCAGAGTATTTATTGACTACAGAATATCCTCACATCAAAGAAGATAACATCGTAGCCTTCTCCATGAAGCAAGCCAGAGCTTTAGCTGCAGTCGGGTCATTGACCTTAGTTCCACTGAGACTAAAAGTGAATGCATAAGCACACATAAACTAACATTACCATAACAAATAATCTGAAACTTGCAACAAAAAATCACACATGTGGGTATCTCAAACTAATTTAACAACATATGGCATTTTATCATAAAATATTCATGATGAATACTAGAGATAGCCAACGCATTTGACTAATATCTCCAACTGTAGAGAAAGTTGTTACATTACTAACCTTAGGCTTTTTATGTTGCAGAAAGTATTAGAATCAAGCTTTGCTAGAGTTTCAAAGCATTCCTGACCAATGTGGCAGGACTCAAAATCCAATTCTTCAACTTGTACTCCAGTGTTTGCAAGGATAAACACGATAGCTGAGGCATCAAATGGGTTAATGGTTTCCTTCTTGAAACACAGCACTCCGTTACAAGCAGAGACTAAAGTCTGACATGCAACTTTACTCCGAGACTCATATGTACAGTGAAGATGAAGAAGAGTGCATGGAGGAGCACCACTGATGATCGATTGAAAACATTTAAGGGCACCATCAGTCCTGAGCTTTGTTAGCCCGCAGAAAAACTTGCACACAACATGCATGTGTGCTTTCTTGTGGTAGTTTGATACACGCTGGTACTGTTCCTCACCACCAAGGGTGGTCAAATAATACGCTGCAAGAAATTCTTGAAATGTCAAGTGAAGGAAGCTATATGTATTCACAGATCCATGCAGTATTACTTGATGGTCAACTGTAATAAGTCCAAGAGATTTGTCCATTCCAGATTCAGAAGACTTTAGTGGGAAAAACATTTTCACTTCCTTGTGGAGAAATCCCTGTTTTTGCTTCTCAGTTGCATGTAAAGCTACTTTACAGATATTTAGAAACGTTTGGTAGTGGCCAGGGTTCAGGTCTTCAAAATGTTCGAGTACCACCAACTCTCCTTCAGACTTTCTCAATGTTCTAATTAAAGTTTGAAGAGTAAATTCATTGTAAATTTCTGTTTCAGTTTCTGGTAACTTTGAGCCCAATACACCAAATAGAAAGGTGACAATTGCTGCATGTATAGGTAGATAACACATGTGCATCACATTTTGGTGATGCTCAAGGTACAGTTTCAGCTCTTGTACAATTTCCAGATTCGAATGATAATAATCTGAAATAAAATCATAAATCTGAGCTTTAAGGAAACCTAGAACTTCAATGTTTCTTGCTGCATGTCTTCTGAACTTCTGAGATGCTGCTGGCCTAGATGCAACAACCACTACTGATTTGGGGAGAAAAGTTCCTCTGATAAGTTCATAAACAAAGTCCAGACGTCCTTTTGTTGTTGAGTATTCATCCAGCCCATCCAATGCAAAGCATATCTCCTCACCACAAGTGCTTTGAATGTGTTGTCCAAGTTCTTGAACTTTGTCGTTAAAAACAAGAGACAGTAGTGTTTCTAGTGTGACTTCTGTTTCACTGGCAAGTTGACGCAGTGGCACCAGAATAAGCAATGACACTAGGCCATTCAAAATCTTTCCCTGAGCCCAGTCTCGGCTTACTTTGTTCATAAGAGTTGTTTTTCCCGACCCTGGCCTTCCTTCTAGCAGTATCCTTGATCCAGATGTAGCATTTTCAAAAATGCAGGAATAATCAATCCTATTCTTGCTCTTAACAATATCATCATCCACTGATCCTCGCACAGTGTGGCGGGAAAACTCATCTCCAAAGTCCAAAGGTTGATTTTCTAGTAATGCCAAATTTATATAGTGTGATTTCCTTACAGGAGGCCAACAGTCTTCCCTTACTTCTGGACGATTACGGTAGACAAATCTCACAGTTTCAGCAAGTACTTGTACTAGATTTCCTGTTAGTAAAACAGATTGCTTTATAATGTAAGGGGGTCAATTTAAAAATAAAACATTGCTTCCATGGTAACTATGAGTAAAGCCTGAGCCAGATATTGTATGATATTAACTATGTTGGTGATCGCAATGCACGTGGCTCAGATTTGAAAACAGGTATGAACAAATGCCATGTTTCAATAGGAGAGAGCAAGTTACAAACTTTTGGTCAAAATGGGAAGTTGCCTACACCATAATGTATTGTCTAATAAATTGGCATAGTAGAACATTCACAAGCCTTGCTAAAAAAAATACAAAAATAATCGCTGCCAGAAGTCTTAGGTACCGAATAGTTCAAAGTGTTGAAAGAGATTTTACAGAGTTGATGTTGAAAGGACATGATGCTCTAGCCAGGATTCAAACCTCGGCCTTCAGATGCTCTTACCAACTGAGCCACTTGAACTGTGGCATTGGAGTAGAGGATAGATTATGTATATCCATAGGCACAGTATGATTCTCCAGCAGGATCTCCAGTAGGCATTGACTCTGCATATAGTAAGTATCGAAGTACTGTGCCTTCTGAATTCTGGCGAACTGAATTATGGAAAAATAGTTACCATCTATCCTGTGCTCCAAAGTCAGAGCTCTAGTGGTTCAGTTGGTAAGGGAATCTAACCAGAGTTCAGAAGCCCCAGATTCAAATCTTGGCTGAAACTCAAGTCCATTTTTTCCCTCCAGTTCGAAGTGCCAGTCAAAGTAGCTGCAACTCTGCTTAAAGATCACCAGAAAATGTTTTCCCTTGTCATCCAGACAGCACTGCAAGTATGTATATGGTAATGTGGGAGCCAAGTGTTGGAATGCCATCCATCATGCTACATGACAAACACGCAATGGTAATCCATCATGATGAAAACCGAAAGCCATCATTGAACACTTATATCACACTAAAAATTGAAGACGTTCCATTGTTTATTTTATGAGAATTAGAGGACCAATAAGCCAGTGGGGTGTCATTTTTCCAGAGTCCAATTGAGATACTTTGCAGGATGCGCAAGGTGATGTGGTACATCTGTCAGCTGGTACAGCCTAAGATATCCAGGAAACTTCTATGGCTCTGCAGTAGACAGCAGCTTCTGAAAAAAAGCCTGTAATCTTTTGCTACTTGCATGGGAATTTCACTATACATCACTTCAACCATCACTGCTCTGAACTTGACATGTGCAGGTACCGATGCATGCATAAAATATTTGGGATTCCTGATGCCAAAATTACAAGAATTGGAGGTGCCAAATTTTTAGACAATGCATGTATATGGTACAGTACATATAGTCAAAATATAGTTAGTCACTCTTAGGCAGGCCAAGAAAGTAGTGGTTTCTATTAACAAATAAGGATGCTATTCTGCTCACGAACAAGAATGAGAAAAGCAGTACATGCATACTTTCCTTAACATCATACTTCCATTGACAGTTCACGACTACGTACATAGGGACCATAAATGTTGCCTCCCTCTCACTGCCAAACGAGAAGTTGTTCACTTGTAACCTCCCTGTTAGTCTCAAACAAGACTGTTCTGACGCTCACTCATGACCCAATGTTCGTGTTTAGTCTCATTCTCACTAAGCCACATCTCCATGAACCAGCTAACATTAGTGGTAAACTGAGCATGGACAATACTAAATTCTACTTCACGCACTTTGCAGAAAGCTCTTACATTAAATATGCAACAAACCCAGAAAGACTAATATCCATTCTCATTCCTTAAGGTGGACTTGTTGATGTAGGTTTGCTTGATGTAGGTTTGCTTACAGTGCACTTATGATGTGTATCTACACTTCAAGTACATAAACATTCACAATGTGGTTGATGAAGAATTATATGTTCTGACTTTAATATACTTTGGTATAGAAGTAATTTTAAAGTACACAGAGATGGATACTTCAGTTAACTGCTTCCCAGACATGCTAGCTCTAAACAAACAATGCATACCATTAGCACTACCTTGGCCGTCATCCAGCCTCATTCTCTTGACTACTGGCTGTGTTACGGTAGGTATGGGACCTGTGAAAAAAATAAAAGTTTCATATTATTGAACACGAATGTACCATGAACCTTGTAATAATACCTCCCTTCCACAACTAATCTTCCCTTGTAACCTAGGCCCATTCAAAACTAGCAACCTATTCTCCAACCCTGCCCTAACTCAGCCCCACCTGACCATTATAACAAAGCACATTGCTTAACCATGGTGTTACTAGGATATGCAAACACAAGCTCATAGTACGTATTTACTAACAAATTACTTGATGCTGTCAGATTAAATCATCATGATGGTGCAAGGAACAGTGGACATAGTTTTGTTCCCAGGTCACTCCCAGATTATATTATGCAGAAGGGCTGTGAGATAAAATCTGGGACTGGCCTGGGAACAAGGCTACCGTGGACATAGGTTCTGCACTATAGCAGAAGGGGTGGGACACAAGGAGGTAGGAAGGTTTTAAGCACTGGGTAAACACCTGATGTGGCTGGCTGCTGAAGGTCTGGCATTGGCACTGGGTAGGCCATTGTTTTTGCACAAATGGGCTAAAGTTTGCTTAATAAGTGGGTGTGGTTTAGAGTCACAATTCTGCACAGAATAGCTGAAGGAACCTATCGGTGAAGTTTCAAGTGCTAGACCCCAAGCAGAAGTGGAGTTATGGTACAATGAAAGGCTCTGCGTTCTAAACCGGACTCTAGAGTTTTTATAGTAACTAAACAAAATGGAATACATATGAGGCCCTTTTGATTCACTGAGTCAATCAAGCAGCCTCCCAGATGCAAGACAGTAGTGAGAGCATTGCTACCATACCAGCCAAGCCAGACAGGAAGTAGGCCCTGCCCAAAGCCTTGTCAATGAATGATTTAGGTTAGTCCAGTATTTTAGCCATTCCTAATTCCTATGATTAATGTATTTGGGGCGAGCGTGAGTGAGTCCCACACTAGTGAGTTGAACTGTGATTTTTCACATATATATATATATATATATCCGGCATACGTCGTTCCGTATGTTTTTGGACGCTGTAATTTAATGCGATAGCCGCAGGCCGCATGCGGACCATAAGTACGTATAATTTTCATACAACTTGGTAGCCAGCTAGGCAGCTTAGCCTTAGGCAGCTAGCTCCAAGGTGAGCTTGAAAGGTGAGGCTTATGAAAGATAGCCAGGAAGGGCAGCTGGAGCGTGCAGTAAAATACCAGTTGTGTTGGCAGCGACTCAGAATAGGCAGCTGGAGCAGGAGTACCTATACCGTATGTCTATGTATACACGTATGTACTCATAACACTTTTTACTACAATTCTTTCACAGTACAAGGATACTTCACACAAAGCCAGTCACAGATGCAAATGCAATGCTTACACACAAGGCTTATGAAAGTGACAAGCCCCTTGATTATGGTAAGTTCGCAAAACATAAACTTACAGCTTTGTCGTCAGGACTCAGAGCGAACAACGATCCCCAACAGACATGCAGTGACTTTTATGCACCTCCCATATGGGAGACAGTGTTTGAAGACTACCCTATCAGAACTTGAGGGCACTTGAAGTACTGGATCATAGCTACTCAATGGTGCTACCTACATTTACGGTCGAACCACCTCACTCGTAGCATCTACACTCAATCCCAGTTTCATAGTACTACCCACTTTTGGTGTTTATGCTACAGTTCTTGTCGTACGTTGGACCAACCTACATTTAGCTGGTCTTGCAAGCCAGATCTAACCAGCCTGCCAATGGAAAGCAATCTGCAGTGTAGCTTGCAAGAATAGCATTTAGTTTTAGCAGACAGTTACATTGCTCTGAGCATAATAAAAACTGTGCCTTCAACATTTAGGAAATTATGTAAAATCTGCAGCTGACTACTCCCATGTGATGCTTGCCACTGACCACGCTCTGTGTGGACAATGACGAAGGATTGATAAAAACGTTCAGATCTTCACTTGCAGGAATCATCCACGCACATGTCCATTTCAGCTAAACACTTCGGCATGTGACACAATTTTCCCTTTAAAATTCACTGATTACCTCAAACGAAACAATGCAGACCATTACCGTCAAAGTAATATTGTTTCTGACTCCACACAAAAGGAAGACTGCCATTGTTGCATGAGTTTGCTTCTTCGCTTCATTGCTTCTTTGAGTTGTTCACCTTTGTCAAATAAAAACAGTAAAAATTTCTTCTGAAGGGTCTCAAGGCATTTCCGTGAAATTTTACACCTTCACTATATGGTATACGTACCTCTATACATGGAAAAAAAGTACTTGGTCCACTACAGCTGCAGATAGATCTTACAACAGTTTTTGAGCTCTGATGTGTAAGCAGCACTAGAAAAAAAACAGCCTCACAAATTGTATAGGCTTGTCCTAGTCAACCCATTTTGCCTTTACAGTTTATGCATCCCAGGTCTCTAGTACTTCTGACCTGCAGCACTGCAGTTATGGATATAGTATCACAAGCACAAGTGGTGAAGGTATGGAACAAGGGTTGGGTTAGTAAGTTCTGTTTGAGGTTAGCAAAACAGTAACAACAACTGTGCACTGCACTATAATTTCAACTGTGTGGACAGCTAGTTACGTAAGTAAAGCAATGCCTTACCTAAAGGTTCAGACAGCAGTGAGACCTACTCAGGTCCGTTAAGGTGGTTGGTCCCCAAACATATTATTCGTGACATGGAACTATGCGAAAGTATTGTCACTGGTTGCAAAAGTATTGCCATCCATAGTTCGCAGAGATTAAATGACTGCCGCATGTACGCTTCTTAGCTTAGCTAGTGTTATTCTGGCTGTTAATCTGTATTGTTCAGCTTTGTGTTGTCGCTGGTTGTAAAGTAGATAGATCTGACTTACCGAAGGCATGCCAATGAGACCAAGTACTGCGTGTTTCTGTTAGCAGGAGAGGGGAATATGGCTTGACCAACTCGAGCGACGATGACCTATCATCTTTGGTGATTGATGCAAAACGTCAAATGCCTATATTTGTGCCTAAAACTTGGAGAGTGTGTAGTGGATTAGTTTTAACAACATACTGGACCTCGGTACAGAGGCTGCTATTACTGTCACTGGAGAAGTGAGCTTTAATATAGCAAAGAACTTTCACTCAATATCCATTGCATTGGGATTGAAAGGCATTTGACGTTCCACATATAGCAAAATATAATTAAGGCAATTAAACTTTGACCCCTTTCATTTTTTAATTGTTGCCATGGTAATGCATGTATATAATAAACTCTCCTCTTGGGTTAGTTACAACATGTACTTTGTCTTTGGTACATGCTCAAAGTACGAAGGGTAAAGCAAAAATTGAGTTAATATGACCTGCCATTTTCAAAGGTTTAAGGTCACCTAAATGGCATCCTACATGTATACATGTGAATAGCGAGCATGGGCTCATTTCAATCTATGAAGACACTGCACAGTTGAGAACTTGCACATTGAGATAAACATCAGCTTCATGCAAAAATGACAGTTACTACTTGAACAATTTCTGAGTTGTTACATCCCTAGATGCAAAATTAAAGGATTCACGTAAATAATCCGGAAGAAGCAATGACTCTCAATTCAAGTGCACATTGGTATAATGTTGCATCTAACTCGTGAATATGACTTTGGTTCACCAACAAGCCTCCCTTCACTAGCTACAACATCATCACCCCTCACAGCAACTCAGTGTGTTCCATATGCCTACACATGTAGGCCTATTAGTGATTGCCTAGTTGCTTGCTTTTAAAATGTCTAGCTCAAACTCGGAGTCAAAGAAAGCCATCACACGTTCCTGCTGCTGCTTAATTAAAAATTGGCTCTACTGTGACTTGTTTACTGTGATGTGCATGCAATATCAACTTCTTCTGCTGTACTTTCAGTCATGTCCTGTCTGGTCCAGTCCAGGTTTTAATGAAAGCCTTAGTGTAAGTTTATGATGCATAGTCTTCCTTTTCTAGGTACACAAACACTTGCACAGAAGTACGTAATGTGGGACATGAAAGAAAGCAGTTATATATGCACTTGAAGATGTAGACTGTTAACTTGCGGTATCGTGCAGCCATTTATGTTTGTACTTCTAAACTTCGCATACTGTAAACTGTAAAGTGCACCACACAGGCTAGTTCCACACAAAACTACACACACCATTAGTACACACCATTAGTACACACCATCTCACAAGAACCATTACAGTACCTTGTGTGTGAACTTGACTGTCATCCAGCCTTATTCTCTTGGGTTCCGGCTGCGATGTAGTTGGCATGGGACCTGTGAAAGGTGGAGACAGTTGCATGCTACTTGGAATCTACCATGAGCCATTGGGAATGCATCATGAACCATGTACTGTCCTTTATAACTGCATTTGCAAAGCTGCATGCAAAGTTATGGTAATTTCACTGAATAGCATCACTCCACAAACAAGTATGTATAACCAAATCATGGCTTAGTGAGGCATTTGAGAGAAAAGTAAAGCCAAGTTGCACCAATCTATTTATACAGGGGTGTCATGTGTCAGAAAAAAGCACCAGTTTTGGCTTCCATCATCCTTAGGGCACTCCTCAACCAGCAAAGCAGTGTTGGGTTCGTAATCACTATGACCCACTTAGTAATGAGCCAACACCTCTGGCTCTGAGGAGGCCAAGAAGACACTGAGATCATTATGAACCGTATTGTAAAGTTGTTGTGGTTATGAACTGTAGCATTAGATAATCATTGCTACATTGTGGCCTAGTGGATAAATGTCATTGTAAATGGATGACTAGAAACATCCAAAAATGGATGACTAGAATCATCCAAAATTGGATGATAATTTATGTCATCCAAAATTGGAGGATTATTGTTTGTTCTTGTTCTATATAGAGACAAATGAGCTTAAATCATACAAAAATTGGATGTAAATATGGATGATGGTCAAAAATCATCCATTTTTGGAACCAGACCATACCTGTACTACCAGATGGTTAGCAAGAGAAGATCTAGTAGAATTTGTTTCTGCTGATTTTACATGATGTCATACACAGTATAGGTAGATTCAAATACAATAGAGCAAGCTAGATGCTTCCATGAATGCATCCCATACAAAATTATTCACATACTGTAGTGCCCCGCAAAAAGGAAGACTATTGCAATCTTAGCCTTAGTACAAAGCGCTTATACGCAGGATGTGACATTTACTCTCACGATTACGCCCTCCCTTCTGTTGCCCCGCTCACAAATTCTTGTCCAGATAGAAGAAGAGAACGCATTTGACGACTTTGCAGTTGCTATCTGGAATGATGTTATTTATACAATCATAGTTGTCAGTAAATTTTGGTAACAGCCATATATGGTTGGGGGGGGGGGGGGGGGGCTTATGCACGGGATAAAAATACCTCTGCAAGACTTTGTGCTAAAAATGCAGCATACACATCCTGACACAAGACAGAAGTTGTGGAGGTGACACAGATCTAGTGAAATGATGTCAACAGAATGAGGCTACGTTGAAATTGCTGTGGAGATCACCCGACAAGTATTTCTATACACGTCACAAGCTGCACATGATCTGCTGTCTATAACAACCGTTCCACATTGTACATGTATCTGTCTATTGTTCTCGAGAGCAAACCAACATCCTCACAGAGCACTTAAGTTTGCAACAAGTCTGCCATGCATGTACCCAGTAGTAGTGTGTCGAGTGGGGGAGCACCAACACCGCTGGCACATCGATGTTCAAAAATTTCACACATACATAAAGTGTGAAGTTAAAACATAGAGGGAGATGGGGATGGGGCATTTATGGCTTAAATGGATGGGGCATTTATGGCTTAAATGGGTGGGGCATTTATGACTTAAATGGGTGTGGCATTTATGACTTAAATGGGTGGGGGCATTTATGGCTCAAATGGATGGGGCGGTTAGTTACTGTTTTTGGGAGATATGCTCAAAAAAAAAAAAAGTACTGGTCTTCAGGGGAGTACCCTTTCCGGTCCTCACATGACCACGGGTTTCGGTCCCTTTGAACTCCCGACCCGTGGCCTACTACAGAAAGGGCGGGACCACTCCCCGCCTAAGGCTTGCTTTGAGTGAGGAGCCCAGCTCTCGGTTGGTATTCACACGGCTAAGAATATTCTAATTACTAAGCAAATTGGGGGTGGGGCTAAATGGGTGGAGTTATCACAACACTAACTAGGGGGATGGGCGAACCAACGTACCGTCTCTCCGCTGACTCGCTGTCGTTCCGTGCGTCTGGGAGGCTTGTTCGGCGGTAGGCGTTTCTGCACTGAAGACTCTTTCGCTGGACACTCGGGTCTGTGCTGTGGCGACTTTTTCGCGGTGAGTACTATACTAGTTTGTGTGTGAGACGCGGTCGGGGGGCTTTAAATGGGAGTGTGCTTCTCTTAGTAACGGCATACTTACCCTAGTAACGGCATCTTACGCTAGTTATAGCGTGTGCTTTGCTATAGTAACGGTACGCCTAGGGTTATAGTCGGTTCCGTAAGGATGAGCTATAGCTAGGGTTGGGCTGGGGGCTGTTCGGTGTTATCTTTGAGGCTCACTCATATTGGCATTACGAGTGTGAGGCTCTCTCACACTTGACTAACCACTGTGAGGCTCTCTCACAGTTGCGCTATAGGTGTGAGGCACACTAGAATTAACATTTCGAGTGTGGGGCTCTCTCACACTTGATTTATCACTGTGAGGCTCACTCATAGTTACGCTATGTGTTCGAGGCTCACTAAAATTAATATTATACTACTGTGAGGCTCACTCACAGTTACGCTACGGGTGTGAAGCTCATTCACACTTGAGTTACTACTGTGAGGCTCACTCACTGTTATGTTACGAGTGTGGAGATGGATAAAGACGGGGTCTTTTTGACTACAGCTGTCCTTCCTCTCGCAATTAAATACACTGTGGTAGCTAGGTGGAGATCCCCTGCGGACGGGGTTGCACCTAAGTTTGCAACAAGTCTGCCATGCTTGTACCCAGTAGTACATATTTTTCTATTGGCAATAGAAACCAACCACTTAAGTTTTATTATCAGAGAGTCGGTAGACTCTCTATGTAGGGATGGCGCCAACGCGCAATATATGCAATACTTAAGCAAAAGCCGTATAACTTCACTACAAATACGCTAAAAGCTTATTTAAGCGCCTAGGCATCCTCTTTGAGTGCCTTTATGATCAGCAAGACTCATATAAGTGGTCAAAAGCCACACAGAAGACAGCTAAACACAAAAGTGTGCGATAGCAAAAGTGCCATTTTTCATATTCTTTCCTTCTTTCTTTCTTCGTTACGACTTTTGTTCAAGCAGCAGTGAGACCTACTCAGGTCGGTTAAGGTGGTCCCCAAATATATTATTCGTGACATGGAAATATGCGAAAGTATTGTCACAGTTTACGAAAGTATTGCCATAATTTGCAGAGATTGAAAGGCTCCCGCGTGTATGCTTCTTAGCTTTGCTAGTGTTATTCTGGCTATTAGTTCATATTGTTTAGCTTTGTGTTATCACTGGTTGTGAAGTAGGTAGGTCTGAGTTACTGAAGGGCTGCCATTGAGACCGAGCACTGCGTGTTTCTGGAAGCAGGAGAGGGGAATATGGCTTGACCTACTCGAGTGACGATGATTTATCATCTTTGGCGGTTGAGGCAGAATGTCAAATGCCTGTATTGTGCCTAAAACTTGTAGAGTGTGTAGTTTTACTAACATACTGGACCAACAGAGGCTGCTATTGCTGTCACTGGAGAGGAGAGCTTTGATAACAGAAATAAATGCCGATTTGAGATGTAAAAACACCTCTATTTGCTTATCAGAGTTACAGGTTGTATCTGGTACAATGTCCCTACCCAGATTCAGATAGCTAAAGCAAAGAGCTTTCGCTCAATATCCATTACATCGGGATTTTAATTGTTGGCATATTGCCATGGTAATGCTTGTTTATAATAAACTACAATCGATTTAGTTACAACATGTACTTTGTCTTCAGTACTTGCTCACTGTACGAAGGGTAAAGCAAAAATATAAAATTGGGTGCACCACCTCTCTGAGTGGGTTACTAGCATAAGCTCGTCCACAAAAGTCATAGGAACAACTGACATGCCATTTTCAAAGGCTTAAGGTTGCCTAAAGTGGCATCCTACATCTACACATGTATTTGAATAGCGAGCATAATCAAGACGCGTAATTAAGGATTCATGTAAATAACAATATATGTAACCTCATGTAGGCCTATTAGTGATCGTCTAGTTGCTTGCTTTTTAAAATCTTTTGCTCAAACTCGGAGTCAAAGGAAGCCATCACTTGCTCCTGTTACTGCTTAGTCAAAAATCAGCTCTTTTGTGACTTGTTTACTGTGATGTGCATGCTATAACAACTTCTTCTGGTGTTCTTTCGTTGTAATGAAAGCCCCAGTGTAAGTTTATGATGCATATAGTCTCGAACACTTGCATAAAAGTAATGTGGGTCAAGAAAGAAAGCAGTTATATATGCACTTGAAGATGTAGACTGTTAACTTGCGGTATTGTGCAGCCATTAACTTTGTGCTTGCACTTCTAAACTTGTATAGTGTAAAGTGTACCACACAGGCTAGTTCCACACTACACACACCATTAGTACATACCATCTCACAAGAACCATTACAGTACCTTGTGTGTGAACTTGACTGTCATCCAGCCTTATTCTCTTGGGTTCCGGCTGCGATGTAGTTGGCATGGGACCTGTGAAAGGTGGAGACAGTTGCATGCTACTTGGAATCTACCATGAGCCATTGGAATGCATCATGAACCATGTACTGTCATTTATAACTGCATTTGCAAAGCTGCATGCAAACTTTACATTTAAACAGTTCTTATATATGGTAATTTCACTGAATAGCATCACTCCACGAAGAAGTACGTATAACCAAATCATGGCTTAGTGAGGCATTTGAGAGAAAAGTAAAGTCATGTTGTACCAATCTATTTATACATGGGTGTCATGTGCAGAGAAATATAGCACCTTCACTGGGCTGTTAGGTATAGAAGGTAGAAATGTCACTGTTTTCATGACAGTGTAAGGTGCATGTATCAATGAATGGCACTGGCACAAAACTATGCACACATTACTTGTAGGAAAACAGTACATGGTGGATAAAGAGCCTTTGTGAAAGTAAACCAACTACTGTACACCTCGTTACAGTACCCAACTGTATTGAGGACCAGTTGATTGATTTCTTCAAGATAAAAGTTAAATCAAACCAATGTACACTCTTCCGCTTCGCATGCTCCTAGGTTTTCACTCACGCTCACTTTCCTTCTTAATGAAACCACATGACAGTAGAAGAATTCCTCTATACTAAAGCAGAGCATCACAAAACCATCGAAATGAGGTAGTTAAAATTTTCAAGCAGCTCCTTGGCAACAGTAAAGTTGCTACTATTATAGTCTTCCACTTGTCATGTCCATCACACTCCCCAATACTTCACATTCTCGTATAACCAAATATACAAACCAGCAAGTACAACTTATTGTAGGAAATGATATACCGGCAAGTTTGTGACATACTAATTTTATTCATGAACATGTACCCGCAGGAGCTTATGAACCGCTCATAAGCTCCTGGTACCCGTAACCTTAAAAAAGCTACTGGATTTTTACAACAACCAGTCACTACAGAGGGCATTCGGCTATAGTTCAGCATAAACACCAACTTGGCTACAGTACAGAGTTGAGTGACAGTGGGTGACTGCTGGTTTTGTAGGTACGTATAAACGCTACTGAGGAAGCAAGCAAGCTCAGTGTAAACATCCAGCTTGATCTACATTGCTGCCCTAGGAGTTTTTCCTACCAATCCTATGTTTACCAAAAATGTGATATTACCAATATACTCACAATATACCCACAATATACCAGGACATCAATATGTAGGTCCAAGTCATCATGTAATTGATCTTGCACATGTAACAGAAATTACATCGTACCTATAATTTCTAATAATTCGTACAAAATTAAATAATTTCAGTTTTAGCTGTACGATTTGATTAGAGTATGAATATTCCGAGAAACGGGGGATGTACAAATAAATAGAGTATTTGTACGAAGTGAATAGAAGAAAAACGCAAGTAAGTTTTCGACACTAAGGAAACCGATCACAGGTACTTTCTAACTTCACTTAGCTGCCATTATGTATAACAACTAGTAGTCTAACAAGTAACTTTGGCTTCGATCTACGTGCATACATATCCATGTACATGTATGCCTATGCTGGGCGAGCAAATTGAAATTTACGGCTTCTCAACTTACACTTCACACAAACATGTCAGTCGTACTAAGACTCTTAGCCAACATTGAAGAATGAACTTACATGCAGCATACTGTACAGTATTCGCTTAGTTTCGCGAGGCTTCACACAAATAAACCTGCGGGAACACACAAACTGACCCCCACCCGGGCTTATTTCAACATCGTTCCTGCCCGTACGATCAGAATCAAAAGCCAAAAGAATGTGTTCATTTGCATTTGTGGACATTGGAAACGCTCTCACTATATTTGCGACAACTCAGAGTGCTTGTGCTCAAACGTGCTTCCGCTGTACGAACAATAGAATAATAATCGTGTATGAATAAATTTTTTCCCCAGAAAAGGGGTGTGTACAAATTAATAGGGTGTAGGAATTATTAGAAATTCTACAGTAGTCTGGAATTTATGGTCAAAAACATCCATCTCCAGGAGCCCAAGAACAAGGGTGTTTATTGATCCTGTATTGTTAATTCCTGTAGCTACAATGCATCATACTAGTGAGATGATTCATCATCTTGGGGCGAGCCTGAACGAGCAGCACACTGCTGGTTTACTATGGTTTACTAATTTGTCATGGCACATAGCAGGATTTGTCAATATCTACAGTTGCCTAATATTTCAAAATATATATTAAAATTTTCAGCAGAGATAGCCAAGTATCACATATGCCAGCCATTTTTCCAGCTAGGGAAGCTAATGCAGCTACACATGCATGGATTTAAGCTTTACACTGAAATCATGAGCTGAATTTATGGCCGTTTAAGAGTGTCGTTCATGCCACTGTCCACATCTGTATCGCCTGTGAGCGGCCTGCCGTTGATGGTCGATAGAAGCACATACCAGAAGTAAGTTGCCACGCGTGCATCAACTTCAGTTGTCTTCGCTCCGGGTCGCCGACGCTGCACTCTGGCAGCAGCCCTCACATGCTTCATCGATCTTAGTGAAATATTTGAAATGCGCTCATTTATAATTTACGGTATATGGCCGCAAGCACGTACGTACGTATACATATACACACACATCTGCGCAATGCAGTCCCGCTAGTGTGGGGCTCGCTCAGGCTCGCCCCAAATACCCTGGCTTGTGCAATTTAGGATTAATTGCACAAGGTTTGTAATTTCACGAGGCAAAGCCGAGTGACATTACTAACCTTACGAGTGTAAGTAATTGCACTGCAAGCCATGATATCACATATTAATCAAATATCGCACAGCGGGTATTTTTCAGGGGGGATGTCATGTTCATAGTCGAGTGGGATCTGCGAACAATCAACCCGCAAAAATTTGTGACTGGTATCCACGTGCGTGTGATTCTGCAGACAGTTGTGTCCATGAAACATGACACTGCTACAATAGCCATCCTGTGAATGCAGTTACCAAGCTACAAGGGCCTACTCTTATTCTTGATTTAGCCTGCTGCTGTCCATGCCTAGTCTCGTGCGAGTCAGCATACTTCCGCTTACGATACTAGTCTGCATGCTGCTAACGAGTGTGTCCATAACCATAATACTGCACAACTTGACCAAAGTCTCCATTCTGAGCATCTCCAGTATAACCTATAGCTAGCATGCTTCACACTTGGTGAATGTCAATAAATGAATTTCTAAAATTTGCCTTCCACAAAAATTTTATAGCAAAAACTTTTGTGCAATAAATACCCACTAGTCTATATGGTAGGTTTCTTCACCTAAGCTTACACTTGTGTATACAGTGATGCTATTATGAGCAACCACTAGTGGGAAGAGGAGAAGGCATGCCGGCAATCGGCTGTTCAATCTACAAAGCATGCGAATCAAACCTGAATGATTCTCTGCTCAATCTCGTTCACCTGAAACACACAGCAATCATCTAGGAGAACAGGCCTACAACCTTCTGCTACCTATCAGAAATCCTCCACTAGGCTCCGGTGACCTGAAAGATTAGAAGACATGGTACTGGTCGTCCTATTGCAGCTTCAAAGTCAAGACCAGTGATTTTCATTGACAATTCACTGGAGAGCAGCTAATACAACTTTCTGCCTTTATTTCTTTGGTGCTTTGATTTGTTTGGAATGCCATTGCTACATATATCAAGGCGCCTGTGGTGCTAATCAGATGCAGATTTCACTGCTTGCCCAGCTGAGCCATACAAAAATTCAAATATTATTCACATGATATTTCACTGCACTGTGTGTGTTATCAAACCAATGCTGCTTTTTTGTGAGTGACAACACCCCAAGATACTTTTATTTTACCTCCTGTACTATATAGCATTGATTGTCTATCACCAATCTGCAAATGGTCTTGAGTTGCTGATTAAGTATCTCCTATTACACTCATTCCGGGCAATACAACATACATGACAAGATGGGATGAAGTATTGTGTTGAGGGGCACTGCTGTTCCTGTCCCATAAATATTTTTCAGAACTGGGGGACAGGCTAGACCGATGAACTATACAGTATTGTGCAAAGTAACTTTGCGGATAGACAGTGTGGACAGAGAGTTGTGTTAAGGAGCTCCATGCTACGTCCCATGATGTTCCATACATCGCTTTTGGGACTAAGGGATGGGGTGAACAGATGGGACAGAGAGTTGTGTTGGTTGACACTATGGGACATCCCTTGTTCTGTGGTGTCCCTTGGGAACTGAGGGATGGGATGGACAGGTGGCACAGAGGCCTGTGGTGAGGGACACCATGGTATGTTCTTCACTGTCCATATGCCCCTTGGGGACTGAGGAATAGGACAGCCAGGGCCGCCGAGAGGATTGGGAGGGCCCAGGGCAAAATTTATTTAATACATACAGTGGGGCTCATAATATAGATTGTGCTAGGGGGGACTGGAGGCATGCCCTCAGTGAATTTTGAGATTTTACATGCTCTGAGGTGTGTTCTGGTGATTTCTGAGGCTTCTTTTTCATGCATGCATACAGTACATACATACCTTCAAGTTCCCATCGTCGTTTAGTGGTGTCAGAAAAGTACGACATGAGTTTTCACATTAGATAAGGTGTGCATTAATTTGAAATCTGCATCGACAGCATAAATGAAGCAAGCAGGCTGACCTGAAATCAACAATACAGCAAAACAACCCCCTTAGAGAAGCTAGACTTGGATGCGAATAATGAACCAGATTCACTAGATCTTATTTGAAGGAGTTCAGCACTGTGGGGGCTCCCTTACAAACTGCCCCTGTTGGCCCCCCCGTCGGCAGCACTGAGGACAACTGGAAGAGAGGGTTGTGTTCAGGGACACAATATGATGTCCCTTGATGTTTATTTGCCAAAAGAGGATGTCCCAAATTCCCCAGTTGATGACAATGCTGGACATGTGCAGAGGACAGTTTTTACATACACATGGAAGGAACTGAATGGGGAAAATGGTGGTCTCCTTCCATCAAATAAGATCACTCCATGGAGAAAATATTGCTTAGAGAGACATTGGAGAGAAAAGCAAAGCCAAGTTGTACTAAGACAGTTTTCTATTTAAACAGAGGTGTCATGTAAAGAAATATAGGCCATTTCATAGAAAAGGGGCCTTCAGGGTGATTTCTGGAAATCTGCACTTTTATGCACCACACCTCCCTGGAAAAGAATGTTTGCTGAAATAACTCATTTATTGTGAAGTTAGATCTTAAAACAAAATCGTGTACAAAAGATAACTTTGAGAAATAACAGTTTAAAGTTCGACAAATGTTTTATCCTGGATGTGGGCATGTGTGCATATCACATTCGGATTTTTCTAGCTCGGGCATTTGTAATTAAATTGGATACATCTCATCCTCAGGAAATCGATTGTAACAATTGTTTGGTCAACCACATCCACTTTCTAGCTCAGACTGTGCTAGTTTCCTTTCATCAGTTTGGCATAAGAACATTTGGCTCATTTGACCCAACTCTAGAGATCATGGTACCAAGGTCCAACTCATTTTCACTCCCAGTGTCCATATCAAAATTTTCTGCCATGCATGTTCCTAGGTCATCCAAAACAAACCCTAATCATCCTGCTCGGTGAATGCAGCAAAGAGTGCTTCATCTTCAAATGCTACAATGCCATCCCTATGAGTGGCCATACCTCACAGTAGCTGTAGCTAGGCAACTTACACAGAAATACAGCTGCATTTCACATGCCACGATAACTCACACTTAATGAGTGCTTTCAGACAAGGGGTACAGCTGCTAGCATACTATGAATGAACATCAACGAACCACATCTCCCGACAACAAAATAGGCCTAGATGTTATGTATGGCAAAAAACAGTGAACTCCGACTTTGAGGATTTCTGAAAAGGTAAACTCAGTATTAGTAAGAGCCATTTCTGATTGTCTGTTGTAGCACATGCTGTCATTATGTCGACTTTCGTTGACATACATTCGATGAAAATCTCGGGCGCTTACCTGTGCCCGTTATGAACGCTACTGCTAGGACACCTTCTGATAGGTACAAAAAAAACAGTGAACTACAACTCTAAAAGATTCTAAAGGTAACTCAGTATATACCCATAGGAAGCATTTCTAATCGCTTAGTAACTCAGAACGGTTAAGGTGGCCTTAACTTTAATATTCGTAATACGGAAGTATGAGAAGATATTGCAATAGTTTATGGAAATTGAATGGCTGCCAAGTGTAGGCTTCTTAGCTTTGTCAACATTATTCTGACCATTAGTCTTCTCTGCATGGCTTTGTTTTAGCGTTGATTGTGAAGTAGGTATGTCCATACATCAGAAGGAATATCACTGAGACCGAAAACTGTGTGTTTTTAAGAAGACAGAAGTAAAGCTCAAGTCATTTCGAACGACGATCACCGATCGTCTTTGGCGGTTTATGCGGAACACTCGCCGGCCTTGGAACCAAGATCTGAGATCAAATATATGTTTTCATCGATATCTGTATGGAAGGTGTTTCACTTTGGTGACGGATCACAAACCGCTGACATTGATAACGATACTGAGTCCACGCAAGGGCATTCCTTCATTAGTGGCAACGATGGGCGATCATTTTGTCAGCATATCAGTACCAGATTGAGTAAAAGTGCACCAAGGACCACGGAAATGTTGACAGACTCTCCAGGTTTTCTATTCCTACAGTAGGAGCCAGGGAAACACCTGCTGTTGATGACTTCACAGTGGCACAACTTGACTAATTTCCAGTTACTGCACAGCAGCTTGGAAAAGTAGATCCACTGCTGAGTGAAGTTAGATGTTTCACCAAATCTGGTTGGTCCCAAGAGGTGAAGGGTTGTTTCAAGCCCTACTGGAACAGGAGACATGAACTCTCTGTTGAAGGTGACTGTGTCTTGTGGGGCATACGAGTGATGGTGCCGAAGAAGTTGCAGAATGAGGGATTCATAGAGAGCACCAAGGCTAAGATGAAAGGAATTGCGAGGAGTTACGTGTGGTGGCCGGGTTTGGACAAGTGTAAGTCAGTGAAGAGTACCCCAACAGTAGCTCCACTTCAACTGTGGGTGTGGTCGTCAAGGCCATGGCAAAAAGTGCATGTTGATTTCGCCGAACCCTTTAAGGAAAGTATGTTCTTTGTGCTGGTGGATGGACATTCGAGGGGCCAGAAGTAGTAGAAATCTGCACTACTTCTGCAATGAAAACAATCAAAGTTAGGTAAACGCTATTTGCAGCATATGGACTGCCTGAGCAGGTCGTCTCAGATAATGGTCCACAGTTCACCTTAAGGATTTCATGAAGGGAAACCACATCAAACACATCCTGACCACCCCATATCACCCTTCAACTAACGGGTTGGCCGAGAGGTTCATTCATACTTTCAAGAAAGCCATGAGGGGAAGTGAGAATAGTAGCAAACCCTTGTCATATCAATTGGTCAACTTCCTCCTGAGTTATCGGAGTACACCCCATGCTACAACCAACAGGACACCAAGCAGTTTGTGGTGCTGCAAGCAGACTTATGTTGGACACATGCACATAATTGTTGGATTGTACCCACCTTTGTTCACTTGCATGGCTGCCGTTAAATCATTGTACTTGCAGCAGACTTGTGTCTTTTCATTATCTATTGCCCTCGGCATGTGCTCTTGTAATTTGTCTATGGAACTTTCTAGAACATTCCTCTTCTCCTATTTAAGTTTCTGTGATTGCCACTTGTCATTGTTCAGTTCTTTGATTGCCGTTTGCCATGAAGTGAATATATTTCCTACCCTGCTATGCGCATCGTCTGATTACTGTCCGAGAGAGAGCTCAACATTTATGGTCCTTCGAGCCGGATACTTTCCGAACTGCAAGTCTGTTCTACTGGTTCTCTCTTGGATTGTCGCCTACATTCTACACACCATCGCCGCATGCAACGCACTGATGTTCACTGACTCTCTCCTCAAAGTTGCCTGTCAACAATGAGCGAAACTGGCTTTTGATTCTCTCCTCAAAGTTGCCTGTCAACCATGAGCGAAACTGACCAGCCAACACTTGCTACTCTAAGAAAGAGAAGAGGCGTCAGCAAGGCCTCTATAACCCGCCTGAACACTCGACTGAAAGACCTTGAGAGTAGGATTCACGAACCTACAACCTCGAGCCTTGCCCAACGGATGTCACAAATGCTGGACAATCTCGATGCGGACTTCAAGAAGCATCACTATGCCGTTATTGACCGTATTGACGAAGCTGAAGTGGAAGCTCTCAGCAGAGAGCAAGACGCACTCGACCAACATGATGATGGTATATCAGATCTTGCTATGCGAATTGAGCAAGTCATGGGAGCCTGCAGCTTGACTTCAGGCCATGGTGCAAGAAAAATTGTATTGCGCAGACTGTCCTATCTGAAGAATAACCTCTCAGCAGTCAGCACTGCAGTCCATGCGCTAACAGCAGAATCAGCAGAACTCCACCTGCTGCACCAATATCAAGAGCAGCTATCTGACTTCAAGAAAGAGCTTGGAGACGTTCGCCAAACTCTCTTATCCCTTGGAGTAGAAGAAGGAGATGAGCTTGAAACATCTACAAATGCCATCAACAAAGTTCTCTTTGACTGCAGCCTGCAACTCAAGAAGCTGTTATTCACTCTCCCAAATCCAATCTCTGATCCATTAATGGAATCATCTGCTACAATGGCAACGGGAGTCAAACTACCAAAAATCGATGTTCCCACCTTTGATGGCAACATCCTCAACTGGCAAATGTTCTGGGAGCAGTTCAGTATTGCCATTCATGAACGTTCAAGCCTTTCAGACACTGAGAAGTTGGTGTATCTCCATCACTCACTCAAGGATAGTGCAGCAAAGAAAGTTATTGAAGGCCTGTCTCGGTCTGGAGACCAATATGCCGAAGCAATCATGTGTTTGCAGTCACGCTATGATCGTCCCAGGCTAATCCACCAGACTCATGTCAAGAAGATTGTTGAAATTGCCCCCTTAAAGGAGGGTTCTGGAAAGGAGCTCCGCTATCTGCATGATACTGCACAACAACACCTTAGAGCTCTTAAAGCCATGGGACAAGAACCGTCTGGATCATTTATTACATCTCTGCTGGAGTTGAAGCTTGATCAGAACACCATGTTTGAGTGGCAGAAGTGCAGCCAAGAGTCCTCAGAGGTCCCTCACTACAAAGACCTCCTGGGATTTATCAACCTCAGAGCACAAGCGTCTGAATTTGTTTCCTCTGAAACAAAGAAGTTCATTCATACGGAGCGTCACTTACCCAGACGAGTTCCACCAAGTAAACCTGGTCCAATAGTATCCTTTGCAACAAGTGCAAGCAATACTAATAATTGTGCTCTGTGTAAGAATGAGAAACACCCTCTGTATGTCTGCACTCGCTTTAAATCCCTTCCTCGAGACAAGATGATGTCCACAATCAAGTCAAATGAGCTCTGTCTCAATTGCCTTCGACCAGGTCACTTCTCCAAGCAGTGTCCTAGCCTCAACCGGTGCAAGAAATGCCAGAAACCTCACCACACTCTCATCCATGATGACAGCAAGGAAACTCTCCCAAGTCAGTCTGACAAAACTCTCACTTCATCCACCTCCTCAATTGAGCCTACGGTTCTCAGTCATACAGTGGCTGGAGTCACCTCCAACACTCTACTGATGACCTGTCAAGTCCTAGTCAAGGCTCCTGACAACTCCTCAGTCAAGGCTCGTGCATTACTTGATTCAGCATCATCCACATCATTTGTTTCCGAGCGTCTAGCTCAGAGTCTATGTTTGCCTCACTTCCATCACAACATTAGAATTTCTGGTATTGCTGGACTATCACATCAATCTCCACTCCAATCTGTTGCCACATTTAACGTGTCTCCTGTCCACACCGCTGCAAAGAGTCTCTCTGTATCTGCCATTGTCGTTCCTCGAGTCACATGTGATCTCCCCGTCCAACCCGTCCATTTTGATTCGCAATGGACTCACCTCAAGGATTTGAAGCTAGCAGATCCAGACTTTGGACGTCCTGGAAAGATAGACATACTACTGGGAATTGATGTCTACACCGATGTATTGTTGCATGGCCGGCGGTCTGGACCACCTGGTTCTCCAATTGCCTTTGAAACCATATTTGGCTGGGTCCTAGCAGGAAGGACCAGCTTACACACTTCTGTCTGCCTCTCAATCGCCACCCATCATGTCTCTGTCACTTCAGCTGATGACTTACTCAGGAAGTTGTGGGAAATTGAAGAAAGCCCTAAAGGTCCCTCCAACCTGTCTCCAGATGAATGCCTTGTGGTCCAACACTTCAAGGACGCACACACCCGCTCAGACGAAGGCCGGTTCATTGTGCCTCTACCAAAGAGACCTCAATCCAAATCACTTGGAGAGTCGAGATCTCAGGCTGTGAAACGATTTCTATCACTAGAACGTTCACTGTACTCGAAAGGTCAATTCCAAGAATTCTCCACTGTAATGGAGGAATACTTCAAGATGAATCATGCTGAGCTAGTTCCTGTGGCTGATCTTCAGAGACCTCCCAAAGAAATTTTCTACCTCCCTATGCATGCTGTCAGGAAAGAACACAGCTCCACCACTAAGCTCAGAGTTGTATTTGATGCTTCTGCTAAATCTGCTAGTGGTATCTCATTGAATGATCTCCTGCTAGTCGGACCGACCGTTCACTCCCCTCTCATTGATGTTCTCCTAAGGTTCAGGCTCCACCGTGTCGCTCTCACTGCTGATGTCAGCAAAATGTACCGTGCAATTGAGCTTGTTCCTTCTGACCGTGACCTTCACAGATTTGTATGGAGAAGGACCCCTGAGGAACCACTCCAAGACTACCGCATGACCAGAGTTACCTTTGGAATCTCTGCATCCTCCTTTGCCGCAAACATGTCTCTTAAGCAGAATGCTCTCGACTTTGCTGTTGACTACCCTCAAGCTGCCAAAGTTGTTGAAGATTCTTTCTATGTTGATGATGGCCTCACTGGTGCAGACTCCATACAAGATGCCATTGAGTTGCGAAAACAGCTCCAAGAGCTTTTTACGAAAGGTGGTTTTCTCCTGAGGAAATGGAATTCCAGCGAGCCAGCAGTACTGGACCATATCCCTGCTGATCTTAAAGAGTTCAATCCAACCCAGCAATTACCCGATCCTGACCGGTACACAAAGACCCTTGGCATTGAATGGAATGCCAGGCAAGATCACTTTCGCCTTACAGTTGCTGAATTACCTCCCATTACCAATATCACCAAGCGAGCACTTGTCTCTGACATTGCTAAGACCTATGATGTCCTTGGTTGGTTCTCTCCCGCAATCATCAAGGTCAAGATACTCCTACAGCAGCTCTGGGAACAGAAAGTTGGCTGGGATGACCCCGTACCACGATCTATCTTGGATGTCTGGCTACAATGGCGCTCTGAGCTACATTTCCTCACACACAAGCACATCCCTCGATGTTACGTTGACAAGAAGTTTCGAATCACCTCAATGCAACTCCATGGATTCAGTGATGCCTCTGAGCGAGCCTATGGGGCAGTCATCTACATCAGAATGACTGACTCTTCTGATGATGTTCAAACTTGTTTGGTGACCTCCAAGACCAAAGTAGCTCCCATCAAGCGATTGACTATTCCCCGACTTGAACTCTGTGGTGCCTACCTGCTAGCACAGCTGCTCCACCATGTTCGCCAAGTGTTCCAATTACCCCTCAGCTCCATCTACGCCTGGACTGATAGCACTATTGTCCTCAACTGGCTCATTGGGAATTCAAGAAGGTTCAAAACCTACGTTGGAAATAGAGTCTCCTACATTGCTGATCTCATCAGTCCAGAAAGATGGAACCATGTCAATGGTGCTGAAAATCCAGCTGACTCAGCATCCAGAGGCCTCTTCCCTTCAGAACTACTGGAGTGTTCACTATGGTGGAATGGCCCTATATGGCTCAAATTGTCACCTGCTGACTGGCCTAAACAATCAATACTGCCCCCAAATGACACTCATGAAGAAGAAAGAGAAATCGCACTTCATTTAATCTCTCAACCTTGTTCTCCTGTGATTCCATTTGAACAGTATTCAGACTTCAACCATCTCAAACGCATAACAGCCTGGATTCTTCGGTTCACCAAGAACTGTCACTCTGGAACACAGAAACACCTCACTCCCTTGCTTTCCACCGAAGAATTGCATGAAGCAGAATACTATTGGATCTCCATCATCCAAAATGACCATTTCCAGAATGAAATTCAAACCCTGAAGCAGGAACGTCTATTGAAGAAATCCAGTCCTTTACTACCACTCCATCCCTTCCTGGATTCCAACAAATTGCTACGCGTTGGTGGCAGACAGCAGAATTCCAAGCTTTCTTACTCGAATCAGCACCCCCTGATTCTACATGGAAAACACCCCGTGACCAAACTAATCATTCACTCTGAACATCAACGCCTCCTACATGCTGGGCCCACTCTCCTCACTGCCTCACTATGTCGTCACTATCACATCACAGGATGTCGGAAGACTATCCGTTCCATCACTCGTGGATGTATCACCTGCCGACGCACCTCTGCTCGACCACAACCTCAAATGCTGGGCCAACTACCCATTGAAAGGATCACTCCCGGACCGGTGTTCAATCAAACTGGAGTAGACTATGCTGGTCCTGTCTACATCAAATATGGTTATGTCCGCAAGCCCACTGTGATCAAAGCCTATGTATGTGTATTCGTTTCACTCTCTGTTAAAGCCGTCCACTTGGAACTTGTTTCTGACCTCACCTCTGAGGCATTCATAGCCACTCTCAGAAGGTTCATTTCTCGCCGTGGCAAGCCCTCACTCATTTGGAGTGACAATGGAACGAATTTTGTTGGTGCTTCCCGAGAGCTTCAAGAACTAGCTGATTTTCTCGAAAGACAAAAAACACAGCAAGAGATATCACGATTCTGCTCTAACCAGCATATCAAGTGGAAGTTCATTCCTGAGCGTGCTCCTCACTTTGGCGGCCTTTGGGAAGCTGCTGTCAAAAGCATGAAGATCTGCCTTAGGCGTACTGTATCTTCCCACAAGCTAACTTTCGAAGAATTCACTACCATACTCACGCAGATCGAATCCTGTCTAAACAGTCGCCCTCTGGTACCACTTCAGTATGATGAAGACGGCATCGAAGCCCTCACACCTGGTCATTTCCTCATTGGCAAACCACCAGAATCTATTCCAGATCCTGCTTTTTCTTATCGTACTCTATCTCTACTACGGCGCTGGCACTTATGTCAAGCTCTTGTTCGCCACTTCTGGCAAAGATGGTCTACAGAATACATCTCCTCACTCAGACGCTACACCAAATGGCACCATCCCACTAGAAATGTCCAAGTTGGAGATGTCGTTATCCTCAAAGAAGACAATATGGTTCCCACTAAGTGGCCACTTGCCAAGGTTATTCAAACACATACTGGAAAGGACGGATTAGTCAGAGTGGTCACTATTAAGACTGCCACCGGAACCTACAAGAGGCCTGTGATTAAAATCGCTCTACTCCTTCCCTCAGACTCTCCTCCTAATGTTACTTAAGACCATCCGGTCTTGGCCGGCGGTATGGTGCTGCAAGCAGACTTATGTTGGACACATGCACATAATTGTTGGATTGTACCCACCTTTGTTCACTTGCATGGTTGCCGTTAAATCATTGTACTTGCAGCAGACTTGTGTCTTTTCATTATCTATTGCCCTCGTCATGTGCTCTTGTAATTTGTCTATGGAACTTTCTAGAACATTCCTCTTCTCCTATTTAAGTTTCTGTGATTGCCACTTGTCATTGTTCAGTTCTTTGATTGCCGTTTGCCATGAAGTGAATATATTTCCTACCCTGCTATGCGCATCGTCTGACTACTGTCCGAGAGATAGCTCAACAGTTTGTTTTTAAAGAGAGAGCTTCGCACTCTACTAGACCTATTGAGACCAGACAGCACTGTCAGAGTGGGAGAAAGACAGTTATCACAGAAATGTGACCATGATCGTTGTGCTAAAGAGAGAGAGTATTCAGTTGGAGACAATGTTATGGCCAGAAACTATGGAAATGGTCCAAAGTGGATGTCCAGTGTGGTGATTGAACGGAACGGCCCATTTTCATACACAGTCCAGTTGGAATTGGGACTACTATGGTGGCGACACATAGCTCAGCTAAGAGATAACGTTAATGTTTCCCCACAGAGTGACGTAGAGACATCCACAGGTGGACTAAGATCCCAAGCGTCCACAGAAGAGTCAAGCATTGAGGACAAAAATGCACCAGAGACTCCCACTACGACCACTGATTCGAGTCCACCAGGAACTGCAAACGCTGGTGAACCAAATCGTCCTGAAACTAGCCGGTATCCTCGTAGGGTTCATCGCCCACCTCAGAGGTACTCTGAACTCAACTACACTTAGACTGTATGTTTTGTAAATAGCTTTTATTTTAAGTGAGAAGGAATGTGGTATCTTGATTATTGTTGTAACTAGGATAATGTATGATGTCATAGTTGGTAATGATTTTCATATGATCTAGTGCGCATGTGCAGTTCTGTGTCCTGCACCTTATGCCATGCCAGAAATATAATAGTGTTCTTTACTTGTGTAAATCTTCCGGCATCCAAGCGGTCACAACATGAGTGAATTTCGCAGTCAGCACGACCTAACGTTACTTTGGTCATCGCTCAGCAGTTTCTACACATGTCTTATATGGGTATTGCCATTTGTCTGCTCTAACCAAACTCCTTCGCTTAGTAGTTATGGAATGACCGGAGAAAAGCTAAGCACCAGTTTTCCATGAAGGCCTTTCAACAGCTACAGTACTGTCTAACCTGTTTAATGGTGTAAACATACAAGATAGTTTACGGTGTAAACAATGTAGCTTATAGGAAACATCATTCTACAACTTCCTGTCAGTTCGAGACATAGCACGTAATTAAATAAACACGTAATTAGATAAACACACAAACATTTCCGGTACAATACAAGTAGTCATGGCAGCTTTCGTCCCATGCAAATCACCATCTGCTGTGCAGATGTGTCCATGGTGATTTGCATAGGATGAATCAGATGGAGATATATACCATGCACAATTGCAAGAGTGGTGCCTTGGCAACTTGGTGCCTCACCGACGTGAAGGCTGCCATGACTACTTGTAGTTTACCGTAAATGTTTGCGTGTTCATCTAAATACACACTATGTCTCAAATGAAACACCTGTGCATATTCTCCACTTCACCCTTGTTTCTATAGTAACAGGTGGGTATTATTTTCCATATACCATAATCTCTCGAAAATAGGCCCACTGTCGAAAATAAGCCCACCCCCCTTTTTTTAATAAAGTGGTTGCAAAGGGTGTTTTTCAGTACGCCCACCCATTTATGCTGTAGAAGCAGCACTATGTAAGAGGAGGGACTAACAAATGAAGGCAGACACCATTTGCTGTTGTTGCATAAGCAAGTGCGTGACAAAAGAGGCATTGCAGAATCACTACATGCATACATAACTATGACTAACTGAATGTGAGGTAGGTGTATTTTCAAGCGAAATATCACAACTCTCGAAAATACACCCACCCCCCTCTTTGAGGAGCCACTGAAGTTCATTGCCCATGGACGTATTTTCAAGACATTACAGTACATATACTGACAGGAAGTTGCAGATTCTGTTTCATATACCACAGGAAGCTATAAAATGATGTTTCCTATAAGCTACATCGTATGTTTAGTAGTAACAACAACGACCAATTGGGTTGGAGGACATAACACATAATGCATGTTAGTCTGGGATTTACTGCGGCTGTGCTGTTCTCCCGGGATCCCAGACCAGGGCGCGTTAACTCGTTCTCAGACTAGAATATGGCCGACTAGCTCTCGCCGTGTCAAACGAATTGCAGCATAACTCTTGAACGAAATGTTCTTGGCGAAATCTCCTCAATTTAAACACATCCTTGTTTGGTTTGAAGCCTATCTGTGTCCAAACTTCAGAGATTTAGCCGCCAGGTGAGCCAAGCTAGTTGCAACAGACAGACAGACGACAGACAAACGAAGTACAGTAACTGTAACCCTCACTGCGCATGCGCACCGAGGGTTAATCATGTCATAAATGCCGTACAACATAACACCTCTGTATCTCTTAAAATAAAGACATGTATGTTTGAGGCAAAGTAGAGGAAAATGAAAACTTGTAGTCACTGGAAATACAGCCCAGGTCCCCTGGCTTGAACAGCCAGTTCTCTAACCACTCAGCTATATATGAGCACCAGGTACCAGCCCTCACAATTATCTAAATGTACTGCACAGGTGGTAATGAATGCTTCAATTACACACCTGGAATTCACTCAGTATTCGCCATCACGTTTTTAGTTAGGGGTCAAGCAGAACATATGCTCTCCATCGGCACATTTTGCCTCAGCTAGAAATACCGTATATCAGGGAGCGTTGCCGTCTCTCAATTGAAGTACTTAAACAAAGCCAAACATACATGAAGTAAAACTGGCAGCATGCTCTCACCGAGCTAGCTACATATGCAGCTGGCGCAGAGAAGAGCTACTGCTGCATTACGTCACTACGCATTGCAGGCAAAAATAATATTGGCAGATTTTAGCCTGGCGGTTTCAACCCTGACCACCAAACTGCCAAATTTAATTACCCCATCAAATTTTCCAGCTAATGGGGGAAAATAGAGGAAAGTAAAAACTGGAAATAGACCGGAAATAGTCATTTTTGCTGTTACAAGGCAAATAGAAGAAAGCAAAAAAACTGGCAGTCACTGGATTCTAAGGGTAAGTGGAAAACACTGAACGGAACCAAAGTACGGAAACAAAAGTGTGGAAGCAGAAGTACGGAAGTGAGAAGAAAATCTACCTAATGGTGTCTAGTGCCTTACTGACTCATGACTGTGTATTATGACGGCTTATAGTCCAGCGATGTGAGAGCTGTATCCCGGTGGTCTCAGACTGCAGTGAGCGTCACTATCATGATGCCACAGCGAGTTTAAGTGGCCAGACCCAACCAAAAGCTAACAATGAGTGGGCCAACCATGCAGACTACAGATGTGAGTGTTGTCATAGTTCCTCGCTGAATATCTTCGCCAGTGGCTCAACCAGTTGCAGAACTATTCCTAAGATACCAGCAAAAAGTCACTGAAGTGACCAAGACAACTCAGCCTGTCATGCTAAACGACTGTGTTAGTGCTGACTGGAGTCCGAGGTCCCAGTACCTGGCTCTCACATCACTTGGAAGGTAGTCACCCTTTGCCTACCAGGCACAGTCATGAGTAAGCAAGGCACTAGACACTGATAGGTGGCTTTTCATCTTACTTCCATACTTCCATTTCCTTACTTTGGTTTCCGCACTTGAGTGTTTTTCACTTGCCCGGATTCTAACAGGTTGCTAGGCATGAATTGTCAGTACTCTGACCACTAAGCTACGTACAATCACCAAGAAACCAGCAGCCCTCACAATCTTATGAAATGCATGAAATGCAAGACAGAAATTGTGGAGGTGACATAGATATAGTGTAACAATGTCAACAGAACAAGGCTACTTTGAAATTGGATTGTGTACAAAAGTTTCTATAGAGATAATCTGAGTACTTGCATACACATCACAAACTGCACATGATCTGCTGTCTATGACAACCATTCCACATTGTACATGTACCTGTCTATTGTTCTCAATAGCAAAACAATCATCCTCACAGAGCACCTAAGTTTGCAACAAGTCTGCCATGCATGTACCCAGCAGTACACATTTTTCTATTGGCAATAGAAACCAACCACTTAATTTTTTATTATTAAACATCTGCACCACAAACAGGTGTATTTTACAACAATAACAATCTAGTAGTAACATGAGGCAATACGAGCCATAAAATTCAGGGACAAACAGTCAAAGCCTGGCACAAATAAATCTGGCCCTTATCTCCTTAATTAACCTTACTAATGAAAACTCCATACTGCTATAGTCACGCACAAATGAGGAACCAAACTTTTAACTATAACCACCATAGGAGCAACATGATAGGGAGGAGGCTTGAAAGACAGAATGGACAAGATGTATGTTGTACGTACATACTGACTTTACTTGATCTTTAGTCATTTTCCTGTGACAGTTGACAAACTCTAGTTTTGCTGGGCCTAATCCCCTTTCTATTCACTGAGCAGTTAGCTAACTATAGGTGGTAGATCTTGGTAAATATGGAGCACCTAGTGAATTGTTCATGTTAAGTAATGTTTTAATAACATCTTCCTTAGACACACACTGGTATTGGGGAGGTACCAGGATTCTGTACCAGTTAACGGCACCAGAGATCATCTGCCAGCTAACCTACTTTATATTCAGCTACTACGTGTAGGGAAGGAGAACGACACGAACCAAAGGCTGTAAGTTTGGTAGCAAAAGAAACCATACCAGTGTGGAGGGTACGAGGCTAGACAAGAAAGCTTTGACTCAAGTTTCCTGTGCTAGCTCCAAGCAGAAGTGGAAATACGGACCAAGGAAGGTATCCATAGCCTAATAAAGACTTACAGTAAATAGCCTATGGTTGTTAAAGAGTTAACGTTGAAATTACAAAGCTAGATACTGCTGCAGTTTGCTTTTGGCCTCAGAGGTTTGTTCTGGAAGTCAGAAAGGGGAATGGTGAACATTATTGCCCAGATAGTCTGCACCAACTTTGCTGTGGTTTGCAACAAGCTCTGAGGAATGCTGATTGGGATATCAATTTTTTTGATCAGTTCCAGTTTGCCCAGTTTCGCTTGCGTTCTTGATGGTGAGCTGAAACATTTGAATGGTACAGGCAACTACATCCACAAGAAGAAAGCAAAATGTGATCACTGTTGAAATGGAAAAGATTTTGTGGGAAAAAGGCCTACTTGGGGATTGCTCACCTCAGATTTTGTCTGACACAATGGTATACCTGATAGGACTGCTTTTTTTTTGCTCTGGGGAGTGGTGAAGAACATAGGCGATTGCGCCACAATCCTTCACAGCTTCAGCTTGTGGAACCTCCAGCAGGCACACCATACCTTCTCTATAAGGAAGATATGTCAAAGACAAACCAAGCTGGATTGAAGCAGAGAAAGCTTATCCCCAAAGAAGTTGTCCATCATGCCAATGACACTAATCCTGCACGGTGCCTGGTACGCCTATATAAGCTGTATAATACTCTTTGTCCACCTGGTTGCCCAGACCATGCATTCTACCTAGCCCCATGCACTCCTACATCCTAAGGGTTCAAGCGAACTCCGCCTGGTCACTGTAAACTAGCAGAAGTTGTGTTCCGACTTATGAAAAGTGCTGGTGTACCAAGGTACTTCACAAACCATTCACTACAAGTTACAGCTGCCACTCGGCTATATGATGCCCAAGTGGATGAGGCTACTATTATGGAGCGAACCAGTCATCGTTCCACTGATGGAGTTCGAGCATACAAAAGAGCAAGTGAGAAGCTCAAGGAACTATCTTCAAGAAGCCTAAGGTGGAGGATAGTCTCAAACCTCACTTGGCTACTACAGAACCAGAGAACATGAAGCCTGTTCTGTGTCAACCAGGTCCTACTCCAAAAGAAGACCATGTCTCTTCTGCCATTTCTGGCATGAACTTTGGAAATCCAACCAACTTTACCATAAACTTCAACTTTGGACAGTGACTACCATACTTATGTATGCTGATTACTTTCTTTTATGCATTTACAAGGTTTCTTGTGTGTATTGCTAGTAACCACAAGGTGTCTTACTGGGCCAATAAGTCTCTTACTAGTAGTTACTAGTAAGAGACTTCTGAGCAAGAGTCTTTAGGAAATAAAAGACTTCATTACAGATTCAAGATCAAAGCATGTTTATCATACCATTCTCTAAGGTAGCTTATGTAGCTACAGTAGGATGTCACTTATCCGAACTTCAGTCATCAGTATCTTCACTTCTCCGAACCCCCCACAGTATTCACAGATATTTTGCTGTGCATTAAATGGAAAGTACTCTGCTTTGTATACAAATAGTATTTTGTCACTTATCCGAACATTTCAGTTATACGAACACCCCTTGGTCCCAGCGTATTCAGATAAGTTACTTCCTACTGTACTACCATCAGCAGACAGACATTGAAATGCACAAAATTGCAATTATTGCGGGCATGGCTTCCATTTTTACTGTTCTATTTCATTTCTTGACTTGACAACATCTGACTGTTTTGCACCAAGGAAATTATGTCAGAAATGCCTTGCTTAAATACTCAAGGGCACTAATGAGCTGCAAATTAAAAAAGAAAACACTTATGAAAAGATTCATAATCTGCTATGTGTGTCTAATAATGGAACACTTGAACTTAATGTACGACATGTACTTACACCGCTTCATCACATTTGTACATGTAATTATACACATTACTACTCAAGTCCAATCATAGCCTTCCTCCTAGGCTCTTGTGCACGGGTGGAAAAAATAGGGAGCCTGGTACACACTTAGATCCCCAGGATTTCTGGAAATATGGAAATTTCTGTAAAATCTGCAGCCAACTACTCCCATGTGAAAGATGTCTGCCACTGTCCACGTTCTGTGTGGACAATGACAAGGGAGCGATAAAAGCACTCAGCTCTTCAGTTACGGAATCCTCCTCCATGCACACGTCCATTTCAGCTAAACACTGAGGCTTGTAACACAATCTTTCCCTTTGAGTGATTACCTCAAACGAAACAATGCAGACCATACCATCAAGTCTCACGAGAAGTATAATCACGCAGTATGGCCTTTCAGCAGGTTAACAGAAATTGGCCCTAATTTTAGGGTAGCAGAGTAGTATGCAGGTTACCAAGTGAACTAGGTGCATCACAAACAGTGTGTACCTCTCTCTCCTGCACGAGAGCTACAGCCTGACGAGTCTCATTACAGAGTGTGAGGTAAAGTACTAATCGACAAGATGGTATTCCATGAATACCCACAGGCAATAGAGTAGCACATCTGTCTTTATAAAAGGTGTCTCAAAAGAACAAAGTGGACAAGATGGTATCCATGAATACACTGCTTGACAATGTGCAGCTGGAGATTAAAATAAGATATGGGCTTGTACTTGAATGGGGCATAATAGCAAGTGTCTATGGACAATGGAGTAAATTCAGCAAAAGCCACTCAGCACATTTATATGTAGGTCTTACCCAAACATGAAGAGATGGTACAGATGACTGGGAGGGATCTTCAGCTCTTAGGTTTGCTACATTATAGCTGCAAATATTAGGGGTGGTGCTTAAAGGGTGTGGTTATCATAAATATTTAAACAACTTGGGGGGTGGGTGAACCAATGCACACAAGCTTTCACTGTCAGCTCGTCTTGGTGGGGCATCCGAGAGGCTTGCTATTTGGCAATAACTGTTAGTGTGAATTAAGTGCCTATGGGTGCTCACAGCTCAAACACCAATAATTGGAGGTGGGCAGTTGCATGGAGGAGGTGCTTAAATGGTTCAACTAGAGAAAGCTGTATCGTGCTAAAAATCAGACCAAACCGTACCCTCATTACCAAACCTTTGCAGTGTCCAGCAAAATGAACCTCAAAATGTTCGAGGCTATGTACGTATGAAAGTCACAAAAAAGTTTGCCAAACGCAAACAAGCACATGTAGGGATGAAATCCTCAAAAACCAACCAAACAAGACGGGAACGACACCACAATACTTTTACACCATCCCTACATCTTGTGCCATTTTGCCAAAACTGTGTGTTTGTATTTGTTTTTTAGTTGTGTGTAGAAGAGGGTTGTCTTGTAGATGGAAGGGTGTGGCGTGGGTGTGTTGTGCATAGTGAGTATGTTGTGTTGTTGGTGGTTGCTACTGAGTGTAGCAGGTATGGTCCAAGTTGTGTGTAGAAGGTGTGGAGTGAGTGAGGAGTGGTGAGTGTGTGTGGTATGTTGGAATGTGCATTATGTTGTTAAGTTTTATGCCTGTTTAGCATGATAGATATGGGTTGTCTTGTATACAGGTGGCTGTGAAGTGAGTAGTGGTAATTTTGTAATGCTTTGTGAAGGATGGGTTATTTTGTGAGATAGTTGAATGGAGTGAAGTACTATGTTTGTTTGTGGTTGGTGTGGGCTAATAATTACAAATGTAGAGGGTTTTGTGTTGTGTACAGGTGGCAAAATGGCACAAGATGTAGGGATGGTGTAAAAGTATTGTGGTGTCGTTCCCGTCTTGTTTGGTTGGTTTTTGAGGATTTCATCCCTACATGTGCTTGTTTGCGTTTGGCAAACTTTTTTGTGACTTGTTTCTGTTGTTTTTTTGTTGTTGTTGTGTAACCACACCCCAAGTGAAATGACTAGTTTATTGTTGATGTTGATGGATTTCTGGAGGATGTTAGCTGTTTGCACTTATCCACTTGACAATGGAATCATGGGTGTAACTGTTGTCTAATTGGGTATGTGCATGTGTGTGTGAGTGGTTGTTCTAAGGCACTGTGGTCTCGGGGTCCTCCCAATAACGGGTATGGGAGGACGCCCTCTTGGTCTCGGGGTCCTCCCAATAACGGGTATGGGAAGATGCCCTTTTCTTTTCAGGGTTCTTCCAATAACTAGTAAGAGAGTACGCCCGGGAAGATGCCCTTTGTTTTTCCGGGTTCTTCCAGTACTTGTTACGGGACGCTTGCCTTTTGCTTTCTTTGTTTCGCAGATAGTTCTGCTTATCCCGCGCCCGTTTCTTGTGGACGTTACGCATACTGCGTTCCTTGTCAAATCCAGCACAAGTACGTCAACTGCTGTATGAAAGTAGCAACATATGCAATCGTTTGGGAATCAATCGATCGTCAAGTTCTCTACAGAAGTAGAATAACCGCAGCTGCATGCCAACTTCACGTGCTGTAGCTGTTGAACTTCTGTTGACGTAATCGCTATGAATATTCTATTCTAACAAAATGGCGTATAGCAGCAAGCATAAGCGTGGGGTTACCTGAGAATCGCCGATTAATTCGACTTCTTTCTTTGAGAACGATGAGTGGTGGGTACAATACCCAGTAATTTATGCTGATCTTTCGCGTTTGAATCGTTGTAATAGCTTCAGCCGTTGTCGTGCTATCGTGGTGAGCAAAAGAAGAAGAAGAAGAAGAAGAAGAAGAAGTCAGAAGATAGACGATTTGCCTTTTTTAGCGACTTGATGTCAGGTGTACTTAGCGATGCTTTCCAGCAAATTTAACGATCCTGTTGCCCATGGAAGCACTCGATAATGTCTGATATGGCTCATGGAGGCTGTTGACTTATCTAACGCGGACATTTCGAGCGTGTCATTTGTGCACCTTGAATGTGGCCGCCATTTTTTTTCGGGGTCATCCCTACATATGGCGTACTACCGTACGCCATGATAGCTCATTGATAATACGTACTAACTTTTTAAACAGATTTACAGTAACCAAGCAAAAACTTTCCATGGTGGGTGGTTACATGGAGGACCTCACAAAGTCACAGAACTGTCAAAATTGGTGGGTCGGCACTTGCACAGAAATGGGAGCTTGCACAGGGTATTACAGTGTGATGGTTCCAAATTTCCTGAAATAATGCCAAACACTCATTGGCTTTTGAAGCAATATAGTCAAAAGAAATCCACCTCTTTGAGTGGGTCAAGCTAGAACTCCCAATTTTTCAATTGCAACACACACCAGTGCATGTCTTACCATATATGTTCAATATGCTCATTATGGATAGAATCACAATTAAAGAAAGGATCATTGGTTACATTTTTATAAAACCAGGGCCTAGATATATACAAACCTACCACTATATTTATACGTATATCCAGAGTTTGTGTTTATAGCATTGTCCATCAGCTGGTAGACAAATGCTTGTGGTAGGTGAAAATGTCATTCCAGGGGAAAGTGCCCCTTGACCTAATGAATATGCACTCAGATTAGATATCTAATGCACCGGCCAGTGTATTCACTTTCCTTTTAACCTTTACTTCACATCGTAGGCATTTTAAATTTTGTACTTAACTTTAACTAAGTGGTATTGCACTATAATTCTTTATCTGTACACCTTGTTCTGTGGTGTGAATTATAATAATAATAATTAACATCTCACATCTTGGAGGGTACAATTCTATTTGTGCTGATACACTTTCCATAAAGATTTCAAACAAAAGAGGTAAAACTGTGCTTGCAGCCCGCATGGCGTAAGTTATATTACTAAACCACACGTACCTGATGTTTGGCATTTCTGCAAAGGCCGTGTGTATGCAATCCTTTTCTTTGTACTACTCATTACTCATCAATATAACACGTACTTTGGAAGTTAATTCACCAGTTAAACAGCTTGGGTACAGACAAACCAACCTTTCCTCTGTAGAAACACTGACTTGAGGTTGGCTGCAAGGCTTTCATGGCCACTGCTCTGAAGAGCAACTGTCAGAGTTTCAAGAGTTGGTAAACGATGGTTTGGAGGGGCCCATTTCAACCATTGACTGAGCATCTCTCTGAAGTAGCCTGTGATGCCTTCTTGAATCAGCACTGGGTTGTGCTGTATTATAGTTAGGTCAGAGTGTAAGAGCCCAAGAGAGCCTCCGATTGTCCTCCACTGTGGGGCAGCTGATCTCATTAGTTCAGTAAGGTTGTGAAGATCGTGCTCAGCCAGGATTGTGTCACCACCTATCACAGAAGTAAACAGACTCAGCTTTCACAAACACCACACACACACACACACACAGACACACACACAGTCACACACTTTACACATACACACGCAACACTGTAGAACATTGTGGGACGAGTGTGAGCAAGCAATGCACTACAGCATTGACAGTTAGGTAGCTAAAGCTTTACCAGTGAAGTATCAGATCATAGCACACAGGCCATTCATGCATGGCATGTAGCTAAAACGAGGTTTGTAACTCTACTGTCTACAAAAGTGCTCAATACGTATGTAGCTTAGAAAAATTGTCATGGGTGCAGAGAAGAGCTTTTCATGGGGTAGTACCATACAACAGAGCCATTTGTCCTACCATCACGCAGCTACTCTGGTTGTTGCAGGTATAGGCTAAGTCAGAACACAGTCTGGCATGCATAGTCCTTCAAGATTTGATGCATCTTTGAGAAATAGTAGAGGGAAGTTGCCACGCATCAGCTATGGAGCAAAATCTCTGCCGCCTACCGCATTCGGTAAGCTGCATGAGCCTTTCTACACAACTGTAAGCCCTTGTGCACTGAGTAAGTGCTACGCTTCAGCTGCCTATCCCAACTGCTATCTCTCGTACAATAGGTGCACATGCTCTGGCTGTCATTCCTGGCTATCTTTCATAACTGTCATCATTCAAGCTCACCCTAGCTTGCTGCAAGAGCATCAAGTTGTATGAAACCTTACTTATACTCCGCATGCGGCCCGCGGCTATCGCATTATATTACAGTGTCAAGAATATACGGAACAACGTACGACAGTAAATAATATATGAAAAATTGCAATAGAACTCACTAGAGTGGGGCTCGCTCACGCTTGCCCCAATAAGCCATCATGACAGGCATTCAATTCCTTTACAGGCATACTGCCATAATTGGTCTTTGAGACCTACCTTGTTGAAAGGGTTGAGACGGGACAACCTCTGACTGATTTCCACCAGTTGACTGCTGAGGAGGATTCACAGCACTCACAAACTGACCACCCACTTGTGAGGTACCAGATGGTGGAACAAATCCTGTAGAAATTAACAATGACATTACATTAACTTATGAACTAACTGACTGATTTACGTAACTGTCAATTCTGAACTATTTGAAACCCAAAAATGGTCTTCCCGATCCCAATGGCCCTTTATCTCTGCGCCTACCTTCACAAGCAATCACCCTGGCCAACATGATATCGAGGTCGCAAAGGCTACCAAAGACAGCAACAAGAAACGTGGCCAATACAAGAAGTATCATTGAAACATCAGCTTAATCAAGACAAAATACAGCAAGTTCTTTCAAACTCCTCCATGCTTCACTATCTCAATCTGTAGCCAGTTGAAGGTCCCTCTCACTATTAAAGTACTTCGGCAATTTTTCGTACTGTATGTCCATTTGTAAGAAAAAATTAAAATTAACATGTGAAAACATGGAGTACGAGAACAGCGTGCCGTGTTCATACGTAGCTACCACACAGCTGTTGGCGAACTACTGATGTGCAAAAGAGAACCAAGGAATGCTTTAGACATGTACTGTGGCAGTAAAGTTGGGTGATTATTCTTTGTAAAAATATATTTCATGTTTCTTATTTTCCAGTTACGTATTTTTTACAATGAAAATTTCCAGATCTACGGTATATCACACACAATCAAGTATCTCCAAAGAAGAATAGGAGAACAAAATAAAAAGATTAGTCAAAGTACAATGGACATGTTCCCACCACCCTCCTTAACAGGAACACTTTCAAACACACACACACTTGTCTCATACATGGTAGTCTGTTATCATCAATACACTGAGTATCTAATTATACTTACTACAGAAGGCTTGAGGTATTTACACAAGTGATCAACTCTCACAAAACCAACTCCCATAAAGGAGCACTAATCAATCAATTGTCACAATGCTGTGATAGGAGCTAAAGGGTCAAAGGAGTATCGATTCAACACCATTCCAACAAAATTACCATCCAAGATGGCCAAACATTCTCCATAGTGTATGCTCCCCTCCCTAGCAAATAGGCAACCTACATAGCCTCAAACCTATAGGCTTTTCATTCCAGATTTTGTCTCATGACTTTGGAGAAAAATCAGAAGGAAAGCCTGGAAGGATTTCGCGCATATACGGTGGCACCATCTTCACAGCAGTACCTAGCAAATGCCCAAGACGTCACAACAGGCTGGATGTGGTATGTCATGGAAGTAGTCAACATGTTGAGTGGGGGCACAAACACTGCTGCCCACATCATCATTCCCATTTTGGAGGTGAGGCTGGTGTACTTATGTATAGCCTGTGTCTTCTCTTAATATGTGGGGATTGCTGGGGGAGGGGAGCTAGGGTGAGATGGACATTTGTCTTGGGTAATGCTAGTGGTGAAGCTAAACAGTTCAGGAGTGGTAATTGGTCATGTTCAGGGCTAGTGCTAGGGGAAGGGATTAGGCTGAGGGTGGGGCTAACTGACAGTCAGGGATGGGGGTGTGGAGCGGGGAGGGCTGGGAGGTAGAGGTAAAGGCATGAGATGGACTGGCTAAAGACTAAAGAGGAAGAACTAGAAGTAAATGGTTGGGGGGCTGGGGGGGGGGGGGGGGGGGGGGGAGGGGAGGGGGAGGTGAGATGCATGGTGTTACCAGACTCATAAGCTCCTGGTGTTGCAGACAGAAAGTGGCTGTCCAGTCAGTGGTTCACTCCAGGAATTAATAAGTTCCCAAAAAATGCCCCCTTCGAGCAAATGCCCTCCCTCCTCTTTAATCCTCAAGTTCTTACATAAGTATTTCTCCCTTGTGTAAACGCCCCGTATTGAGAATCTTCCGGGCATGCTTATAGTGAGTTTTGGTTTAGCTCCGTCGTCACTTGTGTTTGTAAACACGTACACCCAAGGTTTTGGTTGCTCACACTGGGAACACGAGCTTACGCGGGGTTGTCACCTGTCACCACTGACGATGCAAATGACTTCGATGCCTCTCACTTAGTGCATGTTTTCACAAGCACCACTGATTTCCCGTAGTACATGTTCAGCGGAAGCTGCTGTTCTTCCAGAAACCTACGGCAGTCATCGTGATTGTCAACCTCGAGCATATTAAAAAATTGTGAGGAATGGAAAGAGGGGGGGGGAGGGGGCTATGTACGAGAAGAATTGAATATTCGAGCAAACGCCCCCTAGCTCCCCACTTCTGTCTCAAAGTAGTGTGCAAAAAGGGGGGGGGGGGGGGGGGGCATTTTCAGGAGCTTACGGTACTTGTCTATTTTCTGAAAAAAACCCAAACATTCAACATCATTTGCTTTGTATTTGTACTGTTATGTCATAGTTGTTGAAATCAGCCAGCACTAGCAGCGAGAAAGTTTATTATAACTTGAAGCACACAAAAATCAAAAGCATGGCATGAGACGGAATCACATGATGAAAGCGTGACCATAAAATGATGCAATATTACATAATGCATGATTGTGGATACAAAGTCCAGAGTCATGAGTGCATTTCTAACACTCCTCCTCACTCATGGCTCAGTTCAAAGTCTCTCAGTGGCACTATTCCTGCCTTTTCTCGTAGAACACACAACCGCTGTTGGGCAAGTCCCTTGGTCAGCATGTCGGCCACCATCTCATGTGTAGGGCAATATTCCAGCTCAATCGTTCCATTTTTTACTTCTTCCCTAATGAAGTGATGCCTTATATCGATGTGCTTAGCTCTCCCGTGGAATTGCGGGTTTCTGGCCATTGCAATGGACGATTGGTTATCTTCCAGGATAGTAGTGGGCCCCTTCGGTGGGTTTCCTAGTTCAGAGTTGAGTCGTCTCATCCAGACACACTCTTGAGTGGCACTAGATAAAGCCACATATTCTGCTTCTGCAGTCGAGAGAGCCACGGTGTCTTGCTTCTTGCTCCGCCATGACACAGGTCCACCTGCGATTTGAAACAGGTAGCCTGAGGTCGACTTCCTGTCTTCCTTGTCTCCTGCCCAGTCAGCATCGGAGTAGGCCTTACAGCTTCCTGATTCATCTCCTTTGAAGATGATTCCAAAATTGGAAGTCCCTCTCAGGTATCGCAACACTCGTTTTGCTGCTACCCAGTGAGTTTGGTTGGGTTTGCTCGAGAACCTGGCCAATGTTCCCACAGCATACGCAATGTCTGGCCTTGTACATGTGGCTAGATACATCAGACTTCCCACCAGCGACTGATACGACTGCTGGTTCATCACTTCCATGTCCTCAGTCGCCTTCACGAGACGATTGCCTGGATCCATAGGGGTTTTGACCGGCTTGCAATTGCTCATCCCCATTTCAGTCAGGAGCCTTTCCACGTATTTAGGTTGTCCTATCCAGCTCTCTTTCTTCTCCTGATCCTGGACGACTGACATCCCCAGAAAATATCCCAGCTTCCCCAGGTCCTTGATGTCGAACCTTGACGACAGCTCCTCCTTGACATGCTTCATTCTCCTTTTGTCTTTCCCAGCCAGGACCATATCATCCACATATACTCCAATGTAGAAGATGCTTTCTCCTCCTGACATGTAGATGCAGGGATCAGATTTCAATTGAGAGAAGCCCATTTTTGTGAGTTGATCATCGAGTGCCATGTTCCAGCACCTGGAGGACTGTTTCAGTCCATAGATACTCTTCCTCAACCGACACACTAGGTGCTCTTCCCCTTCTTTCTTGTATCCTGTCGGCTGCTCCATATAGACTTCCCTTTGCAGTGTGCCATTTAGGAATGCCGTGGCTACATCAACATGATGAAGCTCCAATCCACGCTGAGTAGAAAGCGCTATCAGAGTTCTCAATGACTCCATACGCACGACAGGGCAAAAAGTCTCGTCATAGTCTGAGCCGAACTTTTGGTCAAACCCTCGTGCCACAAGTCTAGCTTTGTAACGCTCGATCAAGCCGTCACCGTTTGTCTTCACCTTGTACACCCACTTGCAACCGATTGCCTTCTTTTTAGGAGGCAATGCAGTCAGCTCCCAGACTTCGTTGTCTTTCAGCGACCTCATCTCCTTGGACATAGCCTCACTCCATTTGGCTTTCTCCGGGCAGTTGGTTGCTTCTTCAAAAGTGGTGGGTTCATAGTGAATTGTGAGGTGAGCTTGCGGAAAACCATAGTAGTCCACTGGTTTTCTTTCTCTGGCAGATCTCCTAGGCGGGGCTTCGTCGCCAGATGTGTCATTACTCGTGCCTCCCTTTTCTTCATCCCTTTGTTCACAATCTGACTCTGGTTCATCAACCGAGTCTAGGATCAATGGACGCTGTGCAGGTTTCTCCTCCTCAATGGATGGTCCTCCAATCTCTCGTTCATCTATCAGCACATCCATGTTGACTGTGCCTTCTCCAGCAACATCTAACGAGTTCCCATCACCCAGGGTCACTTTATCATTGGATCCCACTTGCTTTAGCTCAGTAAACATGCTTCGATCATTACACATGTGGCAGGTGGCCCCCGAGTCCACAATCCAGTCATCTCTCGACTTTGCCACAAGTGCGTTGCCAATCAGCATGGCATCATGGGACTGCTGCTGCTCCCTTTTGGGTTGACGTGACGGATCCTTGTGCTTTCCACCCTTCTCACTTGACTGTGCTTGAGCAAACTTCCTACAGTCCTTCTTGAAGTGCCCAGGCTTCTTACAGTAGTGACACGTGAATTGCTTCCTTTTTCTTGCCACGAGAAGCTTCTTGCTATCCTCCACTTCCTCCCGGTCTTTCAATTTTTGTTCCTCCCGCAGCAAACGCTCAGTGACATTTTCTAAGGCCGGTACAGTGTCCGAACCACCTTCCAGTGCAGTCACCAACACGTCGTAGCTTTCTGGCAGTCCTGCGAGGAGATACACAACCTTATCTTCATCGGAAATGGGTTCTGCAATCACTGCCAGTTCATCGAAGGCTTCAGTCATCTTCTTAACGTACTCTCTCATCGACCCACTGTCACTTAACTTCATAGTGACCAGCCTTTTTCTGAGGCCCAGCTTGTTTGCCCAAGTCTTCTTTTGGAACTGTCCAGATAGTTTCTCCCAGACAACTTTTGGATCCTCAGGGTCCCCAATGAGATAAAGCAGGGACGGGTCGACCGCCAGCACTATGGTGGCCAGAGCCCGATCTCTCCGTGCCATGTATTTCATGTGCTTGTCAGCGTCTGTCGCCGAATCTGGACATTCTTCGGTGCCAGCTACAATTCCCCATAGGCCTTCTCTGATAAGAGCCATTCTGCATTGGACCTTCCAGGTCGGGTAGTTGGTACCGCTCAATGGTACGATCGACACTGCCTTCGCGTCTGCCATCGTGCTTCTTCTCGATTCCTGAACTCGCTATTAGTTAACTGAAAGTTCAGACAGCCGTGCCTGGGCCCATAACCTGTTGAAATCAGCCAGCACTAGCAGCGAGAAAGTTTATTATAACTTGAAGCACACAAAAATCAAAAGCATGGCATGAGACGGAATCACATGATGAAAGCGTGACCATAAAATGATGCAATATTACATAATGCATGATTGTGGATACAAAGTCCAGAGTCATGAGTGCATTTCTAACAATAGTGACAATTGGTGTACTATGATGACATTCCATCGGCAAAAATTGTGATTACAAGCCACTAGAGGTGTTTTGTGGATTAAGTCACAATGGGCACATAGGATTTTGATTAAGCTGAAGCCATCCTGAAGTTGTTTCTATGACTCACCTCACACGAGCCAACACAATGAGAATGAATGCTAGTTTCAACTGCTTTCACTTTAGCAAGTCAGTTCAGTACTGAAGTAAAAGGTGTGTCTACATACGTAAATTATGCCTACAGACATGGTTCCCAAAAAATAGAGACATGGTACTTCACAAATCAGTACTAATAATAACCACCTACCCACATCAAAGGTACATTTTCAGCTGACCAGAAAAATTCTAGTTCACATAAATATCGGCAAAAGCTCACAGCTCCTAACAGTGTGGAATTTGCTGGTGTCACGGCACATGCAGTGAGTGTTCTTATGTAGTTGAAACAGGGGGAGAACAACAAGCTCCTATAGCCCCACACGTATCACCACTCACCATGACCATTGGAGAATAGGATATCAGGAGCAGTGACACAAATTAAATTTTTTACTTTTAGCCAAATAACTTTTTAAACAATTCCACATAAATACATACATAGCTCATAATCAGAGCACTAGACGAGCAAAATGTTACTCATCCTACCAAAGATCGGCTGCACAGGTAGTGGATACTGGTAGTGTGAGCCCACTGGTGGATACTGGTAGTGTGAGCCCATTGGTGCCTGACTTGCAGCACTCACAGGATAACAAGTCATAGCTGTAAACATAAATAAAGTGGGTAGATATAAATTCTTCATACTAGACCATACATTGTAGATGCTGCTGTACTTCAAATGTGGCCAACTTCAGATACTATAGCAGGGTTTCATACAGGATTTTGAGTTGGGGGGGGGGGGGGAAACAGGATGGTAACAGGATGACAGTAGCGTGTGAAAGCTATTAGGGGGGTCTGGGGGCACGCCTCCCAGGAAAATTTTGAATTTAGATCCTCTCAGATTGCTTCTGACGCAATCTGGGACAAACTTTCCAAACATTTTTATGACACATACTTATGTCCAGCTGGGGGGGGGGGGGGGGGGGGGGGGGGAATTCAGCCCCCCCCCCCCCCCCCCTCCCCTTCCCTGCATGAAATCCTGCTATAAATGATCATACATGTATCTATTGAAGTTGCAGGAGTACTCTCGCAGGAGGTTGTTAAGATTTTATCTGCGAGTGTAGGGGAGTGTGTGTACATGCATGTGTGTCCATTAGAGTGTGTGTGTGTGTTGTGTGTGTGCATTACAGTGTGTGTGTGTGTGTGTGTGTGTGTGTGTGTGTGTGTGTGTGTGTGTGTGTGTGTGTGTGTGTGTGTGTGTGTGTGTGTGTGTGTGTGTGTGTGTGTGTGTGTGTGTGTGTGTGTGTGTGTGTGTATGTGTATGCTGAGTACGTATGTATGTTGTTTCACACTACCATTGTGCAGTTACAATCTAGATATCACGTAGTTCTGCTTGCGCTTAATGTTTAATTTTTGGAAGCTGCATTGGCAGTATTCAATAGCCTACATCCTTTTTTAAGCAACTTTCATGTAATGATACATATTGCAATTAACTGTGCCTAGATGAGTGTGTGTTGTAATGTCACAGTACTAAGATATCTTTCAACAGCAAGTACTCATTCTCAGGCCCAAAGAGTGCTAGAAGTGAGGCTAGTAAGTAGTTTCAAGTTCTTAAAGTTAAACTAAATCAATAGAATTTATAGCACTCAAGAACTCTCTGGGTTGAAAAAATCCGTAAAGGTCTGTGCCTTTTTGTAAAGATCTCAAAGTTAATTGGAAGGCTACAAATGAATCTGAGTGAATTCTTTGATGCATGCTTTCACGTTTTTCAAGTATTAGATAATACCTTTTCATATGAAAACTCTATACATACATGTACCTGTATAAATGTATTGTTTGTGTTGGCAATGTTGGTCCTTTCATTTTCCCTGATAAACAGGCATCTTTTACAAAGCATTGCTTCTGCTCATTGCGACATAATGTGTGTCCTTAATATTGTCACTTACCAGTAACCGATGTATAGATTACAAGTCACAAAAAAGTTTTCTCAGTGAAAACAAGCACATGTAGGGATGGAACCCTCAAAAACCAACCAAACAAGATAGGAACAACACCACAATACTTTTACACCATCCCTACATCTTGTGCCATTTTGCCGACTATGCATTGTGTTTGTTACTTGTGTGCACAGAAGGGTTGTCTTGGGCATGGAAGCCTGTGGAACGAGCAGTACTGGGTGTGTAGTGCACGTTGTTGTGTATGGAGAGTGCGTTGTGTTGTGAGTGGCTGTAACTTTGTTACGGTTGAGTGTGGCAGGCATGGTTAGCTAGTTGATATGTACAAGCTGTGGGGTGCAAGATCAGTGCTGAGTCTGTGTGGCATGTTGGAGTGGGTTGCGTATGTTGTGGGCTTTTGTAGCTGCTGGGCGTGGCAGGTAAGGGTTGTCTTGTAAGTGGTGTGAGCAGTACTGGGTCGGTCCGTAGTTAACGACATGGTGGTGTGTTTGAAGGGTTTGTGGGGTAGATAGCTAGTTGTAGGGAGAAAGGTTGTTTGTTGGTTTGTGGGTGTAGCTGGTGTGCAGTGTTGTTTTAGTTAACTATAACTTTAACTAAATATATTTTAGTATGGCCTTTTTAAAATTTAGTTAACCAAAAGTGCAACTTAAATTTCTTGCTAACTTGGGGGCTGTAACTAAAACGTCCAAGGATGTACAAGAAGAAACCGTAACTCTACTAAAACAGAATACAGCCTGTTTTCAACAATAAGTGTAACTAAATACCTTTTAGTAAGGGGTTTTAGAGTTTCAGTGGTTGAAACTATAACTAACTAAAAATTTTGTAAAACCGGGAAACTAGAACTAAACTAAACCAAAAGTATTTTCTAAATAAAAACTAACTATAACTAAACTAAAAGCACAAACCCTAAAAACTTAAATTTGAAGGGTTTTGTGGTGTACGTGGTTGGCAAAATGGCACAAGATGTAGGGATGGTGTAAAAGTATTGTGGTGTTGTTCCTATCTTGTTTGGTTGGTTTTTGAGGGTTCCATCCCTACATGTGCTTGTTTTCACTGAGAAAACTTTTTTGTGACTTGTTTGCTATGTTTTTTTTTTGGTTTAGGAATGGTAAGAGAGAAGTGACATGGGAGGGTAGGCCGAGGGGAAGATGCATGGTGTGTACAGTATGATAGTAGAAAGAGCTAAGAATTGTCATAAATTCAAACGCTTTGAAGTGAAGTCGTCAATCCAAACATCAAACTTCAGGGGGTTTAGAAGTACAGTCCAAGCAAAGCCTCATAAAAACCAAGTGAAAAGCAGATGAGTTTAATAAGGCTTTGCATGCAAGCTTACAAATCCTGTGCTCATTTCACGTGGACTACTAATGGGTTCACCGAAAAACTCTCCATAGACTGTCACCAGAGTATTGAGTCGTAAGACCCCATTACAGAACTGTTTGATGGTGAGTAGCTATAGTCTAATGGGTTTGAAACGAACGCATAGGGGTCTGTGGAGCTGAACAACCGCCAGTTCTGTGGCCACCTCTAGTGCAGAAGTTTGGAATGAAGCCATGCACTGTTGACTCGGTGCTACTAGAGTTTGAGTATACCAAGCTACCAATAGGCTGCCACTTGCTTCATTGGAGGAATATGAAGACTCAGGCACAACACAAAAGGAGGATGTTAAGAAGACACCAGCCAAAGTGCTACCATCAACTCGCAGTAAACATTGTATGTGTACTATATGCATGTAAATGACTATAACAAGCAAATTTGAAATGTGAAAGTTGACAATAAAACTTGAAATTGAATATCAGTAGCTAGTGTTCCAAGTCATATGAAGTACTTGATGGTTAAAACACTAGCTGGCATAGTACCGTCTATACCACTTGAGCTTGGCTTTTGCAGTCTTCAAATTAGTCATACGGGCTGCTGCCCTTTTTTTGTCAGGGTTCCTCCAATAACTACTATGGGAGGATACGCGGGAAGCTGCCCTTCCTTTCTCAGGGTCCTCCCAATAGCGGGTATGGGAGGATACGCGGGAAGCTGCCCTTCCTTTCTCAGGGTCCTCCCAATAACGGGCATGGGAGGATGCCCTGGAAGATGCCCTTTTGGTCTCAGGGTCCTCCCAATAACGGGTATGGGAGGACGCCCTTTTGGTCTCAGGGTCCTTCCAATAACAGACATGGGAGGACACCCTTTTCGTCTCAGAGTCCTTCCAATAACAGACATGGGAGGACACCCTTTTCGTCTCAGAGTCCTTCCAATAACAGGCATGGGAGGACGCCCTTTTCGTCACAGAGTCCTTCCAATAACAGGCATGGGAGGACGCCCTTTTCGTCACAGAGTCCTTCCAATAACAGGCATGGGAGGACGCCCTTTTCGTCACAGAGTCCTTCCAATAACAGGCATGGGAGGACGCCCTTTTCGTCACAGAGTCCTTCCAATAACAGGCATGGGAGGACGCCCTTTTCGTCACAGAGTCCTTCCAATAACAGGCATGGGAGGACGCCCTTTTCGTCACAGAGTCCTTCCAATAACAGGCATGGGAGGACGCCCGGGAAGATGCCCTGTGTTTCTCCGGGTCCTTCCAGTAATTATTACGGGACGCTTGCCTTTTTTCCCCTTTGTTTCGCAGGTAGTTCTGCTTGTCCTGCGCTCGTTTCTTGCGGACATTACGCATATTGCGTTCGATGTAAAGTGCAGCACAACTACGTCAACTGATCCACGAAATCAGATTTGCAAACTGCAACGCTCAATTCTCACCTTCTCTATGATCTACGAAGTACTGAACCACGTGCTCAGTTGAACCCTGGTGACGTAATTATGAGTAATATTTAATTAGAGCAAAATGGCGTGTAGCAGCTAGCGTAAGTGTGAGATTACCTGAGAATCGCCGACAAGTTTGAGTTCTTTCTTCTAGACCGATAAGTGGCAGGTGCAATACCTAGTGATTTATCCTGTTGTTTTGCGTTTGAATCGTTGTAAAAGCTCCAGCCGTTATCGTGCTATCGCGGTGGAAGGCAGAAGAAGAAGAAGAAGAAGAAGAAAGTCAGAAGATAGACGATTTGTCCGTTTTGGCAACTTGCCGGTCTGGTGCTTAGCGATACTTTCCAGCAAACTTAACAGTCTCTTTGCTCATGAAAACACTCGATAATGCCTGATATGGCTCATACAGGCCTTTGACTAATCTAACGAAGACATTTCGAGCGTGTTATTTGTGCACTTTTAATGTGGCGGCCATTTTTTTTCGGGGTCATCCCTACATATGGCGTACTACCGTACGCCATGATATTTAAACTACATGCAAATAACGCTGCATGTATATACATACCACACAGCCACAAGTCACTACTAATTATGGTTACCATATACGCTCCAAATATGCACCACTCATAAAAAAATTATTATTTTTCCCGGAAGACGCACAAACAAATTTGCTGAATAAGACGCAAGATTAGAATGTGACGCAACATTGGAGTGTGAAAATCAAACTGCGAATTTTGAAACGATACCTGTGAGAACGTGAAAGTTATAGCCATGGTCAACACACACGGTACCTCAAGTCACTTGCCTGGCGTGGTTCACTTATTTCGGCTTTGATTGTTCCGCCCATTTTCAGCAAAAAGAAACGCTCTTTTGAGATCTCCCGTGGCGAATGCCCCACAGTACAGCATGTGTCTTCTTCTAAAATAGCTACAGCTCACGGTTCCAGATCCATTGGGATACACGGTGTCCTCGAATTTAACATTTGACTCAAAGAGATACACTGTAAGGCGCCATTGTCACTTCTTTTCACTTGCGCTTATGATAACTGAGTGCGATCTGCTATAACTGCCAGTAGACAGCTTATGATGACAGCTAGCTCGTGGAACAACGATGTCAACGATGCAACATTAGAATGTACTGTTGTCAAATTTTTGGCCACTTGATGCAAACTTATAGTTTCTGTATTGTTAATTTTGAAGCGGAGTTAGAGTGACGCATACTACAGTAGTTACAAAATAGTGAGAGGCATCAGCAACCTATAACTTGGAGTCTTTGCATAAGGTAGTTTCAAATACCACCTAAGTGGAGATGCTCAAACGTACAGTCATACAATAAATAAATGTGTAGAAGTGATAGCATCAGTGTAACTAGATGAATGTACAATGTGGAGACAATACAAGGTATATAGAGCTGATTACATAAGCATGTGCATTATTGCAGAAGACAGTACAAATCGTTTATATGAGAGTTGGATTGGCATTGATTAAATGCTTTTTATTACAAGCCTAACTGCACCCCAAGTGGAAAGAAAACGGTGACTTGAATGCAGGTGGCTTGACTGCAGGTGGATAAATCAGCTTGTCTTGCCATAAATAAGTCATTAAACTAACCACTAGCTACCCATAGTGTGGAAGTCTGGATAGATGAGGACAAACGTCGAACAGAAAATCGGAGTTAGGTGCAGTCGGAGTTAGGTGTACAATCCAGCTTCTAACAATAAGACCTACAATGGGTGCTAATTGTTGGTACGTACTTGAAGCCATTTAGAGGCGAGATGATACAAAGGCAGCCGACTTGCTGGGCAGAAGATGGCCACATGCTACTACTCTATACCTGAGTTGTATAGGAGCTAAGAACACCGCACAAAGCCTATTGAGAGATGTCAGTCAGTGTTGTAAAGGAGTGGCGTTGTCATCATAAGCGCTGTTGAGACATGGGATGTGCTTGTAGTGCAGCAAGCCAGTAGCCAAGTGTGCACTTCACTGAAGTGTCAGAGAGACTTACAGCTCAGTGTGGCTGTGCTGTATCGGTAGTCTGCTACCTGAAAGTTTTAGCTAATAGCCTTAGTGCTTCCCGTTGCTTGCAGTATGGTTAACTGGGAGAGGGCCTGGTACATGTTACTCATGTGAGTGACATCACAGGTAAGGCAAATTATGTGAACGTGGGCGTCATGTAAACCACAAACAACTTTGCCCTCACGCATGCACTGGAGTGCAACTATTCTGAGTCGAAAGATGGCACGCACAAAGGAGATTTTTTGTCACTCTTCATGAGGCAGTCAGGAGGACAGAGAGTTTTACCAAGCCAATAAAGTGATACCCATTTTTCGCCACTCTTCTGCTTCCATGCATTATACTGACCGAAAAGCAAAAACACAGCAGAGGATGGCCTGGGAACAAGGTTACTTGAATGTGATTTCCCTGACCACCTATTAGCTGTGTCAGTCACTTGGAAATGCTGCACAGTAGTCTGGTCCTTTTGTGTACTGGTTGAACATTGTGCAATATGAACTGAACATCACGCGCTAGCACTCGCTGGCTGCTGTCATGCCAAACCTATCCATGGTGCTTGCAAAAGGCACCCAGTTCAGGTAAGTCTGCACAGCCTTTCTAGTTAAAACATAGATAGTGGAGTCCCACTCCACTATCTATGGTTAAAAGTACGTACCACCATAGTCCTACATAACCATACTCTCGCGTGGCGAGACCTTCCACACGCAAGAAGGATTCTGGCGGTGTAAAGTGCGTGGGGTGTTACATGCCTAACTGCATTCTAGTCGTGCTCACCCACGTTCAATAATTATTAAAGTCTTTCTACTGTCTTTCTACCCGTGATGTCACTCATGTGAGAAAATGTACCAGGCCCTCTCCCACTTAACTGTACTGCAAGCGACGGAAAGCTGGGCAAGGGCCTGGGAACGAGCTAATGGCGTAGCATGTGTATCCCAAGTAGAACTAAGTTTAAACACTGTCTGTTGCTCCATTGGCAAAGATCATGCTCCTCTATAACTAATGCCGTTTGTGCAAATGGATGAACATACATACATGAACAGACACCAGTAAATACATGTAGCATTATAAATCACAGTGAGCATGAACAATTTAGTGATGAAACAATGTTGTGACTGCTAATTAAGCTACCCATCATTCCTGTTCTACACCATGGAGGTGTGATGTTAACATATAAACTGCTCTGTCCTTAATGGTACTGATATACAGACTTACCTTCAGCTGCAGATCGAATCATCAGATTCCCTGTACTGCTTATTGTACTGACCTGACGTACATCTAAGCAGACAAAAGAATGGCTCATTAAGAAGCAACTATTTCTGAAATATACTATACAGGGTTTCATACAGAGGGGGGGGGCCTGGAATTTCCCCCCCCCCCCCCCCCAGAAATCTTCAAATTGAGTATGGTTATTATTGTGGTGCCATCTATACTGGACATAAGTATGTGTCATAAAAATGTTTGGAAAGTTTGTCCCAGATTGCGTCAGAAGCAATCTCAGAGGATCTAAATTCAAAATTTTCCTGGGGGGCATGCCCCCAGATCCCCCTAGTAGGCACACACACGTATGCGTGTGTGAGCGTGCTTTCGCACGCTACTGTCATCCTGTTACCATCCTGTTTTTCCCCCCAACTCAAAATCCAGTATGAAACCCTGCTATAGTACGTGGGCAAATCAAAGGCACCACATGCGGTCATATATGGTATAAACACCCTACTGTTGCACCCGCAGGAAGTATATTGCTTAGTCAGGGGTGTATATTTCGAACGCAGGGAGTATATTGCTGAGTCGGGGTGTATATTTCGAACGCAGGGAGTATATTGCTGAGTCGGGGTTGTATATTTCGACCGCAGGGAGTATATTGCTGAGTCAGGGGTGTATATGTTATAGTTATATCACGCCCAGGAGGGATGTATCCGATTTACAGTCACGAGCCCGATCGAGGGCTCAACCCCGACCACAAAACCGCCAAATTTAATTACCCTATCAAATTTTCGGCTAATGAGGCAAAGTAGAGGAAAGTAAAAAAACTGGAAATAGACCGGAAATAGTCATTTTTGATGTTACAAGGCAAATAGAAGAAAGCAAAAAACTGGCAGTCACTGGATTCTAAGGGTAAGTGGAAAACGCTGAAGTGCAGAAACTAAAGTACAGAAACAAAGTATGGAAGCAGAAGTACGGAAGTCAGAAGAAAAGCTACCTAACGGTGTCTAGTGCCTTACTGACTCATGACTGTGTATTTTGACGGCTTGTAGTCCAGCGATGTGAGAGCCGTATCCCAGGGGTCTCAGACAGCAGTGAGTGTCACTATCATGATGCCGCAGTGAGTTTAAGTGGCCAGGCCCAACCAAAAGCTAACGATGAGTGGGCCAACCATGCAGACTACAGATGTGAGTGTTGTCATAGTTCCTCGCTGAATATCTTTGCCAGTGGCTCAACCAGTTGCAGAACTATTTCCAAGATACCAGCAAACAGTCACTGAAGTGACCAAGACAACTCAGCCTGTCATGCTAAACGACTGTGTTAGTGCTCACTGGAGTCCGAGGTCCCAGTACCTGGCCCTCACATCGCTTGGAGGTAGTCACCCTTTGCCTACAATGCACAGTCATGAGTAAGCAAGGCACTAGACACTGATAGGTGGCTTTTCTTCTCACTTCCACTTCCATTTCCTTACTTTGGTTTCGCACTTGAGTGTTTTTCACTTGCCCGGATTCTAACAGGTTGCTAGGTGTGAATTGTCAGTACTCTGACCACTAAGCTACGTACAATCACCAAGAAACCAGCAGCCCTCACAATCTTAGATATGTACTGCATGAAATGCAAGACAGAAATTGTGGAGGTGACATAGATATAGTGTAACAATGTCAACAGAACAAGGCTACTTTGAAATTGGATTGTGTACAAAAGTTTCTATAGAGATAATCTGAGTACTTGTATACACATCACAAACTGCACATGATCTGCTGTCTATGACAACCATTCCACATTGCACATGTATCTGTCTATTGTTCTCAAGAGCAAAACCAACATCCTCACAGAGCACCTAAGTTTGCAACAAGTCTGCCATGCATGTACCCAGTAGTACACATTTTTCAATTGGCAATAGAAACCAACCACTTAGGTTTTTTTTGTTAAACATGTAATCCACAAACAGGTGTCTGCATGTACCAGTACTACCAATCACTTAATATGTTGTACCTGTACAAACAGGTGTATTTTACTACAATAACAATCTAGTAGTATATAACATGAGGCAACACGAGTCATAAAATTCAGGGACAAACGGTCAAAGCCTGGCACAAATAAATCTGGCCCTTATCTCCTTAATTAACCTCACTAATGAAACATCCATACTGCTACAGTCACGCACAAATGAGAAACCAAACTTTTAACTATAACCACCAAAGGAGCAACATGATAGGGAGGAGGCTTGAAAGACAGAATGGACAAGATGTATGTTGTACGTACATATATACTGACTTTACTTGAGTCTTTAGTCATTTTCCTGTGACAGTTGACAAACTCTAGTTTTGCTGGGCCCTCATCCCCTTTCTATTCACTGAGCAGTTAGCTAACTATAGGTGGTAGACTTTGGTGAATATGGAGCACCTGGTGAATTGTTCATGTCAAGTAATGTTTTAATAACATCTTCCTTAGACACACACTGGTATTGGGGAGGTACCAGGATTCTGTACCAGTTAACGGCACCAGAGATCATCAGCCAGCTAATCTAACTCCTAATTTATATTCAGCTACTACGCATATGGGAAGAAGGAGAACGACATGAACCAAAGGCTGGAAGTTTGGTAGCAAAAGAAACCACAGACTTGTACCAGTGTGGAGGGTACGAGGCTAGATAAGAAAGCTTTGACTCAAGTTTCCAGTGCTAGCTCCAAGCAGAAGTGAACATACGGACCAAGGAAGGTATCCATAGCCTAATAAAGACTTCCAGTAAATAGCCTATGGTTGTTAAAGAGTTAACGTTGAAATTACAAAGCTAGATACTGCTGCAGTTTGCTTTTGGCTTCAGAGGTTTGTTCTGGAAGTCAGAAAGGGGAATGGTGAACATTATTGCCCAGATAGTCTGCACCAGCTTTGCTGTGGTTTGCAATGAGCTCTGAGGAATGCTGATTGGGATATCAATTTTTTTGATCAGTTCCAGTTTGCCAAGCTTCGCTTGCGTTCTTGATGGTGAGCTGAAACTTTGAATGGTACAGGCAACTACATCCACAAGAAGAAAGCAAAATGTGATCACTGTTGAAATGGAAAAGATTTTGTGGGAAAAAGGCCTACATGTACTTGGGGATTGCTCACCTCAGATTTTGTCTGACACAATGGTATACCTGATAGGCCTGTTTTTTTTGCTCTGAGGAGTGGTGAAGAACATAGGCGATTGCGCCACAATCCTTCACAGCTTCAGCTTGTGGAACCTCCAGCAGGCACACCATACCTTCTCTATAAGGAAGATATGTCGAAGACAAACCAAGCTGGATTGAAGCAGAGAAAGCTTATCCGCAAAGAAGTTGTCCATCATGCCAATGACACTAATCCTGTACGGTGCCTGGTACGCCTATATAAGCTGTACAATACTCTTTGTCCACCTGGTTTCCCAGACCATGCATTCTACCTAGCCCCACTCCTACGTCCTAAGGAAAATTGCTGGTTCAAGCGAACTCCGCCTGGTCACTGTAAACTAGCAGAAGTTGTGTCCCGACTTATGAAAAGTGCTGGTGTACCAGGGTACTTCACAAACCATTCACTACAAGTTACAGCTGCCACTCGGCTATATGATGCCCAAGTGGATGAGGCTACTATTATGGAGCGAACCGGTCATCATTCCACAGGTGGAGTTCGAGCATACAAAAGAGCAAGTGAGAACCCCAAGGAACTATCGTCAAGAAGCCTAAGGTGGAGGATAGTCTCAAGCCTCACTTGGCTACTACAGAACCAGAGAATATGAAGCCTGTTCTGTGTCAACCAGGTCCTACTCCGAATGAAGACCATGTCTCTTCTGCCATTTCTGGCATGAACTTTGGAAATGCAACCAACTTTACCATAAACTTCAACTTTGGACAGTGACTACCGTACTTATGTATGCTGATTACATATTAGTTAAATCACCCTCACGAGGGATGTTGCTGGTTTATAAGCCCGACATCCAAGGGCCCGTAGCGCCCGAGGGGGAGGGCTTATAAACCGCAACATCCCGAGTGGGAGGGTGATTTAACAGATTTATAGTTCGTTGCTAGGTGGTTGTTTTGGCAACACGGAAATGATGTCATTACTGTCCGTATACTCCATTCACATTGCCGTATTTTCGAATTTGAACTGGCTGCTTGCTATATACTCGAGTGTAGCTGCTATACGCTAGTGAAGTGTGTTATGGCGAAACGGGGAGCAGAATTGATCTCGCCCTCACTTTTGACAAATATTCGTTGCTGACAGTCCTTGGTTGCGTGCTTTCCACCGCAGCGATAGCAGGACACTGTTGTTTGTTGTCTGGTCGGGTTCTTAGGGTGCGAGACGGCGTGAACAGGGTGAGACGATTGTTGCTGATGCAAATGTTTAGAGCTTTTCTCGGCTGTCTCCGACGCTTGGTCCAAGTCATAGGCTTTCTTAAACGCTCTGCCAAGAGGCATCGTTGTACGCGCACATCCCGGATGCCGCGAACAAGTCGATCACGAAGCATGTGGTCGAGTGTGTCGGCGAAATCGCATTGCTCGGAGAGTTTTTGGACAAATAAACAGAGACCTATGTTTGTTGTGTTGTACATGTAGGCCTACTGCACTTTTTGGGGGATGACTAAACTGCATGTTTGTTGTGTTGTACATGTACCTTTTATTGGCAAACTCTGATATAGTCACAGTTCACACCTGATATAGCCACTCTTCACACCTGATATAGCCATTCTTCACACCTGATATAGTCACAGTTCACACCTGATATAGCTGAATCAGCGCTTCCGTGGGCATGTTGACCATTTATAAGTCTTCTATAATCTTAGCAACCACCTAGCAACGGGCTATAATTTCTTTTATGCATCTACAAGGTTTCTTGTGTGTATTGCTAGTAACCACAAGGTGTCTTACTAGGCCAATAAGTCTCTTACTAGTAGTTACTAGTAAGAGACTTCTATATTAATAAGCACAAGATCACAGGCAATGGAGTAGAATATCTGTCTTTATAAAAGGTGTCTCAAAAGAACAAAGTACTAATCGACAAGATGATATTCCATGAAATCACATTTATAGGTCTTATCCAAAACATGAAGAGATGCTACAGACAGCTGATTGCTTTACCTATTGTTTTGGCTCTAGTTTGTCTGGAGACATCTAGCCTTGGTCCTAGCCCCCCACCCAGGTGTCCATTACTAGCAGTGGCGTAGGAACCGTAGCGGCCGTAGCGGCTTTGGCCGCTACACTTTTTAGGCCGCAAATTAATATTCATAACCTGCTATAAGTTACTATTAGCTAAAGCTAGCCTCGTTCCCTGGGAACGAGCCCAAGCTCAAGCAGCCTGTTCGTTGCACCAGTCTCATATGCAGTTACATGCGTACATTTCCGCTTAAAGTACACTACAAAGCAATCAAAACCTTGGCGATGAGATGGCTTGGTACGGGGCTAATGCACATTTTCACAGAGACTCTACCACAAGCGACGAAAGCTGGGCGGTCTCCTGGGAACGACAACGAAGTCAGTACGTATAATCTTACTGTTTTCCAAATATTTTACTGGACGGCTGGGAGGGTCTGAAGGCTTATACCCTTGGAAAAAGGGCTTTATTTTTTGCAGTCTAAAGGTGCACATTTTGAAAAAATTCGCTGCCACGCTACGTGTGGCAAAATTACATTTTCCCGCTGCGCTTCGCGCGGAACAGCACGGCCTCTACACTTCAAATTTGCTTCCTATGCCTATGACTAGCACTAAGCTACTGAAAGCTGGGTGGGTCTTGGGAATGTGGCTATAGAGACATCAGTTATCAAATGAAATTCACATCATCAAGTTTGGTGCTACTACTGTGAAAAGGATGTAAATCTTGACATACCTGACTGAAAGGATGATGTTATTGATGTGGGATTTGCAGTGGTCACCACACATCGAAGATCTTGCTGCACTGTGGAATGGTAAACATTGCATGGTTGCGTTATGCATTTACAGTGACTACAGTAGCTTTGTTCTCAGGCCGCCACCCAGCTTCTTGTTGGTTGCAGTATCAATAATATAAGTGATGGGAAGCTGGGCGGTGGCCTGGGATGGAGGCTACACAGGCAGTTGTTCTCAAGCTATAGAATACATGTATCTGTGATTAATTAAGTAGAGAGATAAAGAACACAGTTTAAAATCCCAGAGAAAGACAATAAACTGCCCGTAACTTGTATATTGTAAATGGGTTCATGAGTAGGTCTTGTTTGGACTGCATTTAGTGAGTGGAATAAAGTATCCATACAACATCAATCTACATGACATTGCACACTTGTAATGTCTGGTAACTCACGACAGCTTGCTTCCAACTTGTTTGAGAGGGGCTCAGTATATGCCTCACACTTTAGAACATCATTGAAGACCCAAAAACTTGAAGAATCAACAAACACAATTCGATCAAGCACACATTGCAGTATCTTCCGATTCTTCATGAGGTTAGACAGACCAGGAGTTTGCAACCCCACCAGCACTTCACGGCTAAGAATTCGTTTGGAAAACAGCTGATCAGCTAACGTGTCTGGATCTTGGATTGCATTCACTAGAGTGGAATAGTGTTCCTGAAATGCCCTAGCTTCTGGAGTATCTTCATTTGATGCCATTGTGTATAATTTCCTGAAGTTACAAAGGATAAATTAATGCATGCGGTCATAACAACAATGTATTCTCTCCATCTGTAGTGTCCTACTTACACTCCTGCTGCTAACAGAACCACAAAGTCATGGAGCTAATTAAAAGCACTTTTCACACAACCCCACCAACTATAACGTTATAAACCACAAACTTACATGAAATCAATCACTTGGTCCAGTTTAGGTATCAAGCTAACAAAGCAGGCAAATACACTGGAAGGCTTAGCATCACTTATGAAACACAACTAAGTGCCTCTACACTAAAGGACCATGCATGTTTCATGGTCATTTCAAAGAGTAACAGTTAGGCTCAAACTTTCTATATTTCTGTGATTTGGGCAAACAAAACTGTTTATGTATCCAATTCTTACCAAGCCTTTGCACAAGTGGTCCTTAATATCATTTCATTGGAAGGTGACTAGAAGCAGGACACTACCAGGCATGGCTGTGTACAATTGCCTTGATATCGAGGCCTTGTGTGTGTCAACATAGTGGGAAGATCTCAATTCATATGAACATGGTGTACTACCCACTGGATGGCATACTTGGGACTCAAACTCACAAAAGTATTTACTTTACCATCTATACTGGGCTCAAATTAGAACAACACCTACTACTTGGTTTCAGTTAACTCTTTACCACCGATGATGGTTTTTGGTGGTCTGATTTTGGCCGCAAGTTATCAGTTGGTGCAATCCGTTTTGAAGATAGGTTTGCATTAGCAAAAAAGGTGGGATAGGGGGAGGTGGGAGGGCATAGTCATGACATGCCGTGCACATGGCAGCTGCCTTGGCTGGCTGTAGAACAGCCTTCATTGGCACTGGCTGGACCATTTGTCACCTTGTTAGCACAAATCGGCACAGAAACCACTCCTCTCCCCTTGTAGATCTGGATCTGTAGGCAGTTTCCAGTCAGGCAGAGCGTTCGTTGGTCAAAGAGTCCTGACCATTGAAAGCTTGCTAATGAGTGGGTGTGGTTAGGGTCATGAACCCACAGAGAATGTGTCAAAAAAGCTTTGCCTCACTTTTCCAGTGCTAGCTCCTAGCAGAAGTGGAAAAAGGACCAAACAAGATATCACTTACAGTAAATAGCTTACGGTGGGAGTTAAGCAGCCTTGCTTATATCTATGTGCAAACCTAACATTTCTAGGCTCTGAGGAACATAATTTTGGAAACACTCCTATCCCATGGACCAATAGATCCGTGTACAAGCTTTATCTGTCATGGATGTCGCTGGTGAATCACTCCCATAGACTCTGTAGTGATGACTCTAGTCTATTTGTCAGTGGTAACTACAAAGTGTGCTGCGATTTGGCAATCGGTTGACTATCACCAACACTCCACTCACCAACTGTGTGCTCATGGTTCTGAATAAGTCAAGAGGCGGAAACCAAAAAGCATGTTAGTCCTGACCTAAAATGAAAATTCTAGACCTGCAGTCCGAGTTGTGAGATTATAGAGTTCATGGGAGTGACCCTTTCTTGACTTGTCCCCAGCTTGACTATTTGTGTTCTACAAATCACTTGGACTACCAAATTCTACAGGTGGCACAACAGCGAGTTGTTCTACAGAGCCCCGCCCCTTTATAATCCACGCTTTCTGTTGTAAAAATAAAACATGTACTGTTGAGATTTTAACACAGATCTACGTACCTGAACGATCATGTGCTCCTGAGGGTGGAGACCCTACAGGATCTAGGTGCTCAGGGCCACATCTCGACGCCACGAACGACAACTGTTGCGGGACGACTCAACTCCGTAATCAAGTATATCTTAGGAAGGTGGAATAGTACACAATCAAACGGCAATTCCGACAGCTACTCGAGTTCTGGAGAGTCGTAGAGAACTGTACAAACTCTTGAAACCGGAAGGTGAAGCAGTGATGGGGCCTCCCCTGGCGAAATTTTTTTTTGGGGGCGTACTTTTGACTTAGACTTTAGGAATGTTACTACGTGCGCATGCGCTAAGGGGTGCGGTCTGGATTATACCGCTTGATTGATTTCGCGGGAAAAGTGAGCGTTGAGACTGAGTGACGTCTGACCTAGCTAGCTTGGAGGAAGGTACGCCATATTGGTAGCCTCGTTCCCAGGCCGTTCCCGGCTCCAGTTTTGATCGCTTGCAGTATAAAAACGGAGGGGAAGGCCTGGGAGAAAGAGTCACGTGCGTGACGTCAGGTAGACGTGAGGGTAGACGTGAGGGGGGGCGGTGCCCGACGAAGAATCTCGAGGTCCTTCCTGTAATATCTTGTCCAAGAACTTGAGACTGTAACATTCGAAATACAGCGTCAATACAGCTCGTTGTTTGGTAGACTCGAGGCTGATCAACGCAAAGTTTGTGAGTTACTTCGTCGGGCACCGCCCCCCCTCATGTCTACCCTCACGTCTACCTGACGTCACGCACGTGACTCTTTCTCCCAGGCCTTCCCCTCCGTTTTTATACTGCAAGCGATCAAAACTGGAGCCGGGAACGGCCTGGGAACGAGGCTACCATATTGGGCTGCCAAAATGATGTTGCCACGTAATACTTAGTCTCGGAACCGGACCCTCGAAAAATCGAAAAGGAGGGTCTGGTAAACTGGGCGGGGTGGAAGTGTACATTGCGGAATGTTATGAATTTTATTAATTGCTGAACCTTCCGTAGCCAGTTCGAGCTTTCTGCTGAACCAGACACTCGCAAAAGTGTTCTAATCTTTCCCGCTTGGTGTTTACAGATTCTGAAACGAAGCTAAACGTGAAGACGGCTCTCGTGCGGTTAGCATTTCTAATAAACGCACATCAGAATGCTAATCAAAAGCCAATCGGAAGTGCGCCTGCATACCGGGCGCAGTGTACACTTCCACCCCAGCCGATTTACCAGACCCTCCTTTTCGATTTTTCGAGGGTCTGGTTCCGAGACTACGTAATACTGATGCAGCTATAACTAGACGAATGCAGGGCATTGTGGGGCGAGCCTGAGCAAGCGTATGCCAAGGACTACAATTGCGCATGCGCAGTTCGTACACACGCGCGTACCCTTTCGCACTTGTCGAGGTGTCGAAGTTGGCGTGGCGTTTAGTAAGAAGTAAAGTTGCTGTTTGCTTACTGTGCCTCATCCAAGTGTAGAAATGACAAAGGCAGCGTTGTACATTATTCACACAGGAATGACCTCGTAATTGAAAGTCTTCAATTCTTGGCCAACCCACATCTAGTTTTCTGCTTAGGGGTGAGAAACAATGAATTGGTTTGGAAGAGGCTAACATGCAATTTTTTGTGTACACAATCACCGTTATGGTTTATCAATTTTTGTTGTAAACAACATGTCTAATAACGATATAAAAGTGATGACATAATATTTCCTGTTTGCATGAGAGCTTCAAATGGTAGTTTTTTACACATTGCCAGTGAGTTAGTGGATGTTGGTTGGTTCAGTTTTTCCATTAGGGCTGTGTCATTGCTATCTCAACACCATTGTCGGTAGCCACAAAAGTTTTCCATTTTTTCTATGACATCATTTTCTCTGAGAGTTTCTACTCCAGGTTGCTGAACGTCGTGCTGGCTAGAAAAGTCTATATTTGCATCATCATTGTCTCTGGCAGATTGTGTAGTGGAGACAATTGTGGCAAATGCTTCCCATTCTTGCTTACCTGGGTAGCCTCGTTCCCAGGCTCTCCCCGCTAAGAAGGGCCCTCCCCCCTCTTAGTGGGGAGAGCCTGGGAACGAGGCTACACCTGGGTACAGTTCACTGAAATCACACAGCTATTGCTTAAATTCTTTGTTGTTAAAGATCACCTGACGGATGGCGTCCTTTTCCTCCTTGACGTCGGCTTCTCTTGCGGTCACGGAAGCCATGTACGCTAATGCGCTATTGGAAGCCCTACATACTTCATGCGACCAAGCGCGGCGCGCGGGTGATTCTCTTGCGGTCACGGAAGCCATGTACGCGAATGCGAAGCCCTACATACTTCGTGCGACCAAGCGCGGCGCGCGGGTGACGGTCGTACGATAATGATGATAATACATATATGAAATCGCCCAGTTGTACCGTCTATGTGGGGCTCGCTCAGGCTCGCCCCAATTACATTCAACAACTTTCAGTGATGAGTGAGCAACAGCCAATTATAATAACTGATGGCAATGACAATGAGCTGATTGCAGAGCTTTCCACTGAGCTGAATAGTGATGACCTCAGGAGGTTAGCTGGCGAAGAATGGCTGAATGACAAGGTAAATCAATTCCAGTGTTAAAATGCACAATGGTTGCGTTTTGGAAGACTATCAGCAGTGCCGGTGTGTACTCTTCTTGACCCACAGATCATGATGAAATATCTTCATCTTCTCCAATCTGAAGCAGAGAGAGTAAGAATAAAAAGTTGGCTAGAAAAACTTTTACATACAACATAGATATACTTGTTAACAATTGGCTTGCAGCTGACACAAAGAAAGACCACCATTCTGAACAGTTTCTTCACAGAGAAATTGCTTTCTACTGGTTATGATGGTGTGCTACGATACTACAGAAAGGTATGTGGAGTATCTGTTGATTGTGCGCTTAGTACCTGAATACATACATATTTCAACACAGGAAAAGTTGTTTGAATCTGATGGAATACTGGTACTCTTCAATGATAAGCAAAACCACTGGACATTCATGGTACAGTATACATATACCTCAAGCTCAGGGAGTTTACAGACATGATTCATGAATACTATTGAACTACATCTCCAGTTTTTCATTGACAGTGGGCTGATCTGACAGCAAAGGAAATAATATACTATGATTCATTCAAGCCACTATGTTCTCCCTACTTTTACACAATTCGGTATGTATAAATGTATTTACTTGTACTGCTACAGATAGATACTGTTGTTCTATTACTAACAGAAACTATTTTGAGAGAAGAGCGGAAACAGAGGAAAAGACTATTAACTGGCAAGAATGGAAATTCCATAATCATCTGAGAGTGATATTTTCTGCAGTAGGTGGTACTGCTGTATATTTGTAATGTGTATGAATGGACATATTTGTTATCCACTATAGGACATACCTTGCCAACTAAATGGATATGACCAGGGTGGTCCAGGATTGCCATAAAGTGCCAAAGTTGTCCTTGGGGTATCCCAGGAACCAAGGATGTCCCAGGGACATCCTTGACACCAGACCTATTGTGGGATTGCCTCAAAGGTTTAGGGGTGTCCTAGAATCTTCCATAGATGAGTCTTCCCACCACTGTCCAAGTTGTCCCTTTCTGTCTGGGACAACTGCTGACATCCTGGGTTAGTCCACTGACCAAGTTACCCCCCAAAGTCCCAGGTCCGAGTTGTCCCTTCTGTCCCGGGACAACTGGAGACATCCCGGGTTAGTCCACTGACCAAGTTACCCCCCAAAGTCCCAGGTCCGAGTTGTCCCTTCTGTCCCGGGACAACTGCAGACATCCCGGGTTAGTCCACTGACCAAGTTACCCCCCAAAGTCCCAGGTCCGAGTTGTCCCTTCTGTCCCGGGACAACTGCAGACATCCCGGGTTAGTCCACTGACCAAGTTACCCCCCAAAGTCCCAGGTCCGAGTTGTCCCTTCTGTCCCGGGACAACTGCAGACATCCCGGGTTAGTCCACTGACCAAGTTACCCCCCAAAGTCCCAGGTCCGAGTTGTCCCTTCTGTCCCGGGACAACTGCAGACATCCCGGGTTAGTCCACTGACCAAGTTACCCCCCAAAGTCCCAGGTCCGAGTTGTCCCTTCTGTCCCGGGACAACTGCAGACATCCCGGGTTAGTCCACTGACCAAGTTACCCCCCAAAGTCCCTAAGATGTACTAAGTACAACTTTGGCATGTTATGGCAGTCCTGGACATTTGTGGATATGACTGTGGCATCTTCAGTCTTGAGGTACCTATACATGAATACACACAGTCAATATTCATGTGAGATTCAGTGTTGTGGTTGCTTTACAATTATGTTAGTATAAGCTCTTGTAAAAACATTTGTAGTTGTGGTATAATAACAATTTAATTTTGGCCTGATCTGTTAGTCTTTTGAATTGAAAAAAGGCTCAAAGATCTCTTGCAGGCAAAGCAGCGCATGACAGTGTAGTAAATTTTGCCTTCTATACAGTTTGCAAGACGTTTGCTACTGGGATTTGAGCAGGTAAGCATTTGTAAGCAACATATGCGTACTAAAACACAGTTTATGCACACTTGTCTCCTCCAGTGTGATACAGCACAGATTCGAAGTTGGATTCTTCACGAATTGACTGAGAAGAAGCTGCTTACAAATGACAACACATCAAATAGCTCACTTACTCAGAAACCATCAACAAATACATCTGAGGCAAAGTCCAACAGTTATCTCAGCTCAGACAGTGACTTTGAAGACAAGTCAGCAGTCATACGAAAAAGAAAGAAGCAGATTAGTAAATCCTCAAAGTTTGAAAGCGATGGCAATAGTAGTGATGCACATGTTTGTAATGGTCATAGTACAAATATCTCAAGTGGGTTCACTAACTTATCTTCCCCCAAGTCCCTCAATTGGGAATAACTTCCTGCTGATATCCAGTCTGTACTACCACATGATGAAGAATATTCATACGTTATCCAATCATACCAGGAGCAGGAAACTAGATCATTTGAAGGTGCTCCGGAATTTGCTTTTAGTGCAGTAATTCGAATCAATCTTGAAAGCAATGAAGCAGTTGACAACTGGCTGAAGAAAATGATGGAAACAAGCTTGTGCACTTACAGAGTGTCCAGAGGAGGGCATAAACCAGTAGGCAAACGCTTACTTTGTAAACATGAGATGCACTGTCAACACTCTAGAAAGGCTCTTACACCTAAACAGATACAGAAATCTGCTGCTGCAAAAGCAAAGAAACTGAGAAAACCTCTATGTACTTTAGTGAGAGACAAGAAAACACAGTGATAAAGTGAGAGTAGATGGACACTACAAAGAAACAGAAAAGAGCAGCTGAACGACATCCTTACCTGTTGAGCCACAGAGCTGTATTAAAGCTGGATTTCATCCACAACCATTCTATTCATGCTGCTCATCCTCTCAGCTTTCACCCTATCAGTGAAAACACAAAGCAGCAATTCTTTGAGTATTTTGACAAAGGCCATTGTGCCTCATCTGCAAGGCACACACATGAACAAATGATTCTCAACTCAGAAACAGATGCTCACAAACAAACAGTGCTAGCAGATCGTGCAACTAATCCAAACATACAAGACATATGTCGTTTGTTCATTGAATGGAGAAAGAGAAACTATGGAGCAGAGGATGGAAAACAAATGTTTGAAAGGCTACAGGATGAAGTAGACCAGTACAATGAAAAGCATCCAAGTATGGGTGGAAAAGCACTGCTGCAGTAGATGATGACAAAGATGTGGACAGTGGAAGTGAATGCATTCCAAAGAAAAAGAAGAAAAGAGAGATATCAAATAAACCACTAATATTGGTTCTTTTGACCCCACTGATGGCACGTGCTCATCAAGAAATTCAACAAGCTAGTGAAATTGTGTTCTGTGACTCAACAGCATCTCTTGACAGATTTAACACATCTATATTCATTTTGTCGACTGCCAGTACTGCATCTGGTGTACCTCTAGCAATAATGCTAACATCAGATGAACGAGAGCACACTATTCACAGAGCATTTGAGATGGTTAAGGAAATTTTACCACCCTGGTCATTTTTTGGCAATGGACCAAATACTATTCATGATAGATGACAGCTCTTCTGAACAAACAGCTATTAATAAGGCATGGCCATCAGCTGTAGTTATCCTCTGCACTTTTCACTTCCTTCAAAGACGATGGGTATGGCTGCAAGATGGATAAAAATGATCGTCTGATTCTTATTGAAAAACTAAAGAACATGGTATATGCAAACAGCGAGAGCGCTCTTGAGTCTCATTACCATAAACTACTTCAACATGTCCACAAGCTACTACATACCCTAATTTTTTGCAACATCTACAGTCTGTTTGGGAAAAGAGACGTACATGGGCACACTGTTATCGAAGCACTCTGCCAGTATGAGGAAATCACACAAATAATTACGCTGAAGCTGGGATCCGAATACTTAAAGAACTGATATTCTCAAGGTTGAAGGCCTGTAACCTTATTCAAATGTTTTCCTTTGTCACAGAAATCATGGAGATATTCTATCAAAAGAAACGTCTGAGCCTTGCTAACAATAAAATACAAACATATATAGCCTTACGTTTTCAGGGGATTAATGCTCAGAGACTGGATAAGGATGACATTCAACCCAGAGATAATGGATGGTACAAAGTTCAAAGTCAGACAACTCGTGGTGACTATTACTCAGTGAATACCCACATCGGATTTTGTACATGTCCTAAGGGAAGAGATGGCTCACCTTGTTTACACTAAGCTGCTGTAGTTGTCCAGTATGGAGAATATGGGCTCAACTTCATCACCAGCATGTCACCTTCAGCAAGACAAAAGCTCGCACGAATTGCGCTTGGAGATGGTGCCATAAAGGACCCAGGCTTTTATTCTTCAATCCATCAAGAGTCCCTTGAGCATAAATACGGGGTGAAGGGAAAGACCAGATAAAACCATCATCACTTGACACAATGGACTTCAGCAGTACCCACTGGGATTTGATTCGGGCAGGTGCTTATGAGGACAATGAAGAGCCAGCTACTGACATAATCTCCCCAAACTTAGAAGAGACATGTAAAATGATTGATTCTGTAGCAGAGGATTTAAAAAGAAGGCTAAGAAAGCACCCTCTTGATGAACAGTTATTTTCAGGTACAAATAAATTCATTGATCGATACAACTGCTACTCATCCCGCAAGTCAAATGCAATGCTAACTTCTGCTCTTCACAAATTTGGATGGGTTTTTGGAGGATCGATCTGTTACGTCACAAAAGTTTGGAAGACTGCGTCATGGAAAACGAATTACGATTCAAGCCACAGCTGCTGGCAGACGTAGAAAAGGAGTAAAAAAAGGGAAAGCTCCAGTTGTATCTGGAAGGCCAGCTGGATCTCAATCTGTCAACATTGCTGACAAACACCCCATGCAGGTTCGTAATGAACCTAAGGGTAAACGTCTTCAAAATCTTAGTGCTAACATCGCTAAAGGCCAGCAAAATGCTGGTAAATGGTAAACTCATACCCTCAGACTATCTATTGTATATGTTACAGCCGGATTTCAAACCTTTGACCGGTTTTTAAACCGTTCAACCGGATTATAAGCTGGTCAGCCGGATTTAAAACCGGTTGGTTTACGCGAAGTCAAAAAGCGGGTCAATAAGCCGGCGTGCGCTGTCAAAAAGCGGGCCCGCGCATGTGCTGGACGGCTTACCACCTCGTGCGCGTGGTCAACGGTCTTTCAGGTGTGCCGATAAAAGCTACTGGAAAGAGAAGCTGCAAAACAATCTGGGAACGAGGCTAGTCAGTTCTTTTTCATGTTAATCTTAGCTTTACTTGTGTATAGTCTCACAGGCAAGACCCAACCAACGCCAGCGCGGATCGATTTCAGTATCCGATCCGCGCTGGCGTTGGTTGGGTCTCGCTTGCAAGACTACCTTGCTTGGTATACTTCAGTAAATCGTTTGGCCAGCTTCATGCAGTTCGGGCCACGGGCTGTTTGTTTGGCAAGCTTGTAAGTTTACAGCTTTCATGTCCTTCAGGCTGCTTGTAAACTATTCGGCCAGCTTCCAAGCCGTTCGGCCAGGTTTCAAACCGTTCAGCCTGGTTTCTAAACGGGACCACTTCGCTACGTAGTATTGAAAGCGGGCCAACCAGTTTAAAAACTGGCTGACCGGTTTATAAACTGGTGGCCCGTTTAAAAACTGGTCAAGTTTGCAATCGGTTCGCAACATATATACTGTCTCGCTATTTATATGTGTACATGCAAGGTACTTACTGTGTCTGTGAAACGAACGATAGCTCGTGCGATCGGGAGTTGGAAGTTCAACAAGGTTCAAGGTTCATATTCCATCTGCGGCCTGTGGGCTCGGCATGTTACGTTAGGACCACACCCCTTGGCGCATGCACACACAGTGGCCATTGCCAAAGTCTAAGTCGAAAGTACGCCCAAAAAAAAATTCGCCCTCCCCTGGTTGGAATGACGTAACGTGCAGAAGTAGTCTCGTACCCAGACTCGGGTTAGATAGAGTGTTCACAGTGAAATATGCATGAAGCATGTTCTGAGCCTAAGGAATAGTCCAGTCTATGCAATAGAATTTATTACACATTATTAGATATACCCAGTACAAGGATGACAAGTCCCTGCTTTTATACTGTGGCTACTCCTTTTCTAGGACATGCATTTAACTTAGCTTCTGCATTTCTGTTCACATTTTGGCACTACATGTACAAGTATAATATGGCACTAACAGTTACTGAAAATTACCAACCACTATCATCTATTCTGAAAACATATTAGCTAACCCCTGTCTTCCTCATACCCACAGTTACTCCAGTCAGTTCATCTCCTTCCACATCATATCTCTCATCAATGTGGCAACTGGCAAGTTGGTGCATCCACATCCAGGTCCACAAGACCTTCCAATGGCACCCATGTAATATTGATCTGAGCTACCCAGCATGAGTGGTGTATACATATGATAGCTACTGGTTGCACAGATTCAGTTAGCTACAATGATGATGTAATGCTGTAATATGTCTCCCCCAATATGGGAAGCCTGTGAAGGTTTTTTTTGTGCATAGATAGTGGAGTAGTACAACACAATTCTGCTTTCATTCTAGAAATCAAAGATTGCATTTGTATAGTCTATCTAACATTCATCACTCCTTTTGTATTAGTACGATGCATATACTAGCAGTAAGCAATCAGTCTTCTCAAGCAGGAGCTGAACCATCAACCCAACCTATTAAAACTCTGCTAGCTTTGTGTGCTACGTTTTCAATAGACTAAGCAAATACTCTAATTCATGTAGCTAAAGCTGCATACAAACGCTGAACCCATATTAGTCTGCATGCACTACACTTGCTGCAGAACTACAAACTACATACATTCACATGTACCAAAAGACAAGACAGTAAGAGAGGCAAGGCTGGTAGGAGATTGTGTTGGAATGCTTCTACCGGTGGATGAATCTTGTTAAGAACATAGAAGTGGTTTTTAGTGCAAAAAGGTCAGTCCAGTAGCCCATTTCAGTAGTCCAGTGGTCATTGACAGCATTAGGGGAGGATGGATGATCATGGTTCACCAGTGCCTGCTAATAGCAGTCACATGCATTCAAACGTGTCTTTACAGCTAAAGGCTCGCATTTGACATAACACAGTGCAGTAGCAATATACTGTGCCTACATTCATTTCCTCACAAGTGTATCTTCACTGTATAGCTAGTACTCCCAATGGAAAATTGAAGGTGCAATGATTTCGGATTTGTTGTGTTAGAACTATGCTCTATCTGAGTTAATGTTACATGATTAAATATAGACTAGAACAGTTCTTGCGCATAGCTATGCATTCTTTGGACAATTTGTCTTGTACACAGGATTAGCTAAGTGTCAGAAATTGGGTCAAATTTTGACAATCGACCTTTGAAGCTCCACTCTGAACCAATGGATTTCACTAATGAATCTTATGCAAAATGCCTGGAGGATATGAGTTTATAGCTGACAAGAGACTATATTTCACCGTTATTAATTTTTATGTTGCAATGTCACATCTTGTTGATAGAAAAATGATAGTTTGAACTAACTTATAACAATTAATTTAGAATACACAAATGTAATTGATTGGAAGAGTATTTAACTCTTTACCCCCGATAACGCCCGTATGCGCCCGGAATTTTGACAACCTTTAAACCCGATAGCGCCCGTATGCGCCCGAGTTAGCTTCCGGCTATTTATCGTCACAGCTGCGCATTTTTGAATTAGTACATAGTTATTATAAGCCACAGGGAGTCGATCGAAGCATAATTAGGCGGGGTGTCCCATAGGGACTTTCCCCGGAAATCGCGTTCGAAGTTTGGCTGCCGACCGTGTTGAACCTAGCATTGTCACAGAACAGCTTGTATCCTACACACAACTGGTTCTACAGAATTGTTTCTAGCTAATCATCTAAACAACAATGAAAACGTACCTTCGCTGGGAGTTTGGCCACGGATTTCCCGTCATTTCCAATGGATAGCGAGTACCCGCTTTTCATCCGTTCTGGCTTAGTCGAACTTCACTATCAACTCGTATGACTACTTCCTGAGTAAAGCAGGTTAGTTTTTGATTAAACTAAGCCTAACTATCAACCTGTGAACTCAGCTAGTTTACAAGATATAACGCTATCAATCGTCATGATACAAAATCGCCATTTTTCAATATCTTGTCTCGTGGCTACGAGATTGATTTCTGCGCATGCGCGTCGGGGGTAAAGAGTTAAAATTAAGGGGATACATGTACTTTGTTGAAGGTACTGTATGTTCCTATAATTATAACTTCCCATAAAAATAAATCTTTTTATACAAAAATTGGTGTCTCTCCCTTTTCTCCTACATGCATGTAACTGGATGATGTCATAGATGGGGCCTAAGATTGCCCATTAGTTGGTTGTTAGTCATTAGTGTTATATACAACTGTAGGATTTATCCAATTGTGGCTTAACCATATGTTCTGTATTAAATTCAGTGCGTGTGTGTGTGCATGTGTGTGAGTGTGTGCGTGTGTGTGTTGTGTGCGTGTGTGTGTGTGTGTGTGTTGTGTGTGTGTGTGTGTGTGTGTGTGCATGTGTGTGTGAGTGTGTGCGTGTGTGTGTTGTGTGCGTGTGTGTGTGTGTGTGTTGTGTGTGTGTGTGTGTGTGTGTGTGTGTGTGTGTGTGTGTGTGTGTGTGTGTGTGTGTGCGTGCGTGTGTGTGTTGTGTGCGTGTGTGTGTGTGTTGTGTGTGTGTGTGTGTGTGTGTGTGTGTGTGTGTGTGTGTGTGTGTGTGTGTGTGTGTGTGTGTTTACATCACATGACTTCTATCCAATCAGGTGTATCGGATTGACATTTAAATTCAATGTTAATATCACATAACCTCTATCCAATCAGAAGCATCAAATTAGGTCACATGTTTGGGGCTTATTAACCATTTCTTGTCATGACTGCTGGATGTTGCCAAACAGCTATCCTCAGTTTATTGCAACAGTATGTGGACAGTTTAGCACCCAACGAAGCCTGAAAGTATATGTAATAGCTATAGTGCTGTGGTGAGTGAATGGTACTGGGAACCGTGTGATTTTGAAGTGGAATGCAGTCCGTTAACAAGTGTACTTTGTCTGTGTGAAGTCTGGGAATAGACTATTGTTTACTGGCTTACCAAGCAGCTCCATCTGTTGTATTACTCCAATGGTCTGAGCTCAGCCTGTAGCTACACACCATCAGGTCGCTGTAAATGGGATGAATTCATCATCCTTATGGGTAGTGTGCTTTGTAGTGCATCCTTATGGGTAGTGTGCTTTGTAGTGCAGCTTATAACAAGTTATTTCATGAGCAGTTAATGCTCAAACATGTGACCCAATTCAAGCATACCTAGTTGACTGGAGGTGATGTGATTTGCAGAATTTAAGTTTGAATAGCTATCAGTCAAGTAATGAGGTACATCAGTCCAGTCCAGTTTCAAGACACGACCCCACTTTTGCCCCTTGTCTTATTAATGTTGTTAACCACAAGCCCAGAGTTGTGGGTCAAATTTCAGTGACAAACATGTAGTCAATTGCCAACTGTCTTTCTGGTTCTTGAAAAAAGCTACAAACACATATAGATGGAACAGTGACTGGCAGCAAGGTATCCTGGCCTATATATAGGCCAGGATACCTTGTTATGAAATACTCTGGTTGCATGAGTAGTGGAGCAATCCTATAGTTGATTATTAGTGAGCAAATATAATTGCGGAGATTTTAACCTTTTGGAACGAAAAAATTACCTGATATAAAATGAGTGAGATTTACATGTGAATGAGTGAGACGTATTGAATAATAAATTGTTTTGAAGATTATAGCTAGAATATAAGTAAAAGTATCAGTATGCTTTTATTTTGGATTTTCAGGCCAAAAGAAACACTTCATTTGCAGTTGGTTAGACACTGACTGGATCACCAAAGCTATAATCAGTGTGACTTTGATCAATCAGAGACAATAAAAAAAAATGTTATATTAAGTCGTGTTACAACTTTCAACTTACACTTACTGCATGTTGCATGAAGTGGCCAGTGAAAGATATCAAGAGGTTCTCCCTTTACTAATGCACTTCAAGCGGACAGAAATCTAGGATCTGAACTCAGAAGTGAAATTGAAGATTTTTAATTGGACAACTGGTTGCAAGAGGTTATGTATCCAGTATCAGGAAAGCCATGGTTGTTGCAGTGCTTTTCAGAATGCACTTTTATTGCTTGTGGTACTACCTACCCAGGAAATCAGGAGATGTCCCACCAGTGAACCCTCTTCTTTTTATGAGATTGGTAGTATGTGCCAGCATAGTATTTCGGAAGCTTTATTCAACAGCTTTTCACAATCAGGTTCCTCTAACCCCATCTCCTATCAAAGAAAATATCACAACACATGCATGCAATGGTTGGATGAATCGGTTTTCATGAGATTGGTAGCCATGTACAGTGAGGACAATGATACATTGTGAACTAAAGTGAAGCATATGGTAGCTAAAGAATGAGTGGCCTGGCAAGCCACCCAAATGGTGGTTTCATGGATTTGTGATTCATAACTCTGATCCAAGCTTCCAATTGGTTTGAACATGAAGCAGCTCTCAGTTTGATTTCAAGGCTTGAAAGCCTCGCTCAGTTAGTGAAAGACTACCCACCCTCATCCTTGTCTCCAGCTGCTCCCCTCATTGACCTAGTACAGAGTGACAAAGATCCAGTTACCGATTTTGCACACTATTTTTGACACATTGGCAGAATATCACACTTGTTATTTGCTGAATCGCATGCTATAGCAATCCAGCATGCTGTCCGGTTAGCACATGTGTAGTAGTAGTAACTGGAGACATCAGTTTTGACACACTTTTTGTGTCATATCAGCACACCTTTTTTTTCTGTGATATATATATATAAATATTATATGCAGAGATTTCAACCTCTTAGCATGTAAAAATTACCAGATAGCGGATTAAGATTGGCATTTGAATGAGTGAGATTTGTTTTGAAGACTATAGCTAGTAGACTTCTATATAAGTAATAGAAGTCAAAGTATCCAGTATGCTTGTACTTTGGATTTTCAGGCCAAAATTAAGAAACACATCATTTGCAGTTGGTTAGACACTGACTTGATCACCACAGCTATAATCAGTGTGACTTTGATCAGAGACAATCAAACTGAGAGCTGCTTCATGTTAATATTTAAGTGATGTTACAACTTTCAACTTACACATAATATATTGCATGTTGCATGAAGTGGTCAGTGAAAGATATAAAGAGGATCTATTTTTACTAACTTGCACTGCAAGCAGATGAAACTCTAGCACCTGAACTCAGAAGTGAAGGTGAAGGTTCTTTAATTAAACAACTGGTTGCATGTGATTAGCTATGTATCATTGCAAGTGGTTATGTATCTATTTTCAGGAAAGCCAAGGTTGTTGCAGTGCTTCTTGAACAATGCACTTTCATTACATGTGGTACTACCTACCCAGGAGATGTCCCACCTCACAGTGAACCTCATAGGTTTCTTCCTTTTCACGAGATTGGTAGGGTGTGCAGCTTTATTCAACAGATTTGCACAATCAGGTTCTTCAAACCCATCACCTATCAAAGCAATGATCACAAGCAATGATTAGATGAATGATTTTTCTTTCTTTTGTGATATTGGTAGGCATGTACTGTAAGAACAGTAAAGTGAAGCATAAGGATGATTTGCCTGGCAAGTCACCCAAGTGGTGGTTTCATGGATTTGTAATTCATAATTCTGATCCAAGGCTGATAGCATGGTTCAAGCTTCCAATTAGTTTGAACATGAAGCAGCTCTCAGTTTGATTTCAAGGCTTGAAAGCCTTCACTCAGGTAGTGAAAGACTACTCACCCTCATCTTTGTCTCCAGCTGCCACAATGATACTCCCCTCGTTGACCTAGTACAGAGTGACAAAGATCCAGTTACTGATCCTGCTGTGGAGACTGGCGATAAGTCACATAAGAACAACACAGATACCTTTTAGTCCAGCAGTGAGGTCTGCTGGTAGAGTTTCTGTGCTAGCTACCTGTAATTTTTTTTATACTTAGTGTATTCCTTGCTTAGGCATAACTTAGTGTATTCGTTGTTTACATAAATTATTGTGTTTGTGACTGATTCAAATAACTGGCTGGGAGGCAGTGGGGATGGGGGGTGAGCATGAAGCGCGAGGCGTTGCCAAGCGTAGAACGCTTACTACCATTGCATGTAAAGGATCCAAACAGTGGACTATGAGATAGGTAATAGCACTGTAGTAGGTGTATACTTCTCGGTTTGACACAGTCAAACTTTTAACATGCGGTAGATATTTCAGATGCATTACATTTGGAGCATGAAGTATTTACTTGCATGCTTTTTCTTAGCACTCTTAATTAGCTAATTAAAGATTTACAACTTCTTTCTTGTTGGTTTCATAGAGATGCATCCTAGCCTAATTTTGCAGTCTGGTCATGTGGCTACTGAAGCAAGTACTTGATAATCAGGTATGACCACAATCCATATTTTGTATGTGGACAGGTACTCCAGTGGATGTAATCTCAGACTGAGGCTTAGTGCTTTCAGCACTTACTTGTCATTGTCCACTCGCACAGAACATGGTTATGTAGACTAGAATCCAGTATTCATGCTAAATTTTGGCTTGCAGGGTTGGGTGCGGCAGTGTATGGCTTGTGTACTTTGACCTCAACCTGCTAACTTGGCAAAGTGTCCAGCGAATGGTTAGCTATACTGTGTATTTTATCTCACAGTGTTGAGTGCCTGTACAATGGTAAAATAACCAACACAAACAATTAATGATTCCAGAACATAGTGACTCAATGTCTTCATAGACAGTTAGAGTGTTACAGTTTGGGTTTGCTGTGGCTTACTGTGACTGTCACTGCTGACAGTGTAGCTGTCAACCAGAACTAAATGGTGGGTTGGCAAACGTTTACTATAAAAACAGGGTGGCATAGACACCAGAGGAAGTTATACTAGGTCACACTCCTGCTTTTCATGCGAGAGTGTGGGTATATTTACCAGACTAGGCCTGAACTTGGGGTAGGAGGACAGAGCAGGATTTAGTTTAGGTACTACAACTTTACAAGTGAGAGTGATCCATAATTTGGTGGTTGTTGTTGCTAATGCAGCTAGCACGATTGTAATCTGTGCTTCAAGTGTTTTCATGTTCTGAAAGTATAGCTACATATACTGCTCCTGTGTGTGTTGAGAATGTCACTGTCCACTGGGAAAAAAAAAAGAACAACTTTGTTGTTTAATATTTTTGATCTGAGCCATGAGAAGGATGCAAGTTACATGTTTCCAGGTTAACATCATCACGGGATGCCACTCTCACAAGCCATGCATAGGCATAATTTATATTTCACTTCTGACTGAGTGGGTATGACTTGTTGTGTTCTGTATAACTGCTAAGTTACATAGTCAAGTTTTCCAAAGCCATGGTGATCCTTTTCCACAACCACAGTTTAAACATGTGGTCATGGGGTCACAGCTGAGCTTAGGCAGTTTCAAATCATGACCTCATAACAAATATAACTATTGTGTGCTCATTGGTTATATAACTACTTCTTGATATTGCAACATGTAACCTAAGACAACACATAGTGATTTCTCTACAAACTCACATGAATGTTGCATGAGCAACAAAGTGCTTTTAGATCTGTTTTGTTTACTGCACTATTTTGGCTCTATAGCTAGTAATATATTTCATGTTATAACAGTGTTCCCACTCCCAAACCCAATGAGGGCACAGCAGACCTAGAGAGATGGTTAAATGTTTGATAGTGGTTGAAGGTGCTTTGACATCTGTGCATGCATGAGTACAAGGAGAACAGCACTTAAAAGGACTTTAGCTGCTGAAAGTGTTACGTGAATAAAGCTTGAGCAGAATGTTACCACTTATGTTGGTGAGGAGTTACAATGAAAGCAATCTCTCCTAGTGAGGCTTGGACCAAGTAACATTAAGTAGTATGGCATTCATAATGATACTTTCCCCCACTAACTGCTGTTTATCAGTGCTAACCTTAACATTACCAGCCAACAACACTAGCATATTCATTTTAATAAAGGAAGTTAGATGTTATGAGGTGAAAATAGAGGAAAGTGAAAAGGCCGGCTGTCACTGGGAGTCGAACCCTGGACACTCCTGGCTTGAGCCGCCAGTGCTAGTGCCACTGAGCCACAACAGCCGGACAACCAACCCTCACAATCCTCTATATTTATGTAGAATCACATGGAGAAAAGGCCACTCCCAATATTTGCCTGACCTAAGACAGTGTAGTTGAAAAAAGAAAATTGAGATCCTACTAGGACCTGAACCTGAATTGTGTTTATGTGATTATAGCTACAATCGAACCACTGTATCTTTGACATTGGAGCCAATGGCCATGGTATGCTGCTACAATGCCAGAGCTCCAGCAAGTAATAGCAGTCTGTACGTATGCATGTTGTGTAGGAAAGAAATTCAACCAACATTGTTGAATGGGATCAAGGCAGGATTTTCAGAAGGGGGGTTACATGGATGTCTGGTGTGTATGCATACATGCATAAGCATGCAGGACTAGGGGGTCTGGGGGCATGCTCCCCGAGGAAATTCAAATTAGATGCTCTGATATTGCTTCTGAGGTCATTTTGGGACAGAAGCAGAGCCGCAGTAGCTACATAGCTCGCAGAGTATTACATCCAATTTATGGCTGTCCATATAGTCTATCCATTTGCTAAGCCAGCTGACATCGAAGTTCCATGAGAGAAGGTACAGCAAGTGGGGACAGATGGTGATGTACGTACTAGCTAGAAACCTGTCAGAAGAGCATTAAGCTTATACGATAGCAAGATATCTAAAGGCTGCCATACTGATAATACCGTACGTTTCCATGCGTTTTCAAAAACGATGGTATGACTCCAGGCTGTTCAGTTGCCACGTACTTCATTGTTGGCGGTGACTCACTAGAAGGAGAACTGGTGCAGTGGCGGATCTAGAAATTTAGAAAGGGAGGTTCAGTCACCGGCGCGCTTCGCGCGCCGGAAAATTTTTCGGGTTGCCACGCCCACTTTCTGTCACGTGAACGCATTCATACAAAATATAGCTGGAAGGCCGAACCGAGGGGTCCGTCACAAAAGAAATCTCGTACACTGTCCGACAGTGTTGTTTTAGTTAACTATAACTTTAACTAAATACATTTTAGTGTTGCCTTTTTAAAATTTTCCACTATCTATGCTACAACTAACTAAAAATTTTTGCTAAGCTGGGAACTATAACTAAAATATCCAAGAACATACAAGAAGAAACCTGTCGGCAGAAATCCAAACTGAAATCCAGAAATCCACTGAAATTCTGAAATCCGAAATCCACGTGAAATACAGTGGATTTTGAAATCTCGCACGCCGAGGTGCGCCGTGGCGGACCCTCGGGCCGAACTGAATATCTCGAAGCAACTCTAGGCCTAGTCAAACGTCTGGAGATCAGTAAGGAACTGATACGTGAGTGTGTAGCTGTGCCTGGTTGTTGTTGCTGCATGCCACTGCTGCATAATCATTTGATGGACTCGTGCAGTTATGTACGCAAATACATTACTAGCCGCCAAAGGGGGGTGCATTTGCACCCCCCTTACCCCCCCTGAATCCGCCACTGTGGTGAACTCTCGAGCGCCTGAAATAGCGATTTATTTACGCATATATTTACGCGCGTCCTTTCAGCGCAGCGGCGTGAACTGTATACGCTGGTCCTCCATGAGCAAACGGGGTAGCCCCGTAGCCTCGTTCCCAGGCCCCGCCCAGCTTTCCGTCGCTTGCAGTACGGAAAGCTGGGCGGGGCCTGGGAACGAGGCTACAAACGGGGCGCATAGCTGCAGCCAACCTTGTTTGGACAGCGCTGATTCTCAATGGCAGTGAGGCTAGTGGACCCTTACAAACGTTAGGGCACTTAAAATGTATAGCTAGGCAGTGTATAAAATTTGTTGGAGGCCAAAAGGGGGTTCGAGCGAACCCCCTCGAACCCCCTCTGCCTACGGGCCTGCAAAGCATTAGTCATCACATTCTGGAAAAAATTTCATCAATCGGACAGCATGGGGTGAAAACAAAATCAAAATGATAGCCTACAATACTTACAGCAGTAATTATAACATGTTGGCACTATGGGATGAAATAATGAAAAAAAAAATTGACAAACAGTGAATTAATAGTACATTTGGAAGGAAAAATCTAGAATATAAGTGTAACAAATGGAAAAACATACCAATAGTGTTGCATACTTCTGCAATTAGTAGAAGCATGTATGAAAGCAATTTACACGTACTAACTCACTTTTGATGAAGCACCACGTTTTGGCTAATAGCTACTTGCATATCACTGAACATGCCAGGTTTGTGGTGTAGCTAGCTACAAGTGGTTCTAGAATGCATACAATGTCATCAGCAGTGGGTCGCATTCTAGGGCTGTTGTGAAGGGACTGTTTGATCAACTTAATGAGGTCATGGTCTCCACCTAGCTTCTGTTGCAACTGGTCAATGTACTTCTGACGCCTTTCAACCTCAGTACGAGCACAAAGGTTTCCATTGTCATCACAAAATGTTGCTGGAAGCAAGTCACAGGGGAACACTTGTGTGGCAGTGAAGAGGGCTAGATGACCAATGGAAAATATATCAAGTTTCTCATTGAATTTGGCATGATCTGAACAGGCTTCTGGAGGCATATAGATAATGGTGCCAGGAACATGGGTTGTACTCCGAAACTCTGAGCTACATGCTGGGTCAATGTCAATGATGCGAGAATTACCGAAATCGCTTATCTTTGCCACTCTCTCAGAACTGAGCAAGACGTTTTTGGCTGTAAGGTCACGGTGGATTACAAGTGGTTTGTGGTTGTGTAGATAAGCCAGCCCTTTGGAAATGTCATGTAGAATGGAGACCTTAGCATTCAGGGGAAGATTTGCATAGGAAGGGTTGAGGAGATAGTCATGAAGATTCGTCTGCAGCTGTTCCATCACTAGTGCTGGCAACTTGGAGTCAGGCAGGAGGCAAACACACTGGTATTGTATTATGTTGGGATGGCGGAGACTAAACAAGATGCGAAATTCCGTGAAGAACTTCTTGTAAAACTCGTCAGGATTCATGCAGATCTCCACTCTGAACCTCTTTGCTGCATACACAGCTCCTTCAACTTTCACTTGCTCAACACTACCATATGATCCAACACCGAGCTGCATACCAGTTGGTTTTGCTTTCTTGATAAGTAACTTCAACTCAGGGTCATCCTCCCACCTTTGTGCTGTGAACGATATAGTTTGGTCACAATAAGATTGCACAATTACCATGCACAGAACATTGCATAGTAGGGAATCTTGTAAAGTGAACACATAAATTCCTATACTCAACAAAATGTTGACACTGGGAACAAGGTGGTTATAGCTAGCTACACATTTTGTTAAGCTTTACTTGAACCATCACTGAAGTGCATGGGTTTCCTAGTGGTTGCCATTTTTCTCTCAGTATGTACATACATGAAATAAGTTACAAAACGAAAATCACCTCTTGGTCTGGTGTGGTTGCTAAAATTATTTCTGTAAAATTGTGCCCCCATTGTTCAGCAACACAATATTTATTCTGATGATACTCATTGGTCACCATGCAGATACTCCATGGTAGGTCAGTTCTGAAGTGAAGCAGATGTACAGTCCCCGAGTATCACATAATATTTAAGGTGGCACAGTACCCTGGATTTTTAAGGTCAACAAACCTGGAATCCAAGCTGATAGACTTCTTTGTCTTGTTAAAATTTTAGCGCACAGTCCGTTTTGAGAGTCTCAAACCGTTCACGGTCCGTAAAATTGGGGATTTTCCCCGTTTCCTGTCGGCATTGCCATCCAATAATCAGTTTATAATTAAGTTAGTTAAGATGTGGCCTGGCGGCACCCTTCATGTGGTGGTCGGAACTTTGAAAATAAGCTTAGATCGACTTAAAAAAAAAAAAAAAAAAAAAAAAGAAGGAGTTTAGTAGAGTGCTGTAGTGTCAGTAGCTGTGAGTAGTGCGTAATGTCTGCTTGTGAAAGCAAGCTTGCGTCTAGAAGAAGCAGAAAGGCCACAGTGGCCAAGACTGTGTTTGTTGAGTAGGCCCAGGTCTCGCGGCCGTATGCCTAGCCTAGTTGGTGACCGTGGCCAGGTGCTTCAAGTGCTGGGATGGGCTTTAACTAGAATACGCAATTTATCGTTGGTGCTACAGTCTGACAGCCAAGGGAGCTGAACGGTGGCTGTGTGTGGAACAGAGCCGTGAGTTGTTTAGCGACATAAGGGAGAGAGGTGGGGCTAGTAATGCTTGCTTCCACTCGTGAATGAGCCCCTCCTGTAGACAAGCTGTGAATTTTTTAAAATGTGCATTCATTTTGGTGCAGTCATAGTTGTCCATTCCAAGAGTAGTGACAAACATGAGTCTAGCCTGACTTTGAGAGTAGCTTTGAACAAAAGCTGGCATAGATTGTTTTGAGATACATTGGTGGTTGGGACGCTACCTACAGTGAGCGTGTAGATGCATCCATCGAGTGGCAATTTGGGGTTCATGAATATATTAATGAGCTACTAAAACCCTTTTTAAAATTAGGCAAAGCAAGATTGCCCTAAAGCAAACCCTAATCCTGGAACTAGGAGTAACCCTGGTCCTGACTGTAACCCAAGTTTATGTTTTCGTTAACCTCCGCCGAGTGACGACCGTGCCACCTTAACACCAAAGTTCGCCAGGTAATACAGGCTTGCACATGTGCAGAAATTGAGCACAAAGTTACCAAAGAAGCAGAAATGTCATGGAAATGTGTTTGAAACTAGATGAGTTATGTATTGGTACTTAGGCTTACAACCATTAATTAGTCAGATGAGGTGACAGTGATAGACATTCAGGTGCAGTATAAGATATACAAATGGTAGAAAGTTTTCAACTAAAAAGAAGTGCATGTAGAGATTGGATTTTTAAAAAGCAACCAAACAAGGTACGAATAACACTACGATACTCTTTGCACTATCAGCTATCTTTCTGTCTACTTGCCAGTCAGTTCGTCAGTGCAGTGAAAAATTTTGAAATCACCGCATTTACTCGTTAAACTGCTGTTGTATATGGCAATAACCAATCCAAAAAAAACAAACATACCTGATAGAGACCAAAACAGTTCAATCCTTCGCATCTCCAGTGCTTTTCTATTTAACATTATTGTGTTGTCCACGTTTTTGATACATTAAACAACTTGGACACGGTGGAGACCAGTCATATGTGGACTCCAAGTTTGTGTTCGCTTTTACTAGCCTCATTCCCAGTATAGTACACGTTCATCTGAGGGCATATGGGCCACTGCAAGGGGCCTGCAGAGGTAGACAGTGTCTCCTTACTTATATAAGATCAGTCTTGACAGCTTACCTGAATAACTTAGTTCACTAGTGCATCCTTGCCAGCAAGAATCCATAGCTCACAGAAGCATCTAACCACTTGGATACAGGACTGGTCTCAGCAGAGGGGCGTGGGGTGTGTAGTGTGCACATGCGCATTCTTGGAATTTATTCTAGTATTTTGTTGTTCTGCTTTGTTATCATTCCAGGTTTTCCAGTATCCCATACTTTTTGGCTTCTGTCATTACCTTTTTGGATTAGCCAAAACAAATTAAGAACCATCACACTTTCTACATGTAGTACAACCAACAAACACTAGGCAGGTGCTTGATCATTGTGGGGTGAGCCTAAATGAGCAGCACACCACTGGTTTCATATTTCGTTAGCATACAGACCATGCATGTAGTATTAGCAACAGAATTTGTCTGACAAGGCAGCTACACAGGCATGGGCTAAGCTTCACTCTCAAATCATGGGTTGAATCTCTGCCATGCATGAGCATCATTCATGCATGACCCTTTCACCTGAAGTGACCCCAACCATTGTACATAAGGCCAATGAAAGTTGATTCTTTGATTTCCAACACCCCAACACAAGCAATCTTTGTAATTAGACTATGGTATGCATAATATGCTTTGATCTTTTGAAGTTAATTAGGTATTTAAAATCAAGCAATTACTCTCAGGCAGGTCATTAAATGCTGTTTAGAAACCTAAGGTCATTAAAATGCTGTTTAGAAACCTAAGAACTTTTTTGTTGTTTTGCAATGGAAGGGCCAATTCTCCCCGGGACTCACTAGGAGAGCTACTGCCAGCACTGTATAGAGCCCCCGTACTGTACTGAGTACTAGCTAGCACAACAGCCAAAGTGTCACACAAATTTCGAGTTTTATTCGTGCAGCTGTAGTTCTTACTTGGTGTGTGGAACCACGCACGGTTGGACTGCTTCCCATCAGCTAACCACTATCCTGACGGATGCCGACGATAATTTCACTCGCCAGGAGGTTGATCCAGGGATAGCGCTAGGACCAGTTTGTATTCAACGAGTCGTTGGCTTGCCGTCACTCCCAGCGGAACTGGGATGCTGGGCGTTCTACTGCCAGCTCGAACCAATGTTTCATGGTCGCCAGCTTCCAAGAGCGGCTAGGTAGCAAGCTAGCTGCCCATCGGCATCATGGCTGAGCACCAGCAGCATCTTGGTTTCAAGTCAACGCGGGCAAAAGGCCTTTCATCATCGATCCGACTCTGCCTCGACTACAGAGATGTTTCGGGGATCCTTTAGTGGCCTAAGTGTACTCAAATTCATCCTTTTCCAGTCAAAAAGCAGCAGCAACACACAGCAACACCAGCCACGTTGATTCAAAAATTCAAAAATGCAATACCGGAAATGGAAACCACTTACATAATCCGCCCGCGCACTATAGTATGAACCATAGTAAGGTGACGAATCATACTACAAATTCACGCCCATAGTCTCGCGCCCATAGTCTAAGTCGGTTATTGCACTATGCCTCAGCTCTACGCTGTTTTATAGAAACCTTTGCGATGTTACATAATCTTCGCCCTCGTTGATTATGTAACATCCCTCAGGTTTCTAAAACAGCGTAGAGCCTCGACATAGTGCAATAACCTATACATAGATCACTAATGATACACCTTGTTCAGCCTGGGAACACTGTCCATGGCACCAAACAGCGACTGTTGCACAGTACAATTACAGAAACCAGCACCATCACTCTTGATTTGTGAAGCATGAGGTAGGACTACATGCATGAATAATGAAATTTTTGGCAATAATGAAAATTTTGAGCGGGATTCCCCAAGGCATGCGGGCAAAAACGGGAACCAAGGTATCAATTTTGCTTGGCCTATTTTCTGCCGTTTCTGACTGAGCAGCCTGCTATCATGGTCTGTCATGGTATAGATCAGGTGGCTTATAGAAGCGAGAAGTAAGTTGTCATGCGTGCTTTAATTTGACTTGTCTTTGCTCCCAATCACCTCCATGCCAATGCTACAGTCTGGCAGTAGCCCTTCACTCTTGCTCTCACTAAGCTGGCACATGCTTATTGCATACAACTTTGTGAAATATTTCATTTGAAATTTATAGCGATTGGTAGTCTCGTCTCCAGACCCCACCATCTCACAAGGAAGAATGGTCTGGTGAACCAAGTCAGATTTCTTGAGCTAGCACACACTATTGCAACAGTGTAACCTATAGCAACGTTCAATATATTTTGCACTACACCCACTCAAAAAAGGTAAGGATTCTTGAGTATAAAAAAACTTCAGGAAAGTGCTATGTAGTAATTGCCAATCTCACAATCTCATTGGTCCTTACCACTTTTTGGGAATAGGCCCAAGAGATTTATCTTTGTTCAGCAGACTATTTTTTGCTGGGAGGTGTGTGTGGGCTGGGCACAAGACTAAGTGCTTAGTTCAAACAAACAAGAAAGCATAAACACATGTCTGCAATGCAGTCCCGCTAGTGCAGGGCTTACCAAAAATTTTGTATCATGGTGCCTAAAAAATTACATGAGGTCATGATACAAACACTGTATATTAAATTTACTTGAGGTTCAGTTTATCTACACAGTGGCCAATGGGTACAAGTACAGTTGCCATAGCAACAAAACAAGCAAACTATCAACCAAACTTGTTTGCTTCGAAACAGAATTTTTTTGAAAATGGTAGTCAAGAAAAAAAACAATGCATGAATAGCTGAATTTACTTTCATGTGGTTGTATTCCCTCTGATGGTCACTACATAGAATCATAAGGTTGGTTTCGGTTTGCATTAGAGCTATGTGCCAACAGAAGCTTGTGTTTGCCTACACATCATATGACAAAGGGCCATCAAAGTTCTATCAAAGTGCAACAGTATGACAACAGTATACAGTATTAGAAGCCATTATATCTCATTGTGACTGCATGTGCAGATGCCATAACTGAACCACACACATAGAAGTATACACTATCAATTTCAATGGCTGGCATCCCCAGCTAGAAATCATTCCTATTATTTGACAAGGGTCAAAGAGAATTTCTAGACCAAAATTAAGTTGAGGTTTGATCCTAGTATCTAGGTATCAGTATGGTCTCACACTGTAATCACAAAAACTAGTACATCATATTCAAAAGTATCCTCTTTCCTTTGTGTGGAGGGTTCTACATCAGGTTTGAAGGCCACTCTGATAAAGCTGTAGTGAATCTGGTAGGCAAGCCTCTATTGTCACGAAATGACTGAAACTCTTTTGAAGACAAATGAGAATCAATCTCATACACTGTGTTGGCTTCTTTGATTATACGTGGTACTTGTGCCTGGAAACTAGCAGTCTTCATTTAATAATGTCTTCATACAACTGCCAAAGTGGCCCGCAAGAAATGATAAAACCAATTTACAGTAGGGTACCATTCTTGCTTGTTTTGTATTGCTACCTAAGTAAAAGATAAAAGATAATTCTTTGTCATGTGCACAATTTTCCCCTTCACCAGTATGTTTTGTCAATATGGAAAATGTATTGATATTCATCCACAACATTTCTACAAATTTCCTAGCAGTATCTACTGGGCAAGTACATAAGTGAACTGCAGCTAGTACTTCACCATTCGCTATATAGCCACTATGACAATCTGTATGATTATGTTTGCTTCACTTCCAGGCATTGTATTCTACAAGAGATCAAAAGCCACACGATATGGTAAGGCCTGGGAATGTACATTACCTCAACCCGTTAATTGTTTCTGGAAACAAGGGTATAGGGTCAGGCAGAAGTTTGCTCCCAGAAATGCCAGCAGAAACATGTGGGGGAGGAGGGTACAGGGCGAGATGCAGCTGATTAGTTGCTGGAACAATGCTACAACCACCTCACTGCACTAAAACTACTAACTGCTATATAGCTTCCAATCTCCTCTGATCCCTCTGATCCCGCAGTACTTCCACTTGAACCATAGCAACACAAACATCTAGACCAGACAAGTTAAGTGACCCAAACAACTCAATTCTACCATGCATGGTGGTCACTAGAGAGATTAAGTAAAATTGATTAACCATTACTCTCAACCATGCAGGGAACGCCGATCCAGAGCAAAAATTGCTTACAGTGATAGAAACAGAGCTCCTATAGAGTGAGAGGATGTTTTCTAAGCTCTTTGTGCAAAAGAGAGAATTAGTCCACAGGGTACTGACCAAGGTCTTTCTAGTAAGCCTGTCACAACAGTCACCATGTGCACTGCATACTGTAAACCAATGTGCCAATGTAAACCTGGCTGCCCACTTCCCCTTATCCCACACTTTCTGTTAGCACAGAACCTATCTTTAAAGCTGATTCTGCCATCGATGGCATGTAGTCAATTTGGATGATGAGTTTACTAGTCATTAGTCATTAAATAGTAATGAGGACACAAACCTGTTCTTTGAGTCTGATATTTTCGCTGTAGTGCATGGGCAATCCTGCTTTGATTGACTGTTTGGCTCCTCAGGGCAGCACATAGCTTTGTGAGGGTCGGAAATGGTGGCGCACGACTTAGCCACCTTGATAGTAACTCTTGGAGGTAAGCTACAGGGCCACCTGGAATAAGAAGGGGTGTGGCTGCAATTGTAGCCAGTTCCCCTGGCAGTAGCCCCAACTGTAGGCCAAATGCTCACCAGTGACTGGCAATGGGCTGGAGATGATCCATGAGAAAGAGCAGGTCATCAGGGTCTGGAAGAATATAACACAACAGCTATTATCATTATACTGAAGTATCTTCCCATCACCCCATACGTTACTTCCTGCAAAGCAGGATAACATACATTATTAGTTATGACATGACCCCAAAGGATGTAGCTCGAATTGAGACAACCTGAGTGTGCATGGAGTGCCAGAGGGTGGAATGGCATTTAAAGAGATATATCTCAAGTGGGCATGATTCATGTCACCATGACATCAAACATACATACTGTTGCATGATGTCAAAATGTGATGCTCAGGTTCCTTAAAATTCACTAACTTATGGCAGCCATTCTATTGATAACAAGAATGTTTCCAATGTTTGAACTTCGAACCTTGATTTAGTCTTGCACACTTCTTTTGAATGGCAGTGGACAAACATCGTAGCTCAAAAAATTGATACCATGGCCATAGCTACCAGTCATAGTGGTTCCTTATGGCCTTGCAATTTTTTGCATTACTTGGTTGGGTAGATAGAAACTGCATGCCAGGTCTATGAGGCCTGCTACTTAAGGATGTGCTACTCCTTCAATCACTAGAGGTGAGATGTATGCTAAACAGCAATGAACCTCGGCCTATGCCACAGTAAAACCTCTAATAATGAACTCTCAATACTGTGGACACGCAGTGGTGGTCCAAATGGTGTTGTTCCCACTGTACTCGTAAATGATCAAGTGCTCACTTAGTTGATGATTACTTACCATAGTCTCGCGAAAGAGTGCCCACACCTTACAAGCCTGGGGGGTGGGCACTCTTTAAGTGTTTCCGCATTTAACCACGAAAGAGTGCCCATGTATGCTTACAGCGACTCATTGCTCACAAATCTACTGAAGTATTGGAAGAACAATAACGTGCAACGGAGCCGCTGGCCTTGGAAGCTCAAGTTCTGATGGCACGCAACACTCTGAACGGCAAAACGCCACCGTGAGCGTGATGTAGCTAGCGAGCGCGGCCCATTAGCTGGCTACGAAAAGCCATCCTTCGGTAAAGTGTAATGCAAAGTTTTCTTACCTCAGTCTGAGGCTCAAATATGCATCGCGCTTGACGCTGTGCTTCTCAACACTCCACGAGTGTGCTCTGATTAGCTACACAAAGTTTTCTTACCTCTGAGGCTCAGATATGCATCGCGCTTGACGCTGTGTTTCTCAACACTCCACGGAGTGCGCTCTGATTAGCTACACAAAGTTTTCTTACCTCTGAGGCTCAGATATGCATCGCGCTTGACGCTGTGCTTCTCAACACTCCACGAATGCACTCTGATTAGCCACGCAAAGCTCGCTCCAGGGTGGGCACTCTTTGAAGTAAACTTTGACCCTATACTGGAAATTGGACCAAAGTAGGAGGTGGGCGCTCTTTTGCGAGACTACGGTATATGTAATTATACACGTCCAGCAGAACACAAAGAATCAACAAACCTTTTTTCTTTTATCAACGTAGATCTTAAGTCCATACAGACGATAGGTACATGCGATCTCCAGTCCATACCAACCTCCTTTGTTGACGTGACCCCCGACTTTAATAAGACCTTTGTTCACGTCCCTTCTCATATATGTATAGCCACATGTAACTATGTTACACTGTAAGTTCCCGAAAATATGCCCCCCTTCAAACAAACGCTCTCCCCTCTTCAACTCCCAAGTTCTTGCATAGGTAATTTTCCCTCATGTATTTGCCCTGTATCGAGCTAGTCTCGTCCCCAGACTCCCACCCTCTCACGAGGAGAAACAGTCTGGTGAACCAAGTCGAATTTCTTGGGCTAGCGCACACTTTTGCGACAGTGTAACTAGCAACGTTCAAAACATTTTGCGGCAAGCCCGCTCATAAAAGGTACGGATACTGAAATGGAGATGAATAAATTTTTACTGTTGTGAGGGAAGTGCTACATAACAATTATTGATGTCGCAATCTCATTGGTCCTTATCACTTCTTGGGAATAAAATTGCTTTGTTCACCAGACCATTTCTCACCGGCCGGGAGGCGTGCGCAGGCTGGGCAGGAGACTAGTATCAAGCGTGCATGGTTTTGGAGAGCTTTTGGTTTAGCTCCGTCGTCAATTGTGTTTGTAAACACATACACAGAAAATTACTATAGCCTAGCTCACTGGCCATCGCCAAGGCTTTTGTTGCTCACACTTGGAATGCGAACTTACACGGGGTTGTCCCTGTACCACTGATGATGCAAGTTGCTTCGATGCCTCTCAGCATGTATAATGACTGCAATTACCATAAACCCCCTGAAAATATGCCCCCCCCCCCTTTTTGCACACTACTTTGAGGCAAAAGGGGGTGTATTTTCAGGAGCTCACAGTACTCACAGTCATTGTACATTTTTATACAATTAGTATTTTTCTTGCCATCTCACAATTTCAACATTATAGCACTTCAAGTTATTACAATATGTTATTATATATAGCTAAGTTACTCGACAAATGTACTTCTTTTTGATGTTTTTTTTTTAGTTTGTTTGTTTTCTCGTTTTGCCTTTAAGAGAAAACTTCTCAGTAGAGGACAAACTCTCTACAAGAGACAAAATAATGACCTGTCCCAAATGTGTCCTTTGTTCAGAGGTTTTACTGCATTCCTTGAACCGCGAGTATGAACTTGGATGTCATATGTAAAGGTACAATTTACTATGCAATGGATGAGTGTAAAATATTGACTTACTGAGCTGATGTTGTAGTCTACTGAGAGGAGTGATTGGGTGTGTGGCTTCTTTCCCTGCAGTAAGATACATGTACGAAAATGGAAAGGACAGGAGACCTAAAGCAGTAGCATTTGGTGGAGGTACACAAAACGTAGAGAGGGCATTGTCCATGCAATTACAGACTTATACATCCAATAGACAACGATAGTGGTTCAACCATCTAGAAAGATAGCAACTTTGAAGAATTCAAAGGGAGCGAATATACTTGAGTAAATTTTACTAGCCTTCCACAAATCTTTTACAACCACTCATTTCTTGGATTACCATGGGAAGGACAGTCACACAACTGCAGGAATGCTTGAATTAACCATTTTTTCCAGTGGTACCTACGTACTATCCTAATTCATAGTAATATACTTGATACATAGCTACATACTGCACTGCTTTTTCTGTTGAGGTACTTCACTGGCTTTCTGTTGCTTTCTTTTTTGTTGCAGTAGGGATGGTTCATTAGATGGTAGCAAGTGATCCTTCTGTTCCTTTGGACTACTGCATGTGCTGTGGATGACCTACTACTGCTGCAATTTACAAAGCAAGATGAATAGCTAGTTTACAACAGTATAACACACACATAATAATTACTATGTACAACTCACCTAGTTGTGCATCTCCAGGTATGAGCTCACAACCACCTTCTGGCTGAACAGACTGCTGAGGTACTTGTTCTTGCTGCTTTTGTGCTTGTGTAGAGAGAGAGAATATCACAAGTCATGAATTGTTTTGTAATGTAAGCAGGAGTTCTATGAACAAATCAGACATACGTAGCAGATTGGGAAAACCATCCATACAACTTACGCATTGTTAACGTGGACAAATACTGGAATGCCTCAAGATCGCCACTTTGAATAGCAGCACGAAGAGTTGCACCTTTGGGTTCTAGATCACATCCTCTTTCTTCAACAAAGTATTTTAGAATGTTTACCTTACCAAACCTGAGAGCAGGAATACCTCTAACATCTTTGCACAGTGGGTCACATTGTTTCTCTTCAGTGGCGTAGCTAGGATGAGCAAGTTACGTGGGCACAGCATGGGCACACTCAGTGCGTGCATAACACGCAATGAAAAGTTTTTAGATTATACACTCTGAGATCGCTTCTGAGGCCGTTTTCGGCCACAAATACCATTCTTCAGACTTACCTGTATGCTCGCTTCATGTCCGCATGAAACTTGCGATCCCACATGCTAATAACTGATCTTTGACCTTAGCTTTCTACATTATTTTTACCCGGGCACCAGCGAATTTAACGTGGGCACAGGCCGGGTATGCCCGGGTGTAGCTACGCCACTGTTTCTCTTCAGTTAAGTACCTGACAGTATCTAAATTCCCACTAGCTATCACAGGCAGCTGCATAGGGCGTTGGATAAATTCCATTGCTATACATAGGGTTGCATCCTTTTTCCTCGGTAAGGAATTTCACAATGTCAAGGTGCCCATGCCAACAAGCAACAAGAAATGCTGTGGAGCCATCTTTCAGTTCATAAATTGGATCAAGTGACTTTTCATTCACTAGGTACTTTACCACTTCCAAGTGGCCATTCTGCCAGGCAAGAAGAAGGGGTGGGTGGGTACTGGCGGTGTTACCCATTGGGTCACATTCTTTCTCTTCAATAAGATACTTTGCAACATCAGCATGTCCACTACCACATCAGGGGCAGAGATATAGGGGGGGCAGGGGGGGCTTAGGCCCTCCCACTTTTCAGATTGGGGGGGCTCAGCCCCCCCAATTTTTCTACTAGTTGTACAGAGAAATACAATATCATCTCGTTTCCACACCCCCACAGCTTAACATTTAGAACATGAGCCCCCCCACTTCTTGGTAGCTGTCTCCGCCTCTGCACATGCCATATCAAGTATACCAAGGACAGCACCTCTTTCTTTGTTCTGGTGCATTTGAGTAGGATCACATCCTTTCTCAATAAGAAATTTCACTACTTCTAGTTGCCCTTCACTACAAGCCATATGGAGTGGTGTGAAACTAGTACCTGTACTGTTGTCACTGTTGGGATCAACTGACTGTTCATCCACCAGATACCTGACAATGTCTACATGACCAGTCTCACAAGCTGAATGAAGAGGAGATATCTCAATGCCTTCCTTAGTAAGGTATGTTTGAGCAGGATTGCATCCCTTCTCTTCAATAAGAAATTTCACTATTTCTAGGTGCCCCATAGCACAAGCTGCATGAAGTGGTGTTACATTATCACTATTGGCACCAGCTAGATCAACTGACTGTTCATCGACCAGGTATCTGACAATGTCCAGGTGGCCATACCCACAAGCCACATGAAGGGGAGATATTGGTAAGCTTTCCTCCTCTTGGTACACTTGAGTATGGTTGCATCCCTTCTCCTCGATGAGAAATTTTACTATTTCTAGATGACCTTTGCTACAAGCTGCATGGAGTGGTGTCCAACTAGTAATGTTGTCACTTTTGGCATAAGTTAGATCAACCGACTGTTCATCCACTAAATACCTGACAATATCTAGACGGCCATTTTCACAAGCTGAATGAAGAGGAGATGTATGGCAAAGCCTTCCTTGTTCCGGCACATTAGTGTATAGTCACATCCCTTCTCTTCAATAAGAAATTTCACTACTTCTAGGTGCCCCATGCCACACGCTATGTGAAGTGGTGTATTAACACTATCACTACTGACACCAGCTGGATCAACTGACTGTTCATCAACTAGGTACCTGACAACATCCAGGTGGCCAAACCCACAAGCCACATGAAGGGGAGTGTCATTAACATCACTCTTAGATGAAGGGTCAAGTTGGTACTCATCAATTAAGTACTTCACTGTGTCAAGATGACCTCCCTCACTTGCATAATAAAGCAATGTCCTACCATTTGTACCTCTTTGCTTGGGATCATACTTGTGCTTTTCAATTAATAATTTCAACATGCTCAACTTCCCATTTGATGCAACCATTTCAAAAAGCTTGTTTGATGTTGTTTCCGCCATCTTTGAGAATGGTAACTTGGCTTGCTGACTGGATACAGGATATGAAGTAGTGACTTCTTCTTGTATGCAAGTGGGACACGTGGACTATCACAATACTTGCCCCTTCCTACGGAAAACAAGATGCTTCGCCTCAAAACGATGTACACCGACCCCGTGATGCCTTCGATCTCTTCGTTTATGGCTGATGCGACATTCCTTACTTGCGGCACATCCGGTGCATATTCTAAACGGCTTCCGTTCCCACGGCAATACAGTGCGCGTAACACTAGTCCCACCGAAAGCGGCGAGAGTCTGGCAAACGAGACAAGGGTCGTTCTGCTAGCTATATACGCAGTGTCTACAACAGTCTGTGTCTCAAGCTCTAAGGAAGATGACCGCTGCAGAATGGGTTGTGCTGGATGGGAAGTTGAACATGCTGAAGTGGTTAATTGAAGAGCAACACTATGATCCCAAGCAAAAAGGCACCGGTGGTAGCACTCTACTTCACTGTGCGTGTAGTGGTGGCCACCTTGACATCGTGAAATACTTAATTACTGAAAAAGGAACTTAATCCTTTGTCTGAAGATGATGAGGATAAAACTCCTCTTCATTTGGCATGTGAGAAAGGCCATCTAAATATTGTCAGGTATCTGGTGGACGAACTGTCTGTTGATTCAGAATATACCAGCAGTGACAACAGTACCAGTATGACACCACTTCATGTAGCTTGTAGTAAGGGGCATCTAGAGTTAGTGAAATTTCTCGTTGATGAAAAGGGATGTGACTGCACTCCAATGTTCCAAGATAAAAATGTACTACATATGGCGTCAATGTATGGACACGTTGACATTGCAAGATACCTTGTTGAAGAAAAGCAGTGCGACCCGATGAGTAAGAGTACCAGTGGCCACACATCCCTCAGTCTTGCCTGTAAGTATGGCCACATAGATTTTGTCAGGTATCTCGTGGACAAACAGTCAGTTGACCCAACTTATGCCATTAGTGAAACCTTGACACCACTCCTTCTGGCTTGTAGTGCGGGGCACCTAGAGGTGGTGAAATTTCTTATAGAGGAGAAGGGATGTGACCATACTCAAACATTCCAGGTGAAGGATGGTTATGTTGCAAATTTACTTCATTTAACATCTATGGGTGGACATGTTGACACTGCAAGATACCTTATTGAAGAAAAAGAGTGTGACCCAATGAGTAAGACTATTATCGATCATACACCCCTCAGTCTTGCCTGTGAGGATGGCCACTTGGAGATGGTCAAGTATCTGGTGAATGAGAAGTCGATTGATCCATTTCATGAACTGAGTAATGGCAAAACACCATTTCATTTAGCTTGTAATGAGGGACACCTTGAGATTGTGAAATTTCTTATTGAGGAGAAAGGATGTGACCCTATGTATGATGGCGGAATGGCTTTAACACCTTATGCTGCTGCATGTGGTGGTAAAGATTTAGATGTTGTCAGGTACTTAACCGAAGAGAGACAATGCGACCCAATGTGTGAAAATATGTATGGTGTTCCAGCTATCGACATCGCTTTTGTTGGTAACTTAGACATTCTGAAATATTTAGTAGAAGAAAGAAGATGTGCTCTCGATTCAGGTCACACCCTTGATATTCTTCGTGTTGCAATTCAGATGGACAATCTTGATGCAGTTCAGTACTTGACCAGTGTAGTAGTACCAGGAGCTGGTAAGTTGTACTGAAAGTTAATGTTGTACCATGGGCTTTTAGGTTGTATGGGCAGTGTTGCCAGATGTAATGCTCTAATTACCCCGTGCGTGCATGCGCGAAGGGTTAAGCAATTGGTTTTGTCTGTCTGTCAGTCAGTTTGTCAGTCCAGTGAAAAATTTTGAAACCTCAGGGTTAAACAATTTATAAAACTGACAAAAGCATTGAAATTGTAAAAAAAAAGGGACGTATGTGTACCTCATAGAGAGCAAAGCGGTTCTACACTCTGCTTTTCCAGCTGTTTCCTATTTAACGTCGAGACCGTCCGCCATTTCAATATGGTCAATACCTTGGATACGGTAGAGTCCGGGTATATACGGACTCGACGCGTGTCCACCAATACTTTGGATACGGTGGAGTCCGGTGTTACAGTGATATGCGTTCCCCCAGGAATGTGTGCCCCGAACACCTTCCCTAGTGATATCTCTGCCCCGAACAGTTACCACTAGGGTCAGAAGTTTCTCCTTGCGAAAACGTCGGTGACACGCAGTGATATATGTTTCTGTCTTCAAAGTGTACGGCTATATCATACCGACAGCGGCTGAAGGGTAAGCTGTTTATGCCAGCAAGGCGATTTTCTAGCAAAGCGACCTTCGAAAAAGCATTTATACCAGCATGTACCTTAGAAGAGATGGAAAACGGCCCCTTGAAATGCTGGAAACCCAAGCCAACACGCACAAGCCCAGGATGCAGAAGAGAGGAGACAAAGAGAAGCCCAGCCAAAGAGAAGGTACACATTAAGATGTGTGTTGTTATCGTAAAAAGTTTAGTTAGTAGCATTTACATGACGTTATTGGTGACGATCTTCCTGTCCAAACCTTATAGGAAATGTCAACCGGAACCAACCGGTGATGCAAAGGCAAGGAGAAAGATAAACTAAAGCTCAAGCAGCTAAACGCAAAGCTGAGTCAACCCAGGAAGCAGAGGCGAGGAGAAAAGAGCCACCAAGGCCCAGGCAGCTAAACGCCAAACTGAGGCAACTGCGCAACAAACACACAAAAGGCTTGCACTTAGTGAGCTGCAGCAAACAGTGATTGGTACCCCTTTCATCTAGGAAAAGAGAAATGAAAAGTCCTTATCAAAACCAAAGCTGAGACTTAAACAACACGTACAAAGCAAAGTAACAGCCACAGATGACCTACAAACCACCACCTCTACAACTCAACACCAGCAGATACAACATATGTACCAGCTTCCCTGAAACGAACACCAGACACCATGAAAACCATGCACTAAGCAGAAACCAAACATGATACCCCTCTACGGAAACCTGTTAAATAACACCAAAGGGTCACTTTACTACCATAAAACAGTGCGGGGTGTGTCTTCACTGAAGACTTTTAGTTGTTCATGCAAGTAATAATATAAAGTTCATAAATGTTGTTGGGGATACAGTACGACGCCACAATTCAAGTGCTCATGCAGCTCTCAGTGTCATTGTCTGAGTCAAAAGTACACACATTTAAGTTGAACCATTAGAATTTAACATTGCCTACTTGTGTTACTTCGCTGCCTGTGCATTCTGTTCATGTACATATTACTAGTTTATATACTTTTGTGAGCTGAAGGTTAAAGATCCCAACTTTAGAGGTAATGAATGTAATGTGTACAGTATAAACGTTCATAAAAACTTGGTGCCTCATAATAAAGTTCAACCAAGGTAGAATGTTCATAAATTTGCGAACTTAGTCTCGAACCCAGATCCCCCACCTCCAAAGAGGAAAGGGGTGTCTAGTCAATATAGTAAAGCAATTTTTTTCATCCACAGAATTTTGGCAGCACAATCTGATTGGCTGATTTGGCAAGTATCTCACCTGTACTGGCTTCCTCACCACCGACCCTTAGCTCTACTCAGGCTGTCAATAATCACTGGACTGGACTACTGGAATGGACTACTGGACTGACCTTTTTTGCACTAAAAATCATTTTTATGGCCTAGAACAAGATTTTCCTGCCATTACATCCATATATAGAAGGTTTCTGTCATGGCCTCCTGCCTCTCTAGCTACATCTTGTGTTTTTTTGACTATGTAAATAACCATGTACTTCTGCAGCAAGTGCAATACAGCCAGTTCGACTGCGAGCATTCGTAGTGTAGATACAGATTAGTGTCTTACTTAGTCGCTTGAGATGGTAGCACATAAGCTGGTGAAGCTTGCACAGCTCCTGCTTGAGAAGAGTGATCATGCTCACTGCTAGTAGGTACCACAGTCATGGGTGCTTCACGATACTTTAAATGACAGATGAATATGTAGGCAGCTACTGGAAAGACTGTATCCTGCAACTGTGATCTTTGATTACTAGAACCAGAGTAAACCTACGTTGCACTTCTCTACTGTCTATGCTATAGCCTTGTACTCACGACTTTTCCCCCTCCCAAGAGGCTTGGGTACCAAGCTATTCATGCTAGAACCTTCACATGAGTTGGACACAGACTGCCTTCTCTTGTAGCAATAACAATAACATGATCACCATCTGTTATTTAGCTTGTTTTAAATATGTGTGGTTCTGTGCAGTGAGATAGATGAGCAGGATGTAGCTTTACAGGTAAGGGAATGTCGTTATAGGCCATAAGAATGATTTTTAGTACAAAAAAGGTCAGTCCAGTAGTCCATTCCAGTAGTCCAGTCCAGTGATTATTGACAGCCCTCTACTCATCATACCTTCACAGACTTACTTAGCACACCTCCAATTTAAGGAAGTGACTTCAAAGGCTTAGCTTTTTAGCAGAATCCATAGTAACAGCTAGCCATGGTGTGAGCATATGTACTATATTTGCCAAACCACTTTGTTCGTGATGTAGCAACACTGTTTGTGCTTGGTTAGGTGTTTCAGATGAGTGACGCCTGAGGGAAACATAAAACTGTGCACGGGTACAAACCCCATACACCCACGTGGTACGGCCCTGTCCCATGATAACACTAATTGACCACAATGATGTCAAATACACGAATTAGCTTGATATTCATTTTACTGCTAATGAGTACAGGTTATGCCTGTCAAAGGCCATTGGGTTGCACCTGGTTACACAATGTGGGTAGGTTGGTCAGACTTTTTTGTGATAAAATTTAACAAGGCTACTTATGTGGTGATTCGGCTAGCTTCATTCCCAGGCTATCCCTAGCCTCGTTCCCAGGCCTCCTCCATCGCTAGGCAAGACCCCAGATGTTCACAAGATCAACAATACTCTGCTTGACCAGTAAGAAACTCACTCTCAGGTTTATTGCGCACATACTTATAGTCAGACACTGCCCACCTTATGTCCACCTTGTGCCCACGTCACGTGATGTGTTTCTAGGCCTTCCCTATTTTTCACCGCTCTTCCACTTCCGTGTATTATACCGAACGCAAACCGAAGAACAAACATGGGGGAGGCCTGGGAACGAGGCTAGGCTATCCCATTGTGAGAGAATGAATCCTCAATGCAAGCACTCATGCGTTGTAGGAATGGGCAGGGTCTTGAAATGTGATGTTATGATTTGACTACTTGTACATAGCTAGTGATGTCATAGTAACATGTATTTAATATTATGCATGAGGTTTAAACAGCTGTGGAACAAAGTTTGAATTACTGATGGCTGACCTTCCAGCATGAGATTTGCTTGATAAACTCTAGTATCTGCCATTTAGAGAGTGAATAAAGGGAAGCTAAAGAGGAATTTAGATGTTTTGAGGGGAAAATAGAGGAAAGTGAAAAGGCCGGCATTCGCTGGGAATCGAACCGGGTGGGGTTCAATTCCTGGCAAATGCCAGTCTTTTCACTTCTCTATTTTCGCCTCAAAACATCTAATCCAACGTGAGGCAAGAGTTCTAAGCATTTAGACTGAGAAAACCACTCAGCATGGGTTCTCTGCTGATGGAAAGAATTTTCCGGTCAACCCGCAATGGAGTTCTGATGGCACATACTGAGTGGCTGCCGGGTGTGCAACTGTGGCGTTTCAGTCCTACCTGTGCAGTGCAGATTGTGAGGGCTGGTGGTTGTCCGGTTGTCATAGCTCAGTGGCAGAGCACTAGTTCCACAAGCCAGGTGTCCTGGGTTTGATTCCCGGTGACTGCTGGTCTTTTTATTTTCCTTTATTTTCGCCTCAAAACATCTAAATTCCTCTTTATTCCAATGTGACAGATAAAGGAATTAAAACTATAAATGCTTGTACATTTTTTCCAAACTATAATCATTGTAGTCTCTGCACTATATCTATATATATGATCTATATATTTTAGTCTATACATATAGCCTAGTAGGTTCCTATTGGCTCAGAAACTCCTCCACAGCTGCGTTGAATCCATTTGTAGGGTACATGTGCAGATGGTGCTTACCATCAGCGAGAATGTGTAACTGACTTCCATCAATGTGGTTCTTCTGCATGAGACTGAGGGCAAAGAATATCCCTATCACCGTGAACAATGAGAGTTGGACATTTAACTTTGCTCAGTTCATTAGTACATACATCTCCATCTGTTTTTAGGTTGCGAAATGCTCTAAGTGAGTTGATAAACCTCTGCCAGATTTGACTCAGCTCAGGTAATCCATATACTGATATGCAGGCTTCAGGGATTTGGGGGGCCCACCTTTGCAAATCTTCAAGTTCCTCACTTACTTTCAAGTCATGTTCTGTGATATATGTCCTGCTTCCCCACACAACAAGCTTTCTGATTGCAGTTGGGAACTGTGCTGCTATACAAATCGCTGAGACTCCTCCATCGCACCATCCTAATATGGAAAACTCTAAAAATCCCAGTGACTTCATGAGATGATAGGCATCGTTGGCATCCCTCTTCAAATGGTGCTCTTCTTGCAAGCAAAAGTTACGTTCTGGTGGCCGGGATTTTCCATAGCCTCTTGGGTCATAGGCCACAATGGTGTATCCACTGCCTTCTCTTCCAAAGTGTTCCAACTGAGAGGCAAAAGCCCATCTACATGATGCTACAGCTCCAGGGATACATAGTATTACATGAGGCCCATTGCCTTTCTGCCAGTAACACAACTGAACACCATTCACTGTAAGTGTTTGCTGGGGAACAGTGTGATGATCGTCACACTTCTCGGAGACTGCACTTTCAGAGACACTTCTGTGATGTGTAGCCATGTCATCAGCTTTAGGTCCTGTTCAAAGCTTCAGACTGTTGATGAGAAGGAGAATGACTCTGTTTATGCTAATATCTATATTGCTAGCTCATCGTGTAGTTCACAACCCTCCCTAGACTTCAGCTATTTGGGCTGTAGATTATCCAAAAAATATTTGTTTCCTCCTCAGTGGAGTGTGACTCATCAGTGACATTACTCAAGTTGCAACTGAAGCACAAACAAACTAAACTGAATTCAATATAGACATACAAAGAGGTTCCAAGGGGCAGCTAAGTGCTAACGGCTACCTAACAGATAACAGCTAAGCAGTATCACTGAAACTTCCACACCAGTTTTGGAGGTACTATACATACTCACTGTCAGCTGTCCTTGCTTGACTCCCCTAGTATACAATAGCTAAGACCTTGCAGTATACAATGGCTAAGACGTTGCAGTATACAATAGCTAAGACCTTGCAGTATACAATGGCTAAGACGTTGCAGTATACAATAGCTAAGACCTTGCAGTATACAATAGCTAAGACCTTGCAGTATACAATGGCTAAGACCTTGCAGTATACAATGGCTAAGACCTTGCAGTATACAATGGCTAAGACGTTGCAGTATACAATAGCTAAGACCTTGCAGTATACAATAGCTAAGACGTTGTAGTCGGGGCGAGCGTGAGCGAGCCCCCTTCTAGCGATGCTAACGGCGACTTTCTTTTATATATATTATATATATATTATTATACTAGACAAATGCAGGGCATTGTGGGGTGAGCCTGAGCAAGTAGTATGCCAAGGACTACAATTGCGCATGCGCAGTTCGTACACATGCGCGCGCGTACCCCTTCGCACTTGTCGAGGTGTCGAAGTTGGCGTGGCGTTTAGTAAGAAGTAAAGTTGCTGTTTGCTTACTGTGCCTCATCCAAGTGTAGAAATGACAAAGACAGCGTTGTACATTATTCACACAGGAATGACCTCGTAATTGAAAGTCTTCAATTCTTGGCCAACCCACATCTAGTTTTCTGCTTAGGGGTGAGAAACAATGAATTGGTTTGGAAGAGGCTAACATGCAATTTTTTGTGTACACAATCACCATTATGTTTTATCAATTTTTGTTGTAAACAACATGACATTACACTAATAACGATATAAAAGTGATGACATAATATTTCCTGTTTGCATGAGAGCTTACATTGGAGTTTCTATCGACCAAATGAGCTTCAAATGGTAGTTTTTTACACATTGCCAGTGAGTTAGTGGATGTTGGTTGGTTCGGTTTTTCCATTAGGGCTGTGTCATTGCTATCTCAACACCATTGTTGGTAGCCACAAAAGTTTTCCATTTTTTCTATGACATTTTCTCTGAGAGTTTCTACTCCAGGTTGCTGAACGTCGTGCTGGCTAGAAAAGTGTATATTTGCATCATCATTGTCTCTGGCAGATTGTGTAGTGGAGACAATTGTGGCAAATGCTTCCCATTCTTGCTTACCTGGGTAGCCTCGTTCCCAGGCTCTCCCCGCTAAGAAGGGCCCTCCCCCCTCTTAGTGGGGAGAGCCTGGGAACGAGGCTACACCTGGATACAGTTCACTGAAATCACACAGCTATTGCTTGAATTCTTTGTTGTTAAAGATCACCTGACGGATGGTGTCCTTTTCCTCCTTGACGTCGGCTTCTTCTCTTGCGGTCACGGAAGCCATGTACGCTAATGCGCTATTGGAAGCCCTACATACTTCATGCGACCAAGCGCGGCGCGCGGGTGATTCTCTTGCGGTCACGGAAGCCTTGCATGCGAATGTGAAGCCCTACATACTTCGTGCGACCAAGCGCGGCGCGCGGGTGACGGTCGTACGATAATTGGGGCGAGCGCAGCGAGCCCCACACTTGTGGTGAAAACGGAAAATTGTCTATATATTTATTTATTTATGTATATATATATATATATATGGTACGTGCGTATTCCGTATATGCATTCTGCCCTATTTGTGCGCGATGCAATATTTCCGCATTGCATATTGGGTACCGGGTTCATGTATTACTGCTTGCTCAAGAGACAAGACTAGAAAGGCTGAACAGTGGGAATCAACGCAACAGGGATTTGAAAACGGCGAGGAAAGGAGGAAAGGGAGGCACTACTAGCAAGACCGAGACTGATTATTGACGGCGTGCTTCGTGACTCTGTCACCAGCGGGGAGTGCTCAGTGTACAGAGCGATCAGCTTGTGAGAATTCGAATCACGGAGGCCTGCGTGACTCGATCAAATATGAGCAACAGCTAGAGAAGAGCTTGTGAAACTTCCATACCACAACTCCAGTAATTGTGCTCAGGAAATGAGCTGACAATATAGACTACATCAAAAAAGACCTGGCTCCATACTCCATAGCTGAGAGAATCCTGATTCCACAGCTCTATGGGCTCAGCAAATATCCACTATATAGACATGCACTTGAGGAGACAGTGCCGAAATGTGGAGTTACAGGAAACCAACGGAATATACTTGTTCGTACTAAGCTGTTGAACCCTCACCCTTGACTTGCAACTCTTCAGGCCAATTGCTTGGAGACTAAATTTGTTGCCTACAGCTGTAGCTACTACCCCACTGTAACGACACAGAGTGTGTACAATGAACCCAACCACATAGCTACCCAGATGAGCACATAGCTATACCCAAGCTATATTGCTCCATGAACACCAGCATACATTTGATACCCTAGCCTCACCCCTGGGCATTTCCCGCCTCTACGGTTACAGGCTACAGCTGGAGGTGGAGAAGACCTGGGAACGAGCCTATTGTTATGTGAGACTTAGTGTATGCAAGTGGGAAAAATGTAGTGCTATGAAACTCTAATGCATCATGTAACTCATTCACGCTCGCCCCACAATGCACTGCATTCCCCTAGTAATAATTGGGGCGAGCGCAGCGAGCCCCACACTTGTGGTGTAAACGGAAAATTGTCTATATATATATATATATATATGTATATATGTTTGGTACGTACGTATTCCGTATATATACATCCTGCCCCATTTGTGCGCGATGCAATATTTCCACATTGCATGTTGATTCATGTTGACCACCGTTGCTCAAGAGACGAGACTAGCAGGATAGAAAGGCTGAACAGTGAGAACGTAACAGGGACTTGAAAACGGTGAGGAAAGGGAGGCTCGACTAGCAAGACGGAGACTGATTATTAACGTGCTGCGTGACACTGACGCCAACGGGGAGTGCTCAGTGATTAGCTTGTGAGGACCAGAACCAGTGAGGTCTGCGTGACTCGACCAAATAATTATCCCTCATGAGCAACAGCTGCAGAAAAGCTTCTAAAACCCCACACTACAACTCCAGTAATTGTGCTCTGGAAAGGGGCTGATATTAAATGTATAGTCTACACCACCCTGACTCCATACCCCATAGCTGAGAGAATTCTGATTCCACTACTGTATGTGCTCAGCAACTATCCATGCACCATAGACCGTGACTTGAGGAGACAGTGTCAAGATGTGAATACGTTGGAGACACAGGAAACCAACAGAATGTACTTGTTTGTACCAAGGTGTTGAACCCTCATCATTAACTTACAACTGTTCAAGCCGCCTCCAACTGCTTTGAGACCTCATTTCTGCTGCAGTAGCTACCATTTCACAGAAATGACACACAGGGTGCGTACAATGAACCCAAGATTAGCACATGCCCAAGTTAAATTGCTCCACAAATACCAGCATACATTTGATATATAGCCTCTTCCCCAGGCATTCTCCGCCTATAGTTTTACAGTCGGACCTGGGAATGAGACTATTCTTACATGACATGTATGCAAGTGGGAAAAGTTAGTGTGTATGGAACGCTAATGCACCATACACTCACTCACGCTCGCCCCACAATGCACTGCATTCCCCTAGTTGGGGCGAGCGCAGCAAGCCCCACACTTGTGGTGAAAACGGAAAATTGTCTATTTATTTACTTATTTATATATATGTTTATATGGTACGTGCGTATTCCGTATATATACATTCTGCCCCATTTGTGCGCGATGCAATATTTCCACATTGCAAGTTAGTTCATGTAACCACTGACTGTTGCTCAAGGGACAAGACTAGCAGAACAGAAAGGCTGAACAGTGGGAACCACCGTAACAGGGACTTGAAAAAGGCGAGGAAAAGGAGGCACGACTAGCAAGACGGAAGCTGATTATTAACGTGCTGCATGACACTGCCGCCAACCGGGAGTGTTCTATGTAAGACAGAGTGATTAGCTTGAGGACCCGAACCAGAGAGGTCTGTGTGACTTGACCGAACAACCCTCGTTAGCAACAGCTACAGAAGAGCTTCTAAAACCCCATACCACAACTCCAGTAATTGTGCTCTGGAAAAGGGCTGGCAATAGTCTACACCACCCTGACTCTATACCCATACCTGAGAGAATTCTGATCCCATGCACAGCTGTATGGTCTCAGCAAATATCCGTGCACTATACACCGTGAATTGAGGAGACAGTGCATGCCAAGATGTGAATAAGTTGGAGACACAGGAAAACAACGGAATATACTTGTTCGTATCAAGATGTTGAACCCTCATCCTTGCAACTCTTCAAGCCACCTCCAAATGTTTTGAGACCTTGTTGCATGCAGCATTTCACAGTAATGACACAGAGAGTGTACAACGAACCCAAGATTAGCACAACACAAGTTATATTGCTCCACAAACACCGGGATACATTTGATATCCTATATATATAGCCTGTTCCCCAGGTGTTCTCCTCCTGTATAGTTTTACAGGCTACAGTTGGAGGTGGGGAAGTCCTGGGAATGAGACATATATGCAAGTGGGAAAAGGTAGTGTATATGGAACGCTACTGCACCATACAACTCCCTCACGCTCGCCCCACAATGCACTGCATTCCCCTAGTAATTGGGGCGAGCGCAGCGAGCCCCACACTTGTGGATAAAACGAAAATTTGTCTATTTATATGTTTATATGTATATATATATGGTACGTGCGTATTCCGTATATGCATTCTGCCCTATTTGTGCGTGATGCAATATTTCCACATGTTAGCTATATACATGTCGAAAGATATAGCTAAGCTAGCTACGTTTGAAAGCCAGAAAGAAGTATGTACGACTCACTTATGAATCCGAAGAAAGAAGGAGAGAAAGGCTAAGGAGTAGAAATATACGCGACAGGGATCGTCGCGCTGCTGAAAGCGCTCAACAAAGGGAGGCACGGTTAGCAAGACGGAGAGTAAGGGATAGAGCCCATCGTGCTTCGCTAGAAAGGCTGAACAGTGGGAATCAACGCAACAGGGACTTGAAAACGGTGAGGAAAGGGAGGCACTACTAGCGAGACCGAGACTGATTATTGACGGCGTACTTCGTTACTCCGCCACCAACGGGGAGTGCTCAGTGTACAGAGCGATCAGCTTGTGAGAATTCGAATCACGCAGCCCTGCGTGACTCGATCAAATATGAGCAACAGCTAGAGAAGAGCTTGTGAAACTTCCATACCACAATTACAGTAATTGTGCCCAGGAAATGAGCTGACAATATAGACTACATCAAAAAAGACCTGGCTCCATACTACATAGCTGAGAGAATCCTGATTCCACAGCTCTATGGGCTCAGCAAATATCCACTATATAGACATGCACTGAGGAGACAGTGCCGAAATGTGGAGTCACAGGAAACCAATGGAATATACTTGTTCGTACTAAGCTGTTGAACCCTCACCCTTGACTTGCAACCCTTCAGGCCAATTGCTTGGAGACTAAATTTGCTGCCTACAGCTGTAGCTACTAACCCACTGTAACGACACAGAGTGTGTACAATGAACCCAACCACATAGCTACCCAGATGAGCACATAGCTATACCCAAGCTATATTGCTCCATGAACACCGGCATACATTTGATACCCTAGCCTCACCCCTGGGCATTTCCCGCCTCTACGGTTACAGGCTACAGCTGGAGGTGGAGAAGACCTGGGAACGAGCCTATTGTTATGTGAGACTTAGTGTATGCAAGTGGGAAAAATGTAGTGCTATGAAACTCTAATGCATCATGTAACTCATTCACGCTCGCCCCACAATGCACTGCATTCCCCTAGTAATTGGGCGAGCGTGAGCGAGCCCCACACTAGTGAGTTGAATCGAGATTTTTCATCGAATATTATCTGTCGTACGTCGTTCCGTATATTCTTGATGCTGTAATTTAACGCGATAGCCGCGGGCCGCGTGCGGACCTTAAGTAAGATTTTCGTACAACTTGGCAGCCAGCTAGCTCCAAGGTGACTTTGAAAGATGGCACTTATGAAAGGCAGCCAGGAATTGCAGCCGGAGCGTGCGCACATATTGAACAAAGGATAGCCTATAGAAGTTGTGTTTGCAGCGACATCCAGGATAGATGGCTGGACCGTGAGTATCTACTATACAGAGGAGGTCGGACATGGTTGACCTTTGCTAATTGAAACGACTGAGGTCACACTAATTGATCTTGGATATTGCAAGGTAGAAAGTCTTTTTAGCTTTTTCTATGACTGGATCCAACCTTGAATCCTGATTTGAAAACTGGGACCCACCTCAGTGAAAGCCGAGAGAGCTAGTCTGTTGAGATACGAAAAATCAATTAGTGTGACCTCAGCCATTTTAATTAGTAAAGTTCAACCATGTCCGACCTCCTCTGTCTACTATATGTATGTATGTATACAAGGGCTATTAAACAGTTGTGTAGAGAGGCTGAAAGCAGAAAGCGGCAGAGACCCTCCTTCTATTCATGGCTGATGGATGGCAAACCCCATCTACTAAGCACTTTTGTAGAGAGTAGAGTGACAGGCTTTGTTCAGCTACATGCTACGCCACCTGTGTGCTGTGATGTGACACTTCACTGATTCAGCCTTTGATATAAGTTAAAGCTGTGTATTGCTTGCTCACGCTCGCCCCACAATGTTCTACATTCTCCTAGTACATATATGAAATCTCCCAGCTGTACCGTCTATGTGGGGCTCGCTCAGGCTCGCCCCAATTATGTGTCGTACGTCGTGCCGCATATCCTAAACTTATCCAATTTAACGCAGGTAACGTCAATAAGATACGTATAGTGCAGACGCCACGTGTTCTACAATGGAGTCGTACAACAATTCTTCAGCAAGAGTCCCCGAGTCATCACTGAAGAGAGAAGACAGACTGCAGCGTAGAAGAGAGCGAGAGAGAGCTCGTCGTGCCTCTGAAACCGCGGAACAGAGAGAGGAACGGCTGAGAGTGCGGAGAGCAAGAGATAGGGCTAGACGCGCCGCACAGACTGCCGAAGAGAGAGACACCAGATTGCGGCAAATACGCGATAACCGACGTCAGAGTCTGGCAACTCGGAAAGCGAAGAGGAGAGAGCAGTTAGGCTTCAGCGGATGAGGGACAGGCTGGCCTCTGAGACTGAAGAGGAGAGAGCAGCCAGGCTACAGCAGATGAGTGCCAACCGTCACAGGTTGGCCTCTGAGACTGAAGAAGAGAGAGCAGACAGGCTACAGCAGATGAGGGACAGGCTGGCCTCTGAGACTGAAGAAGAGAGAGCAGACAGGCTACAGCAGATGAGGGACAGGCTGGCCTCTGAGACTGAAGAAGAGAGAGCAGCCAGGCTACAGCAGATGAGTGCCAACCAATGTCACAGGCTGGCCTCTGAGACTGAAGAAGAGAGAGCAGCCAGGCTACAGCAGATGAGTGCCAACCAACATCACAGGTTGGCTGCTGAGACTGGCAGTGAGAGAGAGGCCAGACTACAGCGTAACAGGGAAGGGCAAAGAGGACAACAGTCACAGCTGCCTTTGTTTGAACAGCCCTCTGTTCAGGCTAAGATGCGGAAGTTTCATGCAGAGATTGCTGCATTGGAAATGCAGAAATGTACTACATGCTCGGAGCGGTTCCCAGGCCTTCAGCTTCGTTCACACTCTACTGCACGCACTTGCGCATCCATCGCATTCGAGCTCACGCTCGCCCCCATAATGCTGTGCATTCACCTAGTATACAATAGCGAAGACCTTGCAAAATTTAAATACTGCCTAAAACAAACCACAAAGTAGCCCACATTACGTACCTTAATTGGGGCTAGTGTGAGCGAGCCCACACTAGTGAGTTGAACGGCGGAATTTTTCTGCTATTGTGTATCGTACGTACATCCATTGCACGCGTACGCGCGCCGCGTACGGACAATACGCATGATCTAACAACACGTGCGGACCCAGAGACTTTTATAGTTCAGCTATCCATGAATTCCTCGGTTTTGGGTTTTGAGTTGTTTTGCTATTTGCAGTGAACATAGTGTGAATACTTCCAGAAGAGCAACAAAACCATCGCAAGATAAGGAAGACGGGCTACGACGATGGAGAGAATGACAGAGGGCTCAACATGGGGCAGAGACAGCCAAGCATAGGCAGGAAAGATTAACGAAGCTCAAGGAGAGAGATAGGGCTGGGCGCTCTACCCTGACTGCCGCTGCATGAATTTGTATAAACATTAGGTTCTCTTTGTTTAACATGCATATTTACATTGCAAACATGCAGTATATTGTGAGTAGTAGCCTCGTACCCAGGCCACGTGGGAGGAGGCCTGGTATCCACTGTTTGCGCATGCGCGAACGATTCCGGAAATCTTCCGCGAACGAGTCCGATTATGGACAAGTTACACGTGGTTGTTATGCGGAGAAATAACCAACCTAGATATACGGCTTGCAGTGCGGCAGCTGTGTTTACGCGGCGACGGCTTCCATTATCAGAGACACAAGGGGTGACACGACAAGGACTGCGCTACAACCACCGCCGATTCCACCGTCACTGTGCTTGTAGCTCAGAACAACGAAGTGGCTAGAGAGCCGGTAGTGGAAATTCAATTCTAGGGTGGATAACTTCTGATAAATTTTAATGAAACTAGTATGAGCAGATAGAGCTTTAAAAGAGCTACAAAATGATATCCTTTTTTCCAGCAAGGTGTCTAGTACAGCCGCCGTACCTAGTAAAATTCACTTCGCATAATCTTAAAGTACCGGTACCGGTTCTTTAAGCGTTTGTAGTTGTATTTACGACAATATAAGGCACAGCCTAACGAAAAGGGTATCATTTTGTAGTTATTTTAAAGCTCTATCTACTGATACTAGTTTCATTAAAATTGGAGTTTGCTATCAGAAGTTATCGACCCTAGAATTGAATTTCCACTACCGGCTCTCTAGCCACTTCGTCAAAACAAACGGCAGAGTCTCGTAGCAGATGGACTTACCAAATCCCGTGGGTAGCCACAGGAATACATCTTTTCCATCGTAGATATATTTGATCGCATCCATTTGCTCTGCTTTCAACGTGAATTCTCCCTTTCCAATACAACAAAGAGCGAACTTGAGCGCTTTATCATGCAAAATCCTCGCTTTTACCTGCCATGTTCGCCGGATAAGCTCGAGACGGACGTGCTTCGGAGCTATACGGTAAAGATTAACGGTTCGTAAACGATGGTATACGATACCCCATGAAATCATCGGGTTTTTCGCGGATGCGCAAACAGTGGCTACCAGGTCACTTTTCCCTCCCACGTGGCCTGGGTACGAGGCTGTGTGCGTAGCTGTTATGCTGCCTATGCAACACCAACCAACACAACTCGCTCACGCTCGCCCCACAATGCGCCTAGTTAAGGGTGGGCGGAACTAGGCAACATTGCTGCCAGCAACAATGTTGCCTCGTGTATGGTGCGGTGTTGCGCGCGCAGTTGTTGCTGACAACTGTTGCTTGCAATTAGATGGCCGATCTATTCGCTGGTAACAACTAGCTAGTTGCTCGAAACACCGACAATTAGTGACATCCCACGTAGACACGCGGCGGACGTGGCATGCGCCAGTGTTTCATTACTTATTGGGATCGTCTTAGTTCACATAGCTCCATGAGTTACGTCATTTTTAATGTTATTTTCTTGTTTCCGTCCATTTTTATCGTCATCTCAGTTACAGTTGGACCTGTTGAGCATAAGAATATTTCTTTCAAGTGTAACCACAACCCTAGAACTTGAAACAGCAATGACAGTTTTGTAGTTCCCAGTTGGAATCCGATGTAGAGCCAACCACTCTCTATGCCAGATTTTTAGCCCTTTGTGAAGCAGATTTCCTGATCACATGACAACTGTCCAGCACAGAAATTTTGTACCCACAAAGCATAAAAACTGATCATCCAGTCCCAGCGTTACTAAAGCGGTGAGTATCTTAGGGTTGGTATCAATGTACTTTATGTAGAAAAAGACCCCCATACTTTTTACGTAAACTGATCCCCGTACACCTGTCACGAAAAAATGGACCCCCCTGAAATAGTTCCCCCCGGTCCAAATACTTCGAAGTATTTGGACCCCCCGGTCCAATTACTTCAGAGTAGTGCTGAAGTATTTGGACCCCCTCTGAAATAACTGGACCCCCATGGGGTCCAACTACTTCGAAGTATTTGGACTCCCGGTCCAAATACTTCAAAGTAGTACCGAAGTATTTGGACCCCCAGTGCTCTAAGTAGGCCTATATAAGAAATCTGTTGGCATATTTGGACCTACTGAAAGTTTGGATTTTGGCTTGAAATTACAGTGATACAATTAATTTGGCACAGCAACGTAATCATCCACACACACGCAAACAAATAAAAATTATAAACAACTGTTACAAAACCAAGAAGCATTAGAGTCAAGTACAGTTGAACACATGCATTCACACATGAGACATGGTATACAGGTATATAGTACACTCTCAGCCTCCTGGTGTTCGTCTTCGCCACAATCTCTCGCTGTTTACCGTCTCTTTCGTCGTCTCGATCTATAGTCTCACAAGCCAGACCCACTTTCGCAAAAAAGGGAAGGGTCTGGTGAACTGCGCATATCGTCGTGAAGCCATATCCAGACTCTTCCCCTTGCGAGACTTGTCTCAATTCTTGGTAGTCTGGTAGCGATCTCTCTCCTTCCGTTATCTTCAGTCTTCCATTTCACATTTTGTAACTCCACCTACCTTTGTATTCCCACCTTAGATTGACAGACTCGCACAGTCGTCCCAGAAAGACAGCGAACTGACCAACCAACACGTTGCGCGTGTGCTTGCTAGGGGGGTCCAAATACTTCAAAGGGGGTCCAAATACTACTGTAAAATTTGGACCGGGGGTCCAAATACTACGTGACAGATATCGCAGCACGACGCCTTTGCACTAACCATTAGATAACCTGAAACGTCACTCACGTGCAGACGGCGAAGTAGCCGCGAAGTACTCTCAGCTCAGGAGTTTGTTACTACAACTCTTTTTTTGTTGCGTAGCTATGTTGGAGCTTTAAAATGTGGTTGTGGATTTAATTTCGTACGGCAGAGTGTAGCGCTAACCAACTAAAGTCTTCCTTCATGGCATCGTAGCAATTTTTTCAAAGCGGAGCATGGAAACAGTAAATAGGCAACAGTCTTACCTACATGCTAGGTACTTCTCCACCGTCGCTGCTGTTTGAGCCGTGCCGAGGTCTCACCGACGCAGTTACAGCTCACTTGTTTCAGTAGTAATATCGTAGCTGTTCGAGTCAGCCTATCACGTGGCTACATAATTGCGTCACGACTTTTGTAATTATTGCTGTGACGTCGTCGTGCCGCGATATCACGTGCGAATCGATAAAGTAAAACGGGGTAATTCCGGTCACTGTTTGACTCTTACAAGTTTACTCGAACACAGTGCCAAAAGTACACAATGAAAAGCTTGCTAAACAGTGGTCGCTGACACTACTAAGTATGTACTACTTGCTGCAAACAACTCGCTTCAATCGGTGGTTCACGTACATTAGAAAATAATTTTTTTAAAGTTGTGTTCTAAATATGAGAAAATACAATTAATGGGGTATTTCCGGTCACCTTTAATAGTCATGCTAAACACGGTGAAAAGTATGATGGCGGTGTTCGTCTTTTTTACGACGTTTGCAAGTATAAGGCATCCCTGGGGACAGCTAAGCGATCAAGTCGGATTAACGGCACCGCGAAATTATCGGTGGTATACCCACGCGAGGTTTAGGGTTAGGTTAGGGCCAGGGTTAACTTTTTGCTTGCCCCGGGGCATTGTGCTACAGTTAGCTTTTCAAACTCTCGCCGGGAATTGCCTTGTGCAATGTTGCAATGTTTTGAATCACCTATACGCATTTTTCATCCGCCACCCACACGAGTAGGCCATGCAGGAATTAGGCATAGGGCAAGTGCTGAGCTGCTAGTAATGTACTGTTGCTTTTGATAATAGTTGATGTTTATGTCTGCACAGTTTTGACTGGGCGCCCTCCCTTTGCTTAAGAGTAAGGAGAGGATTTCTGAAGTTTTGACAGTTCAAACTGGCGCCATTTCACTTACAGCAACTACAAGTGACGCCAGATCTGCGCAAAGGAAGTAAGGTCTCGACTTTGCTGACAGGTATGTTGTAGCTAAGTGTTGCCAATATATGTACAGCACCGTAGTTACGGCTGAGAGCGTAGCTGTTAGAATAGAGAAGTCCCCCTCTACTAAGTGACCGGAAATACCCCGTGACCGAAATTACCCCGACTTACCTTACCAGGCTCTCCCCCTCCTTTTCTATTTTTCGTCGCTGAGAGTGGAAAGCCTGGGAACGAGGCTACCTATATGTATGGGTCCATCTTATGTATTGCTCCACCCATTCTACGTAAGATGGTCCCTATATCAGAAAGTTGGTAGAGGATGGCGCAGACCCGCAATATATGCAATACTCATGCAGGGAAAAGCCGTATAACTAGGCCACAAATAAGCTAAAAGTTTATTTAAGCGCCCAGCCTTCCTCTTTGAGCACTTTTATGATCTGCAAGACTCATACAGTTGCCCAAAAGCCTCGCGGAAGACAAAAGTGTGCGGTAGTGAAAGTGTCTTTTTTGGTATTCTTTCTTCGTTACGACTTTTGTTCAAACAACGATAACTCGAAAACGGTTCAAGTACTCACCATAATTTTAGCACAGAACTGATGTTTACCACAGCGCGGAGCTCTACGACTACTCAGCGTCTTCATAGCTTCAAATCTACCCTGGTCAATAAAGTTGTTCACAGCACTGCCCGGCTACTGTCCGTTGCGTAGGACGCCATTTTCTACACAGCAAAATCGTACGTTTTGAATCAGACCCGGTTAGGTTCCGATACAGATATGTTTACATTCCGATACAGGTGCGCAGTAATAAGATGCAACACAACTTTTGGCAATAGACAACTTTACTATAAGCAAAAGAATGTTGATGAAGTGTTATTGCTACGTGACGTCACATCCGGAGTACACTCCTTGCCCGACTTGGAGTACTTTCCCATTGAAGTCAGTACTTAACATTGGTGAGTTCGAAATTCACGCACTGGTTAGCTGTACCGTATTTCCTAATAAAACGATTGTAAATCAGTTAAGCGCACGTCTCTAACCTTTTTGTGAAAGAACGAAGGTGTTTAGCTTGCTTTGTTGTGGAGAACCTGCTGGTTGAAGTTGGCTTACGGCATCGCGCATTATTGGTACGTATTTACTTACCAGCCACCTGAACTCACCGCTCAAAGATATAATTCAGCTTCCAATGATGTCTGCAGACCAAGGCAGCGTGCTACAAGACAGCGTGCCTCAAGACAGCGTACCAAGTGTAAGTTGTGGGTCATTTTGTACATCAGCGTTGGGAAAATGCCGGTTGCAGACGCGATGATGGTCCTTGATGACAAAGTCCTGAAGGCCTAGCACTTCGAACCATCGCTGCCGTTTAGCTTCGTCTTTAGGAAAGCGGTGCATAGACACGCTCTTGTCTTTCGCTCGAGTATTCCCGCAAACAACGTACGTATCTCCGGACATAATTGTAACACCACAACTTCACAACCGAGCAAGATAGCACCTTCGTTCTTTCACAACAAGGATTAGACAAGTGCGCTTAACTGATTTGTAATCGTTTTATTAGAAAAAACGGTACAGCTAGCCAGCGCGCGAATTTCGAACTCACCAGTGTAAAGTACTGACTTCAATGGAAAAGTACTCCAAGTTGGTCATGGAGTGTACTCCGGACGTGACGTCACGTACAATCACAAATAATTGAATACCTGAAGTCATAAAATAAAGTTGTCTATTGGTCTGATTCAAAATGTAAGTGCTTGTCTGATTCAAAACGTAATCGGATGTGTAACAGTTCAGTATACTGATCTGAATCATTGGTTAGGTTTACAGGTCTGTTTCATATCTGATTATAGTTGTGCGATACTGGTGCGCAGTGCTTGCCTGATTCAAAATGTAATCGGTTGTGAACAGTTCAGTAGACTGATCTGAATCATTGGTTAGGTTTACAGGTCTGTTTCATCTCTGATTATATTCGTGCTGTTGTCGTAGCATTAGCGTTACACGTATTACAGCGTATACTTTCACAGAAAACGGTTATATCACTATAAAATACAAAAGAAATGAAAAAGGTTACCGAATTATATCAGAAAATTACAATTTAAATAAAGAGGAGCACTGGTTTATGCAATATATGTTAAGACAATAACAGTTGTTTGTGTAGTCATGCCTAAAAGTCAGCTTTCGTTTTTCAATGTTCTCACGCTCTACTCTTTGTGTGGATGTTGCTTCAGCAAAGACACGTGTCAGTGCATTCGTGGATGATTGAAACATAAGTTCTCACGGAAATTGGCTTGATGGTGTTGATTGTCAATGTCATGAACAGGAGGGGACATTGAAAATCATTTGTCACTGGTTCACTGTTAATATTGATGACTTGCATTTCTCTCACAAGACAATAGCAGCGGTTGTCCTTGGAGAAACATGCTAGTAATACAGCATACTGTGCAGGCTGCAAAATTAAGGGAAAAATTAGAGTAAATAATGATTTGTTTACTTGTTAAAATAGTGGAGGTTTATAATGTATAGCTCCATCAATTGAGTTTATATTTTATAATCTATACACACCATGTTAATTGTACGTTTCAATCTTACCTCAGAGTTGTCTGTAATCCTTATGAATTCTCCTGTCTTTACAAGTTGCTGCTCGTGAGACAGCACTGCACCATATATTTGGACCTTGTCCTGCAGTGACAGGTCACTTGGCAGATGGAGATTCATGGTGCTTGGAAGGTTTTCCAGTGTTTCCATACCATCTTCCAATGGAATGCTGGCTGTTTTCAGAATCTGTTCTCCACTCTGCAACTGCAATTGGTATTAAAAGCAGTAAATTGCTATCTGAGTGATACAGTGATTCATACAGTTATAGTAGGTTGTGCATATATGTAATGTTGTGTGATGAAATGTACACATTTTACACGCACCTTCCTCAACATGCCTGGTTGGTATATGCCTTTTTCAGGGTACAGCTCCTTTGATGCTGCACCATTGAAAAAAGACTGTACAGGACTGGAGAAGAATAACTGCACAAGTCCTTGTCCAGCTGACCTTATATGGTAAAGAAACATGTAGTGTGTTTGTGGAATCTCATTACTCAAAGCTTACTGAAATACATAAAAGCGTGACTTTCGCCTACACATATGTACACAATGCATGTTTGGGCAACTACACTATATTGAATTATATAGTGAGCATGCTTTCGTATGGAAGATGCAATGTTAAGTGCAGAAACTATGACCTAACACCAACCTGTCTGCACCACTAAGTACTCCACCAGCACAGATGAATCGAAGTTGCTCTTGGATTGCGAAGGTGGTTGCTATATCCCTGCTAGGAGCCGCCCGATTTCCATATACATTGTGCGTTCTTAACATAGAATTGAAGGATTCACATCTGCAATGCATACACAGACATTGTGAAACACAAATTATTTACTTTGTACATAGCATCATTATTACCTCTCAGTGTTGAACCCTGCAGTTGGTCCAAACTCCTTCATACATTCTACCAAGTGTAGCAGCAGATGGACCTCTTTAGCCACCCTCAAAAACTCCTGGCATTGAAGCTGATAATTATGCTCATTGCTCTCACTGAAGGGTAGCTATCCGGAACACCTGGATATCAATACGTTGTTGTAGCACATGTTCACAACTGTTTTGAAACATATTTTATATGTGATGGCATTGATAACACAATTTACATTGTAATATATTATTCATGCATTATACCTGTGATAGAGCCAGCAACACCTGCTTTTGGGGATCTGAAAGGTAGCTTCCAATGACAAATGGTGCCCATGCCTTGTAGTCTCTCCCGACAAAAGACTTGTGGTGGTGGACAACATTGCCAAGTACCTTCCCATTGAAGCCTGAGTAGTTAAAAGTGGTCATTCTGGCAAGGACCTCTTGTTTCTGCTGCACTGTCAACTTGGACATAGTTGTTTTTAGAAGGTACTTGTATGGGCCCAACAGTATTGTGTGTAGTGTTTCCACAGGAGTGGATCTACAAGTGGGATTTTAAATAATGTTATGAAGTTAAATTTGTTCATGAATGTATATTATGAATTTGTACATACTTGAAGGGATCAACAGAGAGAGTGAAAATTTGATTTTTCTGTTCTTTCATTCCAAACTCTGTCCTCTTAGCTGCTTTCCGGTTTTCACTTGGTTGTCTAGATATCTCTTCTATTTGGAGTAATGCAAGCTCCTTGGTTCTCTTCTCATCAACTTCATCTGGATTGGAGTCTTTGTCAGCCTTTTAGATGACAATATTCAAGTACAGTTTACTTAGCAATTCAAACTGCATCACAATATGGTATAACATACCATGCACATTCTGCAATACTTCTTTGCACACCCCCCTGCATGGTTGATAAGCTCTGAGTGTCTTGGGTTATCACAGAGGAAAGCCATTACGGGTGCCACCAGAAGAATTTCTTTCTTGAGGTAGGCATCATAAGCTGGAATACCCTCCTCAAGTCTTTTCAGATATGCAATTATTGGCTCCATCAAGCTGAGGGCATCTGTTTGGTTTGAGCATGTGACGAAATGAATATTATGCATCTTGGCGTTCTCATGTTGAGGCATGCCAGCAAGCAGGAAACACCAGCAGTCAAACTTGTTCCATTTCTTGCTTCTGTTTCCACTTGTATCATCTGTATACATGAGAAGTGGAACCATCACTATAGGTCGTTCATTTTCGCCATGACTTTTCAGTGGGCTGGGAGAAGTGTGTGTGGAATACTCCTGTGGACACATAATATAACACATTATGTACAAGCAGTATTAATCTTCCTATTGAAGTTTAAGAATACATGTAATGTTGCAGTGTAAAAGTGCCAGTACATTACTCACACACAAACAAAATAAAACAGTTTTGCTTTATAAGGATGTACTTTTTTGTGTACCTCTATAGGCTGATCCTTTGAAAGATGTCACTATGTGGGTCCCATTGTAGGATCACATTTGGAGGAGGGACTGTGGCAATTACATCTGAAGAAAGCACCTCACATACTTTGTGTTTGACAACACAATTTGGATCACAGTACATGGTGGCCCTTGCTTGTGGGCAAGCTCTGCAAAACTGTTCAATGTTTGGTAGCATCTGCACCTCGATGAACACATGGTGGTGGTTGTCCTGTTTGTTATAGATTGTACAATAATATAATGTTGAACAGAAATTGCATGTATTGTTAACAATTCTTACCTTCATGTAGAAACGTTGAATTTTGGCACAAGTGATCCCAAGGGATGAGTGAGAAAAATTAACAAAATCTCCCACATACAACTGCATTGAAGGTTTTTCCATCATAGGTGCCTGGTAGAGTTTGTTCTTCCTCCACCTTTGTCCATGAAACATCTCCCTGAACACAACCCATTAAAAAGTGGCCCTTTAAATAAAAAATAAGAGATTTTTTAAATGTAATCAGTTTACCTCATTTCAGCAGATGGATGTACAGGGAAACGTTGCAGATTGGTTGCAATGTGTGGAGTAGCTAGGTTCATCTTCAGAGTCATAGCCAATGAATTGACATAGAACGGTACTCCTTTTGAGGTGAGACACTACAATACCAGAAACATGGACAAAAATTGTTCACATGCACAGAAAACAAATCTAAAGCTATATATAAACTGCCCTCACGTTTTAAATGGAAACACTACAGACCAAAATTACGTTATGAGGCAGGTTCAATCCAGGAAGCGAGAAATTCTTGACCTGACTCAAGCTTGGAATGGATGTATTCAACTGCTTCATGATGTGCCACATGAACTTCAAGTTTGATTCTCCCTACAGGTGTGAAACAATAAAAAAAAAAAAACATTACTAATGAAGGTGTATGTTCTCATGAATATAGAGTCATACCAAGGGTCGAGGACTGTTCACGAGAAAGTATAGAAGTGTGAACTCTTTTGAGAGAAAAGGCCAGTAGTCATCACTGGTGGTATCAACTTCCATCATTGTCTCCAAACCTTTCATGGAAGATACTTATTTTCATAACATGTTACATGTGTACCTGAAAATTTATGTATCTGTATTAGTGATATACCACATTCTTCATCAGATGAACTTTCAACCTCTTCTTCATCATCATCGTAATCGCTACAATGCACATCATCACCACCATCATCATCATGAATGCTTTCAGTATCCTCAATTCCTCCATTGTCTTCACCATGGATGTTCTGTATATTAATTTAATTGCATGCAGTTACTATTGCAAATTCATATAAATTTTTATTGCAACAACTGTACCTGTAAATCCACATCAACATTTTCCATCAAGTGGGAACTGACGGGTGGGAGTTCAATCTGAGAAGTTATTCCAGCAATTGCAGTGTGCTTCTTGCTTGTCCTCAAGTGCCTTTCCAGCCTTGATTTATATGGAAAGGCCATTTCACATATGGAGCACCATCACAAACCATCTGAAATAACGGACGAACGCAATGGTGAATTAATCATGCAAATTTTATAAATGCGTGAGCAAAATGTATTAATTCCGCAGTGCAACCATAGATGGTGCAACTAACCCTTTGCGACGTCCATGGCTAACCGAAAAAACCGCACCACTGTTTCAAATGTTGGCGTGTCACTGATTCAAATGTTGTTGTCATGCAAACAACAAGGTGAAATTTTAACAAAATTTAGCATGAATCCATATGGTTCGTCCGTACATTTTTAACAATTTTACTTTCAATATAGCCGGCTAACCCAAAGGGGCGCCCGGCGTACATGCAAGACGGCCAACGGGCGGGCGCCCGGCGTAAATAATTTGGCGGCGGCAAATACAAAAACAGCTGCAAAGACAATATCATCTGCGAACATAAAAAAACACAGCTGCAAAGACAATGTCATCTCCGAACCTCAGAATGAATGCTACTCCATTGCCCGGGACGTCGACAAACGTACGCCCCATGCAGAGTCAGACAAACCAACCACGTTTAGGAGTTGGAGTGCAGAGACAGCAACAATCTCGTTGTAAGGCATTATTAATCGTTCATTGATAGTTAATTTTCGAGTAGCTACCTATACTCATTTGTGATCTTGCGCGTTATAGCTCGTCACAACACACAAGGCCAAGGATTACATCCAAGAAATCCTAACATCCTAAGGGCAGGGACTCAGCAACGTGGTAATGCCACAAGTATAATCTAACCTATAGTGTAGCAATCTATAATAAAGCTTCATTTCACAAAGGCATCATACAATGAAACTGTGTTATGCACTTTGTAAAGTGTCAACATTTCCTCAGCAACCAAGCACTTCTGCAACCGTCAGAATGAATGAAACAACAACAAACAGATCTGGTAATCCTATAAGTTGATTGGTAACTTCTCATGCATTTATGTAAACATTTATGAACATTGAGATATTACCTAGTATATAGCAATCTACAATAAAACTTTAATTCACAAATGTGTATCACATGCAACTGTGTTAGGCACTTTGTAAAGTCTTAACATTTCCTCAGCACCACTACAACCAAGCACTTCTGCAACCGTCAGAATGAATGAAACAACAACAAACAGATCTGGTAATCCTATAAGTTGATGCCATAATTCACAAGATTTTTGTAGATAAAGTGCAGTGTATGTTGCTTCAACTTATTCTCCAACTGATAGGAAGTAGTCAAGAATCCAGGCTTGCAGTACTGTTGCAACCAATACGGCAACTACAGCAGGAACAAACCAAGCTTTTTGGGTTGTGCACTGCTGTAGTGCAATCCCAAAAGAAGGTGTTATCTGCAGTGGAAGAGCTCAAATCATTGATTGTTGAGCAGTCAAAGATAAATTTTACCATCAAAGGGAGTGCTTTTGAGGTGAACCAAAAACTAAATGACAATGAAATTAAATGAATTTTATGTAACATTAGCAAAAAATTTCGTTAGTTACCACTCAGAAAGGAGTTGGCAAAGCTCTACTGCCAAAGCATGACACGGTATCTCAGCACTGAGGACATCAATGTGAGTTATACACTGTTACATGTTTGGACTTTTTATCTATATAAATATGCACAAGTTTAACATGAACGTATGTGGTCAAGACATTTCATTTGTGACAATTTAAGTTATTCAACAAACTTGCACATATGTCAAGAGGGATACCAAATATTAAAAAATAAACCATAAACCATTAAATCCTATTGTACTATGTTATATAGCGTGCCATCAGAAGAGCTTTGCCACGCGATGAATTGGAACAAAAATATGTGGTTGATGCATGTTTGAAAGAAGCAAACTCCATGCTGAGCTCCTTTCGGATGGAAGAGAGGAGAAGAGTGAGTGAAGAGTATACATATTGTTATGTGAGACAAAAATTCCTAGCTGCACAATTACTTCACATTTTAATTGCTATGTCACATTTCTAATACAGGATGTATTTTCATTGATATCACTTGTAAGAAATTATAGAGAATTGTGGCAGCTGGTGGTTGAAATACTACCTGTATTATAAAGTGATGTTTTGTGCTATATCATAATTATTTAGGTGCTTGGCTCCAGGCCTGTGGAACATATCAGCAAGCTAAACACAGTTTCATTGGCCTCAAACATAATGGAGTACCTGAAGGTATCACAAGTTGAAGCAGTTGAAAGCTTGTATGTCAAGCACCTGGCCCTTTTGGTATGTTACACAATATACATGGATGCACATTTAAAAAACCATTCTTAATGACAATTCACAATATTTCTTGCTGTAGAGACGATTTGTACGGGAAAACCAGAGTGCAAAGCACAAGAAAAACTTCTTTCGTGAGTTTAAAGTATGGATCAGTACATCCTACCCTGACATGATGATCACAGAAGACCAGTGGGAAGACATAATGAAACTTGATGAAAGTCATGATTATGCCAATTTTCCAACTCATGAAGACCCCACTCAAGAAACACAGTCCGAAAATAGTGAAACATTTAATGAAAGTGGGGATGAAAACATCCTATTTGCTGAAACCTTTGACATTTGATGTAGTATGTTTGATCATTACATTAGCTTATCAATCATTTAGCTATATTGCATATAGAAACTTATTCATGTTCATGTAATTGCACAATCTGTACTGTGACGTCATCAACGTACTGTAAACGCATGCGTCTTGAGTTTACAGATGAAAATCAAAATGGTGTCTCATTTGTGATGGTTTTTAGAATGGTGACTACTCTGATGCAAAAAGTTCATCAAAGACATTGAATGACGTCTACAACAACTCATCGTGGTCCTTTTGGCGTCGTAAACTATGCTGATTAATGTAGATCGAAGTGAGTTTTTTCAGAATACTTTTGTGTGCCTCGAGGATAGAGCTGTTGTAAGGTGTAGTGTACGCATTAATTGTCCATATGTGTTGAAAATCTGTATGTCCTCGATTGCTAATTAGTGCAGCTAGGTGTTCGAAAACTGCACAAGTAGGCATTATTTGTTATTATACTATTATAGTGTGGCGAAGCCAGACCCAAGCGCGAAGTGCAATAGTCTTGACCACCACTATGGGAAAGTACCGTGCCAGCCGTGCATACTTTTTGTCGTTAGCGTGCTGGTTCTCTTCAATCGAAGCCAATGAACGATGTGTCTGATCGCCAAAAGCAGAGGAAGCTCTCCAAGTTCAAACAATCAGCAACCAAGGCATTGTGGTTTGCTGAGACTTTTGGACTTGAGGTGAAGTCAATCACTGCAAGAACGAGCAATGATGGAAACGAGTTGGTGATTCCGTTGAGCTCTCAGCAAGGCAACCATCCCTCCGTAGTGCCAGCCACGTCAACACCTCCAACCGACAGGAACTCCCACTCTAATATGATGCAAACCTTGTATCTGCTGGAGCGGTTTGGAGTCAGTGACGAGTTCTACCATGAGCTGACACAAGTATGATTAAAAATGTTTTTAGGTGCTGAGCTGTGTATTTATTTATGGGGACAGCCAAGAATGTCCTTTCTGGATATGGTAAGTGTTTTAATCAAGATTTCCTGATTGTGTTCGTACATACATATAGCCGTGTGCCCAGGCTCCTCCCTAGGTTTTAACTTGTGTGATCGTACGTTATGTGACTGAAAAACTTGGGAGGACCCTGGGAATAAACGTTAGTTGCACTTAAGAGGTACTACATACTTACATACCGTATACTATGGCATAACAGCCAGGTTTTCATGCTACAAATCTCCACTAACTGCTCACTACAAATGGTTCTGCTTTTCTTTTAAGGAAACCACACCTTTACAGCAGTGAGGGGGCATGAAAGCTATGAGCTGTTGAGTGCAGCCTTTTTCCCCGTATTTGAGGAACTCAATGAAGCTCTTGGGGACCCATACATTATCGTTGATGGAGTGGAGTAGGAGTTAGACATTGTCTTTGGGTCTGACTACAAGGCGTGTACATGATACATGTAGTTGTGTATGTTGTGGAAAGGATAGGTCATATGGTGGTTGTTCTGCCAATTCAGTTCCTTCTCTTGACGATGCGGATGAACAATGCCACTTCAACTTACAGCTGCCTGTGGTGTACAATTCGCTCCTCAGGGAGGTATGTGTACATGTAAGGACCTGTCCAACGTACTGTATGGTACCTGAGTGTCAATGTTCACTTCACTGCCACTGGTAATCTTGTCATGTGTATACCTTATTAGATGGGACATGTCCGTTGAGGAGTCCGTCTATACTGAGATGAAGGCTAGATCGTTATCGACCTTACAGGAAATGTCCCACTTTGCCAACAAACCCTGTCACCAACATCTTGGCACCATCCACTCTCCACTTCTCAACATTGAGCTGACAAAGGTGGTCGTTGATGAGCTCCACCTTTTGCTGCGGGTGACGGATGTACTCATCCGAAACCTGATCAGCCTAGCTGCCAGCCGAGACCACGAGGAACAGCAACGTCGGGGAGAAGCCAGCAACCATATTCGTCAACTGGAGCTGGCTGTTCAGTCTTGCAAAGTGACGTTTACCATCTGGCAACGTGTGGATGGTGACGGCAGACCTCAGCCAGGGAAGTATGACTGTACTTCCCTCAATGGCACTGACAGGCTGCGTGTCCTCCGCACCCTTCCAGCCAAGTTTGATAACATCCTCCCCAGTACCCATGGCACGACTTTGGAATGTAAGTGTATTCCGTGAATGTGTAATACATTTTTTTAAGGAGCATGCAGCTTAGAGAGGGCATGTAGATAGGTAAGCAACAGATACTCATATGTAACCCTCTCAGGGAAAATCATCCACTTGGCTGAATTGCACCATCAAAGATTGGTTTTACGATTCCAATGTTATAGGTATTTTTCTTTGTGGAAGTATATTACGTTTCAATCCAAAGAACCTTCTGTGTAAAAGGGTAGAGTATAGGGTGCAGTGATGTTGCCTAGGTAACAGGTTGGCCCTCCCTAGGTGGTGGTCATACATGTACATCCAAAGAGAAACGATTCTGTATACATTGAGTTTACCCTCCATGCAGGATTTCGCCTCCTTGCATGCAATTGTTTCCAAGTGGAAGCCATCTGAGACGGACAAGGAAGGTTTCCACCAACAGGTAATTAGATGACAAGGACATACTTGAGATAAGTGGTTGCAAATGTGCTTGCAACTGATAAGTAGTATAGTGCAGATAAGTGGTTTACATGTACAAGTGTACACTGTGGATAATTCATTGATAAACATTGCAGGCAAAGGACTGGGTCAACAACTTTCTGGCCCTTGGGGACCGGTGTGAGGGGTTTCAGCGTCGGTCCATCACGCCATACATACTATCCATGGATGGTCAGAGTTACTCCGGCATACAGGGATACTCTGACGTGTGTTGGGGGGGGGGGGGGGGGGGGGGAGGTTGGACATCCCTGGACTATCCATGGATGGTCACAGTTACTCTGGCATCCGGGAATACTCTGACATGGAGCTGACATGGAGAGGGAGGGGGGGGGGGGGGGGGGGGGTGTGGTGGGGGGGAGTTATTATGTTGTGTCTGTTGTTGACATCACTAATATATCTTCAAATTCTGCAGGATGTGTGTAGATTGTGCTGGTATTTTGAGCAAGTTTTGGCGGGATTTTCTGAGGTTTATGGAAATTACTCAGGTCCGTCAATTCATTCCCATGAGGCTACGCAAATGCAGAATTGCAAATGCATGGGCTGGGCTTGAGGTGGGCGTGGGGCTAAACAGTAGGGAGGTTGGGCTACGATTGAAAGATTCTAAAGTGCTTGTGCAGGGCATACACAGCATTACCGAGAGGACCAGACTGAATTGACTGTTAGTTTTCTTCTATATAGCAATTACACGCTGGGGCCAAGGGATCTACGCTGTTTAGAAACCCTAAGGCCCTAGGCTGTGGCGACCCGAGCATGTCTGAGATTTAGAAACCTGTTAATGACTACTTGATTTATTACAGCTATACTCTAAATGGTGTTCGATGTTGTCTTCGTCCGTTAATTAAAAACTATAACTAAACCAGTTTGATATCACCCAAAAATGGTAGTTAACTGCAACTAAAAGTACCGATACTAGCCCTTTTTAGATTTAGTAATTAAAACTATAACTAAACTAACAATTTGAACCTGTAGCCTAATTAAACTAGAACTAAACTAAGAGTCCCAACATTAAACTAAAACAACACTGTGTTGCTCCAATTGATCCAATCCACTACCAGTCTAACCTCTCCCTGTAGCACTAGCTCGCAGCATGATGAATCCTTATATGGTTCCCCGAACTATTAAGCCCCACCACCACAAGTAGCACAATGTAGTACAAATGGGCATCACCCCTCCCCTCCCTCAACCATCCACACGCAATAGGAGAAGGTACAAGTTACACAACTATACCACTATCAACTCAACCAATGGAAGCTATGATGTGTGTAGCAATGTTGGCGCTCCCCCGCCCATCATCCAAACTCCCTCCCTTCATACTGTTTCATCCTCTACCATTCTCCACTATGCTTCTATCCCCCTTCACCAACTTCCTATCATATTGTTCCCTCCTCACTCTCCTCCCATTTTTTTCTATTCCCCTTGCTCTATCAGTAGCAATAGTTCTTCTGCATGAGATAATGGAATTACTGGCAGTGTCATGCAGTGTTTGTGGCATATGTTACTGAAGGTGCATAACCTGGAAACTGTTGATTGATTGGAATATTGTAAGTTTATGTGTTGTGTTTGTGGTTGTGTAACCAATCAAAAAATAAATGATGAATTTTGATCTATGTCCAAGCTGCTGGGGTGGGGCAAGGAGGCGTGGAAAGCTTGTTAATAGGAGCTTTTGCGGTGCTCATATACCCTTCTCTTATTACCCAGCTGTGATACATACATTCCCTGGGTAAGTGCAATTCTCCGTATACTAAGAGAGTATCTGTTTATTTATCTCACTTTGTTATAATGTAAAAGCTTGGAGGTAAATACATAAATGAAGGTTATCACATAATATGTATGGCACTACAATGCATTATGTTATCACTGGTTTAAAGTTGTATATGGTACATGATACATAAAATATAGTGTAAATACAAGAGTAACAATATTTAAAATCCAAAAAGAACATCATCTACGTCTATAGTTTGAGGTGGTGTGTCTTTGCTTATTTTCCTTCTCTTTACCCTCCTCCGCACATAGCCAGGAGGGGTGTAAGATACCCCTCGCTTGCAGAAGAAAGGCTGGCTGTGATACGTAGACCCCTGATAGTTTGGGTCATTGTCATATTCGTCAGTCCAAGAGGAATCAGATTCTGTGTCTTCCTGGTGTTCATGCTGTAAAAAGATGTCAAAGCTAGGTTAAACGTCATGTACATTAAACTTATTTCTGGTGTTAGTGTAGAAATTTTGAGTGGAGACTGCATGGGTGTGGCAAGGAACACTTTAAGTCATTGTAAAACTTTTATGTACACACAATAAGCATATTATCATTACATACCTCACTCGATGCACTTTCAACTGTATCCCTGTGGAGGAAACCAACCCTGCAAATCTAGTGTTAACAGTTTATGTATGTATGCTTCAGTGGTCTCACTCACCCACTTTCAGCGTCCTTGGACGATTCCTCTTCAAATATCCTCAGTTTCGATTCCATGCTATTAGAATTTTGTAACTATTATCTATTGCATTCAATATACTTAGTCTATTTGCTGCACTTACGATGTTAACCGCGTAAGAATCCTGGTCACATCACTCTTTAATTCTGCATTGTATATAAAATAGACTTTGTATTGATTTTTTGGCAATGTATATGACATTAAATATCTAACTGTACCGTCTATTTCGGCCAAAATGGTTTGCAAAGCCAAGCTTCTTTCTGATGCCGGAGACTTGGACGCCATGACTGTCGGAGACTTGGATGCCATGGTAATAACAAAACTGCGTATCTTTCATTTTGTATCTGATCTGTTGATTCATATTATCTGTATCCTTACTATTATAACACATCTGATACAGGCATGAAGTTTTACACATAAGATACATAAACGTACTGCAGTTCTGATACAGGTTGTACTGCTGCAACACTCGACATTATATACTGATGCGATACGGTTCCGTGCGTAAGGATCTGATACTGTTCTGATTCCGCTGCAGAACTGATCCACTTCCGTAAACTTATCCGTATCGTTTACGAAAGGCAACGGAACCGTATCATGTCAGAATATTTTTGGCTGTGTACGCATGCGCACATATAGTCTCGTTCCCAGACCAACTACCACAATCATTGGCCTGAGAACAAGACTAGTGCACAAGCGAAATCGTGAGTTGACCACGCGCACGGCTGACACGGTCTCTTCCCATAGTCGTGTGCAAGGTTTATGAACACCACGTAGGTAAGACGCTACATTCAGCTGCCAACTTATAGCTACACTAAATAAAGTAGCTACTCACAGCTTTAGTAAACTATGATGGTCAGTTGTCAATGTCTGCTGCAGCTGGTCAGTCGTCATGTGATCGAAATTCAGGAGATGGGTCTCAAAAAGTTTGGTACGGAGCTCTGGAGAGTGGTTGGCCTTCATCAGATTCTAGCTGGCAATGATATTACATGCCTGGACCACTTGTCAATGCTGTTTTAAGTTCTGGGGTTGTGGTTACACTTGAAAGTAATATTCTTCTTGGGCTTAGGTCTATCTGTAAAGATGATAAAGCACTGAAACTGTTCGTAGCTCTATTATCTATGCTGTAAATGAGATTAATATCCAAAAAAGTACAGAAACAAGACTTAAAAAACATTAAAAATGTAAAAAGATGTAGGGATGGCATGCCAAAAAGTATGCAAACAAGGTAGGAATGATATAATAATGAAGGTAAATTTACAAAGCCCAATCCCTACATCTTTTTACATTACAGTTGCAAACTGGTGTGAAAACGATGCAGGGATGAGGCTTTGTATATTTACCTTCACTATTATATCATCCCTACCGTGTTTGCATACTTCTTGGCATGCCATCCCTACATCTTTTTACATTTTTAATGTTTTTAAGTCTTTACAATATAGTTCAACCGTCACATTATAAATAATGAATGCTTTCACCTACCGTATACTGGATGCTTTCACCTAGCCTCGTTCCCAGGCCTACCCCGTTTTTTGTTCTTCGGTTTGCGTTCAGTATAATACACGGAGGCGGAAGAGCGCGCTCTTCCGCCTCCGTGTATTATACTGAACGCAAACCGAAGAACAAAAAACGGGGTAGGCCTGGGAACGAGGCTAGCTTTCACCCATTACCAGGCCTCAGCCATGTCAGTATAATATTTTAATTACTAGTTAAGTAGTATGTTTACACAATATTTTCTGTACATAATATGCTACCTGAAATGAGGGAAGTATAATCATATACAGTATACAATTATATAACTCACTGACTCATTAGAATTTTGTAATGCTAAAGTAGCAGCTGTGTTTGGAGACACTCACAATAGTATGCTCAAACACATCAGCAGAGTGTATTTGCTCTATAATGTGTGTCTCTAGTTTTATATCTCTGCAGTGGTACCTACTATATGTATGTCCTGGTATTGTTTGTTGCATGTGATCATTTGGGACTACCAACGTTTGTAAATGAAGTCAAGGTGAATGGTAAGATGTGTGCACATAGGAAGCATGTATGTTACAGAAGTGTGTGTACAGCTATTAATTTTCAGTAGCTTTGGTAATAATGCATCCATCACAATTGTGGAGTAAACGATGATTAGCTTAATTATTGTTGGTGAACCCAATCACTGCAGTCATTATAGGAGGGTGACTTTGTGGGATATTGGCGGTAAAGCTCTTTACATGTAGCTACTGATTTTCCCTTCCTTCTGTTTCCTCACCTGTGTGTATAGAGGTGCAGATAGGCACGGTGGAAGATGATGCAAATTTATCATTTTACAATACTTAAGGTCATTCACTGGCATTGATTGGCAACACAGGGTGTCATGTTGGTATGTTAAACAGTACTCTACAACTGTATATACAGTATGTTACCAAAGAAAAAATGTTTGAAGGAGTATATATAACACTGCAACTGTCAATTTCATAAATTAGTGTATAAAATGGTCTCATTTACACCAGCATGTAGCTATCATAAACCTTTGCAAAATCTATTGCACAAAAAGTACTCATGACGTAGAGTCTGCACAATAATTATACTTGCCTAGTGCATGTCTCTAGATCTGTGCATAGCTACTAGGTTTTCATTTATTTGTAGGATAGTGCATTGATGCACAAGATAGAAGACCTATCAATGCAATTCTAACACAGTGAATGGTGTGTAATAAATAGATCTTATCAGGCAATTCTGGCATGGATAAACCTGTCATGGCCACTCTCAAATACATATAAAAGTTTGCAAGTCTCATGTTTTGTCAAGAACATCAGTCCTTATATATATTCAACTTGACATAATAATCAGTTTCTATGGTAAACATAAGGTTGGGAAGTATGCTCACATAATTGACAAACCTCTGCAGTCCCAGATCAAAGTACACCTCCGATGATGAATTCACCAACAAAACTCTTCTGTCAAATAACGTACTTGGCTTGAAGGGCTCTGTCAGTTCTACAACAGGCATTGTAGAAAATCTTTAAACATGCAATGTTTGTTTTGAAATCTTTGTGAACTTTGCCAAATTAGTCAGATATCACAGGTCCTACTTGTAGTGGTAAGAAATGCAGATGCAAGGATCATGGCAGTTCTGGTAAACCTCTGCAGATGGTCCTAGTGGACAAGTAGCTACCTTGTTATCATTAGGTGTACAAGAAGGCACAAATAATCAAAATTAGCAAAGTATACCAGACAGGCAGTAATAAAGCCTATTTATATATATATATATGCATATGACACACAAAATTCGAATTGTGCACTTCAATGTTATAGCTAGCTTTGAAGTTCTGAGTTAAAAAGAAAAGAAAACACTAGTTTTCAGTGAGCAGGGGCTCTCTCAGCTCTATCATAGTCATTGTAGGAGGACAGAGGGGTGGGGCATCAACAGCAGACTCCAAAGAGCTTTCCACTGCCTGTCCCTTCCTTCTGTCTCCTCTCCTGATTGTGGTTCTCTTGAAACACTGGTGTAGCTTTGTGGACTTGAAGTAAAGGTAGGTGTGGTAGAAGATGATGCAAATGAAGGTAGTGAGTGTAACTCCAGTACTTGTGCAGACTAAAACAGTCTGTTCATCACTTGAGTTCCCATTTGATGCATGCCTGTTGTAGACAGTCCAGCCAGAGAGAATTATCAGGTTTAAAATGAAGGATGCTTCTAGGATACTTAAAGCTTGGTTTTTATACACAGTTTCTGTGATTCCAATACACCTCCCAACAGGGTTGACATCACTGTGACAGTCATGAGGTGGTTAATGTCTGGATCACCGAGAATGTTTGACCCATACCCCACAAGTAGGATACTGCGAACCACAAGCATTAGACCAGTCCAAAATCTGAATTTATCCTTATATGGTGCTTGATATGCATCCAGCAGGGGCAAGAGTTTCATCTTTATCCACTTGAATGGCAAGCGTTTGGAAGCTTGTATGCAGGGTGCAAACAAGAGTAGCAGAGTGAATGGAAGGATGAAGAACACTGTGACAGTCAAGGCCATCAGGAACAAAGCCATGTGCTTGCCTTAAAGAAAAGGGACATTCCCATCATACAGCCAGACAGCTAGTGATCTGCCATCCCCATAATAGTTCTGCAGGTAAGTGAATGAGAATGCAGTAATGACAGTTCGTTGGAGTTTGGCATAGGAAAGGAGAAACAGAGTAGCCAGCACAGAGACTGCACTGGAACCCACCAACTTGACAATGGTGGTGGAGCGTCTGCTCAAGTAGATGATGACTCCAACTATCATCCAAATGGAAAGGCAAACTGCAGCCATGTTTGAATGTAGGCGTCCATGCTGTTAACAAAACATGTTTCAATTCCAAGATCCATGTTCAACCAGGCTATGAAAACTGCAAGAACCTGTTGGAATATTTTCAGAGCAGATGTTACTGGTGTAACAAAGAAGGAAGCATGGTTTACGTGAACAATGTTGGCATATAAAATGAGACCATTGATTGTTCCCATGGAGACAGTGAGGTTGCAGACAATCAGGAACAGCACTAGTATCAGACCAGCTAGTGCGAATGGAAGAAGAAGAGCAAGGTGGGTGTTTGTGCACTCCAAACACTGGGAAGTTCCTAACGCCAAACTGAGATTTGATTTGCATCTTCCACAGAGCAGGCCTGAATGCCCATATGCACACTGCTCATCTGAGTGTTTAAGGTGTAGCCAAAGTGGAGTCGTTTTACAATAGTCTAGTGGACAGTTGTCATGTAGTATGGTGTCATTTCCATTGGGGTGAATGCTAATCCAAACTGACTTAGTTCTTTGTATCAGTGGTGTTGCACCAGATATGTTGCACAGTAGACCTCTGTCTTTCAGCAGCGGATTGCACTCGCATTCAGCAGTGAGAGTGGACAGTTGGAAGCCGGGAGGACATGGGAGAAGTGTGACATGTATAACAATGAAAATACTAGCTTTGACTAGTCAGAAGTTCAAAATTTATTATAAATGACACCATCTACTCTTAATTGTATCAGTTCAAGATGTTGAGCAGAGAAGATAGTGAATGTTAGGTTCATACATGAACACCCAGTTTTTTGAGTTTCTTGTAGTGGAGCGAAGTGGGCTCCTCTAGATTTATTTAAAAATTCACAATGTACAGTACCAGGAACTGATCCATTCCTCTGTCCATACAGCACTACTGGAATTTGGAACATTTGCCCAGGATACACTCTAAATCTAGTAGCAAGGAGATCCTTGTAGTTATATACATGTACTGCAACAGGATTAGATGATACTTGTGACACTACTGAAGAACTCCTTACGATTTTGAATACACTGTCAAATGCAATTCTATCATACAGCTGATTGGTATAACACTTGTCAATCTCTCCTCCATACACTGCACTCCCTGCCTCATCAGCAGTGTTTTTCTCTAAGGTGACTGCTATGTCTTGTGGATACTGCAGATCCAATAGTTGAAAAAAACATGGCATTTTTGTTACTGTATTATCTTCAACATAGATACCACCTCCTCTCTTGGCATGATTGTTCGTGATTTGAATGTGGGTGTGGGGCATCAAGTACATTGTAGAACCACCTTGTAGTATCATACCTCCTCCGAATGTCCCACGATTCTCTGAGAAGATCACGTGCCCTCCAAAGTACAGTGTGCTATCAAAAGCTTGCAGTGTAGTTTGTTTATTCATTGCAAATGTGCAGTTGATTATTTTAACGTCACTCACTTTTTCTACAGCAACCACATTGAGGTTGTTAGAGGAGGCTATACCAAAAATTTGTTCTGGTTTCACATGGCTGTTGTTTATGAACTTTGAGTTTTGGATCAACACTTCTAGCCCGGACATGCTAGGCAATGTGTTGAATTGCTCTATACTTATGCCACTTCCGAAGACCAAGTGGCCAAGACTGTACTCACTGGGTAGGCCCAGGTCTTGCGATCGTATGCCTAGCCTATCACGTGATAGGCCTGCAGGACGAAAGGTCGTTGATAACTGAAGACGAATGGACACTGCGCTTGCAAAAGGCAGGGAACTGCGTGTTCTCCTCGACAGGTAAGACAGCTTTATAGATATAGCTGCAATGTTTTACTTTATGTATAAAGAGACTTCTTACCACATCTGGTCACTTTTGTCTGCTCTCCTAACCTCCTGTGGCCAGAAGCAAGAGAGCACTCATAGCACCAGCAGAGGATGACTGGGTGTGCCTTTGTGCTGAAGTGTGTGCTCATCCCATCACACAAGTGATTTTAAAAGTAGTAAGAGTCAATGAAGGTAAAATGCAGACAAAAGCATAAACTTTCTATGGGGGCATCTACAAACTATTTTTTCCATGTGACATTAACCTATGACCCCCCTCCCCCTCCTCATAACACCATGCATACTTTCGACTGTTGATCAGACACTGCCCTCAAATATCAGCCGCACAATCTGAAGCTCTGAGTGAAATGTCCTCAAGTATAGCCATGGCTAGTGTAGGAAGCAGATGACAGTCATTTAGGTATAGCACTAAGGATTTGTGTGTCGAGTGGGGTAGCACCAACACCACTGGCACATCTATGTTTGTGATGTGGAAATTTCCACACATATATAAAGTGTGAAGGTAAAACATGATGGGATATGGGGATGGGGCATTTATGGCTTAATATGGATGGGTGGGGCATTTATGGCTCAAATGGGTGGGGCAGTTATGGCAAAGTGAGTTATTTTTGGGGGGGAGATATGCTCAAAAAAACAAACACTGGTCTAGAGTGCATGTCCAGCGGTGTAAATGACTCTGTAGCCCCAGGCCTTAGCTGTACTACAAGTTCATACCTTAGTATTATAATAGGCTCACTATAACATCACACAGTCTACCCCCCTCCCCCTTAATGTCACAATCAAATTACCTTTGGAAAGCCCCCTAACTGGTATTCTTGTTTGTGGTCCTTGAACCCTAAATACCGTAAACTCGGGAGTATAAGTACCATATTCGCTCTAATTTATGGAACGTTCTAATTATTGGAATGCCAAATTTTAATTATTTAATTCGCTCTAATCCATGGAACGAATGAATTTTTGAAATAAATAACCATTCTATATACCGGCACTCAGTTTTATTTTCTCCTGCTATAATGTCTCTCGCTCGTACTACCAATTTCTTCTTCCCATGGAGCGTTACGTAGCAGGGAATCTTCAATCCGCCTTGAATGAGTGGAGAGCGCCATCGCCTTCTGCAGTAATTTCTCCTCTGTGAGTCAGAAAATGCCAGAGTAAGCGGCTGAATTCTCTAGATAGATGGGCAACAGTGGTATTGTTGTTATCAACGCTGCGTATAACAACGCCCACGGCGAATCTGTCGGTCGACCAGGGCCACAGTTCACAGCTGGCGACGATCTCCTCGATTGCAGCGAAGGATGTTCACCCCTGGGAGTCTCCACAGCGTAGGCTAGGAGAGATTTCTGTTATCCGTGGCGTTGACCTCGTTACAAATCGATCCATCTCGCTTTTTTTCGGTAGCTATTCAACTGCTTTTGACACGTGCTAAACCGCTCTAGAATGCGAAGGGAAACCACATTCTAATTAAGTTAACGTGGAACGGTTGCCAATACGAGATGATTCATGCATCATCGTGGGGCGAGCCTGAGCGAGCAATGCATTGCTGGTTCGTCATGGCACACAAACCATGCACTGTTAGTAACAGCAGGAATCATCACTGCATGCATGTCTGCTGTTCCATGAGCGTGGTGAGCAAAACTCCATGTAGCCAAGCAGCATCTATATCTGGTGAGAACTATAGTCAGGATAACTACTACGGCTACACAAACGCTTGGACTAAACTTCACACTGAAGTCATGAGCTGAATCTCTGGCACTTATGTGAGTGTCGATTATGCATGGCCAACTGAGTTACCTGAAGATAGTCTCGTGTCCAGCCCGGCTGCTGTCGGTGAAGGGCTACTGCCAGAGCGCAGCGTCGGCGTGAAAGATACCCGGAGCGAAGACGACTCAAGTTAACGCATGCATGGTAACTGCGGACCACGACAGACAACGGCAGGCTGGTCACACTCGGTACAAATTACGCGCAGTAGTTGAGTTCGCTCGATCTGAGGACGTTCCGGCTCAGCCTTTGTGAAATATTTAAAATGCGCTCATTTAAAATTTACGGTATATGGCCGCAAACAAGCAAGCAAGCAAGCAAGCATACACACGCACGTGCGCAATGCAGTCACGCTAGTGTGGGGCTCGCTCAGGCTCGCCCCAATTATTTTTGGCGTTCCATAATTAGAGCGGCGTTGACCTCATTACAAATTCAGGCGGTACCCATCAATTACAAGTACCCTATGAATATAAGTACCTATCAAAGCCGTTGCTATCAATTTGCTGAATACTGGCACCCACACGAACGTAAGTACCCTGTGAATATTAGTTGTAACAGGCCTGTGGGCGGAGTTTCATCGAAGACTAAACGTGGATAGCAGTACTGCGGTTTTACGTAATCTTGCAAAATTGGATTTAGAACGCGTTGTATGATATTGCGCATGCGCCAATGAATTTTCAACATTTGTGTGTACATACTCCCAGACTATTGTGCATGGTAATAGCTAGGATGGCTAGTGGCAAGTGGTACTACGCCATACAGACCGAACCATTAGTCTCGCAGAGCCAGACTTTCACTCGAGTGAGTCTGACTCCGCGAGACTATACTGAATCACTGTCAGGGGCTGTAGAGGAAGCAAAAGTTTCAACCCCTTGGGATTGAAATATGATCTCAATAATGCGCGCCTGCACTCGCTCTCTGCCTGAATCCCCGAACATAAGCACTCGCGCTACAAGGAGCTGCATATTTCGACGAGGAGTAGACGCAAGGTTGCTATAACTTGATTCATCTTCCGTAGTTCAAGCACAAGCTCATGACACCGGTTAGCGCATGCGCAGTCTCGTACAACGCGTTCAAACACAATTTTTGCAAGATTTCGTAAAACCACAGTAGCTGTCCCAGGAGTAGCCTCGTTTCCAGGCTGTTGTGCGTGGGCGGAGAATAAAGAGCCTGGTACACACTGTTTGCGCATGCTCAGTTACCCCAAGATTTCTGGGGATTTGGAAATTTCCGTAAAATCTGCTCCGTTACACTAACCTCCGCGAGGCACGCCGACTTCTCCCGTTTGAAAGATGCCTGCCACTGACCACGCTCTGTGTAGACGATGACGAGGGAGCGACGAAGGTACTCAGCTCTTCGCTTGCAGGAATTGTCCACGCGTTTGTCCATTCCAGCTAAATGCTGCGGCACGTGACTGACGCAATCTTTCCCGCACTGGCCAACCCGATCAACCATTACCACAGTGCCAAGAGTCCCTTCCAAGCTTTAAGAAGAGTTCTGAGCCTACCTTTGTGTGGGGCACTCTAAATGCAACCACCTTCAAAGACTTGATTACACTCTGCTACGAGAAGGTCGTTCACTAGAAAAGAAACATGATCAAGGTACCATCCGGTAAAGCTGATAATCTTTTCGTAAAGGAACTAACAAGGCTGTTTCAAGTCTATGTTTCTGATTCAGCACTTCAATCAGTGGCCCTGAAGGCAGCTATGGTTCTTCCTTCACTAGTGTTGCAGAAACCGAGCAAGAAATCCAAGAACCATCCAGGTCTAATCGCCCGTCGACTGAAGCTCTGGCAAGACGGGCAACTTACAGAACTACCACATGAAGGACAGACCATCCAAAGCAGGCTAAACTCTCCTCCACAAGCACAGCATTTTGCCAAGGATAGAACAAAGCAGTTCACAAAGCTAATGTGTGAGGGCAAAGTGAAGGCGGCCTTGAGATTACTCGAAGGCAAACCCTCAGGGGGACCTTTGCCACTAGACCAGTGCACCAACGATAGCGGGACCCGGAGGACAGTTCTAGACATTTTGAAGTCCAAGCACCCTCCCGCAAATCGCGTGCTAGGAGTTGACTTTGATCCTGAAACAACAAGTGGCCAAGAGCCGCACCCGGTTCTTTTTGATCAGATTGATGGCACCCTGATTCGCTCAACAGTTCAGAAGATGAATGGTGCAGCTGGGCCCTCTGGGCTCGACACCTCATGCTGGAAGAGATTATGCACAGCGTTTAGGAACTACTTGACAGACCTATGTAACTTGCTAGCTTCCTTATGCCGCACGATCTGCACTGAATACCTCGATCCATCAGATCTAGCCCCACTCGTTGCATGCAGATTGATAGCACTTGACAAATGCCCTGGGGTCCGCCCTATTGGCATTGGGGAATGCGCACGACGGATCATTTGCAAAGCCATTGCCTCCTTTCTCTCCATGGACATCTTAGACACCGTTGGATCACAACAACTTTGTGCGGGCCACACAAGTGGGTGTGAGGCAGCTGTCCATGCAGCAAGATCCATTTTCAGCGACCCAGCCACCGAAGCATTCTTGACGGTGGACGCCACTAATGCTTTTAATTCTCTCAATCGAAAAGTTGCCCTGAAGAGCGTCATGAAGCTGTGTCCCCCATTGTCTAGGGCCCTAGTGAACACGTACAGGTCAGACATAGACTTGTTTACAAGTGGAGAAACCTTAACTTCACAAGAGGGGACCACCCAGGGGGATCCCCTTGCTATGGCAATGTATGCCATAGCAACAGTGCCCCTAATCGAAAGAATTTCAAATGATGATGTGAAGCAGTCTTGGTACGCAGACGACGCCACAGCTGGAGGCATCCTGTCTGGCCTAAGGAAGTGGTGGGATGACCTTGTGAAAATCGGCCCAGACTATGGCTACTACCCCAATGCCAAGAAAACCCACCTTTTGGTTAAAGATCACCTGGTCGCTGAGGCCACAGAATTATTCAAAGACACAGGTGTCCATGTTTGCACGGAGGGAATTCGCTATCTGGGAGCTGCCATTGTGGGAGACAAAGTTGACGCATATAGGCCTGTCAAAGATTGCTTTGGACCAACCTCAAGCTGCTTATGCAGCCTTCACTCATGGAGTCAGAAGCCGATGGAACTACTTAATGAGAACAATGCCCGAAATCAATATGGAACTTCAAGCTCTTGAAGATGCTATTCGCCTGGAATTTATTCCTGCCCTGACTGGCCAGAATCACCTAAGTGATGAGCTGCGCAACCTCCTCGCCCTTCCAGTCAGGACAGGGGGCCTCGGCCTAAATAACCCAGTACGGGAGGCTGTCAAACAGTTCCACACCTCAGTCAAAGTCACTGCACCTCTAGTCAAATTAGTTCTGCAACAATCCAGAGTCTACTCCACCGAAGCTATGGCAGAGCTCTCGGAGATCAAGAGCAAAATACGTCAAGAGAAACAAAGTGAGCTTGCATCGACTGAAGCTTCAGTTTTTGAGTCCCTACCAAACTCACTTAAGAAGGCAAAAGAACTAGCAAGTGAAAAGGGAGCATCCAGCTGGCTCACAGCCCTCCCCATAACCGACCATGGCTTCTGCCTCCATAAGGGAGCCTTCCGTGATGCCCTCTGTCTGAGATACAACTGGAGCCCCCCACTTCTCCCATCAAGCTGTGTGTGCAGCTCATCTTTTCAAGTGGATCATGCACTCAGTTGACACTACGGTGGTTTCCCGTCCATAAGGCATAACGAGCTGCGAGACCTGACACACATCTCCTTACTGAAGTCTGTCCCAACATTGGTGTTGAACCTGCGCTACAGCCACTTGGGGGTGAGAGGATGGATCACAGAACGGCAAACTCAGAGGACATGACTTGTATGCCATGTTTGAAAATAATCATGAGCCCACAGTGTTTATATTGAGCTTGTTTGCATGCTTTTCTACCAGTTCCTTTTTTACTTCATCAATAGCAACCTGCCTTTTGGAATATTTTCTGGCGTTCTTATCATTCTTCCTATTCTCTTTGTTCTCTCTGTTTTTCTGCTTCATGTGCCACTCCCCTAGTCTTCTCCACTTCAGGTGGAATGGGACCCGCAGCTAGAGTCTTCTACAAGAAGCTGGCCTCCATGATTGCAACCAAACATAACAAAGCCTACAGCAAGATCCTGAACTGGATGAGATCTAGGATAAGCTTCTCACTCCTGAGATCAGCCATGATATGTTTGAGGGGATCCCATTCATCCAGGGAACGCCCGGCCCTTCCCGCGGTTGGTGAGGGGGACATTGAACTTGCACTCATTGAAGGACGTGTTGGACAGTAAATCTTTTTTCACAAACTCCTTCCTATATTTTGAGGTCACTTGCTTGTCAACTTGTTTATTTTATACATGTGTACACTTTTGCATAAATCATTATCATAACGGAAGACGAGACAAGCGCTGACGGAGAACATCAAGCGTAAAAAACATATCCGAGCTAGAAGGAATAGCTCCGAAGGGTTGCTGAACGACATGTGTGAAATATCTTCAGTGACAAAATTTAGCTAACGTAGCGAAAAAGCAGCCGCTTTTGGATTTGCAACGCTTGCAGCGGAACCGTCCTTCAGCGGTTCTGCGGGTATGTTCTAGAGGTAGGACTTGTCTTTCGGCTGGAACTTGTCTTGTTTCTCTAGCTTCTCTGTAGCTGGAGATATAAATGTGAATATGTCTTCGTGTCTAGAACTTGTAACGTCATGTGCGCCGTGGATCACGTGGTAAGATTCACCAGGCCTTCTCCCTCCGTTTTTGCATACTGCAAGCGATCAAAAACTGGAGCGGGGAAGGCCTGGGAACGAGGCTAGACCGCTACGTTCAAAGCGATATTGTATTTGACTTCAAAACCGCCCGTATGTATCCCACAGGGAGTATAACCAGGCAGTGCAGCCTTTCAGAAGGTAAACCGTAATTTTAGTGTATAGCGGAGTATTATGCAGTTTACCATGGGAATTTGGCGCATGCGCGAAGTGTGTATCAGGCTCTCTTTCCTCCTCCCCCGCACAAGAGCCTGGGAACGAGGCTATCCCAGGAGTAGCAGCAACAATACTGGAGCTCGAGCAACAATGGAGAGATGCTACTTTACGGCACTGCATGGCTGCAGTCATTAGGCCGGCGGTCCAGATAATTGGATTTTAAAGCAAGAACAGGAAGGGAGGCTGTCTTTTCACCCAATCCCATGTGGTACCGCCCTAATTGGTCATGTGACTTCCGGTATAACTTGCACGGCCTGCAGTACAGTGAAGTCGGGAAGGTCACTAGCGCTCTTGTCAGTTGCCTACGTCAGTCTCGCGGTGGACCTATAGGCTAGACTCTTGCAGCATGGAACTAGCTAGATGACTTCTTTCAGCGTTAGTACATGATATTATAATTATGTTCTTTACTAAGCAGTAGCCTGCCTTACTTGTTTTACTGGTTAAGTTTTACTGTAAGTTGTTCAGCTGAAATTCAACCATGCAAGTTGATGCAAATCAGAACTGACCGTAAAATTTGACCATGAACACTTACAAAAATAAAAAAAACATCCTCATACCCAGGCCTTCTAATCATGCGTTAGTTTCTTGTAGTATGCCTGACAAGCACTGGAGTAAGGCTAACAAAAATTGACTAGGTACAAAAATGACTTCCTACAACACCACAGCATTGAGTTCTTGCATATAAGCATCATATATTAGGTCTTCAGGTGGGAGGATACGACAGGCAGATCTTGACTGAAGCTTCCACACTTCTCAATCTGCAAAGAGAAAAGTTCCCTATCAACTCTGTCTCATACCCAGACTATTTTTCAGCGCGCGGAGGGAAAGTCAATGGCCTATTCCGTTTTTGATCCAAGCGCCATGATGGTGGCGCTCCAATCACATTGCTTCATGTGAATGACGTCACGTACTGCAATAACTAATTTTAAGAAGGCTAGGCGGTAGAAGCGCTATCAGGAGACTAAGCCAGGTAGAACCAGAGAACGGACTAGCGAACGAATGCCAGGACTTCTTTGAACGGCAGTGTGCGTTTCTGAGCTTGACAACTGGCAATGTGAAGTTCCTGAGCTTTAAATGTCGATAAGATTGTCCTGGCTTTCTGACGTTGACAGAGGCTTCAAGTTTTGTGAATCTCCGTTTCTTGGCATTTGGAAGCTCCGAGAAGGTAGCCTCATCCCCAGGCTCTCTCCTTAAAAACGGGGGGAGGAGAGAGCCTGGTAACATCCGTGGGAAAAGCTGTCGACTTCTGGCGCGTCATCATTCATGTGATGAACGTAGGACGCTCCCACTTTAGTAATAATGGTCATGTGATTTAATAAGCTGTCTACTATACCCGGTAGCAGCAAAAGCTATTTACAACTTTGCTCCTCGTCTTTGAGGCATCTGCAGTTGTGTTGAGTTCCCTCACGCACTTTGTACATGTAAGCTCGGAGCTGCAAAGTATGGTGAGTGAGTCGGTCCCACAAACCAACTACAGCAAACTTTGATCTTGGACTCTTTGGACTTGCGCGACTTCCGCACATCCGAAAACTGTTTTTCACCAACCTTCGAGGTGTAGTCTACGCTTATAAGTTCATTTTCGAGTTGACAATTTGTTGCTGAGTGGACAAAATATCACATGTACACGTGGTTCTGTTCTGCAATCTGATACTGCCAGAGCAAGGCGGCGGAAGTTGACAACTTTTCCCGCGGATGTTACCAGGCTCTTCCCCCCCCCCCCCCCCCGTTTTTGAGGAGAGAGCCTGGGGACGAGGTTACCAAGAAGGATGATCCCTGCAATGAGCTGTCTCTTTTGAGTTCTTTCATAGTTTCAAGCTTTGTGTGACGTCACGTAAAAATAGTCTGGGAACGAGACTAATCAACTCATGGACCACTTAGGACAGCTGTGCATACGGGGTGGATGGATAATTACCCAAGGCAGTATGCATGACGTTATGAGGAGGGGGAGAGGGGGGTCACGTCACAGTGATGTTACAGATGCTCCCTTAGAAGGGCCTTATGCTATTTACGTTTATGCTTCTGTCTGCATTTTACTTTCACTGGCTCTTACACCCACTTGTGTGATGTGATGAGGACAAAGACACACTTTAGCACAAAGGCACACCCAGTCACCCACTATCAGTGCTATGAAATCCTCCCTTTCCTCCTTGCCACACTCACAATCTACCAGGAGGTTTGAAGAGCAGACGAAAGTGGCCAGATGTGGTAAGAAGTCTCTTGTATTACAATCCTTGTCCCCATCCCAGTAAGCTACCCTCTCTCATTTATACTAAAGTAAAACATCACTAAATCTATAAGCTGCCTTACCTGTCGAGGCGAACACGCTGCTCCTGCCGTTCGCAAGCGCAGTGTCCAACACATTTGCCTTCATCAATGACCTTTCGTCCTGGAGGCCTATCACGTGATCCGCATGGGATTGGGTGAAAAGACAGCCTCCCGAACAGGAAGTGCCCGGGAGGCTTCATTCCAACGTGTAATTAGCATGCCGCCTACTTCCTGCCTTTTCTAAGAGCCAGCTCTCTCCAACCATGGTAGATTCAAGCAGAACTTGCGCCCATTTTTATAGAATGGCACCTGTACTTTGCAGAAATCCACTTTTGTTCGGCGTCGGGTGAGGCTAGGCGGCGTACCAGCGGCTTCTATCAACGTTGTCACGCGCGACTCGATCGACACCCCCGCACTAAAATTTGGAATATTTTGTTTCGCCTGGACCGTTCTGAACGATCTATATATCGGCGGATAGCCCGAAGAAAACTACACAAAATGGGCCGTTTCCACTGTAAAGTCTTTGCACTACCCGAGCGACAAAAAAGTCGAAAATTTTGCGTTCACGTGGCTGTTGATAGACTGAGTGGCAGTCTGACACGAGCTCAGGGAGCTGAAGGAAGCGAAAGACTGTCGATACAAGTTGAAACAAACGAAAGGTAGGTAACAGCAGGGTAAAACAGTGTGGGCAATAGCATAACTCTACCACATAGCTAAGGTAATGCCAACCTGTAATGAGTTCACCCATAGCTGTATTTAACGGAGCAAGCTGTGGGCTACTCTGTCAATCAGTATGCAAGTGTTGACTCACTTTCACTCTGTACTACCTACTGGTGTGCCTGTCAATTAACTGTGGGCCAGTGATGTCTCACTTTCACTGTACTACGTTCATGACTTATCGGAGATTTCACTTGTCATTCCATGTGGTCTAGCCTGGAACCTGAAATACCATGCTATGTTGTTTTCAGATGCTGAGTGGTAGGTAGTGCAGGAGGGAGTGAGATAAAACTGGCCTATTGATTGAAGATGCGGCACACAGTGACTGTGCGGAATATCGCATGTTGTAAATGTCATTAGACTTGTGATAAAACCTGTACTCAAGTGTAACTGATTTACCAGACCCATTTTCCTCCAGCTGCTTATTTACTGCTAGCGTTTAGCACTGTATGTGTTGATTGAGTTGTTTCTCAAAGACTGCAATATAGTTGCCAGTTTTTGTGACATATTCCATCACTATAATTATACTAATCATCTGGCTATCTTACCCATAAAACATCTCGTCTTAGCATGTTGGATTATATGAGATGAAAACAGAGGAAAGTGAGGCAGGCAGTCGCCAGGAGTTGAACCCAGGGACACCTCTGGCTTGAGCCACCAGTGCTCTGCCACTGAGCCACAACAGTCGGACAACCACCAACCCTCACAATCCTCTATATGGCTGCCAGGTGTGTGACTGAAGAATTCAGTACCACCTGTGCAGTATATATAGATGATTGTGAGGGTTGGTGGTTGTCCGGCTGTCGTGGCTCAGTGGCAGAGCACTGGTGGCTCAAGCCAGAGGTGTCCTGGGTTCAACTCCCGGTGACTGCTGGCCTTTTTTTAACTTTCCTCTATTTTTGCCTCATAATATCTAAATTTCCAGCATGAGGCAAGATGCTCTGAGCAATACTTTGTTCATTGTACCGTTGAATTACTGGTTGTAATTGGCATTACCTTTAATAGCTAAGTTATGCTATTGCCCACACTGTTTTACCCTGCTGTTACCTACCATTCGTTTGTTTCAACTTGTATCGACAGTCTTTCCCTTCCTTCAGCTCCCTGAGCTCGTGTCAGACTACCACTCAGTCTATCAACAGCCACGTGAACGCAAAATTTTTGACTTTTTTGTCGCTCGGGTAGTGCAAAAACTTTACAGTGGAAACGGCCCATTTTCACATATTTTGTGTAATTTTCTTCGGGCTATCCGCCGATATATAGATCGTTCAGAACGGTCCAGGCGAAACAAAATGTTCCAAATTTTAGTGCGGGGGTGTCGATCGAGTCGCGCGTGACAACGTTGATAGAAGCCGCTCGTACGCCGCCTAGCCTCACCCGACGCCGAACAAAAGTGGATTTCTGCAAAGTACAGGTGCCACTCTATAAAAACGGGCGCAAGTTCGGCTTGAATCTACCATGGTTTGAGAGAGCTGGCTCTTAGAAAAGGCAGGAAGTGAGCGGCATGCTAATTACACGTTGGAATGAAGCCTCCCGGACACTTCCTGTTTTTGCTTTAAAATCCAATTATCTGCCCGGGTAAAATTGTGGTTATTGCCTACGGAAACTCGGCTATGATGTAGCGGCTCCGCCGCGCGTGTCGCCTGCCCAGGTAACCTGGCAGCTCCAAGTTTACGGAAGCTGGCTACAATCAGGATGCCGACGATGTTATGCGATAAGCTGCGAGTATCGGTTTGTAAACCGGCCGGTTTGGTCACATGGCCGTTTTCGGTCAACAGCGATGCCGAAGATAACAGCAGACGGCAGTAGGTCCGTTCGTAAGCACAGACTAGTCTACTCTAGTGGTAGCTTCGTCGGTACCGCCGCATCGCTGTGGCTGCATATGCACTGCAGTATATTTAGCCTCGTGGTATGGCACCCCATGATTATAAGTAGCGAGTCCAAATGATGGCGATGAATGACTATCAGGAATTGTTGAGCTCTTACGTAGCACAGAACAATGAACTTCAAGAACGAGGTCCAAACGTTTCGATCCGAGGATCTTCATCAGTGGAATTACAAGAACCGTATATACATAGTCACTCAAGATTATATTATTAGCGAGTCCAAATGATATCCATAACAGTGAAAAATTGCGTAACCCTTTTCTGCCATATTGAATGCGGCACCGTTGTACGTGTCTTGCCGCACCCACAGTCGAAATTTCGGCCAATAGCCTTACAACGCACATCAAATTGAAGCACTTTCCTTCTTTTCAATTCTGCTGGTAAGAACAATCATTTTCTACCTTTTTTTTCTTGGTGTTTTAGCCGCTTTTTACAAATTTATCACTGGACTTCTAAGGTATATGCAACTTTTACCATGGGAAATACGTTTCTTGGGGTGCAGATATCAATTATTTTGGTTGTATTTGCCGTCAAAACAGTCACACTACTGTGGCAACCAGTAAAAGCTCAGGACATTGCAAGCGAGTGTCACTCCAGTACAGTCATTTTTTGCTGAAACTTACTTTATTCCCACTAGGATTACCAAAGGACCTCAGCTGATCTCAGAAACAAACATTCCACTCCTGATACCTGAGTGGTGGAGGCTGTGTACTGATGTGTACTGACATAAGAACTGCATATGCTTGTGTGTGTGGCAACGAGTCTGTTCATGTATAATAGAGCTAAACAGTGTATGAAATCCACAGCTGTAGTTACTGGGAGATACAGTGGGCCCACAGAATGATGAATGAGAGAAGGGAGTGTTTGCAGTTGCAAAGAAGATGGACTATTAAGAGATACACAAACAAGAATGTGATGGTGAATGACCAGTGACTGGGTTGAAGGGAATAGGTGGACAAGCCGTACTGCCCTTCCTAGAGACTCCAGGCACTAAAGTGCAGATTATGATGACCATGCATGTTGGTGACTCCTGTCTGCAGGTTTGGGGACTCACTGGTAGCTACACTTAGACTCATTAGCCAAAACAAATGTCATTTTCATCATTAGAGTCATCCCCATAGCCAGCTCTTGAAAGAAACAAACATTAAACATCTACCATAATATGCACTGATACCATGCACTGCTGAGCTGTTGTGCTCCAAAAAAAAGGCTAGGATATCATAGCACAGGACTCATTTAGATCCCCAGAAAATTTAAAACTGAATGATGTGTTGTATGCACTTGATCTTTAAATGATGTTGCCCGGTGCCACCCTCTCTGTTGAATTTTGTTGTAAAAAGTGGGTACGGTATCATTTGACTTCGGAAAGCCACATCTTGGGGTAAAATATAGGTAAGCCAGGCAATATGCATATCGTTCAATTGCTCTAAGGCTGCTCTTTAAGCCTGTATTACTCACTTTTTTCGATTGCAAAACTTTTATTTGTTTGGACTCGCTATTATAAGTACCTTACGTGATCAGCACCGCAAAAATGCACAATTTTGAAGTTAAAGTACCAGTATTTATGCTCCCGAGTTTACAGTATGTTGATTCTGTGCACACTCAATACTGCAAACAGTGCATGAGTTAAGGAGAGCTGTAAATCGGCTGTATTTATAGATGCTTTAAGGTGGCAGTCCTATCCACCAATGTATCTCAAATCAATCTGTGCCAGCTTTTGTTCAGAGCTATTCTCAAAGTCAGGCTAGACTCATGTTTGTCACTACTCTTGGAATGGACAACTTTGACTGCACCAAAATGAATGCACATTTCAAAAAATTCACAGCTTGTCTACGGGAGGGGCTCATTCACGAGTGGAAGCAAGCATTACTAGCCCCACCTCTCACCCTTATGTCGCTAAACAACTCACGGTTCTGTTCCACATACAACTCCTCTGGAGCTTTCTTCTCTACAGCAGCATGGTACCAACGATATATTGCGCATTCTAGTTCAGCCCAGCACTCGGAGCACCAGGCCACGGTCACCTACTAGGCTTGGCATATGATCACAAGACCTGGGCCTACCCAGTGAGTTCAGTCTTGGCCACTGTGGCCTTTCTGCTGCTTCTAGACACAAGCTAGCTTTCACAAGCAGGCATTACACACTACTCACAGCTACTGACACTGAAGCACTCTACTAAACTCCTTCTTGTTTTGTTTTTTTAAGTCGATCTAAGCTTATCTTCAAAGTTCCGACCACCACATCGGGGGTTCCGCCAGTCCACATCTTAACTAACATAATTTATAAACTGATTATTGGATGCCAATGCCGACCACGCTCAGACATACTATGGAGTTGATCCTTCTTCTGGTACAGCTGCTAATCCAGAGGCATCCAGCACTGCCGCTAATGGCACCTCTCAGTCTTCTCATAAGACAGGAAATGGGGAAAATCCCCAATTTTACAGACAGTGAACGGATGAAGACTCGCAAAACTGAGTGTGTGGCACTAGTTTAAGACAAAAAAGTCTATCAGCTTGGATTCCAGGTTTGTTGACCTTGAAAACACAGGGTTCCCTGCCACCTTAATGATTGAAGCCTCACAGTAACAGTAACTATAGAAGTATCAGCAATTAGTATAGCAAGTATAGTATAAATGTCATAGAGCATATGATGTATTGAAGCGAAGCAGGAGTTGTACAGAAGCCTGATGGATAAACTACCACCATTGGTACTTTCCTGGTCTAGCACTTGTACTTTGACCATGAATGCTAAAAATGTAGCCTCATTCCCAGCAGCCACTTCTCTATGTATAGCTAGATGGTGGGAAGGTCACTGGGAATGAGACAACCATGTACTGACAAACAACTACTGTGGTCATATCACTCTGTACATGCACATGTACTGTAATAAATTTCTCTACATGCAGTGACTTCCAGTTTCCATTGTTGTGGTCAACATATACTAAATGGCCTAGAGCATTCACTCAGCATAGAGCATATGTCCCGCCCACGCTCTAAGCTATAGCGCAATCCAAAAGAAGCATCTAGATAACAATCTCCATTTCCCACCAGCTGACACCCTCCGAAAACCAAGTAGCTAAGGCCACTCCAAATAAACTTCCTGTTTCCCGTCCTGGGAATGGCTTCCTCATGCTGGCGGGCTGGGCGGTTATTATTATTAATTTGTTTAAGCGACAAGGTTCAAGGTTGCAGGAAATTTGCACTTTAACAGGTACTTCAGGTATTCCTGGAAGTGGCAATACGACGATAGAATTCACGGAGAGACATCCTCTCGTTGCCTAGCTCAAAGATGGTCCACGGCAGGAGCGTTTTGGAGCAGCAGAGGTCGTAAATCGTCGCGCTCAACAACATGTCCGCCATTTGCCCTGAAAACGTGGTAGCGGACGTAAACTGCCGTTTACGGTATGTGTGACATCATTAAAAGAATAATGGGGCCACACCGACTTCCAGCTTGGGGATGCGGGCGATAGACTGGAAACAGGAAATTTATTTGGAGTGGCCTAACCTGCAAGTGATCAAATTGAACCATATGCTGAAACATTTGCGATATATGCGCTAGCTCACCGTATCCGCTGTCAGACTCACGGTCAGGAAAATTTAATAATAGCATTCTCGTAGTCTCTATTTGCTGCTAGAACAAGAAACTTCAAGCTTCGGGCTGCTCCAGCCCTGAACTTGACGGTCGTAACCTTCGCGCGCGTCAGTGAGATACTAATACGAATATAGTCCTCAGTCTCCTCGTATCCAGTGCCGACCACACCTAGTTGGATGATCGGGGTGTGGCCTGAGCGCTACACAAGACAACGGACTGTGACAAAACTCAATATGACTTCAGCAAAAACAAAGGTGTTAATTATTGGAGTGTAAATTAAACGACACAAAATACAAAATCATGCATAAACATTGTACTAACAGAATAGGATGAATGCCACAATAGTTAAGAAAACAAAATAACAACAAACCTCATTATCACTTCAGCAAAAGCAAAGGTATTTATTATTGGAGTGTAAATTAAGTGACACAAAAATTAATACAAAATCATGCATAAACATTGTACTAACAGAATAGGTACCTACATGAATGTCACAATACTTAAGGCTTCACTCGTGGCAACACAGGCTTTCTGCCATTGGCATAGCATTTCACTGTATAATTGTTTCTCCTTATCATGCGGTGTAAATAGAATAAATGATGAGTTTTGTTCATAGCGCAAACAATGTTCTTGTATCGTGCCATCCAAACAAATGTTTGCTCACCAGCTTGGGTGTTAGCATCGGGGTGCATCTCCTTTAATCTTTGTGGTGAAAATGAGGTGTGACACTCTGGATTTACATGGTTTCGAAGATGAAAACTGTCATAATCTTGTTCATACTTAACCATGCACGATCAAGTGGTGGTTTTAATGGTAATGGCTTTCTTGCAACTTTCAGGCGGCACAAATTACACATGTTGTCATAAGCCAGGTATATGGATTGCAGTTCCTCTGGCTTGATGGCTGATGACTGTAGAAGCGCAATTAACCATGTCAGGACAATGAAAAAGACCTGACTCGGGGACTCTGACCTAAAAATGAAAATATATACATGAATTGTAATACAATGCAGCTATAGCTAGCTGCATTGACTGAAAGGAACATTTATGTGCACAATCCATACTATACCTGTATTTGTACATTAACATGACGACAGCTACAGCTGTAAAACTGCTATGGTATGTAGGTGCATATCTGGGCTTTTCTGGCCATGCATATTTGCATGCATATCTGACACCATTAAGCAGTTACTCTAGGCCCAAACAAAGAAAGGTGCAAACAAAGGATTCTGACATCACAGAGAAGGTGCAAACTAATGAATTACATCTATGTAAAAGAATGCACGTAACTAGCTGCAGAGTCAGTCCCAGTGATCAGTATGCAATGTTGACATACATGTATAGAGGTTGCCATGCCTCAATATGCCCTCCAGCTCTCACAATCAGCTGATGCCCCCTGGACCACCGTCGCAACCGCTTTGTCTCACCAGTGTTCTTGGTACATGTGACGGGGCTGAACTCTGCAGTTGCTTCTTGGAGCAGTGATGGATGATCGTGAAGCAGGTGATGTACGCCTATACAGAAACAGAAATTTCCATTAGAGGATTATAGAGATTAGATGACTTGTTTGTTAGTGTTTCACTATGTAAGGGAAAGCTATTAGCTTGTTGTCAGGTCTCCTACTATTGAATGTTTACACATGCACCATGCAACCAGATGTCAGAACATGTCAGCTCCCCCCTCCTTGCTGTTGCAAACTCAGGCTATTGTTGCTGTCACTGGAGAGGTGAGCTTTCATAATTAATCAAAATTATTTGCTTCTTGGAGCTTCAGGTTGGTATCTCTTACTGTTACAGTGTCCCTACCCAGATTCCGATAGCTAAAACAAAAACTTTCACTTAATATCCATTGCATCGGGATTGAAAGGAAATGAAAGGATTGTTAGCATGTTGTCATGGTAATGCTTGTTCATAATAAAGTACAATCAATTAGCTATTTGGTTAATAAATGATTGTACATGTACTTTGTCTTCAATATATGAAGCAAAAATCAAATTTGGGATATGCCTTAACCACTCTTGGGCTATAATCTTTGTGCTTTAGACCCAATCAAGCCATGATTTCTTAAAGGGGGTTTGGCCACGGGTGTGTGCTGTGCATGTGGCAGGGGGGTGTTGCCACACCCAGCAATCTCGCCATGGGCAATGTGTTGTGGAAACTATTCAGACTGCTCATAGAATACAAAGGATAGCAGAGGTCCCTTCTAGCTTCATATTAGTCTGTTAGCCAGGGGGAGTTCAGTCAAACCCCTCGAATCCCCCTTGGCTACAGGCCTGAGAATTTCTGCTCTTATTTGTCTTTCTCATGTAAAGCAAGTTCAACAAACAAACCTTGAGATTTGGCAGCAGACTCTCCAGTATCAACTGCAGTAGCATCCAGGACTTGTTCTATCTGTTGCTCCTCTTCCTGAGTTGCACTATCATCCTCTGTAATATGCAAGGCATTAGAAGTGAAAAAAAAGAAAAACCCAGTTACTATGTAGCCTTCTTATTTACAGTGGCTTCTCAGTTGGCTTCAGCGTAAATGAAGAGAAGGTTATCTGTTACCAACTTGAGCGCTGATGATGACTGGAGCATTCAGTCGAAACGTCGCCAAGTTATTTTCCAAGCTCAAGTTGGTAACAGATAACCTCTTCATTTAGCCTTCTTATGTTTCACAATGCAAAGTGAAGGCAAGCTAGCTTTTCATGAACCATAAATTGATGCTAACCTGTGAGTACTTGACAGTGCTTGAGGAATCCCCTCAAATCTGTCGGAATGGGTGGTGCTTGTTTTTCCAGGAGCTCACAGTGCTCTTTGCAGAAAGCTTCACCATGAACTGGTGTTGCTGTACATACATCAGGCATGGAAAGAGCTGGGATCTTTTCAACTATGTACTACAAAGAGGAGAGAGATTTGCTGTAGATAGGTAACTATACCATCATGTACAAGGTACCTTGACTCGATGCATGCAATGGGGAAAGGTTAATTTCCAAATGCCGTCCGTGACCCATAGTGTACCACAGCCTACAACAAAGAAATATATATATATCATGATGTTCTGGCTTTCCCCACACCTTGGGATTTTCACCACTACAATGGTGCTGCTTCTTTTACTTCCAAAATTATTTACCTTACCCCTTTCTTTGCAGTCTGGTGTGCAGTCATGGTGGTGGTAGATTGTCTGCGAGCGAATGGACTCTATCTTCTCCATGAGTGCCTCTCTGTCTGAGTCCTTTCTAAATGTGAAGTCACTCAGAGTCACTGTGCCACTTGTGGTTACCAAGAGTCTGATCTCAGACTCAAGCTCTCCATTATAGAAGGCATCAGCCACAGTGTGTGGGTTCAGCTCTGCGTGAGAGGTTGAGCATGTAGTTAATAGAATGTGCATTAGTACACTAGGTGCATGTTTATTACCTTTATCCTTTGACAATGAATGTGTATCATTGTAACTCTCAGAAAAACCTTGAAAAGATACCCATGCATGGTTCCTGAAAGTGCAATATACTACAGTAAATGCAATGTGGTCATAACTGCGACTGTTAACTCTAAACACCTCAATAAACCAATTGATCAAATTTTGTTTATGTGTAACTTGTGTGTGTCCACAACCATCCTAATAAGGCTTATGAGACACAATACTTATACATAGTTACAGGAAGGTATTAATACTAGCCACTGGTAGAAATTTAAAATAAGGGGGTGTGGTATAAGAAAGTGTAGTAAAGATCACAATAATTGTAATCCTTACTACACTTTCCTACCACATTCCTGTAAGGGAATAAAAGATACATTAAAATATGGGGGGTGTATGGATATACAAATGGGGGTGGGGGTTAGGATGAGCCAGTATAATTTGGGTGTTTGAGTGAACTTATATATACATGTAGTATAGACAGTACTATTATACTGCGTCAGCATGTAACATGCTAATTTGCTGCCACATTTGCAGCGTAGTTACCATGGCTAATCTCAGAAACACTAACACCAATTTCAATGGCCACATATCATATCAGCATAGTAACGTATTATAACGTACGCTAATGAGCACTGTAGGTCGAGTAGCTGCCGCTCAAAGTATGTGGTGTCGTTCACCTCCACAAACGTCCTTGCCACTGGGTAGTACTTGAAGCCATTGTCAAGTTTGTCTCCCCATTTGTCATAGTTGTATGACGTCTTGCATTTCATGCACCGTAATGTCACCTTGTCCGCTTCATGCATGCCGGCTAAAGTGTAGAGCTTCACCCGGCAGTGATGATTCTCAATCAGGTTTGATGTGCAAATGGTACATTGTTTGACGGGAGGAGACAGTACTTTCACGCATGATACATCCCGGTCATAGCCGCCGTTAGTAGAAATTGAAGATTTCTCAATAGTGCGACAAAGGAGGTCACTATCGCTATCTCTACCAGAGAGTTGCTTGAAGTACCGACTCTTCTGAGATGGAGTGAGAGTCTCAGGTAGATTTACTAGAATCTTTGCCATTTTCTGTACCTCTTGAATGCCATATTTTGCGACTAGCCAAGTGGTGAGCGCATCTGGGGACAATGCTTGTACTTGGGGTACGCCTTCAACTTCGTTCAGCTCTACAGCTTGTAGCGACTTGCACGCTTCCATCACTGCGCGCCTTGCAGAACTCGTTCGCAACAATGCTTCAGCTTCATACAAATCAGCTGGTAACTTTCTCTTCTTGGTTTTGGCAGACATGGTATAGTGTTCTATAGTAGTCTGAGTAGATCGTCGACAAACTTCGATCGGAATTTCTCATTGGGGGCGGCCCTGCGCCCCGATATGGGCCGACCTCACGGCGCACGCCCTCTGGTTAATGCCACTCGTGCCGACTAGCTTGCTATTCTCGGATCCAAGTTGCCGTGTTCAGTGTTGAGAGCTACAGATCCAGATAGCCCGGCAGCTTATAATAGGTGCAAGGGCTATACACGAACTTGTCGGATGGCTAACGCAAGTAAGTGCACTTGAATTATAGAGGTTATATTTGGGCCGATCTCGCAGACATGGAAGGAGGGAATGTAGCTGTAGCGCTACATGTACCCGAATACGTACATTTTTGGAGGTATTCCAATATCTCAGTTGATTACAGTCAAGAAGTTGTAGGTTATAGGTCTTGCCAATTTGTTGCTTGTCTTGTCTTGTCTCTTTGTTGCCTCCTTAATAGAAGAGTACACCTGAAAGGTGGGGTGTTCACGGTTGGTTGATGAGAAGTTCGGATCTTTTCTGTTTAAGGTCAGAGATGAATTTAATGAAGAACGTTTGGGCCTCCAGGTCGTCGATCCACTCAACTCCTAGGATTATTTTCGTAAACGCTGATGGATCACGCGCCGGATCAGGTAGGTTGAGCGGGGCGCGGCTGAGCAGGGATTGACGCTCCGCCTGCAAGGCGTTGCAGGCAGCTAGGAAGTGCACCGGATCTTCCTCTCCAGAGTTGCAAAGTTTACATGTTGGATTCCCAATGGGTCCACCGCCTCTTCTAACTCTGAATCTGGCAGCGTCGCTCTCCAATCCATGAGGAGCCTCACCCTGAAGTTTGACCTAGTTGTAAGATGTAGCATCTCAGCTGAGTGTGTGACTTTCCAGTGTGGGGCTGGTACACTGGGCTTGGTGCAGCATCGAATCAGAGGGTCGAGGTCCTTCTTGCTCTCAGCTTCCTCAAGCAAATTTAGCTGTGCATGACAGGCAATTAGTCTGTCCACACATCTGTGCCATATACCTGCTGAGGGGGTGTTGGCTGCAAGTGTGGAGATGTCAGGTAGGTTGAGTCCATCCAGATGGCGTTGCATTGTGTTGACCCAAGATCTGGGGGATGATGAATTCAGGCGGGCCAGAAGGACCTGTCTGGGAGCAGCCTGATCTGGTAATGGAAGTATTGAATGCAAGAAGGTAAGTTTATCTTTTAGAACAATGTCTTTAATGTTTTTTTGCGCCAGCCATCCAAAGCACTCCGACTTTTGGACATCTTATTGGGAGTCCTTGAATTGTCCTGAGAATCACGTGTGTATACCAGCTTAGCCTTCATTTTAATAGCCACATAACTTAATACTATGTTTTGCAGGTGACTCTCAGATTTCTGAGGAAGAGGGCCAGTTTGGAACCTTTCGAGGCAACCATTTTGTCCCGTTGACAAACTTTACCTTCAAATTTGTGTGCAAAGTAGTGGCACCACATGCTCTTAAGGACTACACTGGTTTTGTGGTGGACGTGGCTCTTGGTGCAGGAGGAGCTGGTACAACTGGGTGAGGAGGTAGCTATGTTTGAGACTATTACAATTTTATGCAACAAAGGTGATTGATTATATGCATGGTAAATTGTTTTGGTTTTCAATGGCAGCATTATTCACAAAGTGGACAGTTCAACTCACTGTGTGTATATATGTGTGGAATGTAACTGAACAGAACTGAACACATATGAATGGAACAACTTTGCTTTCTACTTTTAAGTACCATAAAAGCACTCTTCAAGGTGTTGTGTTCAATTTTGTAGTGCTGCATATATTTTACTGTATGTGCCTGTTGTCTAGCTTTTTTGTACCGTGGCATTGCATGCAATTTCGGTTTGAGGGCTTCTCTTTTGAACTGTGTTCAATTACAAGCATAATTATAAGTGTTAATGAGCCAGTGTCCATGCAGATTGGAGTGATCTCATTGATGTTATAAATTGTTGCCTCCGAGAGTTAATATTAACTTTCTATTTAACAATTCCCTTCAAGGAAGTTAGACTATACTCTAGTATATTTTACACTAGAATTCTAATGAACAATACCTACACTTTCCGGAGTCGGAAGACCGTTCAGCAGGATTCAGACAGCGTATAGCTATATAGGCCCAACTATAAACCATGAGGCACTTAGCCGAGTATGTAGGAACAGTAATGTGAGCTGCATGAAGTGGTAAACTTGCTATTTTCCTCATCCCAACACCAACCACAGTAGTGCTTGTGTACTTAGCTACTACACATTATGGCCGTCTACAATCACTGGACTGGACTGGTGGACTGACACTAAAAATCATTTTATGCTTTCCAACGACACTCACTCACCTGTGGAGTTGTGTGGAAGCCCTGCAGCTTTGTTTCTAGCTACATGCATGGTCCCAGAGCAAATAACTCACTAGGCCTACAGTATTCGTGAGGGTCTTTGTACCCAGTGTGTAATGGCTTTCTCCTCATATACAATGAGCAATCTGATCGCATGCTCGGTGTAATACTTGTTCCTTTGTACAAGCATCATCTAGACTACTAAATGTCAGTTGTCCTGTGAGGACCGACAACATAGCATGTTGCTCCCTCAAATCTTTAACTAACCGTTAGTTTACTTTTGCTCCTCCTCTACTCGTTCGGCCCTCACAGGTTCCAGAGTCTGGGGACACACATGATTGCAGCGAGAACCACAAGCTAGAGCTGCGCTTCCCCCACCTGCCCTGCCTGCAGGTCGGACAGGAGAAGAAACACACCTACCTCCCACTGGAGGTCAGCAAACACAGTGTAGACATGTGTAAAAAAAGGAATTGCTGGTCAGGTAAGCCCATACAAGAGCGCAAGTTCTCCCCTGCATTGAGTATGTTCCTTTGACTGGTGTTTATCCCTTGAAGTTGCTAGTGGCCCAAGTACAGAGGTATAGAAACTTCTTAACCTTGTTGCCATAAGTCTTGTTCCCAGACAACATTTTTCACGTGTGCCTTGCAGCCTTATTACGAACTTACTACGTAACACATTATTAGTACTAATAACATAAGCCATGGCACCCACGAAGTTGTAAGCTGGCCACCTGTGATAATGGATAAATGTAGTTTACTTCCCTGAACAATCTGCAACAACATGCCAATACACTTACAACTTTGTAAAGATACCTATCTAGCCTCAGTTAGCTACTATTATGTACAGCAGCTAGTAACAAGTAACTTCTATCCACATGCATGCATAATTCCATACTGGCGTAGCGTAAGTTATTGGCATACATGCACACAATAAACCATCACACAGTCTTCTGCTTTTCTTTTCCTTGACTTCTGCGCTTCTCAGAAAGTTTTCCTTAGGTTGTTGCAGTCTTTTTTCGCACCATGTAATACATATTTACAGGGGATTTCTATCCCTCTCGTCAGGAACCCAGAAACCTTCTAGTGCAGACCTTGAAACACCGGTAATAGTTCTTTGTACGTTATCTCACCAACATCTAGCATGGGAGCCGAAACACGGGCAAGCATGTCTGGAACATGGCCAACACTGCTGCCATCGCCAAACTTCACAAGTGTTGCGTGTGGACTATGACGATTTCCTGGCTCCCTGGCACAAGTAAAAGTATCTCCTAGTCTTGATGCACTCATGAAAACCTTTCACTCTCAAGTGTTTCAACTTTGCAAGCTCCATATCAGTCTCTGTCTCGTACTCTACTTACGCCCATCTCTGACATCTCCCACTCACGTGTGATAGGGTAAAAGTATTCATGGGGTAAGTATATTTAGGGGGTCACATTATGCAGGATGTGGGCAGTAAACCATTGATTGGTTCTTCGGGGTTGTTGTAATCGATACATGTACTCTACAGTATCTGCCTGCACTGGGTGAGGAAGTTTCTAGGGCTCCACAACTTACACTTCGCATCTTACACTTCGCATGAAGATGTCAGTCACACTAAGACCTCCTAGCTGACATCAAAGGACGAGTTATGAACTTCCATGGCATTCTATACAGCATTCACTGGATGTTAGTCTCCTGAGGCTTCATATGACTGAACCTACATAGGGAACACACGGACTGAACCCCACCCTGCTTATTCTGACATTGTCCCCAGCCGTACAATCAGAACCAAGAGCCAAAAGAGCTAGTTTATTTGTGTTTCTGGATGTTGGAAACATTTTCTCACCATATTTACACCGTCCCACAGTGCTTGTGCCCAAACATGTTTCTGCTATACAAATAATAGAATAATAATTTTTACATGTACAAATTAATTAGAGTATGCAAGTCACTTTTTTTTCCTAGAAAAGGGGGTGTACAAATTGTTAGAAATTCTACAGTATGTTACCATGCTCTCTACCTCCCTACTAGGGACTTGTCCCTTTGATCATGTGAAGATTGGGAGGAGAAATAAGAGAGAGCTATATAGGGAGTTCAGAGGTAAAAAGAGCCTACAATAATATTATTCATGTGTGTAGGAAAACATGTTGAACTACTACCCACATTCCCAGGTTCCTCCCCAACCTTTGTTACGTACTGTATGTGACAAGAGCTGGCGAGGAGTCTGCGAGTGAGGCAGTCATTGGATCAGCGGCCCAGACATTGAATTATAACTTCAGTACCGGAAGTTTAAGAAGTGATTTGACTGCTAATTTACCTGGCACATTACTATTGTCTTTTCTACAGACCAGCTCTCTTCTGCAAGTCCACAGATTCAAGCCAGACTTACATAGAAGAGTTGCTATAATATACCTCACCAATATCTCCCTACATCATGGTTGTATTGAACATGCTTTCATAAACTGTGGCAATAGTGACAATTGGTGAATAAACCGTCCTGTGGTTTGGTGATGTTGTGTGGGGGGGAGTGCAATGTCCACATGCACATGCTTGCACGCATCATTTCGCTGATGCATGGGATGCAGTGTGGTTTCTGACCTGGGTAGGCACTGTTTTGGAGTGAATTATGCACACACTTTTCACCTTATGATACAGTATTAAGAAAATAGACACTGTTAGCCATTACATCTAGTTGACACCCTCAGAGGAGCACTTCAACTGACCGAGACGAGGATTGGAAGTCCCTGGATGCTGGACCGCTATGATCAGGAGGCAGGGAGGGAAGAGCAATCCTTACCAACCTTTGACCTCCAGTGAGGTGTCCTTGTACATGTAGTATTATAAATAGAAGTGTTCACTTTCACCTTGATGATGAATCAGTCAAAACGTCAGCATAAAGTTTTCTGATTCAAGTTACACGGAAAAATTTGCTTGGCAATGTCTAACCTCGGCTGATATACATTATACTGTCAGGTTGGATGTTGTAGAAGTATACCAATGTACGTCTTCACTGTCCATATCCATGCATGTAAACTAGCAAGTTTTACTATTCAAATCACCAATGCTTTACCACAATAACTTTACAGTACCAATTTAATGGCATCTCATACACAGCAATTTTCCTGATACTGTATCAGTTCACGAAATGTTCAGTCTTCAGTGGATTCACACTCTGTGGAGTGAAGGATTAATGATATTTAGGAGGTGATGAGGATAAAGAAGGTAGAGGAAGAGAAGGGTGAAGGAGTGAAATGACAGGGTGAAGGAATGACAGGGTGAAGAGTTAGGGGTGATAAAGTGAAAGACAAGTGACGTTCTGAAGTGAAGTGAGACGATATGTGACCAAGTGAGGGATGAGGTGAGGGACCAAGTGAGGGATGCGGTGAGGGACCAAGTGAGGGATGAGGCAAGGGACCAGCATACACAGCACACACAACAGTTATCAAATGAGACAGTCATGCTACAACTACATGTAACCTCTGTCCCAGGCTCCTCCCCAACACCGTTCTTTTTACACTGCAGTTGTACTCTAGTGTGAAAAGATGTAGGGATAGGGTTTTGCATATTACCTTCACTTTTATATTATCCCTACCTTGTTTGCATACTTTTTGGCATGTCATCCCTACATCTTTTTACATTTTTTTTCCTTTTCTTGTACTGTATATCAAACAAAAGTACAATACATTTTTTATCACTTTTCTCTCTGGCAATTACTACATGTATAACTAAATGTCCTTACATGATACTTTATTACCATAGGCTTGTACATACAATATACACTACTCGAGGTGGGACATACCATGTCTCTGCCATCAGAACAAAAGAGGCGGGTGTGGTGACGCTTCTGGACAATGTCAAAGGTGATTCCTGGCTCATAGCCTTCCTCCAGCTTCACGCAAGCTTCACGTACTGAACATACCTCATACTGTAGCACCTGTTTGTGTGTGTGTTAGTGTATGTGTGTGTGTATGTGTATGTGTATGTGTGTGTGTGTGTGTGTGTGTGCGTGTGTGGGAGTGTTTACATGTATGTGTATGTGCATGTATGCCTGTGGGTGTGTACATGTACGCTTGCTGCTTGTTTGCCTAGACCGACCACTCTCATAACGCTTTCTACATTAAAACTGAATCACTCCCATATCTATTTAGCTACATGTACATGTACATATGTGCATGTACACTGTAACTGTACATGTTGTGTAGTAGCTCTATACACCTGAGCAAACCATCACACAGACTAGTCAATGTGTTACAACTCATAGCATCAATGGATGGTTTTCTCTCATCCCCAGCTGGAGGGTGAGTGACATCAGCTCCCATGAATATCACTGGACTCTGGAATACTGTAGGTCTGTGTAAGGTCTGTGTAAGTATACAGAGAGACGATGGGAAGAAGGAAAGGAGAAATAGGAGGGTAGGGAGAAGAGCAAGGAGATCGCATGAGAGAAGGAGGGAGGAAGGAAAGTAAACAAAAAAGGAAAAACGGGAGGGACAGAAATAGAGAGAGAGGGAGGAAGGAAAGAAAAAGGAAAGGAAAGAAAAGAGGGAGGGGGAAAAAGAGAGGGAGAGGGAGAGGAGGGAGAGGAAGGGCAAAGGTGACTTTTGGCTGGTTAGTCACAATTTAAAGTTATCTCCTCAAAATCCCATCATATTTAAACCCTCTAACAGTAAATAAAAGTACCTGATTCCTGGTACGAGGATACTGTTGATGCCTCCGAGCTTGACGTTGATCTTGAGACACAGGTTGGAGAGGGTTTGTGGGGAGGGGCGGGTCACATTCTTTACCTGCACACACTGTGTGGCTACTCCCAGCAAAGTGTCTCCCACCCGCTTCACCTCCGCTCTGTGTGGTGTGTGTGTGTGTGTGTGTGTGTGTGTGTGTGTGTGTGTGTGTGTGTGTGTGTGTGTGTGTGTGTGTGTGTGTGTGTGTGTGTGTGTGTGTGTGTGTGTGTGTGGTGTGTGTGTGTGTGGTGTGTGTGTGTGTGTGTGTGCGTGCGTGTGTGTGTGTGCGTGTGTGTGTGTGTGTGTGTGTATGGTTGACTGTGTGGCCAAGTGGTTAAAGCACTTGACTGTCAATCGAAAGATCACAGGTTCAAGTCCCACCAGTTACCACAGGAGAAAAAAAAAACAAAAAAAAAAACATCTTTCTTTCTCCACTTGGCACCCAACCCAGGCCCAAGTAAAATTGGGAACCTGGCTTAGGCTGGGGAAGGACAAGACCAATGGCTGTGCCTAATTCCACTGGGGTACAGGTGGGACTTCGGGTGCCCACACCACAGTGGAGGGGCATAGTCAGTGCTCCTGCGAGTGCTTGGCCTGGCTTCAGGAGTTTGTCTAGCGTAAACAAAGCGAGTTGGGTATGACCAGGCCTGCAGCCGCCTACAGCTGTATGCCCCCTCGCTTAGAGAATAAAACTTTGTGCTATATGCAGCATGAGAGTTGAGACCTGTTGAGAAGCTGGCCCATTTGTTTATTGGTGCAAGGATAAAACTATGCTCTATATATGAGCTACATGTACAGACACAGGGTTGCACACTTACTTGTAGCTAGTGGTAGGCCTACTGATACACAGCAACTAGTTTCCCCTCACCATAGATGGGTGTCTTCCCTGGCAACACCACCATGATGAGTTGTAGATCTGGGCGGTCCTGCTCCAGCTGACGAAAGATTGGCTCCACCAAGTCCACACCAGTTACATAACGGAGGAAGAATGGCTCCTTTGTGAGCATCCCGGCATCACCGCTGATACGACGTAACTGGTAGACAAAGTTCCTGCAAGGAAGATGGTGAGATACCTCTAATGACTGAGTGGGGCTCTCAGATCACTCAAGCTCAGCTTAACAAGAAACAGATGTACTGTATTTCACCCATCTCTTCTCCAAACACACCCTCCTTCCTCGCTTCTCTCCCCCACAAACATACCTAAGTCTGTCATCAGGGCACTGGCGGTAGGTGCCAAAGATGACCAGAGTCCAGGAATGTATCTCCACTCCTTTGTGGAACTGCTTCCCACGCATGTCCCATATACCTACACATTGGGACACACTGACAGTGAGACACACAACCAGGACATTGAGACACACAACCGGGACATTGAGACACACAACTGGGACAGTGAGACACACAACCAGGACAGTGAGACACACAACCGAGACATTGAGACACACAACCGGGACAGTGAGACACACAACAAGGACATTGAGACACACAACCGGGACAGTGAGACACACAACCATGACAGTGAGACACACAACCAGGACATTGAGACACACAACCGGGACAGTGAGACACACAACCAGGACAGTGAGACACACAACCAGGACATTGAGACACACAACCGGGACATTGGGACACACTAACAGTGAGACACACAACCGGGACAGTGAGACACACAACCAGGACATTGAGACACACAACAGTGACATTGAGACACACAACCAGGACAGTGAGACACACAACCGGGACAGTGAGACACACAGCCAGGACAGTGAGACACACAACAGGGACACTGAGACACACAACCAGGACAGTGAGACACACAACCAGGACAGTGAGACACACAACAGGGACACTGAGACACACAACAAGGACATTGAGACACACAACCAGGACATTGAGACACACAACCAAGACAGTGAGACACACAACCAGGACAGTGAGACACACAACTGGGACAGTGAGACACACAACCGGGACAGTGAGACACACAACCGGGACAGTGAGACACATAACCGGGACAGTGAGACACACAACCAGGACAGTGAGACACACAACAGGGACACTGAGACACACAACCAGGACAGTGAGACACACAACCGGGACAGTGAGACACACAACCAGGACATTGAGACACACAACCGGGACAGTGAGACACACAACCAGGACATTGAGACACACAACCGGGACAGTGAGACACACAACACTGACATTGAGACACACAACCAGGACAGTGAGACACACAACCGGGACAGTGAGACACACAACCGGGACACTGAGACACACAACCAGGACATTGAGACACACAACCGGACAGTGAGACACACAACCGGGACATTGAGACACACAACCGGACACTGAGACACACAACCAGGACAGTGAGACACACAACCAGGACAGTGAGACACACAACCAGGACAGTGAGACACACAACCAGGACATTGAGGCACACAACCAGGACATTGAGACACACAACCAGGACAGTGAGACACACAACCAGGACATTGAGACACACAACCGGGACATTGGGACACACTAACAGTGAGACACACAACCGGACACTGAGACACACAACCAGGACATTGAGACACACAACCAGGACACTGAGACACACAACCAGGACATTGAGACACACAACCAGGACAGTGAGACACACAACACTGACATTGAGACACACAACCAGGTCAGTGAGACACACAACCAGGATAGTGAGACACACAACCGGGACACTGAGACACACAACCAGGACATTGAGACACACAACCGGACAGTGAGACACACAACAGTGACATTGAGACACACAACCGGGACAGTGAGACACACAACCAGGACAGTGAGACACACAACCGGGACAGTGAGACACACAACACTGACATTGAGACACACAACCGAGACAGTGAGACACACAACCAGGACATTGAGACACACAACCGGAATAGTGAGACACACAACCGGGACAGTGAGACACAAAACCAGGACATTGAGACACACAACCGGGACAGTGAGACACACAACCAGGACAGTGAGACACACAACCAGGACATTGAGGCACACAACCAGGACATTGAGACACACAACCGGGACATTGGGACACACTAACAGTGAGACACACAACCGGGACAGTGAGACACACAACCAGGACATTGAGACACACAACCGGGACAGTGAGACACACAACCAGGACAGTGAGACACACAACCGGGACAGTGAGACACACAACCAGGACATTGAGACACACAACCGGGACAGTGAGACACACAACCAGGACATTGAGACACACAACCGGGACAGTGAGACACACAACACTGACATTGAGACACACAACCAGGACAGTGAGACACACAACCGGGACAGTGAGACACACAACCAGGACATTGAGACACACAACCGGGACATTGGGACACACTAACAGTGAGACACACAACCGGACACTGAGACACACAACCAGGACATTGAGACACACAACCAGGACACTGAGACACACAACCGGGACAGTGAGACACACAACCAGGACATTGAGACACACAACCGGGACAGTGAGACACACAACCAGGACAGTGAGACACACAACACTGACAGTGAGACACACAACTGGGATACTGAGACACACAACCAGGACATTGAGACACACAACCGGACAGTGAGACACACAACCGGGACATTGAGACACACAACCGGACACTGAGACACACAACCAGGACAGTGAGACACACAACCAGGACATTGAGACACACAACCAGGACACTGAGACACACAACCAGGGCACTGAGACACACAACCAGGACACTGAGACACACAACACTGACATTGAGACACACAACCAGGACACTGAGACACACAACACTGACATTGAGACACACAACCGGGACAGTGAGACACTAGTACACGCACCACAACCATATTCCTGTACCATAGAAGATAGGCAAGAAACAGGACATTGTGACATACCGTAGTCTCGCAAAAGAGCACCCACCCTCGAAAGAGCACCCACCCATAATTTTGGCCCAATTTCCTGTATAGGGTCAAATGAGCACCCACCCTGGAGCGAGCTTTGCATGGCTAATGCCAGTAATGGGGATCAAGTGGCTTTGTGGAGTGTTGAGAAGCACAGCCTCAAGCGCTATGCACATCTGAGGTGAGAAACTTTGCTTACACTTCACTGAAGGGTGGCTTTGCGTGGAAGGACGTAGCTAATGCGGCCACACTCGCTAGCTACATCCCACTCATGGCCCGGTGTACTGCCGTTGATAGTGTTGGGTACGTGCCGTTGAAACTTGAGCTTCCAAGGCCAGCGGCTCCGTTCTACGTTATTGTTCGTCCTATACTTAAGCGAATTCAAGGGCAGTGAGTCACTGTAAGCATACATGGGCCCTCTTTTGTGGTTAAATGCGGAAACGCATAAATGAGTGCCCACCCCCCTCTTTGGCAGGCTTGTAAGGTACATGTACTCCGCCCTTGGGCACTCTTTTGCGACACTACGGTACATGTACACTATGACACTGGAACACCAAGTGTGACACTACGACACTGGCACCACACTGTGATGGTCTTGCTGGCAGTGTTAACTTTATCCTGAATATGCTGTGTACACGTACCTTTCTCTGGCTGAGCCTGCACTCCAGCCTGAAGAGAGAGGATCGAAGCACAGCACATTGTAACAGTGATACTGCTTGCAAACAACTGTACATGTACATGTATGTGAGATAGATGGACATCAGATGACAGACAAACGGGTACATGTATGTGTACATGCATGTATATCGTATTTCCTCAATCACATTCAAGGTGACATCTATTCCTTTGGAAAGCAGGTGGAGATTGATAAACTGGCTACCTACATGTACATGTAGCTACATGTATGTACGGTAATATCTACAATAGACCAGGCGCTATGGACCTGGCCAGGACGCTATTAGATTGATAACTGCTAGAGGATGGCAGTAGTGGCAGTAGTCTGTAGCTTGGTGACCTTCGTTGGCAATTGCTATATAGTCCTGTCCTGTACACTAGCAGTGGCTACTATATAGAAGATAGTGCTCAATATTTACAATTGTGCGACTACTACACTGTATTTCAGGGAAGTGACTATTCAAAGGTGGTATCTGATCAAAGAAGAGCATGTACGATAGCGTCTCTCGTACTCTCACTGACTGAGCTATAGTTCTTATAACATTAGTGCTGCTCTCAATTTAACACTACAGTGTACATTTGCAATTGGTACACATCATACTTGTTTGCCAACCTTCCCCCCATACTGCAGTAGAGGTGGGGGAAGGATCCGCCCGGTGACAGTCACCATCTTCTGGTCAATAGAGATACCAAAGTCCTGCACATAGGGATCCTCGTTGAAATTAGCACGGGCAACCTGGGGAGTGGGGAGGGATAGTACAAGCAGGTCAGTGCAGGTATTGGATACAGGACCCACAGGACCTGCAATGTTTGGTTTTGCTCTTCCTATGTTCCATGTTTAACACATAAGGGAAAGCCCTGGAAACCAAAATATGAACATGCAGTACATACACATGTACACTGTATACTTACAGTGTATTCAGAGGGGAAAAGGCTAACTTAGCTGCATTCCATATCTAAGTCAACAGCACACTCTAATGGAATTACGCAACTGTGCAGGAACTTCCCTTGCACAGTTTCAACAAAGCAGATACTGTTTCATTCCAACTTTACTACTGACTGTACTGACTGCTCTGTGGAAGGTTACTGTACGGGCCCTTGCATGAAATAGGCACTTGCATGAAATAGGCACTTGCAGTGCAGTTACAAGTGTACATGTACATGGAAGATCTGTCAAAACTGGAGCGGTGGGCACTTACACAAAATGGTTATTTGCAAAAGGCAATACAGTTAGTGGTTTCTCTGTTGTTGACTCTTTAATTTGTTCCCTGTTTGGCTCCAGGAAACCTCATCATTACAATTATAAATGCGATCATGAAACAGCCCAGTTATGTTTCTAATTAATGCCCACTCACCAATCTGTTGATCTCCTTCTCTCTGTCGGGGGCTGTTCTGGAGGTAGCTCTGATCATCTTAGAGGTCTGCATCTCAGACAGCTTCTTGATGCAACGCTGCCCAGGTACCAGGTTGCACACCTGCAGCAGAAGCACATTTACACACTCTACACTGACCTCCAGTGGGAGGTAGGTGTGTTTCTTCTCCTGTCCGACCTGCAGGCAGGGCAGGTCGGGGAAGCGTAGCTCCAGTTTGTGCTTCTCTTTGAAGTACTGCACAACACTGCAATCATATGTGTCTCCAGACTCCATGGTCAAGGGGAACCTGTGAGGGTGAGGGAGTGGGGAGGGGGAGCAACACCGTGTGCTTATTAGAGCATGAATATTTGTAGACAGCCAACACCGGGAGTTCATTATACTTACTCACACACTTGTATACACATACACGCTATCATACTTATTGCTTTATTAATACACACACCAAACTGGGGACTGCTTACGTTTGTGCAGAGGCTGGTCTCCTGGTGACATTGCAGACCCGATACTTCCTCTTGATGGGACCGGCATGGGTCACCTCTACCTTCAGACCTGAGGAAGAAGGATGCGGGAACCACTTGGCTATGAGGAAAGACTCCAGGGTTGGATAGAACACTGGTGGGTTATTACTGGTATGGCTATGGCCGTTTGGTATAACTGCAGAGTTTGTGCATGTACAGACCTTTGATCTCCTTTGCAAACTTGACCCTCTGTGAGTCTGACAGAGGTCTCCTCTGCTCCTGAATGTCCTGCAACTCGAGCACTTCACAGAGAAAGTCCAACACTGGCTGCTGCTTGTAGAACGCAGTTGCCGAGACTGCACGGTGAGGGAAATAGTGGGAGTATGGGGTGCCATATGTCTCAAAATTAAAAAATAAAAGGGTATTTATATATCCAGCACAGAGTATACAAATCCAGTGCAGGATTTATAAATCCGGCCAGGTATATTTATATATCCAGCCAGGGATTTATATATCCACCACAGGATGTATATATCCACCACAGGATGTATATATCCAGCACAGGATTTATATATCCTGTGCTGGATATATAAATCCTGTGCTGGATATATATATCCTGTGCTGGATATATAAATCCCGTGTGGGATATATAAATCCTGTGCTGGATGTATAAATCCCTGGCTGGATATATACATCCTGTGCTGAATGTATAAATCCCTGGCTGGATATATATATATCCCTGACTGGATATATAAATCCTGTGCTAGATATATAAATCCTTGGCTGGATTTGTATACTCTGTGCTGCATATATAAACACCCTTTTATTTTTTAATTTTGAGACATATGGCACCCCATATGGGAGAGGGTGAGAGGTGGAGGAGGGAATGAGGGGGAAGGAATGAGGGGGAGTTGAGAGGAGGAAAGGAAAGGGAGAGGGAGAGGATGGGGACAAGGTGGAGGGGGAGGGAATGAGGGGGAGTTGAGAGGAGGAAAGGAAAGGGAGAGGGAGAGGATGGGGACAAGGTGGAGGTGGAGAAGAGAGACAGAGGGGGAAAGAGGAAAAGGATGAGGTGGAGAGGAAGGAAATAAGGTGGGAGAAGATAGACAGAAGAGATGAAAGTGTTTATATAGCCAACTTCCTATAGATGTCTTCTTTCCTGTCTCTTCCCACTCATGACACTTGGACTCACCATCAATGTTGAGCATCATCTTCCACTGAGACGGCCGAATGCTCTGGTGGAACCCAAACCACACCTCCCGTCCATTGCCCAGGAGGTATGGCTCCCCATCCGGAGGGGCAAAGAACGACCGACCAACAGGAGTGTATCTGGGAGAGAGGAAGTGTACAGTGTGTATGTGGCACAATGCACGTGTGTTATGCCATACAAATGTGCGCGCGCAGACACAAAAACACACACAAGTACGCACACGTACACATAGCAAAGTATAAACAAGTCCTGATTATTTAAGGAAAAGTTCCAAAGAAAGGGCGCATTAATTGTCCCCTTTCAATGAAGCCCAGACTTGATGATGGGTAGTACAAACAACAGTACATGGTGAAGGTAAATGTAGGGCCACACCCACCTCATGGAGGGGAGGTGTCTCATGACCACATCAAGAGTTTGGATGGACTCGAAGGGCATGCCCAGTTGCTCCCCCCTCAGGACCTGTTCCAACAGCTCCAGGTTCACCTGGGCCACGTGCTTGATGCCAACCTGTTGGGACAGAAAGGTTGGGGGGAAGGGACAGAGAAAGGGAAGGAGGTAAAGGAGAAGAGATGAAAAGAGAGGGAAGGGGGTAAAGAGGTGAGAGAGGTGAGAGAAGGGTGGGGGGAGGAATGGGGGAAGGGAGGAGGAGGGAAAGGGAGGGGAGTGGATAGAAAGGGGAGGTACATGTGGGGAGAGGGAAGGGGATGGAGAAGCCAGGGAGGGATGGAGGAAAGAAGGGAAGAGGAGGAATGGGGAAAGGGAAGAAGAGGGAAAGGGAGGGAGTGGATAGAAAGGGGAGGTACATGTGGGGAGAAGGAAGGGGATGGAGAAGCCAGGGAGGGATGGAGGAAGGAAGGGAAGAGGAGAAAGGGGAGGGAGGGAGGAGAGGTGAGAGATGGAAAAAGGAGGAGGGAGAGAGGATAGGAGGGGAGGTAAGGGGAGGGAGGGAGGAAGGGAAGGAAAAGGAGATGAGAAGAGAGAAGATGAAAGGTACATGGAAATAAAATCGACCAACAAAGGTGGCAGGATAGGATGAACAGTAAAGAAAAGTTTGACTAATGACCAATGTAGAAGAAGGGTGCTCACCGTGAAAGTCCTCTCCTTGCCATCACCACCAGGCAAAGTGACATTTAGTTCAACCTGAGGGGGAGACACCAGCTGAAACATGACACACTCACCACTCTCCACCAACTGTCAGGGAGACTCACTGCTACCCAAATGTCCACATACATGTACACTGGGAATGACTTTTAGACTGGCGGCACCCACAGTATGTGTGTAAAAGATCTCCAGTCATGCTCCCAATGGTATATGTAGAGATATACAACTGCATGTACATATATATCCACTAGTGTAGATGCAAGGCATCTTGGGGCAAGCCTGAGCGAGCGGTACAATACCACATGGATGCCATATGGGTAGTATAGTCCCAGTGCACACCCTCCATTTCCTTTCCAGCGTATAACAAATCTTGCAAAGAACCAGCGTATGCAAGGAAGACTACTTGAAGACTAGTACAAAGAATGTGCCCTGAGACGAATGCATGAATGAATACTAAGCCAGAGACGAAACAACAGCATTGCACAACAACGTTTTCAGAGTTGTGGTGTAATGTTGAAAAGCAGATCGGTCAGTGTGCGAACACGAGAGCAGGCAACAAATGTCAGTCCACAGGCGAACTCTTTCTTTCCAACGTCGATCACCACTTTGTCTAGGGTAAGGCCCTGTGCCTTGTGGATAGTGACAGCCCATGCTAGCTTTAGTGGCAGTTGCAATCGTGAACACTGGGCACTTGATGCAGACCAGGTGTGGCGGATGGGGACAATAGGGACTGTTCCGTCAGGGAGTGTGGGAAATGGCTATTAGTATTACTGTTCCCATGGCTCCGTTGACCAGTCCAACTCCAGTCCAAAGGTTGGAAGTGAGCATGACCCAAGCACCATGTGTATATGCAAATAACTGGGTCCAGTCCAGCTGCATCATCAGACGAAGCCTTGGATGCATTTGGCCCTGTGTGAATGGCTTTTGAGCAGCGTGCCTAGCACGACCTCTCTCCCTTCGCTTTCTCGTTCCTTTGTTCCGCTGTCTCTGCAGCACTTCGAGCTCTGTCTCTCTTGTTTCTGGGCCGTCTCCGATCTTCGGCGACTTCTTGTTCCTGCGCTGGCTTGAGAGCTCTTCTAGAACTGCTCTGGGTATCCATGTTCAACAAAACTTGTAGCCTAAAACGCTGAAGGTGGATCAAAACTCAGAAGTAGGGCTCTAGACTAGACCAAGTGTTCTTTACGATATTCCGTCCGCACTTGAACTCGGCGTGCGCAATGTTTCGGGTTAAAAGAGTCAACTTGCATTTACGGAACGACGTACGACGGATATATATATATATATATATGAAAAATTCACCGTTCGACTCGCTAGTGTGGGGCTCGCTCAGGCTCGCCCCAATTATGTGTAGCTACTGTACATGCACTTTTTACGTATGTTCCAGCACATGTACAAAGCAAAATCACTGGGGCCCAAACACAGATTCATCATATGTTTGTGAGGTGACTGTTGCTACGTGACATACCTTGTACTATTAAACATATGATCATTAGCCTTAGCACGGTTACTTTATTCACAGCTTTAGCCACCAACCTCTTGCCACTGGCTGGCTTTGTACAACACACTCCTACACATGTACACATGTGTAGCTCTTCATTTAGAGGGGTGCAAAGAGGGACATTCACCACCCTTGGAACTTGCAAGTCAAGAGTGCCTTACCAGTACTAGTAAATGTGAGTTCCATTTATAGATAGTGAAAATTTTACTTGAAAAGGTGAGGGTCTAAAATTTCCTAGGGGCAAGCCGCCAGCCCCCCTGTATAGTTTGTGTATTAAGCACAACAACACGGGGTTGTCCTACCCTTGTTCCTAGGCCTCTCAGAACAGTACCATGAGCTCTTACCAGTACAAAATGTCACGGTGCAAGTAGTGTAAGGTGTGCGAATAAGACGGTGACACCTCCCAAAACTTTTTAACCGTCAACTCTTGTCCCCCCTGGACAATTTTTCTAATTGAACTCCTGCACATGTACACGTACATGTACAGTATACAGCTTACCCTATCGCGCCCAATGGGAAGTGGTCTTCTGGAGTAAAGGTTCTTTCTGCCGTCAAAGACCAGCTTCTGATGAGCAAAGTACTGTGCTTGTGACATAACCAGGGCCTCCACAATCTCCCTGTTCACTCTCCGGGGACACTTGTCTGGCACTATGGAAATATCATAATGGTAGAGAACACAATTGGGGATCTTCACTTGGAAGTGGTTAGCTCGAAGGAGAATGGGACGTCCGATACGGCCAAATGAGGGTCTGAGGGGAGGGTGGAAGTCGGGTGGTGGTGGTGGTTCATGAGGTGAGGTGACAACCGCTGCGGGTGGCCAGAGTGGCACCACTGTATGTGTACATTCACGTGTGTGTGTGTGTGTGTGTGTGTGTGTGTGTGTGTGTGTGTGAGTGAGTGAGTGAGTGAGTGAGTGAGTGAGTGAGTGAGAGAGAGAAAACAATGCCTACATAATGTATTGCCTGGCTTGTGAAGCTCAGTACACAGCCCGTCTAGAGGGAAACACACTAGAACGTGTAAAGTAGGTTCTATTAACTCTAACAGTCATATCTGATTTATAGTACATCATGGTACACCAGACAGTCAGCTTACACGGCACCACTGGGAGTTGATGAGGCAGATACGGCTCCGCCATTCTTTGGAGGACTTCTCGAGGATTGGATCGGACTGTGGCCAGCGCTCAGATCACTTCGTTGTTAGGCCTACCGTCTCCGTCACGGGCACCGTCGCCATTAGCCTTCTGATAATTACTATGACGTCATACACTAATATGGAACTAGGGGAAGTACCTCCTCTGCATTGGAATGTTAATGACGTGTTTGGTCATGAATATCGTGCCCATGCGCAGCTGATGAGGCCTGGTATTGGCCGAAACGCGTCCTGCGCAGTGGGTGACTTTGCATATACATCTAGGCCTGTTTTATAAGGGAGATGTGGTTCGTTGATTGTTCATGCAGACAGAGAGCTATGTGTCACAAATTTATACAGAATTTACCTAAGAAGGGTGTGGCCGCTCACTGACAGCGCAGCTAGTTCAGTAGTTGCTTTGGTACAGTACTAGCTGCCAAGAAGTGTTTTCATTTTTTGCTGATGTGAGGCAAGAGAATTGCAGCCCTTCAAGACTATCACGCTTTAGGGCCGTCTGGACTGGACTAGTAGACTGGACTGGTGGACTGCCCGCTTTTCGGCATGGGGAGGAGCCTGGGTATGAGGCTAGCCTGTAGGGCTGCATGATGCCCCCAAATATGCAACCTTTTATGCACAGAATGACTCTGATTTGATGCCAAGCTAATCATTTTTTTTCAATGACAATAGCCAATGCATAACCTGGGCTTCAAAATTGTCAGGGAGGAGGGGGGGGGGGGGGGGGGGGGGGGAGCAAAGGTTGCATGTCAAAGATTTGATGGAGCAGCACCCCTATGTTCTTTTGCACTTTACCTCCTGGGAACAGAGATTAGCAGTGTAGATGAGGCTTGGCTCGTAAAAAGAAAGGAACAAAGGGTATTGCTCACTAATATACACTTGAGCATTACATAGCTTCGGATTTTTCGAGTGAGTGCCTGGAAACGAGGCTAGCTATAGAGCACTACAGTGTAGCTGTAGTATGCTAACATGGTGTAATGAGACCTCTTTCACTGAAGTCAGGTTGTTTAGCACTATAACATATGGGATGAGAAATCCATTACATGCTGGGTACACCTTCACTAATACTGAAGGCCTATAGTAAATTATTAAACAGTGTAGCTATATACAGAGAAGGCTGCAGGGTTCCACACAACTCCATAGGTGAAGGAGTCCCATTAGAAAGCGTAAAAAAAAAAATCAGTCCACCAGTCCAGTCCACTGATTGTAGATGGCCTCACCCTTGATGCTTCAATACCACAAGTGCTACTTGGTGTTACGCACCAGTATTTGTACCACGATGAATATTTTGTTTTTGAATCTTGCTAGTAAAATGAATGAAGCATGGCTGTACTTATAGCTACATTTCTAGCAGCATAATCACATCAACATTTGAGAACAAAAGCATAAATAGATAGCTATCTAGAATTTATGAGCACAATATTCTTATATGCCAAACACTGACCCAGGCCCACTGGCCGTCTCATGCTTACATGTTCTGTAATTGGTGAGCTATGTTTCCCAGACAAGATGGCAAATGAAAACAATGTGTATAAAGAAAAACAGTGATGAAGTCCCTGCAGCTTCCATGTTTGGAACACAATCAGGTCAGTATAATTGGGGCGAGCCTGAGCGAGCCCCACACTAGCGGGACTGCATTGCGGAAGTGTGTTTGTATGCTTGTTTGCTTGCTTGAGGCCATATACCGTAAATTTTAAATGAGCGCATTCAAATATTTCACGAAGATCGATCTTGTGCACGAAGCATGTCGAGGGGTCCGCCACGAATCTCGTTATGTACAGACTTGCTCATGAGAAAAAAATTACGGGTTTACCCCCAATTTAGATTTTAACCCTCTCCCTACGAGATTTAACTTCACCGAATTTCTGCCTACAAGCATGCATTCAGGGAGTATGCAGCACATCGAGGGAGAAGAGAACAAGTAAGCATGGTATCAGTATAGCAATAAAACTAGTTAGTATTGAATATCAGAAAAAGGATGCATTTCTGGCAGCTGTGTAGCTAGGGGGAAACAGACTAACATAATTTTCAGAGCAGCCTCCAGCACCACAGAAAAAAGCTTGAATTATATTTTCTATTTCTATCCATGAGTCTTGACTGGTCAACACTCTTGTGTTTGGTGCACAATTAGTAAACCTGCTGTGCAATGCTGTGGTGTGCATTTGTGCACTACGTTGCTGTACACTGCAATCTAACTATGCACCAAGGGTCAAACATTGTTGAAATTGTCAACGCTGTGTGATGAAATTGTCAACGCTGTGTGATGAAATCGAAATCAGGCTTAAAAATGAAGCTATTTTACGTCTGTTCAATGTGGTAATGTTCCTATGCTAGAGGCAAAAATTTATTCTCAGACTGATATATTTTTGGAACTCAGACTTCAAAGGTCTGAGCTGGGTAGCAACTTAGCCTCGTTCCCAGGTGCGGAGGATGGGAACTAGGCTAGGTAGCAACTGTGCCAGATCATCAGAGCAACAAGACATGCTGGCACTGGGATAGTTTTCGACACCCGAAGCTACTGTAGTACGCGGGGATAGAAAATCACGCCCGAAAATACATTGTAAAACAACGCGTAACTTCCTTGCCACCTCCTCCGAACAGTAAAGACTAAAATACTTGCCCTTCCACTGGCCTCGCCTATGAACCCATACCATGCTGCAGCAGTTGCCAAATTTGGCTAGCGGTGTGATATAATACATGATTATCAGACTTGTCTGCTTTTTCCGAGGATAGATGCTTGAGCAGATGTAGTATTTCTTTTGCTAAATCCCGGGTAGAAGACTGTTTGGAGTTGAATTTCAAGTATATACTATCAAACATTAGCCCACCTATCCTACAGTTCTGTAATCCAGAAATTATGAAATTATGCATGCTTTAGAGCTTCAAATTGAACCCTCACTATGCATGCACGTATTAAAATTATGCATACCTTCTGCAATGTCTTAATATACTTAAAATCCTTACCTAGTTCGATTGCACCTTTAATGCTGTGTTCTTATGTTACATATCAAGCAAAATTCTCATCTCTATACTGTCGCACTTGCATGTATACGAAACCAGTCTCACACTGCAAGCTCAGGGTGTGAGGAGAGCCTGGGTAGGAGACTATGATACACTTCCCCACCATTGCAAAATATAAACAAGCTTGTGCATATGAATATAATTATGTGGTAAACTTCTTTACAGGCTAAATGGGAAAATAACCACATAATTATATTCATATCACAGCTTTTTGGTTTGTATTTTGCAAGGTCAACGCAAACAGCAGTGAATACAGACATCCTTCTCGGAGACTACATATAAGTTCTCCCCTAGCACCCCTTTCAGAGCACCAGATGACTCAGGACACACTGCGCACAGATGAACCTTCCCCTAGCATCCTCTCTTTGAGCACTGGAAAAGACAGCATAATCAAAGAGAGGCTGGGTATATACATTTACTTCAAGTGTTAGGCATCCCATCCGTAATCCTGTGCTATCATCTCCAAGCTGGATAAAGCTTGCATTTGACTGATATTCACTTTTTCGATAAATGCATGATTGTATTTTTCAGTAACCACTTTGCCTTACATGCCCAGAGCTTGTAGTGTGTGGCTACACTGACAGATAACTATCCCCTCAAACTATATATCTTCCTGGCACTTATGAGGCAGTGTTCAACTTGCTCCTTTGGATTCTTTGTTCTATCATCGAACATGGCAGCTATATAGCATGCACAGCTTTGACAAGACTTAGTGTGAACAAGTAGATCAACCTCAGAGCCCTGATCCCACATGCAAAATGTCTGAATGTGCACACGCTGCCATGTAGAGTCAATTCTTATTTTGTCCACTCTTATCGTGTTCATAAACAATAGTATACTCCGAAAAACACACACCACAGCATTGCACAGCAGGTTTACCAATTGTGCACCAAACACAAGAGTGTTGACCAGTCAAGACTCATGGATAGAAATAGAAAATATAATTCAAGCTTTTTTCTGTGGTGCTGGAGGCTGCTCTGAAAATTATGTTAGTCTGTTTCCCCCTAGCTACACAGCTTCCAGAAATGTATCCTTTTTCTGATATTCAATACTAACTAGTTTTATTGCTATACTGATACCATGCTTACTTGTTCTCTTCTCCCTCGATGTGCTGCATACTCCCTGAATGCATGCTTGTAGGCAGAAATTCGGTTAAGTTAAATCTCGTAGGGAGAGGGTTAAAATCTAAATTGGGGGTAAACCCGTAATTTTTTTCTCATGAGCAAGTCTGTAACATAACGAGATTCGTCCGCCACGGCGCGCCTCGGCGTACGAGATTTCAATCCCGTACGTTAACCGTTCGCCCATCCCCCTAGTTATTATAAGCTAATATGATAACTCCACCCATTGAGCCCCACCCCCAATTTGTTTAGTAATTTGAATATTTATAGCACTGTGAATGCCCATAGCACTATGTGCCAACCAAAAGCTGGGCTCCTCAAAGCAAACCTTAGGCAGGGAGTGGTCCCGCCCTTTCTGTAGTAGGCCACGGGTCGGGAGTTCAAAGGGACCGAAACCCGTGGTCATGCGAGGACCGGAAAGGGTACTCCCCTGAAGACCAGTATTTTTTGAGCATATCTCCCAAAAACAGTAACTAACCGCCCCATCCATTTGAGCCATAAATGCCCCACCCATTTAAGTCATAAATACCACACCCATTTAAGCCATAAATGCCCCACCCACCCTTTAAGCCATAAAATGCCCCATCCATCTAAGCCATAAATGCCCCATCCCCATCGCCCTTTATGTTTTAACTTCACACTTTATTTTATTATGTATGTGTGAAATTTTGAACATCGATGTGCCAGCGGTGTTGGTGCTCCCCACTCGACATACAACATCTGAGTGCAGTATGTGAGGGGGTTAACATCAGAGACATAGATGGCTCCTCCTAATGTTGCATGATTGTTCTCCCAATGCACAGTTGTGTGGGGCAAAATGGAGAATGTTGAATTAAGAGCCAGGTATATTGCACCTCCATGGCTAACTTTATTATCTGTATTGGTGCTATCATGTCCATTGTTAGTATAGCTGATGTTTCCATCAAATGTCATTTTGCTGTTACGATTTGCTGAAATTGCTCCACCTTGCATTGCAGAGTTGCTGATGAAATTAATGGTTCCAGTGAAGGTAATCACAACATAGTCATGCAATTTCAACACATGACTATGTTGTGATTACCTTCACTGGAACCATTAATTTCATCAGCAACTCTTGTTTTCTACATTGATTGCACCACCGACATCATTTGCAGAGTTGTTACTGAAACCAGTGAATTTTAGTGAAGTGTTGAAATATGCGGAGATCACACTACCACAATAATTTGCTGAGTTGCCTGTGAAGTTGTTGGTTCCATTGAATATAAGCACAGCATTACCAAAAACTGAAGTGCCAATTGCACCACCATTACTAAAGTGTCCATTTGCTGAGTTGTTGATGAAGTTGTTGGTTCCACTGAAGGTAAGTACAATATTGATTTCCATATAGATTGCACCACCAGTCCAATCTGCTGAGTTATCACTAAAAACACTGGTTCCAATGAATGTCAGTGAGGTGTTGGTTTCTGCACAGACTGCACCACCCTGCAGTGCTAAGTTGTTGACGAAATTGTTGGTTCCATTGAAGGTAAGTACAGCATTTCCATGTGTGTAAATTGCACCACCACCAAATTCTGCACTACCTCTATGTACATGGTTGCTGATGAAGTTGCTAGTTCCAGTGAAAGTAAGTACTGTATCGTGTGATGTGTAGATTGCTCCACCCTTATTATTTGCTGAGTTGTTGATGAAGTTGCTAGTTCCAGTGAAAGTAAGTACTGTATCGTGTGATGTGTAGATTGCTCCACCCTTATTATTTGCTGAGTTGTTGATGAAGTTGCTAGTTCCAGTGAAAGTAAGTACTGTATCGTGTGATGTGTAGATTGCTCCACCCTTATTATTTGCTGAGTTGTTGATGAAGTTGCTAGTTCCAGTGAAAGTAAGTACTGTATCGTGTGATGTGTAGATTGCTCCACCCTTATTATTTGCTGAGTTGTTGATGAAGTTGCTAGTTCCAGTGAAAGTAAGTACTGTATCGTGTGATGTGTAGATTGCTCCACCCTTATTATTTGCTGAGTTGTTGATGAAGTTGCTAGTTCCAGTGAAAGTAAGTACTGTATCGTGTGATGTGTAGATTGCTCCACCCTTATTATTTGCTGAGTTGTTGATGAAGTTGCTAGTTCCATGAAAGTAAGTACTGTATCGTGTGATGTGTAGATTGCTCCACCCTTATTATTTGCTGAGTTGTTGATGAAGTTGCTGGTTCCAGTGAAAGTAAGTACTGTATCGTGTGATGTGTAGATTGCTCCACCCTTATTATTTGCTGAGTTGTTGATGAAGTTGCTAGTTCCAGTGAAAGTTAAGAACAGTGTTGTTTGTTACATAGATTGCACCACCACCATGTGCATGTTTTTGCTTTTTGTTTGCAGACTTAACATTGTCAATGAAGTTGTTAGTTCCAGTAAAATGTAGTGAGCTTGCTACTGCCAAAATTGCTCCGGCACCTACTTCAGAAACTCCCAGATTGTTATGCCTATTCTTGAGGAATGTAGTGTTCCCAGTAAATGTGAGGGTACTGTTGAGAGCAGTGATAGCACATCCTAATTCACACCTCTCACTGAAGGACTGACATCCACATTGGTTGTGTACAAATTCACTCTTCCCTGCCAGAGTGATGCTAGTGTTATGTACTGTAAGTGCAGTGCCAAGGTTGTCATGGAAGAAACAGTTAACTAGTTTCGCATTTTGTGTTGATTGCAACAGCAGAGCAGAGTTACTAGCTGAACGTATACCATAACTCCAGGACCTGTTGTAAGAGGTAAAAGCTAAAGAATAAATGTTGAAGTCCACCATATTTGTGAAGCTGAAGCCAACTGACCCATTGCGAACAACTGTTGCTATGTTGCCTGAGGAAGACTCTCCATCAGCCTGGTTACATTCGCAACTGTGATATTTCTATCAAGAGTGTGGTCACCTGGAAAGAACACCATAGTGGTGTTGGAGGTAAAATACAGTTCAGCTACTTGTGCATACTCAGAGAGTGTGGCACAGTGAATTGAATTCTGAGGGCAGGATGAGCATGAGGTGCCAGTGGGTGTGACACAGTACACATTCTCAGGGTAGCAGTAGGTGAGATTGTTAATGAGCAGTGCTGACACAAGAACAATGAATACTGTACAGGTGGAGTGAGCCATCATGCAAAATGACTGCAGGGGAAAAAATGCAAGTTTTCAGATTACCATATTTGTACAGTACACATTTCAAAAAGGCAGTAGCAATGTCACAGTAGTTTAAGCAAGTTCCAGAATGTATGTACAGGAGGCCCCTCTAGCTACATATGTTTACAGGAGGACCCTCCACGTACATATGTTTACAGGAGACCCCTCCACCTACATATGTTTACAGGAGACCCCTCCACCTACATATGTTTACAGGAGGCCCCTCCACCTACATATGTTTACAGGAGGCCCCTCCACCTACATGTTTACAGGAGGCCCTTCGACCTACATATGTTTACAGGAGGACCCTCAACCTACATATGTTTACAGGAGGCCCCTCCACCTACATATGTTTACAGGAGGCCCCTCCACCTACATATGTTTACAGGGGGCCCCTCCACCTACATATGTTTACACGAGGCCCCTCAACCTACATATGTTTACAGGAGGCCCCTCAACCTACATATGTTCAGCAAACACTAAATGATCTTGGGGTGCTCCTGTGTGGACTTGTGCAGGCAAATTAGATGTAATCACATAACCTACCTTTACTGTGGTCCACACTAGCTGTCACTTGATATACACTTGAGCTCAATTTCTATCACTCTATCTAGATAGCAAAACTGAGACCAACAATTGGTGGTAACAGGATAAGAAAACTGTCAAGAATCTGCCCTCTGCTATACTAGTAAGAATCAGAGTTGCCACATGTAGTAAGTCTTCTAGCAAACAAATACAAGTGCTGTGCTATAGCCACTTTACTGTATTACACATGATCAGGTCAAGACTATGCACTACAAAACAACTATAGCTATTATAATGGTAATCTTATCCAGGCTTGCAAAATGAATTGGTACGAACAAAATGATACATTTTACACATCTCTTTTCTTGCGCAATAACATGAAATTTTAGTGTTCAGTGTATTGCAAATCATGATAAATTGCTACTGTACAAAACAGATAAGTTTAAGCTCAAATAAGCTCTTCTGTACTCCAGTGTATTAAATGATTTTCACATTTGCTGCATCACCATTACTATAATTTGCTCAAACTTTATAGCTATAGACCCCTTTAGCACAATTTTTTTCTAGAAATGATTGGAAGTGTGTCTAGTAAGCAGTGGAATGTAGACCTCATAAAAAGTTGCATTTAGTTGGTCATTGCTCTTTCCGAAATAATGAATTAAGTCCATGCAACTTGATGTTACTGTTGTAGTTCAAGGTGCATGGGCAAGTTAGACATAATCATATACCATGCATCATCATACCTTTACTTTTGGTAGAGCATGTGGTAGCACACACTCACTTGATACACACTTGCACTGTAGTTAGTGACTGGTATCGGGCTCTACGTCACTACTGTGCCAATATCTGGCTTGTGGCGCGAGAATGCGAGTTTGTTGCATGATGTTATGTAAGAAATAGTCTCATTTATGTCACTAGTCACATTTATTCCTATGGCAACTATTACGTTGCCGTCCAATTAATTCGAAATTCGGGATTCAAAATTCTTTGGTAAGTCGGCCATAGCAGCGCTGCTACACTATTACTATACCCGTGAGTTGCACCAAGCTGTGCGAGTTGTATATGCGTGATGGAAGAAGGTTTCATCATACCCGATGATTTTTTCAACGACGCACAGAAAAAAACTGGTGTGCTATTTGGGTAAAACTGGTGTGCCAAATAAGCACAGAGTGTGCTATTGTATATCTTTAACACACTAAACGGTCAAATCCAGCACTGGAGTGTGCTAAAATGGCATGTTCTGCTGTGCTACATAACATATTAGCACATGCAAGCACTAATTTCCCTATTAGCACCCTCGGTTTGACACACCACATGTGCTAGTTCCTCATCACCAAAACTGTATGACACACTACATGTGCTAGTTCCTCATCACCAAAACTGTATGACACACCACGTGTGCTAGTTTCTCATCATGATCAGCACACTAACACAACAACTGCATGGGACACACTTGTGATAGTTTGTGTATATGATCAGACTCTGATGCTTCTCATGCAATGGAATAATATGTGATTGATTGTGATTGTACACACCAAATGGAACTGTTTGATACCCATTTTGTATAGTTTGGTCAAGTATTAGCTGTTTCGGGCCTGAAATTGTTAGTTACAAGTAACCGATATGTACAAGTGGTAAATCACAACCGCACCTGGACTATTTTTGAACCACTCATACCAAAATGAAAACAAACATCAGATTATGAATGTACACATCAAATGGAACTGTTTGATACCCATTTTGTATAGTTTGGTCAAGTATTAGCTGCTTCAGGGATGATATTGTTAGTTACAACTAACCGATACGTTGGTAAAACCACAACCGTACCCAGACAATTTTCAGAACACTTACTCCAAAATGAAAACAAACATCAGATTATGAATGTACACACCAAATGGAACTGTTTGATACCCATTTTGTCTGGCTTGGTCAAGTATTGTCTGTTTCAGGGATGATATTGTTAGTTACAAGTAACCGATATGTACAAGTGGTAAAGCCACAACCGTACCCAGACAATTTTCAGAACACTTACTCCAAAATGAAAACAAACATCAGATTATGAATGTACACACCAAATGGGACTGTTTGATACCCATTTTGTCTGGCTTGGTCAAGTATTAGCTGTTTCGGACCTGAAATTGTTAGTTACAAGTAACCGATATGTACAAGTGGTAAAATCACAACCGCACCTAGACTCTTTTTGAACCACTCATACCAAAATGAAAACAAACATCAGAACATAAGTTGTACACAAGGCCTTGTATTTTCTGAAATGTACCTGCTGAGTGGATGACTCTTCTGGTTGGGAATTGTCCAGTGCTTGCGTTTTTGTACTCTTAAATTTGCAAACCTAGTTTGTATCATGACCATCTTCCACTATACCTTCCAGGCCTGTTTACTTCTCCTCACTACACCAACTGACTACAGAGGCCCCAGCTGCTTGAAGAGGCTCATAGCCAAGTGAGTGGTTACAATGTTTAATACATCTAGCCTTATCCCTGGTGATTACGTTCAGGGATTTCCATGTATGCATGAATAACAAACAAGATGAGCCTTTCTGAGATGCTGACTGTGTGATTTCTTCACATACCCCGGTAGAGGAATTGCATTTGAAATGATAGCTGCCACACTTTCGAAATATTTTCAGTACACATGCTGCCATGTTGGAAGGCAATTGAAGGAAAGCAATTATACAAAAATTACATTTCTACAGACCTGTTTCGGGCGTTTAACTTCAACTTTAGACTATGCAAAGGGTTAGTGAAGACATTTAACACACCTCTGTGAGAAATGAATGCTACTGGTAGGAGCATTGCTAGGGCGGGAAGTTCAATGTGCTAGTATGATAATCACTACTGTTTTGTCCTCCAAGATGCCCCACATGACTTGTATAATGGAATTATAGAATGATTTGCAGTTCCTCTATCGCATGACCTGACTAGTATATGAATAATTATTGCATGTGCTATTCTTTCACAGATGGATGTTAACAATTGAACTCAACTAACTGATTGATAGGTACATAAAATGTATATTATATGCATAGTTGAATGCCATTTTTGTTTGTATAGAGTATATTGACACATTTTTGTACAATGTAGTACTTCAATCACATACGTATTTGTATAAAATGCTGTAACGTAAGTTATATATAGCATAACTATTGTTTGCTTGTTTTAGTATATTCATGTTTTCAACTCAGTGTATGTCACAATTATATTTTGCTTACAGTCAAGAGTGTTTCATTGGAAATTCCATGTAAAAGCTCCACCCACTAAGTGAGGGGACAGCTGCATGTCAGTTGACACACTGCTAATTTTGCACACCAATTTTGACACATTGGTAGAATAACACACTTGTTATTTAGCACACTTGCTGAATAGCACACTACTAATTTGGCACACTGTCCAGTTAGCACATGTGTAGTTTTGACACACCTAACAATTTGACATGCGTGTAGGTGTGTCAAAACTGGAGACATCACTTTTGACACACTTTTTGTGTCAGATTAGCACACTTTTTTTTTTCTGTGCGATCTATGCTTGACACAATTTTGTATTTCCGAGCCCATCATCGTGGCTGCATCGGAGAGAGCGAAGACTCTCCAATGGCATTGTATTCCAGAGGATAATTGTATCGCCAGACGTCCGATCAGCTAAACGGCAAAAGTTGGAGGGTCGTAGTAAGAAACCTCTACAAGAAGCAAACATGATTTGGCCCATGTACGTGTAGCAATCAGCAACTGAAGACCTTCCTGAAGGGTTTGTACCGGATAATACCAAAGCAAACACTGAATGGTCCGTTCGTGTACTCAGTGAGTGGGCAGCGTGGAGACGTACTGCTCATGCAGATGATGCTGTTCCCGGAGATATTCTTTTTTCTTGCAATGCTGTTGCACTCAATAAGTGGCTTTCTTTGTTCGTCGTCGAAGCTAGGAAGAAAGATGGAACTAGGTAGCCTTCCGATGCAGCCACGATGATGGACTCGGAAATACAAAATTGTAGATCGTCGAAAAAGTCATTCTTCCATCTCGCATGTAGAACTTGCACAGCTTGGTGCAACTCACAGGTAGTAACAGCTAGTGTAGCAGCGCTGCAATGGCCGACTTACCAAAGAATTTTGAATCTATACTCTTGGCTACTCTGCACATCAAAGGGCAAGTGTGCCACTATGTGCATACTGGCACAGCTAACTTTGCCAGTATCCCATTTGTTGGCATAGCGGTACCTTTGAACTTGTATGGTATCATATGCAACAGAAGTGGAAAAAGCCAGTTTCTGTCTTTCAGTCCAAACTGAGACTGGAGAACAACACTTAAGAAAAGGATGGTTGAAATGCTTATCTTTGTGTAGTCTTGCAGGCCCGACCCACTTCCGCAAAAGAAGGGAAGGGTCTGGTGAACTGCGTATACAAGCTGTGTCCCACCAGAATGCAATTAGCTGGATGACGTAGCCAGATTTCACTCTTGAATTACCTGTTGCGGAGTAAGCACGCTCCCCAGGAAGTTTAGTCAAAGTGTTTTTAAAGCTCCTACAGTAGCGGAAAAGATGCCCTAGCTCTCCTTCGCCGTTTTCAAGACTGCTATTGCTACTCAATTAAACAGTGACGTAATGTGTCATGTGACAAAATACTGCAATGTGATTGTACTGCACTGTACAGTGCAGCGGGACACAGCTTGTATACACTGTTCACCAGACCCTTACCTTCTTTTGCAGAAGTGGGTCGAGCTTGCGACACTAATCTTTGTGCTGGTTGCTACGTCAGACAAGCTAGCTATCATGTCTCCGAAGGCAAGCAAACTATTTCTGTGCTAAGGATGGTGATCTTTTTTATGTCAGCATATCATCAAATAAGACCTTTATCGCTGTTTCTTCTACCAAACTACGAAGTAGGATGCTAACGTTTATCTTACATGACTGTATATGGGCTGTAGGTACACAGAAAAAAAAAAGTGTGCTAATCTGACACAAAAAGTGTGTCAAAAGTGATGTCTCCAGTTTTGACACACCTACACGCATGTCAAATTGTTAGGTGTGTCAAAACCACACATGTGCTAACTGGACAGTGTGCCAAATTAGTAGTGTGCTATTCAGCAAGTGTGCTAAATAACAAGTGTGTTATTCTACCAATGTGTCAAAATTGGTGTGCAAAATTAGCAGTGTGTCAACTGACATGCAGCTGACCCCTCACTTAGTGGGTGGAGCTTTTACATGGAATTTCCAATGAAACACTCTTGACTGTAAGCAAAATATAATTGTGACATACACTGAGTTGAAAACATGAATATACGAAAACAAGCAAACAATAGTTATGCTATAACTTACGTTACAGCATTTTATACAAATACGTATGTGATTGAAGTACTACATTGTACAAAAATGTGTCAATATACTCTATACATACAAAAATGGCATTCAACTATGCATATAATATACATTTTATGTACCTATCAATCAGTTAGTTGAGTTCAATTGTTAACATCCATCTGTGAAAGAATAGCACATGCAATAATTATTCATATACTAGTCAGGTCATGCGATAGAGGAACTGCAATCATTCTATTATTCCATCATACAAGTCATGTGGGGCATCTTGGAGGACAAAACAGTAGTGATTATCATACTAGCGCATTGAACTTCCCGCCCTAGCAATGCTCCTACCAGTAGCATTCATTTCTCACAGAGGTGTGTTAAATGTCTTCACTAACCCTTTGCATAGTCTAAAGTTGAAGTTAAACGCCCGAAACAGGTCTGTAGAAATGTAATTTTTGTATAATTGCTTTCCTTCAATTGCCTTCCAACATGGCAGCATGTGTACTGAAAATATTTCGAAAGTGTGGCAGCTATCATTTCAAATGCAATTCCTCTACCGGGGTATGTGAAGAAATCACACAGTCAGCATCTCAGAAAGGCTCATCTTGTTTGTTGTTATTCATGCATACATGGAAATCCCTGAACGTAATCACCAGGGATAAGGCTAGATGTATTAAACATTGTAACCACTCACTTGGCTATGAGCCTCTTCAAGCAGCTGGGGCCTCTGTAGTCAGTTGGTGTAGTGAGGAGAAGTAAACAGGCCTGGAAGGTATAGTGGAAGATGGTCATGATACAAACTAGGCTTGCAAATTTAAGAGTACAAAAACGCAAGCACTGGACAATTCCCAACCAGAAGAGTCATCCACTCAGCAGGTACATTTCAGAAAATACAAGCCCTTGTGTACAACTTATGTTCTCCACACCTCATTAAGAAATGTACTATGGCTCCCCCCACCCCCAATCCAGTGCAGAACAAATTAAGGAGGAAGACCTAAATGCAAATTCAGACAACTGCAGTTGTAATAAGTATATAGTACAAGCTTACTTACCAGCAGTTTAAACCATTTGCAGGGCAGCGTGGAGATTGAACCTTGTGGCCTGGGTACTTCTGAACAATGAGGCATTAATAGCCTGGAGACAAAGGTCCTGTGTATGGATATACAAGTGATGTGAATTAATCATCTGGGGCTTTTAAATAAAAGCTTTTGTTCTCCCTATCTCGTACCTTTCCTCTCTGTGCATATACAGCCTCCAGTACCTCCCTTCAGAACATGTCTTTGGGAAGGCCGCAGACTCACTCTGTGTACCTATCACCACCACGATCTCTCAGACAAGATCAGTATAGAGGAAGACTAACTGGTCTAGCTAGTCTGGTAGTTGGTGGAAGGATGAGAAGGGAACAAGCAGGGAGGTATAAGGTAGAAAGAAAGAAATGACACATTCAACAATATTTCTTTAGCGACTTTACTACTCCAGTACAACTCTATAGCTAGCTATATGTTTCCTTACGCGGAAATAGCTACTTTAGCTATTTTATATGTAGTAAAAAAAACTACATTTATAAATTCATTGACTTTCAGCCACTTCTTACCACGGTGGTGTGAAGTCTCAGCGATGTAACCGCTCCGCACTCCTTGTCACCGAAAGACATTCGCTCCCGTGGGACATCGAACATGTAAGCCCTCTCCTCCACTAAGCTCAGGTACCATTTTGTTGCTGGCGGAATTTTCACGAACGGATCATATCAAAGAAGACGAACTTGAAGTGTACGATCGAAGTGAGAAAATGCGAAATGGCGCGTGCCATGTTGCGCACGCGTACAAGGACTGAGCCACGCCCCTGTCATATTAGCCCCACCCTGTTTGCGAGGCTGGCTCCTGTACTTCTAAGTATAAGTTTCTGTAACAAAACAGACTCTACATACACGCTACTACCTGTCATGATGGTTGTTCTCTCCAGACTAAAGCTACAGGAGTTGGAAAAGTTATTGCATGATCAATATGAATCAGGCCTGAAACAGCTAATACTTGAGCAAACTATACCAAATGGGTATCAAACAGTTCCATTTGATGTGTACATTCATAATCTGATGTTTGTTTTCACTTTGGTATGAATGGTTCAAAAATAGTCTGGGTACGGTTGTGATTTTACCACTTGTACATATCGGTTACTTGTAACTAACAATTTCAAGCCTGGAACAGCTAATACTTGACCAAACTATACAAAATGGGTATCAAACAGTTCCATTTGATGTGTACATTCATAATCTGATGTTTGTTTTCATTTTGGAGTAAGTGTTCTGAAAATTGTCTGGGTACGGTTGTGGTTTTACCACTTGTACATATCGGTTACGTGTCCCAGCAAGAAAATCTTATGCAAGATCTTATATAAGATAAGATCTTACTAAGATTATCGGACATAAGAAGTTTCATTTTCTTACTGAATCTTACAAGATCTTGTCCCATTTCTTAACAGAGCCTGCTTTGTTCTTATATGATCAGGTAGGATCTTATATGATCATGGAAGATCATGTCAAATATCTTATATGATCATACAAGATCATGTCAAATATCTTATATGATCATACAAGATCATGTCAAATATCTTATATGATCATACAAGATCATGTCAAATATCTTATATGATCATACAAGATCATGTCAAATATCTTATATGATCATACAAGATCATGTCAAATGTCTTATATGATCATACAAGATCATGTCAAATATCTTATATGATCATACAAGATCATGTCAAATGTCTTATATGATCATACAAGATCATGTCAAATATCTTATATGATCATACAAGATCATGCTAGATGTCTTGCATCAGATGAGCTCTGCAATAAGACACAAACAGCTTTAATGTTTATATAAGATAGCTAAGCATGTAGGTAGGCACACAAATAATACACAAATCATTCCATGTTCTCTTTGTTCTCTTTATTTGCTTGTTGCCTGGCTGTAAATCTTCTGCTGTCACATAGTCACATGTTTCCATCCCTAAGTCTTTCGAACTACAGTTGTATTCTTTATTATTCTCCAAGCAGAGAACCTGACACCATTCTGTGAAGAGTAATAGTGGTTTATGAGTTAGGTTAGCTACTTATAACACATTTACAAACAATAACTTGGTCTTGATCATAGTTAAACTAACACTTTGTCTACTCTGCACACAGGATGGAGTATAATATGCAATTGTAACCTACATATGAAGATTCTGACGTAACATTCACTAGAAGTGCAGGTATAATACTTACTTTCTTTGCATGGCTTGCTTAAGGGGTTGATCCCATTGCTCAGCAGCTTTGAAGGCACCTTTCGTGCTCTCTTTAAAACGTCTCTCGTATCCTTGCTCATTCTTCCAGAAGACCTCTTGAAAACTTCTTGAAAACACTTCTTGAAAACACATCTTGAAAACACCTTGAACTGGAGAACAAGCTGCATGAACTGACTGATTGAGCTTCCAAGTTGAGGTGTTATTTAATGCCATGTGTTAATTAGCATGTGTTATTAACGGGAATGCACTTGAAAGCCATTGAGTACATGTGTTATCAACGGGAATGCACTTGAAAGTTAATCAATACAGGTGTTGATACAAGTGTACCAGGAATGTTCATAATTTGAATTGAACAGGTGTCTTTTCAACAAGGTGAAATATACATGTGGATCGAAGGTAGATACGATGGAAGGAACCAAGAGGAGGTATAAACAATACCTCAGAAATCCAGAGAAACCTATTCCCAAGGCCACTTCATGGAGACTGAAAAGGAAGCTTCCGGAAGACCATTCTCATACTAACCATACTAAAAATGTTCGCTAGATGCTTTATAAAGAGCTGCCTGGAGTGTATACTGTGCACTCGAGTGTTTTAGACAAAGAACCTTTGTTGCTTTGAAAGAGAATGTTAGAAGAGATCAGTGCAGCAAGTTTCATGTACAGTATTCTTATGCCATCATGAATAATCTTTTGTCAGTTTAAGATAACCTCATAACCCAAGATCAGACCAAGATCTTGAGATGATCTTACCAAGATCTTAATCTGATTTCAGTGTGTGTCTTACCTCATAACCCAAGATCAGACCAAGATCAGACCAAGATCTTGAGATGATCTTACCAAGATCTTAATCTGATTTCAGTGTGTGTCTTACCTCATGACCCAAGATCAGACCAAGATCAGACCAAGATCTTGAGATGATCTTACTCAGATCTTGAGATGATCTTACCAATATCTTAATCTGATTTCAGTGTGTGTCTTACCTCATAACCCAAGATCAGACCAAGATCAGACCAAGATCTTGAGATGATCTTACCAAGATCTTAGTGTAATAGTCTTACAACGTTCTTATCAGGTTCTTGACAAGATCTTATCAAAGACAGTCTTTCTTGCATGAGAATCTTACATGACTCAAGATCTTGCTTTCTTATGTAAGATCTTGTGATGTCTTACAAGATCTGAGATAATCTTAGTAAGATTTTTTTGCTGGGGTAACTAACAATATCATCCCTGAAACAGACAATACTTGATCAAGCCAGACAAAATGGGTATCAAACAGTTCCATTTGGCGTGTACATTCATAATCTGATGTTTGTTTTCATTTTGGAGTAAGTGTTCTGAAAATTGTCTGGGTATGATTGTGGTTTTACCAACGTATCGGTTAGTTGTAACTAACAATTTCAGGCCCGAAACAGCTAATACTTGACCAAACTATACAAAATGGGTATCAAACAGTTCCATTTGATGTGTACATTCATAATCTGATGTTTGTTTTCATTTTGGTATGATTGGTTCAAAAAGAGTCTGGGTACGGTTGTGATTTTACCACTTCTACATATCGGTTACTTGTAACTAACAATTTCAGGCCTGAAACAGCTAATACTTGACCAAACTATACCAAATGGGTATCAAACAGTTCCATTTGATGTGTACATTCATAATCTGATGTTTGTTTTCACTTTGGTATAAGTGGTTCAAAAAGAGTCTGGGTACGGTTGTGGTTTTACCACTTGTACATATCGGTTACTTGTAACTAACAATATCATCCCTGAAACAGACAATACTTGACCAAACCAGACAAAATGGGTATCAAACAGTTCCATTTGGCGTGTACATTCATAATCTGATGTTTGTTTTCATTTTGGAGTAAGTGTTCTGAAAATTGTCTGGGTATGATTGTGGTTTTACCAACGTATCGGTTAGTTGTAACTAACAATTTCAGGCCCGAAACAGCTAATACTTGACCAAACTATACAAAATGGGTATCAAACAGTTCCATTTGATGTGTACATTCATAATCTGATGTTTGTTTTCATTTTGGTATGATTGGTTCAAAAAGAGTCTGGGTACGGTTGTGATTTTACCACTTCTACATATCGGTTACTTGTAACTAACAATTTCAGGCCTGAAACAGCTAATACTTGACCAAACTATACCAAATGGGTATCAAACAGTTCCATTTGATGTGTACATTCATAATCTGATGTTTGTTTTCACTTTGGTATAAGTGGTTCAAAAAGAGTCTGGGTACGGTTGTGGTTTTACCACTTGTACATATCGGTTACTTGTAACTAACAATATCATCCCTGAAACAGACAATACTTGACCAAACCAGACAAAATGGGTATCAAACAGTTCCATTTGGTGTGTACATTCATAATCTGATGTTTGTTTTCATTTTGGAGTAAGTGTTCTGAAAATAGTCTGGGTACGGTTGTGGTTTTACCAACGTATCGGTTAGTTGTAACTAACAATTTCAGGCCCGAAACAGCTAATACTTGAGCAAACTATACAAAATGGGTATCAAACAGTTCCATTTGATGTGTACATTCATAATCTGATGTTTGTTTTCATTTTGGAGTAAGTGTTCTGAAAATTGTCTGGGTACGGTTGTGGTTTTACCACTTGTACATATCGGTTACGTGTACGTATAACTAACAATATCATCCCTGAAACAGACAATACTTGATCAAGCCAGACAAAATGGGTATCAAACAGTTCCATTTGGTGTGTACATTCATAATCTGATGTTTGTTTTCAATTTGAAGTAAGTGTTCTGAAAATTGTCTGGGTACGGTTGTGGTTTTACCACTTGTACATATCGGTTACTTGTAACTAACAATATCATCCCTGAAACAGACAATACTTGACCAAACCAGACAAAATGGGTATCAAACAGTTCCATTTGGTGTGTACATTCATAATCTGATGTTTGTTTTCATTTTGGAGTAAGTGTTCTGAAAATAGTCTGGGTACGGTTGTGGTTTTACCAACGTATCGGTTAGTTGTAACTAACAATTTCAGGCCCGAAACAGCTAATACTTGAGCAAACTATACAAAATGGGTATCAAACAGTTCCATTTGATGTGTACATTCATAATCTGATGTTTGTTTTCATTTTGGAGTAAGTGTTCTGAAAATTGTCTGGGTACGGTTGTGGTTTTACCACTTGTACATATCGGTTACGTGTAACTAACAATATCATCCCTGAAACAGACAATACTTGATCAAGCCAGACAAAATGGGTATCAAACAGTTCCATTTGGTGTGTACATTCATAATCTGATGTTTGTTTTCAATTTGAAGTAAGTGTTCTGAAAATTGTCTGGGTACGGTTGTGGTTTTACCACTTGTACATATCGGTTACTTGTAACTAACAATATCATCCCTGAAACAGACAATACTTGACCAAACCAGACAAAATGGGTATCAAACAGTTCCATTTGGTGTGTACATTCATAATCTGATGTTTTTTTTCATTTTGGAGTAAGTGTTCTGAAAATTGTCTGGGTACGGTTGTGGTTTTACCAACGTATTGGTTAGTTGTAACTAACAATTTCAAGCCCGAAACAGCTAATACTTGAGCAAACTATACAAAATGGATATCAAACAGTTCCATTTGATGTGTACATTCATAATCTGATGTTTTTTTCATTTTGGAGTAAGTGTTCTGAAAATTTTCTGGGTACGGTTGTGGTTTTACCACTTGTACATATCGGTTACGTGTAACTAACAATATCATCCCTGAAACAGACAATACTTGATCAAGCCAGACAAAATGGGTATCAAACAGCTCCATTTGGTGTGTACATTCATAATCTGATGTTTGTTTTCAATTTGGAGTAAGTGTTCTGAAAATTGTCTGGGTACGGTTGTGGTTTTACCACTTGTACATATCGGTTACTTGTAACTAACAATATCATCCCTGAAACAGACAGTACTTGACCAAGCCAGACAAAATGGGTGTCAAACAGTTCCATTTGGTGTGTACATTCATAATCTGATGTTTTTTTTCATTTTGGAGTAAGTGTTCTGAAAATTGTCTGGGTACGGTTGTGGTTTTACCAACGTATCGGTTAGTTGTAACTAACAATTTCAGGCCCGAAACAGCTAATACTTGAGCAAACTATACAAAATGGGTATCAAACAGTTCCATTTGATGTGTACATTCATAATCTGATGTTTGTTTTCATTTTGGAGTAAGTGTTCTGAAAATTGTCTGGGTACGGTTGTGGTTTTACCACTTGTACATATCGGTTACGTGTAACTAACAATATCATCCCTGAAACAGACAATACTTGATCAAGCCAGACAAAATGGGTATCAAACAGTTCCATTTGGCGTGTACATTCATAATCTGATGTTTGTTTTCATTTTGGAGTAAGTGTTCTGAAAATTGTCTGGGTACAGTTGTGGTTTTACCAACGTATCGGTTAGTTGTAACTAACAATATCATCCCTGAAGCAGCTAATACTTGACCAAACTATACAAAATGGGTATCAAACAGTTCCATTTGATGTGTACATTCATAATCTGATGTTTGTTTTCATTTTGGTATGAGTGGTTCAAAAAGAGTCTAGGTACGGTTATTTTACCACTTGTACATATCGGATACTTGTAACTAACAATTTCAGGCCCGAAACAGCTATAATACTTGACCAAACTATACAAAATGGGTATCAAACAGTTCCATTTGGTGTGTACAATCACAATCAATCACATGTTATACCAATATTTCCATTGCATGACAAGCATCAGAGTCTGATCATATACACAAACTATCACAAGTGTGTCCCATGCAGTTGTTGTGTTAGTGTGCTGATCATGATGAGAAACTGGCACACGTGGTGTGTCATACAGTTTTGGTGATGAGGAACTAGCACATGTAGTGTGTCATCCAGTTTTGGTGATGAGGAACTAGCACATGTGGTGTGTCAAACCGAGGGTGCTAATAGGGAAATTAGTGCTTGCATGTGCTAATATCTTATGTAGCACAGCAGAACATGCCATTTTAGCACACTGCAGTGCTGGATTTGACCGTTTAGTGTGTTAAAGATATACAATAGCACACTCTGTGCTTATTTGGCACACCAGTTTTACCCAAATAGCACACCAGTTTTTTTCTGTGTATATGCATGAAATTGATATTTATTATGTAGTCAGTGCTTGCATCAATACTTCCCTCAAAGTCAGTTCTACCAAACTTCAGAGTGGAATGCTCAGGTCAGTGGGAGGTTAGTTATTGAAGATCTGTCATACAGAGGGTCTCCACATTCCTGGGAAAATGGTCAGCCATACAAGGGGCCCGGGGTCCCCATTTTCCTTGAGACCTTGTGTCTTTATTTTACGGGAAATTTTGGGACCCGGTGTCCCCATTTACATGATACTCTTCTGCTCCGGTTGGTCTGGACTTGTGCTACTACTTCGGCTACCGGGAGGCATGAGTCGATCATAAATGGTAGAATCAGCTGAGGTTCATGGATAGCCATTCCTGACTTTCTGGTGTTTTTGAATATCATCCACACTTCTTGCTAGCGGCAATTTATTATGGTACGTTGTTTTCTCCCAATGACATCGTGTGTCCTGCCCCTAGCACCCCCACTGCCCGGCCTCTTGCTCCTCAAGCTCCCAGTGCATTCTGCTGCGACTCATCTCCTTTACTTTGCATTCTGCCTGTGGTCTGACTGCTATGAGGTTTTCTCTGGTACCCTGGATGGGGAGGTGCAATAAATTGCCGCTAGCAAGAAGAAACAGACAGACAGGGGAGCATCTGCATGGTTTTGCATATGCACTTATTCTCCCCAATTAGAATGTATGGACATTCAGATTGTTTTATGATACTTTTGTTATGTGGCACCAGAAATTCTGGTTTGAAATTATGACTGTCAGTTCCCTTGATGGAGTCATATCAATGTCTTCTTATATATATATATCTCCCTCCCATGCGGTGCAGATAGGTAATGCAGTGCATCCTCCCATTTAGCCAAGCCATGCAGAGAGATCAAGAAATGTGTCCAAGAGAAATGTGTCCAAGAGAAATCTAAGTTTGAGCCGAACTGAACATGAATTTTCAGTACCATTATTAGCTATACAGTGTGTGCAGTGATCATTATAGTATGGATAGTACGATGTTGCAAAAACATTTATTTCTGAAACACAACACAATTATTATTAAGTGCATGACAATGAAACAGCAATAGGGCTCTAAATTCCAAACTAAGAGTTCATCTCCAGCACCTATAGTAAAGAGATACAGTCATATAGACATGCAAAACATGGTACAATGCAACTTTACCTTGATATGCCCTTGGCTGTTAGCAGCAAGGATGGTCTTTGTGTTCTGTGGAGGAGCACAAGGTGCCAGGAATTTTATGATTATATTTTCTAGATTTATAGGTATATCTTGCTGAGTTCAGAAAATGTCAGATGTCCCGGTCCTTGCTATATGTGAAATATCATGCTGAGCCTAAGACACCAAATCCATCAATGATGAAACATACCTTTAGCCCTAGTGACAAAGTAGCTATGATACTAACAGTGCAACTTAATCAGGAAGGAAAGTCTCTATGTGAAAGGAGTGTGTAAAACTCCAAACATAGTATATGAAGTGCAATTCTTGCATTGCTACACAAAAATTATCATTACTAATCAAGTTACCTCTAGTGACAATCAGGTACAAAAAGTCATGCCAAATGATATTAATAGCTACTTCGCAAGCTATGAAATAATTCACTGCTAGTTAACAGTATAGTTGGGGCGAGCCTGAGCGAGCCCCACATTAACGTGTTGAACGCAAGCGATGTCTGTATGTATGTATGTATTCGTACGTCGTACCGTAAATACATTCGTATTCGCTGAATAACGATAGTCGCGTTGTGAAAAATTTGAAAATACACTTGTATTTTTTCACAGCCATGTTCCTAAAGTAAATCTAAGGGGTAGTGGATATGGAGTTCTCGAAGTGAAGCTTCGGGGGTCGTCGATATGGCAAAATCGTGTTCTCGAAGTGACCCGCGAAGGACCCCGCAAACAACGGAGGAGCCTGAAAAAGAAACGTAGAATCGAACGTGACTGCGCCCCGCGCTGTTAAAACAGCTGAGCAAAAAGAACACAGGCTGAGTAAGCCCGGGACAAAAGAGCAAGCAAGGCGTGCTGCTCGTGCAGCTGCTGAGGTAGTCTCGCGAGACTACTGTAGCCTCGTTCCCAGGCCCTGGTCAGTATTCCGGTACAGAAAAGCGACGGAGAGCTGGGCGGGGCCTGAGAACGATCTAAGACTACTGCTGAGTAGCCTCATCCTGTCTTCGGGCCTGGGAACGAGGCTAACTGCTGAGGCATCGGCAATAACCAACCAAATTGTTGCTGTTTTCCCCTTCATGCGACTGCTTGCTGCTGCTCTTCTCTCCTTCATGCCATGCACTGCTTGCTCAGGCTCGCCCCACAATGCAACGCATTCTGCTAGTAGAGATACAAACGCGATCGGGCTGGTCGGGTTTTGGCCCGACCACTTTTTCGCTGACTAAACGTGCACGTGCGCATTTTTAACATGCGAAGTCGTACGCGTATAGTGACGGGAATCTCGTTATGTACAGACTTGCTCATGAGAAAAAACATTACGGGTTTTCCCCAAATTTAGATTTTAACCCTCTCCCTACGAGATTTAACTTTACAAGCATGCATTCAGGAAGTATGCAGCACATTGAGGGAGAAGAGAACAAGTAAGCAGGGTATCAGTATAGCAATAAAACTAGTCAGTATTGAATATCAGGAAAAGGATGCATTTCTGGCAGCTGTGTAGCTAGGGGGAAACAGACTGACATTTCAGAGCAGCCTCCAGCAGCACAGCCTGAAAAAGCTTGAATTATATTTTCTATTTCTATCCATGAGTCTTGACTGGCCAACACTCTTGTGTTTGGTGCACAATTAGTAAACATGCTGTGCAATGCTGTGGTGTGCATTTGTGCACTACGTTGCTGTACACTGCAATCTAACTGCACCAAGAGTCAAACACTGTTGAAATTGTCAACGCTGTGTGATGAAATCAGGCTTAAAAATGAAGCTATTTTACGTCTGTTCAATGTGGTAATGTTCCTATGCTAGAGGCAAAAATTTATTCTCAGACTGATATATTTTCGGAACTCAGACTTCAAAGGTCTGAGCAGGGTAGCAACTTAGCCTCGTTCCCAGGTGCGGAGGATGGGAACGAGGCTAGGTAGCAACTGTGCCAGATCATCAGAGCAACAAGACATGCTGGCGCTGGGATAGTTTTCGACACCCGAAGCTACTGTAGTACGCAGGGATAGAAAATCACGCCCGAAAATACATTGTAAAACAACGCGTAACTTCCTTGCCACCTCCTCCGAACAGTAAAGACTAAAATACTTGCCCTTCCACTGGCCTTGCCTATGAACCCATACCATGCTGCAGCAGTTGCCAAATTTGGCTAGCGATGTGATATATGATTATCAGACTTGTCTGCTAGTAGAACCCTTTTTCCGAGGATAGATGCTTGAACAGATGTAGTACATGTATTTCTTTTGCTAAATCCCTGGTAGAAGACTGTTTGGAGTTGAATTTCAAGTATATACTATCAAACATTAGCCCACCTATCCTACAGTTCTGTAATCCAGAGATTATGAAATTGTGCATGCTTTAGAGCTTCAAATTGAACCCTCACTATGCATGCACGTATTAAAATTATGCATACCTTCTGCAATGTCTTAATATACTTAAAATCCTTACCTAGTTCGATTGCACCGTTAATGCTGTGTTCTTATGTTTACATATCAAGCAAAATTCTCATTTCTATACTGTCGCACTTGCATGTATACGAAACCAGTCTCACACTGCAAGCTCAGGGTGTGAGGAGAGCCTGGGTAGGAGACTATGATACACTTCCCCACCATTGCAAAATATAAACAACAAGCTGTGCATATGAATATAATTATGTGGTAAACTTCTTTACAGGCTAAATAACCACATAATTATATTCATATCACAGCTTTTTGGCTTGTATTTTGCAAGGTCAACGCAAACAGCAGTAAATACAGACATCCTTCTCAGAGACTACATATACAAGTTCTCCCCTAGCACCCCTTTCAGAGCACCAGAGGACTCAGGACACACTGCACACAGATGAACCTTCCCCTAGCATCCCTCTCTTTGAGCACTGGAAAAGACAGCATAATCAAAGAGAGGCTGGGTATATACATTTTACTTTAAGTGTTAGGCATCCCATCCGTAATCCTGTGCTATCATCTCCAAGCTGGATAAAGCTTGCATTTGACTGATATTCACTTTTTCGATAAATGCATGATTGTATTTTTCAGTAACCACTTTGCCTTACCTGCCCAGAGCTTGTAGTGTGTGGTTACACTGACAGATAAACTATCCCCTCAAACTATATATCTTCCTGGCACTTATGAGGCAGTGTTCAACTTGCTCCTTTGGATTCTTTGTTCTATCATCGAACATGGCAGCTATATAGCATGCATGCACAGCTTTGACTTAGTGTCAACAAGTAGATCAACCTGAGAGCCCTGATCCCACATGCAAAATGTCTGCATATGCAACACGCTGCCATGTAGAGTCAACTCTTATTTTGTCCACTCTATCGTGTTCATAAACAATAGTCTCGGAAAAACACACACCACAGCATTGCACAGCAGGTTTACTAATTGTGCACCAAACACAAGAGTGTTGACCAGTCAAGGCTCATGGAAAATATGAGTCAAGCTTTTTTCTGTGCTGCTGGAGGCTGCTCTGAAATGTCAGTCTGTTTCCCCCTAGCTACAAAGCTGCCAGAAATGCATCCCTTTTCTGATATTCAATACTGACTAGGTAGTTTAATACTATACTGATACCATGCTTACTTGTTCTCTTCTCCCTCGATGTGCTGCATACTCTCTGAATGCATGCTTGTAGGCAGCAATTCGGTGAAGTTAAATCTGGTAGGGAGAGGGTTAAAATCTAAATTTGGGGTAAACCCGTTCTCATGAGCAAGTCTGTACATAATTATAACGGGTATAGAATAATTGTCGAGTTCGAGTTCGAGTTCGAGTTCGAGTTCGAGTTCGAGTTCGAGTTCGAGTTTCGAGTTCGAGTTTCGAGTTCGAGCGATATAGCCTGCGTTGCACCAGTAAAGCGGGAGTTAGGTTTTTGGTAAGCCCAAGGAGAGAGGAGCAGACCATTGTAGCGATGTCTGTGCTATAGGGAACAAACCAAATTTCGCAAGCCACACTCTTCGCATTGAGGGTGTGGCTTGCGAGACTGAGTAGCTAGTGCATATAGTGTAGTGGTGTCTGAGTAGGTGAGAAGATAGCTACACAACCTAAGGGCAGAATCTCAGTGAGACTTACATGCTGGAATCTCAGTGAGACTTACATGCTGGAATCTCAGTGAGACTTACATGCTGGAATCATAGATGGCTTGCCAATAGGCTTCCCTATCTGGCGGCTTTAATGGAGGGAGGCATTTTGTGTTCATGGGAAACTGATCTACGTTTATCCAAAAATATTTAGTCGACTTATACAGAAGTGCAATTGATTGTACAAGAAAGTCTCCTTCCACTACGAGGAAATACAAGCACTTGAATATTATTGTTGAACGACTGCGACAAGCAAAAAAAAAACCCCAACATTATCAATAGCTCTGCTCTTCCAAAAAATCCTAAAAAGGTTTGAGGTCAGTGCTAATCCCACTCTCCGAAAAAAATAACCAAGCAGCTAGTTCAAACGTAGACAAAGCCAACCTTCTCAATGACTTCTCCTCATGCCATTAGAGGTGGTGATTAAAGCATGAGGAGAAGTCGAAAACAAAGCCAAGTGTTCTCCTTGCCTTAGATGTAATTATGCCGTACGTCAATGTAAGGCAAGGAGAACACTTGGCTTTGTTTTTGTTTACAGGAAATTCTACAGATATGTGAACTCTTCAGTACTATAACTAAACTGTATACCACCTTGGTTCACCCCGTTTGAATATTGTTGTGCTGTGTGGGACCCGCAACTCCAAAGCGACATTGTTAAACTTGAGTCTGGTTGCCATTGTCCTTGGCTATAGAAATTTGTTTGAAATACTGAGGTCCATAGATATTGTTGAGAGCTATGTATGCATGGTTGCCGGTCTGAGAATGCATGAGGGGCAGAACAGAGTGCCGGAGAGTATATAGAAGAGCGCTAAACTGCATGGGGTATATGACATTGTGCCTGGCTGACAATGTACCAGGCTACCATTGCATGAGCCTCACTGCAGACAATGCTAAGGGGTTATAGAAATTACTGTGTTCAGTCTGAGTAGTGGACATGACTGGAGTAATGGCTAGTCTCACAGGCAGGACTCTCACTGGAGAGCTCACAGTAATGGCTGATGTTGTGCTTGGCTGTAGAAAATTTAGAGGTGGTAGGTACTACATAGGGACAGCAAAGATTGCTGAGAGAATGGTTTTCATTGCAATGAATGTACCGGTACATGTAAATTGGATCGAGCTACACCCCTTAGCACTAGTCCTCGCCGGATCTCAGTCAGAAGCGGGCTCTGCGCACACCTGCAACCCTTCGCTGTCTAGCCTCGAAAGTCAAACTCGATCAAACAACTTCGACATAAAACGTCAAGATTATTCGGAAACCGTGGAGGCAAACCGAACTACGCGAACTCGAGTCAACTCGAACTCGAACTCGAACTCGAACTCGAACTCGAACTCGAAGTTTATCCACCCCCTACATAACGAGATTCTAGTGACGGTACAGTCGTGTAGCCATCCGTACAACTTCCGGCGTTTCTATTGCAGTGCGGAAGTGACGTCATGACATAAAATGGCGCTGAAAGTGTCGAAGAGCCCGGCCAGCTGAGATCGTGTGCAGCTAGTATCACACCACCGATCCGAAGAACATCGCCGTTTCAAACGAAAGTGGGATGATTGTAGTAAGCTAATTTGATGGCGTATATATGTAAAATTACGCTGAATGGAAATCCCGCTTCGATGTTCTGCCGACCTGATGGGGATGATGGAAGGGTCTGTCAACTTTTTGGCTGTCTGGCTCCCAGGAGGAAAGGTTTGCAGTTACAATATTCCATTTACAGATACTTCTAGTAGTATAGAGCAGATCTATTTGACACAATAGACTGCATGTTGTGGCGGAATGAAATGTGCCAAATTGTTTGTGCTTCCTGTTAGCTTGAACTGTATGACTGTGTCCACTTGTGGAACCTCCTCTTCAGTGGGCGCCGGAATCTGAACAGCATCTGGGTTTAGAAGTGACTAGGGGCAGATGTATGTAGTTTTGGAGGGTTACGACACTTTTGACAAGCCAAAATCCGAGAGGGTTGGTCACCCTGGTATGAATGCATGGACTTGGTGACGCCAAAATAAGGCATGACCATACAACATCTGTGATTGGCTTACTGTGTTGCTAAAACGTCACAGTATCACTTCCTCTAGAACATATTCTGTGTATTTCCCTCAGGTATACATTGGCCAGTGTATAATATCATTTCAGAATTCCAAAGAATCATGTGCAAGGTGAGCGATTTGTACACAGTCACATTCCCAGACTCTTCCCACTTCAACAAAAACTGGACAGCGGTGAAGCCTGGGAATGAGGCTAATAAAATGTAGCAAGCTCCCCCTACTTAAAGTGAGGGGGAAGGTCAGGAAGATCTCGTCACATGCACGGTGATGTGAAATATTGATATAGGTTAAACAAGGGTACCTGATGAAGAATCTCAAGGCTCTAGTTGTAATATCTTTTCCAAGGACTACAGACTAAGGCATTCGAATGGCAGTGTCAATACAGCTCGTTGTGCGGTAAACTTGAGGTTGATCAACGTAAAGTTTGTGAATTGTATTGACTGGGCACCACGCCCCATCTGACAGCATCACACTTGATGAGATCTTGAAAGGCCTTTCCTTTTTGTTACAAGTGGTCAAAAGCTGGAGATGGGAATGGCCTGGAAACAAGGCTAACGTTTTATCTTGTCAAATCTATATGCAACTTTGTTGAACTAAGCCTAGTCATAGCCTCGTTCCTAGGCTCTCCCCGCTAAGGAGGGGTGAACGAGGCTAGCCTAGTCAGACGTGGCACCTAATGGGTGGAATCCCAGTTCTACAACATGGAAAAGAATATAACACTAGCTGCAGACCGTGACTGAGATATTCAATACCATCTGTGTAGTGCAAGTGTACATATAGAGAATTGTGAAGGCTAGTGGTTGGAGTGGTAAAACACTGGCTGTTAAGCCAGAGGCCATTGGCCAAGGATTTGATTTCCAGCAACTGCCACTTTTTTCATACTAACATCAAACAAACCGTGCTCACCATTTATGCATAACTATGACAGTTCTTATCCGGTGTTTTTAACTGTAAAATATTTCCTTTTTTTTCACAGGCTATAGACATTCACAACTCCACTTTTCCGTTTGAAATGGTTGCTGCTTATCCAGTTTAAGAACGATTATGATAGGTTGACAATAACATCAGGGCCCACAGCATTGGCCAGGATGCTTGGCACCACACAGGCCCCAAAATGTGGCCGATATTAACTTTCACACAACAATTACCTGTATTCTGCATGCATTGTTGTTTGTTGATAATGTCATCACTTTGATTATCAATTATGTGGACATACATTATTTTGCAGTTACCAAACTTGCAGGTATAAAACTTCTATCCATGTACTACAGTAAGTAGTGATGTCATAGGCTATAGCCTACAGTCGTGGCGGAATGAAATGTGCCAAATTGTTTCAGAGTACATGCAGACGTCCATTTTCTCCTGTTTCTGCGTCCTCGTGGCCGCGATCCGGGTATTTACCACTCCCACACACGGTCAACCATCTGTACCATGGAACTGTGGTCTCCTTGCGCGCTCGAGTTGCTTCTTGTGGCGAACGCTTTTTGCGGACCCACTCCAGCTCTCGAATTCAACTTTCATGACGTCATCGCTGAAATAGGAAATGTATTGCGGAAATAGGACTTCCGGTCGGATGGCTACACGACTCGTGTAAGGACTAAGCCGACCCGTCTCGGAAACCGGCTGCCCAACATCGTGCAAATTTCACTGACAAAAAGGTAGGCTAAGGCGTTGCGTTAGGATTTTCAGCCATTTCAGTTTACTCTATGGCCATTCCTTACTGCGACGAAACCCGCGTGCTGCCTGCAGCACGTGCGCGCAGCTAAGTTTACATGCGGAATCTGAATCACTAGGCCCCATCCAGCTTTCCATCGTTTGCAGTACGTACTGCCAGCGTTGGAAAGCTGGGAAAGAGCCTGGGAACAAGGCTACCCATTCAGTACTCGATGTGAATCAGAATCCTGCTACAGCTAAGAAACGACCTCCGAGCAATTTTTTTGCTGCTGGGGCATGCCCTTCCATACGTAGCTATTACGTGCACTAAGTTACGCGCAATCTGCAATCACTACCTCACAGAGAGTGCGTATAGCAACTATTGAAATTCTGTTTGCTAAGAATTGCAAAACATGAGATTTGGGCCTTAAAATGGCCTCAGAAGCGATCTCCTAGCGTCAAATTTGCCTGGGGGAGCATGCCCCCAGCCCCCCATGTATACTACATGTGGTATGTTTGGCCACACCACCTTGAAATAGCTTGGTACAGCCATGGAAGCTACTGTGGGTGGGCTGTAGCAGGTCTTCAAGCCAAGGTTCACTGAGTTTACAGACTCTGCGGGGTCATTTATATGATTATCTACTATTTTCTTTGTGTTTGGGTTTTTTGTTTAGTTTCCTGAACTTTAATTTAGGCACCTTCTTCCACAGCTTGGTGTGCCTCAATTGCTGGAAAATGTGGTAGGTGAGGATTGCAATGAATGTTACAAGTGCTATTGTGACAGAGGTATGCCCAACTGCAAGCTGATTTCCCCCCTGAGAGTTTGACATATAAGTGGCAGCACCTAGGATGGTCAAGTTCAGAGTAAATGAACCTTCCAGTGCATCTAGACACCAGTTCTTGTAGACTCCACCACTGACCCAGGCCCACACTGTGAGCATCCCACTTCCCACTAATATAGCAAGTTAACACTGGGGTCTTGCTGATAATTGAAGGCAAACACTAAAAGAAGAATGAAGTGAAGAACGAGCAGCAGTCTAGGTGAGTAGCGATGTTTTGGTTTATTCGTGACTGTAGCTGCAGGTGTCTAATGTGAGTGGGTGGAGCCCGAGCATGTGTCACTAGGCCCTTTTTCTAATGTGAGTGGTGGAGCCCGAGCATGTGTCACTAGGCCCTACACCCGCTGCATTTGGGGGTAAACGGTTACTCACCTGAACGGAGATGCTGCAGTACTGAACCATCTGCAGCAGCAAACCCAACTGACCCCTCTCCAAAGTGTCCGGCTCATCGCAACCACGTGCACACGAAACTAGTCTCGCGCATGCACATATGCCCCACATCCTCCAGCATGAAGGATGAAGGGGCCAAGAAACCTACAGAGGAGGAACTTGAAATGTTATACTAAAAGTTATCTGAATGCAAGGAAGTGCCTTCACTCTTATCAACTGTGCCAGGCTATTGTGATGCATGGTCAGAAAGTGGTAGTTTGCCCAAACCACTCACCAGTCTTTTCAATGAAGAACTTATATGCATCATATTCTCAACTTGTTGACAAAAGTGAAGAAACACTCAGGAGTATTGCTATTTCTACAGAGCAGGCTAAGTCACTTGAGTTGTTGACTAGAGGACAGTCGCATAGCAAACTACGCAGTATCAGTACAGGGCAGGATGTATGCACTGCCTCAAAATTGCAGTGCATATAGATGCATGTGGCACACCCATCACAATCACTAATCAAGCAAATTTGTTACCCAGAAAGTTTCAAGTTCAAGACACAAAGTACCTGTTGGGGATTAGAACATGAGAAACAAGCAATAGCAGATTACTGTGTACATAATAAAGACAGTCATTCATGTCTTACATTTACTAAACCCTGCATATCCTCATCTGGGTGCCACTCCTGATGGCATTGTACAATGCATGTGCTGTGGAAAGGGTGTTGTAGAAGTGAAATGCCCTCACAACTGTAAAGACAAGAGTTTGAAAATAGCTAGTGATAATTCATTAAAGTAACTCAACCAGCGTACTTTATGGAAAGAAACATAGATATCTCGAGAACTACTCAACGCACACCGGACAAGTACCAGCATGTAGCCAAGAGCCTGTAGATTCTACTGATGCTAATATTGTGGAGACTTCAACTTGTTTGGAAACAACACAGCAAGAAACGACAAATTTAACCGTCCGATTATTGATCGAATCGGACTGGTCCATGTTCAGCTGCGCCCCTGAGTGTTCAAAGCAGCTACCGCTACGAAAATATATTGCGAATTGGGGAGGTCTTGGGGCATCGTATCGATGCTAAAATCTCTCCAAAAGCAGCTTCAGAGAAGGCACAAACAACAGTGTCTGAAAATAGATACACTTCTCCGAAGATCGATGTTTTTTGGACGGCCATTTTAACGCCAACAGGAAACAATGCGCGCGCGTCATTTTTGGTACACCAGGTACCACGTACCTCCGCTACGGTATAGCCGAATGTTTAGGGTGTCTCTAATCGCTGGAATGGAATATGGAATGGAACGGTGGAATGGAAAATGGAATGGAATGGTGAATATACATAGTTACAGCTAACTCGTGTAACTGACGCTGCTCAGTCTAGGTTGAACTACCTAGTGTATCTCCAGGGCTGTTATCTCACTGCAGAAGCTTTATGAACAAGTACAGCATTGCCCACTGTCATGCTTCATTATCCTAGCATGGTACCGTTGCTGGCTCATCATCAGATGCTTTGTTATTCTAGTCTTGCAAGCCTGACTCTCGAACGAAAAACAAGGGTCTGGCTTCGCAAGACCATAGTTATAGTCTTCGTAGACAAACTTGAATGTGCTTGATGGCAGAAATTAGTGCTCGATCCTCAGTTTCTTCGCTTCAGTCTTGTCTGTGCACCTCAATCCTCGGTCACACAACCTTAGTAGCAGCCTTCCTTTACACAGTAGTAAGCGTGATTCCTATGTATGGCACTGTAGCTGGTCTCCGGGGACTCCGAGTTCTGACCGTGATACCAGACAAGGAAGAATGCTGCTAACATGCACTGGACTTGCTCATACAGCCTCTGCGGTGAGATAAGAGCCCTAGACACATAGTAGCTAGCTCAACCTTGAAGAACAGCGCCAGCTACACGAGTTAGCTGTAACTATGTATATTCACCGTTCCATTCCATTTTCCATTCCACCGTTCCATTCCATATTCCATTCCAGCGATTAGAGACACCCTTTCCCCTCCGCGTTTGAGCGTCTGTCGTCCGATAATTTCTACTGCCAAAGTGAGGAACATGGAACAATGATTGGTTGTGACAATGAAAAATGTTCAATTGACTGGTTTCATATTGATTGTCTCAAAATTTAAAATATCCCTAGTGGAAATTGGTATTGTCCAGACTGTAGGAAGAACGTGTAAATATTTATGCTGCAATAGAGATAGATTAGGATGTAGCTAAATGTATACCGAGTATCATGTATGTGGATAGTTCTTTAATGAACAGTGAACAGAAATAGAGTTTTATTACTCATTGGGAGTCATTATAAATCATACCAGGAAGCAACACAATAACACAATGAGAAAAGGTATTTGTTTCTCAACCAATACAAGTCCACTCAGTCTTAGACAATGTAGCTAGAAGTCAACTAAAACTTGAGGGTTTCCTACTTGTGCCCAGAAGAGCTGTGTGTGGCATGAGACTACCCAATTTCTAGTCTCAGAATTGTCAAAAATTGCTTCATTGGCAGAGTATCTCCTCCACACTATGTGAATGGACGGTTCTAGCTACCTGCTTTGAAGGTCAGTCTGATTGCCAATGGACAGTTCTAGCGACCTGCTTTGAAGGTCAGTCTGATTGCCAATTCATTAGAGATGTGATATCTGTGTCAGTCAAAGTTATGAATGTCAATTTGTAACAAGTGACGTCAACTTCTACACCCAGAAGTGTCATATTTATACATAATTATAATGTACATAAGCCATGTCAGCGTGGCAGTGAAGCTAGCTGATTAGGCATGTCCACTTAAGTCAGGAGGGTGGTGCAGGGACTCTTCATGTCTGGAAACTTGGAATGCCAGGAGTGGAGAAGTCAAGTGCTGAATGAATTAAGGTGATAGCTGGTGACTCTGAAAGCAAAATAGACTGATCACTAGCCTCATTCAAGGCCTCCCAACTTTATTCATTTCACCACATGTGGTGCATGTGTTTTTCTTTTAGGTATACCAGTTAACCTCTTAAGGCTTGCTTAGTGGCTTAGTGGCTAGTTAATGGGCTAGATTTCATTCCCGGTTCAACAATTGCCGTATTTAGCTAGACTTCCACACCATGTGTAGTGGGTTAGCTGTTTACAAACAATGTCATCAGAAGAGGGCCATACTTTTGATTTTATTAACGGTAGGACAAGCTGGTTTGTCCACTTGCATTCAATTTACCACTTGGGCTAATGACAAAAAATTGAACATCTTTGCATGGGAGCTAGAAATTATTAAACTTGTTACATTCTGGGAAATGACATCAATTTGACAACAAAGGAAAAGTCTAAATGATAGCAACACGTGAAGGATGACACAAAGTATGATAGCCCACAATACCTACAGCAAAACTGAACGAATTAAAATATACATGTTGGCTGCAGGGACATTAAATACTGAAATAATTGCAATAAGAAGCATATAATTTACAAATGTAGATATTGCAGGGTGAGCATGTTTTGTCTACCTGGTATTTATTTTACAATATTAATATGCAAAGTCACAGAAGTAAAGATTTATGTAAACTTTTATAAGACAGTCAAGTTTTGGCTAATAGTGATGCACATGTATCACATGATCACTGAATATACCAGGTTTGAGCTGCAACTATAATTTGTTCTAGAATACAAGCAATGTCATCAGAAGAGGGACACATTCTAGGGCTGTTGTGAAGACACTGTTTGATCAACTTAATGAGGTCATGTTCTCCACCTAGCTTCTGTTGCAACTGGTCAACGTACTTCTGACGCCTTTCAACTTCAGTACGAGCACAAAGATTTCCATTGTCATCACAAAATGTTGCTGGAAGCAAGTCACAGGGGAACACTCGTGTGAAAGTGAAGAGGGCTAGGTGACCAAAGGAAAATATATCAAGTTTCTGATTGAATTTGGCATGATATGAACAAGCTTCAGGAGGCATATAGATAATGGTGCCAGGAACATGGGTTGTACTCTGAAACTCTGAGCTACATGCTGGGTCAATGTCAATGATGCGAGAATTACCGAAATCGCTTATCTTTGCCACTCTCTCAGAACTGAGCAAGACGTTTTTGGCTGTAAGGTCACGGTGGATTACAAGTGGTTTGTGGTTGTGTAGATAAGCCAGCCCTTTGGCTATGTCGTGTAGAATGGAGACCTTAGCATTCAGGGGAAGGTTTGCATAGGAAGGGTTGAGGAGATAGTCATGAAGATTCGTCTGCAGCTGTTCCATCACTAGTGCTGGCAGTTTGGAGTCGGGCAGAAGACAAACACACTGGTATTGTATTATGTTGGGATGGCGGAGACTAAACAAGATGCGAAATTCCGTGAAGAACTTCTTGTAAAACTCGTCAGGATTCATGCAGATCTCCACTCTGAACCTCTTTGCTGCATACACTGCTCCTTCAACTTTCACTTGCTCAACACTACCATATGATCCAACACCGAGCTGCATACCAGTTGGTTCTGCTTTCTTGATAAGTAACTTCAACTCAGGGTCATCCTCCCACCTTTGTGCTGTGAACGATATAGTTTGGTCACAATAAGATTTCACAATTACCATGCACAAAACATTGCATAGTAGGGAATCTTGTAAAGTGAACACATGAATTCCTATACTCAACAAATTGTTGACACTGGGAACAAGGTGGTTATAGCTAGCTACACATTTTGTTAAGCTTTACTTGAACCATCACTGAAGTGCATGAGTTTCCTAGTGGTTGCCATTTTTCTCTCAGTATGTACATATATGTAATAAGTTACAAAACGAAAATCACCTCTTGGTCTGGTGTGGTTGCTAAAATTATTTCTGTAAAATTGTGCCCCCATTGTTCAGCAACACAATATCTGTTTATTCTGATAAAACTCATTGGTCACCATGCAGATACTCCATGGTAGGTCAGTTCTGAAGTGAAGCAGATGTACAGTCCCCGAGTATCACATAATATTTAACACCAAAGTTGGCCAGGTAATACAGGCTTGCACATGTGCAGAAATTGAGCACAAAGTTACCAAAGAAGCAGAAATGTCATGGAAATGTGTTTGAAACTAGATGAGTTATGTATCGGTACTTAGGCTTACAACCATTAATTAGTCAGATGAGGTGACAGTGATAGACATTCAGGTGCAGTATAAGATATACAAATGGAAGAAAGTTTTCAACTAAAAAGAAGTGCATGTAGAGATGGGATTTTTAAAAAGCAACCAAACAAGGTACGAATAACACTACGATACTCTTTGCACTATCAGCTATCTTTCTGTCTACTGGCCAGTCAGTTCGTCAGTGCAGTGAAACATTTTGAAATCACTGCATTTACTCGTTAAACTGCTGTTGTATATGGCAATAACCAATCCAAAAAAAAACCATACCTGATAGAGACCAAAACAGTTCAATCCTTCGCATTTCCAGTGCTTTTCTATTTAACATTATTGTGTTGTCCACGTTTTTGATACATTAAACAACTTGGACACGGTGGAGACCAGTCATATGTGGACTCCAAATTTGTGTTCGCTTTTACTAGCCTCATTCCCAGTATAGTACATGTTCATCTGAGGGCATATGGGCCACTGCAAGGGGCCTGCAGAGGTAGACAGTGTCTCATTACTTATATAAGATCAGTCTTGACGGCTTACCTCGATAACTTAGTTCACTAGTGCATCCTTTCCAGCAAGAATCCATAGCTCACAAAAGCATCTAACCACTTGGATACAGGACTGGTCTCAGCAGAGGGGCGTGGGGTGTGTAGTGTGCACATGCGCATTCTTGGAATTTATTCTGGTATTTTGTTGTTCTGCTTTGTTATCATTCCAGGTTTTCCAGTATCCCATACTTTTTGGCTTCTGTCATTACCTTTTTGGATTAGCCAAAACAAATTAAGAACCATCACACTTTATACATGTAGTACAACCAACAAACACTAGGCAGGTGCTTGATCATTGTGGGGTGAGCCTAAATGAGCAGCACACCACTGGTTTCATATTTCGTTAGCATACAGACCATGCATGTAGTATTAGCAACAGAATTTGTCTGACAAGGCAGCTACTAGGGATGAGGCTATTATGCTCAAAAATTCACCCTTTATGCTATGCTAGAATGCTTCAAACTATGTCCGATTATGCTCTTGGTGTGTCCCTATTATGCTCATGAAGCAAGTTAATCAATTAATAGAATTTAGTTAAAAGTGCGCCCCAAGATGCTCACACCAACAAAATTAGCGCTGTTGATCCACCCTTTAGAGTGTAGTGCTACTTAGCTGCTTTTATCATGATCTTTGTCAAAACAAGCTTCACCACAAAGGAGGAGTCAGACATGAAACATTCCTTATGAATAGAAAGGCACACCTCTAACAGCTTAATATCCATGCGTGCAGCGGAAGCACCTTGCGCGCTCATTTCCGCTCAATGTTGCCTTCCGATTATTCCCGATTATGCTCGCTCCGCAGAGCTACCGATTATTCCGGAAACTATGCCAGCATATTAGCCGCATCCCTAGCAGCTACACAGGCATGGGCTAAGCTTCACTCTCAAATCATGAGCTGAATCTCTGCCATGCATGAGCATCATTCATGCATGACCCTTTCACCTGAAGTGACCCCAACCATTGTACATAAGGTCAATGAAAGTTGATTCTTTGATTTCCAACACCCCAACACAAGCAATCTTTGTAATTAGACTATGGTGAATATGCTTTGATCTTTTGAAGTTAATTAGGTATTTAAAATCAAGCAATTACTCTCAGGCAGGTCATTAAATGCTGTTTAGAAACCTAAGGTCATTAAAATGCTGTTTAGAAACCTAAGAACTTTTTTGTTGCTTTGCAATGGAAGGGCCAATTCTCCCCGGGACTCACTAGGAGAGCTACTGCCAGCACTGTATAGAGCCCCCGTACTGTACTGAGTACTAGCTAGCACAACAGCCAAAGTGTCACACAAATTTCGAGTTTTATTCGTGCAGCTGTAGTTCTTACTTGGTGTGTGGAACCACGCACGGTTGGACTGCTTCCCATCAGCTAGCCACTATCTTGACGGATGCCAACGATAATTTCACTCGCCAGGCGATTGATCCAGGGATAGCGGTAGGACCAGTTTGTATTCGACGAGTTGTTGGCTTGCCGTCACTCCCAGCGGAACTGGGATGCTGGGCGTTCTACTGCCAGCTCGAACCAATGTTTCATGGTCGCCAGCTTCCAAGAGCGGCTAGGTAGCAAGCTAGCTGCCCATCGGCATCGTGGCCGAGCACCAGCAGCATCTTGGTTTCAAGTCAACGCGGGCAAAAGGCCTTTCGTCATCGATCCGACTCTGCCTCGACTCCAGAGATGTTTTGGGGATCCTTTAGTGGCCTAAGCGTACTCAAATTCATCCTTTTCCAGTCAAAAAGCAGCAGCAACGCACAGCAACACCAGCCACGTCGATTCAAAAATTCAAAAATGCAATACCGGAAACGGAAACTGCTTACATAATCCGCCCGCGCACTATAGTATGAACCATAGTAAGGTGACGAATCATACTACAAATTCGCGCCCATAGTCTAAGTCGGTTATTGCACTATGCCTCGGCTCCCTCGTTGATTATGTAACATCCCTCAGGTTTCTAAAACAGCGTAGAGCCTCGACATAGTGCAATAACCTATACATAGATCACTAATGATACACCTTGTTCAGCCCGGAACACTGTCCATGGCACCAAACAGCGACTGTTGCACAGTACAATTACAGAAACCAGCGCCATCACTCTTGATTTGTGAAGCATGAGGTAGGACTACATGCATGAATAATGAAATTTTTGGCAATAACGAAAATTTTGAGCGGGATTCCCCAAGGCATGCGGGCAAAAACGGGAACCAAGGTATCAATTTTGCTTGGCCTATTTTCTGCCGTTTCTGACTGAGCAGCCTGCTATCATGGTCTGTCATGGTATAGATCAGGTGGCTTATAGAAGCGAGAAGTAAGTTGTCATGCGTGCTTTAATTTGACTTGTCTTTGCTCCCAATCACCTCCATGCCAATGCTACAGTCTGGCAGTAGCCCTTCACTCTTGCTCTCACTAAGCTGGCACATGCTTATGAATACAACTTTGTGAGATATTTCATTTGAAATTTATAGCGATTGGTAGTCTCGTCTCCAGACCCCACCATCTCACAAGGAAGAATGGTCTGGTGAACCAAGTCAGATTTCTTGAGCTAGCACACACTATTGCAACAGTGTAACCTATAGCAACGTTCAATATATTTTGCACTACACCCACTCAAAAAAGGTAAGGATTCTTGAGTATAAAAAAATTTCAGGAAAGTGCTATGTAGTAATTGCCAATCTCGCAATCTCATTGTTCCTTACAACTTTTTGGGAATAGGCCCAAGAAATTTATCTTTGTTCAGCAGACTATTTTTTGCTGGGAGGTGTGTGTGGGCTGGGCACAAGACTAAGTGCTTAGTTCAAACAAACAAGAAAGCATAAACACATGTCTGCAACGCAGTCCCGCTAGTGCAGGGCTTACCAAAAATTTTGTATCATGGTGCCTAAAAAATTACATGAGGTCATGATACAAACACTGTATATTAAATTTACTTGAGGTTCAGTTTATCTACACAGTGGCCAATGGGTACAAGTACAGTTGCCATAGCAACAAAACAAGCAAACTATCAACCAAACTTGTTTGCTTAGAAACAGAATTTTTTTGAAAATGGTAGTCAAGAAAAAAAATTTACTTTCATGTGGTTGTATTCCCTCTGATGGTCACTACATAGATGTATTATTATCATAAGGTTGGTTTCAGTTTGCATTAGAGCTATGTGCCAACAGAAGCTTGTGTTTGCCTACACATCATATGACAAAGGGCCATCAAAGTTCTATCAAAGTGCAGTAGTATGACAACAGTATACAGTATTAGAAGCCATTATATCTCATTGTGGCTGCATGTGTAGATGCCATAACTGAACCACACACATGGAATGTACATTACCTCAACCCGTTAATTGTTTCTGGAAAAGGGTATAGGGTCAGGCAGAAGTTTGCTCCCAGAAATGCCAGCAGAAACATGCGTAGGACAGTACAGGGTGAGGTGCCCTCTGATTATTTGCTGAACCACCTCACTGCACTAAAACTACTAACTGCTATATAGCTTCCAATCTCCTCTGATCCCTCCTTAAGCAGCACTTTCACTTGAACCATAGCAACACAAACATCTAGACCAGACAAGTTAAGTGACCCAAACAACTCAATTCTACCATGCATGGTGGTCACTAGAGAGATTAAGTAAAACGATTAACCGTTACTCTCAACCATGCAGGGAACGCCGATCCAGAGCAAAAATTGCTTACAGTGATAGAAACAGAGCTCCTATCGAGTGAGAGGATGTTTTCTAAGCTCTTTGTGCAAAAGAGAGAATTAGTCCACAGGGTACTGACCAAGGTCTTTCTACAGTAAGCCTGTCACAACAGTCATCATGTGCACTGCATACTGTAAACCAATGTGCCAATGTAAACCTAGCTGCCCACTTCCCCTTATCCCACACTTTCTGCATGTTAGCACAGAACCGATCTTTAAAGCTGATTCTGCCATCGAAGGGGTGTGGCTGCAATTGTAGCCAGTTCCCCTGACAATAGCCCCAACTGTAGGCCAAATGCTCACCAGTGACTGGCAAAGGGCTGGAGATGATCCATGAGAAAGAGCAGGTCATCAGGGTCTGGAAGAATATAACACAACAGCTATTATCATTATACTGAAGTATCTCCCCATACGTTACTTCCTGCAAAGCAGGATAACATGTATTAGTTATGACATGACCCCAAAGGATGTAGTTCGAATTGAGACAACCTGAGTGTACATGGAGTGCCAGAGGGTGGAATGGCATTTAAAGAGATATATCTCAAGTGGGCATGATTCATGTCACCATGACATCAAACATACATACTGTTGCATGATGTCAAAATGTGATGCTCAGGTTCCTTAAAATTCACTAACTTATGGCAGCCATTCTATTGATAACAAGAATGTTTCCAATGTTTGAACTTCGAACCTTGATTTAGTCTTGCACACTTCTTTTGAATGGCAGTGGACAAACATCGTAGCTCAAAAAATTGATACCATGGCCATAGCTACCAGTCATAGTGGTTCCTTATGGCCTTGCAATTTTTTGCATGACTTGGTTGGGTAGATAGAAACTGCATGCCAGGTCTATGAGGCCTGCTACTTAAGGATGTGCTACTCCTTCAATCACTAGAGGTGAGATGTATGCTAAACAGCAATGAACCTCGGCCTATGCCACAGTAAAACCTCTAATAATGAACTCTCAATATTGTGGACACACAGTGGTGGTCCAAATGGTGGTGTTCCCACTGTACTCGTAAATGATCAAGTGCTCACTTAGTTGATGATTACTTACCGTAGTCTCGCGAAAGAGTGCCCACACCTTACAAGGGGGGGGTGGGCACTCTTTTAAGTGTTTCCGCATTTAACCACGAAAGACTGCCCATGTATGCTTACAGAGACTCATTGCTCACAAATCTGCTGAAGTATTGGAAGAACAATAACGTGCAACGGAGCCGCTGGCCTTGGAAGCTCAAGTTCTGACGACACGCAACACTCTGAATGGCAAAACGCCACCGTGAGCATGGTGTAGCTAGCGAGCGCAGCCCATTATCTGGCTACGAAAAGCCATCCTTCGGTAAAGTGTAATGCAAAGTTTTCTTGCCTCAGTCTGAGGCTCAAATATGCATCGTGCTTGACGCTGTGCTTCTCAACACTCCACGAGTGCGCTCTGATTAGCTACACAAAGTTTTCTTACCTCTGAGGCTCAGATATGCATTGCGTTGATGCTGTGCTTCTCAACACTCCACGAGTGCACTCTGATTAGCCACGCAAAGCTCGCTCCAGGGTGGGCACTCTTTGAAGTAAACTTTGACCCTATACTGGAAATTGGAACAAAGTAGGAGGTGGGCGCTCTTTTGCGAGACTACGGTATATGTAATTATACACGTCCAGCAGAACACAGTCAACAAACTTTTTTCTTTTATCAACGTAGATCTTAAGTCCATACAGACGATAGGTACATGCGATCTCCAGTCCATACCAACCTCCTTTGTTGACGTGACCCCCGACTTTAATAAGACCTTTGTTCACGTCCCTTCTCATATATATGTATAGCCACATGTAACTATGTTACACTGTAAGTTCCCGAAAATATGCCCCCTTCAAACAAACGCTCTCCCCTCTTCAACTCCCAAGTTCTTGCATAGGTAATTTTCCCTCATGTATTTGCCCTGTATCGAGCTAGTCTCGTCCCCAGACCCCACCCTCTCACGAGGAGAAACGGTCTGGTGAACCAAGTCGAATTTCTTGGGCTAGCGCACACTTTTGCGACAGTGTAACTAGCAACGTTCAAAACACTTTGCGGCAAGCCCGCTCATAAAAGGTACGGATACTCAAATGGAGATGAATAAATTTTTACTGTTGTAAGGGAAGTGCTACATAACAATTATTGATGTCGCAATCTCATTGGTCCTTATCACTTCTTGGGAATAAAATTGCTTTGTTCACCAGACCGTTTCTCACCGGCCGGGAGGTGTGCGCAGGCTGGGCAGGAGACTAGTATCAAGCGTGCATGGTTTTGGAGAGCTTTTGGTTTAGCTCCATCGTCAATTGTGTTTGTAAACACATACACAGAAAATTACTATAGCCTAGCTCACTGGCCATCGCCAAGGCTTTTGTTGCTCACACTTGGAATGCGAACTCACACGGGGTTGTCCCTGTACCACTAACGATGCAAGTTGCTTCGATGCCTCTCAGCATGTATAATGACTGCAATTACCATAAACCCCCTGAAAATATGCCCCCCCCCCCCCTTTTTGCACACTACTTTGAGGCAAAAGGGGGTGTATTTTCAGGAGCTCACAGTATTCACAGTCATTATACATTTTTATACAATTAGTATTTTTCTTGCCATCTCACAATTTCAACATTATAGCACTTCAAGTTATTATAATATGTTATTATAGCTAATTTACTCGACAAATGTACTTCTTTTCGATGTTTTTTTTAGTTTGTTTGTTTTCTTGTTTTGCCTTAAGAGAAAACTTCTCAGTAGAGGACAAACTCTCTACAAGGGCCAAATGACCCATCCCAAATGTGTCCTTTGTTCAGAGGTTTTACTGCATTCTTAATTCTTGAATCGTGAGTATGAACTTGGATGTCATATGTAAAGGTACAATTTACTATGCAATGGATGAGTGTAAATTACTGAGCTGATGTTGTAGTCTACTGAGAGGAGTGATTGGGTGTGTGGCTTCTTTCCCTGCAGTAAGATACATGTACGAAAATGGAAAGCACAGGAGACCTAAAGCAGTAGCATTTGGTGGAGGTACACAAAACGTAGAGAGGGCATTGTCCATGCAATTACAGACTTATACATCCAATAGACAACGATAGTGGTTCAACCATCTAGAAAGATAGCAACTTTGAAGAATTCAAAGGGAGCGAATATACTTGAGTAAATTTTACTAGCCTTCTACAAATCTTTTACAACCACTCATTTTTTGGATTACCATGGGAAGGACAGTCACACAACTGCAGGAATGCCTGAATTAACCATTTTTTCCAGTGGTACCTACGTACTATCCTAATTCATAGTAATATACTTGATACATAGCTACATACTGCGCTGCTTTTTCTGTTGAGGTACTTCACTGGCTTTCTGTTGCTTTCTTTTTCGTTGCAGTAGGGATGGTTCATTAGATGGTAGCAAGTGATCCTTCTGTTCCTTTGGACTACTGCATATCTGCTGTGGATGACCTACTACTGCTGCAATTTACAAAGCAAGATGAATAGCTAGTTTACAACAGTATAATACACACATCATAATTACTATGTACAACTCACCTAGTTGTGCATCTCCAGGTATGAGCTCACAACCATCTTCTGGCTGAACAGACTGCTGAGGTACTTGTTCTTGCTGCTTTTGTGCTTGTGTAGAGAGAGAGAATATCACAAGTCATGAATTGTTTTGTAATGTAAGCAGGAGTTCTATGAACAAATCAGACATACGTAGCAGATTGGGAAAACCATCCATACAACTTACGCATTGTTAACGTGGACAAATACTGGAATGCCTCAAGATCGCCACTTTGAATAGCAGCACGAAGAGTTGCACCATTGGGTTCTAGATCACATCCTCTTTCTTTAACAAAGTATTTTAGAATGTTTACCTTACCAAACCTGAGAGCAGGAATACCTCTAACATCTTTGCACAGTGGGTCACATTGTTTCTCTTCAGTTAAGCACCTGACAGTATCTAAATTCCCACTATCACAGGCAGCTGCATAGGGCATTGGATAAATTCCATTGCTATACATAGGGTTGCATCCTTTTTCCTTGGTAAGGAATTTCACAATGTCAAGGTGCCCATGCCAACAAGCAACAAGAAATGCTGTGGAGCCATCTTTCAGTTCATAAACTGGATCATGTGACTTTTCATTCACTAGGTACTTCACCACTTCCAGGCAATAAAAAGGGGTGGGTGGGTACTGGCGGTGTTACCCATTGGGTCACATTCTTTCTCTTCAATAAGATACTTTGCAGCATGTCCACTACCACATGCCATATCAAGTACACCAAGGACAGCACCTCTTTCTTTGTTCTGGTGCATTTGGGTAGGATCACATCCTTTCTCAATAAGAAATTTCACTACTTCTAGTTGCCCTTCACTACAAGCCATATGGAGTGGTGTGAAACTAGTACCTGTACTGTTGTCACTGTTGGGATCAACTGACTGTTCATCCACCAGATACCTGACAATGTCTACATGACCAGTCTCACAAGCTGAATGAAGAGGAGATATCTCAATGCCTTCCTTAGTAAGGTACGTTTGAGCAGGATTGCATCCTTCTCTTCAATAAGAAATTTCACTATTTCTAGGTGCCCCATAGCACAAGCTGCATGAAGTGGTGTTACATTATCACTATTGGCACCAGCTAGATCAACTGACTGTTCATCGACTAGGTACCTGACAATGTCCAGGTGGCCATACCCAGAAGCCACATGAAGGGGAGACATTGGTAAGCTTTCCTCCTCTTGGTACACTTGAGTATGGTTGCATCCCTTCTCCTCGATGAGAAATTTTACTATTTCTAGATGACCTTTGCTACAAGCTGCATGGAGTGGTGTCCAACTAGTAATGTTGTCACTTTTGGCATAAGTTAGATCAACCGACTGTTCATCCACTAAATACCTGACAATATCTAGATGGCCATTTTCACAAGCTGAATGAAGGGGAGATATGGCAAAGCCTTCTTTGTTCCGGCAAATTAGTGTATAGTCACATCCCTTCTCTTCAATAAGAAATTTCACTACTTCTAGGTGCCCCATGCCACACGCTATGTGAAGTGGTGTATTAATTAACACTATCACTACTGGTACCAGCTGGATCAACTGACTGTTCATCAACTAGGTACCTGACAACATCCAGGTGGCCAAACCCACAAGCCACATGAAGGGGAGTGTCATTAACATCACTCTTAGATGAAGGGTCAAGTTGGTACTCATCAATTAAGTACTTTACTGTGTCAAGATGATCTCCCTCACTTGCATAATAAAGCAATGTCCTACCATTTGTACCTCTTTGCTTGGGATCATACTTGTGCTTTTCAATTAATAATTTCAACATGCTCAACTTCCCATTTCATGCAACCATTTCAAAAAGCTTGTTTGATGTTGTTTCCGCCATCTTTGAGAATGGTAACTTGGCTTGCTGACTGGATACAGGATATGTAGTAGTGACTTCTTCTTGTATGCAAGTGGGACACGTGAACTATCGCAATACTTGCCCCTTCCTACGGAAAACAAGATGCTTCGCCTCAAAACGATGTACACCGACCCCGTGATGCCTTCGATCTCTTCGTTTATGGCTGATGGAATGAATCGACATTCCTTACTTGCGGCACATCCGGTGCATATTCTAAACGGCTTCCGTTCCCACGGCAATACAGTGCGCATAACACTAGTCCCACCAGAAGCGGCGAGAGTCTGGCAAACGAGACAAGGGTCGCTCTGCTAGCTATATACGCAGTGTCTACAACAGTCTGTGTCTCAAGCTCTAAGGAAGATGACCGCTGCAGAATGGGTTGTGCTGGATGGGAAGTTGAACATGCTGAAGTGGTTAATTGAAGAGCAACCCAAGCAATAAGGCACTGGTGGTAGCACTCTACTTCACTGTGCGTGTAGTGGTGGCCACCTTGACATCGTGAAATACTTAATTACTGAAAAGGAATTTGATCCTTTGTCTGAAGATGATGAGGATAAAACTCCTCTTCATTTGGCATGTGAGAAAGGCCATCTAAATATTGTCAGGTATCTGGTGGACGAACTGTCTGTTGATTCAGAATATACCAGCAGTGACAACATTACCAGTATGACACCACTTCATGTAGCTTGTAGTAAGGGGCATCTAGAGTTAGTGAAATTTCTCGTTGATGAAAAGGGATGTGACTACACTCAAATGTTCCAAGATAAAAATGTACTTCATATGGTGTCAATGTATGGACACGTTGACATTGCAAGATACCCTTGTTGAAGAAAAGCAGTGCGACCCGATGAGTAAGGGTACCAGTGGCCACACATCCCTCAGTCTTGCCTGTAAGTATGGCCACATAGATTTTACCAGGTATCTCATGGACGAACAGTCAGTTGACCCAACTTATGCCATTAGTGAAACCTTGACACCACTCCTTCTGGCTTGTAGTGCGGGGCACCTAGAGGTGGTGAAATTTCTCATAGAGGAGAAGGGATGTTACCATACTCAAACATTCCAGGTGAAGGATGGTTATGTTGCAAATTCACTTCATTTAACATCTATGGGTGGACATGTTGACACTGCAAGATACCTTATTGAAGAAAAAGAGTGTGACCCAATGAGTAAGACTATTATCGATCATACACCCCTCAGTCTTGCCTGTGAGGATGGCCACTTGGAGATGGTCAAGTATCTGGTGAATGAGAAGTCGATTGATCCATTTCATGAACTGAGTAATGGCAAAACACCATTTCATTTAGCTTGTAATGAGGGACACCTTGAGATTGTGAAATTTCTTATTGAGGAGAAAGGATGTGACCCTATGTATGATGGCGTAATGGCTTTAACACCTTATGCTGCTGTGGTGGTAAAGATTTAGATGTTGTCAGGTACTTAACCGAAGAGAGACAATGCGACCCAACGTGTGAAAATATGTATGGTGTTCCAGCTATCGACGTCGCTTTTGTTGGTAACTTAGACATTCTGAAATATTTAGTAGAAGAAAGAAGATGTGCTCTCGATTCAGGTCACACCCTTGATATTCTTCGTGTTGCAATTCAGATGGACAATCTTGATGCAGTTCAGTACTTGACCAGTGTAGTAGTACCAGGAGCTGGTAAGTTGTACTGAAAGTTTACGTTGTACCATGGGCTTTTAGGTTGTATGGGCAGTGCTGCCAGATGTAATGCTCTAATTACCCCATGTAAAAAAATAAAAATAAAAATAAAAGGGTTAAGCAATTGGTTTTGTCTGTCTGTCATCAGTTTGTCAGTCCAGTGAAAAATTTTGAAACCTGAGGGTTAAACGATTTATAAAACTGACAAAAACATTGAAATTGTAAAAAAGAAGGGACGTATGTGTACCTCATAGAGAGCAAAGCGGTTCTACACTCTGCTTTTCCAGCTGTTTCCTATTTAACGTCGAGACTGTCCGCCATTTCAATATGGTCAATACCTTGGATACGGTAGAGTCCGGGTATATACGGACTCCCACCAATACTTTGGATACGGTGGAGTCCGGTGTTACGGTGATATGCGTTCCCCCAGGAATGTGTGCCCCCAACACCTTCCCTAGTGATATCTCTTCCCCGAACAGTTACCACTAGGGTCAGGAGTTTTTCCTTGCGAAAACGTCGGTGACACGCAGTGATATATGTTTCTGTCTTCAAAGTGTACGGCTATATCATACCGACAGCGGCTGAAGGGTAAGCTGTTTATGCCAGCAAGGCGATTTTCTAGCAAAGCGACCTTCGAAAAAGCATTTATACCAGCATGTACCTTAGAAGAGATGGAAAGCGGCCCCTTGAAATGCTGGAAACCCAAGCCAACACGCACAAGCCCAGGATGCAGAAGAGAGGAGACAAAGAGAAGCCCAGCCAAAGAGAAGGTACACATTAAGATGTGTGTTGTTAACGTAAAAAGTTTAGTTAGTAGCATTTACATGACGTTAACATCCCTGTCAAAACCTTATAGGAAATGTCAACCGGAACCAACCGGTGATGCAAAGGCAAGGAGAAAGAGAAGCTAAAGCTCAAGCAGCTAAACGCAAAGCTGAGTCAACCCAGGAAGCAGAGGCGAGGAGAAAAGAGCCACCAAGGCCCAGGCAGCTAAACGCCAAACTGAGGCAACTGCGCAACAAACACACAAAAGGCATACACTTAGTGAGCTGCAGCAAACAGTGATTGGTACCCCTTTCATCTAGGAAAAGATAAATGAAAAGTCCTTATCAAAACCAAAGCTGAGACTTAAACAAACAAAACAACACGTACACAGCAAAGTAACAGCCACAGACTTGCCACAGATGACATACAAACCACCACCTCTACAACTCAACACCAGCAGATACAACACGTACCAGCTCCCCTGAAACTAACACCAGACACCATGAAAACCACGCATTAAGCAGAATATGTGAAACCAAACATGATACCCCTTTACGGAAAACTGTTAAATAACACCAAAGGGTCACTTTGTCCACAGTTATGCCATAAAACAGTGTGGGGTGTGTCTTCACTGAAGACTTTTAGTTGTTCATGCAAGTAATAATATAAAGTTCATAAATGTTGTTGGGGATACAGTAAGACGCCACAATTCAAGTGCTCATGCAGCTCTCAGTGTCATTGTCTGAGTCAAAAGTACACACATTTAAGTTGAACCATTAGAATTTAACATTGCCTACTTGTGTTACTTCACTGCCTGTGCATTCTGTTTATGTACATATTACTACTTTATATACTTTTTGTGAGCTGAAGGTTAAAGATCCCAACTTTAGAGGTAATGAATGTAATGTGTACAGCATAAACGTTCATAAAAACTTGGTGGCTCATAATAAAGTTCAACCAAGGTAGAATGTTCATAAATTTGCGAACTTAGTCTCAAACCCAGATCCCCCACCTCCAAAGAGGAAAGGGGTGTCTAGTGAATATAGTAAAGCAATTTTTTACCTCCACAGAATTTTGGCAGCACAATCTGATTGGCTGATTTGGCAATTATCTCACCTGTACTGGCATCCTCACCACTGACCCTTAGCTCTACTCAGGCTGTCAATAATCACTGGACTGGACTACTGGAATGGACTACTGGACTGACCTTTTTTGCACTAAAAATCATTTTTATGGCCTAGAACAAGATTTTCCTGCCAGTACATCCATATATAGGTTTCTGTCATGGCCTCCTGCCTCTCTTGCTACATCTTGTGTTTTTTTGACTATGTAAATAACCATGTACTTCTGCAGCAAGTGCAATACAGCCGGTTCGACTGCGAGCATTCGTAGTGTAGATACAGATTAGTGTCTTACTTAGTCGCTTGAGATGGTAGCACATAAGCTGGTGAAGCTTGCACAGCTCCTGCTTGAGAAGAGTGATCATGCTCACTGCTAGTAGGTACCACAGTCATGGGTGCTTCACGATACTTTAAATGACAGATGAATATGTAGGCAGCTACTGGAAAGACTGTATCCTGCAACTGTGATCTTTGATTACTAGAACCACAGTAAACCTACGTTGCACTTCTCTACTGTCTATGCTATAGCCTTGTACTCACGACTTTTCCCCCTTGAATACCAAGCTATTCATGCTAGAACCTTCACATGAGTTGGACACAGACTGCCTTCTTTTGTAGCAATAACAATAACATGATCTTCATCTGTTATTTAGCTTGTTTTAAACACGTGTGGTTCTGTGCAGTGAGATAGATGAGCAGGATGTAGCTTTACAGGTAAGGGAATCTCATTATAGGCCATAAGAATGATTTTTAGTACAAAAAAGGTCAGTCCAGTAGTCCATTCCAGTAGTCCAGTCCAGTGATTATTGACAGCCCTCTACTCATCATACCTTCACAGACTTACTTAGCACACCTCCAATTTAAGGAAGCGACTTCAAAGGCTTAGCTTTTTAGCAGAATCCATAGTAACAGCTAGCCATGGTGTGAGCATATGTACTATATTTGCCAAACCACTTTGTTCGTGATGTAGCAACACTGTTTGTGCTTGGTTAGGTGTTTCAGATGAGTGACGCCTGAGGGAAACATAAAACTGTGCACGGGTACAAACCCCATACACCCACGTGGTACGGGCCTGTCCCATGATAACACTAATTGACCACAATGATGTCAAATACACGAATTAGCTTGATATTCATTTTACTGCTAATGAGTACAGGTTATGCCTGTCAAAGCCCATTGGGTTGTACCTGGTTCCACAATGTGGGTAGGTTGGTCAGACTTTTTTGTGATAAGGCTACTTATGTGGTGATTTGGCTAGCTTCATTCCCAGGCTATCCCTAGCCTCGTTCCCAGGCCTCCTCCATTGCTAGGCAAGATCCCAGATGTTCACAAGATCAACAATACTCTGCTTGACCAGTAAGAAACTCACTCTCAGGTTTATTGTGCACATACTTATAGTCGGACACTGCCCACCTTACGTCCACCTTGTGCCCACGTCACGTGATGTGTTTCTAAGCCTTCCCTATTTTTCACCGCTCTTCCACTTCTGTGTATTATACCGAACGCAAACCGAAGAACAAACACGGGGGAGGCCTGGGAACGAGGCTAGGCTATCCCATTGTGAGAGAATAAATCCTCAATTCAAGCACTCATGCGTTGTAGGAATGGGCAGGGTCTTGAAATGTGATGTTATGATTTGGCTACTTGTACATAGCTAGTGATGTCATAGTAACATGTATTTAATATTACGCATGAGCAGCTGTGGAACAAAGTTTGAATTACTGATGGCTGACCTTCTAGCATGAGGTTTGCTTGATAACTCTAGTATCTGCCATTTAGAGAGTGAATAAAGGGAAGCTAAAGAGGAATTTAGATGTTTTGAGGGGAAAATAGAGGAAAGTGAAAAGGCCGGCATTCGCTGGGAATCGAACCGGGTGGGGTTCAATTCCTGGCAAATGCCAGTCTTTTCACTTCTCTATTTTCGCCTCAAAACATCTAATCCAACGTGAGGCAAGAGTTCTAAGCATTTAGACTGAGAAAACCACTCAGCATGGGTTCTCTGCTGATGGAAAGAATTTGTGCCATCAGAACTCCACTGAGTTGCTGTCGGGTGTGCAACTGTGGCATTTCAGTCCTACCTGTGCAGTGCAGATTGTGAGGGCTGGTGGTTGTCCGGTTGTCATAGCTCAGTGGCAGAGCACTAGTTCCACAAGCCAGGTGTCCTGGGTTTGATTCTCAGCGAATGCCAGTCTTTTCACTTCCCTCTATTTTCGCCTCAAAACATCTAAATTCCTCTTTATTCCAATGTGACAGATAAAGGAATTAAAACTAGAAATGCTTGTACATTTTTTCCAAACTATAATCATTGTAGTCTCTGCACTATATCTATACATATGATCTATATATTTTAGTCTATACATATAGCCTAGTATAGGTTCCTATTGGCTCAGAAACTCCTCCACAGCTGCGTTGAATCCATTTGTAGGGTACATGTGCATATGATGCTTACCATCAGAGAGAATGTGTAACTGACTTCCATCAATGTGGTTCTTCATGTACTCTGCATGAGACTGAGGGCAAAGAATATCCCTATCACCGTGAACAATGAGAGTTGGACATTTAACTTTGTTCAGTTCATTAGTACATACATCTCCATCTGTTTTTAGGTTGCGAAATGCTCTAAGTGAGTTGATAAACCTCTGCCAGATTTGACTCAGCTCAGGTAATCCATATACTGATATGCAGGCTTCAAGGATTTGGGGGGCCCACCTTTGCAAATCTTCAAGTTCCTTACTTACTTTCAAGTCATGTTCTGTGATATATGTCCTGCTTCCCCACACAACAAGCTTTCTGATTGCAGTTGGGAACTGTGCTGCTATACAAATCGCTGAGACTCCTCCATCACACCATCCTAATATGGAAAACTGTAAAAATCCCAGTGACTTCATGAGATGATAGGCATCGTTGGCATCCCTCTTCAAATGGTGCTCTTCTTGCAAGCAAAAGTTACGTTCTGGTGGCCGGGATTTTCCATAGCCTCTTGGGTCATAGGCCACAATGGTGTATCCACTGCCTTCTCTTCCAAAGTGTTCCAACTGAGAGGCAAAAGCCCATCTACATGATGCTACAGCTCCAGGGATACATAGTATTACATGAGGCCCATTGCCTTTCTGCCAGTAACACAACTGAACACCATTCACTGTAAGTGTTTGCTGGGAACAGTGTGATGATCGTCACACTTCTCGGAGACTGCACTTTCAGAAACACTTCTGTGATGTGTAGCCATGTCATCAGCTTTAGATCCTGTTCAAAGCTTCAGACTGTTGATGAGAAGGAGAATGAGTCTGTTTATGCTAATATCTATATTGCTAGCTCACTAGTTCACAATCCTCTCTAGACTTCAGCTATTTGGGCTGTAGATTATCCAAAAAATATCTGTTTTCTCCTCAGTGGAGTGTGGTCAGTGACATTGCTCAAGTTGCAACTGAAGCACATGCTTTGTCAAACAAACTAAACTTTGATGAATTCAATATAGACATACAAAGAGGTTCCAAGGGGCAGCTAAGTGCTAATGGCTACCTAACAGATAACAGCTAAGCAGTATCACTGAAACTTCCACACCAGTTTTGGAGGTGCTATACGTACTCACTGTCAGCTGTCCTTGCTTGATTCCTCTAGTACACAATAGCTAAGACCTTGCAGTATACAATAGCTAAGACCTTGCAAAATTTAAATACTGACCAAAACAAACCACAAAGTAGCCCGCATTAGGTACCTTAATTGGGGCGAGTGTGAGCAAGCCCCACACCAGTCAGTTGAACGGCGGAATTTTTTTGATCTATGTATCGTACCTACGTCCATTGCACGCGTACGCGCGCCGCGTACGGACAATATGCGCGTGATCTTTTTTTTTTAAGAATATATATATATATAAAACAAGAGAGGAAAAAACTGCAGAAGCAATATGGTTTATTAGGGCAGGTGAAAACTGTTCAACAGGTGGATGTGAGGCTGGCTTCCACCCTCACCAGATCCACTGGCGGGGCTCTGACAGGAAAGCCTGAGTGTGAGCGGGCTCCCGGATGCATCTGATTGAGGATCTCAAGAGTGAGAAGGTGCATGAGACGGCACCTCAGCCAGGCCATCGTGGAGCTGTACGAGTTGTCCCACTTTGAAGCGAGGAGTGATGCAAGCCTCTTGTAAAATGTCTTGGCCTCATTTCCGAGTCCTCCTGTCGCTGAGAAGATCAAAGGCGTGAAGGAAGCATGCTCAATATCTCTAATTCTTTGCTCATAGGAATTCTTCTTCAGCCTTTCGTGTCTCCTGTAGCATGAGGCGAGGTTGCTGTTTCTGTTGGAGGGAGCATGCGGGTTGAAGACCCTCACGTCACAGAAGGATCTCTCATACCTGCCCCCCCAAAAGCCACTCATGGCGACATCCAATCTGGCTCCATCCTGTATGTTGGTTGAGGCCCTGTGGAAGATTTCTCCTGAGATAGGCTGCAAGTCTGGCTCGATGCTGACTTCATGACATACTTCTGTCAGCAGGGAGGCAGTCAGGTCTCTTATCTCGTTGTGGCGAATCGTTGGGAAACCACCTTTGGGACAGGATAGGGCATGCTCCACTGAAAATGCTGAACTACAGGCACAGTACTGAGGTGTGCAATTGGGTTTCCAGCCATACCTCAAGGCGAGAGCGTCATGGAAAGCACTCTTATGTAGGGTGAATCCGAATTCTTCCACCGGAAGGGTCGTTAGCCAGGTAGAAGCACCCTTTTCAGAGGCAAGTTCCATGGCCCGTTTTTGGGAGTCAGGTAGGATTTGCTTTAAGGTCTCAGATTGTTGTTCCGACTGCTGACGTCTGAGCTTGTGAACTTCGGACCTGGCAGCAACTTGACTAGCCCACATGTCATAGGAGTAAACTGGAACCTTGGCAAGGATAGCATCTTTTAGGGGCTCCGAGATCCTGGTTGACGCTGAAAAGATCGATTCTGTGTCAGTGGCTGGATTAGAAACGCCTATGCCTCCTAGCCTGGCTGGCAGAGCAAGAAGGTTCCTTTCCACATCATTGGGTGGAGCTCTGTCGGTCAGCACGGGAATCAGCTTCATTCTTATGATGTCCTCCAATGGCTGAAGCAGGTGCCCAATTTCCGGAGTTGTTCTAATTAGGTAAGACCAAATCGATGTCAGGCCATGCGTGAAAGCAGAGTACGCAGCATGTGGTTGTGTTTTTGCAAAGCAGGAAAGACTGTCCAGCTCTGCAGCCCAGAGCTTCACTTTGTCTTCCACAAATGATTCAATAAATGCCCTAGATCCAATAGGAGACCCGAGGTAGGGTCTTCCACAAGATGTAACTTTCACTCCGGTGCCTGAAAAGGCTTCAATGGCTTCTGGTGATGGGCTTCCTTGGTGATAAGCCATGTCTTTGAGGCATTGGCATAGTAGCCAAAACCAGGCCCTAGCTCGACAAGCTTATCCCACCATAAGCGAGTCTGATCAATCCGCCCCATGCCAGCAGCATCATCTGCGTACCATACCTGGTTGACAGTTGCACTTAGCCTTTTGATCAGTGGGATTGTGGCAATGGCATACATCGGCATAGCAAGAGGATCTCCTTGGGTGGTACCCTCTCTTGACTTGATTACGTCGCCATCCACAAGGAGATCAGCCTCAGCTCTGTAGGAATTTATCAACACAGTGGCCAGAGCTGGGCACAGGCGCCTGATGTTCCTGAGTGCTGTCTGTCTGTTAAGGGCATTGAAAGCGTTGCTAGCGTCCACCAGGAGAATTGCTTCGCACTCATTGGATTCAAAATAGGAACGGACGGCATGAACTGCAGCCTCTGTGCCACTGATCTGACCGGCACATAATTGCAAGGAGCCAGCCATGTCAAGGACGTCACTTCGGATGGTCATCAGGATCGCTTTGGCAATTATGCGTCTCACTGTGTCACAAACTCCAATTGGTCTGACACCCGGGTTCTTGTCAAGTGCGATCAAACAGCAAGCCAAGAAGGGAGCAACTGAGGCTGGATCAACGAATTGTGTACATAGGCGTTTGGCCACTTCAGCTAATGCCTGGCAGAGATCTCTGGAGGCTTGTTGGTGGCAAGTACATAGCCTTCTCCAACTGTAGGCATCCAACCCAGAAGGTCCAGCGGACCCTGATGTCTTTAGGGCAGCTGTCCTGATCAGGGTGGCATCAATGGGATCGAACAGGATGTCATGTACCGGGGGGGCCTCATCAGCAACCACAGAGTTGGGGTCAGCCGGTTGGCCGGGGGGGTGTTTGTCAAGCAAGACTTCTCTTACAGTCATGGTTGCACCAGGTCCGCTGGGTATCTGATCGTCAAGCTGCATCACTCCACCCTTCTCCTTGTTCCTTAAATGGTCAAGTGCTGCTTTTGTCTTCCCTTGAAACATTTTCTTTGCAAATGCTCTTGCTGGATCAGAAGCCATCTCCTTGGAACTTGAAGGTGCTGTTGGTAAGCGACACTGAATTGTTCTTCCTTCCGATAGGAGCTCAGCCAAATTACCATCCAGCCACAAAGGCATCCTTCTCTCAAGGCAGGCAACATGGTCTTTGTTCTTGGAAGAGCGAGAGGGTTTCTGCAGGGCAAGGATGGGGAGGACCGTGGCAGCTTTCAGAACAACGCCTTCCAGGGCAGAGCAAGTTGCAAAGGCTTTGTATAATTTTGCGAGCTCAGAGACAAAGTGCTTTCCGGCCTTTCCTTGTGGCAGCTTGAATTGATTAGGTCTCCAATGTCTGATCTCCGTGTATGTTTCATCTAGTGCTTGTCTGAATGATTCGGAATTGTGGCTTCCCCATGTAAATGTCGGATTGGATGCTGGAGTAAAAGAGGGGAGATCCACATCTCTTACAGGTCCAGACTTAGGAGTCAAATATGTGGTGTGTGAGTGAGCGTGGGAGTGAGGGGTGCTGGTTGGGGTAAGGGTGGGAGGAGTGTCATCATGTGACCCATTTGGGGAGGCATTCAATGAGGGTGTGGTTGTAGGAGTCCCGGAGGGTTGGTCAGGTGGAGAAGAAGCAGTATCGTTCAAACAGTGACCGAGGCGACTGGGCAAACAACTTTGGCAAGGCTTGCCAGCCTTTACACAGGCACAGTTGCGACAGCTGCCAGTTCTGTTACATCGGCAACAGTTTACCATCTTCCCTTCTGTGTACTTGTACAAAAATCCTGTGAGGCAGTAGCCTAGCAAGCGTAACTATTTAAGTTTCTGGAATCCGGGGTTTATGCGCGTGATCTAGCAACACGTAGACTTTTGTAATTCGGTTATCCATGAATGTTTTGCTGCAGTGAATTTCACTACCTTTGCATAAGCTGACTGTGAAGCTCTGCAACCGCAGTCCCTGAATGGCTTCTAAGCTAAGTGCTGTGTGGCATGGAATGCGGAGCGGCCTACTGCGCAAGCGTACTGCTGCAATAGTCAGTTGAAGCGGCAAAGTTTGAATCAGTCGCGTGTCTGCTATGGCTACACATTCGACTGAAAGCGAGCGTTCAAAGGCATATTCCAGCGACCTTAGGTGGAGGATGGTATACCAAAGATCCCTTCTTGGGCTATCCTACAACCAGATAGCAAGTACAGAACTGTGAAACTCTTTGATGAAACATGTACAGGAACTGTATGCAGTATTCAAGGGTTCCATGTAAACACCACCAAGAAGTTGAGCATTCACGATGAATTGGCCATCATCGAAATGGTTTTAGATGACCCTTCAGTGTACTTGCATTCACGATGAATTGGCCATCATCGAAATGGTTTTAGATGACCCTTCAGTGTACTTGCATGAATTGCAGCACCATTTATTCCATACAAGTGGGAACACTATCAGTACTTCAAGTATCTGTAGGTTCCTTCAGCAGCAATGTTTTTCTCACAAAAGAAAACTAACATTTTAGAGCACAGCAGCAAAGTGAGCAACTCAGGGTAAAATACACTGAAGAAATGTCTGTGTATGATCCTGAAATGCTAGTTTTTGTTGATGAAACTGGCTGTGATAGGCGTGCTGCTCTACGTCGTTATGGTTACGCACTACAAGGGAAACAGGTAGTCTGTGATAGGCTGCTTGTCCAAGGAAAATGATACAATGCCATTGGTGCCATGTGTGTAGATAGTGTGCTTGATGTATATATCAAAGAGGGAACAGTGGATGGTGAGGAGTTCTGTAATTTCACTGAACTGTGCCTCCTTCCACAATTGCTACCATTCAATGGGTCTAATCCCAGAAGTGTTGTTGTTTTGGACAATGCTTCCATCCATCACATTGAACATGCGACTAGTCTCATTGAGGAAATGGGAGCCGTAGTTGTGTTTCTACCCCCTTACTCCCCAGACCTTATGCCAATTGAAGAACTGTTTTCAAAAATCAAAGGTTTCTTGAGAGCAAATGACCCCTATATCCAAATTGCCAATGACTCAGAGATCAAAGATGTCATCTTAGCAGCATTTGCATCTGTTACATCAACTGATTGTTACAATTGGTTTGAGCACTGTGGATATATCAGATAACTGTACTGCATCACTATACTACAGTAATACATATATATTATATATATATACATTTTATTATTCAGAAACATGTCTGTATCTATCCCTCAAATATACTTGATCAACAGTTCAACTGACGAATGTTTTTCAATGCAAAAGCTTTTTGTTCTTCAAATTCCTCACAGGAAAGAACCCCAGACTCATGTATATTTTTCAGTTTCTCTAAGTGACCTAAATACTGACCAGATACTCTTGCTCTTTTAGCAGGAGACACCTTACCCGAAGCATCAGAAGATGATTCAGCATGATCTTTATGGGATAGAATTCCTACCACTGCTGTAGCAGCACTAGTAAGTGCATCTGTTAAGGAGTCACGCCTTGAACCTTTAGTGCCACATGTACCAGTGAACAAAGGGATGCGTGGTGGCTCGTCTAAGCTGTCATGTTGCCCTTTAGATGCATGCGAGCCCATAAACGCAGCTGAGGCCCAGTAAACTGCTCACCATGTTTTTCACGCAATTCTTGTGTTATAGCATCAATTTTTTCCTCTTTAGCAGCCCGTTTTGATTTTACAGTGTCCTCAGCTTTCTTTCCATCACCCTCTTCAACACTGTCAATTTTCCTTTTCTTTCCACTTTTGCGTCGATTCTCACACCACACTGTGATTTCATCACCAGCATGTGAAAACGCTTTGTACATATCCTCAAGATCTTGACTATCCTCAATCCAGCGTTTGGCATTTGAATGTTTCTCAAGATATCCACAGTCCAAGTCCGAAAAAGGATGGTATTTTCTCCTCAAAACTTTCCACCAGTTTAAGTTTCAGTGCTGATGCAGACACAAACTTTACATGAACATCATGCCAAATTTTCGTGACAAATTTGCGATCAGGATTAGTAAATCGCACAAGGTAATTGTAATGAGTATCACTGTTTCTTGCTACATCTGTAGCAGAAGCCTGAAAAGGGGAAACAACAGATACTTACTGATTTCATTTAATGCCCACCGGTTGATAAATGGTTGCAAGTGCTATTTGTTTACGGCTTACCAGTGTGGTTGTAGTGCCCATGACTTTGCTGAAATTCAGTCAGACTGGGATCGTAGAAACCTGGAAACGGCTGGGGGTGGTAGTGGCGCCATAAAAATCGACACGGCTGGCCGGATCTCCAGTAGGGGACCCAAACGACATTCCTAGTTCACGTCTGTCGAACTCAGTAAAACTCTGTGTACCGTAGTGAAGCTGTCGACAAATAAATCCCTGACGCTGGCTCACACCAAGCGCTCTTATGGCAAGCCGTTTGTATCAAAATTCGACGTCGTTCAGACGTCGACGTAAGAAGCCCAGACGTCAAGACGTCGACGTAAGACTCTCAGACGTCGACGTAAAAGCCCAGACGTCGACGTGAAAGCCCACACGTCGACGTCTGAGAGTCTTACATCGTGTGGGATTCTTACGTCGACGTCTGAACGACGTCGAATTTTGATACAAACGGCTTGCCATACGCTCTTTCGATCTACTAGGTACTAAACTAGGGGAATGCAGTGCATTGTGGGGCGAGCGTGAATGAGTTACATGATGCATTAGAGTTTCATAGCACTACGTTTACCCACTTGCATACACTAAGTCTCACATAACAATAGGCTCATTCCCAAGTCTTCTCCACCTCCAGCTGTAGCCTGTAACAGTAGAGGCGGGAAATGCCCAGGGGTGAGGCTAGGGTATCAAATGTATGCCGGTGTTCATGGAGCAATATAGCTTGGGTATAGCTATGTGCTCATCTGGGTAGCTATGTGGTTGGGTTCATTGTACACACTCTGTGTCGTTACAGTGGGGTAGTAGCTACAGCTGTATAGGCAACAAATTTAGTCTCCAAGCAATTGGCCTGAAGGGTTGCAAGTCAAGTGTGAGGGTTCAACAGCTTAGTACGAACAAGTATATTCCATTGGTTTCCTGTGACTCCACATTTCAGCACTGTCTCCTCAAGTGAATGTCTATATAGTGGATATTTGCTGAGCCCATAGAGCTGTGGAATCAGGATTCTCTCAGCTATGGAGTATGGAGCCAGGTCTTTTTTGATGTAGTCTATATTGTCAGCTCATTTCCTGAGCACAATTACTGGAGTTGTGGTATGGAAGTTTCACAAGCTCTTCTCTAGCTGTTGCTCATATTTGATCGAGGCACGCAGGCCTCCGTGATTCGAATTCTCACAAGCTGATCGCTCTGTACACTGAGCACTCCCCACTGGTGGCAGAGTCACGAAGCACGCCATCAATAATCAGTCTCGGTCTCGCTAGTAGTGCCTCCCTTTCCTCGCCGTTTTCAAATCCCTGTTGCGTTGATTCCCACTGTTCAGCCTTTCTAGTCTTGTCTCTTGAGCAAGCAGTAATACATGAACCCAATATGCAATGCGGAAATATTGCATCGCGCACAAATAGGGCAGAATGCATATACGGAATACGCACGTACCATATATATATATATATAAATATATAGACAATTTTCCGTTTTCACCACAAGTGTGGGGCTCGCTGCGCTCGCCCCAACTAGCTATCACAGCGCGTGCACAAATTAATCCAATTAGGAGGCCATAGAAGGTTGCAGTTGCAGCGCTCAGCTAGCTAGCTTATGCAAAGGTAGTGAAATTCACTGTATTTGTAGTGAACATAGTCTGAATACTTGCAGAAGAGCAACAAAACCATCGCAAGATAAGGAAGACAGGCTACGACGATGGAGAGGACGACAAAGGGCTCGACATGGGGCAGAGACAGCAGCAGCCACATCGTGTTACTAGGTCATGACGTAGCTACTGCACGTATCATGTCATAAAATGGACCTGGCCTTCTGAGCAACTTATTTCGTACTGCTACGAACGCGCGAAGGCCTGGGAACGAGGCTAGGCACAGGGCCCAGAAAAGCAAAAAGAGCCAACGCACCAGGTACATAACTTACCGCATGCATCTACAGGAATCTCGTTATGTACAGACTTGCTCGTGAGAAAAAAATTACGGGTTTACCCCAAGTTTAGATTTTAACCCTCTCCCTACCAGATTTAACTTAACCAAATTTCTGCCTACTCAGGTGTATTAAGGCACGGGTGGAAAACAAAAGTAGGAGGTTTCCATAACTTCCTTTCTGCTTAGCACATGTTGTCCAAATTTAGAGAGAATATGTAGCTCATTAACAGGAATTGCCACACCCACCCTGGTAACCACGTGACCAATTATGATGTCACTATTTCCAAAACGGACCTAAAAATACATCACCAAAATACCATTTCTTTTCCTTTAGATGTAAGTTTAAAAATGGTATGAGGCAAAAGTAAATGGTTGATATCACCAAGATCCTGCATGGGGATTGAAACCATTCTATACAAAACAAATTATGGCCAATAACGTCATTTATTTGGTGTGCACTAATTACAAAGTCACTGTTTTCTCCGAAAGCAAATGGATTCATATTTTCCCATCCAAGATTCTTAGTGAAGAGGATGTACTTTATCACATTAGCAGCAAAAAAAATTGGTGGCTAAGGTACTAGAAATGGTTTTTGGCTGAAAGGTGCTTGGCCATCACTGGCTCCAATATAAAAGTCACGTGATCACCATAGTGGGCGTGGCCTCATAATTTCATTAGTTCTAGTGCACTGTAAAGTCTGGTGGCCAATGTGATCATACCTTTTGAGTTATTCGAATTTTGCATTTAAGGCACTGTTAATGAGGTGCCCATGCCTTAATGCTGCTGAGTACAAGCATGCATTCAGGAAGTATGCAGCACATTGAGGGAGAAGAGAATAAGTAAGCAGGGTATCAGTATAGCAATAAAACTAGTCAGTATTGAATATCAGAAAAAGGATGCATTTCTGGCAGCTGTGTAGCTAGGGGGAAACAGACTGACATTTCAGAGCAGCCTCCAGCAGCACAGCCTGAAAAAGCTTGAATTATATTTTCTATTTCTATCCATGAGTCTTGACTGGCCAACACTCTTGTGTTTGGTGCACAATTAGTAAACCTGCTGTGCAATGCTGTGGTGTGCATTTGTGCACTACGTTGCTGTACACTGCAATCTAACTGCACCAAGGGTCAAACATTGTTGAAGTTGTCAACGCTGTGTGATGAATTCGTCAACGCTGTGTGATGAAATCAGGCTTAAAAATGAAGCTATTTTATGTCTGTTCAATGTGGTAATGTTCCTATGCTAGAGGCAAAAATTTATTCTCAGACTGATATATTTTCGGAACTCAGACTTCAAAGGTCTGAGCATGGTAGCAACTTAGCCTCGTTCCCAGGTGCGGAGGATGGGAATGAGGCTAGGTAGCAACTGTGCCAGATCATCAGAGCAACAAGACATGCTGGCGCTGGGATAGTTTTCGACACCCGAAGCTACTGTAGTACGTGGGGATAGAAAATCACGCCCGAAAAATACATTGTAAAACAACGCGTAATTTCCTTGCCACCTCCTGTGAACAGTAAAGACTAAAATACTTGCCCTTCCACTGGCCTTGCCTATGAACTCATACCATGCTGCAGCAGTTGCCAAATTTGGGTAGTGATGTGATATAATATATGATTATCAGACTTGTCTGCTAGTAGAACCCTTTTTCCGAGGATAGATGCTTGAACAGATGTAGTACATATATTTCTTTTGCTAAATCCCTGGTAGAAGACTGCATGTTTGGAGTTGAATTTCAAGTATATACTATCAAACATTAGCCCACCTATCCTACAGTTCTGTAATCCAGAAATTATGAAATTGTGCATGCTTTAGAGCTTCAAATTGAACCCTCACTATGCATGCACGTATTAAAATTATGCATACCTTCTGCAATGTCTTAATATACTTAAAATCCTTACCTAGTTCGATTGCACCGTTAATGCTGTGTTCTTATGTTTACATATCAAGCAAAATTCTCATTTCTATACTGTCGCACTTGCATGTATACGAAACCAGTCTCACACTGCAAGCTCAGGGTGTGAGGAGAGCCTGGGTAGGAGACTATGATACACTTCCCCACCATTGCAAAATATAAACAAGCTGTGCATATGAATATAATTATGTGGTAAACTTCTTTACAGGCTAAATAACCACATAATTATATTCATATCACAGCTTTTTGGCTTGTATTTTGCAAGGTCAATGCAAACAGCAGTATATAAATACAGACATCCTTCTCAGAGACTACATATACAAGTTCTCCCCTAGCACCCCTTTCAGAGCACCAGAGGACTCAGGACACACTGCGCACAGATGAACCTTCCCCTAGCATCCCTCTCTTTGAGCACTGGAAAAGACAGCATAATCAAAGAGAGGCTGGGTATATACATTTTACTTTAAGTGTTAGGCATCCCATCCGTAATCCTGTGCTATCATCTCCAAGCTGGATAAAGCTTGCATTTGACTGATATTCACTTTTTCGATAAATGCATGATTGTATTTTTCAGTAACCACTTTGCCTTACCTGCCCAGAGCTTGTAGTGTGTGGCTACACTGACAGATAAACTATCCCCTCAAACTATATATCTTCCTGGCACTTATGAGGCAGTGTTCAACTTGCTCCTTTGGATTCTTTGTTCTATTATCGAACATGGCAGCTATATAGCATGCATGCATGCACAGCATTGACTTAGTGTGAACAAGTAGATCAACCTGAGAGCCCTGATCCCACATGCAAAATGTCTGCATATGCAATACGCTGCCATGTAGAGTCAACTCTTATTTTGTCCACTCTATCGTGTTCATAAACAATAGTCTCGGAAAAACACACACCACAGCATTGCACAGCAGGTTTACTAATTGTGCACCAAACACAAGAGTGTTGACCAGTCAAGGCTCATGGAAAATATGAGTCAAGCTTTTTTCTGTGCTGCTGGAGGCTGCTCTGAAATGTCAGTCTGTTTCCCCCTAGCTACAAAGCTGCCAGAAATGCATCCCTTTTCTGATATTCAATACTGACTAGGTAGTTTAATACTATACTGATACCATGCTTACTTGTTCTCTTCTCCCTCGATGTGCTGCATACTCTTGCTTAGCGCTTGTAGGCAGAAATTCGGTGAAGTTAAATCTGGTAGGGAGAGGGTTAAAATCTAAATTTGGGGTAAACCCATAATTTTTTTCTCATGAGCAAGTCTGTACATAACGAGATTCCATCTACAGGGGGCGCACTAAGTTCACAACATCTGGTGCCCATGCATGACGTAACTACTAGGGGAATGCAGTGCATTGTGGGGCGAGCGTGAGGGAGTTGTATGGTACATTAGTGTTCCATTACCAAAAGGTAGTGCTATGGAATCCATAGCACTACCTTTTCCCACCGCTCACATAACAATAGTCTCGTTCCCAGGTCTTCCCCACCTCCAACTGTAGCCTGTAAAACTAATGGCGAAGAACGCCTGGGGAAGAGGCTATGTAAGACATCCAATGTATGCCAGTGTTTGTGGAGCAATATACCGTGGGTATATGTGTGCTAATCATGGGTTCATTGTACACACTCTGTGTCATTACCGTGAAATAGTAGCTACTGCTGCAGGCAACAAGGGCTCAAAGCATTATATTTGGAGGCGGCTTGAACAGTTGCAAGTTGAGGATGAGGGTTCAACATCTTTGTACGAACAAATATATTTCGTTGGTTTCTAATGTCTCCAACTTATTCACATCTTGGCACTGTCTCCTCAGTCACGGTCTATAGTGCATTGATAGTTGCTGAGCACACACAGCTGTGGAATCAGGGTTTTCTCAGCTCAGAGGTATGGAGTCAGGGTGGTGCAGACAACACTGTCAGCCCTTTTCCAGAGCACAATTATTGGAGTTGTGGTATGGGGTTTTAGAAGCTCTTCTGTAGCTGTTGCTCACGACGGTTATTTCGTCGAGTCACGCAGACCTCTCTGGTTCAGGTCCTCACAAGCTAATCGCTCTGTCGTTAATACACTGAGCACATGGAGCACTCCCCGTTGGCGGCAGTGTCACACAGCACGTTAGTAATCAGTCTCCGTCTTCCTAGTCGCGCCTCCCTTTCCTAACCATTTTCAAGTCCCTGTTACGTTGGTTCCCACTGTTCAGCCTTTCTGTCTTCATTGTGTCTTGCTAGTCTTGTCTCTTGAGCAACAGTGGTCAACATACAATGTAGAAATATTGCATCGCGCACAAATGGGGCAGGATGTATATATACGGAATACGCACGTACCAAACATACCTACATATATATATATATAGGCAATTTTCCGTTTTCACCACAAGTGTGGAGCTCGCTGCGCTTGCCCCAATTACGTTAGCACTAGGGAAATGCAGTGCATTGTGGGGCGAGTGTGAGGGAGTTGCATGGTGCATTAGCGTTTCATAGCACTACCTTTTCCCACTTGCATACATCTCACCATAGGTAATAGAGATGTCTCTATTATCTATGGTCTCACATAACAATAGTCTCATTCCCAGGTCTTCCCCACCAACTGTAGCCTGTAAAACTGGAGGCAGAAAATGCCTGGGGAAGAGGCTAGGGTATCAAATGTATGTCAGTGTCCAAAGGAACAATAATTATAACTTGGGTATGGGCTCATCTTGGGTTCGTTGTACACACTCTGTGTCATTACTGTTGCTCAATGCTCATTTGCTCGAGACGGGCCTCTCTCTGATCCGGAGTCTCATGGGTCAGTCTCATCTGTTGCGCAAAGCTCATTTGCTGGAGACGACTCGTTCTCTGGTCTGGTGTACACACTCTGTGTCGTTACAGTGGGGTAGTAGCTACAGCTGTAGGCAACAAATTTAGTCTCCAAGCAATTGGCCTGAAGAGTTGCAAGTCAAGGGTGAGGGTTCAACAGCTTAGTACGAACAAGTATATTCCATAATATTTGGTTTCCTGTGACTCCACACTTCGGCACTGTCTCCTCAAGTGCATGTCTATATAGTGGATATTTGCTGAGCCCATAGAGCTGTGGAATCAGGATTCTCTCAGCTATGGAGTATGGAGCCAGGTCTTTTTTGATGTAGTCTATATTGTCAGCTCATTTCCTAAGCACAATTACTGGAGTTGTCGTATGGAGTTCCACAAGCTCTTCTCTAGCTGTTGCTCATATTTGATCGAGTCACGCAGGCCTCTGTGATTCGAATTCTCACAAGCTGATCGCTCTGTACACTGAGCACTCCCCGCTTGTGGCAGAGTCACGAAGCACGCCGTCAATAATCAGTCTCGGTCTCGCTAGTAGTGCCGCCCTTTCCTCACTGTTTTCAAATCCCTGTTGCGTTGACTCCCACTGTTCAGCCTTTCTAGTCCTGTCTCTTGAGCAAGCAGTATTACATGAACCCAATGTGCAATGCGGAAATATTGCATCGTGCACAAATAGGGCAGAACGCATATACGGAATACGCATGTACCAAACGTACCTACATATATATATACATATATATATACATATATATATACATATATATATATATAGGGTTTAACAATAGTTAAAGCCAGTTAACGGGGAGGGGCTCACTGCACAAGCTGTCCCGCCATAATCTAGGTGTTCTGCGCATGAGCACAAAAGAGTGAATACTAGGGGAATGCAGTGCATTGTGGGGCGAGTGTGAGGGAGTTGCATGGTGCATTAGCGTTTCATAGCACTACCTTTTCCCACTTGCATACATCTCACCATAGGTAATAGAGATGTCTCTATTATCTATGGTCTCACATAACAATAGTCTCATTCCCAGGTCTTCCCCACCAACTGTAGCCTGTAAAACTGGAGGCAGAAAATGCCTGGGGAAGAGGCTAGGGTATCAAATGTATGTCAGTGTCCAAAGGAACAATAATTATAACTTGGGTATGGGCTCATCTTGGGTTCGTTGTACACACTCTGTGTCATTACTGTTGCTCAATGCTCATTTGCTCGAGACGGGCCTCTCTCTGATCCGGAGTCTCATGGGTCAGTCTCATCTGTTGCGCAAAGCTCATTTGCTGGAGACGACTCGTTCTCTGGTCTGGTGTACACACTCTGTGTCGTTACAGTGGGGTAGTAGCTACAGCTGTAGGCAACAAATTTAGTCTCCGAGCAATTGGCCTGAAGAGTTGCAAGTCAAGGGTGAGGGTTCAACAGCTTAGTACAAACAAGTATATTCCATTGGTTTCCTGTGACTCCACATTTCGGCACTGTCTCCTCAAGTGAATGTCTATATAGTGGATATTTGCTGAGCCCATAGAGCTGTGGAATCAGGATTCTCTCAGCTATGGAGTATGGAGCCAGGTCTTTTTTGATGTAGTCTATATTGTCAGCTCATTTCCTGAGCACAATTACTGGAGGTGTCGTATGGAGTTCCACAAGCTCTTCTCTAGCTGTTACTCATATTTGATCGAGTCACGCAGGCCTCTGTGATTCGAATTCTCACAAGCTGATCGCTCTGTACACTGAGCACTCCCCGCTTGTGGCAGAGTCACGAAGCACGCCGTCAATAATCAGTCTCGGTCTCGCTAGTAGTGCCGCCCTTTCCTCACTGTTTTCAAATCCCTGTTGCGTTGACTCCCACTGTTCAGCCTTTCTAGTCCTGTCTCTTGAGCAAGCAGTATTACATGAACCCAATGTGCAATGCGGAAATATTGCATCGCGCACAAATAGGGCAGAATGCATATACGGAATACGCACGTACCAAACATACCTACATATATATATACATAGCCTCGTACCCAGGCTCCTCCCCATGCCGAAAAGCGGGGAGAGAGCCTGGACGATCTGATCACGTGCCCTGTGACGTACTATGTGTGGTTTTATGTGTGGTTTTGATAATCGAATTATTGCCCACGCAGTCCGTACTCAGCGCTGACACGGCCGTTGTTGTATGTTGCTGAGACTACAGATTGGCACTGAGTTCACTACTAGGGGAATGCAGTGCATTGTGGGGCGAGCGTGAGGGAGTTGCATGGTGCATTAGCGTTTCATAGCACTACCTTTTCCCACTTGCATACATCTCACCATAGGTAATAGAGATGTCTCTATTATCTATGGTCTCACATAACAATAGTCTCATTCCCAGGTCTTCCCCACCAACTGTAGCCTGTAAAACTGGAGGCAGAAAATGCCTGGGGAAGAGGCTAGGGTATCAAATGTATGTCAGTGTTCAAAGGAACAATAATTATAACTTGGGTATGGGCTCATCTTGGGTTCGTTGTACACACTCTGTGTCATTACTGTTGCTCAATGCTCATTTGCTCGAGACGGGCCTCTCTCTGGTCCTGAGTCTCATGGGTCAGTCTCATCTGTTGCGCAAAGCTCATTTGCTGGAGATGACTCGTTCTCTGGTCTGGTGTACACACTCTGTGTCGTTACAGTGGGGTAGTAGCTACAGCTGTAGGCAACAAATTTAGTCTCCAAGCAATTGGCCTGAAGAGTTGCAAGTCAAGGGTGAGGGTTCAACAGCTTAGTACGAACAAGTATATTCCATTGGTTTCCTGTGACTCCACATTTCGGCACTGTCTCCTCAAGTGCATGTCTATGTAGTTGATATTTGCTGAGCCCATAGAGCTGTCGAATCAGGATTCTCTCAGCTATGGAGTATGGAGCCAGGTCTTTTTTGATGTAGTCTATATTGTCAGCTCATTTCCTGAGCACAATTACTGGAGTTGTGGTATGGAGTTCCACAAGCTCTTCTCTAGCTGTTGCTCATATCTGATCGAGTCACGCAGGCCTCTGTGATTCGAATTCTCACAAGCTGATCGCTCTGTACACTGAGCACTCCCCGCTTGTGGCAGAGTCACGAAGCACGCCGTCAATAATCAGTCTCGGTCTCGCTAGTAGTGCCGCCCTTTCCTCACTGTTTTCAAATCCCTGTTGCGTTGACTCCCACTGTTCAGCCTTTCTAGTCCTGTCTCTTGAGCAAGCAGTATACATGAACCCAATGTGCAATGCGGAAATATTGCATCGCGCACAAATAGGGCAGAATGCATATACGGAATACGCACGTACCAAACATACCTACATATATATAGACAATTTTCCGTTTTCACCACAAGTGTGGGGCTCGCTGCGCTCGCCCCAATTATCTAGCTGGACTCAAGCTCCCGATATGGTATTTCAACTATAACTTCTACCGTAGCGCCAAGTTTTACGCTGCCACGACGTTGTTTCGTTCAAACGACGCAGGAGGCAGTCGCCTTATCGACGTTGACAGCGTTGGCTATCGCTCACTGTGTCAGCAAGGAGTCTTTGGAAGGCCTCTGTGAACAGCTGTGAGTTCTGTATACTCCTAGCATGCTGTCATAGTGAGCGGTAGCCAGCGCTGTGAACGTCGCTAAAGCGACTGTCTTCTAGCGCCGTTTAGGCGGAACAGCGAGGTGTAGAGTAGAAGCTACACTGCTTACCAGCTAGCTAGATAACAGTGAAACAGCCTTCCAGCCTGTAGTCACAACGACATCCACTGATCCAGAACTCCAACAACGGCTACAACGCACGAGTGCCGCTTGCAACGCTAAGAACGGACAGAGTGGGCAATAATTCGATTATCAAAACCACACATAAAACCACACATAGTACGTCACGGGGCACGTGATCAGATCGTCCAGGCTCTCTCCCCGCTTTTCGGCATGGGGAGGAGCCTGGGTACGAGGCTATATATACATATATATATACAGACAATTTTCCGTTTTCACCACAAGTGTGGGGCTCGCTGCGCTCGCCCCAATTAGCGCCAAAAGCCGAAGTACAGGCACAGCAAGAAAAATCTTTCTCTCAAGCTGAAACCGACTCTGCGCAGTCCAATCGTTCACAGATAGACGAGAATGGCCTTGAACACGGGAGAAGGAGATGGGACTGCCGGGACCCGTCAACTAGCGGACGAACGAGACAGCTATCAACAGACGGACCCTCGAGAGCGAGGACACGACGCCGCTACTCGGCCGCATCGAAGCGCTGGAGAGAGCCTTGAGAGCGGGCCACAGCTCAGCAACACACGACCCCCCTAGTGTCGCCAATCCTGGCCATGGTAGGCAACTAATTATGACCATAAGGGTCAAGGGTCACACGATGATGTAATACTACAGAGTGTTAAAGAAACCAACACGCAGCGCGACAGCACTAAGCAGCATGGGCCAACAAGCACATAGCAGCACACAGCGAGGCCAGCACTAAGCAACATGGGCCAACAAGCACATAGCAGCACACAGCGAGGCCAGCACTAAGTAGCATGGGCCAGTAAGCTCACAGCAGCACATAACACAGCAGGCATTAAGCAGCATGGGCCAACAGGCACATAGCATGGCCAGCACTAAACAAGATGGGCCTACAAGCACACAGCCAGCACCAAGCAGCATGGGCCAACAGGCACACAGCACAGCCAGCACTAAGCAGCATGGGCCAACAAGCACAGCACGGCCAGCACTAAGCGGCATGGGCCAACAAGCACACAGCAGCACATAGCAGCACACATATATTATAAGCAGCATGGGCCAAAAAAACAAAACAAAAAAAAAAAAAACATGCACAGCAGTACACAGTACAGCCAACACCAAGTAGCATGGGCTGCCAAGTGCACAGCAGCATGTAGCACGGCCAGCACTAAGCAGCATGGGCCAACAAGCACACAGCAGTACATACCACAGTCAGCACGAAGTAGCATGGACCAACAAGCACACAGCAGCTCATAGCACAGCCAGCTCTAAGTAGCATAGACTAACGCGCACACAGCAGCACATAGTACAGCCAACACTAAGCAGTAGGGGCCAGCAAACAACAGCACATAGCAGGGCCAGCATTAAGCAGCACGGGTAGTGCAGCAAGCACACGGCAGCATAAAACAGCACGCAGCATGGCCAACTCTAAGCAACATGAGCCACTAGGCACATAGTAACATAAGCAGTTGGGCCAACAAGTGCATAGCACCATGGGGCACCACAGAGGTACGGCATATATACACAGTACGGTACATATCCTTAGCAGAATGTTACACTGGCTGCCAATTATAAGCAACTCTATCCCATACATAGGCCAACCAGAGATGGGCATCGTACCACCAGCCGCCCAACTGGGGACGGTACCAATTATTGCACTACCCAACCCTCCCCCACTCATCCACGCAACAGCAATGCAGGCACCACCAATGCAGGTTCCACCAACAAGCACCTTGCACAACACCACACCAGACCCACCTACTAACATGCCCACAGGCTTGTTCATGGGGGACGCAATGCTGCCAATTCCCGACAGCCTTATCAGTAAGATCCAACGACTGGAATTTGTGGACATGGCAGACTTGCGCCCAGAAGCATGGATGTTTGAAGACGAGCCCCACGAAAAATCACTAGCAGGCTTATTCAAACGTTGGAAACAGCCCGTAACAGATATACTACTGTGGGTGCAATGTTTCGCATCTTACGTGGCTGTCCTGTCTCAGACACAGCCACAAAGTACTCCCCACCTAATGGCATACATGGCCACAATTATCCGCTGCCACAAAAAATTCGAAGGACTGGGCTGGGTTGTATATGATAGTGCATACCGACGCCGGGCCGCAAGGCAGAGGGACCTCAATTGGGCAGTGATTGACAGCTCATTGTTTAACACACTTTTCACAGGCAGAGCTAAGACATCACTTAAGTGCTCGCACTGTCTCAGCGAAGACCACACAGTGGATGAATGCCCAGCAGCTAATGGCCCCCTTGTGCAGCTTACAAGAGACCTAGGTATAAGCGCTACAACTAGCCCAAGCTACTCTGCCAAGCATACAATGCAGCCTCCAAGCATGATTCCCCCAGCCAAACGGGTAGCTGCACCCATACAACCAAATAGGGATGCGGCTAATATGCTGGCATAGTTTCCGGAATAATCGGTAGCTCTGCGGAGCGAGCATAATCGGGAATAATCGGAAGGTAACATTGAGCGCGTAAGGTGCTTCCGCTGCGCGCGTATGGGTATGAACTGTTAGAGGTGTGCCTTTCTATTCATAAGGGATGTTTCATGTCTGACTCCTCCTTTGTGGTGAAGCTTGTTTTGACAAAGATCATTATAAAACAGCTAAGTAGCACTACGCTCTAAAGGGTGGATCAACAGCGCTAATTTTGTTAGTGTGAGCATCTTGGGGGCGCAGTTTTAACTAAATTCTATTAATTGATTAACTTGCTGCATGAGCATAATAGGGACACACCAAGAGCATAATCGGACATAGTTTGAAGCATTCTAGCATAGCATAATGGGTGAATTTTTGAGCATAATAGCCTCATCCCTACAACCAAAGCCATGTGGACTGTTTAACTCAAACATGGGTCCACGATGCACCTACGGAGAGAGGTGCAGGTACATGCACATCTGCTCACTCTGCTCCAAGAACCACCCTAAGGCATCATGCCAACGCATCTCAGCTGGCAATTGGAAACCAACAGCTCAAACCAGGAAATGAATGGACCAGGGCATTGGCATGCTGCTACGGAACAGTGAACAGCATTACCCACTTACCCAAATGGGTTATTAGTCGGTAACAAGCTCTCTCAATAATACTCTTTGGCTCACTTCAATAACTCCATCGCTATACAACCACTTATCTCCCATCAAACTCCCATGATCACATCACTGTAATTGTATCACCACCACTTCCCAAGCTTGTTTCCAATCAAAGCTATTAATAACTAGATAAATGATTTGGGCCCCACCCTTTCTTGTTTCTTTCCGTCCCGGTTTACACTGGGACGTGACAGGGGCTTCATAACTTATAAATCGTACTTAATCGTAATGCCCTTCTGCCCGCACGTCAGCCTCCGATCGCGCATTTGCATTTAAGCGGGAGTGTACGCGCAACGAACACGGTGGGCGTACGTACCTGTACGTTGTCGGGGGCTGGCGTGGGGGGTGGGATTGGCTCTAAAAATCCTCATATACTTGCTGCACACACCTACATAGCTGGGAGAAATCCGGCATACCCATACACCGCCGACCTACTGGCGCTAGAAGCATGCAGGAGCAGCCACGAACGGCACGACCTTAAACTCGGTCTAATCCACACACCTCTCAATGTGCATATCTGGGCTCAATGCTTACAGGCTCACCCAGATCAAGCACTTGCCCGATATCTGCTGAAAGGCATGACTGCCGGATTCAGAATAGGCTACGACTGGTCAAGAGAGCGCAAATCGGCCTGCAGCAACTTGCTATCAGCATCCGCGCACCCAGAGGTTGTACAGCAAAACCTGGACCAGGAAGTAGCCTCCGGCAGACTACTGGGACCATTTCAGCCTGACGAACTCAGCCCACCAGTACACGTCAGCAGGTTTGGCGTAATAGAGAAGAAGCACTAACAAGGAAAATTCCGAATCATCGTTGACTTGTCGTCTCCGGAAGGCAAAAGCATTAATGACGGGATCGCTACAGAGCTGTGCTCACTCTCCTACACAAGAGTGGACGACGTTGTGAAAGGGATCTGTCAGGCGGGCCAAGGCGCCCTGATGGCAAAAATCGATATAAAAAGCGCCTACCGTATTGTGCCGGTTCACCCAGTAGACAGGCACCTATTAGCAACACGCTGGAAGGGGCAATTATACGTGGATGGGGCACTCCCATTCGGCCTAAGATCCGCCCCCAAAATCTTCACAGCGCTCGCAGACGCATTCGAATTTATAATCAAACAGCACGGCGTCGAATGGGTTTGGCACTACCTAGACGGTTTTATTACAATTGGCCCACCTGCAACTACAGAATGCGCAGCAGCACTAGATATCATGTTGGCCTTGTCAGACCTCCTGGGCATACCGCTGGCGACAGACAAGATCGAAGGGCCGGCATGCATAATCACATTCTTAGGCATCACTCTCGACACACTGCAGATTGAGCTGCGCCTCCCAGAAGAAAAAATACAAAGGCTCAAGTCGCTCATTGAAGAGTGGTCCCCCAAACGGTGGTGTAGAAAAAGGGACTTGGAGTCCCTAATTGGTCAACTACATCACGCAAGCACTGTCGTAAAACCCGGCAGGTCTTTTACGAGACGAATGATCGATCTTTGTAAGTCTGTTCACCGACGAGACAGACCGATCAGGCTAAACAAGTCGTTCCACTCAGACCTAGCACGGTGGCGCCTCTTTCTCACCCAGTGGAATGGGGTTGCGATGATGCCTACTCTCATCAACAAAAGACCAGAATACATAGTAACCTCAGACGCCTCCGGGTCATGGGGTTGCGGTGCCTTCTGCGATAATCACTGGCTCCAAATACCATGGAGCAACAGTACAGCGCTACTCTCCCAGTCCATTGCGGTAAAAGAAATGATACCAATCATTGCCTCATGCGTAGTATGGGGCCATGACTGGAGAGGAAAACACATCCTCGCCAAATCAGATAACGAGTCCGCAGTACATGTCATAAAGCGCCGCAGTTGCAAAGATGAAACCCTCATGCACATGCTCCGCTGCTTATTCTTCATAGAGGCGCACTTCGGGTTTACACTGGTAGCGGAACACATCCCAGGTGCGCACAATGAGCTAGCAGATGCTATTTCACGTAATCACGCTACTTTTTTCCTTTCCAAGGTACCTGGCGCATGCAGAATCCCGACCTCAGTGCCGCAGGAGCTACTGGAGCTACTCATTCACCAACAGCCCGACTGGACCTCGCAGAACTGGACAGCCTTGTTCACTTCTATTTTAGAGAAGGTCTAGCAGCGTCAACTCGGAAGACTTATGAGGCCGGGAGGAAAAAATTCAACCAATTCTGTACAGAGCTCAACATATCCAACCCCTTACCAGTGAATCAGCAAACGCTCTGCTACTACGTTGCCTACCTTGCTAAACGCAATCTCTCTCCAGCGACGATAAAGGTCTATCTTTCAGCCTTACGACACTACCACATAGCAAGCGATGTCCCAGAACCAGATAGAGCAAAAATGCAAAAATTAAAGATCGTGAGCAACGGAATTACACGCGTATCAGCCCTCAAAACAAAGGAGACTCACACCCGCCTTCCAATCACTCCAGATATACTGAGACGGATCTACAGACTATGGCAGCCAAATCGTCACGAGTACGAGACAATACTCATGTGGGCTGCGAGCACGCTATGCTTCTTTGGATTCTTCAGGATGGGAGAACTCACAATTCCTAATGACAAGGCGTACGACTATTCAATCCACCTGTCCCCAGGAGACATAGCAACAGACAGCCATACTAACCCAACAATGCTGCAAGTACACCTGAAAACATCAAAGACAGACAGGGATCGCAAAGGCACAACAGTAATTGTAGGCAGAACAAGAGACCAACTATGCCCAGTCAGCGCAGTTCTAGCCTACCTTGCCATAAGAGGGGCCACACCAGGACCACTATTCCAATTGGAAAACGGAGTACCCCTTACAAAGACACGCTTTATCCTTAAGTTCAGAGAGGCTTTAACACGGATTGGCATCGATGCCTCCAAATACGCTGGTCATAGTTTCAGAATTAGCGCGGCCACCACAGCTGCACAGCATGGTATTGAAGACTCAGTGATACAGAAAATGGGAAGATGGAGAAGCACAGCATACCTCTCATATATCCAGCCACCAAAGGAATTCCTTACAAAGGTATCTGGCATACTGTCGTCAACAAACCCCACCCAGTGAAGGACTTCCAGCAGACCATCTCAACAAACTCATACCTATTGTCAGCTATTCGCACTCAATGTTGCATATATCATTATTATAAGCACCCCAGTAAATATGTTAGCGCGAGCAAGTATAATAACCTTCAGGGCACAATCAGACAACTTTCAATGGGTACCGGGAGCGTGAAAACCTTCGGATTGGGGAGGGAAGCACCAAGGGCTTCCGTTGGAGGAGTTAATACCAGAAGTAGGATTCCTACTTGGTCTTAACAGGACCCCAATCCAGTACAGGGTACATTCCAATGTTCAGGCACTGACACCAAGTAACCTCGTTCCCAGGCTCTCAGCCAGGGAATGGGATTATTGTGCCAAAGCATGCACCTGCCTCCCGGTACACCACCAACAATGGTAACCACAATGGGTACGAAAGGCAGTTATGACAAGAGGCCGACGGTAGTTAAATATATATATATATATATATATATATATATATATATATAGACAATTTTCCGTTTTCACCACAAGTGTGGGGCGCCCCAATTACGTATCATGCGCGACCGACATCGCATATCGTATATTGCGTAATGAAGAGGAAGTGCTCCACGAAGATGCTTTCCTGTTTCTCAGGTACAGAGTTGGTATTCAGGGAGAATTTAAGTGTGTGTTCCACCAAAGAAGGTCTTACACTAGGGGAATGCAGTGCATTGTGGGGCGAGCGTGAGGGAGTTGTATGGTGCATTGCGTTCCATATACACTACCTTTTACCACTTGCATGCATCTCACGTAACAATAGTCTCATTCCCAGGTCTTCCACACCACCGACTGTAGCCTGTAAAACTACAAAGACAGAGCAAGAAGCTTGTGAGGACCCGAACCAAAGAGCTCTGCATGACTCCATCAAATAAACCTTGCTGAGCAACAACTGGAGAAGACCTTCTGAAACCCCATAGCTACCACAACTACACTAATTGTGCTCAGGGGAAGGGCTGACAATATAGTCTACACCCAAAAAGGCCTGACTCCATGCATAGCTGAGAGAACCCTGGTTCTACAGCTGTATGTGCTCAGCAAATATCCACTATACACCATGACTTCAGGAGACAGAGCCAAGATGTGAATAACTTGGAGTCACAGGAAAGCAACGTGTTCATACTAAGATGTTGAACCCTCTTCCTCAACTTGCAATTCTCCAAGCCACCTCCAAATACTTTAAGACCTTGTTGCCTAGCCGCAGCAGTAGCTACCATTTCACAGTAATGACACACAGTGTGTACAATCAATCCAAGATTAGTTATATTGCTCCACAAACACTGGCGATATCCTAGCCTCTTCCCGAGGCGTTCTCTATACCTGTTAATACAATGAGCACTCCCGGTTGGCGGCAGTGTCACGTATACTGCATACTTGTGGAATGACAGCATCAGTGTGAATGCTCATGGTAAACTGGCCATAGTGTCCAGATGTATTTTTCCCTCCCTCACACTCCTCCCACCGTAAATAAATAAAAATACAGCTGGTTCGCAAGACTAAGCTTGTACGGCTATAGACTCTTTTTCATGACAACCACAACATCAAGGTCTGAGGGTAGTCGTGGCAGCCTGTGAGCAAACGACATGACATCCTGCGGTAAGTTTATCACATGTCCTGTGTAACCATACTGGCCATGTGGTAGTCGGTAGATTGACATGATGGGCATAACAGCTGCAACAAGCATCTCTTCAACTTGTGTCAAGCCCTGCAGTAACATGATCAACAGAACAGAAATTAGTTGTGTATGTTGTGTGGAATGTTGCAGTGTAGCCTGTTACAGTAAGAGTGTGCAACTCCCATAATGGTTTCTAAAATGGCTTCATGTTAAGTACCTGCTAAGCATATTCACTGGTGGTTGCCTAAACCACACATGAGTTGCACACTCTTATTGTAATAGACTCCTGTTGCAGTTTCTTATATGGGAGAAGTCCTAAAAATTACAGAACACATTTAAAAGTTATAAATGGAAGGCTACCATGCAACAAAAGGAGGGCTTTAAGTGTCTACAAAGCTCGAAGGAACCCAGATACATGGTATTTGACCATTCAAGACACACTAACCTGAAGTTCAGGAGGTACAGGACCAGGGTCCATGTTGTTCATCGATGAGTATAGCTTGGGGATACGCTTGTCTCGACTACATCGTATACACTCAGTGTCACTACTGTCAGGTGGTAATGTTCTGACATTCAGGCCAGGGAACTTCTCTAAGCATGTAATACGTTTGGAGACATGTAGAGCTGCCAGGCGAGAATGGAAGTTCACCATCTTAGTACGAACAGACTGTTGCTCTCTTTGTCTCCTGTGACTCTCTCTGTCTTGTTCACATCTTGCTGCTGTCTCTTCAGGAGTCTCATGGGTCAGTCTTCTTTGTTGAGTGATGCTCATTTGCTCCAGCCGGGCCTCTCTCTGATCCGGGGTCTCATGGGTCAGTCTCCTTTGCTGTGTGACGCTCATTTGCTCCAGCCGGGCCTCTCTCTGATCCGGGGTCTCATGGGTCAGTCTCCTTTGCTGCGTGACGCTCATTTGCTCCACCCGGGCCTCTCTCTGATCCGAGGTCTCATGGGTCAGTCTCCTTTGCTGCGTGACGCTCATTTGCTCCAGCCGGGCCTCTCTCTGATCCGGGGTCTCATGCGTCAGTCTCCTTTGCTTCGTGACGCTCATTTGCTCCAGCTGGGCCTCTCTGTGGTCCGGGGTCTCATGCGACAGTCTCATATGCCTCGCGAGGCTCACTTGCTCCAGCCGAGCCTCTCTCTGGTCTGGAGTCTCTGACGCTAATCGCTCTCTCCTCTGATCCAAGATCCTCTCCCGCTCAGCAGCAGACCGCGAAGCACGACGAGCTCCATCCCTTACTCTCCGTCTCACTAACCGTGTCTCCCTTTGTTGAGCGCTTTCAGCAGCGCGACGATCCCTATCGCGTTGGTTTCTACTCCTCAGCCTTTCTCTTCTTTCTTCGCGTTCCATAATTGAGTCGTACCTAAAGCTTTTTTCTGACTTTAAAACGTAGTTAGCTAGCTGTGCATGCAAACATGTGGGAATATTGCATCACGCACAAATAGGGCAGAATGCATATACGGAATACGCACGTACCAAACATACCTACATATATATATACATATATATATACATATATATAGACAATTTTCCGTTTTCACCACAAGTGTGGGGCTCGCTGCGCTCGCCCCAATAAACTATGGTGCATGTTCCATGAAGGAGGGTGATACATAAACTACAATATACTAGGGGAATGCAGTGCATTGTGGGGCGAGCGTGAGGGAGTTGTATGGTACATTAGTGTTCCGTTACCAAAAGGTAGTGCTATGGAATCCATAGCACTACCTTTTCCCACCTCTCACATAACAATAGTCTCGTTCCCAGGTCTTCCCCACCTCCAACTGTAGCCTGTAAAACTAATGGCGACGAACGCCTGGGGAAGAGGCTATGTAGGACATCCAATGTATGTCGGTGTTTGTGGAGCAATATACCGTGGGTATATGTGTGCTAATCTTGGGTTCATTGTACACACTCTGTGTCATTACCGTGAAATGGTAGCTACTGCTGCAGGCAACAAGGGCTCAAAGCATTATATTTGGAGGCGGCTTGAACTGTTGCAAGTTGAGGATGAGGGTTCAACATCTTTGTACGAACAAATATATTTCGTTGGTTTCTAGTGTCTCCAAATCTTGGCACTGTCTCCTCAGTCACGGTCTATAGTGCATTGATAGTTGCTGAGCACACACAGCTGTGGAATCAGGATTTTCTCAGCTCAGAGGTATGGAGTCAGGGTGGTGCAGACTACACTGTCAGCCCTTTTCCAGAGCACAATTATTGGAGTTGTGGTATGGGGTTTTAGAAGCTCTTCTGTAGCTGTTGCTCACGACGGTTACGTATTTCGTCGAGTCACGCAGACCTCTCTGGTTCGGGTCCTCACAAGCTAATCGCTCTGTCGTTAATACATGTAACATGCACATGGAGCACTCCCCGTTGGCAGCAGTGTCACGCATCACGTTAGTAATCAGTCTCCGTCTTGCTAGTCGCGCCTCCCTTTCCTAACCATTTTCAAGTCCCTGTTACGTTGGTTCCCACTATTCAGCCTTTCTGTCTTCATTGTGTCTTGCTAGTCTTGTCTCTTGAGCAACAGTGGTGGTCAACATACAACGTAGAAATATTGCATCGCGCACAAATGGGGCAGGATGTATATATACGGAATACGCACGTACCAAACATACCTACATACATATAGACAATTTTCCGTTTTCACCACAAGTGTGGGGCTCGCTGCGCTCGCCCCAATTATATAGAAATGAGTCTTTTTGTTTTGGGACTGGTTCCTCTGGTACTAAATGAGTATTTAGGGGACAAATTCCATCAAAATGAGATCTGTTCTGACTCTGGCATATTTCCATTCGAAACGATTTTGGAGTGTTGATTTCTCTGAGGTGTCTCAGTCTTGGGTGGAAGTCCAAGTTGATGTCGGCTATGCTCTTGGGTTCATAGCGTATCCACTTTCTGCTGCCATCCTCTTGCTGGCTGAACAGGAATACAGGTAGTTGCAGAATGGTCGCCACTGCAATGAGTTCGATCTGCGACCCCCATTGGCCATTTTCCCTGATTCGCTTGCAGTATGCTGTATTAGTTTTACCAATAAAATGGTTTTTGAACAAACAAGTATTCCATTCCACAAAGTCTGCAAGGAGAGTACGTACTTGTGGGTGGTATTTCTGTTTTCCAAAAAGAATTTTTGAAATAGGTCGATATAGACAGTTGCCATCTCCAGCGATATAATCCAAATTCCTTTCAGCTTGTTTTAATTCATTCAGAGTTGCCACATATTCTGGTGTTGCCACATATTCTGGTGTTAGAGGAGGCTGCATGATGTGTAGATTCTTTGCAGAGTTTTCATGTATATTGATGTCAAATAAGATAGATGCAACTTTCCTTCGGAAGGTAACCAGCTCGCTATCATACTCATCTGTCTCTTCATCTCCCTCACTGCAGATATCAACACAACATTCAGGTGCAACAGGCTTGGTGAAAGTATCCTGGTATGTTTTGGGTGATGAATCAGTGTAAATTTCACGTGCAGCCAACTGTGGAAGAGAAAAATTTACATTCAAATGTTCTCACATGCTAAAATTTATATTAGTAAATACCTGATGTGAAAGCCCAACACTTGAACTTGAAGTGATGAGTCTGGCTGGACCAGGGTTTTGGTGCAATGCAGCTTTGAGATAAGAAGAGAATATTAGGTATAAGTCTGCATGTGCGTCGAATACATAATTATGTAACTCACCTGTAATTGAGTGCAAGCGCCCAATTGTTTCCTGAACGTGGACTGAACTTGGTTTTTCTAGCTGTTTTTGATTCAAGCATTGTCGATGAATACATCGCTTTTTCTTTCGTCCTGGGCCACCAAATTTCGGCATGTCAATACAAAACTTGCAATCTCCACAGTCATCTCATAAACATCCAGTACATTCACACCTAGGTCTCTTGATACCTAAATGTATCCAAGGGTAAATATGAGTACTTACGTCAACATATACCATAAAATAAGCCCACCCTTCTTTTTTAAATGAAGTTGTTGCAAAGGGTAGTTTTCTCTCTAAAGTACGCCCACCTATTTATGCCGCAGTACATGTTGTTATGGCAAGAAGTGCCAAAGAAGCAGCACTGTGCAAGAGGATGGACTTACAAATGAAGGCAGACATAATATCCTCTTATTGCATAAGCAAGCAGAAGACAAAAGAGGCATTGCAGAATCACTGATTTCGTACATTAGGCTAGACTAACTGCATGTAAGGTGGGCATATTACGAGAAAAATATGCCAATGGGCGATCGACTTAAGTGGTGCCACAAAGAGGGGGATGGGCATACTTTTGAGAGTTGTAATATTTTCGAGAGATTATGTTAGTTTTGTCTAAATATGTAAAGATACCTCTTCTTGTTGTAAACGTTTTGTCAGATCCTGCTTGGATTTGTGATTCGTCCTGGCTGTGAACACTCTCAGTATCATCCTATAGGAGAGCATTGAGAGATTTCACATTGTTTACAACATGTAATCACAACCTCTTCCTGTTCCCATTTGTGGTCATAGCTTGGCAAGGTTACATCATGCAGTCTGTTGCTCGTCTGAAAAATCATATATTATGAATCCCCGCTTACTAGAACATTCATATTTTGTGTTGAACTTCACTTTACCTTGCGACAGATATCTGCTTTCATCCCCACTCGATTCTGGTATTTCCAGTTGCCTTTTTTTCTGCCTCTTTTCTGATATTCTTGAAGCTTTCCATACCTTCGTAGAAGCTGTCTGGTTAACTTTCTGGTTCTCTGTTGGATCAATGGTCTTACAACCAAGCCTTCTTTTGTTGGAAGGGTACCCTTGAATTGGGTTGTAATTGCCTCTATTTGGGTGTTGAGCCAGCGTAGTTGATCAGGATCTGTGCTATTGAATGTCAGTGATTCCAGCACTTTGAGGCTGGTACGCACTCTCTGGCCTTCTGACCTTAGTTCCTGCACAAGTCCCTAATGGAAAACAATCATTAGATAAACTTTCTGTAAATATTGGTGTTAGGTGGGATTGTGAAAATACCTTTGACTTGCTGGGAATTTCACTCCATTGATAGTTGGTGCTGCAACCCTCTCCTTCCTTCTCATCCAGGTTGAGTGCAAGGCCGTGTTCTTCAGTTTGTGCGCCAACAATCCCCTCTTCCTCAAAATATGCTGTAAGGGCTTCATTGTCTGCTGACAGGTAGGGGCTTTCTAAGTAGCTTTTAGGAAGCTTGTACCAGTTCCACATTGGTACTAGTTGGAATACAGCAAACGTGTTTGCATGGAAGATTCCACTGCCTCCAATCCGCACAACCACAGGAAGGCATGCCTTTGTCAGCCCCAAAGTCAATTGTATACTTGTTGTCTCCTGATCCATTTACAGTGAAGATTCCCTTGTCTGAATCTATCACTTCAACATCAGATGCCGTGTACTTGGAGCTATTGGCTTTTCGGTCAAGGCAGTGAAGTATGGTGGTCCGTGGTCGTCCATGCAGATATTCAGGAACAAAGTCTTTGTAGGATCGGTAAGAGGTGGATTGTTTGTAGTTTAGAAACAAGTACTTTTGATAGCTTTCAGGGAGAAAAGCTTCAACTAGGACTGTTATAAGTCCAGACAGACTGATTGCTTTTTTCTGGCGAGGAAGAAAGCTATACTTTAAAACTCTGTTGAGAGCCTCCACACCATTGTTTGTGTTGACTGTTGCGTGATACTCATCATCATGAAATCCCCTTGCCCATCGCTGTACAATGAAAGAAACAGTAATGCAACATATCTCATGGCTGAGTGCCTCACTAAGGCCAAAGTGCAATTCTTTTGACTTCAAGTAGTTTAAGTGGTTGCTAAATATTTGTTGGTTTTGGGGTGGACCCAAAGGGTTTTGAGGCAGACCCAAAAGGGCATATGGAAAAGCAGGAAATGGAAATGAAACGGAAACTGGAAAGGGAAACTGGAAATGGAAACTGGAAACGGAAATGGGAACGCGAAACGTACCAATCACTGGTGCAATGTTTTCTTCATAGTGTGCTTAGTCATTACTCTTGTATTGTGCTTAGCAATGGTTATAGGACTGGCTTTATGAGTCATGTGCTTTGCCTTTACTCTTGTACTGTGCTTTGTGATTACTGCTTTTAGTGTGGTTGACTATCACTCATGTGGCAAGCAATGTTGCAATCTAGTCTGGTTCACATGTGAGAAGGTCTCAGCACAAGACTAGTTGCAATCTGACCATGAGAGTAACCTACTTCGTTTTGGAACAAGGCCAGCATTCCTACCCTTGCAGCCTCATTCCTAGACCTACTTCCAGTTTTGATTGCTTGCAGTGTGTGAAGCAAATTATGGCTTCATACCCAGGCCCTGGGTACAATAGCCCCATCCCAACCATTGCCTTCCCCCCCCCCCCCCCCCCCAATACTTGCCAATGCAGAAATACTGGTGTAGTGTTCTGATTCAAACATTAATCTCAGGACATGTACAGGGCATATTTATGCAGAATCAGCTAGTTACTATAAGTATGGAACACCAAAGATAGAATAGCTACTGCTGAGAACATAAACAATGACTTGTACCACCCAAGTGAGAAATACTAAACAATCACACATTACACTACAACTGGGGGCAGGTGAAGGGAAAGGCTAGGCTAGCTAGGCTAGCAAACCAAAAACTGGAGGTAGGGAGAGCACTCACAGCACTGGGATGCCTAGGAACGACAACGTGCAAATCTTGCTAGGACTACAACAGCTAAGAGGTTGCGTTTCCATTTCCGTTTTCAGTTTCCGGTTTCCGTTTCCAGTTTCCGTTTCCAGTTTCCGTTTCCAGTTTCCATTTGATTTCCATTTCCTGCTTTTCCATATGCCCGACCCAAAAGGTGTATTAGAAGCCCCAAAGAGCAAGTGTCTTTCAGTATGATTCTTCAACCATATGCTCAAGTTTGGTTACTAAGCAAGATAACAACAAACTATTTTGTGTAATTATTCCTTAAATAAGTTACTGTTACCAACCTCAGGAAGAGACAACCATTTTGTGTTGAGCCATGCCTGTACAGCATGATTTTCTCTCCACACTGCTGATTCTTTTAGTTGCTTTTCTGCTTCCTTGTAGTAATTGTCAGGTGGAACTTCTCCATTCCTTGCTGGTGGTGCCCATGCACAATTTCTCAGAAGACTTAGTAGAACATCTCCATCTGACACACTCAAACCATGCTTCTATCTCGTACCCACCTCTCCCAGGCTTGCTCTCGATGAAAGTCGCACAAATAGACTTTGCAGCGGGGAAATGCTTGCTCAATAGCTCCAAGCTCTGCATCTGAGTAATCAGACATGAAATAGTTTGGCTGCCACTTGGGATTCCACTGCTTTGGATTGCTAGGGCCTCTCCAATTTCTGAAGCTGTTTCAGCTTGGGTGAGAAATTCTGCCACAATGATGTAGCCAACATTGGTCCTGACAGCAATGAAGAATAGGGCCAAGTCGTATCGAGTGGTTTTGTATGTGGCATCAATCAGTGAGATTTTGTTCCCATATACTTCCATTAGCCTCTGCTGCCATTCCTCCTGGTGTACATACAACAATGTTTGTGAGTATACCTTCCATCTGATCCCACCAACTGTTGTTCATCAGTTCCAGCAGTTCCAGAAATCAAGAAGAAAGGGAGAGCAAAATGACGCAGTTGAAGCAAGATCTAGCAGCCTTAAAACCAGTGCGGAGAGCTAACAAGTACTATGTATCCTTGCCAACTCAGGAGGTAAACATGATTACTGATATCACTGTTGGTTGGAAAGTAGCTTCTGTCACTTTGTGATGGTAAAACATCTGGACAGAGTGTGTGCACAACATAGTTTCTCAGAATTCGCTTGATTTCTGGAACTGCTGGAACTGAGTACCTTCCATCTGATCATCACCAGCACTGTTACCATGGAAGCGTCCTTGTAGAGTGGGTTGGGAGTAAGGGGTGTGGGAGGAAGGGGGATGGGAAACAGACTCATCAGAATTCTCCACTTTCACTTCTATATAGGGTCTGAAGTAGAATGTGGACTTCGGATTGGATGCCTTCCACTTCTCGATCTTTTTCTCCAGGTTTTCTTGGTCAAGTTTTGAAAGTTCAAGAGATTTCTTCGCCAGGTAAACATGATTACTGATATCACTGTTGGTTGGAAAGTAGCTTCTGTCACTTTGTGATGGTAAAACATCTGGACAGAGTGTGTGCACAACATAGTTTCTCAGAATTCGCTTGATTTCTGGAACTGCTGTTGTGCCTTCTGACACAAGCTCACAAATTTTGTCAGCAATTTTTGGGTGCATTTTCTGAGCAAACCCAGCAACTCCAGGTCCAATTGGATGAGACCGGTGTGCCTCCTGAGTTGGCAAGGATACATAGTACTTGTTAGCTCTCCGCACTGGTTTTAAGGCTGCTAGATCTTGCTTCAACTGTGTCCTTTTGCTCTCCCTTTCTTTCCGCAGCTCCTTTTTGGAGAGATTGAATGCCAGTTGTGATGGAACAGCATAATCGGGAAATAGGGTAATATGTTTTATTGACATGTGTGCAGCGCAACCTTTTTTGCGACTCCCTTGCAAATGCACTCTCAGTGAACCTTTGATTTTTCTCCTTGTAGTAATGTGCTCCAAACTGGCAATCAAGTTTACGATGCTCAGTCACCATGAATGGCGTATTCTCCAACTCAACTTCCAGAGCTCCTAACTTGTGTGACCAGAATATTTTTGGCGTTGGAACATGACATTTGACCTTTAAAAATGAAAAAGAAATAACTTTTTTAAACCTCGTGTGATTGCCTGCTTTGTTGGTGTTCTGCATGTAGGTTGTTTATGTGGGGCAGGGAAGTGGGAGGGGGGGGGGGGGGTTATCTAATGGGTTCATCCTGGAAAGAGAAATAAAGTTCCTGTGTTGACAATCAAAAGATCGGCTCATTCAGTGGCCAGCTATTATGTGTGAACTGTTAACCATCTTACCTCGTTTTCTTCATTCTTCTGAAGATCACTGTCTTCTGCAACACCCTGGTTTTCTTTGTTCAATTCCTTGGTGGATGCTGGTTTGGAGCACCTAGAAGTTCTGGTTCCATAAGTTGTTACTGTCACTTTTCTATGAAGCTCCAGTGTCTTCTCCAAGTCATCTACCACGCCCTCATAATACAGCCCACATCTGTGAAGCCCAACAGCCCAAGGGGGTGCTTCCATTGTCATAGCCAAACTAGACTGCAAAACTGCGGACTTCGCGCGTAATACTCGAACTAGGAAGACCCATGTAATTAAATTTAATACTAAATTACGTCATGGGCACCAGATGTTGTGAACTTAGTGCGCCCCGTATCTACAGTGCCGTACCTAGCATCCCGCACGTACTGACCGTGCTTACCGATGGCTGTGTTACTGTTCGCTAGTCTCGCAAGCCAGACCCACAACCCCATCGCGAATCGCTTTGGGTATACGTGCCCCATGCGATATGCGAGCCAGACCCAAGCATAGCGCGAGGGTCTGGTCGCAAGCCTATATTGCGATTTGTACCCACTGCAGAAATATTGCAGTCCAATCAGATTGCAGAAGACGTAATTACGACGTACTGACATCCGGTGAAAACAGTACACTTCGTTATTCACGAGAACTTCTCAAACGTTACGTTGTAACAAAGATTTAGAAAGTGTTTGAAAAGCAGTCAGAATTTGGCCGAGTTAGGAACTGTACGAACTGGGCTACAATCACCCGAAGCCTTAATTCAAAAACTGAATAGGCATTACGTCATCCACGTGATAATTGCATTCCTACCGTACAAAACACAATATTGGCTTGCGACCAGACCCTCGCGCTTTACGCTCGGGTCTGGCTTCGCCAGACTAATATGCGCTGTGGTTGATTGGGTCTATTAATTAATTAAGCTAGCTGGACTGTTGAGAGCCTAGTGGTGACTATGCAGTGGCTTTCAAATCCTAACTATCACACGACCAGTCAGCTATGCGTGCATGCGTTGTGCATGCATGCGTTGACTTGTGCATGCATACCAGTACTATGGTATAGAATTGCATCTGCATGGTATAGAATTGCATCTGTGCAGAGTCTCTACAATATGGTATAGAATTGCATCTGTGCAGAGTCTCTACAATATGGTATATCAGAGGTGTAAGAATCTTATGAAGGCAGCCAAAAGATGCCCTTCCCTACTTTTACGAACAGTGTTCTGTGATGCTGAGTCTGTATACCCTGGTGCTTTCTTGGTTATAACTATCTTTATGGCCACAGGCACATCAAGTTGTACAGTCATTTAGATGATACAATTGCACAATTAATAAGAGAAATTAGGAGTGACTACTATTACATTCCTGGCTTTAAGAAATGTGATGTTGAGTACATTGTGAACTGTATTAGCACCCTTTAGTTAGCTGAGTCTCTTTGTATCATTAAATTTACTGTTAAATTATTGTATTTAGCATCTTTTGCGCCTTTCTCTTGGCGTGTGTCTAATAATAATAATAGCAGTGGCGCCGCTACACTTTTTAGACCGTAAATTAATATTCATAACCTGCATGCTATAAGATAGCTCAAGCTAGCCTCGTTCTGGGAGCGAAGCTAAGATCAAGCAGCCTCTTCGTTCATATGCAGTTACATGCCGTACATTTCCGATTAAAGTACACTATAAGGTGATCGAAATCTTGGCAGTGAGATGGTTCGGCACGAAGCTAATGCAGATTTCCAAAGAGACTACTACAAGCGACGAAAGCTAGCTGGGGCGGTCTCCTGGGAACGACGACGAAGTCAGTATAATGTTTTCCACATAATTTGAATATTGTACTGGAGGGTTGGTAAGGTCTGAGAACGAGGCTGGAATATTATACACCGTTGAAAAAACTTTATTTTGCAGTCTAAAGGTGCACACTTTGAAAAGAGTCGCCTCCGCGCTATACGAGCGGCGAAATTACTTCTTAGCAGCACTTCACGCGGCACAGCATGGCCTCTACACTTCAAATTTGCTTCCTACGCCTATGTATAGGCATAGATAATAGACCTATAGTATATATAGACCCTAGCCGATGGAGATGGTTTCCTGTGTTCCAGTAGCTCAGCAAGCGATGATGATTATGATGATGAGCCTCTTCTCAAGAAGCTCTGTGTGCTTCCTCACAAATTCACAATGCACCAGAATTCGCCTCAGAAAACCTGAAATTATCAAATTTCCTGGGGGAGCATGCCCCCAGACCCCCCTACAGTGAACGACTGCAGGGCGGCCATGTTCTCTACTTCAGCTGATGACATTGCCCCCCTCCCCCCCCCCTCCCCCCTAGATGGAAAAAAGTTATGTACGCCCCTGATCTACATAGCTATGTTCGTTCTGAAAACTGTACTTTTAGCCATTTTATACGTCATGCTCACGTGAGAAAAGGTCCTGGCTCTCCCCGATAAGCGAGGGAAAGCTGGGCGGAGCCTGGGAATGAGGCTATGTGGTGTCCATGAACCTATCCCAGCCGTGCTTACTCATGGTTTTTGGTCTGGGAACGAGACTGCGTTTGCGCATGCATACTAGATTAGAAAATGGCGTCCTACGCAATGGATAGCAGACGAACAGCTTTTTCGATCACAACGCTAAAAGCTGATTTAAGCGCCCAACCTCCCTCTTTGAGTGCCTTTATGATCAGCAAGACTCATGTAGTTTCCCAAAAGCCTCGCGGAAGACAGCTAAACGCGGAAGACAGCTAAACGCAAAAGTGTGCAGTAGTGAAAGTGCCATTTTTGTTCAGCACCATCCCTACATAGAGAGTCTACCGACTCTGTGATAAGGTGCTGCTGCTGGGGCATGCCTGTAATTTATGTGGGGATCCAAATTATTCTTGGAGAGGGTAGCCAGAGATTAGACTGTGTAGCCTTTTTCTCAGGATGCCACCTGGCTTTTTGTTGCTTGATGTACTTGGTAAGTGACAGAAAGCTAGGCAGAGGGTGCATGGGAATGAGGCTATACTGAGACTGTGTGCAGAGTTTGCAGCAGGATATCACATGTAGCAGTGTTCCCAGACCTTCTCAAAGTCAACCTTTTGATCATCTACGCATGGAGGAGGTATAGAGGCGTTAATTGATGCTCGGACACTTAAGAAATGTTGCACTCTTGTTGCGCGCACAGCAGTCCAGCAGACACAAGAACTGTAGGATAGGATGTTCAGAAATTTGCCCTCAGAATATGCTGCAAGCACTTACTCCCAACTGCTCCAGTTGTTTAACATTCCTACTCTGTCCAAACACAGACTCCACCTTGACCTTTGCACTATGTTCAAAATTGTACATAGACTATTTGAATTTCCTCCTGGCATTCTGAACACATAGCTACATGTACTATGGCAGAACTCCAAGCACTGACGGACCACTTTTGTTTCATCTACCCTTCGCCCGCACTATTATAATTCTTTTGTCCCCCGTACAGTCCCTTCATGGAACTCCTTACCAGTTACACTTGTATCTAATAGTCAACCTGTTTTTAGAAGTCATGTATGGATGCATATCTCATATCAGTGTTGCTATTTTATGTATCCTTTGCCGATCAGCATAAGTTTTCATAGAAAAATTACACCCCAAGTGGAAAGAAATAAAAATTATAGTAATGAATGAATGAATGAATGAATGAAAAGCCACAAAAGTGCACAGTATGTCCTATGTTTCAGCCTTTCTTTCCTGAAGTTTGACACCACAGCTATATATACAGTTGTCATTGAAGTATCTTCAGTTAAAGCACTAAGCCTGAGAGGTAATCCATGGAGACTATACAGGGCCAAACAATTGCCATCACAAAATGGGACCTATGCTGACACAGGAATTTACAGTGCCCAAATTAGCTATATTAACATAAAGGTACTTAGCTACATTTGCTAAAGATGAGAATATGCGAAACCACGGCTAACCTGACTTACGAAAGTCACAAAAAAGTTTTCCGAATGAAAACAAGCGCATGTAGGGATGGAACACTCAAAAACCAGCCAAACAAGATGGGAACGACACCACAACACATTCACACCATCCCTACATCTTGTGCCATTTTTCCAACTATGTTTTGTGTTGGTTGGTTGTGTGCATAGGAGGGTTGTGGAAGGCAGTGGGGAGGATATTGCTGGGTGTGTAGTGCATTGTTGGTGTGCATGGAGTGTTATGTTGTGGGTGGATGAAATGTACTTGCTATACTGAGCATGGCAGGTATAGTTTGTCTTGTATGCAGAAACTGTAAGCAGTGGTGGGTCTGTTTGGTATGTTGGGAGTTAAGTTATGTTGTGAAATTTTATTGCTGCTGAATGTGGCAGATATGGATTGTCTTTTATGTGGAAGGCTGTGGAGTGAGCAGTGCTGAGTACCGTGTTCATTTAGTGAGTGTGTAGAGAGTTTTTTGTTGTGCATAGTTGGCAAAATGGCACAAGATGTATAGGGATGGTGTGAATGTGTTGTGTTGTTCCCATCTTGTTTGGCTGGTTTTTGAGGGTTCCATCCCTACATGCGCTTGTTTTCATTCGGAAAACTTTTTTGTGACTTGTTCCTTTTTTTTTTTTATAGTAAGAGAGAAGAGAGGTGGGAAAGGAAGGCGAGGTGAAGATGCATGGTCTGTAAAGTATGAAAGCATAGAACTGTGGTGTTCACAAAGAACAAACAATCATCATAAATTCAAACGCTTCCAAGTGAAATTGTAAATTTATCTACAGGGCTTAGAAACCCAAGCAAAGCCTCATAAAACCCAAGTGCAAAGCATATTGAGTTTTATGAGGCTTTGCGCACAGGCTTATAAATCCCATAGATTCCAACACTGTGGTGTCAAACCGATAGTAAAACTGTTGCTGTGATGGTGTCTTACGGCTCAATACTACATGTATGTGAGCTCTGTGGGGACGAAGTCTGCAGCGAGTTTTTCAGTGAACCCAATAGTCCACATGAAGTGAGCGGGAGCTGAACAACTGCCAGTTTCTGCGGCCGCCTCCTTTAGAGTGGACGTTTTTTAATGAAGCCATCATTGACTCGGTGCTACTAGCTGCAATAGAGCAGTTCGAGCACCAAGCTACCAATAGGCTGCTAATTGCTGTGTTGGAGGAATATGAAGACTCAGGCACAACACAAAAGGAGGATGTTAAGAAGACACCTGCCAAAATGCTACCTTCAACTAAACATTGTATGTGTACTATATGCATTTTTGTTGTAAATGACTATAACAAGCAAATTTGAAATGTTGAAAGTTGAAAATAAAAATTGAATATCAGTGTTCTAAGTCATCCTAGATACGAAGTACTTGATGGTTAAAACACTAGCTGGCAAGTACCAGGTAGTGTTTTAACCGTCAAGTATACCTCGTATCTAGGTGGGTTATATGACTAGCAACTGACTAGATTACAAATGACTTCAGCTATGGTCTAAGTAGAAGTAGAAACTGCTGCACTTGCAAACTACATGTGCTTAGTGTGGGAGTCCTCACATTATGACACATACACTTTCATTTACAGCAGCTCTAGCAATACATACCTTATAATACTTCTCCTGGAAACATGCACATCCCCTCTCTTGTTTTGCGTTATACTATATACCTGACTTTGGCTGTTGCCGTCCGAAGTTCATCTTTCACGGTAAGCTAGATCTAAACACGTGCTCAGTTGAGCTTCTGGGGGGCGTAGTTGCTATGAATAATCTTATTCTATCAAAATGGCGTATTACATTAACATCGGAGTGCTTGAGAATTACTGAAGAATAGTTCGAGTTCTACGATAACGATAAGTAGTGAGTGCAATACCCAGTGATTTATGTTTTTTTTTTTCGCGTTTGAATCATTGTAATAGCTTCAGCCGTTATCGTGCTAGCCTGACTTACAGTGAGAGAAGAAGAAAGAAGAAAGAAAGTCAGTAAGATAGACGATTTGCCTGTTTTAGCGACTTGCCGGTCTGGTACTTTAGCGATGCTTTTCCAGCAAAGTTAACGGTCCTGTTACCCATGGAAGCACTCGATAATGCCTGATATGACTCATGGAGGCCGTTGACTAATCTAACGCAGACATTTCGAGCGTGTCATTTCTGCACATTTAATGTGGCCTCCATTTCTTTTCGGGGTCATCCCTACACATTAGTCTCGTGACCAGCCGGATCTACCTACGGAAAGTCCGTCTGGTAACGATATATCCCGCAGCTCTTATCAAAGAGTTCACCTGATTGGTCAAGAGCAGAAATACTAGTCACATGAAACACTATCTAAACATGGATCTGATTGGTCAGATCACGTGATCAGCTCCACCCCCCTGCAACACGAATACAGGAGATAGGCAACACCAATACAGGAGATAGGCAACACCAATACAGGGATTAGGCAACACCAATACAGGGGATAAGCAACACCAATACAGGAGATAGGCAACACCAATACAGGGAATAGGCAACACCAATACAGGAGATAGGCAACACCAATACAGGGAATAGGCAACACCAATACAGGAGATAGGCAACACCAATACAGGAGATAGGCAACACCAATACAGGAGATAGGCAGCACCAATACAGGAGATGGGCAACACCAATACAGGAGATAGGCAACACCAATACAGGAGATAGGCAACACTAATGCAGGGAATAGGCAACACCAATACAGGAGATAGGCAACACCAATACAGGAGATAGGCAACACCAATACAGGGAATAGGGAACACCAGTACAGGGAATACGCAACAGAATAAGTAAGTTGTAAGAAAGTGTCATGCGTTTCTGTGTCATCTGGTTTGGGGGGAAGGGGGGATTGGCAGCTGGCCGCTTTCACTCATTCTCTGTCATCTGGATGTAGGACTGTGTGCTTTGTCTTTGTCTTGGCTGTTACTTCATGTAATTCATCTCGATCAGTTCATATCACCCTGATTGTTGTGTTAGTTCATCCTCTGAATGACTTGGATGGGTATGCTTGCTGTCTGCCAGCTGAGAGGGCTGTTTGAGAGGCTTCAGTTGTCTGGGTAATCCATTATCTTGCCAAAATGGCTGGTTGTTGTGGTGTCTCTATTTACTGGACAGAACACCAACTGACCTTTTTCCACATGCAAAAAAATCATTTCTACGCCCGGCAATTTAATTTCCTGCCGCATATGTGTTGCATACTGCATCATGCATATTAGCCTAGAAACACAGTATTACACTGCACAGACACAGATTTAGAAACGCCAAAGCATCTTCAACTCTTGAAGCACTAGAACTAGCCATCACACATGCTTGGAGTGAGGTCAAAATTACAGATAATGCAATACTACAGCACTAAAGTGAAGATCTGTAGCCTCAATTATCAATGCCCAGTATCCACACTTTTCAGTGCAGACAACCGAGTACAATCTAGTAAAGGTTCTGTTATCACCACATGTGAACATTTGTAGCCTGGTAAGCTGCCGACTTCAAAAAAAAATTATATTTACACCACAGTTGTCACTCCAGCATAATCAGTACAGTATAAATCAAGTGATCAGTAAAACTAGCTTATGTTTACACCATGAGTGCTAGATCGGTTTAGTCTTTATACCCCATGTGCTGTATCTAGATCCCAATTCACTGATTTTTAGTTTCTCATTAGGTGCTTCCCCTGCACACAATGTGGGCGGGCGGGTATTACCATTATGTATTTATCCATAGCCAGCAAATATGAAAGAACTTGACAAACAGGATCAGTGCTCATCATGCGTCAATTTAGAAGGGTTCTTTTGGATGCTGTGCAGTAGACAGGCACGTTGTTAGCATCGTTTAATACGTTCATTGTTACGCTTATCCGGTTCATTTGTACGTCATTAGCATGTGAAACTATAAATAATGGTGATAAACTCTATCGTGCTGATGAGAAACTAATAATCAATGAATTGGGACCTTATAGATATACATCAGAAGGGCATAATTTGGCAGCAAGCTACAGGCTGATATAATGTACCTAGCTACTCTACTGGTAGGTGGTTACAGAGCATAATAACGATTTTTTTTGTGTGTGCAAAGAGGGTCAGTTCAACAGCTAGTCCACTGTCCACTGAATAGAGACACCGTTAACGTTGTTCATGATAGTAGAATAGCTGTGCTCTCTCCACAAATTACCGTTACATGCATGCCAAAGTACGTACTTCTGGGTCTTGCAAATACTCTTTTGTGACGTCGTTGAGGTACTGGCACCAAAGTAAAAACAACTCCTGAGACCTTCATTTCTATCGTTCAGTCACTGTGAGTGTCAGTGTCTGACGCTTGAAGTTGCAGACGGGAAACTCGTATCACTGGCTAGCGATAGTTGTTCGGGGAACCAACATCACTGTAACAACAGGGGGGAGAGAAGAGCATGCTTTCAAAAACCACATCCTCGGAATGACCCACAGGTTTGTATTCACATCGATAATTATTACAGCACTCCACATTATGCCTTGTTATTTGTATAGGTGATTCAGCACCCAGAATTTAAAACTGCCATGAACTTGTCTGCCAACACCATCAGCAGCATAGAAGACACAAAGCGAGATCACACTTACTCCCACAGCATGGTTCATCCCTTGACAAATGAAGTCAACCGTTACATTGTTGGTGACAGATTTCACGATGGTCACAAAACATCTGGCCACAAGAAAGCGACTTGTAAATACCATAGTATAGACCTGTGTCCAGAGTTGGTTGGCTTTCAAAGCGTAACATCAGAGGTGTTGAACTCGAAGATAAAAACAACACGACTGCAGTCAAGCAACCAACAAAATCTTCACCACTACTTTTTTTACAACCGCCTTATGGACCACTGGAACAACTTGCAGATTGTTCATAAGCAGTGGTTGCAGATGCAAAGGAGAGCTGAACCAGGAGAAACTGTAGGTAGAGATGAGTACCACCGTTTTTGTTATGTATGCACTGCATGCCACAAATGTGGACATACAGCAGCCAACTGCCTTCAGTGACAACAGGTATAGCTAGTCATATTCTTTAGCATGACAGTGTGTATATTAACCATTGCTGAATTCATTTTACCACATAGCTAGTAGCTACCTCCCTAGTTGACAGTACAATTTTAATTTGTGCTTGATTTTTGAGTCATTATATCTGCTGTTAGAAAATTAATATTGGCTCAAAAATGGAGCATCCTACCATAATTACAGACTGAAGACCAAAATGATGCCATTTGTAGAAGGAGAAAAGTATATAGCATGCTTTCAGTATAGGTCGATGAAACTCTATAGCCCCTGGGCATATGCATGCAGCCCTAGCCCTACCCTAACCCTAACCCTAACCAATAACTCTAATCCAAATTCTGAACATCCATCCACCCCACCCACCTCCCTACAGAGGTAGGAAAGAAATATTTGTATACTTCCTACTTGTTTTTACAGGGCCGTAGCCATGAAATTTGGAGTGGTCAGGTTAGTGGTGCGTGCGTAAGCACGCAAGAGCTAGGGGGGTCTGGGGGCATGCCCCCCCAGAAAATTTTGGGAATTTAGAGTCTATGATGTTGCTTCTGAGACCATTTTTGGGCCAAAACGATGCTTATCGGAGGCCAGACGACAGACGGTTTTACATGCATGAACATCTACCCTTTCTTCCCGTTGCGCCATATAGCACTGCATGGTTTCAGCTTTCCGATCGTTCGCTAATCTCCCAAGCCACACCCTTCGCAGATCGTTCGGTTGGAAGAACGGTACTGAATTGTTGGATGACTCGGTCTTTCGCACTGTTCGCAGCCATCTCGTATTAGTTGCAACATGTCACCACGCTGTGTGCGTGCCATGGGCGTTTGCCGAGCATTGGCCCTATTTGGCGACGCCAAGCAAGCCACGGTGAGGGAAAAAGTGGTCCGGTTGAAACCGGACTAACCGGACCGGTGGCTACGGCCCTGTAAATTTTAGGTAGATGAAACTCAAACCCCAGGTATTGTGTGGGCATATGCATGCAGCCCTAGCCCTACCCTAACCCTAACCCTAACCCTAACCCTAACCAATAACTCTAACCCAAATTCTAAACATCCATCCACCCCACCCACCTCCCTATATAACAGCCACAGGCAGCAGTATAGTATTAATTGGTTAGCTACTGCATTGGTGTTGCCAATTTAGTGTTGTTGTTGCCTATTCCCAATACCAGTGGTGTAGCCAGGATGAGCAAGTTACGTGGGCACAGCATGGTCACAGCATGGTCACACCCAGTGCGTGCATAACACGCATCTGCTAGGAAATCTGGGACACGCTCCCGCCAAGAAAAATGATACACTCTGAAATCACTGAGTTTCATCTACCTAAAAACGTGTACGAAGTATACAAATATTGCTTTCCTACCTGAAATCAAGTACCATTCATTCAGTCTTACCTGTATGCTCGCTTCACGTCCACTTGACCTTAGATTATTTTTACCCGGGCACCAGCGAATTTTACGTGGGCACAGGCCAATACTGGTATTGCCTATTCCCAATACTGCATGGTGATTCTAATAATGGTGTTGCCTATTCTAATACTGGTGTTGCCTATTCCCAATACTGGTGTTGCCTATTCCCAATACTGGTGTTGCTATAGGGGCTTTCCAAAACCCACCCACTTTTGGGGAGTACCTCTGATTGTCCTGAATTTTAGATATGACTTAGTACTCATTAGGAAGAGACTAAGTTGAAAATTTGAGCTGGATAGCATGTTTAGTTTCTGAGATCTGCACACTCAAAATTTCAGTTTTCCCATACATTTTAATAGCTAGGACCCAATCTGGCCCCAATCTCCATCTAAATATACAGGAAAGTTTCAAACTTGAAGCCTACATATCCAACGAATGAAACATGGTATAAAGCTGAAATTTGCAAGTCAGTCTGCAGCCATAGAGTACTAACTATGGTAGGTAGGTCAAGATGCTGGGAGAAAATTTAATGGAGGGGGCGTGGTTTTGGAAAGCCCCTATTCGTGTTGCCTATTCCCAATACGCAATTGCGTGGGCGAGCAAGCTGACCAATCAGGTGAACTTTTTGATAAGAGCTGCGGTACTGTAGCGTGACCGCTGGAGCCATGTGGGCAAACTAGAATTGTAGAGAAGAGCCAGCTGTACATTTCAGCGAAAAAAGTAGCGAAATCCGATGAAGGACGCCGATGATACGCTGTTCAACGTCGAGCGATGCTTCTTCAAGTAATTGACACCGTCACCGCTAACCAGAAGCGCTTCAGCAGAAGCAGAGAGTGGCTCTTACGAGAGAAAAGCATGAACTTGTAAGTTGGTAGAAAGCTAATACAGTACTTATTTTTTGTAGCGCGGTATGCACTACCAAAGGGGGGGTACTATATTGAATGTACCCGTTAGGCATGTTCACCCGTTGATGCCTGGTAATGCAGCAAGGCTGGTTTTATTGGGAGAAGAGGGGGGTCTATAAAGATAAATAAAAAGCAAACTAGCTAGGATACCAACAAAGTATTTTCTGGTTGAGTTCCCTGATTATCTTTTTCAGTGGTGTTCCTGGGTTTGGATCCGACGCTGTTAAGCCTTGGTTAGTCTCGCGAGCCAGTGGGCGTGAGACTAACCCCTGGTGTGTGGACTCCATTGTCTCATTCACAGACATCCACTTTCTTTTTTTCAGTGTGCAAATAGGGAGGGGAAGGTCTGGGTGATCTTGACATGTGCCGTGAAGGTAGGTTAACACCTGGGGATTGAGGGCGGTTTATGATTATTAAAATTCAAACTGAGTTGGTCAGTCCAGAGTGTACTGAACATGCTCATGATGCTGCTTTATAAACAGTCTGGCCTAGCAGGTCCTGCGACATCAGCTACACAGTGAGGTTGTCAAGCTGGTGGTGGAAGCATGACACATCTCTAGATTTCTCGATCCACGTGCAGCAGTAATTGGCACACTCTAAGATATCGTATGGCAGCTGAGTATACTGATTTTAAAACCCTAAGTAGAGTTGGCGTACAGGAGTACAGAATTTATTCTCAGACCACAGACTTCAAAAGTCTAATCATGGTAGCAACTCTGCCAGATCATCAGAACAGCAGGACACATTGACGAAGGCTCTCGGGCCGAATCATCCTATGGATGGTTTCTTGTATGCTATGTCTAGTGCTCAAAACTGAAAAAAAATTAATTTCATCTCAACATAGCAATGAGCCTGTAGAGTATGCTGCATGTATGTTATGTACTATATATACACTCTTTCTCTGTGTTTCTCCTAGGTGAAAACATTGGTGCAGTAATAACGACGACAGTTGAACGTCTCACCACAGTTGCCCAGCTGCCACTGTAGAACATTCTTGGGGGGTCATCAAGTCCATCAGTTGTCACATAAGCTGGAACAGAACTTTCAGCACCTATTATGTACATTTATACACTGCTGTTTGCCTTTAGCAGCCTCTCCTCACATACATTACTGAGTAAATTTATCTTTTTTAAGGGCTTGTAACTCTCTAGAAAAAATAAGTACTGTTGAGCTCGGCGGTGAATTAACTACCTGTATCCTTAAGTACTTGTTTCCTGCAGAGCAGTCCCGCCGAAGCGCTTCCCGTGGTAAGATATAAGGCTTCATGCGCAGGTACTAATTGCACCCGCGTACGAGGTTCCGCCTTGAAGCAGCTGCGCAAATGGTTTTGTAAAGCGCTCCAGGTGCGCAGTTGCATCCAGGGCTGTTACCATGGCATGTATGAACTGTTAGGAATGTAAATCGGCGAATTCTTTGCATGGCTAGCATGGCGTACAAAATAAACTCACAACCACATTTTAAAGCTCCAACATAGCTACACAACAATAAACGAGTTGTAGTAACAAACTCCTAAGCTGAGAGTACTTCGCGGCTCCTTCGCGGTCTTCACGTGAGTGACGTTTCAGGTTATTTAATGGTTAGTGCAAAGTCGTCGTGCCGCGATATCACGTGCGAATCGGTCCCAGGCTCTCCCCCTCCGTTTTTATTTTTCGTCGGGGCGAGGGGAGAGCCTGGGAACGAGGCTAAGTTTTATGAGTCAAGGCCGTAGACAAGTGGGTGCTTAGGGGTGCTGAAGCACCCCTAAATTTTTGGCATTTGTATTTGAAGGACGCTTACAATATTGACGAGCGCCTGGTGCGTTCTTAGCGTTGAGTCTACTAACAGGTATTGGGAGAGCCAGGTATCGCTGGCTGTAACGCTGTGGCTGTCAAGAGTAGTCGTCGATTGGACATTTACCTCGGTAGGTGTGGACGTGCGCGCACGCTTATTCGTTGATCGTCGCCGCGTAAATGTTTATATTCGCGTATTAAATTTTCGCGGTTGGTCTCAACCGCGAAATTATTTTAACAACGAAATTTTCCCCGATCTACGGTAGCACATAGCCACAGCACACAACTGCTTATAAGGTAAAACGGGGTAATTTCGATCACTCTTTGACTCTTACAAGTTTACTCGAACACAATGCCAAAAGTACACAATGAAGAGCTTGCTAAACAGTGGTCGCTGGCACTACTAAGTATGTACTACTTGCTGCAAACAACTCGCTTCAATCGGTGGTTCACGTACATGGTTGTGTTCTAAATATGAGAAAATACAATTAATGGCTGAACACGGTGAAAAGTATGGTGGCGGTGCTCGTTCGTCGTTTTTACGACGTTTGCAAGTATAAGGCATCCCTCGGGACATCTAAGCGATCAAGTCGGATTAACGGCACCGGGGCATTGCTCTGTCCCTCACTAACAGCTTTGGTTGCAGCCTGGATTGCTTCCTCCCGCTCTTCAGCGGCCCTTAGGTTAACATTTTCCTTGCCCGGGGCATTGCGCTACAGTTAGCTTTTCAAAACTCCCGCCGGGAATTGCCTTGGTCAATGTTTGAATGACCTACGCGTTTTTCATCCGCCACCCGCGCAAGTAGGCCATGCAAGAGTTAGCTCCTCACGGCATAGTGCAAGTGCTGAGCTGCTAGTAATGTACTGTCGCTTTTGATAATAGTTGATGTTTATGTCTGCACAGTTTTGACTGGGCGCCCTCCCTTCGTTTAAGAGTAAGGAAAGGAGTTCTGAAGTTTTGACAGGTCAAATTCACTTACAGCAACTACAAGTAGCGTGTCCAAAGAAAAAACAAAATTTCGCAATCGAAAAAAGTTATTAATACAGGCTTAAAGAGCAGCCTTAGAGCAATTGAACGATATGTGCATTGCCTGGGTTACCTATATTTTACCCCAAGATATGGCTTTCCGAAGTCAAATGGTACCGTACCCACTTTTTACAACAAAATTCAATGGAGAGGGTGGCACCGCGCAACATCATTTAAAGATCAAGTGCATACAACACCTCATCCAGTTTTAAATTTTCTGGGGATCTAAATCAGTCCTGTGCTATGATATCCTAGCCTTTTTTTGGAGCACAACAGCTCACAGCAGTGGTATCAGTGCATATTATGGTAGATGTTTAAAGTTTGTTTCTTTCAAGAGCTGTCTATGGGGATGACTCTGATGATGAAAATGACGTTTGTTTTGGCTAATGAGTCAAGTGTAGCTACCAGTGAGTCCCCAAACCTGCAGACAGGAGTCACCAACATGCATGGTCATCATAATCTGCACCTTAGTGCCTTGAGGAAGGGCAGTACGGCTTGTCCACCTATTCCCTTCAACCCAGTCACTGGTCATTCACCATCACATTCTTGTTTGTGCATCTCTTAATAGTCCATCTTCTTTGCAACTGCAAACACTCCCTTCTCTCCTTCATCATTCTGTAGTCCAGTGAAATTTGTAAAAAGCGGATAAAACACCCAAAAAAGGTAGAATTTTTAAAAAATGATTGTTCTTACCAGCAGAATTGAAAAGAAGAACGAAAGCGCTTCAATTTGATGTGCGTTGTAAGGCTATTGGCCGAAATTTCGACTGTGGGTGCGGGTTTTTGCAAGACACATACAACGGTGCCGCATTTAATATAGCACTTCGGCTCCAAAAAGGGTTATGCAAATTTTCACTGTTATGAATATCATTTGGACTCGCTACTACAAGTGACGCCAGATCTGCGCAAAGGAAGTAAGGTCTCGACTTTGCTGACAGGTATGTTGTAGCTAAGTGTTGCCACTATATGTACAGCACCGTAGTTTTGGCTGAGAGCGTAGCTGTTAGAATAGAGAAGTCATTCTGTACTAAGTGACCGGAAATACCCCGTGACCGAAATTACCCCGACTTACCTTAATGTGTAGCACCCCCAAACTAAAAAACTTGTCTACGGCCCTGTGAGTGTAAGTCTGGCTGGCATAAGAGTGTGGCTGGCCACTAACAGCACAGCTAGTTGCTTTGGTACAGTAGCTGCCAAGAAGTGTTTTCAATTCTTTGCTGATCTGAGGCAAGAGAATTGCACCCCTTCAAGACCATCACGCTTTAGGGCCGTCTACATTACTACAATCACTGGACGTACTGGACTAGTGGACTGGACTGGTGAACTGTACTGGTGGACTGACACTAAAAATCATTGTTATGGTTTCTAACAAGACTCACTAGCCTAGCCTGCATGATGCATTATGTTAACCCCAAAACATGCAACCTTTTATGCACAGAGCGATTTGAAGCCAATGCACAACCTGGGCTTCAAAATTGTTGGGGAGGGGGGGGGGAACAAAAGTTGCATGTCAAAGATTTGAGAGAGCAGCACCCTATGTTGTTTTGCACTTTACCTCCTGGGAACAGAGATTAGCAGTGTAGATGAGGCTTGGCTTGTAAAAAGAAAGGAACAAACATTGTATTGGGTATTGCTCACTAATATACACTTGAGCATTATGCGCCTATCAATGTTACACCCCACTACCCCTGTAGGGCTATAGTGGGGCAAAGTGGGGATCGATTTGACTAATTAACCCTCAGCGCGCATGCGCGACGAGGGTTACAGTCAGTAGTTGTCCTGTGTGTCTGTCCGTTTTCTGTATTCTGCCTTCTCTGAGAGGTATCAGCGGGTACAGCGCGGAAAATGCAGTAAAACTAAAAAGCCGTTTACTCTAAAACTGCTTAGTTCAAAAGTTAGAAGCATTATAAACTTTCCGCGACAAAGTCAGCCATTTTCTTCACATGCAATGTTTCCGTATACCTCTCCGTAACACGTACGTAATGGTAAATGTGTGATCACGTGAGTTGGAGCACGCGGTATTGTGGTTTTTCCGTCGAACTTATGCACCTATCAATGTTAGGCCCCACTATACCCCACCTGGGGTACACAAGGGCAAAGTGGGGATTTGACAATATAAAATGTAAACCCCCCACCCCCTTGGGCACATCTCATTGTCAAATGCCCCTGTCTACCTTGTTTATGCTATGGGATTTGAAAATCTTTGGATTTCTGCACGTCAACACCCCACCCCTGGGGCAATTGGTTGGCGTCAAATCTCCTTGCGTTGCCCTTATATACCCTGGGTGGGGTGTAGTGGGGCTTAACATTGATAGGTACATTAGACGATTGTGACCAAGTGACTGTCTCTTACGAGAGGTTCAGAAAGGTATGCCCACAGTGTAATACCGTAGTGCATGTGAAGAGGTCAGTTTGTCAACCAAAAGTCAGTCTATAACCCACAAGTTGTCTGTGAGTCTATACCTCTCTGGAGCGGAGAACAGGACGCATGGAAAGAGGGTAAGGGCCCACAGCTCCACTACTCCCAGGTTAATCCAGGTAAGTGAAGTACTTCAACCTTACTCAGACATAATTTATCTACACCATCCATAATTTGCAATTTTTTTACTTGAGCAATTTATCATAATATGAAATCAATGACTATGATGTTGATTGAAGATATAAGATATCAGTGATGAAGTGATCAGTGAAGTTAGTGCAAACAGTATTGGGTAGGAATAGATGGGTACGTTGTAATGAGAATAATATTCAATAGTGATATATAGTGGAAGGAATATGTTCTGCATTTCAGTTTCTCACTTATTCACTTCTTTTATTATGTCTTTGTCCTTCAGCAGGGTCATGGACTTGAAAGCTCCCGATTCTGTTAGTCCCTCAACTGAAACATCGTTACCACCAGCAATCTGATGAACGGTCTCCCCATAGGCGAATGCAAACACTGTTCTCTGTTGTCCATCCTCGTCATACAGGAGCATGAGTTTGGCCGTGATGCGTTGTGGGCAAAGATCGAACCTTTGCATCATCATGCAGTCCATCTTCGAACATTTGCCGAGACGTTCGGTGTGTGGCTCGACTGTAGCCTTGCACTGCAGGCACGATTTGTACGTGTCGAAGTAAGGGACACCTGCAACTGTGACGTTGTTGATCACCCACAGCTCGTCATCTCTGTCTCCTTGCTCAGCCACAGCTCCTTTGTCCCCAATGGGGATGATTTCGGAGCCTTCCTTGGCCTTCGTGAGGTATTTTGTCCTCTGATACTCTCGAACCATGAAATTCTTGAGGCAGTAACTTCGATCTTTATCCATTGCATTCACATTTCCCTCCCAGACACTAACTCGAGCCATACCACTTTCATCTGCAACAGAGACATCCCGTTTTACTCTCCCCCCAACTTGCGTTTCGTCCTTTAGTTCCACAACCTTGATGTTCGCTGTGACTTTCTGGAACACATCCAAGCTCTGAAGTGACGAGAGTGTTATGGTTTTGGATGCTGTTGTGATGTCAGCCATCAATGATGCGACATCCAACTTCTTGGGAGATTGCTTGATTAGTGTAGAAGTCTTCAGCATCACCTCGTACCCCTCGCCCTGACGAGCAGGTTTAACCTCGCAATTTTCAAGCGCAACTGCTATGTTCTTTTGATGATAGTCTTTCAGCTTTCGTTGCTGCATTGCCTGAAACCCCACCAGTCAAATTTGGGAGGTTTCGCAGACCGTCGAAGAACATGGCCTTCCATCCTTTCTTCACAGGCGACAATGTCACTACTGCACCGTGGATGCTGGTGCTGGACATGGGTCCATCCACGTCATCGATATTCTCTATCTCCTCATGACTCCTTTTTTTAGCCATTCTAACTCTACCCTACATACAGTGCCCTTTTATACTACTATTATTGCTAAGTCATCATAACTTAGTCACTGTGCTGTGTCATGTGTGTACAAATAGTAACAATGATGTATTGCTGCTCTAAATATAGTGTAATTTACCTTGATGTAACGACCACAATGCAATGTCATATTGTAGCTGTGTTAATGTATACGTTGCATGATGTCAAATAACCACAATGTACTGCACTGTGTTAATATTAAGCCCAAGTGCCTAGCTGTCAGAACAGATTCGAAGACAGACAGTTAGGAATGAATTGATATCGAAAGGCGTGCCATATCAACTCGAGAGCAAACGTCACGATACTATTGTTCACGAGACAGTGATCAATTCTAGTTAACACACAAGCACAATCACATGCACTGCTGCGCCGAGGGTTTGGCACCTCAGTGCCTTTCATTTAAATATCAATTGCCCCAATATACGGGACATACCCTGTAATCAAATCCCCTTGCAGAAGGTGGGGGATTACTGGGGATTTGACACATGCAGTGTAACTGTGCAGTATACGGAGACCATTGCCGTATTCAAGATGTCTTCAGAGGTAATCAAATGCCCGACTATAGGGGCAGCCTCCTTCGGTCAAAGCCCCTATATTGCCCGCCATCTGTCCGTACAGGGGGGGGGGAGTGGGGCATAATATTGATAGGCGCATTACATATAGCCTTGTTCCCAGGTGCTTGCTCGAAAAATCAGATTTTTTGAGTGAGAGCCTGGGTACGAGGCTAGAGCACTACAGTGTAGCTGTAGTATGCTAATATGGTGTAATGAGACCTCTTTCACTGAAGTCAGGTTGTTTAGCACTATAACATAATGGGATAAGAAATCCATTACATGCTGGGTACACGTTCACTAACTGAAGGCATAGTATATGTAACGTGGGAAGCTTTATGCTCACAGACTGTTCATTATTAATTCCACAAGCCACACGTACAGATCTGATCACATGACTCCAATCAACTGTTACAAAACATAAATGATGACATAACGAGTTCTCGTTACATCTCCCTTCTTACAAACAAACAAAAGAAAACATATATATATATATATATACCATACTACTAATAATATGCATATCTGATAAGTGCAATTAAATGATAGCACAAGTAAACAACCAGTATGATTGTGAGGGATTACCTCACTGTGACAGCTATTGCCCTTATTTATTAATTTGTGTATATTTCTGCATGTAGGTTAAGTCATGGTTCCTAATTTCCTGCTTGTATATTTTGTGGTTTAGGTTCTGTATCAAGGTCAGTTATATTTACCACATTTGTGGAATGTTTCCAGTTGCATCATTTTGTCACCTAGGTCATTTCTTTTGGTTGAATACTTAATGTTTGTGTACCTGATTTCCTGGCTTTTCAGTTGCTCCCTAATATTTTATATTGTGGTTTCCTGTACTTTCCATATAGGATGTTGTATCATCCTGATTGCAGCTAGATCATGTTAGTTTTGTACCTATTTAAGTCAGCTGGGTTTTGCTGTTTGATGTTGAACTAGAAATTGAGTCTCTCCAATTGACATCTCGAGTTGCGCCGCGGCTTAATCCTTCACATTTGGTGGCAGCGGTGGGATCACTGTGCGACAGTTGTTCGGCAGACCCATTGAGACAGTAGATGACCACGAGGTCGGGAAGGAGGTATACCAAGTCGGGGAAGATGTCGTCGGAAAACGGAGAGTCGGGAGCCGCTAGTATGGCCGAGATGGTACGGTTGTTGCTGGAGGATCGGCGGAAGCGGGAAGAGGAGACGGCGGCGGAGCAGAGGCGCCGGGATGAGGAAAGAGCCGATGAGTTGCGGCGGAGAATGGAGGAAGAGGAGCGCCGGGCGAGGGAAGCGGACCAGAGGGTCAAGGAGATGCAGGAGCAGTTTGAGTTGATGCGGAAGCTCGTGGAGGGGACAAGCAAACGTGAGGAGCCACGAAAGCCTGAGAGGGCGGATACCATTAAATTGACCAAGTTAACGGAGCAGGATGACATCGAAGCATACCTGACCGTATTCGAGAGAATGATGGGTGCTTACGAGGTGGAGAAGTCACGGTGGGCATTCATGCTTGCGCCGCAGCTGACAGGAAAGGCACAGCAGGCTTATGCCGCATTGAGCGCGGATGACGCGGGTGACTACCCCGCATTAAAGGCTGCTATACTCCAGCGATACGATATCAACGAGGAAACGTATCGCCAACGCTTCCGGGCGGCCAAGATGGGAAGTGGAGAGTCGCCACCGGCATTGGCAACGCGCCTTACTGACCTCGCTGGAAAGTGGCTGAAGGAATGTGGGACTGTACAGGAGGTCGTGGATGCGGTCGTCAAGGAACAGTTGCTGCGAGCTCTGCCAGACGAGGTACGGGTCTGGGTGAGCGAACGAAAGCCAACCACTAGTACTGCAGCGGGACGGTTGGCAGAGGATTACCTGCAGGCGAGGAGACAGTCAATGAGCGTAAACAGGGAGGCAAGCAGGAAGACGGAGAGGCCATCTGAAGGGCCGGTGAAATGCCATAAGTGTGGACAGCCGGGTCACTTAGCGAGGGAATGTCCGAGGAATACCAGGCTCGGATACGGCGGAGCAGTGTCGGGGCAGCAACCTCCGAGGCAGGGAAGAGAGGGTCAGGTGTTGAGATGCTACAACTGTCATCGTATAGGCCATGTTGCAGCTAAGTGCCCAAGCAGGGCTGCGATGTACTGTGAGAGTGGTTGCAGGAGGCGTAGGCCAGTTGCGAGGGCCCGTGATCACAAGGGGGACGTCTCCCGACAAGGTGTGGTGGAAGGAGTGAACGTGAGTGACATTCTGCTGGACACCGGAGCTAGCACCACCCTAGTCAGGAGTGACCTCGTCCCGGAGGAAAAGATGACTGCAGAAGAAATATCAATCCGCTGTGCACACGGGGATACGGTTATCTACCCACTAGCTGAGATTGAGATTGTGGTTGGTGGAAGGAGTCTCACAGTGGAGGCAGCCGTGGCCGACAAGCTACCTGTGTCTGTACTTCTGGGGAGAGATGTGCCAGAACTGGGGGTGCTACTGCAGGAATCGGACCAGGACATTGGGGAGATGCAGCCAGGAGAGGCCATGGTTGTCACAACCAGAGCACGGAAGAGACAGCAGCAACAGGAGGAAGCTGTCCGGATGGAGGAGGAGAGGAGAGATGGAGCCCATCCCAAGGCGGTTGAGGGACTGATGACTGTGAACCAGGAGGAGGACCAACCCAGGGAGGGAAACCTGGAGACTGGAGCCCAGGAAGCAGACACTGTTGAGACCAGTGATGGAGATATGTTGGGGGCCACCTTTGATGAGGAGCTGTTCTCAGGGGGCCAGGAGAGAGTGAAGTTGTCCAGGAGTCAGAAGCGAGCCAACCGGGAAACATTTTCTCAGGGGAAGGAGGAGGAGAGTACCTACCCTTGTCACCCACTGGATCTGACATCTGCAGAAGTGAGGAGATTGCAGCAGGAAGATGAGTCACTAGTGGAGGTACGGAAGGCAGCAAGGGGCGAAGCCAGCTCAGCAGGAGCAGGATTCTTTGAGAAGGAGGGCCTGGTCTATCGACGATGGGTGCCACCAGGGAGAGATGGAGAGGACATGGCAGTAGAGCAACTGGTACTCCCAAGACAATGCCGGGGAACAGTGATGCAGTTGGCACATACAATCCCATTGGCAGGACACATGGGAAAGACAAAGACAGGACAGCGGGTCCGCCAGCGTTTCTACTGGCCCACCCTGTTTCGAGATGTGGCCGAATACTGCCGGACGTGTGCAGAGTGCCAGAAGGCGGCGCCTGGGCGGAGGCAACGGGCCCCCCTCATACCTCTACCTGTCATTGAAGAACCATTCCGACGAATGGCCATGGACATTGTAGGGCCATTACCGAGGAGCCGAAGTGGGAATCGGTATGTATTAGTGATGTGTGATTATGCTACCCGTTATCCAGAAGCCGTTCCCCTCCGTTGCATTGACGCAGAGCATGTGGCAGAGGAATTGGTAAAGGTGTTTGCCAGGGTGGGTGTGCCTCAAGAGATCCTCACGGACCAGGGATCCAACTTCACTTCCCAGTTGTTGCGGGAGGTGTACAATTTGCTGAAGGTCCAGGCCATCCGGACGAGTCCCTACCACCCTCAGACGGATGGCCTAGTCGAACGCTTCAATCAAACTTTGAAGCAGATGTTGCGCAAGGCAGCCACCGAAGAGGGCAAGGATTGGGACAAACTGTTGCCATACCTGTTGTTCGCCTACCGGGAGGTGCCTCAAGCCTCCACAGGCTTCTCCCCGTTTGAGTTGTTATATGGTCGGCAAGTGCGAGGGCCACTTGATGTCTTGAAGGAGACCTGGGAAACAGATAAGAGGAGTAATGAGAGTGTTGTCTCATACGTTCTCTCAGTGCAGGAGAAGCTGGCCCGGATGTCTGAACTGGTGCGGGAAAATCTAGCCCAGGCCCAGAAAGACCAGAAGAGGTGGTATGACCGTCATGCACGGCAACGGGAGTTCGAGCCTGGTGAACATGTTCTGGTGTTATTACCATCTTCAACCAGTAAACTGCAGGCCCGGTGGCAGGGTCCTTATCCTGTGCTACGTCGTGTGGGTACTGTCACCTATCAGATCGACATGTTTGATACCCGGAAACGCCGTCGGATTTTTCATGTGAACATGCTACGCAAGTGGCACACTCCAAATGCCACCAGCTTCTTTGCTGAGGATGATGATGCGATGGACATAGAGAATGAAGAAGTTGTGATGTGGAGAGGTGACAAGGTTGAGGATCAACCAGTGGTCAGTAAAGAACTTGACACGGAGAAGCATGCCGAGCTACAAATCCTACTGGGGGAGTTCTCAGATGTCCTTCAATCCACACCAGGCAGGACAAGTATGGCCGAGCACAATATTGAGACTGGGACAGCTAACCCGATCCGACTACCCCCATACCGGTTGCCACATGCCTACCGAGAGACGGTGAGAAAGGAGCTGAATGAGATGGAGGAGAGTGGCGTGATTGAACCTTCTGTCAGTGAATGGGCCTCTCCAGTAGTTCTTGTCCAGAAGAAGGACGGCACTATGCGCTTTTGCGTAGACTATCGGAAGTTGAACAGTGTATCACGGACTGATGCCTATCCCATGCCAAGAGTGGATGACCTAATTGACCGGCTGGGCACCGCCAAATACATCACCACACTGGATCTCACACGTGGCTACTGGCAGGTACCTATGGCCAAAGGTGCCTGCACGAGAACGGCATTCACCACCCCATTTGGTCTGTACCAGTTTCGGGTGATGCCATTCGGTCTACAGGGTGCACCAGCCACTTTTCAGCGGATGATGGACCAGTTGATACGTGGTATGGAAACATTTGCTGGTGCTTATCTTGACGATCTGGTCATTCACAGTTCAACCTGGGAGGATCATCTGCGTCAGATTCGTGCTGTACTTGAGAGATTGCGAGAAGCAGGACTGACTGCAAAACCCAGGAAGTGCCAGTTCGCCATGTCCAAATGTGTCTACCTTGGTCATGTGGTGGGGAATGGCATGGTACAGCCGGAGGAGTCCAAGGTGAAGGCAGTGAAGCAGTTCCCGACTCCAGTAACAAAGAAAGAAGTGAGGACCTTCTTGGGGATGACCGGATACTACCGGAAATTCATTGAAGATTATGCCACAGTTGCAGCCCCGCTGACAGACCTAACTCGCAAGAATAGCCCTAATCGTGTCAAGTGGACTCCAGTATGTGAAGCAGCCTTTCAGAAGTTAAAAAACTGTCTATGTTCCACACCTGTGCTCAGAAGTCCAGATTTTGATAGGACTTTTATTGTTCAGACTGATGCGTCAAACCGAGGTGTCGGAGCGGTGTTGAGTCAAGTGGGTGAAGATGGCACAGATCATCCTATCGCATATTATAGTCGAAAACTCCTTCCGCGAGAGGAACGATACTCGACTATAGAGAAGGAGTGTCTGGCTATAAAGTTAGCAGTCCAAACCTTTCGGGTGTACTTGCTGGGAAAGCCCTTCATCATCCAGACAGACCACCGGTCGTTGGAATGGTTGGACCGGCTTAAGGAGAATAATGCCCGCCTCACAAGATGGAGTCTATCTTTGCAGCCCTATCAGTTTCAAGTACACTATCGGGCTGGTAAAGCTAATGCTAATGCCGATGCACTATCTCGGGGAGTAGAGTCACCCACAAACGCGACATGTTAGTCGCAGGAGAAGGGGGGAGGAGTGTGAGGGATTACCTCACTGTGACAGCTATTGCCCTTATTTATTAATTTGTGTATATTTCTGCATGTAGGTTAAGTCATGGTTCCTAATTTCCTGCTTGTATATTTTGTGGTTTAGGTTCTGTATCAAGGTCAGTTATATTTACCACATTTGTGGAATGTTTCCAGTTGCATCATTTTGTCACCTAGGTCATTTCTTTTGGTTGAATACTTAATGTTTGTGTACCTGATTTCCTGGCTTTTCAGTTGCTCCCTAATATTTTATATTGTGGTTTCCTGTACTTTCCATATAGGATGTTGTATCATCCTGATTGCAGCTAGATCATGTTAGTTTTGTACCTATTTAAGTCAGCTGGGTTTTGCTGTTTGATGTTGAACTAGAAATTGAGTCTCTCCAATTGACATCTCGAGTTGCGCCGCGGCTTAATCCTTCACAATGATACAACCTTAATGACATTCAAAAGCTTACATGAGTGGAAGTTCAGGTTGGCACATAGTGATCCAGTCAGGTGGTCTTCGATTTCGAGTCGATCTACGAGGTCCTGGGCATGGTGGATCGACAGAGGGTTCGACAGGGGGATTGGAAGACGACTCTGCAAGATCGGCATTAGGTGTTGGTCCATTACTGGGTAGTGTTGGAATGAGTGCTGCCTTCTCACTTGTGTTGTTCTGTGGTTGTGGGAGATCATCAACGTCTGGAGGACTCGGCATTGGCTGTTCATCTGACCGTATCGGATAACGTGGTGAGGACGTGACATGTTCAAAGCCCCACTTCTTGGCAAATGATGCGAACTCTGCCGATGCAAATTGTGGTACTCTTGCCATTCTTGTATGTCACTTTCAGACTGAACTTCTGAAGCTTGAGTAGCATTCGCTGCAATCTGCTTGGCGCACTGTTAAGTGGCTTTAGTACGATCGATACCAACGGCTGATGGTCTGTTTCAATGTGTACGCTGTCCCTCCCATAGATGTAGGATTCAAAATGCTGACACGCAAACACGATGGCCAACAACTCTTTTTCAATTTGAGCATATCGGGTTTCGGCTGGCGCGAGTGCTCTTGATGCATACGCAACAGGCTGGCCATTTTGCAGCATAGCTGCCCCAAGACCAGATTGAGAAGCATCGCACTGCAGGGTGACCTCCTCCTGCAGATTGTAATACCGGAGAACAGGTGTACTTGAGACGGCCTTCTTCAGCGTTTCCAATGCATTCTGTTGTGCTGGGCCCCATGTCCATTCGGTGTCTTTCTGTGTTAGCTCTCGCAATGGTTTTGTTATGTCAGACAGATGAGGCAGGAACTTGCTGAGATACTGGGCAAGGCCTAACAAACGCTGGATGGCTGCAACATCATCAGGCTGTGGCATCTCCATAATAATTATTGCTTGCACTTTGTGTGGGTCCACACACAGGCCATCGGCAGTTGCTATGTGACCAATGAATGGCACTTCTTGCATCCTGAGTTTGATCTTCGTGTCATTTAGCTTGAGGTTTTTCTCATCACAACGCTGTAGGAATGCCTCCAAATGGTCATCGTGATTGCGGGTAGCCTGTTCAAGTGTTGCCCCAAATCCAACTGCCACGAAATCATCGGCAACTACTTCAATTCTCTGGAGACCTTCAACCACCTCATGCATGCGACGCTGGAAGACTTCTGGGGCAGAGCTGATTCCAAACGGCATCCTCTTCCATCGGTATCGCCCAAAAGGTGTGTTGAACGTTGTGAGAAGTGACGACACTTCATCCAAGGGAACATGCCAAAATCCATGGCGGACATCCAGGACAGTAAACACCCTAGCTCCGTGGAGACGTGTCGCGATCTCCTCAATGGTGGGCAGTGGGTAATGCTCACGTTGGATTGCTCGATTTAGATCCTTTGGATCAAGGCATATTCTTAGCTTCCCATCCTTCTTGGGCACTATTACCATCGAGCTGATCCATTCTGTAGGCTGTGTGACTAGTGCTAGGATGTCCTGCTGGACCAGTTCCTCGAGTGTTTCCCTTAGTCGTTCCCTCAAAGCGACTGGCACTCGTCTTGGAGCATGCTGCACAGGGTCAATCTGACTATCCAGTCGAATGTGGTACTCACTTTCTAGTCGGCCCACTCCCTCACTGAAGACCTGGGGGTATTTCTGGATGAGCTGCTCCTTTGTTAAGGGACTCTTACCACTGTTCAATGCACATACTTCAGAGCTACCAGTGATCGGTTTATTCTTGTCATTGTCGAGGTACGCTATGATCTTCATGCCCAGGCAGGCTTTCCTCCCTAACAATGGCCTGATGTTGCTCTTGTCGACTATCTTACAATCAAGTCGGCACCTGAAATCTCCACGCCACACCCTGAGTAGTACCTTTCCGATCACGGGAATTTCTGCTCCACCGTACGCTGTGATCTTCTGTCTGTCTGGCATCATGTGAGCTAGCTCATGGTCCTTTGTGGCTTTCCTGTACAGCTCCAGTGGTACGACGTTACATTGTGCTCCAGTGTCGACTTGAAAGCGCAAGTAGTTGCCACTCTCCAACTTTAGTGTGACCAACTGCGACTCATCGATACTAATCTCAGATATTTGTGTTTGATAGATCTCCTCACCCTCATCAATAGCCTTGACTGACTTTTTGGGCTGCTTGCTTCGGCATTTTATCGCAAAGTGATTCGGTTTGTGGCATTTATTGCACACTTTCCCAAAGGCTGGGCAAAGCTCTCGCTTGTAGTGCTCGTGTTTGCGTCCGCAGTTCCAACACTCTCGTAATCCTTGTCCGTCGGCTGAGGTTTCTGTTGTTTTCTGTTGCTGTTCCTGATCTGATTTGACGGCGCTCACTGTTGCACTATCATCGACTACTTTCATTTGTGCGAGCATACTCTCGGCAGCATGGCAAATCTCATCAGTATCCGTCAAGGTAAGTTTCGACTTTCGGAGTAGCCTCTCTCTTGCTTTGTTGTCCCTGATTCCGAATACAAGTCTGTCTCTCAGTATTTCATCGGGAGTGATCGTTTGAAACTCACAGCCTTCGGCTATCTTAAGCAGGGCGGTGCGGTACTGATCATATGTCTCACCCGGCTCCTGCACCCGGCGGTTGAAGCGATACCTTTCAAATGGCACATTCTTGCACGGCTGGCAATATTCTTCAAACTTTTTTAGTACCGGCATTATCTTGGCACTGTCATCTGCTGTGGTCCACGCAAACGTGGAGAAAACCTCACGGGCTTCTTCACCGATCACGGTAAGTAATGTCGCCACCTGGATTGCTTCCGACTTCTCGTTTAGCTCCGTCGCTAGTGAATAGCTATCCCAAGCTCGTTTGAACTTTTTCCATTTCTCGGCGGCTTGTAGATCGTGTATCTCCAATGCTGGTGGTGGCGGTAACGTGTAGTTGCCCGTCGCCATTTTTCTCTGGGCACGTGGATTGTAGCCGTGCTGATCTCCAACACTAGGCGTCCCGGTAAGTCTATTTTGCCACCACTTTTGTTTTCAGCGTCTTCTTTTATCGTAGTGTCGGCATTGGGACCGATCCCACCGTTGCCACCATGTAACGTGGGAAGCTTTATGCTCACAGACTGTTCATTATTAATTCCACAAGCCACACGTACAGATCTGATCACATGACTCCAATCAACTGTTACAAAACATAAATGATGACATAACGAGTTCTCGTTACAGTATAATATTATTTACTCCAGGACCACAGTATAGCTACAGGGAAGGCTGCAGGGTTCCAAACAACTCCATAGGCGAGTGAGTCCCGTTAGAAAGTGTAAAAAGTGTCAGTCCACCAGTCCAGTCCACCAGTCCAGTCCACTAGTCTAGTCCACTAGTCTAGTCCACTAGTCCAGTCCACTGATTGTAGACGGCCTCACCCTTGGTGCTTCAATACAACAAGTACTACTTGGTGTCATGCACCAGTACTGAAGTATTTGTAATAATATTATTTTGTTTTTGAATCTTACTAGTAAATAAATGAAGCATGGCTACTTATAGCTACATTTCTAGCAGCATAATCACATCAACATTTGAGCACAAAAACATAAATAGCTAGCTAGCTAGAATAATAGCCATTTTATGAGAATAATAGTATTCTTATACCAAACACTGACCCATGCAGGCCCATTGGCTGTCTCATGCATGAACATTCTGTAATTGGCAAGCTATCTTCCCCAGACATGATGGCATTTGAAACAACATGTAGGCAGGAGTGATAGAAGTTTGGGACTATTAAAGAAAAACAGTGATGAAGTCCCTGCAGCTCCCATGTCTGGAGACTGGAACACAATACATAGTCAGTGGCAAAGTCTAACCTTAGAATGTTGTATGTATACTCTGCTCCTTCCCTGAAGCAACTCATGGGCCTTAGCTAATTGGCAAATTAGAACAATTTTTACATCACTCAGGAACTGCACAATGTACTCTGTTGTGGCATGCCTGACACATATTTGTCATCATACGCATGCACTGTTTCTGGTATAGGTGGTGTTGATTTACATGTGGAACGTGGGTAGACTTTCCTCAGGGAGAACCACATGCAATGAACAATATCTCATTACAGTCAATCCTGACTATAGAGCCATGCATCTCTTCTCTAAAACTTTGGCTCAATATCCCATTCAAAGTTTGCGACCTTGCTGTCTGTCCTCCACCAGGGACAGTGGAGGGAAAACATGCAGCTTTCATAGTTACATAGCCCAACACTCAGAGCACATAGCCCATAAACACTACGATGACAGTGGATGTGGGAGATATATAATTACTGACATATAAATAGAATGCTGAAATTACTACCATAAAAGAGTTACCGGTATCTATACTATACACCAAGATGAAGTATAACAAAGTCAGGGTAGCTCTTCCTTTCTTCTGCTGCCTGTTGTAGCTGCTTTCTCCCCTTTGCAGTGAAGTTGTTATACCAAAGCCTGGAGATCAAGAAGTCACTTTTCATATTATTCTGGAATAATTATTATAATGGAATAGTATTATAAGTATAATTATACATGTATATGTGAGAAGCCCTACTTATACAACTAGGCTATAAATAATTTGGTGATAAGTTTCTTTTAGAGTGTTTGCATCACCTAAATATACACACAACTTTGGTTGAGTTATAAACTTCTTCAGTATTATGTTCCACACATTGACAACATAGGTAAGATAGAAACAAATGAACTAGAGGTCTCCAGAGAAGACACACCTATGCTGCTTTACTATGATGGGAGTATTGAGCATCAAGACTACCATTGAATATTTATAGTAGTGTCTGCATTAGGCCATTTCAATTTGATTAGCTGTTTAACACATTTCTGAACAGTAAAATGCTCTCAATGGATTGGTTTAATTTGAGTGTTTCCATAATTATACCACACTGAATTCTGTGGATTACTCCGAATACTATAAACAGCCACATTCACAAGCGCAAAATGAACATGTGCCTTCCCATTGTGGCTACGTTCACAAGCCACATGCTGGGGGGGGGGGGGGGCTAGTCAGACGCTAAGGCTCACTATCTCTTGTATGGTAGTAGACATGGGACAACTTCCACAGGCAAGACAGGCCTAATGCGTGTACTACGCATGTGTAAAATGCTTTGACCTTTGAATGTTGACTTTCATAAACTGTGAAGATGGTACCGGAGCAGAAATTACATCTGATACAGAAAAAAGAAATCAATCGGGAAATCCATTAAACTGCTAATAAAATTGGAATGCCTTATTTAATGGTAGGTCCAGGAACCAAACTTTGGAGAAGGCATGGATACTGAGTGTATGAATCGATACTAGATGATCTCTTTCACATGCAACAGCACACTGGTATCCACAGTAGTTCTGTGCACATGAGCAAGTTGTATGAAGCTAATTGTAGCTAGCTAGCTATATGCAGTTGGTATGTTCTGTACTCCTCTTCCAACAGAATCAGTTGTGCTGCTACCACCTATGCGGGTATCTTGCCTCATTTGCCACCTGCGACTTAGCTACACTAGAATTTCCACAGACCATGCACAAAGGTAAATTACATGGACACTTCTCCAAGTGAACAAGTGTACTAAAGTATACTCTGTGATACACACATGTCAAGAGTCTGTGTATGCCCAGTTACCACCATATCTAAAACACTACCTTGGTCTTGATCAGGACGTTTATGGATTCTTGTCAACTGCTTAATCACTACAGTTTATGGACTTTGGTACAAGTCGGTTATACAACTCGGTTTCAGTCTCTACGGTATACACAACCTCACTCGGTAGTGTATATCCCGTAGAGACCTCCACCTCGTTGTATAACCTATAACTGCTTTACAGGTTCACTACTATTAGTAGAAAGTGCATAGTTTAAATGGGGAACCCATGCTTTAGCACACCAAGCCTGTTTTCATGCATTTAACAACTCAAAAATACTGAACATATTTGTTGGTTTTGAGTACGGATTAGCCCACCGGAAACCAACTTCTCTAAATGCTGACATGATAGTAGCTAATAACTATTATTCCCACATACCAAAGAACTCTACAATAAGTTTGAGAAACTGATAGGTCCTGCATGTACGATGAGAGTTTTCCATTAGCTGAAGAAATGCAATGTCTTTTGCCTTTTATGGACACACTGTCAGTACCACAAATTGGTAGAAACGTAGCAACGGTTTCTGGTACTCCACCATATTAGTTGGGATGAAATAAGCTTGCTAAAATCTATGTGCAAGGACTGTTGAAATTAGAAATCTAGAAGAAATTACTCCCCACATGACATAGCAGCAACCCACCTATTTGCCATTTATAGCTTGTTTTTGCTGTTGCTAAAAATATCAACCACAAACTATGTTGCTCGCTGGATGTCTGGATGGTTCCCTGCATGCTTAGTGGGGATGTCTCCATTTCTGAGCCTAAACTACCAACATTACTGAAGCAATGATGTAAAAAACAAAAATAAAGCTGGCCAATGTTATATGGCCGCAGAATACCCATTACAAAAATATAGGTCAGTTCAGTATAGCCCATTCCACTGTTTACATTTACTAATTGTAGCTATGCATGATTGTTGCAGCATACGTACATATTGCAGCAATATATTATCTACTGAAGACCAAAATGAAATATGTCAGTACAAAACTGTTATCAGCGCCCAAAACACCAAATGATGTTCATGTTGACAACTGGGGAAATGGTTGGGTATTCACAGGGTATAAGCTAGACTCACAGGAAGCAGAGCCATTTTATGAGTTACATACTTGCACTGTACTTCTTCAAGGTAATTGAGGTCTCTGGCAAATTACACTTATGTAACCTATAAATATGGATATGGAAAAATATCTCGTACATATTTACAGGGATTACATAAGTGTAATTTGCCAGAGACCCAGGTTTTTCGGGAAACTTGGAAACGACTGTAAAGATGTCTGTGTTGCACAATCATAGATTATTGGATCACTAGAGTCATTACACGTAATGGTGGTGAGCTCTGGGAAAGAAGCTGTGTTCAACCAAGCCATGTTGTACAGTGTCAGAAAGCCAGTAACGGTGCTGAAGGATGATGGTAAAAATGTCTTTGCTACAAGGTCTTACAGTTTGTATTTGAACATAAACAAGGGATAAATGAAGGTTGGTTTGTGAGCAGTGTTGCCATTATGATCTCTCCTTTGGTGTCCCTGATGATAAATCAAGTTAGCAGCCTCCATGAACGAGGAGTTACTGCAGCAATAGTGAGTGGCAGTGATTAGGTAGTTTTGTGACCTAAACCATAAGTTTGAACTCTGAACTTAGGAATGTACTACTTCTGTACAACTTTGAAACAATTTTGTTGAAGGCAGTTTATGTACATTATATGCATACAAAATGTCAATGATCTATTCAAAGTCTACTCTGGATGTAGTAAATGGCCTTTATGAGCCACACCAGTCAATCTTGAGTGTTGCAATGAGAAACAGCACTGTTAATGTTGCTGGAGAGCATCACTAACGTATCACACTGGAAGCCAGGCTAAGCAATAATGGCGATTCAAATGTGAAGCAGTGCTTAGTACAGGTAATGCAGTCACCACAAGGCATTTTCAAAGAATTCAAACTGTTTCAGTGATTCTTAAGCACTTCCAGTATCATGTGTGCTGCTACATGCCATTCTTTTTGAATTTCATCAGTGGAGAATTAGGTTAGTTTGTATAGCACTGACCTTGATAAGAAAAAGGTAGCAGCTGGCATGAGTTTGTAGACTAGCCTCGTTCTCAGGCTCTCCATGCATGTGGGAAAGTCTGGGAATGAGGTTGTGTGCAAAATGCAAGAATCTTGGTGGGCTGGTATACATACAGAGGGGTGTAACGAATTGCTAAGCTTGCTGTAAAAGAACTGTATGCAGGGATAGGGTTGCCTATGCTTGTGAGCAAAGCTATCTGTACAATAGCAGCCTGTGTAACAAAACCTTACAGCTGTACAATAAGCATGTGGCCATGGGTACTTTGGTACAAGCAAACCACAGCGAGGGACGTGTGCTTCCAGGACTTAGCATTCATTGGCAGAGACTAAGTTTCTTGTAAAAGAACCAGGGTGATAATGGGGCTAGAGTTAATCTAATGAAAGCTTCAGGATGCACTGCACACTAGCAGCTTGTGCTTTATTTAACGCCACAGTGTGGCTACAGCATGCATACAGTGTGCAGGTACATGTATGGAAGTGCTGGGCTTCAAACTTTGTATGTAGTTTTCCTAGTGTATACCTATGTAGCATGTATATATGTTACCAGTGCTTGGTAACAGCACAGATTGCTTTCAGTATACACATGAGGAATGGTCTGGTGCAGTGGTGTAGCTAGGACACAGTCGATGTCAGGGCACAATGTGGCCACACCACGTTTGTGAGAACTTCTATGTAAAATGCAGAAGAAAGTAGGGGGGTGTGGGGCCATGCTCCCCTATAAAATTGTTGATATTTCGAGCTTCCCAGGTCGGTTCTGAGACTATTTAGGTCATACCCTCGCCTTGAATTGGGTGCACTTCCCACCATGCCTTTGGTGCGGATGTGTGTGCAGTGTAAAGTCACTTTATTACTTGCGGCAAAATCACATGCAGTGAGACTAGGGGAGCATACGAGACCTCGTTATTCTGAGGATACAAATAGCTATATTGCGCTGTTCGATTTCAAGACCTTTATGCATTTGTAGTGCCTGATTTGCGGTCCGCAACAGTACTTTCGGCGCCAATAATTTTTTCAGGCACGCCTCCAAATGGTGGGCATGGCCTCTGATTGCTATGGCATGTGCCCCAGTGTGCCCCAGCTTGGCTATGCCACTAGCTAAGCTGGTCTGGTGACTCTTGAGGGGTTCATGTGCGAGCCAAGAATTCGACTGTGCAACAAGGTTGTAGTAATTGAAAAAACACATGACTACGTAATGATTTCAGTTTTATTTCACTTCAAAAAAAACTGCTGTAATTTGTAATGCTGAAACAAAAAGCATGTAATTTTTTGGAGTGGATAGCAATACCAATTACAGGTTCAATTACAATACTGGCAGACTCAGCACACCCAGCTGACCATGTGCTGTTCAAGCAAGTTTTGACATGGCTTTGTCAGGATGTACACATTAAACCAATTCACGTCTGCTTTGACCTGGAATTACAATGTAATTTGTAACTCTGTTATTTTTCTGTAATTTTAATGATTACTTGGAAGTAACCTTGGTATTTGTGATGAGTATTAATTGCCGATTCAGGCTCAAGTAAATGAACCATGCCAAAATTCAATTACTACAACCCTGTTGTGCACTTGGATTCCAGTACTGAAATACACTCTGCTGCCCAAAATTACTCAGTTACCTATTCAGCTGTCTACTACCAACCTTCTACTCTATTGAAGGCTTCCAGAATCACAACCAACTATCTTTCTCACAACTTGAATGGTAGGCAAGGCTGTAAGTCATCTGTGCTGTGTCTATGTTTGAGTTAAAAGGTCATGCTCCTCATTCTGCACATCTCTTAGTCAACTTCTGTTTAAACTGTTACACTACTGAAAAGTATGTTCTACTGATTGGAACTTACATGTAGTGGCTCTATGAACAGGTCTCATAATTAAGCTGTGCTACTCTTTGAACACTGAAGGTACACAGTTAGCATTTTATTGACTTCGTAAGTGGATACAGACAGGTTTGTGGCTTTAAGTCTTGTAGTTGATTCAATTATCCCCACTGACGTGTAGGTTGGTGACCTAATGCGAATCACTACAAGATTGTAGTGATTCGCATTAGGTCTGCCCCGCTGTAGGGGCAATTGACATTTTAATTAGTCAAATCCCCACCTTGTCCCACTTTGGCCCGGTAGGGGGGTGGTGGGGCATAACATTTATAGATGCATAGAGATAGCAAGAGGATGGACATATGGAAGGATGTGATATCTCAAAGTATTTTGGCTACTTTGTGAAAACCGCCACCTGAGTGGCTTTGTCTGCCTCAATTTTGTGGGTGTAGGTGACGACTTTGAGGGTCCATTTGCTCCAGAGTAACTCCAGAAACAGACAACTCTTTGTGCACACGTCCCAATTGTTGGATAGAAGTTGCGAAGGGTTGTTATCCCAGGTTTCGCAGCAGTACGAGTGAGCGGACATCTGAAAATCGTAAAGAATTGGACGAGACTGCTACAGGCTTCGCAGCAGTATGCAGGCTAAAAATCTCTCAACTTTGGTGCCCGAGAAAGAGAACATTTGCGAAGATGCTATGAAAGCAGTCAGTAAAATAGCCTGTGTATGTCTGTTCAAGGAGCATACTGTAAAATCAGGATAATAAGCACCCATACAAAATAAGCACCCCATGAATTTGGCACCCATTTTGATTACAACAACCACATCGTGTTTGTAAACACCCATACAAAAATAGGCACCCCACATGAAAAAAAAAGGCGTCCGTTACCATGCAAACGGAAGTGAATTTGCTGATTCATCTTTTTTGAATGTAGCGGCTAATTTTTGCCAGTGTCTATCTCTGATTGTAAGCAAGCTATCGACACGGGATACACACCTAAATTTAGGCAAGGCCTCTTGATAAAACATCCAGGAATTAACAAAAACCTCTCACGGATTCGTTGGTTCCAACTGCTGTACGTTGGTGGGAGGGGGTTGGCAACGATCGATTGATTGCTGACTGTATCCCTGGTTGTAGAAAAGCTATAAACATTGGACGGAAATTAGCAGAAAAACAACCCCAGACGTCATTCACGTGATAGGCGTTCCCAGGTCTTCCCCGTTTTTCGCCACTCTTCCGCTTCCATGTATTATACTGAATGCAAACTGCAGAGCAAAAAAAAAACAGGGGAGGCCTGGGAACGAGGCTAGCTTTTACTTGGTCTACTTGACATATCCCTTTACCACTAATTGCATACCTAGTGTTTCCATCTTACTTTGTGGTTTCCTTTAAAATTTGTTTTCTTGCTAATTAGAGTAGTAGGGTTTAAGTTCATGCTTAGTAACCTGGCGTGTTAGACACCTGCTACTGGTAATTATGGGATTTAGTTACCTCATCACATCAAATGGAATTATTCATACGGTGGTCTAAGTGGTATTGAACTATGACCAACGAACTAGTCTTGTGTTCAAAGTTGAGTATCATCTTGAAAGTGGTTCATGTGTCAAACTTACTAACTGCTACCTTTACTCTCAGATTAGATAATAAGCAAGTGCTACAATGTTGAGAGTCTTGGTGTATATATAAGTATCACCATAGTACAAGCTATATCACGAGTTTGTTGCCGTCTGTATTGTTACAAGTGCGCAGCACGAGTAACAATGCCAATGGCAACATACGAGTGATATTTTTTCTGGTATAGCTTTGTACTATGGTGATAATGATTTTATCATATGAACCTTCGGCTTTATTGCACGTTCAGACGCAGCGCACATGACTTGCAGTACCTGATACGGATTCTCGTGTGACTTGTAGTACTGATACGGATTCTCGGGTAAAAATACGGCTTTTATAAACTGCATGCAGCTGCAAGGCTTCCCTATTGACTCCCACTCATCCGTGTGAGTTAGACGTATGATAAGATTGATTATTACAGTTTTACATTTGTGTAATTAATATGCACAATATTAGTTAATTCATGAACAGCAAGCTGTATTACCAATCAGAGTTGAATGTGAAGGCTGATTACTGTAATAAACTCATGATAATGCACACCCACTGCAAGATAGTGCAAAGTGCAGTTATGTCACAGTTTTTTGTTCACGGTAAAGTGTAGAGACCTTATCATCTTGTTGGTGATTTAGATACAGAGCCTTTAAGTGGATAACAAAAAGTAACAGTATGCTACCAAGAGGCCCAAACAGAGCCATGTCAGTAAATGCACAAGAACAGCTATATTCTCAACATACATGGTGACGTATTTTTTAGTTCTGTATAGTAAGGGGTTTGCTAGGCAGACATGTCAGGCTGATCAGGTGGTTCTCGTGGCATGTTTCCTTCAAATGTTGTACCATGATATGCAAAAAGTGCCATGCACTGTCCAGTCACTAGAGACTCATGAGAATCAAAACTTGACTTACTCAAGTTCCTTGAGAGACTTTGCTGTCTTGATCAGTTTGGTAAGGGGATCGATACTGGCATCAGTGAGATTGTTCTGCCAAAGGCTGAATGGAAGAGGATATGAACACGGTTACAGTCCCATTGCTAAAGCATGTCACTGTGCTACATATATACAACAAAACTGCAAGTAAAAATGCAACAGGATTGTATGCAGGTGTGCTTCTTGTTACTGTCATGTAAATATATTGTATAGCAGTCTGTGGGAAGCAGCTGCTCCAAACCAAAATGATTAGTTCCTGAAGTTAAACTATGTACATGTTTCACACACACTTACATGGGCATGTGATGTGAAACATGCGTATATTGGTGCTATAGTGTTTTGTGTACCAGTTTTACTTGTATGGCACACGGACAAGATAAATATTGTGAACCCATGTTTACCTCAATGACAGATGGTAGGCTTAGTAAATGGACACTTCTAGCCTTCTACATTGAGTATCCAAAAGCTGCACTATACACTCAAACTGCACAGACCATCATGTACTGCCAGGCTTGGCCCCAGAACCAGACCACGAAGCTCTATAGTCTAACTGGTGACATGGAAGTAGATTTTGAAACTTTCACAAACTTATTATGGGACGCTAGATGTGTTAAGTACTGATTCCTGCCATTTGGTCTGTAGAGGTACTACCTGCCATTACTGTGCATTGCTTATTGGAATGAGACTGACTCAGTCTCCCATTAGTGTGGAGTTATGCAAATTCTGTGATGGTACAGACAATGTAGTTCAAGTGTTTTATCTAATTAAAATGTGTGATGCACTCTGATCAACTACATCACTGTCTTTGAACCGGGATACTGGCTGTTGAGGGTTTTGGACTACGAAATGCTGACTCATGACTTCCACACTGATTCCTGAGATGCAGCCTTTCCCAACAACTATTACATCTGACCACATGCAAGCCAAGAACCCCAAAGCACAAAGAAGCAATCAAGCTTCTTAATGGTGGACCAAGCCACACCCACTCACCCTATAAGATCAACAGACAGTTCGACACCATGCAAGTCAATGTCCAGCCCAACCATGGTGCACATAAAGGGACAGAATGGAGGATGGAGACTGGAGAGAGCTATCGAGACTCACCATTACCAACTCTGCCACTGAACTGTACACTTAGCGTATATGTAGCGCCTGTATAGTGTACGTATGCTTGACATCACATGATTTGTTGTACCAGTATATTATATAGCACCAGATGAGGCCCAATCAGGCCAAAACCTCGGTCATGCATTAGTGAAATGAAGAATTTGTGCCTGTACTGAGTGACTGGTCAATGTAATAGCAAAGCACTGTTATTGAATCTTTGCTACAAGTTGTACACACCTGCAGTGGGCTTGATAGAGTGTGCGTGGAGCAAGATGATGTATAAATAAAAGTACAACAAAGCTAGCTGATGCTGTGTGGCCAATGATGTTGAATGGTCTCACAGACTGTGGCAGAGCTTCCTCTCAACTGCCTCCAGTAACAGCTACACATGACAGACAGCAAAAGCAGTCATACCTTGGAGGTGATTAGGCAAGGGTACTGTCCAAGTATGGCATGCTTTCAAGCTATCAATTTTAATTAGCACTGGCATGTATCAATTTAGCAAAAGCTGTTGTAATGTTGGTGTGGAGGAACAACAATGTAACCAAACCCATGGAACAGTACATGATACTAGGAATTACCGTATAGCAGGTATTTTTTGCGGGGCAAAATTTTCGCGGAACCACGATCTATTGTACTACAGAAAATTTTCGCGGGTTAAATTTTCGCGGAAGCGAATTTTCGACATTCATTTATTGACATTCACCAAGCGTGCGTGAAGTATAAGCTAGCTATAGTTTATAGCAGAGATGGTTGCAACGGATCCCCACACTGGCATGTATCAATTATAAATACTGCGCTTTGCAGGTAGGTTGTCACAAGGAAACAGACAGTGTTCATCTTGTGGTTGAATAATGTTATTTGAAGTATGAAGTCCCAGTGATAATTGATTAACCTGGTAAACCACAAGATCAACACTGTCTGTTTCCTTGTGACAAGGCTTTTTTAATTTTACTGCATTTTCCACGCTGTAGCTGCTGATACCTCTCGTTGGACGCCTAAAAGCGCGAGAAGGCAGAATAGAGAAAACAGACACACAGACACACACACACACAGACACACAGGACAACTACTGTAACCCTCTCGCGCATGCACGCCGAGGGTTATTAAGTATGGGCAATGAATATGCAATCCTCGGCATAACACGTACAGCAATTTGTAACAATGTCCAAGGCATAAAGTGCATTAATTCTTAGTATCCTGTACTGTTTCATGGGTTTGGTTACATTGTTGTTCCTCCACACCAACATTATTTGCTACTGTGCTTTGCAGATAGGCCGTTTTTCTCTAAAACTGCTTAGTTCAAAAGTTAGAAGCGAATGGTAAATGTGTGATCACGTGAGTTGGAGCACGTGGTATTGTGGTTTTTCTGTCGAACTTAGACGTTTGTGACTGTCTTTTAGGAGAGGTTCAGAAGGTATGCCCACAGTGTAATACCGTAGATTAGGTCAATGCGTCTGAGAAAGGTATGCCCACATTGTAAGACCGTAGTGCATGTGAAGAGGTCAGTTTGTGACTGTTGCCATGTCTTCGCATCAAAGAAAAGGAAACCACGGTGTACTACTGTTGGGGAGCCTGAGAACGCAATGAAACGTAGAAAAGCCTTACTGTCTGAGGAAGAGTTATTAGTGACGAAAGACAGAAAGAAAGTCCGCAAAGCGAGTAAGAGAGCTTCTGAAACACGTGAGCAGGCTTTGCACAGGCGAGAACAGAACCGAACATATGTAGCTTGCGCCGAGGGTTCTGCACTTCAGTGCTGTTCATTTTGTGAGTAAGAGCTTAGGCACAAGTGTAAATGTAGGTAATACTGCTCCTTGCGGGCAAGTACACATATAACCTTACTGCCCTCACTGGCACCCTACTGTGAACGTATCTGGAATTTAGGTGTGACCTCATGTTATAGTCCATGTGTAGTGCTGTGAGTGCTTGTATTGGCATCCATATAACAGGTGTACAAACAAGGGTGTGGGATCAAACTGCATATATGTACATGCATCAAATTTCTGAGCTTTACCAAACTATGTACTGCCATAAATTTTATATATGCAACAACACCCTCCAAGATGCCTACATACCAATACTAGCAGCCTCACACTAAGATGTCTGGCAATAACCAGATGCCACATGTAATTCACCCTGTAATTGTGACCACCATTCATTTAGTGTAGTTACTATGTGAGTATGCAGGCTGCTTTACCATTACAAGTAGCTACATGTACATATGCAGCAAAGTGTTCTAATGTTAACCCAGGATAACCTGGTGATGGCAGCTTTTCATATATGAACAAAGTGAATATGAAACTGTTCTCAGTAGCAAGATGTCACATGATGTTCAAGCAGACCATGAGAAGGACCAGTTGTCAGATACAGACAAATTGCCAGTTGCCAGATACAGACAAATGACTGGCTGAAGTTTCTCATAACATGACATTGGCACATACGTGCATAACACGGTGACACACTTGAATTGCCACACGGTGTAGCAACATTTTCATGTCTTCAAGTTTGTTCGAACAGACTGTGATGTCATTGCGTTTTCCCATTCGCCTTTCAGACTCACTTATCAGTATGTTGATGCTGGTTGAAGTACTCTGACTGACAAACTAAGACAAAACATGTGACTGGGTGTTGTATTTTTACTCGCGTTCAAAAAAATTCACCCGGACTATGAGCCTTTATTGGAGTTACACACTCTTCCTCTAGCTGTCCATTCTTATGTACTCTGACATCCACCCATTATGTTTGAAGCACCACTCATTACACTTGTAAACATGAGTGGGATCTGTGAGTGAGACTACAGAGAGCATAGTGTCGCTTCTCCAGGCACACCATCTGGCTCAAATACACCTTCTATGCTCAGCTTAGTTCACTCACTGCTGATGCCTTAGCTTTATCCCCCCTGAAAATGATGCAGCATTGCATGTTACTGCTGAAGTTAATGGACCAATGACACATGGCTAGTAACTGCTCGCTCCACTTTTGTAAAATTTCCATGTGTGTTTTGTGCTTTTGTTGGGAAGGAAGGGGGGAGGGGCGGGCTCAGGTGGGTTAAGGCAGGCTTTTGTTGTGGACAAGCACTGTTCTGACTACTTGCCACAGAAAGTTTATGGTGTATTTCGCAGACAAGAATTCCACTATTGGTTTTTGTTTTGTATCCTGTTATTGTATTGTGGTTGATGATGTAAACAAACAAATTGGTTTCCATGGAAACGCCACGCCCTCTGGTAAACAACGTCCACTAATTAAGGCTGCCTTAACACTATTTCAGCCTACGCGGTGCCGAATATTCCTTATAACTAGGCAAAGTTGGTACCATTGGAATGCTCTTCACGTGCAGAATTCGGAACTAACTGGAAATTGAGTATGGTAAGTTCACGTCACGAGTAAATCGACAAAAATGCATTGAAATACGCCAAAATAGCAGCTAGTTATAAATTTTACTAACTCTCCTACTCTTAAGAAGCGATGGGGACCGTCTCTCCAGTCGGATTATGAAGGATGCATGATAGCTGTTCCTATTTACCGGAGTTACACAGAGTTCTCTCAAATTCGGCACCGCGTCGGGGGGTCTGGCTGCTGAGGTCGGCTACTAAACGAATGGGCTCGAGCCTTTTTCCCGTTTCTTGCTTCCAGAAACACAAAACTCTTCGTCCAGCCGTAGCACTGCTGCGAGTTAGACCTATCTAGTTAACAATCATCGATAGCAAAAACCTATACAGTACAGACTAACGGCCATAACACAGCTAGCAAAGCTAAGAAGCCTTCATACGGCAGCCATTCAGTCTCCGTAAATTGTAACGAAACGTCCGCGAATTATAGCGATACTTTCGCATACTTCCGTATCACGATCATTCATTCGCTCTGACTACATTAAAAAAGTACTACGCATCTTCCAAACAGTGAATTCATGTAAAAACAATGACTCATGAGAAGGTATAGCCAAATAGCAGTGATCAAACACACCCTGATATGGCAAGAATCACGTCCAAACAGTAAACCACTGAGTAAATGGTGATGTATTTAATTATAAGAGTATGAGGACACTGATATTTTCCAAGTGGTGAGCATACAAACTAGTTTGCTACATTTGAAGTAAACCCAACAAAGTAACTTCAGGCAGTTCTGAGTATCAGTGTATCTTTCAGGTAAACAAGTGTAGTGCTATTCTAAGTCTAAATTTGCTTTGTTCCACCTTACATCAGAGGTGATGTATCTAGATTAGATGTAAGAGGTATTGTATTTCAGAAACAGTGTCTCTGATGTAGCAGAAATAAATGTCTCAACATGGAATGGCAAATAAAGTGGGAAGTGGTACCTTGATCCACTCTTGCACTTTCCAGGAATTCTAGCCTCACTTCAATCACTATTATCTTGAAGATTAGTACATACTATGGCTTAATTGTAGCTTGAAGCATATCTTGTGCTATTTGTCCACCCAGTTATAGAATTACACCAACATGCCATTTTTTAGGCATGTTTAATTTTTAGATGCTGAGAGTTTCTTCAGGCAATCAGGTTGCTCAGGTTTGCCCCTCATTCACCTCTTAAAGAGTATCATCTACTGTCAACACAGACATGAAAATTTGCCATGGTACATGACCAGTGTTTTGTGGATAGCTACCAGAAAACAGGTAGGTACAAAACCTGGACTCTGGACTGGACTATGGACTGGACTATGGACTCGATTTTGGACTCAATAGTGTTCCATTTCTGCCATTTAAAGAGGACTATGAATGCTGGATTGTCCAATGAGCAGGGGATTGGCATAACAGTAAGAAAGGACATTTGTGCAGCTTTCAGCAAGAGTGGCAGGTTGGTTTAAGCCGCACCCTTTCAGCCCAGCTGGTTGGCAAGGACTCATAGGAGTTGCGTTATGCAAGCTTTAGTGGGAAAGAAAATTCAGCTTGCAGTCAAACCTGGGACCTTGTGAATAATAGTCAGATGCTCTTAACACTGAGCCACTGGACTCATGGCGGAGGAGTAGAAGCAAGCCTTGCAACAGCCAGGCTGGAGGCCTCAGTGACTTCAGCTGTCAGGTACACCACCTCAGCCTCTTGCTCTATCTTCCAATGCATTGCCTAGACCTTAAACGCTCACATATATGCTGAAAAAATCCATAGGAATCTGTACAATCAACACCTTTGGCACAAGACTGCAAGTGATCAAAAAGTGGACAGTGGAAAGGCCTGCAAACGTGAGGTTAGTTCACAGACTCTGCTTTCCAGTCTAAAGTCAAGTCCAAAATTGAGTCCATAATCCAGTCTATAGTCCAGTCCACTGTCCAGTCCAGAGTCCAAGTTTTGTATCTACCCCAGAAAAACTCACTTTGAACCAAGATAGCCTTGTTCCATGCCACTCCTAGATTTATCTCATAGCCGTGGCTGCATGATAAAATCTGGGAGCGGCCTGGGAATAAGACTAGAAACAAGGAGTGCATAGTTCCGACTATGTGAATAATTCCTACTCTCAGTAAAGCGGTCCCCAAATGCATTATTCGTAACATGGGAGTGTGCAAAAGTATTGCCCTAGTTTGTGGAGATTGAATGGCTGCCACGTGTATGCTTCTTAGCTTTGCTAGTGTTATTCTGGCTGTTACTCAGTATTGTTCAGCTTCATGTTGTCGCTGGTTGTGAAGTAGATAGATCTGACTTACCGAAGGCATGCCAATGAGACTGAGCGCTGCTGTTTCTGGGAGCAGGAGAGGGTAATATGGCTTGAGCTACTGGAACAATGATGATCTATCATTTTTGGCGGTTGATGTGGAAGGTCAGATGGCTAGATTTGTGGCTAAAACTTTGAGAGTGTGTAGCAGATAGTTGTACTAACGTGCTAGAGTTGGGGACAGTGGCTGTTGTTGCTGCCACTGGACAGGTGAGCTTTGATAATAGAAACAAATGCCGAATTTAGGCGTATAAACACCTATATTTGCTTCTTGTAGTTTCAGGTTGTATCTGGTACAGTGTCCCTACCCAGATTCAGATACCTAAAGCAAACAGCTTTCGTTCAATATCCACTGCATCAGGATTGATGTTCCACATAGAGCAAAATATAATTAAACTGCGACCCCCACGTGATTGTTAGCATGTTGCCATGGTAATACTTGTTTATAATAAACTACAATCAATTTGTCATTTGGTTGATCAACGATTGTTTAGTGACAGCATGTACTTTGTCTTTCAAATTATGATGGGCAAAGTAAAAATTGAGCTAAAATAAAAATTGACCACTTAATTAACCACTCTGAACTAGACGAAGTTTTAAAACTGGGGGTATTAGAGAGTACATTTGATATATGCTTGTAATCTGGTACACATGTACATGTACGTTCTCATGCTTTTATCTTGTAACCTTGTACATATGTACATTAAATGTGTGCCTAACCTCACAGAAGAGGGAGAGATGGTTTGAGCTCATAAAGCCATAGTATGACTAACTTGTTTCATACTAGGAAAACCCCATATGGTTAGCAATGGTTGCTAGGCAACACTAAAACAATGGTGCTCATTTAAGCTCATTATTATACCTACACGTACCTGTGTGGCAGTCCCAAGTAAGTCCCACACAAGTTAGTGTTTTAACCTGAAAATCACATTCATGTCACTGTACTCTCACAGTACTAGCAACCAACCTATCATCCTATCAGATGTACAGTCTACCTCACACCCAAATATTCCATTTCTTGATACATTACTATTAGATATATACAGTTATCCATTTCACACTTACTTGAGTTCTTTAAGCTCCTGACACTCTTTGAGGCCACTCGCAAGTTTAGAGAGTCCTTCATCACCAATCTGACTGTTCACAAGGCTGCGGAAAGAGACAAAATTCTCAGTCAGCATCCTCTAGGCAACACGAAACAATGGCAGTACACACAATATGTAATGCAGTGATTGCTGCGAACTGACGTAAGCTAATTAGCACATTCCAGCTAATGTTGTGTGGCATGAGAAATACAATACTGGTGTCACGACATTTTGGGGACCCTGTGAAAATGACACAACCGTCTCCAACTGGAAGCATGATCTCCCAGTAGAAAGTGCACACCTCCCCTCTCCCCCTTGCAAATAAGCCCACTCCCACTTGTTAAACCTCGGCGCACATACGCAGTGAGGGTTACAGTACTTTGTTTGTCTGTCTGTCTGTTACAACTAGCTTGGCTCACCTGGCGGCTAAATCTCTGAAGTTTGGACACAGATAGACTTTAATCCGAACGAGGATGTGTTTAAATTGAGCTGATTTCGCCAAGAACATTTCGTTCAAGAGTTATGCTACGATTCGTTTGCCACGGCGAGCGCTAGTCATCCATATTCTAGTCTGTTATCGATACCAACCCAAAGAAGGAAAGAATAAGTGTGTTGAAAGATAACATAAAAGACCTTGACGACAATGATCCCAATGTGTTCTTAAAGAACCTACTCGATAGGTACCAGCATAGACCACAGGAAGTACAAGCCATGTGTCTAGCTGAGTTTGCAGCTACTTTTGCCACTGATTATAAACCAAAAGACGATGATGAAAGTCAGAGTGATGTCCTCCCTACAACTAGCAGTAGTGAAGCCAAGTCCACTCAAATCACACTGACCGATAGTTTTGGTAAAATGAACAGACGTGAACGTGAAGCTCTCATTAGATTCCGAAAGTACAAGAAGGAGGCTGACCCTAGTAACTGGTATAGATCCAAACTCATGCTGTATTTCCCATGGTACAATGAGGAAACTGACTTGCTAGGTGGTTATTCAACATATGAAGAGCATTACCATCAAGTTTGTTCTATTGTTGTGTCCCAATGAGAAAAAATACGACAAATCTGATATTGACGGTATCCAGTTAGATGAGAACGGTCCCCCAGAGCATGCATGGAACCAAATAACCCCTGGCAGTGAAGCAAGTAGAGCTCAATCACTTGCAGAAGGTTCTGAAACCCTAACTGCATTGTCTGAGCAAGATACTACAGACAGTGCCAACCTGTTCACTTCAACTACTACCAGTATCTTACATGCCCGTTTTGAAAGTGCAGCCAACAGGGGAAAAATCCCACCAGATGAGTACAGAAAACTGTTGAGAGATTTGAACACCAAACAAAGACAGATAGTCATGTTCCATAGAAACTGGTACAAGAAAGCTGTTATTGCCTTGAAACAGAATAAGCCCATTGAACCCTATCGTGTGTTTGTGAGTGGCCCTGGTGGCGTTGGTAAATCCCATGTCATCAAGCTAATTCACTCTGATACTATTAAGATCCTCAGACTCTCTGGTACCATAGAACCTGATGATGTAGTAGTGTTACTCACAGCCCCCACTGGTGCTGCAGCATTCATTATATCTGGTATGACCCTCCATTCAGCACTCCTCCTCGGTAGTGGCAAGTACAGTGGTTTCCAGCCCCTTAATCATGACCGTTTGAACTCATTATGAAGCAAACTGTCTCATTTGACCCTGTTGATCATTGATGAAATCAGCATGGTTGGTGCAAACATGTTGCTGGAAATCCATAAGAGACTACAACAGATCAAAGCTGTTATGCCTGATATTACCTTTGGTGGTGTTAGCATACTAGCTGTTGGAGACCTTTACCAACAACCTCCCGTATGTCAGTCCCCTGTGTTCAGTACTGTCAGTGACAGCTATGCCAAACTGTACTGCTCGGGCTCATTGTGGGTTGATGAAATCCAAATGATGAAATCATGAGACAGCGTGGTGACTCTGAATTCTGTGAGCTCTTGTGTAGAATAAGAACTGCTGATCATACTGATGATGACCTTGCTACCCTGAAGTCTAGAGAAATTACCTCAGACATGCCAAATTACCCTAATCACACCCTCCATGTGTATAGACTCAATACTGATGCTGATGACCGTAATAGCCACATATTGAATGCTCTAGCTCCTAAGAGTCAACAGTACTCGACCAAAGCCTGTGATTCTATGGCTGGTCAGACTGACCATATTGACCTCTCAAACTTGTCTGACAAACGATCAGAAACTGGTGGCCTTCACAGTGTCCTTAAAGTAGCAATTGGGGACAGAGTAATGTTGATAACCAATATACATGTGTCCGATGGCCTCGTCAATGGTGCTAGAGGTGAGGTAGTTCATGTTGTAACCTCTAATGACCACGAAGTCCTAGTTAAGTTTGACAATCCAGATGTTGGTGCTAAAGCCAAACAGTCTAGTCAGTACCGTCACCGATATTCTGATGCTGTTCCCCTGAAAAAGCACGAGGCTGTGTTTCTAGCCAAACGGAGGCGGGGTTCAGAAGTTACCCGTTTACAATTCCCATTGACCCTTGCATGGGCTATAACTATCCATAAAGTCCAAGGTATCACACTAGACGAAATTGTGGTTGATATGAAAGGTAGCCGTTTCAACCCTGGACAAGCATATGTAGCACTCAGTTGTGTTAAGAAATTTGAAGCTTAGCATATAATGCAAAAGCCATCAAAGCTAGCCAGAATGTAAAGGATGAAATGGAAAGATTGAATAAGAACCTGTTAAGCCCCCTTCCAATGTTTACATGTTCTGACAATTACATCAGTATTGCACTACTCAATGTGAGGTCACTAGTGGCTAAGCTACCTGACACTGAATGTGATCACTCCCTTACATCTGCTAGTATCCTTTGTTTTACTGAAACATGGTTGACACCCCAACTTTCATCCCTTGGTAATCACCAAGTAATCCAATCTGACCGTGCATCTGGTGATAACAAAGGAGGAGTTCTCATCAGTATACCAGCAAACATGCAAGCATCTAATGAAACTGAGTTCTCACCCAGTGGTGTCCTAATTGAAGCCCTTTCAACCACACTTTTATTGGCCAATGGATGTTCCATCTGGCTCACTTGAATCCCTTTTGAACTCCCGTTCAACTAGGGCCCGTGAGGAACTTCTGTCCTCTTTAGATGTTTGTGATGATGATCTTCAGTCTTTTCAGTTTTCACGAGACTGTGTTGTCTCTGCACTCTCTCATCTTAAGCCAGGCAAGCTTGACGGAAGTCCTCTATCCTCCGATCATGTTATTAAGGCTTCCCCAGTGTTAGTCACAATTTTACCTCCTCTTTTTACAGCTTTTGTTCGCCATTCATACCTCCCACCCAACCTCAGGAACTGTATCCTTAAACCGATTCCCAAGCCACATAAAGATCCTACCTTATCTGATAGTTATCGACCCATTGCCCTTGCCCCAACATTGAGTAAAATCCTGGAATGGTGTATCCTTTTACAATATTCTGAATATTTTGCGACTTCCCCACTTCAGTTTGGGTTTAAGAAGCATATGTCTACCGCACTCTGTACTGGCTTAGTTAAGAACATATCAGCACACTACATGTCTCACGGCTCCTCTGTCTTTGCTTGTCTGTTAGATGCCAGCAAAGCATTTGATCTTGTTGATCATTCGTTGCTGTTTCAGCAGCTACTACAACGAAGGACTCCCAGTTTTTTAGTTCGCTTCCTCATCAGCTGGTATAGCTCTCAATCTTGTAGTGTTTCTTGGGATGGTGCCAGCTCTGATTCTTTTAATGTTTCTAACGGCGTTCGTCAGGGAGGAGTTCTGTCCCCTGTGTTGTTTACTATATACATGGATATCTTATTGAATAAGCATTAAGGTTACGGGATACAGTTTGCTCATTAATATTCATGAGAAAATATTACCTTCCTTTTCTCCGTGCAGGAACCAGTTACAGCACGCAATAGAAGCGACATATAACAGAACTATGAGTGCCATTTAACCAGTATAGTATTAATTCTTATGTACAACGTACTAAGGCGAGCAGCGACGACAAAGTTCGTGACTTTCGGCCGCAAATTCGGCGTCAGATTTTGTCTTCAGAGAGGATTGCAGGTACAACTGTTCAACACCTACGGGTAATACTCAACTTACTTGAGGGCGGCTCGGAGCGACTTCGTCGCTGTGTGCCAGGGGAAGCGAGTGACACGCGTTTCTATCCAAAACCCCGGTGGTTTTTGACCGACCAAGCGACTAAATCTAGGCGTATATCTAAAACGGTAAGTCGCCTCAGCGAAAACTCTTCGAGCCGCCCTGTGTCTGTCTTCGTAGAATTCAAATACAGTGTAATATACGGTAAGATGTTCTTCCAACAGGAAATAACTGACGCCGAAATCAGTAGTTCGTATGCGGATTGTTAACCGCATGCAGGCACTGCTATCAAATTGCATGCTCCGCCCACCCAACCAGCACAGCTGTTACAGACTAATGTAACTTTGTTTAGCAGTAAAGTTAAACGCATGCATTCCTGGATCCTGTATGAAGAAAAGGAAGGTAATATTTTGACATGAATATTAATGAGCAAACTGTATCCCGTAACCTTAAAGAGTGTGGAGTTGGCTGTTACTGGGATGGTTTGTTTGTTGGCGCTCTCTGTTATGCTGATGATTTGATCTTGTTGGCTCCGTGTCCTTCTGCTTTACGCATTATGCTCAGTCTATGTGAGTCCTTTTCCAATTCCTATGGTCTCAAATTTAATGCTGGTAAAACTCAACTCATTCGTTTTGGTTTATCTCCTTCTGACAAGTGTACAACTGCTATCTATTTTTGTGGTGAACTTTTAGCGTTCCTCAATTCTGTCTGTCATCTAGGTCACATTCTGTCTTACAATCTCTCAGACAACGATGACATTGTTTTTAAGTCCCGAGACTTGCTTAAAAAGGCTAATCTTTTGTTCTGCAACTTTAAGTTCTGCAATCCTCCACCTTAACATTTCTGTTTCGCTCATATTGTCTCTCCTTGTATGGATGCTCTCTGTGGCGGCTAGACTCCCAATCTATGAACCTGATTGAAGTTGCCTTCAATAAAATTTTGAGGCGTATTTGGAAACTCCCGTCTAATTCTCATACTAGAATAGTTCATAGTACTGCCCGTCTGTTGAGTCTCTTCAATGTTGTCTTTGCTCGTTCTTTATCCTTGTTATCTTCTGCTCTGTCCTGTCCTTCGTTCCCTGTTTCTTTTATCTATCGTGTTTCTTCCAACCTTGTGTATACTCCATGTGGGTTCAACCGTCTCCGTGGACATAACTATAAGAAGACTTATTATCCTGAAGACCTTTTTTGTGCTAACATAATTAGAGATATTAGAATTAGTTGTGTGTCTAGCAGTGACTTTGAATATGTAATTTCTGTTATCTCTTCACACTAACTTAATTTACATTCTAATTTAGTTGTTTGTCTCTTACACCTATGTTGGTGTGTTTTCTCAATTATAATAATAATAATAATAATAATAATAATAATAATAATAATAATAATAATAATTGTGTTGGGTGATTTCAATGAAGACCTTTTGGCCAAACCTAACTCGAGATTGGTAACCCTCATGTCCCAGTATAGATATTCCCAGTTAGTGCACACTCCCACCACAGACAAAAGTACCCTGATTGACCATGTTTACTGTAACATACCACCACAGTTCATTAAGATCCAAGTTACTGATACATACTATTCGGATCACGATACTGTGTTTTGTTCAGTCCTATTATAACATTACTTTCTATTGTGAGCTCAATGCAATGAAAACCAAATGACAACCACTAAAAAAGCCAAGCAAATTCACCATATTGCCACTATCTCAATGTGGACAAGAAAAGGATTATACAGGTATGTCATACTTTGGTAGATGAAGTAATCAGCTGTTCTAGTTTAGTCCCTGTGCACGTTGAACAAGTGCTAAATAATATCAGCAGATGCTTTTTAACAATGCCTGTGTTATTCCTTCAATTTTATCACACAATAACAAATAATTCCTTTTCTCAGATTCTTCATCATCATGGCTCGAAAACAAACTATCGAAGAAGTTGACAACATAACAGATCTAGAGAAGCTGATGCTCAACACTTCTCTTCATGGAGCCATCACTTCACTTTCACCCATTAAGAAAGGACGGAAGTCTCTGTTTTTCGACGGAATGCTCGCAGATAACACCTCAAAAGTGCGAGTAGTCGGCTATGAAGCTCATCAACAAAAGAAACTAAACGAATTGTACCAGAATAATGTTCCAATTCAGCTGGTCGATTGTGAAGTGAAGAAAGCTCGACACGGTCAGGGGCCATTTCTGGGCCTAAAATATCACCACAAGTCGTTACTTTAGTCCTGGTATAGTGCGCCTCACTTCCACACGCATGGAGTTTGGTGTGCATTGGCAGTTGCAGGTACGCCAGGTGTGAACCATGTGAAGGAGTGGTGCATGCAAGCTGGTCAGTGCTTTTAGTCTGGATCCTATTCACTGAGCTTATAATCTGCTCATTCTAAGGTATCCGTGGCTCTCTTTTATGTTCGGACCATGAAATTTTTGCGGGCATGGGTCTGTGCAGACGATATGTATGTTTCTCACCTGCAAGCGAAGGGTCAGCGACACCATCTCAGTCAAAACATTGGCACAGAAGTCACCGAGTCTGCCGGACCTACTCCGCCAACCCTGATAAAGGATCACAGTAAGCTTGCCACCCTGTAACATTAGCTGGGTAGTGCAAGTTAATCGTTACCATTTTCCTTTAACCAGTTTCTCTCAGTCTACACATTCATTCTCAAATGAACTAAAAACAAAATCTGTTCATCCACGGGGTGAATGCTTGTGAAATAGCGCTTATACATACTGTGTCAGCAAAGAAGAAAGGAAATTTATTTCCAGTCAAATGTTATTTTGTATTCAGTATTTTGTTTGCCATTGAAATGCTGTACTTGGGAACATATATGTACGTACATGCAAATACTAATGCATAGCAGCTGCACAAGACTGACCACAAGTAAACATGCTCAAATAAGCCAGTTTCACGTAAGCTTGAATATGTAAAGAACATGGGATGATTGTGATTTTGTGCATGAAATCACATGTGCATGGTTGCTCAGCAGCCGCCATTTTGTGGTCCTAAATATGGCCATATTTGGTTTGATCGCATCTAACTTCTGCGTTCTACCGTGTAATCTGTTATAGTGTGTACCATAAAAAAATGTAGTCTTCATGCTATTCAACGGTGTTAAAAACCAAAGCTATCGGATGAAAGATGAGCGAGCTATCTTGTTGCGACCCCAGACGGTACAGGACAAGAAAATGAGCAACTTCGACTGCTCTCTTTGTTTTCCAAGCTACGTAAAGCCAAGAAAGGCCTCAAAACAGCTGTTTGTGGCTGTAGTCACAAACACCACTCTGAGGTTCGTTATTATTCTAGCATTGGCCAAGTTAGCTTTTAAGCATTTATGACTCACCATGCCATTTGCAGCCCCATGCACAAAATGTTTAGCTAACCCTTTTGCTGGACCTTGCTTGGCTTTTCTAGCTTGAAGTCATTGGGGCAAGCATGAGCAAGCCCCACACTAGTGAGTTCTATTGCAATTTTTCATATATATATTATCATTATTTTTATTTTCTGTTGTATGTCGTTCCGTATATTCTTGACACTGTAATTTAATGCGATAGCCGCGGGCCGCATGCGGAGTGTAAGTAAGATTTTCGTACAACTTATGGTCTGGCAGGAAGCTATAGACCATAGGGTGAGCTTGAATGACCGTTATGAAAGATAGCCAGGAATGACAGCCGGAGCGTGCACACCTACTGTACGAGAGATAGCAGTTGTGTTTTGGCGACGACATTCAGGATAGGCAACTGGAGCGTAGCACATACTCAGTAAGTGTACAAGGGCTAACAGTCAGTGTGTAGAAAGGCTCATGCAGCTTACAGAACGCAGTAGGCGGCAGAGATTTTGCTCCATAGCTGATGCGTGGCGACTTCCCTCCACTATTTCTCAAAGATGCCTCAAGTCTTGAAGGACTACGCATGCCAGACTGTGTTCTGACTTAGCCTGCTATAACTGCAACAACCTGAGTAACTGCATGCTGGTAGAACAAATGGCTCTGTTGTGTGGTATGTGGTATGACAATTTTTCTAAGTTATTGAGCACTTTTGTAGACAGCAGAGTCTACAAACCTCGTTTTAGCTACATGCCATGCATGAATGACCCATGTGCTGTGATCTGATACTTCACTGGTAAAGCCTTAGCTACATAATAGTCAATGCTGTAGTGCATTGCTTGCTCAGTTTTGTTGTCAAATACTCTCCATATTCTTGACCACGTAGGTCACTCCTCTTTTGTCCTATCGTTTTGATTTTTACACCGTTCAATAGCACAAAGACTCTGTTTTCTTACAATATGTGCCACAATGGATTATACAGTAGAATGCAGAAGGTAGACAAAGAAACGGGAAATCCTATATGGTCATACTTAAAGGTGAAAAAAAAAAAAACGCTGGAATTGGACTAGCCTCATCCCCAGGCTTTCTCAAACCGGGGGGGGAGGAAAGAGCCTCGTAATATCCGCGAGAAAAGTTGTCGACTTCCTGCACCTTGCTCTGGCGATACAAATCAGATTGCGGAACGAAACCATGTGTACACATGACCTTTTTCTTTTACTAAGCAAAAAATTGTCAACTCAAAAAAGCATAGACCACATCTGGAAGGTTGGTGAAAAACAGTTTCAGATGTGCAGAAGAGGCGCAAGTCCAGAGAGCCCAAGATCGAAGTTCGCTGTTGTCGGTTTGCAGGACTGACTCACTCACCATACCTTGCAGCTACGAGTTTAAGTGTATAGGGTATCACGGAACTCAACCGAACTGTGGATGCTTTGAGGACAAGGAGTGAAATTGTAAATAGCTTGCACAGCTACGTACCAGGTATTGTACTGATATTGCATGGCAGCTTATTAAATTACATGACAATCATTACTAAAGTGGGAGCATCCTACATTGATCACATGAATGATGACGTGCTGAAGACGACAGCTTTTCTCACGAATGTTACCAGGCTCTCTCCTCCCCCGTTTTTGAGGAGAGAGCCTGGGGATGAGGCTAGGATTGGACAACCCCGGATGTATTATTGCAATTATTGCGTACCTTAGTACTTACGTACATAGAACTGGCCAATTACTGTAAGTACAGCAAAACAGTACATACTTGAAGTCATCAGAGAATACACCTTTACACATTATTTCCACACTAGCTCTGTTTCTTAACAAAGTTACCTATGTGTGCCCATAAAACAAAACCTGTTGTAGTACACAGTGTACAATCTGTTTTCTATTAGCATCCAAATGACAAGATTAATTCTCTATGAAAATCTAGTCCAGTCTTGTACCCAGCCTGTCACACCCACTTGTGGCTGTCAGCATTTTGGAGTTTGGTTTCACTTCCCTGTCAAACCTCCAATGCCTTTGAAGTCAACACATATACTCATTCTCAGGTCCCAACCAAGCTTTTTGCTGTTAGCAGTATTGTGTACCATACTGGGAATGGGGCTAGTAAACATAAACATTTGCTTGGAGTCCGCAGTCATTGTATCCAAGTTGTTGGTCCATATCAAAATGGTGAACAATGTTAAATAGAAAAGTGCTGCAAACGCAGAGGGTTGAACTGCTTTGGTGTCTATAGGTCTCACATACATTTAGATTGCCATGTTACTGCTGCTTACAGCAACCATTTAACCTGGTAAATGCGCTGATAAACTGACAGGCAGGAAAAAATCAGTTGCTTACACTTAACTGCTTTGTTTTATGCGCAGATAGGGTAATGACCCCAATGACCAAATTGAAAAGTGGGGAGATAATTGCAGGTGAAGTCCCTGCCACAGCCACTACGTATCGGAATACTCTTGACTACACAATTCAAAACCAGTAATTACTGTCGTAATAATGTACCTAAAGCCTTCATTAGAATTTTACATATATTACGTAGCTACCAGCACATAATGCTCAAGTACTAGCCTATTGTGTTATTCCAAGTCCAAAGTTTTCCTTGTGTTATGCCCCATCAACCACACAAAAGGGCATAACAATGGCAGCTAGAGGAAGTCTAGAGCGTGTAACTACAGTGGAATCCCGCTTAACGGACACCCCTGAACAGTGGACACCCACGATATAACGGACAATTCTGAAAGTCCCGACTGTCCTTTCATTCACTTCAATACTTAAGCAACCCCTGAATAGCGGACACCCCACTACTCCGTATAACGGACAGTTTTTGTGGTCCCAATTGTACGCAAGCAATACTCAATGACCCCGATTTAGCGGACACTCGTCGACCTTTTCAGCAAGATTGTCCACCATCACTGCTGTAGTTAACAACTTGACATTAGATTAGTGCTGTTACTGGTAGTACTAGCCTCTGCTTAGCCTTCCCTGCCAGCGTACAGCAAAGGAAAGCTCTAAAAACGCAGCCACATTGTACTCAACAGCCAGATTACGCAGTACCATGCCTACCGGAAATATACCGGAAGCCCCTGAGTTAGGGACACCTCACTATAAGGGACAAAATGTTGGTTCCCAATGGTGTCCAATGGACACCTCACTATAAGGGACAAAATGTTGGTTCCCAATGGTGTCCAATGGACACCTCACTATAAGGGACAAAATGTTGGTTCCCAATGGTGTCCATTAAAGAGGGGTTCCACTGTATGTTAAAATTTGAAACCAAGTGGAATTTACCACCAGTACCACCAGTACTACAAATATACGTAAGTCATGCTCCAAAAGGAATTTAGACTTTGCTATGTTCTACATTCTGAGGCCAGTCAGCTTTTCAGTTCAAGTGGTTGCTAATTATCTGATGGTTTGGGGGTGGACCCAAAGGGTTATTATATTGCTGTTTTTGAGACGGACACAAAGCACATTAGAAGTTGAAAAGGGTAAAGTGTACATCTGGTAGAGATAACACTGCTAATCACTAAATGGGCAGGTACGCTTACCTATAGACTAAGAAGGCTTTATTAAAAGGGTGCTGTTTTCAGTATATAAATAATGTCAATCTAGGCACATGTAGTTGTGGGCTTTCTACAATCACTGGACTGGACTGGTGGACTGGTTTTGGGGACTGTACTGGTAGACTGACACTAAATTTATTTTGATGGTTTCTAAAAAGATTTGCTTGCCAAAGGAGTTGTGTGGAAACCCTGCCTTCTCTTTAGCTACATGCAGGAGCAAGTAGCTCACTAGACCGATGAAGGTTTTTGTATTTGTGTCCCAGGAAATTATTTAACACTGAGAGATGCTTTAACATAATTAACGGAGGAGAAGGCAATTACATACACACTGGTGCTCCCTCAAATCTTTAACATGCAATTTTTTTCTCCCCCCGAAAACATTTGCCAAGGCTATGCATCTGCAGCTATTGTCATTGAAAATTGTGCAAGAAGAAGACTGTTTTGGTGTTAATACCCTATAGGGAGTGAGTCTTGTTAAAAGGTGTAAAAATGATTCTAGCGTCAGTCCATCGTCCAGTTCACCAGTCTGGTCAAGTAGTCCAGTTCAGTGATTGTAGACAGCCGTGGCTGTGGTGGTAATATCACAGTGGACCATTCACAACAGTGCATCCTTTCATACTCACTTCAGTACTTGCAGTTCTTTACACCACTTCAAGGCTGCGGTAAGAGCAACAGCGCCCTCCTCACCGATGTGGTTGCTCTCAAGGCTGTGGAAAAGAAGATAATGGTCATTAATACACTCTCAATACGTAATGCACTGAATGGGGAAAGAGACTATACATACTTGACTATTCATGGTTTAATTTTCCTACTACGTACATAAGAAATATATATTTACACTGAATGGAAATCATTGTAAATACTTCAAATGGGTTTTCTTATGACAAGGGACAAAACAGTCCACATTCAACAGTGCCCACACCACCTCCACACCACAAAACAATGTTATTCAATTTCAATACAAGCCACATGACAAGTTGAGTTAATTTGAGAATTTTTGCACAATGACATATTCTTGTATTAATCCTGTAGTCTGGGCCACAAAGGTGTCTGATGGAAGGGTAGTAGCTAAGCTGTCCAAAATACTGCATCCAAACATTGAAACTTGAAATTTTTTTTGCTAAGGTACAGTCTATGTCTGTGGTAGATATTGCTTGGTAGGTTAAGTCTATTACCTGTTATACATTCAATATTCAGACCTATCGCCCACTTAATTAGCACAAACAACTAATCCATTGCTTTGTACATGTTGGTGACTCACACTGCTGTTATCATTACTGTTTCCTACTACGCCATGCAATCTAATTATTACGTTGCTGGGCCCAACTGACTTAAATTTTGGCAGATGCTACTCAAAAGCTATAATTGTCTATTGCACATGCATGAATTTGCAAGGTGACTTGGTTGGAGTGGTGTCATTATTTGTATGGATAATTACAAGTGTACTCATCAAAACAGGGCCTGACGATGAAGAAGCCAATTGTAGATCGGCTGACTTTTTTTATAGAGAGCTGTTAGTGGGTACGTCTTGCAGTGAAACTGATCATGATCTTGTGACTATTATTATCATTTTTAAGTCTACCTACCAACCTTCTTTGAAAAGCCATCTGGCTTGAGCAACAGAAAAATAGATTGGTACACTACACAGAAATATTAGACTCAGGCAAGGTAGAACTAGCAATTTGAACAGATTCATTACAAAACCTGGTAATCTGATACTGCCTTACAATATCATTTCCTATTGCACTTTATTCCTGAACCTACACCTTCTGCCACTACTGATGTATGATGAGCAGTACTTTCATACTTGTACCAAGCTATTGGGACTCAAAGTGTTAGCTACATAGCTCATGCACATCAAGTTTAACTGTTCCAAATAAAACCAACAAGGCTTATCTTCTAAGCGCTCTAACACATAATTCCTGTACCATTACGGATTGGAATGTTCCAATATTCATCTATCTAGTAGATATGTTGGTGAAAAGTGTCGCTGAACGCAAGTCCATGAGTGCTGAAGATACTATTCGTTATTATTGAGGCTCGTTCGTCGATCTCGTGTGGTCTGTGGTGTACTTTTGTCGCCACCTTGAGACATCTCTGTGTGCAACTGTAAAACGGGTGAAAACCTTCCGACGGTGCACTCTATTTGGAGTTTCGGGCAAGGCCAGCATGTACGTTCAGTCTTTTGTGGGTGCTGCATGCTTGCATGCGTATATAGTTGGGTGTTTTGCCCTGTTGTTATAACTTTGTTGTGATTCAGCTACTGAGCAGTTGCTCATGACTATCAATAGTGGGGTTCTTGCCTACATCGAGGCTTTTCCACATGAGCAGATATTGATTCTATCCGCAATCATATTCTGGGTAAATATAGCTCTTCCTTGATCCGTTCTGCTAAGGATGTGCTTTGGCAAGGTTGTAGTGAGGATCTTGGCAGGCTTAAGCTGGAGAAGAAGGCCAGATGTAGCTCCCCACTCGCTCACAAGAGCTAGCTGATTTGGATGACATACTTGAGGCATTCAATGATGACGACTGCCTACCTGAGATGCTGCTCAGATGAAGATCTTCTTCAGATGCCTCGGCTTCTTCCACTGCATGGCACAGAACAAGTGGTTGAAGAAGTATGCAGCTTCCGTGAGGTAGTCTGCTCCCGTCTTGAAAATATTGATAGTCAGCTAAAACAATTTGCTGGTGCCTCTGCACCTCAGCCCAGTAGTCCCTCGAGCCCTTGTGTAAGACCTGCTGGGACAGCCCAGAGGAACCCCCCTGATCCACTTGAGCACCGCTGTAATTTAATTTTGTTTGGTATTGGTGAGGAGGAGAATTTGACTGTCGTCCCTAAGGTATTGTAGGCAGTTTCTGGTAATATAGTACCCATCAAGGACATGTTCAGGTTTGGAAGGAAGACGAAACAGGTTCAATCCCTCAGCAGAGTGGTACATAGCTCTGCTGTTGTTCACCCTAGACCTATTTTGATTAAGCTTAACTGTCCATGGGAGAGACAAATCATTCTGGCGGGTAAGAAGACGCTTTCTGGTGTTGAGAGGATGGAAAAGTACTCCTGCAACCTGACCTATCCTTAGATGAACGAAAGAGAAGCAGAGATGCATATTTTGTCCGGAAAAGTGGGAGTGCTCGTTCAGAGAAAAATGACTGATTCTGGCTTATCTTCAGTAAAAGAGAATCTTTCTATTGTCTCTTACAACTGTCATGGTTTTACACTGTAAAAATTGGAGGTTGATTTAAAGGTCATCTCAGTTGCAGTCTGGATTCATCTAGGTCCAGGCAGTGGCCCACCTCCTTTTGCCAGGGTCTAGGGTTACACCCCTTGTCCAGTGGAGGTTTCTAGCAAACAATGAATTGGGTTGCAAATGAAATTCATTTTGTGATTGCATGTTTGTGCCAAGAGGGGGTGGAACTCTCAGTATATTCATGTATTATTGGATTGACTCTGAAAAATATTCATGCACTATTGGCTAACCTTTGGGCAGTATTTATGTGCTTTTATGCAAGTATATTCATGCAATATTGGAACTTTTGAGTACACAAACACTGTAACCCTACACTGTGGTAAAAGTGGGAGGTGGTATAGAGCCTGCAACTGAGGTAACCCATTTTGGGTTAAATTAACCTCTAGTTTTTTCCAGTGATAATAATGGGATTTCTTACCTGCCAGTCCTTCTTGATTCTTTTGATGTGATTTTATTGCAGGAACACTGGCTGTCTGATTCAGAATTAATCAAAATGTGTTTTAGTGGTTTTGTGACTAATGCCATTTCTGGTTTTGATGACTCAGTACTGTTACATAGTCAACCCTTTGGGGGTTGTGCCATTCTCTATCGCCAAAACTTTGTCAGTTCCATTAAGCAAGTTAAAACTCCTTCTCGTCGTTTTTGTTCTGTCATGATTGACTGTCACAATTATAGCTGGTGATTGGAATACAGATATTCAGCGTCCCTGCAGTTTCACACACACTGTCTTAGCCTTTCTCGGTGAACTAAACCTGTCTCTTGTTGACCTTATTTCTGATAATGTCAGTTTCACGTATTCCAGTCACGGTGGATTCATTTCTTGGCTTGACCATGTTGCTATCTCCACTTCTTTCTCCTCTGTAGTCACTTCTGTGCATTCAATCTTGGATGGCAGAAACCTGTCAGATCACAATCCCCTTGCTTTCTCACTTAATCTGTCTGCTATTGTTGTGGATTGTCCATGTAGAGTATACAAACCTACTTCAATTTCTTGGTCTAAGGCCACCTCCAAAGACATCTGTCAGTATCAGAGCATTGTACGTTGCACACTCACTTGTTAGTTTAGGGAGTATGCTGTCTGATGATATTGTCTTGTGTTGCAACCCTTTATGTACTTCTCACCAAACTCTGCTGGACGAGATCAGTTATGAGCTGGTTACTTGCCTTAAAAGTGCTGCTGACCTTACAGTCCCTAGTGCTGGCACTGGTCGGCATCCTAGAGTTGCTGGCTGGTCCCAGTTTGTCAAGCCTGAATTGACAGCTAGTCAGTGGTGGCATAAGCTTTGGGTGGATGCTGGTTCTCCCTCAGCTGGTGTTTTGTTTCAGCTTATGATAACTCATAGGAGGTACAAATATGCTGTTCATCGAGTCTGGAGAAAAGAGGAGTATTTCAAGCGAACAAGGCTTGCTGAAGCTCTGCTCAGTGATCCAAATTGCAACTTTTGGTCTAAAGTGCGTAGGTTTGTTGGCCATCATAAATCTGTTCCTGCACCTGTTGTTGATGGTGTCTCTGGTCCAGAAAATATTGCTAACTTGTGGTGCAGTAACTTCAAACAGCTCTACAATACTCTCGATGGCTCAGCTTCGACAGACGTGTTGTGTGCTCTTGACTCTGGCATCTCCCATGATGTTCTTTATCAGACATCCATCTCGGCTGAAGTGATTGAGGTGGCCATAGGTAAATCGAAACGTGGTAAATCTGATGCTCTCAGGAAAAAGATAGCTGACTGTGAGGCTTTTGGTCAATCTCATGGGCTACGTTTTAATACTTCTAGGACTCAATTGATCTGTTTCCGACAAACAACTTGCCCTGTGCAATGTCATTTTTGCTTTGATGGACAATCTTAGCCGGTTGTTGACTCTGTGGTTCATCATGGTAACACTCTTCAGTTTAATCTGTCGGACAAGCTTGACATTCATTTGAAGTCATTGTCATTTATCCATAAAGCTAATACAGTTCTTTTCCGTTTTAAATGCACCGATCCTCTGACTAAGATGAAGCTATTTCAATCTTACTGCCTTTCACTATATTATGGGAGTTGTCTGTGGAGGCTAGACTGTGAGGAACTCAACTCACTTAGTGTTTCCTTTAATAATATCATCAGAAGGATATGGAACCTCCCTCGTATTAGTCGTACTTCTATTGTCCACTCTGTTGGCTCTGTTGTCAGTATCCACAATATTGTTTATAATAAGTTTAGTAGTTTATGTACTTCTGCCATTCCCCATCCTTCTTCTCTTGTTCGCACTATTTTTACTGACAGTTCTCGCGCCTGTAACTCAAACTTTATTGGTTACAACTGTTTGTATGGCACTAGTCATTGTAAGTCTTATGCATGTGTTCACATTGCCATGGGAAACCTACGTAATCAGAGAAATTCGCTCCACGCACACTTTTATTCCTCATTTCAGCCACAGTGAACTGGAACCAATTGTATCAGCTGCTGTATCTTTACAATTTCTATGTACCCTTATCTTTATCTTTGCACCCTTCTCGGTGTGTTTATCATAATAATAATAATGACAATTATGTGGTAGAGTTTGTCATAAACATGACGATTTTACATTAATTATGAACTATCACATAACTTGATGTTGTCATAACAAGTCACCTTTGAGGGCTAGCTAGTATTCTTGACTGCACAGCCAATTATCACTGCCATAAATGGGGTAAGTATGAGTGAGCCCCACACTTGTGGTGAAATTACAACATACATATTTACCGACTAAAATATTTGTAATTCCCATTACAAGGAGAAACTGAACTCCTGCTACACACTGATAACTGCTGTGGGCAGAGTACTTCTGCAGTACTTGGCTTGGTATACTCTAACTACATGGTACCAGAAGCATCCAAATTTCATCTATGATCATTGGGCACACAAAATGTGCACCTTGAAATTTGAAGGTATTTTAGGTTGTCTGGTCTTCTACAGATGAAGCATTAAATCTTCCTCAGCTCATTGATCCTGTATTACAACAACAACTCATTCATACTCACACATTTATGAGTCAGTATTTTAATCCTATGCCTCACATCCTATCATACATATCAGTAGTCTTTTATATTACACATGGAATGATTTCATTACAAAAACACTCTTCTAGTCCAAAAGATGTCTCAATCTTTCAAGATTAGGGTCTAGATATTCCAACTGGGCAACTCCCACAAGAAATTCCACTTAAACGCCTTTTCTATTGAAAGGGAGTGGTACTTATATGACAAATAAGGAAAGTACTATTGAAGCTGCCAATACTACATGTCCTAAGCCAAGCCAAACTCTATTTCTTCAACTGAAGTGCAGTCCACAGAAGCAGATACTCTGTCAATAATAGCTATCCGATCAGTGCATAGTGAAGAACCTTTGTTGAGACACTTGCATAGCCACCTAGCTAAATTTGGGGAAAACATCAGAAAGATCCCTCTTTACAAATTTGGTCACATGTGATACACAGATACCCTGCAAATAAATTCTGCCCTATTTGTACCAATGGCTCAGAGGTGGAGACGAAGAGTAAACCCATGGTCTGTTCTCCAGTTGAAGACATCTTAAACCGAGGACAGTGATTAGTGTCTGAGTCTCTGAGCAGAGACAGCAAATGAATCTCACTTGGCAAAAAAATGATTGGTCACCATGCGAGCTTAAAAGGAAATTGACAGACAGGCCTGGTTTTGGCAGTTTGGTTACTCTCAGAAAGAGGACACTGTAGTGACACTTAACACAGTCCTCCCCTTTGGTCTTATTTCCCAGTATTCTATAACACAGGCCTCCCCAAGTAACATGAGCATCTAGGCTAGAAACCAAGGCACTGGCCTGATTGATCCCCTGGGGTAGGAGCTTACCACTCACTATTCTATTACCTCTATGCACCAACATATTGCATTTCCTCCACTCTTCCCTTCCGGTACTCTTGTCCCATGTTTATATTCCTGTATCAAAGCATTCTTTCCTCTTTCATGTATCATCTCTTGTCAGACAGCCATGGTATATAAAGACTCACCTCACAGTCATCAGTCATCTCCTGAAGAATTAAGACTCATCCTGAAGTCGAAATATTGAGAATTTAAGCCACTCGCTGTCTACTTTTCAAGTGTCTACTGCAAACGCGGACCACCTGCAGCAACGATGGACACGCCAGCTACCTCGTGGAAGTGCCCTGCTTCCTTGCCCCTCAACACTGAAGCTCGCCAGCCTACCGCTAGCATCGGGAGCATCTCTCCGCCTCGCACTTCGCGCTCGGCCCCCACCTCTCCCTCTCCCACTTTGCCATACTGTAAGGTGATCCAGCCATGCAATAACTTTTGTTAGCCAGAAATGGATTCACTTTGTAGTTTGCTGACACAGCATGTGCAACTGCCATCAAGCTGGCAATATTATCTGTGCCTGGAGTTGTAGAGGTGTGCCAAAAGCTGGGTAAGCTGTAAGAAGTGCTGTGAACTGGCTGCAGTAAGTTTGCTGAATACTTACGTAACTAGTCTCACGTAGTCAGACCTGGCCAAGCAAGATTAAAGCTTGACTGTCCCTTCGTAAGCTGGACTTTATCATTGATAGTAGAGTAGGAGTCAACTGTCTATGGCTCTATAAATGGAAGGCCCTTCGGTCATTCTCGCACTGTGCAGAGGGGAACTTTTGACTGAATTGTGAGACATGAAGGACCATGGTAAGATTGCCACCCCCTAACATTAGCTGGGTAGTGTGAGTTAATAGTTACCATTTTCCTGTAACCAGTTTCTCACAGTCTGCACATTAATTTATTCTCAAATCAATTGAAAAACGAAATCTGTTCATCCATGGGGTGAACAATGAAATACCCCATTGCACGTGCTGTGTTGGCAAAGTAAAAAGGAAACTCCATTTCCCAGTCAACAAAAGTTATCTTGCAATCCGTGTTTTGTTTGCCATTGAGATGCTGTAATTGGTAACATCTACGTACATGCAAACACTAATGCATAGCAGCAGTACAAGACTGACCGCAAGGAAACATGTGCTCAAATTACTGTAAGTACAGCAAAACAGTACGTACATGTACTGACTACATCATGTATACCGTGTCACACCCACTTGTGGCTGTCAGTATTTTGGAGTGTGGTTTCACTTCCCTGTCAAACTTCCAATTACCTTCAAGTCAACACATATACTCATTCCCAGGTCCTACCTAGCTTTATACTGTTAGCAGTATTGTGTACTATACTGGGAATGAGGCTAGTAAACACAAACATTTGCTTGGAGTCCACAGTCATTGTATCCAAGTTGTTGACCATACGTATCAAAATGGTGAACACTGCTAATGTTAAATAGAAAAGCGGTGGAAATGCAGAGGATTGAACCAGTTGTTAGTCTCCTTAAGGTGCACATACGTTTAGAATGGTAAATGTGCTGATAAACTGACAGGCAGACAGAAGGACAAAATGGATTGCTTAAGCTTAACCCCTTTGTACATACATGTGCAGACAGGGTAACAACCCCAATGATCAAATTCAAGAGCGCATATTGATGTGATTTTTATTTGGAAGGGAGGAGGAAGAGCGTGTAACGGGCAAAAATTCAAAACAGGCAGAATCTCCCGTGTGCACTAAAAATAGAACACACCTTTGCACAAGTTTGCACTTCCACGATCTACAACCTCACAACGCAGTGTTACCCTCGTATTCAACAAGATGTGAACGCTCCAAGCTTACCTGGCAAGTTCTACCTACACAGCAACGGTTGTCAGCCCTTTCCGACGCGAGGAACTTTGTGTTACGATGCTATCCACGCCTGACAGTCGAAGAGGCCCGCGTAGCCTTTCAGTCAAACTCCTGAGCATCTCCTTGGGTAACCCGCGGTCCTTATCCAACCCATAAGCCACAAACTCGACTGTTTAGCAGCTACTTTTACCCACACTTTCACCCGCACACTAGCTACAACTCAACCGGATGTGCTATTTATAGTACACGCGAAGGATTCTGCTTTCACCACGGCCAGAATAGGAAGTTACATGCTCTTCCTCCTCCCTCGATCCTCTCAAATAAAAATGATGTCATTATGCGCTCTTGTCAAATTGTATGAAAAAAGTGGGGAGATAATTGCAGGTGAAGCCCCTACTATAGCCACTACGTATCGGAATACTCCTGACTACACAATTCAAAAACATATAATATACCTGTCATAATAATGTACCTAAAGCCTCCATTACAATTTTACATATATCATGTAGTTACCAGCACATAATGCTCAATCACTAGCCCATTGTGTTATTCCAATGTGTTATGCACCATCAACCACCAAAATCACATAACAATGGAAGCTAGAGGAAGAGTGTGTAACTATGTAAAGTTGAAACCGGGCCAAATAGTAACATGTACTGTGCATGCTTCCCGGGCTTCGCTAAGCAGAACTTTGGAGTACGAGTCAGCCTAGTATCGTGGCTCTTAGAGTCTGCCCAATCGGCACTTTGGGCCCACTTGACCAAGTCAAGCTACAATGAAGTTTTCTCAACCCTGGTCCACGAGAGTAGCAAAAAGCAGCAAACTATTTCATGTCTTCAAGTTTGTTCCAACAGACTGTGATGTCATTGTGCTGTCCCATTCGCCTTTCAGACTCACTTAACAATATGTTGATGGTGGCTGAAGTACTCTGGCTGACAAACTAAGACAAAACATGTGACTGGGTGTTGTATTTTTACTTGTGTTCAAAAAAATTCACCCGGACTACGAGCCTCTATTGGAGTTACACACTCTTCCTCTAGCTGTCCATTCTTATGCACTCTGACATCCACCCATTATGTTTGAAGCACCACTCGATACACTTGTAAACATGGGTGTGATCTGTTAATAAGACTACAGAGAGCATAGTGTTGCTTCTCCAGGCACACCATCTGGCTCAAATACACCTTCTGTGCTCAGCTTAGTTCACTCACTGATGCCTTAGCTTTAGCCCCCCTGAAAATGATGCAGCATTGCATGTTACTGCTGAAGCTGATGGACCAATGCACATGGCTAGTTGCTGCCTACACCAATTCGGTAAAATTTCCATGTAAGCATGTTTTGTGTTTTTGTTGGGATGGAGGGAGGGAGGTAATTACGTATGTTCCTGTGCCCACAGACACTAATTACAATCATAAATAATACCCAACATGTGACTCATGTGAAAGTAGAGCATGCAGCCAAATAGCCCTTGTGATATTGCAAGATTCAACTCCAAACAGTAAACCACTGAGCAGATGGTGAAGTATTTAACTAGGTGTATGCATGCACAGAGTAAGCCTCATGCACACAATGCACATAATATAGACGTGGTCAACGACTGAAGAGGCCAGATCTTGAGGCATGTCGAGGCATGAACGAAGGGTGTGAAAGTGTGCTTTTGAGGCATTTGCAGATATTGGTGAGGTGTTGCAGCCTTTGCCTAGTGCCAAAATGGCATGGCATAGTAACTTTACTATTGCTGTCTTTTCACTTCATTCTGCTGCAAGGCATTGACTGCGGTCTTCTGGTCTCGGACTCCGCTTCCTTGAGCTTCGGTGCTTTTGCTTTGCTTCGTCTAGTTCGTTTTTTTTCGCTGTCATGCACTGGCTCCGCTAACCCCGGTATGAAACGATAAAACTGCTAGCCGGCTGCAGCGCTGGGGCCGAATTGCAACTATGAGACCGCTAGTGCTGCCACAGCGCTGGGAAAACATGATCTTTTAATTGCATTCCTAAGCATGACGGATGTTTGCACACAAATTGCATTCCTAAGTGGGATAGATGTTTGCGCACAAGCCACACCCCACCAACTGAAAACAGTGTACAGCCTACACTGCAAGATTAGTAACCCCGTGCTAAGGTGCTTGGCAACTATAGGAGTGTGAAGAAAATGATACTTTCCAAGTAGTGAGCATACTAACCAGTTTGCAATAAACCCAACAAAGTAACTTCAGGCAATTCTGAGTATCAGTGTATCTTTCAGGTAAGCAAGTGTAGTGCTATTCTAAGTCTAAAACTTGCATTGTTTCACCTTTCATCAGAGGTGACGTATCTAGATTAGATGTAAGAGGCATTGTATTTCAGATACAGTGTCTCTGATGTCGCAGATAGAAATGCCTAAACATGGAAGGGCAAATAAAGTGTGAAGTAGTACTATGATCCACTCATGCAAGATGATAGAAGTCTTGGAATTCTAGCCTCACTTTAATCTTGAAAATGAGTACATACTTTACCGATTAGTACGCACCATGGCCTAATTGTAGCTTGAAGCATATGTGACAGTCCCGTGTAAAAATCCAAGGTTATTCCGTTGCGTATTTCGTTGCATTGCTGTGTTTGAAGTGCCACATCACTGAACTCCCATGGGTGGGGCTCATACGTGTTTCATAGATGCATGAAGATCTAATGAGTCTATGAAGTGTGTATGAGCCTTGCCCTTAATGGAAGTTCAGCAATATGGCGCTTTGAACGCAGCGATGGGATCGAAACACACGACGGAATAACCTTCGATTTCTACATGGGACTGCTACATGTCCTGTGCTATTCGTGTCTCCATCTGGTTATACAATTAAATTAACATGCCATTTTTAGACATGTTTACATGCTGAAAGTTTCTTCAGGCAATCAACTCTGTGCTGCTTTCTAGTTTTGGATAGTGCAAGCCTGCCCCTCATTGCTTGCATTTATCTCTTAAAGTGTATAGTGTCCTACACAAGGTGTGTGTTTGGCTGAAGGAAAGGTATGAACCTCACAGAAGAGGGTGAAAAGGCTCAAGGTCTTTCCTCACAGCAGCCATAATGTAAGTGACTTAACCTGTTCTATATATATACACTAACCTAGAAATGTGGGCAAGGGGTAATTACTAGGCAATAGAAAAATCAGGCAGATGTAATTACACTACACACCACAGGAATTTATAGCTTCTTGTTAATACGCCTCTTTCAAGTAAATGTCCGCCCCCCCCTCTTCTTTTACTCCCAAATTTTTACACAGATAAATTTTAAACACTTCGTTGTGAGTGGCTTCTGAAATAGCTTGCAGTCATGTTAAAAAAACCCGATTTGCCTAGCTTAGTGAACCGTCAGTTATCATGAGTGTGTAGGTATACACATGGAACCACTAACCTCATTGACAGGCTAATGATTTTTAGCTGCCCAAGTTGCAGTAGAAAATAGTATGTTTTATCTCTTGTCAACACAGACATTAAAAATTTGCAATGGTACATCACCAGTGATGTTGTTCTTGTGGATAGCTACCAGATAAACTCACATTGAACCAAGGTAGCCTTGTTCCCAGGCCACTCCCAGATTTTATCTTGTAGACATGTTTGCATGATAAAATCTGGGGGTGGCCTGGGAACAAGAAAGCAAGGAGTGCATAGTTCTGACCATTTGGGGTAAATGCCTACTACCATCATTAAAATGAGTGCAAACAATGGGGGGAATTGGTTAGCACACATATGGTGTAATCCTGTACATCTGTACATGTACATGTAAATATGTGAGCCAAATGTATGAGTCTAACCTCACAGTAGAGGAAGAAATGGTTTGAGCTCATAAACAACAAAAGGTGTGACTAACTTGCTTCATAGTGGCCTGGAACATTCCACATGGCTAGTAGTTGCTGCTAGGCAACACTAAAACAATGGTGCTCATTACTACACCTACATGTGCAGGGTTTCATACAGGATTTTGAGATGGGGGGGGGGGGGGGGGAAGCAGGATGGTAGCAGGATGATAGTAGTGTGTGAAAATGTGCATGCCTAGTAGTGGGGTGTGGGGGCATGCCCCCCAAGGAAAATTTTGAATTTACATCCTCTCAGATTGCTTCTGACACAAAATTTCAAAACAACATTTTGATGACAAATACTTATGTTCAGTAACATGTAAATAGCTAATATAATAACAATACTATTTCAAGATTTCTCTGGGGGGGGGGGGGGGGGGGAAGTTCTGGCTGGGGGGTGGGAAAATTCCAGGGCTGCCCTCTGTATGAAACCCTGATGTACGTGTGTAGCAGTCCCAAGTAAAACAAGTTAAGTTTTCTAACCTGAAAATCTCATGCATGTGACTATACTACTGAAGCTACTAGCAACCAACCAATCATTCTTACAGATGTACAGTCTACCACACACCCAAATATTCTATTCCTTTTACTCTTAGATACATACAGTTATCCATTTCATATTGAATACAATACTGGTGTCATAAATTTTGGGGACCCTGTGAAAATGACAAAACTGTCTGCAAATGAAAGGATATCTCATATGATCTCCTAGTAGAAAATGCACACCTCCCCTCTCCCCCCTGTGAATAAGCCCACTCCCCCTGTCGCTTCTCATTCAGCAGTGATGTTCCATGAAGAATTGACATTGTTTCCAAGTAATAAGGGTGGGTTAAGGTACTGAGCAACAGAGCAAGTAGCTGTTTCAGCAGAGACAGGTTGCCAGCAAGCATATTGATCGAACAATGTGAGCAGAAAGGCTTACCTTGTACGTTTACAGGGAGTAACGCTCCTGTTCGGAGTTATTGTAGGCTTGTCCTCTCCAGCAGCAAGGCAGTGGCATTCAATGAGAGGACAGATCGCTTTACAAAGCTGTGACTTCCATGCGTACTGCATAGCTACCTTAGTGATTGCTCCACCCTTTGCATCCCAATCATTTCTGCCTAGAATAACAATCAGTAAAAAAAACTATCAAGGCATACCCCCCGGGATTTAGGAAACATAACTCCAGCGATATTACATTGAGAAAATTTCCTACAAGCCCTAAAGAGTTTTAACTAAACATGGACAGAGTTTAATGTACATAGTAACATATACTCAGTAACTTCACAGTAAGGACATTACTGAATTTAGCAATGTGTGCATTGTGAAGTTATGCTGACCAAGTAGCATAACAAGAAGAATAAACGTTAACATTAATTACAAACTTACACAATCTTTTGTGCTTTGGGGCAAAGATTTAACAATTCAGCAATTACTTGGATATCAGGTTCATGGAGGTCACACCTGAAAGGAGAGCAAAATGAAGAGTCAAATAGAAACTTGTGCTCACTCTATCGATTGAAATGATCATACAGTGGAACCTCTATAATGCGGACACCATTGGTGCCATCTAAAGTGTCCTGAGTAAAGAGGTGTCCCTACTTCAGAGGCTTCCGGTATATTTCCGGTAGGTGTAGCAATGCATACTCATGCCGTTGAGCACTACGAAGGTGCATTCCAGAGCTCTCCCTTGCTGTACGATGGCAAGAAAGGATAACCAGAGGCTAGAACTATGCGTACCAGTGTTGGTATAATGTCCAGTTGGTGAATCAATCAGTGGTTCCAGACAATCTTGTGTGAGAGGCCTGCCAGCGTCCGCATTATCGAGTGAATTTTGTACAGTCCAGGTACTAGTGGGACCGCAAAATTTGTCTGCTTTACGGAATAGCAAGGTGTCCGCATTTCGAAGAGCTGTAAAGTATTACACGTAATGCAAATTCAATCTGGACCGCAAATTTTGTTCTGTATAATGAGGTGTCCACTATAGAGAATGTCCATTAAGGGAGGTTCCACTGTACTCATTTTGAATGAATATTTCACAAATTGGATACAGAATAGAGATGTGTCTATTATGATAGCATAATTTTCCAGGATACTTGGTACATTAAGCATAAACCATAATTCGAGTAGTTTTGCATAAATAATGCGCATGTAGTCGTCAAGTGTGGGCCAGCAGTAGTGGACTTACTCAAGTCGGTCCTCAAACGCATTATTCATGACATGGAAGTATGTGAAAGTATTGCAATAGTTTGTAAAAGTGTTGTGTTATTTTGAGCGTCACTCTGTATTGTTTAGCTTTGTATTATCGCTGGTTGTGAAGTGGGTACACCTGGCTTACCAAAGGGCTGCCACTGAGACCGAGGGGAATACGTATGGCTTAAGCTACTTGAGCGACGATGACCTTTCCCAGGCATACTAAGGCCTGGCTCAATAATTTTGCGTGATACGGAGAGATGACGATAATACGTCATTGGTCCACAGAAGTGACCTCGTGGTTCCGATGCAAAGTACCTTTGTTTTGCGCTTGCTTTTGTGATTCAGCGATGAAACTAGAAAGAAGTTATTAGTTGTTTGGAATCTAAAGTAGATCAGTAGTTCATGGCACAGAGAATTAGTCTTTGTCCCCCTTTAAATCTCGTGCCAAGCTCATGAAAATGGCAGAGTCGGTGTCGAGATGGCAATGGTGATACCGAGACGGAGTTCTTGCAGCTGTTGCAGGAGCCCGTTTGTGTCTTCTGGAGGAAGATACCCATGTTTACTCTACAATTTCATTTTGGGAAATCGGCAGCAGGCTACTGTAGTCTTTGGGCAAGCCAAAAAGCACCTGGACCACACCCCCGAGAAGGCCTCTTTTGTCAGTTGTGAACAAACGCAGCTACGTTTCACATTTCCCAAACAAAATCAGGTAAGTGCCATTGTACTTAGCCTTCATGCAAAATTTCATGCTCAAAAGTGCTCTCTAACATCCCCGGAATTGCGGCTTTAGTACCAGTAACAGACATATTGTCAACGACTGTACAGCATCACGTGATAAATGGGCGTGGTCAATGGTGAAGCCTTATGAATACACACTGGTGGACCTTCGCTTGAGTGCAGACTAGAACCCTATGACACCTTTATGTGCAAAGATATAGTATCATCACAAAGATGACAAACATTTTTGTCAAAAACAAGTTGAGCCAGGCCAGTTATAGACGGTGTGCCTCTACAATGCACACACACACATACACATGGCAGTACCACACAGCTAGCCTACAAACCAGAATCCAATACTTAGAGAATAAAAGCATTTTAATGGTACAATTCTCACAGTGGAAAGAAGCACCAAATGTGTAGCTAGAATGCAGGTAGACAGTGTGACTTGCTTGTTCTTGAGCATAAGGACTACAGTTCAGCTACAAAGGGGTAATCACTTGACAAAGAGGGAATTAGATCTACGTGCACAATCCAGCTCTTAACATATAAGCATAGCCATTGCATGTAGAATCAGGTGAAGCCAATTGATTTGCAACAGTATAGTAATCTGCCTACCAAGATGCCTGTGGGGATGCTATTTGGATAATTGAAGCCATATAGAGGATAAACAAAGTCAGCTAATTTCCATAAATCGCAATAGCAGAGGCTGTGCCAACACCTGAGCCATGGTGGTTAACAATTGCAATGGCATCATCTACGGTACAGTAAGAAGGAAAAAATCAGAGGGGATATATGGTGACTGAGGCTTGAGCAGTTTGCAATTAAAGATATTATAGCCTTAAGTTGCCGGTTTGCCGCTCGAAGCTGTCTCGGCTGGCTGCAGAAAGGCCTTGGTTGGCACTGGCTGTCCCATTTCTCTCCTTTTTAGCACATGCGGTCATAGAAAACCACCCCTCTGCAATTTGTAGGGGCTCCACTTTCGGCACCGTAGGCAGTTGTAGTCCCAGTTGTAGTCCTAAAGAGTGTTTGCTGGTCAGAGATCCCTGACAACTGAACACTCACTAATGAGTGGCTGTGGTCAAGATTGTGAACCCCATACAATTTGATAAAAGAACCCTTGGCTCAATTTTCTTGTGATAGCTCTAGAGAATGAAACTTTGTACATAACAGGTTAACTTTTTGAGCAAAAACATGAAATCCTGCAAGGGCTACCATGCCTCAGATCTCAGCACACCCAAATCAAATGTCACCTGTTCTTACTGTGATAATGCAATAGTTGTTCAAAGGCTTTTGTAAATCCATAGAAATTATGGACATGGTTCACACCCTTCATATCTAACGAGTAAAGGGAAGTTACAATATAGGCATAGCACACATCGCAGAAGCTAACAATACCAGAGCTGATCACTTTTCCGTGCAAAACCTCAAGCACATCGACCTCCACTCCCTTCTCTCGTAATCAGCCATCACTAACAGCTCCCTGCACTACAGTGGAACCCTGCTTAATGGACACAGCTCAACAGTGGACACCCATGATAAAACAGACAAATCTAAAAGTCCCAACTGTCCTTCCATTCACTTCAATACTGAAGCAACCCCTGAATAGCGGACACTGCGCTACTCCATATAACGGACAGTTTTCGTGGTCCCAATTGTATGCAAACAATACTCAACGACCCCAATTTAGCAGACACTTATCGACTTTTTCAGCAAGATTGTCCATCATCGCTGCTGTAGTTAACAACTTGATATTAGATTAGTGCTGTTACTGGTAGTACTAGCCTCTGCTTAGCCTTCCCTGCCAGCGTACAGCAAAGGAAAGCTCTGAAAATGCAGCTATGTTGTGCTCAACAGCCCAATTATGCAACCATGCCTACTGGAAATATACCGGAAGTCCCTGAGTTAGGGACACCTCACTATAAGGGACAAAATGTTGGTTCCCAATGGTGTCCGATATAGAGGGGTTCCACTGTATTCTCATCCAATCACATGTAATATTCATGCTAGCACAGGCCCAGGTACTCTCTAGAAGCAGGTTCTGTGTAGAAGGCCACTACCTATTGACCTATTTGAGTTCCATAGTACCATCTATTACGGTAACTCTTCAGATCTCTGACATCTACCGGCAGGATCTTTCATTGCCAGATTGCCATCGTACACTGCTGACAGATGAACGTAGCAGCAACATCTATGGACACACCAGCTTACCTTCTACTCCTACTGTATTCAAAATGCACGATCCAATCTAGTCAAGAAATTCAATTCTGAGAAATTTGGGGTGGATCCAACTTAGCGCAAGCTGCCACTAATTAATTTTGGGTTGATCTAATTTAGTGCAATGCCAGGAATGAAACCTCTCAGGTGTCTCAGTCAGTTTATTTTGTGACAACAAAAGGTGGTCAAGAACGGAAAACTATAAACACAGGACCCAGGGACCTGAAGACCGGAGGACCTGAGCACCCAGAGGCTGTTACATTTAGCTGTTACGTATAAGACATAAATCATGTTCTAAGCTCAAACTTATGTGGCCGTGTTGTTATATAGTCCACATTGCTATACATACAAAAGATACTCTTCACACCAGATTATATGCCATTTCACATTATCCACTAGCTTCTTTCATTCTTTCATTCTTTCTTCACTCTGTAAAACGGTCTCCTTTATTGCATGCAATAAAGGAGACCATATAGTATCTGAGGTAAGAAACTTCATGTAATATTTCACAGAAAGTTACTACAAGGCACCTTTGCATAGACTGACGTAGCTAATGTGGTGAGCACCGCGAGCTACACCATGCTCATGGTGACATGGTCTTGTGTAGCCAGACTCTCACCGGGAAGAGAGAGTCTGGTGAACAGCCCATATAAGACTTGCTCCAATACCCACCCCAACTAGGGTGGGCGATAAGTGCCTTCATGGCCAGAGCGTTGCCACTGGTAAAAAAAATCTCTCACCCATTTCACTTACCCCTACATGAGGCACTGGTTATCGCTATTGCAAAAGCTCCCTCTATGCAATGGGGTGGGAAAACTGCGTAGGTGGAGTTAAACCACCTACCAGCCCAGAACCTACAGTGATTATTCTAATTGGATCTGCTGTTTTATTAGAATAATGACGATATTGAAGGCATCTTGTGTACAAATGCACGGAAGTTAGGGAAGTTGGGAATTATAACCAGCAGACTAATGCAACCACCACTCAACATCAAGGTATGCTTGTTGATTAATTGATGGTTGCATGTCATGCTGAGGTAAATGAGTGAACTGAGACAAATCTACCTGGCGCACCACTTTGCATGCAAACACGTTTTCTAATAACCTATAACCACACCGTCACACAAGACCAGCTGCAATTATCACAAAGCAATGTAAACTCTGTGGTATGCAGCTAGGTATCGCCCACCCCAGCTGGGGTGGGTGTTGGAACAAGTGCCGTTCAGAGGGTTGTGTGCCATCAGGACTGGACTTCGAAGCTGTGGGTGATTACGTTGTACATAATTGCTTGTTCAATTATTTGCTTCGAAGGCATCGAGTCACTGTAAACATGACATGGGCACCCTTTCATGGTTGAACGCGGAAACACTCAAAAGAGCGCCCACTCTTTTGGCAGACTTGTAAGGTGCTCCGGCCATTGGTGCTCTTTCGTGAGACTATGGTAGTTGTATTTTCGCTTCAGCTAACTGCTTCAGTGGAGCACAGCCCTTCAAGACTGTGGGTCCTTGGGTCCCTGGTCCTAGTGTCCTCAAGTCCTTTGGTCCCGGGTCCAGTGTTTATAGCCTCCCATCAAGAAAAATTTTCAGAAGAAAGAGCTATCCCATAAATGCAACTTTGTATTGCTGCAGCTACTACTGTCTATCAAGAATGTCACTGCTGGACAAGACTGATAACTGAAGGCCAGCCAGGAACTCCTTGCATTTGTGTTTTGACCAAACATTTTTCACGTTTAAATCCATTGATTCAAACTAATGCAAGAAATTTCATTACTTGAATTACTTGGTGAAGCTAAATTAACCATGCCCACTCTAATTTTTTAATTTGCCTGCGTTTTATTGAATAAATACAGTATTCTAATTCTGAAACATGTATAGTACTTCCATGTATCCCAACATTAGACTTTTGATCAGCAATTGTGTACAGTCACTAGTTGCTCAGCAGAAAGGTCTTTCAGTGAACTGTGAAAGTTTGTAACTGCCTGATTGATTTAGTAGTGTGACTGACATCTTTATGTGAAAGGTAAGATTTGGCACTTTAGTAACTTGTTCATAGTGGGCAGACATGTTAGAAAGAGGTTAAGGTCACTAGCTACCATTTGTTGTACACTGTGCTAGCTATAGCTACATACATTTACATGTAACAATTTTTGCAAGCAGGCTTACGCTTAAGCTGGCTTGGAATACGCATTCATGCGTTCACACAAGAGCCTTGATTTTATTCATTAAGTAAACACTAAGTGGTTTCTAATCCGGTTAAAAGTCAGCACTTTAAATAGAATTCTGTATGATGAGAAAGAAGCCAACACGACGTCGATATCGAGGGAGAACTCGACTTCCACTGCATCAGATGCAAACTAGTCTCATTTCCAGGCCTTCCCACCGTCCATTTTTGATCGCTTCCAGTTGACGTACTGGAAGTGGTCAAAAACTGGACCATCGGAAGGCGTCGGAATGACACTACTGCAAATCAGCCACGTTCTAACCTCTTACCTCCTAATCCGACTGAATAGTTATCCATATTCATTGCGTCAAGTCGTTATACTGCAATTGCACAGACACAGAACCCACTCAGCTGCCACTTAGCATTTACACGCATTGCAATCGTGACTAAACCGCGTTGAAACCAGCTTCAAACCACATCCCAGAAGTGGTTTGTGAACCGGTTTCTAAATATCGGTTTAGCGTGTTTACACTCAGAGTTCCCAAGCCAGTTCAACAGAAACCAGCTTGGGAACTCACTTAAGCGTTACGTGTAACAAGTTGTCCATCAGTTTTCCTTCCTACTTGGAAGCATACACTCCCCGTTTCTAAAAATACACACCGTAACCAATTCGTACACCTAAAATAAGTTTCTCTAATAAAAGCTATTACAATATGCCAATTTGTCAAGGTATACAATGTATACTGTCAATGTATATAGCAACAGAACTTGTAGTCATGGAGTATCACTTACCTAAACAAGTCAATGTCATAAGTTGGTGCCTGATCAATCTGCACAGAGACTAGCACTGTTTCAGTCTCTCTCTTTAAGAGTCTAAATAGGTAACAAACAAAACTCAAACATAAACAATCTCAGATCTTCATCTTCAACTGGTGTAGTGTTAGTGTAATGATCAAGCTGTATACTTGAGAGATAATCATGACAATGATGGTCTAGATTTTTCAAATTCCATGAGGATATAAGCGGCTACAATCATCATGTTAGTGCTAGAGATACATGTGAGGAGGGTACTATATACTCAGGTGCATTAAGGCATGACTTAATGATTTTACGTACCGTGGAGAAGATTACAGAAGTGTATTATTGATTTGCAGAAGCTAGTTATGGGAGGTAGCTAAGTTCAGTGCCAGTTTCTGCCATCAAAAGTAACAGCGTGTTAGTTGCTAGTTGGTACCTACGACGGAAGGTATTTCAGTGTAGAAAAGAAATGTCTTCACCTACATTTCTGTTGCGTGTTAGTGATAGCCTATAAATTGTCAAATTCGGTGCTGCCCTTCGTTGAAAGTGATGCTTAGCCAGAGCAGTTCCGTACCAAAAACCCATGTTTACTGTAATGGTTAGTTCCACCATCTGAAGTTCTTACAAAATCTCACGGGAATGTGAAGGATGACAATTTGAAAGAGCCATGGTGTGATTTTGTCATTGAAAACGACTGATGTCCTGAATCGGTAAGACACAAACTCGTATACTTTCCGCACTGGTAGGAATTTCTGGATCCCCAGCGAGATCTAGTCTCTACTGTTGTTGTTCTGGCAGTAACAAATATAGAGACCCTAACACTAGGGGGAAATGCTCTGGGTTTTGCAATTTTTTTGACAGCATTTTTACTCTTCACTTATAAAAAGGATGTGGGCATGGTAAATAATGATGTCATAATTAGATTTAGTTTCATGGCAAGTAAGTTTTCACAAAGTGTCAAGATCATAGTATGAATCTAGTGCAAGTTTTAAGGAAAGTAGTCATGCCTTAAAGCACCTGAGTACACTCTAACTTTGTATCACCCTATATTTTACATGTTACCATTTTGCTTTGCAAAGATTTTATTCATAGACTTGTCCCACAAAGACTTGGCAGCATACCACTACAAGGTGTGCCACAGGAGCCACCAAAAAAATAAGAACATGCCTACATGAACAATCAATGAATCACATCTTTCTCCAGCCTAAACGTAATACAAAGTCACCTACTGTGAAGGATGCATTTCACCCATACGTACGTATAAGATTAAGCTCATTTTACTATGCAGTTACTTGCCTTGTGCTAAAGAAAATCAGCAAGTATACATTTATAGGCAATCAGACTCATGAAATGAACATTGCAGAATTCTGTTACTGTAAATTCAAGATAATACACCCCCTTTTTAGTATGCTACTTTGAGTCAAAAGTGGGGAGGGAGCATTTAATTAAATATTCAATTTGTCTCGACCACACATCCCCTGGTACAATGTGAAGCACAAGATCAACAGTACTCACGATGACTACCCCGTGGCTACCTGGAAGAATGGCAGCATTGCTGGTCGTGTACAACGGAATTTCAGCAGCATCGAGTAATACAACTTGCATCGTCAGTACATAAGTTCATACAACAAGCGAAAGAAAATGTGGGCAGTGACCTACGAACAGCTTGGTGTGTGTACATTTCACGACAACTGGGCTGAACTAAAAGCTCACTACAATGCATGCCTAGAACACACTCATGACAGGGCATTTAAGCAAGTGAAAATTACCAACCAAGGAACTTGAGTGTTAAAGAGGAGGGGCAGTGGGCACATTATCGCAAGCTTACAGTATATCTAAACTCAAAACCAACTAAATTTTTAACCTATGGGTATTTAATGCAGCAAATTTTGACTTTTACGGGGATCGAGTTTTGAAAGCCAATCCAAAGGTACTTTCAGTCATTCCTAGCAAATTTGTAGCTCAAGCACAACAGCTACCAAAACTAAGGGGAATGATGTACCTAACCACATTCCTCTGTCCAACTCTTTATGCTATTATTACAGAAATGCATGGTCCTAACAGGAACAAAAGTGTAATAATGTTGCCAACTCAAACTTATGTATATACTACTAAATCTAAGCTCAAAACATACTGTAGTACCCGGGTTATCACACACATAGTTTAGTAAATAGCTTGAGGAAAGATACAGATCTGACAACTGGCACGTCAAGGTCTTCAAAGACAAGATGAATGGTTATTCTTACCTAGCAGTTGTTATTTTGCCAAACTCATTCGACACTTCAAGGGCAAGTTTAACACCACAACATCTGCATAATAGGGGAATGGCAATAATGAGCAATGCACAAGGCCTACAAACACTGCTCACTCCAGTTTATCACATAAATCACTTGAGCCTATGAAGCAATCCTTTCCTTTAGAGCTTATATTGGTAAATTTAACTCGTGTATGGGGGGGCGGGTGTGGGGAGTAGGCCCCAAGAGCCATTTTGTAATGATTACCATCCTAAGCTAGAAAGGAGTGAGATGGAGGGGGTATATAGAGTGATTACTGAAATAGCCATAATTTTATGTTAAGTATCCGTTTGTGGCTCTCTTGTTGAGGGATTTGCTGCTGGAGAATAGGGATCCATAGTCAGTCATACTAGAAACGTTACTCGGAGTAAATGTAAAGCGAAGGTATTCTTTTCGTTTAATTGACATTATCACTAATGATCACCTGAACAGCTACTTGCTGCTTAGCCCATCTATATTACTATATTACTACAAATTACCATAAATAATCTCTTCAAAAGTGTTCTGGAACTGCGAAAAACTACACCACTTCTGAATATTTTTCCAAAAAGCAACTCAAAAGTCACACTATAGTTTGCTCAATTGGCTAGTCTTTGCACAGAGACATACTTCTATTGTACAAACAAGTGCAGTACAAGAGGAATGGCTTTTTGCATTTTCTAATGATGTTAAATCATAACTTCTGCATGTGTTGAACTCACAATGGGAAAGTAGTAATGCTGTTCATTAAGGTTTTTCAGAAATGACTACAGCTAGCATTTTATGCGAGAATTTTCAAATTTTCAGTGTCAATTATACTAAGCTTTGCTCGGTCAAATCAAGGGTGCATTGAGCTGCCGAAGGCAGCAAGAGGGAAATGCAACTTCTCTTAGTCTACATATAGACATCGTAGTGCTGAGTGTTACTAAAATAACGTTTCCGGTTGAGCAAAATTGTATACGGTAAGAATACTGACATTCAGCGGAAAGCTTTACTGCAGCAAGATGACGATATCGGTAGTACTTAGAAGGAAGCGCCATCCAAGAAAGACCGCCTCTTCCCACCAGGGTAACTCACCAATCAGGGTAGCAGGCCAGATTCAGCACAATTATCATTGGATGCAGCTCAAACGATTGCCGCTCTCAACAACAGCTGAATGTATGCCACCTATGGTACCTTCTGTATCCTAGAAATCTTTGATTTCCAGTTTGCACACTAAGTCTTCGCCAAAGATGAGTGCTGCAGACGGTCATTCTAGTGAAATGTGTGGCACGAGAAGTTGTGTGTCGAGCAGGGGAGCACCAACACCACTGGCACATCGATGTTCAAAATTTCACACATACATAAAGTGTGAAGTTAAAACATAAAGGGAGATGGGGATGGGGCATTTATGGCTTAAATGGATGGGGCATTTTATGGCTTAAATGGGTGGGGCATTTATGGGTGGGGCAGTTTTTTTTTTTTTTTTAGGAGATATGCTCAAAAAACATTGGTCTTCAGGGAAGTACCCTATCCGGTCCTCGCATGACCACGGGTTTCAGTCCCTTTAAACTCCCGACCTGTGGCCTACTACAGAAAGGGCGGGACCACTCCCCGCCTAAGGTTTGCTTTGAGGAGCCCAGCTTTTGGTTGGCACATAGTGCTATGGGCATTCACAGTGCTATGGGCATTCACAGTGCTACCTGCAGGCAAGACAGATCAACATTCGCAGCTTGTCCTCGTTTTATGAGAGTGAACTCTTCCAGAAGCACAAATTCATCCACAACCGACAAAGAAGGCAGATTATAAATATTCAAATTACTAAACAAATTGGGGGTGGGGCTCAATGGGTGGAGTTATCAAAATATTAACTAGGGAGATGGTTAATGTACGGGATTCCAGCTCGCTATCGTGTCGTCTTGGTGGAGCGTCTGGGAGGCTTGTTCTTTGATGGTAGGCGCTCCTGTACCAAAGATTATTTCGCTGGTCATTCGGGTCTGTACTTCGGCGACTTGCTCGCGGTGATTATAGTTGTTTGTGTGTGATACTCGGTCGACGGGCTTTAAATAGGAGCGTGCTTCTCTTAGTAACGGCATACCTATCCTAGTAATGGCATTGTTGCGCTAGTTATGGCGTGTGCTTTGCTATAGTAACAGTACGCCTAGGGGTGTAGTCGGTTCTGTAAGGCTGAGCTAGGGCTAGGGCTGTGTTGGGGCTGCTCTGTGTTATCTGTGAAGCTCATTCACATTTAAATTATGAGTGTGAGGCTCACTCACACTTGAGTTACTGCTGTGAGGCTCACTCACAGTTACGCTACAGGTGTGAAGCTCATTCATACTCAAGTTACATGTACTACTGTTACGCTATGGGTGTGAAGCTCATTCACATTCTAAATTACAAGTGTGAGGCTCACTTGAGTTACCCGTTATTGTAGCTAAGTGGCACTAAAAAGAAAAAAAAACTGATAGTTCAGGATTAGGGTTCAGGTTTAGGATTGGTGTTAGGGCTAGGGTTAGGGTTAAGTAGACTAGCTTGGATAGGGGGAGAAATGGGCGATGGGTTGCAAAGATGTATTTGACTAAGCTGTGGAAGGCTCACTTGTGACCAAGTTAGAATAGTAAGCTCAGATACTAAAACCTCTCTGTGTGCATGCTGTAGGTTTCTCTACGGGCTGGGTCAGGGCTGTGTTAGGATAAGGGTTTTATACTTTATACACGTGAATATATGTGGAAATGGATAAAGACGGGGTCTTTTTGACTACAGCTGTCCTTCCTCTCGCAATTTGTGGTAGCTAAGTGGAGATCTCCTGCGGACGGGGTTGTGGGCCTGGGTGGGTTGACTGTGCAAGCATGCAATACATGTAGCGGAAATTCATTTGAAAGCTATATTTTAGTAACACTTAGCATTTTGCCGTCTATGTACGTTGCATGCCCTCTCACCCGGTTCAATACATGCACCTTTGATCATATACAAATGAAAATCAAAGGTTATCAAGAGAGCCCCATAGTCATAACTGTGACTGCAGAGTAGTCAATAGTCAAATCTGGATAGAGCTATGTAGTGAGGTAAAAAGTCAGTGGCCATAAACCAACAGAGTCAATAGTCAATCTGCTGAAAAGAACTTGTCAAAGATTGGACCCTGGTATATATAAAGTGTTAGAGGAAATGACTCTCCCTTTCTGTAAGTTTCTACAAAACAGAGACACAGACCTTGGTATGCCATAAATTCAAGTTGCAAAGTTTGTGTGATATGCATCATTAGTGAAATATATCCAAACCTGATCAACTCTACTGTGGAAATTGTTTGTAGAAGCTGCAGAATCCCTCCTCCTCTTTGGATGGTAATAAAATCCATGCTGTGGTAATAGACCAATACATAAAATATATGTCAAACATGCTTACGTCACATGGAGTTGCCATACTTACAAACATACCTTTGTACAAATTTATCTCTCCACTAATGCATATGGGATCTCATTATGTGCAATTGTAAAGCATGATTTGCAGTTATATTTGGAATGAAAAACAAGAGCAATGCAGAAAGTAACTGTATGAGGCAAGGACCGATCGCAATTACTCCACTATGATCCTAAATACCTTCTTTTGGTTAGTTTTACATTTCAAATACAATAACAGGCTGAAAAGCAGTGGTAGCACGGCAAATGATCACTCAAACAGTATATGCAACCACTTACGTATGAAACCTAGCCTCTGTCTCATACCCACTGAGTGATTCAAATTTTCACTTACATTATCCATGCTGCAATACATCTGCACGGCACTTTGCACTGACAAATTAGATAAGTGTTACTACCTTTCATTTTTGTAGCTAATAGTAGCATGGTTGGCCAAAAATTATGGTCATAAATGTTCACTTTTCTATAGTGTACACTGTATATCTGATATACGCAGTATTATACACGTGCATGTGTCAGCCAGACGCAGACAGAATGCTATTGGCTGACCAAGCCCTACTACACCGCTTGCAGACAGGAGAATATTCTATAATTAGGAGACGGCAGTGTAATGAAGAGATGGCACACCAAAATAGGTTAAGAGTCATCTACAGAGTTTTCAGTCATTAAAAGGTTCCAGCTGTTGAGTGTCTTGAAGTAGATCTCCAGCTAGCCTCAATCATGGCCTTCTGACAAGTCTCTTGACAGGTGGTAGTGTGCCATTGGTTGTAGAGTTCAACAAGATCTGTACACAGTCACTAATGTGTTGTCTGTAGAAGTGTTTGCAGCCGAGATGAAAATACAATCAAGAGATCAACATATTTTGCAAGAGATGATTACGAGAGGTAACCTCTGGATGGCAAAAGTCAATAAACCAACATTACAAAGGAGGCATCCTACCATTTGTCATCAGAGCCACTATAAATCAAGTGATTAAGAGCTATGAAAGGGGACCATCAAGTGACCGAGAAGGACTGGAAGTTCTTGGCTGCTGTACCTCAGTGACAAGGAAACAGGAAGAGAGGAGCAATCCTTACTGACCTTTGACCTCTGGTGACATGTACCCTCAGTAGTGCATAGCAACATAGTGCTTGTTCACATTTCTTTACTTTTGCCCAGATAATGACGAAACATTTGACTAAAGTATTCTGATCTTGAGATGGTATCAGAGAAAATTCCATTCATGAGCTTTTGTAAGTTGTAGAACGATGTATTTGTCTGAGAATAGCTGGTAAGGGGCAAGTTAAACAACAGCTGTTGAAAAGTGGGGGTGTAATGCCTGTAGGGATGTAGCTGGGATCTCTAAATATCAGTGAGAACTGGAGATCACACTTTCTCCTAATCACTAACCAAGTACAAGTGTGGCTGTGTTATGTCTGTCCAGCTATTACATGCAAAGGTGCCTGGGACCGGCGGTTGTAAGTTGTCATCTAGGCTGCAATGATTACACATGGTTTGTGACACATTTGTTTGTAAGTCCTGTACCACAAACTTTGATGGGCAAGGGGTGGGAGTTTAAAGGGACCAAAACCTGTAGTCATATGATGATAGGAAAAGTTATTCCCCTGAAGACCAGTTGGTTTTTTTGTTTAGTATATCCGAATAAACAGTATTCATAACTGCTCCAACCATTTAGCTACAAATGTCTCACCTAATTTACTTAGCTACAAAGTGGGACTTAATTTGTACGCAGAAATAAATAGTTGGTGTTGGAACAACTTCTTGTTTATGCTCACCACCAGACGAGAATAGGTCCTATGAACTTTTGTAGGTATATGACTTTTGCTGATTGTGGTCAACCCATGTGGCACATTCGTTGATCTGAGTGATTTGGGTCATCCAGCAGTCCACCAACCCTGTGTTGTTTTAAAGTACAATATTTATGTGGTACTAGTTTAGAAATTAACACTTTACCACTTCAACATGCATTTACATTTTTCGTCACTTGACACTACCTTTAATATACGTATACGTATGTACATGCCTTTAATGCACCATACCTTCATTTCTCTCTAGTTCTGACTTCAAAACTGAACCCAAGTGCACTTTCAGCCACAGTAAGCCGACTCATGACTTTAACCATGCTCACTCATTAATGAGCATTCAACAGTCAGCATTCTCGGTTGCCAAACACCCGCTCAGAGCCCAAGCACCCTTCCCTGAACCCCCTATAAGGTGAGTGTAGTGTTTCCTAAGCCTGTTCATGTAGCCAGAGCAGGAACTAGCCCATCTGATGGCCATTTTACAGCCAAGCATAGCAGCCAGCATGGCACAGCACCCTGCGGGTGACCCCACCCACCTCTCCCTGTCCCACCCTTTCTGCTGATGCAGAACCAGTATACAAGCGTGCAAAAACTATCCTTTCTGTGTTCACGACAAACACGGCACGGTCAATTGCAGTAGCATGACACGCTACGCTACGTTCAACTTCCTCCTCATTAAATACTAGCTTCAATTAAAATGTGCACGATTAGCGTCCAGTGGGTGTAATGAATACTGTTATACGCGTGTGTGGTGCGTACTAAACCGCTACCTTCCGGGGGAAACATGCAAAGGCAGGTAAGTACTCATGACGCCATTCGGTGTTATTGGTCATACGGGGACATTAATCACATGACACCGTTTGGCGTCATTGGTCGGTAAAGAGTTAAAAGATTGGGATTGAAGAATGGGATTTATATGGTTAGTGCAGTTATGGCTTTGCATTTATCTGTCTTTTTAACTGTACCATTTGATCTAGTTAACACACATCCAAAACACAAAGCAGGTGTCATATAAGCTCTCATGATGGGCTAAAGACTAGAAACAATAAAACTCAATTTTTTGTTACATTTATTTTCCAACATATGCTTTCAGCTCATTAACGTGAAAGTTTGGCTGTTAATGTGAAAGTTCATTCACAAGGATATGCATGATTGTAGTTATATGCAAATAATGGCATGACCACATGTAAAACTGACCAGTGATTAAGTACACTGATTAGAGCTTGCATAAATAATGGTTATATCCCACAGTCCAAGACAACAGTATGCAAGACTACCCTGGGAAAATAGGTATATAACGTGCAATACGACTACGTTCTGTATGGGAGGAATTTTAGTGGACAACCAGACAACAGTCTTGGCAAGGAGCTACCAGAATCCAGGCAAACCAACCTTTCATGTACGGATTTTTCTCCAGAATTGTTTATCAAAGTGGCCTCATAGAGTAGCTTCACCTCAGAGTTGGTGACAGCAATAGTGCATGGAATTGCACATCAAGTTAACAAATCGGTTAAAACCATTAACATTTTATCGCTCAAAACATTTCCCACTACATAGTATAACTAGTAGTAAGCTGACTACAACTTGCATCACTGTTGATTAATGCAGATTATACAATGGCCATGTTTATTAACCAGACTGATAGAGTGTGGTTAAAAAACGTTTGGAAATACAAAGGGCACACAATATAGCAACTCCATTCTGATCACCCCTTACAGTTGCATCACAATCACAATTATCCTCCAAGCACAAAAGTACAGAAGTGGGACATCACTCTAGAACAAATGTGTAGTGGTGGGCATACAGGCACGTTCAAAGAGCTTGAGGATATGTTAATCTGACGCATGTTGCTATTTTGCTAGCACGTAAGTGGTTATAACTGAGAGATTATGTCAACTTACTGGAGTTCTTTAGCCATTCTGCACTCTTTGAGGGAACTTGTAAGGGCAGCATGAGACCCAAAGTTGTTGTCAACAAGGCTGTGGAAACATACAACAGTCAATCTTAATACCTTGCAAACACCAGTTAATAGGAATGTACATTCCAGCTATTGATGTAGCAACCACTTTGGCATTAATAAGATTGACAGTATCCAGAGAGTTTGAAGTGATGTTTTGTAAGCACCACAAGGTGGATTCGCTTCAGAGGTAGACATGAAATTGTTTTGGCTCCCAGCAAGTCTTTAAAGATAACTGTTTTCCCAACATTTTGGTATTAAAGACATTCTAACTGATACACCACCACCTATATTTAACAAAATAATAAGCATACTCATTCATTTTCAAAAGTTTTGTATACTTGGAGTCAGGGGCGAATACTTGCTGCTAAATTCCACCATGGGGTAATCAGCTCATCACTACGTACTCACTAGTCACTAACACCCCTTCCTCTTCCCCACCCTACACCACACACACCACACACACCACACACATACATACACCTCTTAACATTACTTTGAGCCTGTAGTTGGGAGTGTTTAGCTGAATATTCAACTAGTTTTGACTGTATACCAATTTAACATGAAGTCTATAATGATTTAATTATATTTGCTACAACTATAGAATAATAACAACATCACTGGTCATACATGTACCACATGTTGGTACTACACCAAGAAGCATCAATGTAACTTGCATCAGTTGTAACAAGAAAAGACCAGTGTAAGTTCATACTGCAAGCGATGAAAATCAGGGCATTGGTTCGCAAACAAAGCGTACGTGTTCTTTGGAATATACGTGTTAGCTAAGCTAAAATTTCAGGGTAAGATACTCCTGAAGACTCTCACCACAAGGCACCAACTTAGATGTAAGAAGTTGGAGGGCATTTACTAGAAGGGTGCACATTAGCACAAGTTTATGGTAGTACATGTAGTGCCTTAACTGTTCTGAGTAGTACAGTAATGTAGAAAAGAACTTGCGTGTCACTTTTGTGCTCACAACCAATGCTGCTGCTCCAGGTACAGCTATTTAAGGTGTATTCTGCCAAACGCTGACCACATTCCTACTTTGAAAAATATTCTAACCCTATCATATGCCGGTAATAACCAAATGAATAAAAATTCAGTTTGCAGAAAAAACTTTTGGACTTTCACTAGGAACCAAACTACTTCTTTATAACTAGCCCTCATAATTTTCAAAGGGTTTACCTACAACAAGGTGCATTCAACCAGTAAAGTCTCCTTCCTACGTAGCAAGAACCTGATTGCAATGTACAAACGTACATCCACACAAATTGTGTTATTTTCAACCTTTACTGACCCAATAATGTAAATGTAGCAAAGCTGAAACAGGAACTCACATAATCTTTACAAGTCTGGGGCAACGTTTCAACAGCTCAGCAACCACTTGAATATCAGCATCAGGAAAATCAGAAACACTGCAGTATAAATGAGTAGTTAAATCACATCAGCTGCAGTGACCATGTATGTCTGTATGGAAAGCTTAAATTTCAGAAAACATTAGGAAAGATGGGTGCTTCCTTTGATTCACAAAACTCTGACATACTTGCTACATATGTATACCATATTTCTTTGATCAGATGCCATGGCTATACTTTGTTTCGCTGCTTGCTTTTGCGCAACTGCTATTCGAAGGTGGCATTCATTTCTTTGGAAAGCCCACAGAAATCAATGACAGCAGGGTAAGGTATGTATAGGCGATACAACAATGACTGTTAGACACTGTCAGTAGTAAGCACAGCCTCTCAGTCCTGCTGTCAGCCGTGGAAACAAATCGCACAACACAAACAGCCCTAGCACTAGCTTAGTGACCATCATCAGCAGTTTTCGTACACATACGTATGTATGTGCGTGTTGCATGTACTAGCTACTATTAGAACATGTCGCATATACTAGCTGCTAGCTTGCAGTTGGTAGTTACTATTTGACGGTGGCAACTCTTCAAGAGGGGTATCTATTCAAAGAAATACGGTATGCTAGTTTTGTTCTGTCTTGTAATTTTTTTTGGTATACTTGGACAAACACTTAGAAGATATCATCCCAGGTCTCACTAAGTGAGTAATGAGCTCCAGGACCCAACATGTGTTCCAATAATGAGGGAAGAAAACTCTGTTACCAAGGTGATAGCTACCAAAGTAGATGTTAACTTAATATGTCTAGTACAGTTCTTGAAAGCCAACTCCTCATTCATGCTATGAGAGTGTTCATAGTTTCTTTGTGAATCATCATTTGATCTTAAAAATTGTTATGCACAGAACAGATTGATATAAGCCTGTTTTACTGCCTACTTTTGTAGCTCATGCTCATACTCAGTCTCAAACTTTGCACCAGAATCCAGCCAAGAATAAAAAACTTGGGTTCTGTTAATGTTCCATCTTCATTTTGTAGTGTTATACGTAGTAGTGTTAAAGTTCATGTGAGAAGGTAGGATATACCGTATTTCTTCGAATAGATACTGCCCTCGAATTGTGGAGAACCTCTGAGCAAAATAAACACCACCCTCAAATAGTAGCCACAACTTGTATACGCGAAACATGAACACAAACACAACTGCATATAATTTCTGACAACGGTCACCAGGCTAGCACTAGGGCTGTTTGTGTTGTACGACTCGTTTCCACGGCTGACAGCAGAACTGAGACGCTGCGCATACTGACAGTTGTCACTGTATTACTCATACGTGCCTTATCAAGCTGTTGATGTCAGCAGGCTTTCCAAGGAAGTAAGTGCCGTCCTTGAATAGTAGCCACACAATCAGAAGCTCTGAGTGAAATAAACACCACCCTCAAATAGTAGCCGCAACTTGTATACATGACACGAACACGATTGCAAATGATTTCTGACGGTTACCAGGCTAGCTAGTGCTGGGGCTGTTCGTGTTGTACGACTCATTTCCACGGCTGACAGCAGAACTGAGAGGCTGTGCATACTGACAGTTGTCACTGTATTACTCGTACGTGCCTTATCAAGCTGTTGATGTCAGCTGGCTTTCCAAGGAAGTAAGAGCCATCCTCGAATAGTAGCCGCACAATCAGAAGCTCTGAGTGAAATAAACACCACCCTTGAATAGTAGCCGCTACTTGTATACACAACATGAACACGATTGCGAATGATTTCTGATGGTTACCAGGCTAGCGCTAGGGCTGTTCGTGTTGTACAACTCATTTCAGCAGAACTGAGAGGCATACTGACAGCATCTAACAGTTGTCACTGTATTGCTCGTACGTGCCTTATCGAGCTGTTGTTGATGCCTGCAGGCTTTCTAAGAAAGTAAAACATGTTCCAAAGGAAATAAAAAAAGCGCCGCCCTCAAATAGTAGCCGCACAATAACAAGCAGCGAAAAAGCATCTGATCAAAGAAATACGGTACTAGAAAGAAAAAAAGACACAACTCAACTTGCTAGTGGGAGACTTTGTCAGGCACATGCACACACAAATATATCACTTAGTTCTGTACGTACTTTTCTTGGTATCATTTAGTCTCTACAGATACTTCTGTCTCATCATATAGTGAAGAATAACACATTACACCTCACCTAAGGACACTTATCTGCTCAGAGAATGCACTGATGAGTGAAGGAAGATGTACAAGACCTGGGCTGGTAAAGTCTGAATAGCTGCAAAAAGAATAACACAAAAACACAATTGGAGAATATGAAAGAAAAGGAGTTACTCACTTGCAGGTCACAGCGTATTAGCAAGCACTTACTAATTGTACATTCAATTCCAACATGTGCTTATTAACTTACCTGATTCTTGTCTTCACAATCTCTGTCTCCAAAACCTTTTCCCTCTTGAACCTTGAAGCAATGGCAAGCATTTCCGACTTTGATAATCAAGCAGTTTAGGTAGAAAGCATCTGTGTCTCAAAATATTCAGTACAAGTATTCCATTCACAGAAGCTACTATTACCGACGCCATTTCCTTCTTACACAAGCTACTAGATTCCCCACTGACAGCAACTTACAGGAGTCTTGAGAAGCCACACCTGCACAGCACTACACTTAGGTCACGTGTGCATAAGGATCCATCTGACTCAAGGACATCATACAATCTATGTAGTAGAAACTGGCTGTTACAGTGCTGCAGCTAAATAAATCTTAGATTCATCTCCAGACTGCCATGTAGGTGGCAGCCCAGTCATACCCACTGATAGGTTAAACTGGAGGAGTGGACCACATAGGTAAAATACCAACATGAATAAGCCATGGCATTAGCAAGTAAGAACCGATACATAGTTGAAGAGATTATGGACTGTATACAACTTGAGGGTCACAGTAGCAGTGGTTTGTAATTACAAGAAGATCAATATTCTGACATTTACTGCTTGAACCAATAAAATTTTGAGCAATTTCAAGCAGCGAATGTCTCAATATTGATCTTGACATAATTATGGACTAGCAACCACTTAGATACAACTACAGAACATAGAGACAATGCAAGCAATCTAACTGCTAATCGTATTGGGGTGTATAATGTGACATTGCGTTTGTGCATTATAATGGTTTGACTTCATAGTTGTACAACTATATACCTACGGTACTACTAACCTCCTTAGCACCACTCAGACAAGTGGAAAACATGGAAACGCAGGAAATAAAAACAGGAGAAAAACAGAAACTAAATTCCATGAAAATCCATTTTTGTGCTGATAATGCAATTGTGGGGGGCGAACTTGAAAGTCACTGCTCTATAGTGTTTAGACTAGTCTATGTCAATATATATATACGTATGAATTCGTCTGGCCTCCTGCGGCAGCTACTAGTCTCATGTAGCCGGTCTCACTTGGTCTGGCTATGGTAATAGGCATCTACTTGGCTGTTACTCAGTCACTACTTACTCAAAGTCCCACAGTGACAAAGAGGCTACATTCCTTGGTATACCACTACGGGTTGAGAATGTATATAAACCACAATTAAAATGCTTTATAGATGGCTAAGTGTCACACCCACACATGATGACTTTGCAAGCTACATACTTCACAGTTCTCTGTAAGAGGCTGCTCAGGGTCCAGAGCTTAGACTTGAGTAAGAACTATGCATACATCGAACATTGCATTGGGCTTGGACAGCACAGATTCCTCTGCTAGCTTGCATGGCTAGCTATCATAGAGTATGAAGTTCTTGTTTAGAGTACGAAGTTCTTGTGTAGGGTACCTAAGCAATAGGCACAAACAATGACTGCATTGTCTGTATACCAGTGGTGTGGCCAATGTCACCATCTACTTGGCTACTACTCAGTCGCTACTTACTTGCAGTCCCACAATGACGAAGAGGCTACATTTCCTTGGTATAACACTACGGGTTGAGAATGCATCCAGTGTGGTGTTTATCTAAAACTGTTAGTGAGAGTATGGTTACAAGACTGGCTCAAGATATCCCCTTCTTCCAGTTGTTTTTGTTCCCCTTCCCATCTCTGTTACCACTTTTCCGTGTTTTCTAGTTGCCTACACGATTGTGGAGTGAACAGAATCACGTCCTAATACAGTGACCACAGATTTAATATGATTACCATGCTATAAGAACAATGTAGTTAAGCAACTGACAATTAGTCCTGGTGCCATAAGATAGCAGTATTGTAGCACAGAGCACACTTACTCATGTAGCTAGAAACTAACGCGGGTTACATAATTATATCTACCTCACGACTGCTTCTTCAGAGCTGCTTGCAATGACTTCTACAAACAGCTGCCTCCTCCAAAATCTGAAATGCAACAATTGTGTTCTCACATTACAACTACGTTATATGTGGCAGCCCCGAATAGAAATCGAATACTATTCCATCATGCGTATTTCAAGTGCATCACCAAGTTGACGTGATATAGCACTGAACTTCCACTAAGGGCGGGGCTCATACGCGCTTCACAGATGCATCAGATATTCATGTGTTTACACGTCGCGTATGAGCCCCGCCCTTAGTGGTAGCTCAGCGCTATAGTGTGTCAAAGTTGGTGAAGCAGTCAAAATACGTGACAGAATAATATTCGATTTCTATCCAGGACTGCCACATATGTGTCTCAGTCCCAGACAGAGAACAATATCTAGGCATGTAAATTACCACAGTTGAAGTGTTGTATCATTGACCATGTGAAATTCATACATTCTGTGTAGATAAGTGAGCTACTGGGGGACAGAACTACAATTCACCTGCACTCTTAACAAAGTTTTACCAGTACAGAGCTTAGAACAACATAATTTAATGGATCAAAAATAAGCACTTTCAATGTTTGATTTCTATCAAGGACTGCCAAATCTCAAACAACATACATACTGTCACTATTCTAATGGAAGGGTAGATCGAATCTAGCAGAAGAAATGCATTTCTTTGAATTTTTGCTAATCCAATTATCCAGAAGGCTACTGCACTAATTATTTCAAGTGAATCCAACTTAGCGTAGGAGTAGGTACCACGAAGTGTTCTCAACAACAAGAACAACAACAACAACCAAAAAGGGACATCATGGGCAGAGAGCTGTGTAATGCACCAGGAAGCGTTCTAAAACAACACTCCTGAAGTCACCAGCAGAAGCATTGTATAGCGCACCCAGACGGCATTCTTATCAAAACAAGTACGGAGGAAACTGGCTAAGTTCCCTGTACTCTGCACTTGCACACTTCTGGGGAAGTGCCTTCATACTGCAAGAGCTGATGTAATGATGCCTCCATGCGTGGCGAGTGCTTTTCTTGGAAGATGTGCTTCCATTAGAAAAATGGATCTAATCTAGCGGGAGATAACTCGGTTCTTAGAGCTTTTTCGTGAATTTAATCAAGTGGAAGCCAGATTTGAAATTATTTCCTTTTCCACTGTTCTATTAGAATGATGGTATTTAAGGTCGTAACATTGAATGTAACCAACTTTTGCTTCTCATGTACAGGTGCTCCCATTTCTCTTCCTGTTTTAATACCATGCATAGCTTACAGCTAGCACAACATTCTTGATCCAAGTAAACATAAGTATACAAAGTGTATCATGGAGCATGGTAATATTATACATAGGGAGAGGCTAAATAAATAATGGCCACCCACTAAAAGTACACAAAATGACAAATTCAACTTAGCTCTATAATCAGACAAATCCTTTATGTGTCATACCATTAATTTTGCAGTCTTTTTATGGGTGACATTATGATTAATCATGCTGGAAAGTATCTCCAAAGTGCCGGACAAGTAAGTTACTAAATACAAATGCAAACAAGCAGCTGGTACTGCTAGGTATATGCATTCAACAAATAGTATTCTCAAACAATGACCTTGATACACAGTTTTCAAAAGCCAAGGTCAGGTGGTATAATGCTAAACGTAGAGAAGAGTATGGAGAAAGAGGTATTTAGCTAAGCCCCCTCTCCCTTCTCTGCTGTACACAAAGTAACCCACAATATATAAGTGGTCACCATGGTATATAAAGTGAATAGAACGGTAGGAAATGAAATAATTTCTGGCTTCTGCTAGATAGGATTCAAAAAACTTCCAGGAAACCAATTTCTTCTGCTGGATTAGATCTACCGCTATAATGGAAGCACATTTTCCAAGAAAAGCACTAGCCATGCACGGAGGCTTCTTCGCCCCAGGGAGTGTTGCTTGCAGTACTAAATTACCAGAAGTATATAGGCTCCAGGAAATTCGATTGTCTGAGCATCCCGCTGTCTGCCAGCAACGTACTTGTTTTTGATAAGAGCAAGGTCTGGGTGCTGACTACAATGCCTCTGCAGTGGGTTTAGAAGTGTTGCTTTGATAAGAACGCTTCCTGGTGCACTAAACAGACTAATTCTGCCCATGACTTCGCTGTTTTGAAGAACGCTTCATGGTGTTTACTACTGTGGGCTAGCCGGCTCTTCCACTAAATTGGACTCAATCGAAAATAATTAGTGCAGCTACCGTCCGCATAATTGGATTAACAAAAATTGCAAAAAGTGAATTTCTTCCACTAGATTGAATCTACCGTACTATTCGAATAATGACGGTAGTATATTTACATACCTGATTGTCTGCAAGGACTTGCAGAGTTGGTAGAGATCATACACACCAGCTGACTTGAGAACAGTAATATCAACACTAGAATAGTGAAGAATTCAAAGTCTAAACATACAAACATAGTTACATAAAAATGACTCAATTGAATTTACATTCTATTGGTATCATAGCCACAGTGTATACTCACTCCAACTCTTTTAAATGCAGCATTTCTTTCAGCGCATCTTTGAGGACCTCTCCAGTGTTTCCTTCTATAGAATTGTGCTGCATGCTAAATTGAAAACAGGTTTATTTCAGAAGAGTACTATATTGCCGAACATAATACACTAATGTGCCACTCAATGTCAAGCAGGGTGGTCCAGGACTGCCACAAAACATCCCCACTTCCTGTGATATCTGAGGACATCCTGAGACAGGATATTAACAATGTCAATGAAGACACCTTACATATAACCAAGCAGTCGTAGATCTAGAACTCTCGAAAGAGGGTTTCAGATTGGGTAGCATGACCATGATCGCATGCATAAGTGAGTCCTTGCATAAGCATATGTGAGCTACGAGGATCTGGGAGCATGCTCCTCCAAGGAAATTTTACTAATTAGATGCTCTGAGATCACTTCTGAGGCCATTTTTAGATCACAGATGCAATTAGTCTTTCAAAAGTTTGCAGGAGTATCTTCACAACACAGAGGGCAATGACGCATGTCATGGTGCATGTTGGTTCTATAGTAGTTCATGTCAACAGTGATGATGTAGTTTGGGGTACAGCATCTGAGTTGGTTGACAAGTTGGCACCCCATAGCCTTGTTCCGTGGCCTTCCCAGACTCCACTTTTTGATTGCTTGCAGTATCAAAAACTGGAGCCGAGTAAAGGCCTGGGAATGATGCTAAGCACAGTGCACAAGTTGAGTGGAGTGATAAAAGTTGTAATAAGCTTCAAAAGTCGTTTTGGTCTTCTTTGCTAGCATATGTTAGATCTCAGTAACATGAGAAAAAGTCAAAATGTTTGCTCCGTGCGAAGCATGAAATTTTAGATTTTCAAGTTTTTGGATACTGCTAGTCAATTTTCATTGTCTAGGCTAAGTTGACACATGAACAGGCAACGTTAGCAGCGACTACAAACTGCACTGCGGCATTTGCAAAGGGGATGCAAGGAAGAAAATTCGCCAGCCCCACTACACTATATACATTTTCAGCTAGAGGAATATTTGATAGTGTTTTTGGAAAAGCAGGGAATGAGAAATGGGACAGGTACAGGAAATGGGGACAGGAAACAAGAACGGAACGGCATAATGTACTAAAACGTTGCACAGGTAGAGACAAGACGACCAGGCCGGGGCTCAGGAATTTTGTTTACAAATAATGTCAGGGATGATTCAGGGCTCACCACAATCTTGTTCATGAACTATATAAGGACCACAACTAGTCCTGTGACAACAGTCAACACTCTCTGGCCTATTTGAAATAGGTACATATCAGTGAACTATCCTCACAGTGACTAATGCAGCCCTTGCAGCCGTTGTATCAGTATATCTTGTCATGCACAAAATCTCTCATGCAGTAAAGGTGTGGAGATGCCAGACTTCACTACTGGTATCTTTCCAGCATCTGTACAGCTTGAATTAGTAGGAGCTGTAGGGCCAGTGATGAGTGATTAATGCTTAGTCAGTGTAGACAAGTCATGAAATTATGGCATGGTAAATCTCTTTCTGCTCCCAGAACAGTGGTTTACAAAGACTAGCAGTATCGCAACATCACACACCTTGTGCTGAGTGATCAATAACTCTACTTTGTAAGCTTGCAGCCTGGAGCTGCTGACTAATGGTTGTCTAAATCGGCATTTGGTCTATTTAGTGTACTTCATTATTGAATAAATTTGGATAGTGACAGCAAGAGCATCCAGTGGGTCACCAGGTTGTCATGCACCACTATAGGAAGGAGGGGGTCCTTGTTGCCAGCAATGAGTGTGGCTGCATAACCGTGTGGGAACTATTTGAGGGCAGGGGTTAATTTTTTTCAGCTCAAGCAAGTGCTTGTGTGCAGGGTTAATTCAAGGGCGGGAATAAATCAAGGAAATACGGTACTTACGAATAATACTCTTCGAAGTGATAAAATACCAAAACCCATGAGAAACCTGCAACAGGACCACACCAGGTATCTAATAGCACATGCCAGGTATCTAACAATATGCAGAAAGATCTAAGCGAAATGTGAAATTGTTCATGAGTAGACAGCATATTCAAGGAAGCATACTAATATGAAACACCCAGACTACTCAGCGAGAGCCAAGGGCTTTCTCTCCAGCATGCCCAATAAGCCAGAATCTTCTGTCAGTGTTGCATCACAGTCACATGGCCTGACACTGCAAGACTCTCACAGGGTCATAACAGAGCCTCAACATTGATTAGCTGCATACTAAGCATGCATAATGATCCACCTCCAAGCTGCCGCAAAGTACCAGTCACTCACCATGCACTGTCCACAATTGGCTTGAGGGTGCTACAATTATATTTTATATTTAATCGAGCAAAGTAACCACACCCCAAGATGCTCGTAAGAGGTTAGTGCTGCAGGTTTACCTTGGCTCGAACAGTTTGGAGTTCAGTGCTATACATAGGTAAAATGTTTGTTAGTAGGCTTTAGGAAAACAAGTATAGGCACCAACAACTCACCTTCACCAGCTACACTACTGTCACCCCTCACAGCGACTCCAGAAGTATAGGCTTTATATAGAGATCAGGATTTATTTAGAAAGCCTTAGAGTTCAGAGTTTCGTGGCTTCTTAAAAAAGCATTACCCTCAAGGGTCAGACATTAGTTCATCAATCATGAATAGCAAGGCATGGCTTTATACTCGAGTATTACGCGCATTGTATTAGCCCAAAGCACGATAGTGCACTCAATACACGTAGCAATGATTTTATACGTAGTTATATGTGATGTCACGTAAGCAGGGAAATCGCTTCGGGAGTCGCTGTGAGGGGTGATTGTGGTGTAGCTGGTGAAGGGAGACTTATTGGTGTACCAAATTTTCATTCCTGGGGTAAGTGCATCATGCCATTAACGATGTCAACTCAGATTGGATGTCCAACGCTTCCTCTGGCCTGTGTATGATATTGGGTTATTTAATTACGAGCAAAGTAACCGCACCCCAAGATGCCCGCGGAAGGTTAGTGCTGCAGGTTTACCTTGGCTCGAACACTTTAGAGTTCAGTGCTATACGTAAGTAAAATCTTCGTTAGTAGGCTTTAGGAAAAAAATTCACTGCTACTTAGCTACAAGACCTGAGGTAGAAGGCTTAAGGATCATGCAGGGTTTTGTGCTGCAAATTTAGCTGAAGTAGGAAGACGTAGAGTTCAGAGTTTTGTGGCTTCATAAAAAAAAGCTTTACCCTCAAAGGAGGAGCCAGACATCAGTTTATCAAATCGTGAATAGCAAGACACCCTTTCACCTGCTTTATACTCGCACATTAAGCGCATAATAACAGCCCAGAGCACGGTAGCGCACTCAATACACGTGATGATTTTATACATAGGTATATTGAACGTGTTGAACGTGTGACGTCACGTAAGCGGAAAAATCGCTTCGGGAGTCGCTGTGAGGGGTGACAGTGGTGTAGCTGGTAAAGGGAGAGTTGTTGGCGTACCAAATTTTCATTCCTGGGGTAAGTACACCATGCCATTAACAAATATCAACTCAGATTGGACGCCCAATGCTTCCTCTGGCCTGTGTATTATATTGGGTTATTTTATTTATATTACGCAGGTGCTTTAAGTTGCGTCTTGGGGTGTAATATTATGTGGGTCCTTTAAGTTGCATCTTGGGGGTAATTACATGTAATGTCACATGTAGTGATTCAGCCTAAAATCAGTGCAAAACATAATTACCACAAAATGGCTGAAGCAGTTCTATTTTGTGCATTTTTTATTGTGTTCTGCAAATACCTCACTGCGGCTTCTAACCTTTATGTGCATAGTACCAAATTTTTGAAGCACATAATTTTCATGGTTTTAGCGGATATGTCCTTGATTGCAAAAATTAAGCTGAGCAAGTCTTTTGATAGCTAGTTAAATTACTCAGTCAGTGGTAGGATGCCGGGAATGAGAAAATAGTTTTACTTTTGCACTTCTACCAAGAGCAACTGAACACCTGGAGACCCATAGGGTCCGCTTCCTTCTACATCCATAGCATCAGCCAATCTGGATTTGAGACCCTTAATTGATGTAGTCTGGTGAAACCAGAGAGTCTGGCTTTACCTGACTATTACTGATAAGCTCCAGTGAACAAAACCGAGAAGGCTACAGACAAAGTTTGCCAATAAGTAAAAGCCTAGATGTGGAAGCGAGCAGCTGAGCATGGCGTTGTGCAGCATGGCCATCACAAATGGGCATGAGTAGCAAGGGTCTCTGATCAATCTGCGAAATTTTTTGGCCAAAAATTTTGCAAAAGGTCAATCCACAAAAATGTTTGTTCCTTGAAGATTTGGCACTATAGTGTGTGTATGCTACTTAATACACCACACATGACAACTTACTGGAGTCTTGAAACACCACACTTGCGTAGCACTATACCCAGGCTATCAGATCCATCTGGCAAAATTACATTCGATCTACATATTGGAATAGAAATACAGTAAATTTACAAAATTTCAGCATTTTATTAGGACTGGAAGGAAAAAAGAATTAAACACACAAATATATTTTCAAACAGCTTAGCAAAACAACAAAACAATTATTTAAGCTTTGTAGACAAGGCCTTCTTGCTTGTAGCACTAAGATACTCTCAAGAACAAATACTATGTTGGAAGGCGTCAGTACAAGGCCACAGGTAGTGCTGTGCATTACAGAGATTGCAGAAGTCTTGCAGCAAGCATCTGACAGGGGAATACCACAAATACCACAAATAATATACTGTGTACGAACCAAAAGGAAGGACATGCTAAGGCAGGAAAAATAATCAGATTCATATGCTAATTGTGCCACTGTTCAGCTTGCTTGTTACAATCTGCTGTAGTTTAATGTCGATTCAATGGGATTCAAACCCCAACAGATGGTCTGCTTGTCAATTTGTCTCCTCCATATGGGCAGTCAGTCAATTAATGCTAAACCCAAATACAGCAAACACTTGTCTATGCCTGTGGCAACTAAATCTCTAACACACTTGAGGACCTGACCTCCTCAAATGATTGTTTCAAGTAATAAATGTATTTTCATAGCCCATTTGTTTAGCATAAACATTTGTCTTACACAGCAGTCATTTGCAGGTGGCTGCTACACAGACTAGGTTCTTAAATGTATATGTTCTGCATATCATTTTGGTAAAATTTGGCTAGAATGGACTAGAGGAAAGGCCACAGACGTAAACACTGCTCATAAGCCATTGCATTGGCCAAAATATGACATGATTGAGGTAGGCAAATGCCCTGCATACATATTTTACATAAAAATGCAAGCTTTGACACAGCTAAGGGCAGTGATAACAACCATTGTAAGCAAAGAAAAATGAACTGAAACAGCTACGAGGCAGCAGTTGCCATTAAAAGGTAATGCTGGTGTGGTAAGATACTAGCACAGAAATACACCACAACCCAGAGTTTGATCTTCATAGATAAAAGTATAGTAATGAGAATTTATGCAGTGCAAGTATCACATAATTTTTATCTCTCTATAAATTTCTGTAAGTCAAATTTATCCTAGTCATTGTATGCATGGTACTACCTATGTAATCGTGAATGTCCTTTGGAGGGAAGTTTTCCTCCTATAGCTACCTCTCCATGTATATAGAGATAAGTTAAATCTGCAACTTGAATCTGGTTACATACGCAATAGCTGTTATATAACTATATATACACACATTTGCTATACTATTATGTGCACACCTTATGACTGCTTCTTCAGAACTAACTTCTGCAAATAGCTGCTTTCTCCACAACCTAAAACACAGAACACGCTCTGATCGGCCATGCAGTTATCATACTATATATATATCAAGAACCCATAAGAACAGGCGGCTAGAGTAAGAGTGTGTAACTACGTAAAATTCGAAACCGGGCACAATTTACCTCGAGTACTAAAAATAGTAACATGTACTGCGCAGCTGTGCGTAGACATAAGCTATTGTTGCTATAAGCACGTGACCGGGTGTTCTATTTTTAGTACAGTTCAATAATTTTTCCGGACTACGGGCTTCTACTCTAGTTACATGCTCTTACTCTAGCCACCTGTTCTTATGAACTCTTCATATATTATTAATGGAAAACAAGAAATACAGAAATGTGTAACATTCGTAATATTAAATGTAGCATCAAGTACTAAAGGCCCTAAGTACAATGCAGAGTATGTGAACAAGTTCATCACCCTAAAACTTTCTTACAAAGGACCGATAAACCCTGCTGGCTGCTAGCTCCTACATTCAACCCATAACATCCCCAATTAGTAGAGCACAGAGTGTGCAAAACTACTACATTACCTAGGTGTCTAATTGGCTACTGTATACCTATCCCATGAGGTGGAACAGGTACAACATGGTTGAAGTGAACATAATTATATACAGACTGTTTTATATTTCGATCTCTCACACAAACATTGCAAACCAATCATAACGGTAGTCAACATGGCATAGTGTAATCACCTGACTTTCTCCAAGGATTTGCAGACCTGGTAGAGCTTATAGACACCAAATGACTTCAGAACTTCAATATCAATACTAGAATGACAATATGATTGAAGAATTGTAGTCACTGCACATTCAAGTTACACTAGTCATATTACTAACATCACGGCCACAGTGTATGTACTTACTCTAACTCTTTTAAGTGCAACATTTCTTTCACTGCATCAATCAGGGATTCGCCAGTTTTCACTCCTAACGAGTTGTGCTGCATGCTTAAGAAATTATAAAGTAAATACCAAATTAATTTCATGTTATGAGGTAAAATGAGAAGAATATGAAAATCTACCAGTACCAACAGTCAAACCTAGAGCTCTTGGGTTGAGCAACCAGTGCTCTACCACTGAGCTATGACCACCAGACAATCACTAGCCCTCACAATCTACTATACGTACTAGGAATATGCATGCACAAATGGTTTGCCTTGTGTACATGCTAACTTACAGCAGGTGAGGCTTCATGTGGAGGTGCAAAAACAATTGTAGGAGCAGTCTGAGTGCTTTACATGCAGTAGAGCAAGACTTTTCCCCGCATAATTGTGCTAGAGCATGAAAGCGCAAACAAATAAGGCACCCTGCTATCTTTTGAGACTGTTGCCTTTGCTTGTGCTTTTGTGTCATTGTACAATCAAGTTGGTGGCTCAAGTTCAAACCAAAAGCACTGGGTTCAATTCCAACTGACTGCTGGCTTTTTACTTTTCTCTGTTTTCAGCTCATAATATCAAACATGCTTTTAAAGATATTTATGGATAGAGGTGCAAGTTAAAATTTTATAAAAACAACTTCAGTGACTTTAATATTACTGTAGTCTCATGAAAGAGTGGCCACCCCGCACTTTTGGTCCAATTTCTTTGATAGGGCCTTATGAGCACCCACTCTGGAGCGAGATTCACAAGGCTATTGGAGTGCACTCAGAGAAGCAAGCCTCAACTGCTATGCATAATTATATCTGACTTAAGAAGTTTTGCGTTATACTTCACTGAAGGTTATTACAAGGTGGCCTCGCATAGACGGACATAGCTAGTTTGTCCATGCTCAATCAGCTACTGATCCTGCTCATGTGTGCTGTTGTGTGTTGCTGTTTAAAGTGTTGTGTGCAATCAAAACTTGAGCTCAATAGTTGGTAGCTCTGGAGTATGTTAATTGCTGTCAACTCTACTGTGTGTATAAGCGTCAATATAAGCATACATGGGCACTCTTTCAGGTTAAATGCAGAAATACTTGACTACGCCCATCCCCTCGGGTAACTTGTAAGCTAGGTGCTCTGCACATGGGCACTCTTTTGCAAGACTGCAGTATGTTTGAACTGTGTTGCACACAATCTGAATTGGTACAGACATACACTAGTAATTGAGAGCTTGTAAATTGCTTTAAATATGAAACAAACTACCTCAAAACTTGCAACTGAGTCAACTTGGGTAATGATGGAGCCAATTCAGTAAACACCTTCAACTGTAATCCACACCTGTTAATTCTGTGATAACACAGAAGGAAAATTATAATGCAGGTTTCCTTTATCTTTTGATTGAAACCATAAGAGGTACGTGTTACTCTAGTAGACACAAAGGCAAAGCATCACCTCACTTGTATCAAGTTTTCATTTTATCTCTGAACTAATAATCAAAGCAGTCACATTCTACATTCATTTGTGTTAAATAATAAACATGCCAAACTGTAGTGAGCTAGACATAATTGAATACAGGATATTCTCACTTCAAAGATGATAAGATTGTAATGTTCTCCATGAAGCATGCCAGAGCTTTAGCTGTAGTCGGGTCATTGACTTTAGTTCCACTCAGGCTGAGAGTAAGTGCAATACATATTCACACATAACACCATAATGCCGGAATCTTCTGAAGCAAGACAAACTTTACATCTGGGTATCTCAAAACACATTGTATCAGATAGAAATTACATAACTACAAATGATTACGTTGAGTAGAGATAGCCAACAACTTCTATTTTCGCAGAGGAAATTTTCACAGTACTCACCTCAGGCTCTTTAGGTGGCAGAGATCACTAGAAGTAAGCTTTGCTAGAGTTTCAAAGCCTTCTCGATCAATGGTACAGTACTCCAACTTCATTTCCTGAATATATACTCCAGCGTTTGCAATGATAAACACAATAGAAGAACAGTCTGATGGATTTATAGTTGCCTTTGTAAGAGACAGCATTTTGTTACAAGTTGACACCAAAGACTGGGATGTAACTTCACTCTGAGACTCATAAGTACAGTGAAGGTGGTGTAGAGTGCATGGAGGAGCACCAGTGATGATCGATTCATACAATTTAAGATCACTGTCACTCTCGAATTTGGTCAGTCCACAGAGAAACTTACATACAACATGCATGTGTACTTTATCATGATATCTCGATACAAGTTGGTATTGCTTTTCCCTATTAAGAGTGGTCAAGTGACATGCTGCTAAAAACTCTTGAAAAGTTAAATGCAGAAAGCTATATGTGTTTGTAGGACCATACAGCATTAACTGGCGATCAACTGTTATAAGACCAAGCGATTTTTCAGTTTGACATCCGGATTCCAGTGAAACAAATTCATTCACTTCTTCATGGGTAAACGCTTGTTTTTGATTTACAGTAGCATTCAAAGCCAACTCACAAATACCACAGAACAACTGATACTGTTCTGGAGGAAGGTCCTCAAAAGATCTGAGTGTCACATTAGCATCCACATCTACTTCAGCCTTCAGCTGTGTTCTAATCAGAGTTTGAACGGTAAAATGCTTGTAGATTTCTGTTTCAGTTTCAGGCAACTTTGCACCCAATATACTGAAGAGAAATGTAACTATGGCCGTGTGAACAGGGAGGTAGCACATGTGAAATACATTTGGGTGATGGTCAAGGTAGGCTTTCAAGTCTTGGGCAAGCTTCTCATTTGGGGCATAATACTCTGAAATAAACTGCTCAATCTGAAGTCTCAGAAAGCCTAGAACTTCAATACTTTGATCTGCATGGCGCCTAAACTTCTGAGATGCTGCAGGCCTAGATGCAACAATCACAACTGACTTTGAGAGACATTCCCTTTTAATAAGTTTACATACAAAGTCTGATTGTCCTTTTGTGGCAGAGTATTCATCCAGTCCATCCAGAGCAAAGCACATACCTTCTCCATCAAAGCTATGAATGTGCTGCCCAAGCTGTTGGGCTTTGTCATTTGGAACAAATGACAGCAGTGTCTCTAATGTGACTTCAGTTTTACCAGTGAGTTGACGCAGTGGTACTAGTATGAGCAATGACACCAGGCTATTCAAAATCACTCCCTGTGCCCAGTCACGACTTATTTTATTCATCAGTGTGGTCTTCCCACTGCCTGGTCTTCCCTCGAAAAGAATCCTGGATCCAACTATTGTGTTTTCAAAGATACAAGAGTATGTGATCTTGTTCTTGTTCTTCATAATATCATCCACAGATCCTCGCACAGTATAGCGTGAAAACTCATTTCTAAAGTCCATAGACTCATTTTCTAGCAGAGCTAAGTTAATATATTGTGACTTCTTTACAGGAGGCCAACAGTCTTCATGGACTTCCGGGCGATTACGGTAGACAGTTCTCACAGTCTTAGCGAGTGCTTCTACTAGATTTCCTGTTGGTATGAACGTAAATCTCAATTTCAACACACAGCAATATAAACTAAACACTGATACGTTATCAATTATGATTGCAACCAATGTCATGTTGTACTAACTGAAACTAAAAAGGCTATACAAGCAGTCTTATTGACACATGTGTATCACACAATACATACATATAATATTACTGTGCATGCATGCATTTACAGATAACAATTTGGATCATAACGAAGTTCTATTTGGAATTATAGTAAGCTTTTGTTTCGGCTATCTCCACCAGGACAGTACCATTTCACATTAGAAACAGCAAAGTAACATACTATGCACACCCTTCATTGTCTGCAAAACCAATTTTACACTGCCAAATATAACACTGGTGTTTGTATATGTAATACCATGGCTAGCAGTGCAATTTGGGATTAATTGCACGAGTAAGGTTTGTAATTTCACGAGGCGAAGTGAAATACCAACCTTACAAGTGTAATTAATCCCAAATTGCACTGCTAGCCATGGTATCACATATTAATCATATAGATGAACTGTTAAGGCAATGTCATAGTTCTTCTTTGTAATGTAAACATAATTATACATAGTATAAGTACAAATCAGTCAGAATCATCAGATTCTATGAATGCACGATGACGTTTCCTATGAACGGTTGCATTAGTAGCATGAAGTTGTGTACATGTGCTGGTGCTACTACCAAAATAAAAATTACAACCATTGAATACATGTTGGGGTGTGGGTATACAAGAAGGATATGAAGGGTGACAATGAGGAAATGGTACAGGGAAAGAAGGTTGCAAATATGACACAGGGTCTGAATGGGCAAGGGTATTTACATGCTGCTTTTGTTGTGGAGGCTGAGGTGGATGTGATGGTAAGCTCAATATTTAACTCATTTTAGCATGGTCAGCTATATCGGTAGCTGCATAGTCTCTTAAACTTTGTTCACTGCTGTGGCCAGTGATGGAGGCAATTTTATCATTTGAAATACCACTCTTTTGCAGTTTTCGGACCAACGTTTTTCGAACACTATGGTTCGTGAAATTCTTCTGTGTTGCCTCCAATCCAGCCAATTTCGTCACTGTCTTCATAAAGTGGTCTATTTGGTTTATCCTGACAGGAGATAGTGTGTACCACACGTCCTTGCCTTGAAAATGCTGCAGTGGAGTCAGATAAAGTGGACCAGACATCTTCGTCGCAGGTCTTTTGGAGATTAGTTTCTCCATGAGATGAATTGGGCACCGATCTCTACCAACAGCAAACATCCTCTGAGGAACCCTTCTGTCCTTTTTACACAGGCCACCTTGTCGAGTTTTTGTCAGACCCTCTACCCATTCAATGTACTCTGTTTCTCCAGTTCCAGGGTTTTTCACAAATTTTAGGTCTTCAATACTGATCTGGTGGTGTTCCTGCTGTCCACGTGTCCCAAACTGCTGGCTAGTCATGTAAAAGATTGTGTAATTCAGACTCTTTGGGTTTCCATCTCCGAGTACACCTTTGCTCCACATGATTTCTTCTTCTTCTTCTGTAAGTACATCAGCCTTGTTCTTTCTCTTCCCCATTCCCATCTCTCTAAGCTCGATTGCCTTCCCATTCAGCACCTGCCTGCACTCTGTAAATTCCTTGTCCTTGATTATTCAGAAGTTGTAACCCGCATTTCTGAACTATCTGTCCAAGGCTCCCAGCATCGTCCGCAGTGAGTCAGGCTCATAGTTCGTACGATCTTTCTTCCTCAACTGTGCAAAAAAAGTGCTGCAATATTTTGTCCAATTCACTGGATGAGGTCTCTCCAGCCACAATTTGAATGCTGTTTTTTTCCAGCCAGTCTGTGAACTTTCTTGCCCAGGTGTTTGTGGATTTTTCTGCATTTTTGTTCTTGTTTTTATCTTTCAGTCTTTTCAATTCGCTGTCTGAAAGTGCGGACTGGGGGGCGGAGCTGGTTGCTGTCGAGAGATATATGTCGAGTTCACCGCTAGTACCAGTAGTGGGCGGGGTAGTGGGCGTGGTAAGTTGCAGTTCGTCGTCGAATGCGAAGTCGGGAGGTAGCGAAGCGATTATGCTGTTGAATTCTTCGTTATCCGGCTCTTCTTCTGCGATGAACGCGAAAATAGATGGAGAAAATAGTTCACTAGAAGACAGGCTACCTTCTGCCATTGCATATTTCGTTTGTTTACAAGCGTCGTTGCTGTGCATGCTAGTTATTACCAAGCGCCCACGGCACGGTTATTGACCAATCAGATGCGGATTTCACTTTTTGCACACCTAGCCGTGCAAAAAGTGAAATCCACATTTGATTGGTCGATAGCCGTGCAATTTGGGATAAATCTGCACAGTTGGTATATAGCCTTACAATACATACTTTAAATACCTATATGATTATTAAAAATAACCTTTGTGGATAATACACAAATATAACTTGATTGATGAAAATATCTCACTTCAACTACATACTTTTAACGAAAAGCTGTGATGTCTAAAGCTGGCATTTGTAACTCCCAAACAATATCAACAAATTAAGCACTGAGGCCAAGTACAAGCTAAACAACATGCATCTACATACTAACCTTCCATGTGCATTGGAAAGCAATTATCCATTTTTTGGGGTTGAAGTGGTGGTGTCTGTGAGGAACCTTCAGAAAAACATTTGGATGGATTAGTATTAACAAAAGTAAATTACTAAATGAACATTATAACAAAGGACAACCTTTCACATTGGAGTTCACACTCACAAGTCAACACATTTACAGGTATGTAAGCCGAGACTCCATGGTGCCCTTACTCCAGACTGACTAGTTTTCCTAACTCCTTAGCCCAGACTAACTGGTATTCTCCATTGTCCTTCTGTGTTGTGTATTCTTGTCTTATTATTGTATTCTAATTTGGCATTGTCTACGTTCTAGAAATTCTTCACAGCATGGTCTGTATAAAAAGCTCATTCTCTGTCAGTTGTGTGTGGTCATTGTTGTAACTACTGAGTTTGATGACAGTCAAAAGCCTAGTGTTGCGGCAAAGATGCGGCTTGCCTGCGGTTAGGCTTATAGGTATGCTTCAGTTGACTCCCTGACACTTTATTGAATTCCATTCAATCTCGTGTGCATAATCGGTTAAGTAATTTAGGACTGTCTACGAGTGACAAGCTAGGTTGCTCATATGGAGCAGAGGTAGTTTTCTCAGTACAGCATATCATTTATATATGACATATGGTCTTTAACAATCAAAATTCAATGCTGCAGCTTGCATGTGGCACTTATGATATACATTCATATACCCAGTGATCGAGTATTTCAGTGTGAAGTTATGTATGACAGACAACAAGTAGCAACGTGAGCATGGACTAGGCTAAAGGTATTTACACAAGCCAGGCTGATCAGAAAATGCAGAGGCAGTAGGCAAAAATTTTCCTGCTAACTTAAGAATTGAGTATAGGCAAAATGCATGAAGACGTGTGATTTCAGCATGCATTGGTAGTTGAATTTTGCATATATAATTGTAATTACACCAAAATTTAGATCTAACAACAAAATTAAAATTGACAGGGTAAAGGTGGGCAATCTCAGTGCATAGATGTGTATGTGCGTATGTGTGTGTGTGTGTGATGTTCCACACTACAATAACCAAATCTCATTTTGCATCCAGCCTGGAAAAGTCCAGCTGTGTACATGCAGGTGAAAACATTTACCACTCTTCACCTTTCTTTCCACATTAATTTTGGCCAAATACGTATGCTCACTGTTCTTCTAAATATATACTCGGGGTCTATTTTAAGTGCATCAAGAAACAGTACATGATACTCATGCTCCCATGTAATGTTCCCTTACTAATGGGCCTTCTGGCCTCAATTGTGAATATAATAAGAGTGTATCTATCTATTTACCTACCTATCTACATATATCTACATGCAACCACATACAGAAGAAATGACTACACAACCAGTGAACACTTCATATGTAAATGTTAATTAGGCCTACGCGACAATTGTGATACGATGATCATTGTTCTTTATTTTTACCATTGCAATAGCGGCAATACAGTATGCAATTAATACTGTGCATATGCGGTTGTTTTCATGTTGGTGAGCAGCTATACTATACTCTGTTGATAGAAGGGCGGCTATTGGGTTTTGTGTTAGTGAAGGAGGTACGTTCCCAGCCATGGTGCCACCTTGTACAGCAGTACTTTCCCTTTTGTTAACAATGTCTGCTGTTTTTGAGTAATTTTCAACACTTTTCTGTCACTTTACAGTTAGCCTCATACCCTGTCTCTTGGTGGGCAGGGAGAAAAAAAGCCTGGTCTCTATTACCACTGCTGAACATGTGTTCAACAGTGAGATGAACATGTAATACGCATCCACATGATTGATGCATTTTAGTATAGTATACTAGTAAGTACTGTGCAGCATAGTATACGTAAGAGGGAAACATCAACAGTACATCTAGTGCTGCACCCCTCCTGATTTGCTATCAGCTATTGCTAAGTTAGTCTATTACAAACAGCAACAATTCATATCACACAAACTTGTAGCCGCATAATACGTATTTCTGACAGCAAATGTCCAAAATGGAGGCTACTTGTACTGTCTTGAAACTCATATCAGAAATACCTACTCATTGGAGGGCACTAGAGGGCACTGGTGAATGACCGATTAAAGGTCAGAAAATGTGCAGATGATATCGCAATATCATCTGCGCATTTTCTGACCTCATTCTCCTGCGATATTATTTGCACATTTTCTGACCTTTAATCATTCATTCTCCTGCGTCCTCCAGTGCTCTCCAATGAGTAGGTATTTCTGATATGTATTACTGTAAGTCATCTCACTGCCATTCTTCTGAAATTCCAGCATACTCAGGATATTTCCTGTGACACATGCTCAATGATAATGCTGTTTTTAGGATAGCTACAGTCATCATGAATATTGATAACCTCATGTTGGGGGCATATGTATAGCGAAGACTAAAATATTCATATACCTCCGCAGTTTACAATAAAGGAGGTATATCAGTGCAAACATATGGTACATTTAGTGTTACATGTTTGTACCATCCCCACTTGGAGAGACTATCAACTTCTGGTTTGAAAGTCATAACACATCAACTTATGCAAGCCCTGTTTTCACAAGTTGGTCTCCAGTGTAAGGTCTTCATTATAACTCAGACTGAACCAGACCAGACTAACCAAAAGAGCACTGCAAGTAGTTATTGTTTTACGAATAGTTGGCTGGAGAGCTAAGTGCTGTTGGTTATCTGAGCACTCAGGTATACCTCTCACATGCGCATGAACTGACTGCTACTTGCCCTTCCCTATGCGAATGACATCACAAGTGACTTGCAAGTGGATGACTGGTACATATACATTCTAACGGAACAGGAACTATATATTCAAGGTATGGTTCACTTTGTGTGGCTTTTTTACTTCCTTAGGTGTGTGCCCAAACATAAAGCCAACAAGTGGCTGGCAGTTTCTTCCTCTTTGACATCATCATGGGATAGTCTCGTAAGTGGATCTGGCCTGCAAGACTGTAGGTGACGACTACAGTGCATAAAACAGCACCATCTATGCGTGTCTTTAGAACATAATTAAATTTGCCATTATTTGCTACATACAAGTAAGCTGTAGACACAAAGTAGTGTATTGTGTAGCAATAACCTCTCAGTAACATACGTAGTAATGCAATTGCCAGAAGCTAGTGAGAGGGGTTTCAGCAACATTCGAAATATCTAAGCCTAATCGGGCTAAGGTAGGCCGATTGAATGAACTTGCTTTTGAGATGTCTTGTAGAAACAAAGAAAACCATCCCACGCTCCTGCTGCTGTTTAGTTGAATATCAGCTCTTTAGTGACTTGAATGATCCACATGCAATAACAACTCCTTCAGATGTACTTTTGGTCATTCCTGTTTGGTCCGGTTCAGGTTTTAATGAAGGCTCTTTATGATGCATTTAGTCTTCCCTTTCTAGATATACAAACACACACATAGAAGTAATGTGGGTCATGAAATAAAGCAGTTATATGTGCACTTGAAGATGCAAACTGTTAACTTGAGGCATCATATAGCCATTAATGTAGGTATGCATTTCTAAACTTGTACACTGTAAAGTATACCACACAGGCCAGTTCTATAGAAACTACACACACCATTAAACTGTCTCACAAGAGCCATTACAGTACCTTGCGTCTGAACTTGACTGTCATCCGGCCTTATTCTCTTGGCTGGTGGCAGTATTGCAGTTGGCATGGGACCTGTGAAAGGTGGAAAAGCAGTAATTGCTATCTAAAAAAAATAGCTTTGAGAGAAAAGTAAACCCAAATCTATTTTACATAGGGGTGTCATGTGCAGAGAAACATAGCTAGCACCTTCACTGCGCTGGTACGTACGTAGGTTAAAATGTCACTGTTTTCAGGACAGTGGAATGCGCATGTATCAATAAATGGCACTGAACAACGGACACGTTACTTTTAGGAAAACCGTGGTGGATAAAGAGTCTTCGTGAAAGTAAAAAAAACTACCGGCATGATCTATGACCTTGTTATAGTACCCAACTGTATTGAGGACCAAAGTTGACTGATTTCTTCAAGGTAAAAAGCTATGGCTACTAAATCAAACCAATGTTTGTTGATTCAATTCACGATAGAAGTGATGCAAGCTAATCCTCCCGTTTGACTATGAGCTGTGTACACTCTTCCGCTTCACATGCTCCTGGTTTTCATGACAGTAAACACTGTACTAAAGCAGGGTATCACAAAACAATCCAAATGAGGTACGTAGTTAAAATGTTCAAGCAGCTCCTTGGCAACAGCAAAGTTGCTACTATTGTAGTCTTCCACTTGTCATGTCCATCACACTATACTGATGAATCTTGTTGGTTATATGAGAATGTGAAGTATAGCACATTCACATTCTCATATAACCAACAAGATTCACGTTGCCTAAGATGTTGCCTATATGCAAACCAGCAAGTACAACTTTATTGTAGGAAATGATATACAGGCAAGTTTGTCATGAACAGAGGGCATTTGGCTATGGTTCAGCATAAATGCCAACTTGGCTACAGTACACAGTTGAGTGACAGTGGGTGACTGCTGGTTTTGTAGGTATGCATAAACGCTACTGAGCAAGCAAGCAAGCTCAGTGTAAACATCCAGCTTGATCTACATTGCTGCCCTAGGAGTTTTCCTATGTTTACCAAAAATGTGATATTACGTACATGCAGTATACCCACAATATACCCACAATATACCAGGACATCAATACCATCATATAATTTACCTTGGTTATGTAACAGAAATTCCATGGCAGTCTGGAAGTTATGGTCAAAAACACCCATCTCCAACAACGGAGTCCAAGAACAAGGGTGTTTATATCATCTTGTATTGTATTAAATTTAATTGCTGTAGCTACAATTCATTATATAACCTCAAACCTTAATTGTTATTAGTGTCCATACAAGGCAGTTTACACTGTAAGCAAGGTAGTTGATGGCAAACATCATTTACAAGTTTCTGTGGTTTGTGAAACAGAACCTACGACTTCTTGACAGCATATAATAATTATTACTTATAGAAACAAGGGTGAAGTGAAGATTACAAGCTTTCTTGTACCATGGCTTGCAGTGCAATTTAGGATCAATTGCACAAGGTTTGTAATTTCACAAGGCAAAGCCGAGTGACATTACTAACCTCACGAGTGTAAGTAAATCCAAATTGCACTGCAAGCCATGGTATCACATACTAGGGGGATGTAGAACATTGTGGGGCGAGTGTGAGCAAGCAATGCACTACAGCATTGACTGTTACGTAGCTAAGGCTTTACCAGTGAAATATCAGATCACATTCATGCATGGGATGTACAATGTAGCTAAAACGAGGTTTGTAACTCTACTAGTAGTCTAAAAAAGTGCTCAATAGCTTAGAAAAATTGTCATGATTGCAGAGAAGAGCTTTTCGTGGGGAAGTACCACACAACAGAACCACTTGTCCTACCAGCATGCAGCTACTCTGGTTGTTGCAGTTATAGGCTAAGTCAGAACACAGTCTGGCATGCATAGTCCTTCAAGACTTTAGGCATCTTTGAGAAATAGTAGAGGGAAGTCGCAACGCATCAGCTATGGAGCAAAATCTCTGCCGCATACAGCGTTCGGTAAGCTGCATTAGCGTTTCTACACACTGACCGTTAGCGCTTGTACACTTACTGAGTAGGTGCTATGCTCCAGCTGCCTATCCCGAATGTCGTCGCCAAAACACAACTGCTATCTCTCGTACAATAGGTGCGCACGGCTGTCATTCCTGGCTATCTTTCATAACTGTCGTCATTCAAGCTCACCCTCTAGCTTGCTGCCAGAGCATCAAGTTGTATGAAAATCTTACTTACACTCCGCATGCGGCCCGCGGCTATCACGTTAAATTACAGCGTCAAGAATAACGGAACGACGTACGACAGAAAATAATAATATATATATTATATATATATATATATGTGAAAAATCGCAATAGAACTCACTAGAGAGGGGCTCACTCACACTCACCCCAATTAATCAAATATTGCATAGAGGGTATTTCTCGGAGGGATGTAATTTTCATGTTTCATAAGCGGAAGTACGCACGAGACTAGGCACGGACAGCAGCAGGCTAAATCAAGAATAAGTGTGGACCCTTGGAGTTTGGTAACTGCATTCGCAGGACAGCTATTGTAGCAGTGTCGTGTTTCATGGACACAACTGTCTGCGGAACCACACGCACATGGATACAAGTCACAAATTTTTGCTGGTTGATTTTTCGCAGATCCCACTCAACTATAAATACTAGTCCACATACTACTAATGAGAACATCCATAGCCATAATACTGCACAACTTGACAAGTCTCTGTTGTGAGCATCTCCAGTATAACCTATAGCTAGCATGCTTCACGCTTGGTGAATATCAATAAAATGAATTTCTAAAATTTGCTTTCTGCAAAAATTTAATAGCAAAAATGTTTAATTTTGTCCTACAAAAAATACCCACTATACGGAAGGTTTCTTCACCTAAGCATATACTTGTGTATACAATGATGCTATTATGAGCGACTAGTTAGTGCACTAGTGGGAAGAGGAGAAGGTGGGGCAATTGGCCGTTCAATGTACAAAGCATGCAAATCAAACCTGAAAGATTCCCTACTCAATCTCGTTCACCAGAAACACACAGCAATCATCTAGGAGAACAGACCTACAACCTTTTGCTACCTATCAGAAATCCTCCACTAGGCTCCGGTGACCTGAAAGATTAGAAGACATGGTACTGGTCGTCCTATTGCAGCTTCAAAGTCAAGACTAGTGATTTTCATTGACAATTCACTGGAGAGCAGCTAATACAACTTTCTGCCTTTGTTTCTTTGGTGTTTTGATTTGTTTGGAATGCCATTGCTACATATATCAAGGCGCCTGTGGTGCTAATCAGATGCAGATTTCACTGCTTGCCCAGCTGAGCCATACAAAAATTCAAATATTATTCACATGATATTTCACTGCACTGTGTGTGTTATCAAACCAATGCTGCTTTTTTGTGAGTGACAACACCCCAAGATACTTTTATTTTACCTCCTGTACTATAGCACTAGGAAAAGTATTAAATAATAATGATTTGATTGTCTATCACCATTCTGCAAATGGTCTTGAGTTGCTGATTAAGTATCTCCTATTACACTCATTCCAGGCAATACAACATACATGACAAGATGGGATGAAGTATTGTGTTGAGGGGCACTGCTGTTCCTGTCCCATAAATATTTTTCAGAACTGGGGGACGGACTAGACCGATGAACTATACAGTATTGTGCAAAGTAACTTCGCGGATAGACAGCATGGACAGAGAGTTGTGTTAAGGAGCTCCATGCTACGTCCCATGATGTTCCATACATCCCTTTTGGGACTAAGGGATGGGGTGGACAGATGGGACAGAGAGTTGTGTTTGCTGACACTATGGGACATCCCTTGTTCTGTGGTGTCCCTTGGGAACTGAGGGATGGGATGGACAAGTGGCACAGAGGCCTGTGGTGAGGGACACCATGGGATGTTCTTCACTGTCCATATGTCCCTTGGGGATTGAGGAATAGGACAGCCAGGGCCGCCGAGAGGATTGGGAGGGCCCAGGGCAAAATTTATTTAATACATACAGTGGGGCTCATAATATAGATTGTGCTAGGGGGGGGACTGGAGGCATGCCCTCAGTGAATTTTCAGATTTTACATGCTCTGAGGTGTGTTCTGGCGATTTATGAGGCTTCTTTTCATGCAGGCATACAGTACATACATACCTTCAAGTTCCCATCGTCGTTTAGTGGTTTCAGAAAAGTACGACATGAGTTTTCACATCAGATAAGGTGTGCATTAATTTGAAATCTGCATCGACAGCATAAATGAAGCAAGCAGGCTGACCTGAAATCAACAATACAGCAAAACAAACCCCTTAGAGAAGCTAGACTTGGATGCGAATGATGAACCAGATTCACTAGATCTTATTTGAAGGAGTTCAGCACTGTGGGGGCTCCCTTACAAACTGCCCCTGTTGGCCCCCCCGTCGGCAGCACTGAGGACAACTGGAAGAGAGGGTTGTGTTCAGGGACACAATATGATGTCCCTTGATGTTTATTTGCCAAAAGAGGATGTCCCAAATTCCCCAGTTGATGACAATGCTGGACATGTGCAGAGGACAGTTTTTACATACACATGGAAGGAACTGAATGGTGAAAATGGTGGTCTCCTTCCATCAAATAAGATCACTCCATGGAGAAAATATTGCTTAGAGAGACACTGGAGAGACAAACAAAGTCAAGTTGTACTAAGACAGTTTTCTATTCAAACAGAGGTGTCATGTAAAGAAATACGGGCCATTTGATAGAAAAGGGGCCTTCAGGGTGATTTCTGGAAATCTGCACTTTTATGCACCACACCTCCCTGGAAAAGAATGTTTGCTGAAATAACTCATTTACTGTGAAGTTAGATCTTAAAACAAAATCATGTACAAAAGATAACTTTGAGAAATAACAGTTTAAAGTTCGACAAATGTTTTATGCTGGATGTGGGCATGTGTACATATCACATTCGGATTTTTCTAGCTCAGGCATTTGTAATTAAATTGGATACAATCATCTCATCCTCAGGAAATCGATTATAACAATTGTTTGGTCAACCACATCCACTTTCTAGCTCAGACTGTGTTAATTTCCTTTCATCAGTTTGGCATAAGAAAATTTGGCTCATTTGACCCAACTCTAGAGATCATGGTACCAAGGTCCAACTCATTTTCACTCCAACTCATTTTCACTCCCTGTGTCCATATCAAAATTTCTGCCATGCATGTTCCTAGGTCATCCAAAACAAACCCATCAAATTAATCATCCTGCTCGGTGAATGCAGCAAAGAGTGCTTCATCTTCAAATGCTACAATGCCATCCCTATGAGTGGCCATACCTCACAGTAGCTGTAGCCAGGCAACTTACACAGAAATACAGCTGCATTTCACATGCCACGATAACTCACACTTAATGAGTGCTTTCAGACAAGGGGTATCAATATATTTAACCTTAGTACACTGCAGTAGCAACTCAAAATTGCAATAATCACAGTCTTGTAAAAAATTGCATATTAATTTTCACTGCATATTTATATATTTTGTGAGACTACTACCTCGAAATCTCGCAATAAAATATGAATACTCAAGCGTGTTCTTGTGTGCATGATGAGGG